>OY998252.1:20002500-21302500 GCA_963922045.1 Persicaria maculosa | reverse complement strand
AAAACATTAAATTTAATATAATCTAATGTTTACTATTAATCTACATGTAAATATTTATATATTATAAATATCTAATGTTTATATACTACTTAATATTAGCCTTTCTGATGATATGACATAACCAATAGTATCATTTTAGATAAATGTTATACCACATAACATTTAAAGAACGTTACAATAATATTATTATTTTTATTAAGTGATTTAAATATCCATATTTATATATTATACTTTTACATGATATTTTTTAAAAAATAATTTTTTAAGATATTTATAAGATACATTTATGGTAAAGATTTTAATGAATTTTATATTAACTTTTATTAATATTTTATAATATTATTATTTATATTTTATATTATCAAGGTTTTAGTTTAAAAAATCGCGCCATGGCGCGGGAATTGTACTAGTTTACTATAATTTACCTTTTCATAGAGTGAGATAATCTCCCTTCCAATGATTTTATATTAGACAGTCAAAATTTACTTGTTTGATTTTTTTTTTATCATAAGCTTTTTTCAGCGAAAGATGTTAATAAACGAATTCCTATATTGTCGCATTATTGACCACACTATGAATAGAAATTGATGGTAAAATAATAAATTCCTAATAAAGTCTAATTTGCATGGTATCATACACCACTCCGCATCAATTTCATAACTTTTCACTCGTTTTGTCTCGTCATGCGTTAAAATTTGTTATATGTGGTCAAACGCTCTAAATGACAATGACAGCTGTTATACACCTGTTTTGTCCCGTCATGCATTACAATGAGTTATTTACTATAATTTACCTTAATCTCCCTTCCAATGATTTTCTATTAGACAGTAAAAATTTACTTGTTTGATTTTTGTTTTATCATAAGCTTTTTTCAGCGAAGGATGTTAATAAACGAATTCCTATATTGTCGCATTATTGACCACGCTATGAATAGAAATTGATGGTAAAATAATAAATTCCTAATAAAGTCTAATTTGCATGGTATCATACACCACTCCGCATCAATTTCATAACTTTTCACCGGTTTTGTCTCGTCATGCGTTAAAATTTGTTATATGTGGTCAAACGCTCTAAATGACAATGATAGCCGTTATACACCTGTTTTGTCCCGTCATGCATTAGATTGAGTTAGGGATAATAGCCAGGGATAATAACTAATTTAATTATTTTATCAATTCATTCAAAGTAACCTTTCAAATTTAATATTGTTATAATAAAATCATCCTTAAATTTTTAGTTATAATTAAATTTAATATATATAATAAGTGAAGTTATAAATTAAAATATTTTTACAAAAATGATATCACAGAGAATATTTCAATAATTTCATCAAAATGATAAGATATTAAAGAATAAACTCGCATCAACTTTTATATTTAAAAAAAAAATTGTTTTATTTTAGTTACAATGCAAGAAGCTTCACTCTTATAATCATAATAACCTCAAACCAAATTTTATGTTTTCAATATTGAGAACCGAATTATAATAAATTCTTTTATTTTAAAAAGTTTGATTTGATTTAAAGTCATTAATTACTACATACTCATAGGAAAGAAACGGCTCACAATCACATGACAATAACTTTTCACCCGTTTGGCAGCGTTACAAATTTACAATTTGTTGGTCTTAATTGCTCCATAAATTTCTGATTTGGGAGCAAGTGTAATATGTGGTCAAAAGGCTCTAAATTAAATGACTGCAGGCTGCAGCCGTTATATTCAAAGAGCTGTGGAATCCAAAAGAAACTCGCTAGGGAGCCTTCTGCTGCTAATGGCGCCCAAATGGAAGAGAAGCTTCGAAAGGAACTGGACGCTACTTTGGAACATTATCTACAAGACCATAACAAAGATCATCACAACTCGGTTGCAGCCACTCATGTGTAAGCTCGTTGGCCCGACGCAAGGGAGCTTCTTACCTGGGAGATTCATCTCGGACAACATCATTGTTGCCCAGGAAGTAGTGCATTCGATGCGCTGGAAACAAGGTAGGAAGGGATGGATGTGCTTGAAGCTTGATCTGGAGAAGGCGTATGATCGTTTGAGTTGGAGATTTATTGAGGACACTATTCGGAAGGCGGGGATGCCTAAAGCTTGGATCGACTGGATTATGGAATGTGTGAGAACTCCTAGGATGCAGGTTCTCTGGAATGGGGAGGCGACTGAGCAATTCACTCCGTCTCGTGGTATCCGGCAAGGGGACCCGATATCGCCCTATATTTTCATCCTTTGTATGGAGAGACTCAGCCATCTTATCGCCGAGGCTGTGGACAGTGAAAAGTGGAAACCGATCTGCATTGCTAGGGGAGGACCGAAACTTTCTCATCTCTTCTTCGCGGATGACATCTTGCTTTTTGCCGAGGCTTTGAGAGATCAGGTTAGGACTATTAGGGCATGTCTTGATGAGTTCTGTGGCTTCTCTGGACAGCGGGTCAGTCTTCAGAAATCGAAGGTTTATGTGTCGAGAAATGTGAAACCTGATCTGCGGAATTGGATACATGAGGACAGCGGGATTGAGGTCACAAATGACCTTGGAAAGTACTTGGGGATGCCTATTCTCCACAAGAGAGTCACGGAAGGTCTGTTTTCCCCTGTGCTTGAGGGGTTCACCACCAAGCTGGCCGGTTGGAAATCCTCTTTGCTCAATTTCGCTAGGAGAACCACCCTTACTAAAGCTGTCCTAATAGCGATACCGGTTTACTCTATGCCCACGATGCTCTTGCCGGTTGGTACCTGTAATAAGATCGAGAAAATTTGTAGAGGGTTTATCTGGGGTTCTACTCCTGAGAAGAAGCGGATGCATAAGATCGCTTGGAGTGAGCTGACGTTGCCAAAAGATTTAGGTGGATTGGGTATAAGGAGGATGGCGGATCTGAATTTGGCCTTGGTGGCTAAGCTTGGTTGGAGGCTAATTACCAAAGAGGAGGGTATTTGGAGCGAAATTCTCACCAGTAAGTATGCTAGGAAAGCTCTAGGAAATTCCCCTGGCGCTTCTCATATATGGAAGGGCCTGGTGAAGGCTGTTAATCTTGTGATTAAACCAAACATTCGATGGAACCTTGGAGACGGTTCGAATGTCCGGTTTTGGGTTGATAAGTGGTTAGGCACCCAGGCCTTGTCGTCTTTACTTATTGGGGAAAATCCCCCGGAAATGGAGCAAAGAACTGTGGCTGAGATGTGGGATGCAAGGGTCGGGTGGAGATGGAGCGATTGTGCGGGCTATCTCCCATACTCGACCACCCTGCAATTAGCCGCTGCTACCGTGTCTGAGAGAGAAGACACTCTCACTTGGATTCCGAGCAAGGATGGGGAGTATACAGTCAAGTCCGGCTACGTCGTATCGATGAAACTGGAGAAGTACTATGGTATGGACAAGCCATTCTTCCAGGCCATCTGGAAAATCCAGAGTATCGAGAAAGTCAGATCGTTCATCTGGACAGCTAGCAAGGGAGGAGTTATGACTAACGAAGAGCGTAAAAGGAGGCACATAGGTAATGATGATATATGTCCAGTTTGCTCTAAAGCCTATGAGTCCCTTATTCATTTATTTAGGGACTATGAGTCTGTGATGGATTTCTGGATGTAGGTTGAAGACACCCGAAGAGTGACATACTTCTTTATCCTCCCTTTCGCAGCTTGGTTGAGAGTGAATACGCTCACTTCGACTAAGTGTGATGGGGGGATTGAGTGGAACGCTTTCTTCGTGGTGGCGCTTTGGCTACTATGGAAGAGGAGGAATGAGGCTGCCTTCAACGGGGGTTTGCAGACACACATCATGACTCCGGAAAGATGCAGGAGTATTGCTAGGGAGTATGGGACCAGCAGCAAGGGAAGGATCGGAATGACCGACAAACGGAAGGGGACTGTCGATGTATGTTGGAGTCCCCCGAATCCAGGATGGGTCAAGGTTAACACTGATGGGGCGGTGAAGAGCTCGGGCAATGCAGCTGCTGGTGGCGTGATACGTGACGAGATGGGTGCCTGGCTCAGAGGCTTTACGCTTAACTTGGGCATCTGCTCGGTGATTGAATCTGAGCTGTGGGCTATTGGGAAGGGCCTCGAAACTGCGTGGAGCTTAGGCTACAAGAGAGTGGTGTGTGAAATGGACTCGAAGGACACGCTGAGGCTCTTGAAGAACTCTATAAATCATGCACATCCGTGCGCCAGCCTGGTGAACATCTGCCATGGCTTCCTTGGTAGGAATGGGGAAATCCAACTCCGTCATACCTTCCGTAAAGGCAACTGCCTAGCGGATTATTTAGCGACTTTTTCTCTTTCTTTTTCTATTGGTTTTTCTGTTCTGAACTCTGTCCCGGAGGGTGCGATCAAGTTGCTACTCGATTATGCAAAGGGTGTCAGTAGACCCCGTCTCTGCACCAGTGGGTTTGCAACCTGATTTCTCCCGCCACTGAGACCTCGGTCTCATCTGTTTACAAAAAAAAAATGTACCTTTTATATCATAATCTAAATTTAACTTAATGATATTTTTTTTTACATTAGACAAGGAGTAGATCGACAAGCGATATTGAAGCCATCAGAAGATGGGTTGATAACCCCATGTAGAGGGTCGATAGAAAAAGAAAAAAAACTAATATAAAACAAAGATTACAATATAATTAAAAAAACTAAAAACAGGGTCATTGATTCTTGATTTCTATTCCGGTTGCGGCGAAATTTGCGGATCGGATCCAGATAGTAGCAAGCAGATCGCTTAGCAAAATTGTTGCATGTGATGCCTCGATCTCAATCTGAAGTTGCACAACAAAGACATGAAAATTTTTGTGATTTTTTTCGGAGTGGGCTATGCAGAGGCCGCACTGGCCTAGGTAGATCAAATTAGGTTGTAGTGATGCCGGATCTAGACGGACGTAAATCTGAGCATCAACAACCGACTATTTTGGATTTTTTTTGTTGATTTGTCAAATTTGGTAGAAAAGGGGATTGGGATATCAAATTTGGTGTTTTGGATTTTGTGAAGCTAGGGGTAAAATCAGATTTGGTGAAACAAGATTTGGGTAAAATCAGATTTGGTGAAATCAGATGACAGGGGAGGCGGTGGTGAGGAGCATGAGGAGGAGCTGCGATGCCGGGGCTTCACAACGGAAGAAGTCAGGGCGGCGCCGGGGCTCCCCGGCTGTGTATTGTTGGGGATTGGGGGCCATGGAAATCGAAGGAGGAAGAGGAGTTACCAACAGGCGGTAACCATAGGGATCGACGGAGGACACCACGCCGACACCGCCAGAACCCAAGGAAGGACTCGAGAGATCCCGCATAGTGGCGGCGACAGCCGGAGCAGGGGCGGCACTGATGGAGATCTAAAAGGGGGAGCCACAAGCGGAAGATGGCAAGACGACGGTCCGGGGGCTCCGCCTGGGCTCAGCCGGGAAGAACCGCCTGGGTTGTGCCGGAAGCTTTTTGGGCTAGGGTTTTGGACTTCTGGTTGCAATGGTGAAGGAGTTGCGGTGCAGTACTAGGCCGGCGGGGAGCCATCTAGCGGCGGCGGCGATTAGCCGGATCTAGTTCACATCTTGGTGAAGGCGGCTAGGGTTGAAGAGGGTTTTTGAGCGCTTGAGAGCATTTAAGGCGGCTCCATCCAATTTTAGGTCTTAATCTGATTACAATTAACTTAATGATATTTTAATAGCTATTATAAGCACTACCAAAACTCATAAATTTATTTTAAATAACTATATAGATAAATTCCTAGATACACAAACTCTTTATTTTAAATAACTGTATAGAAGACTCTTCCAAGGGTTTGGCAAATCCACCAAGCCCACAACTTGCCCCTCATGCCAAAGTACTTGGAGGCATAATCCGACAAGTAGCCACCAGCTGGCCTCGTGCCTATGTTGACGAAGTTGAAACTGGCGGCTATAACGCCTGCAACGGAGAGAGAGAGATTGAACTTGTTGTAGTAATACTGCGCGATGATGTTATCAATGGTGAGCTCCACACCGAAGCAGTAGCCGTATAAGAGGGCGGTTACCCATCCCCGGTAGTTCGTCACGCCGTGGTAGATCACCTTCCATCCGCTGTCCCTATGATTATCACCTGCCACATTTTCAACCATTTCAAGGGTTTTATCTTTCGGATATAAAACTCGCATGGATATCAAAGATCAATTTATCTTCGCCCAACAAACTCCTCTATCCCCAAACTCGACAAATGAAATAATAAATGCACATATTTTTTGAAAGTAGCTACCAGCTGGCCTCGCGAATAGGTTGAAGAGGCTAAAACTTGCGGCTACAGAGCCTGCGACGATGAGTGAGAGAGAGAGAGAGAGAGAGAGAGAGAGAGAGAGAGAGAGAGAGAGAGAGAGAGAGAGAGAGAGAGAGAGAGAGAGAGATTGAACTTGTCGTAGTAATACTGCGCGATGATGTTATCAATGGTGAACTCCACGCCAAAGCAGTAGCTGTATAAGAGGGCGATTACCCATCCCCTGTAGTTCGGCATGCCGTGGTAGATAGGGTTGTGCATCGGCTCAAAACCGAACCGAACCGGGCCAAATCAAAAATCCAAATCGAAAGCCGAACCGAAAGTATTAGGTTCGGTTCGGTTATTTGTCGGTTCGGTTTGTGCTCGGTTCGGTTTTAACCTAATTGAACCGAAAGTAATAACTAACAATCCAATCCATAGTTGCTATGTTGCATTACAGACTGCTGCTGCAAAAGTCATCAGACACAGGCACAACCATGGAAAGCTTATAACTTTGATCATTTCCCAACAATTCCACTGACCCTAAGCCCAATTTCATGAGCTTCCTCGTTCAATTCACATCAATCAAGACATCAAAAGGTTTCAGCCTTATTTCATGACCTTCCTCGTGCAATAGATTCAAGCAAGCCAATGAAGCCATACCTTAATCTTACTGTGGAGATCGAAGTGAGAACTGGAGAGGACAATCAAAGGATGCCGACCGTGGAGAGGTACGACCCGAGAGATACAAGCCGAGAGGTACGAGCCGACACTCGTCAGATGCCGACAGTGGAGAGGTACGAGCCGCCTCACTACCTCAGCCACGACGAACTGCCGGAGGGGCTCGCCGAACTGCCGGAGGGGCTCGCCGAAACGCCGGAGGGTAGATCACCTTCCATGCGTTGCCCCTTTTTATCACCTGCTACATTCATCCATTTTAACGTTTGGTCTTTTAGATTACTTCTTCTCTGTTGTTGCTGACATGAATATATATGACGCCTTATTTAACTTGTTTATCTTTTTAGGTAGTTTGAATTTTTTTACTATTTTAATTATAGATTAAAATGATTTTTTATTCACTCCGATAAAAAAAAAAAATGGTATATCAGAAACCAACAAAAACAAAAAAGGAAAGAATGACATTTGCTTGATGGACAACATGGATATCAAAAATTAATTTATCGTCGAACAGGGAAACTCCTCCATCCCAAACTCGCAAAAGAAATAATAATTGCACATATTTTTTTAGTAAAAGGAGAAAGAATAGTTCGCTTTGTGCGTACTACATGACTCTATAATAAATGCACGTACATGTTGATAATTGGCATAGAGCGTGCAACTTTGACCAGAACTTTTATAAGACAAGAATGAAGAAAAATATAAATGCATTAATTTTTTACTATCTTTTTTTAGATTCTTATTTATGTATAAAAAATTAACTTTTTGTTTAATTTTAAAAATAATTTCAGGAATATTATATTTTTTTAGATTCTTATTTATATTTTTGAATTAAAGAAATAATTACAAAATGCATTAATTAATCAATCACAAGAAAAGGAATGGAGAAAAATATAAATTTTATGGAATAGCCTTCACTTATTCGTAATTTAATCGAACCTCAATTACCTGAATTGTGAAATTCCGTGAAGTTGCCATCTGGAAGATCCTGTCCGAAGAACATGACAACGAACGCAGCAAGCATCTGGAACAACGCCGGGAAGAAGAAATCAATCCGCCACGCGGTGAAGTTCGAGGCACCGATGTGCTTAATCAGCTCGTACACCAATGACATGATCAGCTGGGTAGCTCTACCACCGAGGTTGCCCCAGCCGGCGGTGAAACCATTGGCTCGACCCACGACGGGCTCGGAGAACATGGTGCTCATCCAGAACTGGGTGGAGACAAAGGTGGCGAGGGAGAACCCCGTGAAGAACCAGGCGAGGAGGAAGGCCATGGGTGAGTTGATGACGGAGGTCAGGTAGACGGAGGGGGCAGTCAGGAGTGTCAGGGAGGCGGAGTCGAGGAGGGGCCCGACCATGTCGCAGTTGTCCTCATCACCACACGGGAGAACACGGTGCACGAGACAGCTGCGATTCCGGCGTTGCCAATATCGGTGGCAGTCAGGCCGAGGTTGTCGCAGATGATCGGAAGGATTGGTACGTATGGTTGCAAAGGTCGACACAAAACACGTGAAGAACTGCATCCACGATAGGTAGAATGCCCGCATATGCGGCTTTGCAACCGAGTTGATCTTCGGCTTCATCGCCCTGTTCTCGACATCCACTGGGAGGTTGATTCTATTCTCTATCGGAGCATCGCTCTCCGCATCGTCGACAACCCGTATCATTTATTTATTTCTAAATCAGTAGTAGCACACATCGTCGACAACCTGTATCATTTATTTATCGGAGCATCGCTCTCCGCATCGTCGATAACCCGTATCATAACACCTGCCACATTTTCATCCATTTCAATCGTGTCAATTTTAAATACATGTACTAGTATTAGTTGTAATTAAATCTAGGAGGTTTTTCATACATGTGAGTGATTTACTATAATTTACTTTTTCATAGAGTGAGATAATTTCCCTTCCAATGATTTTCTATTAGACAGTCAAAATTTACTTGTTTGGTTTTTGTTTTTATCATAAGCTTTCTTCAGCGAAAGATGTAAATAAACGAATTTCTATATTGTCGCATTATTGACCACACTATGAATAGAAACTGATGGTAAAATAATAAATTCCTAATAAAGTCTAATTTGCATGGTATCATACACCACTCCGCATCAATTTCATAACTTTTCACCCGTTTTGTCTCGTCATGCGTTAAAATTTGTTGCTCTTAAAATTTGTTATATGTGGTCAAACGCTCCAAATGACAATGACAGCCGTTATACACCTGTTTTGTACCGTCATGCTTTAGAGTGAGTGTGGGATAATATGTGGTCAAATGCTCTTAAATTTCTGTTAGCTTACATTGCATTAAGGCTAATTAGCTTGGGATAATAGCTAGGGATAATAACTAATTTAATTATTTTATCAATTCATTCAAAGTAACCTTTCAAATTTAATATTGTTATAATAAAATCATCCTTAAACTTTTAGTTATAATTAACTTTAATATATATAATAAGTCAAGTTATAAATTAAAATATTTTTCCAAAAATGATATCACAGAGAATATGTCAATAATTTCATCAAAATGATAAGATATTAAAGAATAAACTCGCATCAACTTTTTATTTAAAACAATTTTGTTTTTGTTTTATTTTAGTTACAATGCAAGAAGCTTCACTCTTAGAATCATAACTTCAAACCAAATTTTATGTTTTCAATATTGAGAACCGATTTATAATAAATTCTTTTATTTTAAAAAGTTTGATTTGGTTTAAAGTCATTAATTACTACATACTCATAGGAAAGAAACGGCTCACAATCACGTGACAATAGTAGCACACTTCGTATTTTATATGTTATAGTTGTAATTATATGGTTTCTGAAATTTAGGATATGTTACTGGAAGAGTTGGGCTTAATAGGTCAGGTGTTTGAGCCGGTGGGTAAAGCAAAGGGCGTGACGTGGAGGTAGTGGCAGCCACGGGGGGCATGGAGAGGCAAAGTTGAAACTGGCGGCTATAAAGCATGCAGTGGAGAGAGAGAGAGAGAGATTGAACTTGTCGTAGTAATATTGCGCGATGATGTTATCAATGGTGAGCTCCACTCCAAAGAAGTAGCCATATAAGACGGAGGTTACCCATCCCCGCTAGTTCGTCACGCCATGGTACCGGTAGATCACCTTTCAACCATTGTCCCTATGCTTATCACCGGCCACATTTTCATCCATTTCAAGCTTTTGTCTTTCAGATTTAAACTCACAGTCATACCCTTTTTTGATGTTATTTAGTCTACAAGAAGCTGGCAGAGCTTTAGCCATGCCATTGGACTATATCCATCTATCCTACCTAAACAGTCATTTCTTGTTCGTTCTTCGTTCTGGTATGTTGTGATTGACTATCAATCAAGCCGATCAAAATCACAAGGGATTGCTTCTTCTCGATCCGTTGTTGCTCAGATGATTGTAAATGATGTCTTATTTAACTTGTTTATCTTATTAGGTAGTTTTGGATTATTTTTTACTATTTTATTTATAGATTAAAATAAGTTTTTTACTCAGTCGGTTAAAAAATGGTATACCATAAACTAACAAAAACAAAAAGGGAAAGAATAAATTTTGCTTGGTGGACAACATGGATATCATAAATCAATTTATCTTCGGACCCAAACTCGACAAAGGAAATAATAAATGTACATATTATTTAGTAAAAGGTGAAAGAATAGTTCGCTTTGTGGTTACTGCATGACTCCACAATAAATGCATATTTTGATAATTGGCATAGAGTGTGCAAGTTTGACTAGAACAGTATCGATAAGATAGAACTTCAAAGTGCAGACAATGTAGCGAAAACGAAACACAAGTGACAAAAATCCTGGATCCGCTAGTCTAGATGTAGTCAGTTGGCGAAGGAGGTGATTCCCTAGCTTGTTGAGTGACCGATGATGTTGAAGGCCACAATCCTTGATTATTCAGTAGGTTATAGCAACCTATTGCACCTGACTTTATTTTTATTTACTCAAGGGAAAAAAGGGCTCACATAACCTAAGTCTACACCGAAATAGTATACAAATTAGTCCAAAACTGAATTGAATAACGGCAACTATTGATCTGGGAGCAAGTGTAATTTGTGGTCAAAACGCTCTAAATGACAGCCGTTATATATCCAAAGACTCAAAGAGCTGTTACTCCTGTTAGCTTTTGGGAGAAGTGTAATCTGTGGTCAAAGGCTCTAAATTAAATGACAGTCGTTATCAATCCAAAGAGCTGGTAACAAATGTTTGTTTGATTTTGAAACACCCATCATGTTATAAACATTAGTGGCTACCGATTGAGTTCTTATTTGTTAGATTCACATCTTATGCTTCATCTGGTTAAACATTAGAGGTGCAGTTTTTTGTTCTCACATAAATTCACCAGAATAG
The DNA here is from genome assembly GCA_963922045.1 of Persicaria maculosa. Taxonomy (NCBI): domain Eukaryota; kingdom Viridiplantae; phylum Streptophyta; class Magnoliopsida; order Caryophyllales; family Polygonaceae; genus Persicaria; species Persicaria maculosa. The sequence continues at coordinate 21,291,266 of OY998252.1, read as the reverse complement.
GCTTGATTTGAGGCTACCGATTGAGTTCTTATTTGTTTGCATCTCGGCTGGATTTTATGCTCCTTCCGATCATCAACTTTATTTGATGTTTTACAAAATCTTGTGCATTTAGCATAATTCCCACATATGCATCTATTGGTGACTGGAGGGAGTAGTGTATTAGTGTCTTTTCATCTATTTTTTGTATCTGTTGAATTTAAGCTATGATGATTTTCTCTCTCACACCCATACAACCACTGTCACCAGGAGGAAATGAAGAAGCTTGCAAAGGGTGAGCGATTGGGAATTCACATCACGAATGTTGTCCTTTTCCTTGCAAAGATATATGCACGATTGGGAATGGCGTTCTTCTCATATTTGGTAGAAGACAAAACTCCTATGAATCTCTCGTATGCCGAGTTCCTGGTGTATATATATGTGTCTTAAGACAAGTCGTTTTGTATGCTTTGGAATTGAAAGTTGAACAACTTGAGTTTTATACATAGGTATGTAGATGTACTAGTAGAGTTCTAAGCTTGTTATATTTCGCAAGTATGGAATGAATGTTTTCCCATTTCTCCGAATCTTCCATTCCAAGATATACTTCATTTGGATCATGTTGGATGCGTGAATCTTTCCAACTCTCCCAAATTAATCCTAATGGTATAAACACAAGCGCACAATTTCATTCATCAACTAACCGATCTGTCGTATTGTTTCCCAAAACGGAACAAGGCCGAAGAGGCTTAGCTACTCACAGGCACGCGAGAGAGAACATAAAAGTTTATCATAGGCGCTTGTAGCGATTTATTAAACACCACATTTATCTAGTGAGATTGGCAAAACAACATCAATCCGAGACACAAAACACACCTTAATTCACACATTTCTTTTTTCTTATGAATCTTCACTAGTACAAATCGGACATCTTACGGGAAATATTTCTCGGGAGTTTTAAAAAACTCCTGTGAAATCAAACTCGCAAGGGAGTTTTTATAAAAACCCCCGTTATATGTCTTATATTTTTTAGAAAACAAATCATGTATACTTTGACGGGGGTTGTTTTTTAAACCCCTGATATACTCCAATTTCTCTCGGGATGTTTTGTTAAAACGCCCGAAACATATTTTGTACTGTATAAGAAAAGCAAAGGCGAGAACGATTATTTAGATCGAGAAGAAAACCTAAGGAGATGTGCCTGCAGAGGCGATCGAAGAATTGCTCCGACAGAAGCCGTACAAACGACGTCAGTGATGTAGAAGCTTTAGCCCCTTCGATCTCTCTTACTCTCGCTCCGCTCAGAAAATCCATTCACTCTCCTTTCGCCTTCTTCGATAAATTCGTGCAAATTAGGGCTGTCGTTCGCCCTCTGTGGTCAATTCGTGCAAATTAGGTTTGTCTTTGGTGACGGAATCACCCAAATTAGGCTGAAGGTTGTACTCATGTTGGTATATCTCTTCTCCACGATTACTGTTTGGCAATGACATGACTCTAATTGAATCGCCCCAATTTGGTTGTAACCCTTTCTCTCTTCTCCTTCTCAGTTTAGGGTTATCATATATGTGTGGTGCCGTGGTGGTATACAGTATACTCAGTGACATCCAAATCAGGTTGGTCTCTCTTTCTCTCCATGTTTAATTTTTTATATTGATGCTCTTAATTTCCGCAATTCCCTTTGCTGCACTTGTTTCATTGAATGCTAGTTTGCTGCTGTTCTGGTGCTATTTGTGAATGCCAGTTTGCTTATGTTCTAGTGCTATTTGGGAGAAAATATAGAGTATGTCCAAGGTTAACATTTCTAAGACTTGAGAGGTTCAAATTATAATCAGCATGTCTAGGGCGATGTTTGATTTCAATTCATAACCAGAATGTCTAATAAATGTTTAGGGAGATGTTTGACTGTCTTGAAGATTTATGAGCTCTATGAGACATCTGTCTTTGTTTATGATCTGTTATATATTTTTGTAGGATGCTTTTTATGGCTGTCATGCCTTCAACATTTCTAGTTTTAGGTTAAGGTCCACTAGTTATATGATCTTTGCATGTTTAGATTAATGTAATATCCCAAACGATTGTTATGTTACAACTCCTCAAGATGGATGACGAATTATTTACCTTCAGTTATTTAAAATCTTGGGGCAAAGCACTTTGATCATGAGCTACATATTCATATATCTTTAGCCTTCACTTCTGTTGATGGTGGTGCCCATATGTGCTAGTTTTGTTATGTGTCCAAGTGGTCTTATTTCAAGCAAGGTTGAAGTTGTATATGACTCATTATGATTCTAAATTGTTTCCGTTGTTTACTTATTTATAAAGTTTGAAATGATTTGAGAAATCTTTATTTTTGAATGATATGAAATTTGTTTCATTTAAGTGACAAATTGAGCAGCCATGAGTTTTCCAAGAAATAATAAATAAGTGAAGTTGATGATTTGATACATATAAAATGACATATAATGAGTTAAATAATGTCAATTACTCTCTTATGGATGTTTTTGACCCTTACTAGTGAGTGTTTTTCCAATTTCTGAATTAATACATGCTTGTAGGTGTTTCTTGAATCTCTTCTTGTGCAACTTCTGAAAGCAATGCTGCACACAGATACTGAAGCCCGTGTAGGAGCTCACTATATATTCTCTGTACTTCTGTTCCCCGGTTCTAATTATACCAAGCAACAAGGGCTCCCTTGGAGAGCTAGTTGTTGTCGTGATCGGCAAAGACGTCAATCAAATACTACGTCGACATTTGCATCAGTGTCAGCTTTACTTGAAAAACTTCGAAAAGAAAAGGATGGTGTTGCAGTAGACAAGCTTGGGATTAATAGTCTGGACGATTCTAAGGGTGCAGATTTTTCTGAGGAGGAACTGAAGCAAGGATGGACCCAGAAGAGTTCTCCAAGCATTTGCAAAATAACATCTTTTATTGAACGAGCTGCAGGCAATCTGAGCTTCTCTGAGGTGGTAAGTGCGTTTTCTCAAGTTCAAATCAGTGTTATTGGCTCTGTTGTGTTTCCAGCACATTTGGCTGAAATTATTTAGTCGGTGCAGGAACCTTGTGCGATGAAACTGGGCGAAGATCAGGTGGTGCAATTGTTGTCTGGGTTCTGGATACAGGCCAATCTTCCTGATAATTTGCCATCAAATTATGAAGCTATAGCACATTCTTACAGCTGGACTCTCGTTTCTTCACATTTTCAGGTATTAAAATTCTGTGAATATCTTTCATTTTTCAGTCATGCTTTCTTGCATTCGACACCTTCCTCGTTATTCATGCAATTTTCTGCGGTAAAAACTCCCCTTTATATATTGCAGAATTCAACTGGAAGCCTTGTCACCCGCTTCTTCCAGCTTCCCTTCTCTTTGAGAAACATATCATTGGATCCCAGCTGTGGTATGGGCGGATGTAACTCCATAGTTTCGGCCATCCTTTTTTGTTCTCCAGCTATCTATTCTAGCATAACTTAAATAATGGCTTATTTTAATTGCTTTGCAGATAAGCTGCCGTCAGCTTGCATGAGATCGTTATATGTTACTGCAATGGCCATGCTTATGTTTGCTGCAAAGTTATATCACATGAATGGTGTGAATGACTTGCTTAGCTCTCTTTGTAGGTTCCTCGGGTCGTTTTTTTCTTGCTGAAATCGACCAATTGTACTCTGGTATCTCTTTCTCTCTATGCTTAATTTATGATGGTGATATGTGCTTGATCAATGTTGAAAAAATGCATCATATGGGCTGAGGTTGGCCGCTCTTCTTGAAATTGTACACATTTGGATGATATCTACACTCACTGAATCTCGCAATTTGGTTGCAGGAACTTCTCTAAGGAATCTCGGTTTACAACCTTCTCTGGACTTTATCTCTCTCTATGAACTCCTTGAATATCTTCAAATGCTATTAAGCTGATGTGATGGAATTGTAGCAAGCATTCAAGAGGTTGTTTGCATATTCCTTACATTTTTTTTATTTATAGGTTAAATCCATTTACTTTTGAATTCTTTGATTTATGATATTTATTGTTCTCTTTTAAAGAATTCACTCTAATGCATTGCTCGTCTGTTGATGATTCGAGATGCTGTTGGTTGGTCTGATGTATCTCAAAATTATGGTTTTCTTCTCAATTACGTTCCAGTTTCGCAGTTTAATTAAGGTAATAATGTTGTATTTATTTTAAGTTCTCTTTCATTTGTTATTCTCTTGCATTTAGGGCTTGTTTAGTAAGTGACAATCAAGGACAAGAATAATGGAAAAGGAATTTACTGACAAGATCAGTAGTCCCATGTTCAAAATGGAGGAAAGTCATTTTTTATTCCCATGCACATGGTGGTAATAAAATTAGCAAATGAAACATGCGTAACATGTACTGGATAATTTTTAGATTTCAATTTATGAGACATTTTGCACCCAAATCTCTATATTCCTTGAGGGAGCATACTCTATGCTTTTATTTTTACTCTATTGATTGATCTTGAGTTAATGTGCCCTTTGTTGTCTTTGGATTATGTTTGGGTGAATCTTGAGGGAGCATACTCTATGCTTTTATTTTTACTCTATTCCTTTCTTCTCATGCTTTCTCTTATGTTCCATTAGTAGCAGTGCATATATGTGGATATTTTTAATTCTTTCTCCTTGAATAGGACAAAAATAAAAGAAATATGAAGCAACTCTACTTTGGAATTCTTCATATATACTTTCGAATTCTTTACCTTTTTTGTGCATTTACATATATTATATCAAGCTATGGTACATTTCATGGCTTAAATTTTGTAGGGTGTAATATCATTTAGAGAACAAAGTGTTGGCCTGTGGAATAATGAATATCAACGAGTCCCTCCAACAAGAACTGTATCTTTCTGATCAAGTCATCGTGTTCGGTTCGTGTCGAGCTTTATTTCCCCCAAACTCTAGCCATTCATGTAATTATATATATTGTTTAACTTCAATATCGATAGATGAATATTAACTAGTCTGTTTGTTTTTCTGAAATAAAATTGTACTGTACTGCACCATTGCCTATTTGGATGATAGGAAAGATGAACTCCTTTTTATTTGTCATCATTTTGCCGAATTGCAATATAGGGTGTATAATATAGGGTCATGATGTTGTTATTTTGGTATTTGGTGTAGAGTCTCTTGGCTTTCTACCGGTTCAATGAATCGGGTAGGAAGCTGTTTTTTTATAAAAAAATTACAATATTTCTCGGGGGTTTTAAAAAAAACTCCTGAGAGAGTTAAAGGTAAAATACGATATTTGATACACCTATCTCTCGGGAGTTTTTAGGAAAACCCTTGAGAGAGTTAAAGGTAAAATAGTACCTCCCGGAGATGAAGGGGACGACACCGAAAGTGAGGCTACAAGAAAACTGCACAAAGACAGAGAAAATGAGAAGGAAGACGACAAAGGAGGCAAGGGTGCTAACTCTTCCGAGCACAATGCAAAAGAATCCTCCAAGGGTTTGGCAAATCCACCAAGCCCACAACCTGCCCCTCATGCCAAAGTACTTGGCAGCATAATCCGACAAGTAGCCGCCAGCAGGCTTCGTGAATAGGTTCATGAGGCCAGAACTGGCAGCTACAGAGCATGCGATGAAGAGAGAGAGAGAGATTGAACTTGTCTTGGTAATACTGCGCGATGATGTTATCAATGGTGAGTTCCACGCCAAAGCAGTAGCCGTATAGGAGGGCGGTTACCCATCCCCTGCAGTTCGTCACGCCGTGGTAGATCACCTTCCATCCGCTGTCCCTATGCTTATGACCTGCCACATTTTCATCCATTTCAAGGCTTTAGCTTTCATATTTAAAACTAGCATTCATACCCTTTTTAAACGATATTTTGTTCTGGTATGTTGTGATTGGCTATCAACGTATAGTGGTGGATCTTGTGTTTCAAATTTAGGTGAGCGAAAAAAAATATGCAGGTTGGAGATGCAAAATTTTAGATTAAATTTTACTAATCCAAAATATGATCATGTATTCAAAAGAGATTCAAGTTATTAAATAAATGTTGTTTCTCAACTCTTTGTTCCTATATTAATTGATAATCATCTGGGTGGCACCGTGGCACTGCAGTTGAAGGTAAAATTGTGTGTACAATTGAAGGTGGGTGTATTTTCAGTTAGACCAAACAAAATTAAGCTTAGCAGCAACTGATGGGTGGGCTTACTTAAAGATCCGCCTCTGGCTATCTATCAAGCCGATCAAAATCACAGGGATTGCTTCTTCTCCGTTGTTGCTCATGCAAATGAATGTAAATGACACCTTGTTTAACTTGTTTATCTTATTAGGTAGTTTGGATTTTTTTTCTTACTATTTTATTGATAGTTTAAAATGATTTTTTCTACTCACTCCGTTAAAATATGGTATATAAAAAACTAACAAAAACATAAAAGGAAAGAATGACATTTGCTTGGTGGAAAAGATGATAGGGAAACAACCCAGATCACCAGCTAAGGCCCCTAAATGATCGCTCAGGGATAAAGGAGGTAGGGGTGCAGAGACAGCCAAGAGGTTTGCCTAGAAGCAGCCACCCTTGAAAGAGTGCGTAATAGCTCACTGATCGAGCGCTCTTGCGCCGAAGATGAACGGGGCTAAGCGATCTGCCGAAGCTGTGGGATGTAATAATGCATCGGTAGGGGAGCGTTCCGCCTTAGGGGGAAGGAACGGCGCGAGACGCGGTGAACGAAGCGGAAGCGAGAATGTCGGCTTGAGTAATGAAAACATTGGTGAGAATCCAATGCCCCGAAACCTAAGGGTTCCTCCGCAAGGTTCGTCCACGGAGGGTGAGTCAGGGCCTAAGATCAGGGTGAAAGGCGTAGTTGATGGACAACAGGTGAATATTCATGTACTACCCCTTGTTGGTCCCGAGGGACGAAGGAGGCTAGGTTAGCCGAAAGATGGTTATCGGTTCAAGGATGTAAGGTGACCCTGTATTAGAAATCAATTTATCTTCAGATAAGAAACTCCTCCATCCTCAAACCCGGCAAAAGAAATAATAAATGCACGCATTTTTTGTAAAAGGCGTCGCTATATGCTTACTGCATGACTCCACAATAAATGCGCATATTGATAATTGACATAAAGCGTGCAAGTTTGACCAGAACAGTATCGATAAGGTAGGACTTCGAAGTGCAGACAATGTGGCGAAAACGAAACACATACTAAAAAGAAAACAGTCAAATGGCAAAAACCTCCACATGGAGCAATTAAACTAAATTTTGATAGATTAATTCTCACTATCAAACGGATAGAGTACAATCAGGTTTATTATTCGGGATTGGAAACGATGACCTATTATCATTGAGTATGACTCCTTAGGATGTCAAACTCCGCTCAAGGTAGAAGCATTAGCACTGCTCTATGGCATTTCGAAGGCCCTTGAACTATGGATTAATAAATTTAGATTGAAGGGACACACTAATTATCAGGAATCATCTCAAAACAAATTCGTCTTGTCCATGACATATGTAAAAATGATTTTGCTAAGACTTGAGAGTGACAGAATTATCCTTCCATCAGTACTCCGGGACGACAATATATAGATCGAGTGGTTGGCATTCCTAACAAGATCGAGTGGTTGGCATTCCTAACAAGATTGTACATCTCATTTCCATGGATGTTATCTATAGTCCTATCCTACCCGAATTTTTCCTCAATAAAAAAACGTTTTTTAAGATTTGTATGTTTTATAAGAAAAAAAATTAACTTTTTGTTTAATTTTTGAAAAACATACAAATTCAAAAATGATTTATATTTTTGAATTAAAGTTATTATAACAAAAAATGCACTAATCAATCACAATAAACGGAATGAAGAAAAATATAAAATTTTATGAAATAGGCCTTCACTTCCTCGTAATTTAATGGTGTTGATTTTATACTATAGGCGGCTATGTTTTTAAATTGATCGATATCAGATTGAAGCTTAATTACCTGATCTGTGGAGTTTCGTGAAGTTTCCATCTGGAAGATCCTGTCCGAAGAACATGACGGCGAACGTCGAGAGTGTCTGTAACACCCCCGGGATGAAGAACGCAATCCGCCACGCCGTGAATTTGGTGGCGCCCATGTGCTGAATCAACTTGCTCATGAACGGCATCAGCAGCTGAGTAGCTTCGCCGCCGATGTTGCCCCAGCCGACAGCGACACCATTCGCCAAGCCAACTGCGGGCCCGGAGAACATGGTGCTCATCCAGTACTGGGTGGAGACGAAGGTGGAGAGGGAGAACCCCGTGAAGAACTGGGCAAGGAGGAAGGCCATGGGGGAGTTGATGACGGAGGTCAGGTAGACGGCTGGGGCAGTCAGGAGGGTCAGGGAGGCGGAGGCGAGGTGGGGCCCGAACATGTCGCAGACGCTTCCCGGCCATCACCACACGGGCGATCACGGCGCCCGAGACAGATGCGATCCCGGCGTTTCCAATGTCGGTGGCGGTCAGACCGAGGTTGTCGCAGACGATCGGGAGGAGTGGTATGGCTGCAAAGGTCGACACGAAACACGCTAAGAACTGCATCCACGATAGGTAGAGTGCTCGCATATGCGGCTTTGAAACTGAGTGGATCTTCACCTTCGTCGCCCTGTTCTCGGCATCCACCGGGAGGTCGAATCTATTCTCTACCAGAGGATCGCTCTCCGCATCGTCGACAACCCATATCATTTTTTTTTCCCTAAATCAGTAGTAGCTCACTTCGTATTTTATATGTTGTAGTTTTAACTACATATGGTTTCTGAAATTTTAGGATATGTTATTTAAGGAGTTGGGTTTAATAGGTCGGATGTTTGAGCCGATGGGTAAAGCAAAGGGCGCAACGTGGAGGGAGTGGCAACCACGGGGGGCGCGGAGAGGCGAAGCTGAAACCAGTGGCTATAAAGCATGCAACGGAGAAAGAGAGATTGAACTTGTCGTAGTGGCAGCCACGGGGGACGCGAAGAGGCGAAGCTGAAACTGGCGGCTATAAAGCATGCATCGGAGAAAGAGAGATTGAACTTATCGTAGTAATATTGCGCGATGATGTTATCAATGGTGAGCTCCACTCCAAAGCAGTAGCTTAAGAGGGCAGCTACCCTTCCTCGGTAGTTCATCATGCCGTAGTAGATCACCTTCCATCCGTTATCCCTATGCTTATCACCTGCCACATTATTGACGACGTTGTAAATAGAAAACTGATGATAAAATAATAAATTGGGTAAACTGCAGAAAACCACCCTTAAAATAGGCCATATTGCTCAAAACCACCCCTTACATACTAAATTACAGCAAACCACCCGCTAAATAGACTCTGGTAGCAAAAAGCCACCCGCCCCTTAATTCCGTTAGGTTTTTGGTTACTTTTCCGTTAAATTCTGTTGAATTACCATTCTACCCTCCCTTTAAGGTTGGAGGTTCATCCTCCTCCTTGCTTCGCTCTTCTCGCCTTAGCCTTTTCCCCGGACTCAAATTCGTTTACCGGCATTAAATTGCAACTATCCCACTTTATTAAACTCATTAGTCCACAACTTTCAAATCTTACGTAATGCTCTTTAATTGAAGTGGTTAATATCCTTGCCCACTTTTCATCTTTGTTCGGTGAGAAGCTATTAGGCCAAATCATTGTTTCAACCGGGTTCCTTCCACCGTCATTTGAAGATTCCAACCACAACCCATCAGATCTGGACTTCACTGATTTGCATCCATTCGATTCCGGGGTTGTTCTTGTCTTTGCTTGAAGGTACGATATTTTTTGGATTTTCAAATCCGGGCTCCACTCTTCTTCTTCCTCCAGATCTGAACTTCTGTTGAGTTGTTTGGGCGAGGGGCTGTCTACCTGACCGGTTTTTGGTGGGCACTCACGGCTTTATGGATCTTGATGTGGGAGACGACGTTCTCGGAGGAGACGGTGGTCCGATGTCTCCCTCTGGATCATTTTCATAATTCATTAGTATAAAAAAATAATTAAAATATTATTAAAAATAAGGGTAAAAGTGTATTTTGACATGTTTGTTAACAGAATGGTGACTTCGGGTGGCTTTTTGCTAACAAAGTCTACTTAGCGGGTGGTTTGCTGCAATTTAGTATGTAAGGGGTGGTTTTGGACAATATAGCCTATTTTAAGGGTGGTTTTTTGCAGTTTAGCCTAATAAATTCCTAATAAAGTCTAATTTGTATGGTATCATACACCACTGCACATCAATTTAATAACTTTTCACCCGTTTTATCTCGTCATGCGTTCAAACGCTCTAAATAACAGCCGTTATACACCCGTTTTGTCCCGTCATGCATGCATTAGTGTGTGGGATAATATGTGGTCAAACGCTCTTAAATTTATGTTACCTTACATCGCATTAAGGCTAATTAGTTAGGGGTAATAAGTAATTTAATTAATTATCCCCAACTAATTGATATACACTCCGTATAAACTAAATTTTAATACCAAATTTAACTCTTTATTGTTTTAAATAATCATAAATTGTAATACTTTCTTTTCTAAAACTTACACCATGTCACCATGTACAAATTATATTCTATTATAAATAATTATTTTATCAATTCATTCAAAATAACCTTTCAAACTTAATATTATTATAATAAAATCATCCTTAAACTTTTTGTTATAATTAAATTTAATATATAATAAGTTGAGGCATCGATCATAATATTTTTACAAAAATGATATCACAGAGAATATTCCAATAATTTCATCAAAATGGTTTTCACATAAGATATTAAAGAAAAAACTCACATCAACTTTTATATTTAAAACAAAATTTTATGCTTTATTTTAGTTACAATGCAAGAAGCTCCACTCTTAGAATCATAACTTCAAACCAAATGTTATGTTTTAAATATTGGGAACCGAATAATAATAAATTCTTTTATTTAAAAAAGTTTAATTTTATTTTTATGGGCAAATTGCAAAAAATAATACGAAGTTTAGGGGTAGTTGCGTTCGGTGGCACCAACTTTTAAAAATTTAATAATAATCACCAACTTTGAAGGCTGGTTATGGTTAGTAGCACAACCATTTTATTTTAAAAGCGCGCCCCTTATTAACATTTTTTTACAACAAAATCACATTTTTCCATTGTTTTTTTAAACCCACTCACAATTTTCTTCTTTAAAAAAAAACAATTTTCATGTTTATAAACTCAATTTCAATTTTTCAAAAAACATCATTTTTTTAAGAGAGAATTGGATGATTAAGACCCCTTTCAATAAAGTTAGTAGTTTATAGACCCCATTGTTAATATTTTAGGTAAATAGACCTTTTTATTGGTGTTTTTACTTAATTGTCCTTAAATGTTTTGTTTAAAAAAGAATAATAGAATAAAAAAATAATTAAGGAAATTGTACAAAAAATATTTTAGGTAAGATTACAATCCCTAATTAAACGATATCCATGATTTTCTTTTATGTCTTAATATTTTTAAATTCCTCTCGATCACATACATGACATTACAATATACTACGTACTATTTAATATTTATTGTAACGCTAGTCGTAATTACAATATGATTTCCTTTTCCATTACACTAAATATGTTACAATATGACTTTCTCAAAATATATTATTTCTTGTAACACATTGCGTAATTACAATAATAGGTTAACAATTACAATCGTTGCAATACAATATATGGAACGACATCACAAAAATATTATATATTGTAACACACTAAGTCATTACGATAATATATTACAATACCACCTTTTTTTTTCATTACACTAATCATCACTACAACCCTCTCAAATTAAAGACCCCTGTAACCTATCTCTTCAATTACCGTCTTCGACAATGAACGCAAAACACACGTAAATTACGTAATCAATAATCACTGAAAATGGATATACATACTCATCAAATTCGGTTACTGTGGCTCTAGTTAGCACCTAATTAGAAGAGAGGTTTGATTTTGATTTTGTAGGAAAGAAGGGGATTTGATTTTGCATTGATCAGAAATGGAAGGGGGTTGTTAAGAGTTTTTTTCTTTATAAATAATTTATTAAGGGATTTGATTTGTACGGTAGGGGTTGAAACTGGAAAGTAATCATAAGGGATTTTTTGGGTATTATAAAATATAAAAGGTCTAAATTACACTAAGAATACTAAAGGGGTCTATTTACCCTTACAATTAATAAATAGAGTCTATATACCTCATTTTCTCTCTTTTTAAACATAATTGTGATATTAATTGATATCTTTTTAAGAAACTCATTTTTCATTTTAAAGACATTACTTATTATTTAATTTTGTGGAAAAAAAACTGAGTTTATGGAGAAAATAAAATTAGTTCTTTTTTAACCGAGTGTAAATAATGAGTGTATTCTCTTAAGAAAAAAGGGGAAAAAGTAGTATTTTATAAAATAAATTATATTTTTTAAAATTTTAGGATATGTTATTGGAGAAGTTGGGTATAACAGGTCGGGTGTTTGAGCCGGTGGGTAAAGCAAAGGGCGTAACGTAGAGGTAATGCAGCCACGGGAGGTGTGGAGAGGAAAAGCTGAAACCGGCGGCTATAAAGCATGAAACGGAGAAAGAGAGATTGAACTTGTCGTAGTGGCAGCCAAGGGGGGCGAGGGGAGGGGAAGCTGGAACTGGCGGCTATAAAGCACGCAGCGGAGAAAGAGAGATTGAACTTGTCGTAGTAATACTGCGCGATGATGTTATCAATGGTGAGCTCCACTCCAAAGCAGTAGCCATATAAGAGGGTGGTTACCCTTCCTCGGTACTTCGATCGTCACGCCGTAGTAGATCACCTTCCATCCGTTGTCCCTATGCTTATCACCTGCCACATTTTCATCCATTAATTTTAAGCTTTTATCTTTCAGATTTAAAACTCAAAGTCATACGTAATTACTCTTTTGAATCAAAATTAATGTTTTAAATAAATTAAAATTCGTTTGTGTGATTCAATATCAAAAACAATATTTAATTAATTGTTTTGAAATGCCATCAATCGAGTCTTAGCTGCTTGAGCTTTTAATCATACGTAATTACTCTTTTTATATCTTGAATTGGTAAATAAAGAGCGACCATATCCGGAATTCGAATCGGGGATCTATGTATACTACCCACAAGTCGTACCTATGAAAAAAGAAACGGCTCACATGACAACAACTTTTGACCCTTTTTTATCCCGTACGTCATACCATGCGTTACAATTTGTTGGTCTTAAATTTCTGATTTGGGAGCAAGTGTAATCTATGGTCAAAAGGCTCTAAATTAAATGAGAGCCGTTATCGATCCAAAGAGCTAACAGCTCATTGCACTTATGCTACATCCATCTTACTTGATAGTTGCCAATAGCCATAAGATCGAGGTAAGCCTCTTTCATCTAGCGTTTTGTGAAGGTGAGTCTTAACAAGTTGTTTGTGTTCTTTCTTCACATCTGTAACAGAAAATCATCACTCTATTATCGCCTAACTTAATCTGATACGAACACACTATGGATAGCAAACGGATGATAAAATAACCACGTCCTAATGAAATTGGATAGACATGACCAAAATTATCACTTTTTGATCATGGTTGAATTAGGTGGATATGACATTTTGACACAACTAGAAAACACAACACATATGCAAATAACCATAGCTAACTAGTATCAATTTTAAATATACTACTAGTATTGTTTTTTTGGTATTCGTACAAGAGTGATTTATTATTCTTTGTCTTTTATGGCGCGAAATAATCTCTCATCCCTAAGTTTTTAAATTCTACCAAGTTGAATGATTATCTATTAGAGAGTTGTTTGGTTTTTGTTTTGTCATGAACGTCATTCGACGGAGGAGTCATGTGGGTGGATTTCCATGTTGTCCCGATATGGACACCTTGTAGATAGTGATCATGTCCATAGGTCATGGGTTTGAGTGTTGGGCGGTCTCGTTACGACTATCCTGACTTGAATGAAGACATCGTCTTTTCTTATTTTAAGATATATTTTTATTGTATGAAAAGATCGCTCCTAAATGTGCAACATCTGAATGACTGGATCCATCATATTATATCTTTAGTCTCAGACCATACCATAAACCCTTCTTACTTGCGCGCAATTCCTCGATCCGAGCAGGGTAGAACATTAACTCAACTACACGATCCGACGGGTTTTGAGTTGGGACGTGTACATGGATAAATAAAATTATACTCTTGTTCTGATTGTATTCCGAAATTCTTACTAACCGGGTTTCTGGCATGACAATTGGGTTTTGGAAACTTCTATGGAATTATACTCTTGTCCTGGTTATACTCTTGTCCCATGCCAAAAATCAACGTCAACGTTGATTCCTGGCATGACAATTGGGTTTTGGAAACTCCTTTGGAGCAATGTTTGATTAATCCTCTTCTACATACACATCTTCCTTAGAAGGTCAGTCGCTTTATTAAAAAACAATTCTTGGGACTTACAACAACTTATAGTGGACCTAACAGGTCTTATAAAACCATCAATTATTACACAAATAAGAGAGATTCCTTTACCAATTTCTACCTTCACGATCGCCTCTATTGGGGACCTAATCTTACGGGTTGATTTTCAACTAAGTCAGCTACCAAGATCGTATAGTTTTGACCAAATAGTGTGCATTGATATAAATTGAGCCGTGATTCTCCTCCATAATTTTTTTCATTAAGCAAAAATTCGAGCTCACACAAGTAGCCGACCAATCGATAAACGCCAGACCGCTACACATACAACATAAATATAGAAAAGAATGCAAAATACCAAGCAATACAAATAACAAAAGATGAATCAAAGGAAACCTAAAAGTAGGAGGATGAGGACGTAAACTAAGGACGAAGTCAAGGGTGGCGACGGTTTGTCATTTAGTTTTTTTGTGATAATTTTCGGCATTAATAGTCTCGATCATAGACTTCTCTTGATCATGGTTGAATTAAGTGGTCATAAATGTGACACAACTAGAAAATACAATTAAAAAATAAGCCAATGATTTTCCATATATGAAAGTAATTTATTATAATTTATGTTTTTATGGAGCGAGATAATATCTTTTCATTAAGTGCCTCAATGCTACTCTAATGATTTTCTATTAGAGCTAGAACAAAAGTTTATTTGTTTGGTTCTTGCTTTATCATGAACTTTTTTCAACAGGGATATATGTGTACTTCAATCTAAATTAGTCTTATTAGAGTTCTTATAGCTTGTATGTTGTATGTATATTCTTCGAGCATACCTCTTTACGCGAAAACTATAATGATTTTTTATAGGGTAACTTGCATATATAGAGATTTGGTCATGGTTGTCATGTGTTTTGAATGCAAGTGGACTTGCCACTATTGAAGATTTTCGATTTTCGTATGGTTCGCCCTCGATCTAACATGATCAATCTGGTACGGACACATGTAACTCTTTGCCCTAGTGGGTTGTGACGGAAAGCACAAGTTGAATTTCACTTTCAATGTAGACAAGACAAGCGGATCGGCCTGGCGGTGTGTGCTTGATTGCAATAGTCTAGTGATCCAGGTTGGATTCCCACTTCTCGTGTTCCCTTCCTTTTCACCAAAATAAATATACTATTATTATTTTTAATTAAATTCTAGGAGGTTTTCCATATATGAGAGTAATTTATTACTATAATTTATCTTTTCATATATAGAGAGAGATAATCTCTCTTCTTGCCTCAATTTTATAAAATACAACGATTTTCTATTAGAGCAAGAACCAAACTTTATTTGTTTGGTTTTTGCTTTATCATGAGTTTTTTTTCAGCCGGGGATATATGGGTGTAAATCCTCTATCCCCGATCCCGTCCCCCTCTCACATATAAATTCCCTTTTTTTATTCGTTTAATCCTTTTATTAATTTAATTTATTTGTTGCTTTTCTTTTAAGTTGGGGTTTGTGAGGGGGACAGCGGATATCACTCCGAGATATATATGTACCTCAATCTAAATTAGTCTTTTTAGATTTCTTATAGCATCTATGTTGTGTGTGTGTGTGTGTATATATATATATATATATATTATTCGAGCATACCTCTTTACACGAAAACTAGAATGATTTTTTATAGGGTAACTTGCATATATATATCGACACACACACAGAGAAATTTGGTCATGATTGCCATAGGTTTTTAATGCAAGTAGACTTGCCAATATTGAAGATTTTCGATTTTCGTATTGTCTGCCCTCGATCGAACATCGGCTCTCCACGGTTCGGTACGTGCAATCCGTTACAAATCCGGCTCCGAGAAAGATCGAAAAGCTAACCGGAGTCAGACAAAGTCAACTCTGATTCAAAATATCGACCATTTACTTTGAGGTTTTGGCTTTTATTTATAGAAGAATGAAATAAGCCTCATCACCCTTTCGAACCTGAGCTTCTGACACATATCCCACAACTCTCTGACATGATCCATCTGGCGCGGACACGTGTAACTCTTTGCCCTCGTGGGCTGTGACGGAAAGCACAAGTTGAATTTCGCTATCAATGTAGACAAGATAAACGCGTTGGTCCGGCGGTGTGTGCTTGATTGTGATAGTTTGATGATCCAGGTTGGATTCCCACTTCTCACGTTCCCTTCATTTTTACCAAAATAAATATACTATTATTATTTTTAAATGTACTATTATTATTTTTAATTAAATTATAGGAGGTTTTCCATATATGGGAGTAATTTAGTATAATTTATCTTTTCATATATAGATAGATAATCTCTTTTGGTTAAGTGCCTCAATTTTACCAAATTCAATTATTTTCTTTTAGAGCTAGAACCAAGCTTTATTTGTTTGGTTTTTGCTTTATCATGAGCATTATTCAGCCGGGGATATATGTGTACCTCAATCTAGATTAGTCTTATTAGAGTTCTTATAACATGTATGTTGTATATATATTATTCGAGCACACCTCTTTACATGAAAACTGGAATGATTTTTTATAGGGTAACTTGCATATATTGAGATTTGATCATGATTGCCATATGTTTCGAATGCAAGTGGACTTGCCACTATTGAAGACTTTCGATTTTCTTACTGTCCGCCTCCGATTGAACACCGGCTCTCCATGGTTTAGTACGTGCAATTAGGTACAAATTCCGCTCCAAGAGAGACCGAAAAGCTAACCAGAGTCAGCCGAAGCCAACTGTGATTCAAAATACTGACCATTTACTTTGAGGTTTTGGCTTCTATTTATAGAAGAATGAAATAAGCCTCGATCGTCACCCTTTCGAACCCGAGCTTCTGACACATATCCCATAACCATCTAACACGATCAATCTGGCGCGGACACGTGTAACTCTTTGCCCTCATGGACTGTGATGAAAGGCAAGTTGAATTTCGCTTTCAATGTAGACAAGACGAGCGCGTTAACCTGGCAGTGTGTGCCTGATTGCGATACTTTCGAATCCGAGCTTCTGAAACATATCCCATAACCCTCTGACACGATCAATCTGGCGTGGACATGTGTAACTCTTTGCCCTCGTGAGCTGTGACGGAAAGCAAGTTGAATTTCACTTTCAATGTAGACAAGACAGGCGCATTGGCCTGAAAATGTGTGCTTGATTGCGATAGTCCGGTGATGCAAATTGGATTCCCACTTCTCGCATTCCCTTCCTTTTTACTAAAAATAAATGATAGAGGAGGTTTTTCTTAGGATTTGATTCCAGGACCTCCGGTTTCCATTCGCATGCTTCTAACCATTGTCCTAACCATTCTTCGCGAATATTGTCATGCCATATAAACCATATTGCGTTTTTTGTTCAGCTTACTAATATTTACAGTGACTTTTTGGCTCATGAAGATTTATAGTTGAATATTACTTTGTTATATGTTTTTACCTTATATTTTCGAAATATATAATCTCTATTAATAAAGTTTAATAATTTAAGGTAATTCTTTGCTTTTTGTTTCTGGGGTTTAATTTATATAGCGAAAACCCTTATTAATTTAAAGTATGATCAACACAATCGTTTAGCATTAGGATTTAACAAGCCATATTTTTAGGGCATCGTCAACTATAACCTGACACAGTCACACTATCGATAATAGAACGATACTAAAATAGCCACATTCTAAAAAATCTGATAAAGATGGCCCAAATTGTCACTTCTTGATCATGTTGAATTAAATGGTTGTGCGGTGACACAACTAGAAAACATAACATAAATAACCAGACTCAATCGTGTCAATTTTAAATATACTATCATTATTTTTTTATAATTTACCTTTTTTTATAGCGGGATAATCTCCCTTCCTTAAATGCTTTCAATTTTACAAAATCGAATTATTTTTATTAGAAAGTCAAAGTTTATTTATTTGATTTTTGTTTTATCAAGAGCATCTTTTAACGGATGATGTATGTGAACGAATTTTCATGTTGTCCCAATATGGCCACAGTGAACAAAAAAATAAATGCATAAATATCAACGTCCTAACAAAGTCTAATTTGTATAGTATAACACATCACTCATATAAAAAAGATTCTTTTAGTAACTGTCCATTTTAGATAGGCTATTTTGCTAAATGTCCATTTTCATAAGCTAATTAAGTAAATGTCCTATTTTGACATTTTTGCCCTTGCCTTCATTATCCCGTTTCTTCTCCTCTTCCCGACATCTAATTGAGGTTACTGTTCGCACCATTGAAGCATTGAAATCGTAGAAATTGGCTCTTTCCTAGAAATTCAACTATTTCCTAGAGAATCTCTGGTGTTGTTGATAATTTTGATTCTCGACCAACGAGCTGGATGCTTGAACGCCCAATTTCGCCGACTGATGATGGCTCGCCATTGAAATCGAAATTGAATCCGACCCGTTAGGAATCAAGGTCCCCCACCAGGAGGCGGCAACCTATGAGGAGGGATCGCTGATCCACATAGTGCTGGGTTCGTTCTCGCCCTCTTCAGGCGCTGCCGTCACCTGCGACCGCGAAGCAGATCCCAAGTTGAGAACCCTAACCTTGTTGAGGAGGAGGGAGGAGTGGTAAATGAGGTCGGTGGAGCCCAATTCGAGGACGTCGGTGGGTCTGGGGATGCATACGATGGTCTAAATCCCGAAAGCGGTGTCATCCAGATCCCCGATGAAGGAAGAAGAAGATGGTGTGAGGGAACTGAAAACCAAATTTGGTTCAAAATTTCTGTTCTAAGGAGGAAGAAGCGGTTTAGTGAACCGGCTTTTAATTTCTTTTATTCAGAATCGGTTTTAAGGAGGAAGAAGCGGTTTAGTGATTTTAATTTCAAAATTCAAATCATCCTGCTTTTATTCCTTTTTATTAACAACAATCTGGATACTTAGATAGGACCATTGTGAGTTATGGATGGATGATTGGGCTTGAAGCCTAATTTTCTCTCGTTTATAAAATTTATTATATCTAAGTATAATTTTTGGTATATGTCATGACAATGTCACCACGAGTCTATCAAATGTTAATAGTGGTGTCACCAACCGTACATAAAAGTGTTAATAGTGGTGTCACCAACATAAAAATAGTGTCACCACAAATGTTCAAAGTGTTATTAGTCATGTCACCACAAATGTTCAAAGTGTTATTAGTCGTTTCATCAAAGAAAAATAGTGTCACCACAAATGTTCAAAGTGGTGTCACCACAAGTGTATCAAGGGAAAGAATGGTCAAGTGTTATTAGTCGTGTCATCAAAGAAAAATAGTGTCACCACAAATGTTCAAAGTGGTGTCGCCACAAGTGTATCAAGGGAAAGAAAGTGTTATTAGTCGTGTCATCAAAGAAAAATAGTGTCACCACAAATGTTCAAAGTAGTGTCACCACAAGTGTATCAAGGGAAAGAAAGTGTTATTAGTCGTGTCATCAAAGAAAAATAGTGTCACCACAAATGTTCAAAGTGGTGTCACCCCAAGTGTATCAAGGGAAAGAATGGTCAAGTGTTATCAGTCGTGTCATCAAATAAAAATAGTGTCACCACTGCTGTCACCAAAGGTAAACAAAGTGTTATTAGTAGTGTCACCACAATTAAAAAAAGTAACAATTGTTGTCACCAAAACAATAATTCTAGGACAAGGGAAAAGGTAATTAGTAGTGTCACCACAATAAATAAAAAAAGTAACAACATCAAAAGAAAAACCCTAGGACAACGAATTCTAGAGTGTAAATTAACGGTGTCATCAATAGAAAAACAGTGTCACCACTATCGTAAACAAAAGGAAAACAGTGTCACCGATGTTGTCACCAAAAGAACAACATGTGTTCTTCAATACTAGGTACTAATTTGATAAATGAATTCTAGAACAAAAGAAAAATGTTATTAGTAGTGTCACCACAATTAAAAAAAATTGTAATCGTTGGTGTCACCACTATAAAAACAGTGTCATCACAACTGTCACCAAAGGAAAAACCTAAGACAATGGAAAGTATTAGCGTCACCACAATAAAAAAAAATGTGACTATAGTTTGGTGATAGCTTTGTTTGTACATTTTTTTTATCGGTTCACTGTCACCGACTGATCACCGTCCTTATTAGTGATGACAAATATTTTTTTTCAAATTTTTTTACACATGATGACACTCGTTATCCCACAAAATATATGCTAGATTTGAATAAGTTGCCACTAGTCATCATTGCCGCATAATCCCCCTCTGCTTTCAATATTTCTCAATGTTGAATTGAATTAAAACAAGGATCTACAACAACAGACAAATATATACATCTAATTAAGTTTAATTAGGTAGGCAGCAACTGAAATCAAAGGGGAACAACCTTAATCATAGCAGGAAAACGTCAAAGCTGCAATCTGAGATTTCAGAGAGGAGTGGAATATTAATTTGAGATTTCAGAGAGGAAACTGAAATTCCAGAGCTCCGAAGGCGGATATATACACATCCGGACATCCAAGTACGCGCACAATTGGAGAGGACAAGTACAACCGAAAAAAAGAGTCAGTTCTCACAGTTGGATCGGAAATTGTGGACCGATCTGCAGCGAGATGAGTGGAGGCGTAGCTCGAGCAACAAGACACCGACTCAGAGGCAGCGTAGGTCTCCTCCGCAGATCTCAACGGCGAAATTGACTCCATCGCCGCTTCGATCATCACTCTTCGGCGAATACTGCTCCCGATCTCAGAAACCGCAGAGTCAGCGAACTCCAATT
Source organism: Persicaria maculosa (assembly GCA_963922045.1). Lineage (NCBI taxonomy): Eukaryota > Viridiplantae > Streptophyta > Magnoliopsida > Caryophyllales > Polygonaceae > Persicaria > Persicaria maculosa. The sequence continues at coordinate 21,270,244 of OY998252.1, read as the reverse complement.
CTCCATCCCCTATCTCTCTGCACCTCTTCTCCGCCGTGTCAAAACTCGTTTCCTCCTCCTTCAGTTCCGGCAATTCCGCCGGCGCTCCTTTCCTCCTCCCTTCTCTCTCCAAGCGGTGCTCCTTTCCTCTCGAGACGTCCTTGAAAATCTCCGGACATATAGAACGCGGAGGTAGAACAGGAAGGGACGGGGAGGGTAGGGTATAAATTAAAACGAGGGTAGCATTGGTATTACGAAAAATTTTAGGACATTTAACAAAAACTGATTTTAAGTGAACATTTTGTAAAATAGGATTGACAAAATGGACATTTAGCCAAATATCTTCTATAAAAAAAAAAAAAAAAAAGGAGGGAGGGAGTATAAATGAGGGATATGGAAATTGGTTTTAAGAATAACCGATCTCTACCGGCTGTTTCCACTCATTTATTTATTTTTGTTGGAGAAAGGGTTAAAAAATTAAGTGGTGGAGTGCTTCTCGTAGTATTCAATTTGGGTTTTTTTTTTTAAATGTTGATTGTGTGCTTGATGTTGCTGCAATTAATTCATTTTCCACCATCCATCCCAACTCTTACTTAATAAAAAAAAAAAAAAATCATTTTCCACTATTTGGGGTTGTTTTGTCCATTAGGATTGGAATTTGGAGTTGAATGTGATTAGTTTTGGGGTAATATATGTAATGGAAAATATAAAATTTTATTGAGTTAATGAATCACAAAAATCGTATTGATATTAAAACTATCAAAATATAACTCGACCCTAATGTCCGGATCAGAAAATTCTCCCCCTCTCCTTTCGACCAAAAAAATCGAAAAATTCTCCGCATCAAGACAAAAAAAAAATTTGACTTAGGAGTTAATTTTTTTACCTAACCCCTAATTGATAGGTCTAATTGATACAATATTATCTTTCATCGTACATTATTGAAGGTTTGATAGATAGTAAGCAATTTGGCACGCTATATCATATGCTACATCCATCTTACTTGAGATACTGTTGCTAGCAAACTCTGACTGTGAAGGATGTGGGGGTTTGGTTTTGGTTATCTGCAAATGCTACGTTGTTTGCCCATAGCCATAAAGATCGAGGTAAGCCTCTTTCATCTAGTGTTTTTGTGCCTTTTCTTCACATTTGTAGCTCTAGTTGTTGAGATATTTGTGGCATCGAAAGTTAGAGGATTCTGAACTTAACATATAACTAGATTTTCTCCAATTGGTTATAGAATGGTGCATAATCTAATGTTGGACTTTCTGATCGAACCCATTAACACTGTTGCTCCAACATATATAGATGTTATCACTATGGATAACAACCTATGATATCATAACCACGTCCAAACGGGATTGGATAGACATGACAAAAAAAAAATATCACTTCTTGATCACGACAGACATATGATATCATAACCATGTCCAAACGGGATAGACATGACCAAAATTATTACTTCTTGATCAGGGATGAATTAGGTGGATATGACATTGACACCACGACTAGAAAACACTAACTATAACTAACTCGTATCAATTTTTAATATACATACTACTCCCTCCGTCTCGAAATTCATATCGTTTTAGCCTTATGCACAAATTTTAATAAAAACACTCATCCATCAATCAACATCATCATTCCACTAACTTTTTCATTAATTTTATTACCCACTACATTTTTTAACCAATCAAAACATTCAAAAAAGTCAACAACACACAAATCAATACAAATCATTACTATCCACTACCTAGAAAACCTAAAACGACATCTATTTTGATACAAAACTAAAGAGCTAAAACGACATGAATTTCGAGACGGAGGGAGTACTAGTATTGTTTTTATTAAATTCTAGGAGTCCTTTTTCCTGTTACATAGGATTGATTTATTATAATTTGTGATTTTATAGAGCGAGATAATCTCTCGTCCTTTGGTTTTTGAAATTTACCAAATTGAATGATTATCTATTAGAGAGTTGTTTGGTTTTTGTTCTGTCAAGAACGTCATTCAACGGAGGATTTATGGGGGTGGATTCCCATGTTCTCCCGATACGGTCACATTGTAGATAGTGACGTCCATAGGCCATGGGTTTGAATCGACCTGACTGGTTATGAGTTGGGAAGAGTATATTACTCTCTGACACAGATATCCCATAACACTCTGACACGATTAATCTAGCGCGGACACGTGTAACTCTTTGCCCTAGTGGGATGTGACAGAAAGCACAAGTACGTTGAATTTCGCTTTCGATGTAGACAAAACAAACGCGTTGGCCTGGCGGTGTGTGCTTGATTGAGATAATCTCTCTTCATTAAGTGCCTCAATTTTCTATTATAGAGTGAGAACCAAACTTTATTTGTTTAGTTTTTGCTTTATCGTGAGCTTTTTTCAGCCGGGGATATATTTGTACCTCAATCTAAATTAGTCTTGTTAGAGTTCTTATAGCCCGTAGGTTGTATATATATTATTCCAGTATACCTTTTACACGAAAACTAGAATAATTTTTTATAGGGTAACTTGCATATATATATATATATATATATATATATATATATATATATATATATATATATATATATAAAAAGAGAGAGAGATTTGGTCATGATTGTCATATGTTTTGAATGCAAGTGGCCTTGCCACCATAGAAGATTTTCGATTTTCGTACTGTCCACCCCCGTTTGAACACCGACTCTCAATGGTTCGGTACGTGTAATTCGGTACAAATCCCGCTTCGAGAAAGATCGAAAAGCTAATCTGAGTCAACCGAAGCCAACTCTGATCAAAATACCAACCATTTACTTTGAGGTTTTGGCTTCTATTTATAGAAGAATGAAATAAGCCCCGTAACCCTTTCGAACCCGAGCTTCTAACACAAATCTCATGACCCATCTCATGACCCTCTGACATGATCAACCTAACGCGGACATGTCTAACTCTTTTCCCTAGTGGGTTGTGACGGAAAGCACAAATTAAATTTCACTTTCAGTGTAGACAAGACCAGCGCATTGGTCTGGCGGTGTGTGGTTGATTGCGATAGTCTGGTGATCCAGGTTGGATTCCTCCTTCTTGCATCCCCTTCATTTTTACCAAAATAAATATGCTATTATTATTTTTAAATATACTATTATTATTTTTAATTAAATTCTTGGACATTTTCCATATATGGGAGTAATTTATTTTAATTTATCTTTTCATATATAGAAAGAGATAATCTCTCTTCATTAAGTGCCTCAATTTTACCAAATCCAATGATTTTCTATTAGAGCTAGAACCAAACATTAATTATTTGTTTGGTTTTAGCTTTATCATGAGCTTTTTTCAGTCGGGGATATATGTGTACCTTAATCTAAATTATTCTTATTAGAGTTATTATAGCCTATATGTTGTATATATATTATTCGAGCATAATGCTTTACACGAAAACTAGAATGATTTTTATAGGGTAACTTGCATATATAGAGATTTGGTCATGATTGCCATATGTTTTGAATGCATGTGGACTTGCCACTATTGAAGATTTTCGTACGGTCCGCCCTCGATCGAACACCGGCTCTCCATCGTTCGATACGTGCAATTCGGTACAAATCCCGCTTCGAGAAAGTCTGAAATGCTAACCGGAGTCACTCGAAGCCTACTCTGATTCAAAATACCGACCATTTACTTTGAGGTTTTGACTTCTACTTATAGAAGAATTAAATAAGCATCGTCACCCTTTCAAACCCGAGCTTTTGACACATATCCCATAACCCTCTGACACAATCATTTTGTCTTGGACACGTGTAACTCTTTGCCCTCGTGGGATGTGACAGAAAGCACAAGTTGAATTTCGCTTTCAATGTAGACAAGACAAGCGCGTTGGCCTGGCGGTGTGTGCTTGATTGCAATAGTCTAGTGATCCAGGTCGAATTCCCACTTCTCGTGTTCCCTTCCATTTTACCAAAATAAATATTCTATTATTATTTTTAAATATACTATTAATATTTTTAATTAAATTATAAGAGGTTTTTTATATATGGGAGTATTTATTATAATTTATCTGTTCATAATAGAGAGGGATAATCTCTCTTCATTAAGTGCCTCAATTTTACCAAATCCAATGATTTTCTATTAGAGCTAGAACCAAACTTTATATGTTTGATTTTCTCTTTATCATGAGCTTTTTTCAGCTGGGGATATATGTGTACCTCAATCTAAATTAGTCTTATTAGTGTTCTTATAACCTGTATGTTGCATATTTATTATTCGAGCATACCCTTTTACACGAAAACTAGAAGACTTTTTATAGGGTAACTTGCATATATAGAGAGTTTGTCATGATTGCCATATGTTTTGAATGCCAGTGGACTAGCCACTATTGAAAATTTTCGATTTTCGTACGGTCAGCTCTCGATCGAACATCGACTCTCCATGGTTTGGTACGTGCAATTCGGTACAACCCCTCTCTGAGAAAGACCGAAAAGGTAAATGGAGTCAGCCGAAGCCAACTGTGATTCAAAATACCGACCATTTACTTTGAGGTTTTGGCTTCTATTTATAGAAGAATGAAATAAGCCTCGTCACCCTTTCGAACTGGTGCTTCTGACACATATCCCATAACCCTCTGACACGATCAATCTGGCGCGGACACGTGTAACTCTTTCCCTCCGTGGGCTGTGACGGAAAGCACGAGTTGAATTTCGCTTTCAATGTAGACAAGACTATCAAGTCCGATTCGGACCGATGACTGGGGGTCGTGTGCACGGGCGCACATGCGCTAATAGCCTAGCACACAAGCCGTATGAGGTTCCATTCTAAAACCAATTGGCTATAGAAGGAGTAGCCCACCGACTCATATACTAAGGCTTGATATGTTCAACTTTCCGATGTGGGACACTTTGGTCTCATTCACATCTCTAACACGCCCCCGCAAGTCCAACTAGGAATGACCATCTAGTTGAGACTTGGACAACTGGGTAACCCAAACCAGGATCGACACGGGCCGTTAGGCTAACCGCTATGATACCATATCAAGTCCGATTCGGACCGATGACTGGGGGTCGTGTGCACGGGCGCACATGCGCTAATAGCCTAGCACACAAGCCGTATGAGGTTCCATTCTAAAACCAATTGGCTATAGAAGGAGTAGCCCACCGACTCACATACTAAGGCTTGATATGTTCAACTTTCTGATGTGGGACACTTTGGTCTCATTCACATCTCTAACAAAGACAAGCGTGTTGGCCTGGCGGTGTATGCTTGATTGCGATAATCTGGTGAACCAGGTTGGATTCCCACTTCTCGCATTCCATTTCTTTTTATCAAAAAAACTAGGTTGGATTTACACTTCTTGCATACCCTTCCTTTTTACCAAAAATAAATGATAGAAGAGGTTTTTCCACTTTTAACCATTGTCCTAACCGTTCTTTGCGACATATTGTCATGCCATATATAAACCATATTGCGTTTTTTATTCAGCTTACTACTAATATTTACAGTGACTTTTTTGCCCATGAAGATTTATAGTTGAATATTACTTTGTTATATGTTTTTACCTTATATTTACGAAATATATAATCTCTATTAAGAAAGTTTAATAGTTTAAGGCAATTCTTTGCTTTTTTTAATGGGGTTTAATTTATATAGCTGAAACCCTTATTAATTTAAAGCTAGTATAATCAACATAATCTTTTATCATTAGAATTTAACAAGTCCTATTTTTAGGACATCATCAACTATAACCTGACACGGTCACACTATGATTAATAGAACGATCCTAAAATAGGCACTTTCTAACAAAATCTGATAAAGATGGCCCAAATTCAGTTCTTGATCATGTTGAATTAAGTGGTTGCGAATGTAACACAACTCGAAAACATAACATAAATAACCAGACTCATTCTTGTCAATTTTAAATATACTATCATTATTTTTTTTTATAATTTACCTTTTTATATAGCGGGATAATCTCCCTTCCTTAAGTGCTCTCAATTTTACAAAATCGAATTATTTTTATTAGAAAGTCAAAGTTTATTTGTTTGATTTTTGTTTTATCAAGAGCATCTTTTAACGGATGATGTACGTGAACGAATTCCCAATTGTCCCAATATGGCCTTGTGTGAACAAAAAATTAATGCTCAAATATCAACGTCCTAACAAAGTCTAATTAATTTGTATAGTATAACACATCACTCATATAAAAAAAAGGATTTGTATAGTATAACACATCACTCATATAAAAAAAAGGAGGGGTCGAGCCGGTCGACGCAAGCCTTGACTCTTACCGGCTGAGTTACGTTCCTCGTCGTAAAAGGGGGGGGGGGGGGGGGGGAGTATATGGAAATTGGTTTTAAGAATAACCGATCTCGACCGGCTGTTTCCACTCATTTATTTATTTTTGTTGGAGAAAGGGTTAAAAATTAAGTGTTGCAGTGCTTCTCGTAGTATTCAATTTTGGGTTATTTTGTCCATTAGGATTGGAATTTGGAGTTGACTGTGATTAGTTATGGGGTAATATATGTATATGTGATGGAAAATATATAATTTTCATTGAGTTAATGAATCCCAAAAATCATATTGATATTAAAACTATCAAAATATAACCGGGCTCTAATGTCCGGATCGGAAAATTCTCCGCTTCTCCTTTCGACCTCAAAAAATTCGAAAAATTCTCCGAATCAAGACAAAATTTTTTTTTGACTTAGGAGTTAATTTTTTTACCTAACCCCCAATTGATACGTCTAATGGATACAATATTATCTTTCATCGTACATTATTGAAGATTTGATAGATACTCCCTCCGTTTCAAAATAAAAGTCGCTTAACTTTTTTCACGTATTTTAAGAAGATAAAAAATCTATAAAATATTTTTTTTTAATCAAACTTTTTTCATAAATTGATACTTATTACTAATAAGTATCAATTTATGAAAAAAGTTTGATTAAAAAAATAATATTTTATAGAGCGAGATAATCTCCCATCCTTCGGTTTTAAAAATTTACCAAATTGAATGATTATATATTAGAGTTGTTTGGTTTTTATTCTGTCATGAACGTCATTCAGTGGAGGATTTATGTGGGTACGTGGATTCCCATGTTGTCTCGATACGGCCACATTATAGATAGTGACGTCAATAGGTCATGGGTTTGAATCGACCCGACTGGTTATGAGTTGGGAAGAGTATATTACGAGTTAGCTATTTTTTTTAGTTTTAAATTTCCCTTTAAGAGGAGGAAATAAAACCTGACTTGTTGGATCATGTGTTTTTATAGATATATTTTGCTTAAAAAAATTACAAAAAAAAAGAGATTTTTTTAAAATAATTAAGTTAAAGGATCTACCTTAATTAAGTGTACATCAATCTTACCAAATTGAATGATTTTTACCTCCAAGGGCTAAAGTTATTTTTTTTCATAGGCACCAAAGTGAGTTTTTGGATTCTTTTAGGTGTTTGAACGGGTAGCCGAACCCGAAGTTAATGAGGTAGTTGAAATTGATAGGCTAGGTGTATTAAATACTCCCTATGTGTTAAATTGAATAGTTCATATGCTAGTAAGATATTTGATAACCCTAGCTATTTTATAGGGTAGTTAATACAACTAGTTGAATAGTTCATATGCTGGAGTTTAGGGAGGTTTCCACATGGTCATTGGACCAATGTGTTAGTACATAGTAGACTAACCTATCTAATACAGCAGCAAAAATTCTACCTTAAATTTGATTTTGCCCACTCTACTCATGGCTGGTGGGAAATGGGGTTTTGATCCTCCAGGTTAGGGAGGTTTTCCTTGTTTAAATTGAGTTTTTACTCGTGCTTGTTTGCGTGCTTTGTGTTGATTGTTTGCTTGTGTTTTGGTCATAAGTGTTTTTTTTTTATCAGCTGGATTGTTGTTAGTATGAGCTTCTACTTGCCTGATCAATTCATCTATCCTTGGGTCTTGTTGAGCCCAACAAAATCATTGGAATGGGTTTGTGTAATTGGCCCAACTAATAAGATTGGGCCAACAAACATTAAGCATTTCGTTGATGTTATGGTCAAATTCTATAGAATCATCCTTTAAATACATCATTGTTGCACAAAATTACTCTTTAAATTGAAAATTCTACAAAATCACTCTTAAAAGCTACATGTTTGCAAAAGATCATCCATTTCACCTCTTTCATTCAGATTGTTGTTAATGTGTGAAATTACCATTTTGTCTTTGTACTTTTAGAAGGGTAAGAGGAGATCACCCTCTAACAAGTTGTTGGGATGACTTGAATCTATAGCGTTTATCTTAAGAGATTTATTATGGATAGATTTATCAGGATCAAGGCATAAGGTATATTTTTTTTAAGATTTAGATTTTTCTATTTAGGCCTTATTGATAAATTTATCCTAATAAGATTTGATTTTTTAATTAAGGCTATATAATCTCCAAGAGGGCAAGAGGTATACACCCTAAAGGTATTCAAGCTAGAGTGATTGATAACCACTTGGGCGAGCTCAAGAAACACCTTGTAATCCTTGTCTGGTTTTGGGATAAATTTCTGTGTCATTCTTGTCTATTTAAATATCGGTTCTTTTCTCACCCGACCGTCACAAGACAAGCTATGTTTCATTTGTATCATGTTGGATCATGAAGCTTTCCAACTCTCCCAAATCCTAATGGTATAAACACAAGAACGCAGTTTCATTCACCAACAAATTAATCAACTGAATCAAACTTCCAAAATGCAACAAGAAAAGCCGAAGAGGCTTAGCTACTCACAGACACAGAGACATGAGAGAGAAGATACAAGATCATAATACAAGCACACTGTATACATCTCCTAAGTATATGAATTGTAGGTGCTTGTAGCGATATATCAAGCACCACATGCATATATCTAGAGAGATTGACAAAACCAAGTGCAAGAAAACAAATTTTTCAAACCTTCACCACTTTGTCAACTTACAAAAAAGCACTCTTTCATTCACACATTTCCTTTGTTTTGTGACTCTTGAACGTCGGAGGATGCATCCCTGGCAGCTCGTTGCCTCTCACTCCGGCTCGTATCAGCGAATCTCACGCTCCCCAAGTGAAGGTTTTTCTCTTGCTCTTCCCTGGTCCATTCTTTCAAGTAGTATTGTTGCTCTGTGTAGTTGGGTTTGGGGCCGGTGAACATCCCACCCCATTGATCGAAGTGTATAAACATCAAGGGCACGGTGCAGGCTATGATCATGATCCCCATGTACTCGATCCCCAACTCTGTCGTGTACTTGGATCCCTTGAAGAAGATCACTTGCGTTAGCACCGCTCCTACGTTGCCTCCTGCTCCCGTCATACCCGAAATCACACCCAAAGACCTGCACAAAAAGAAGCAACAAGGGTCAGGTGAAAAATAGAGATCAATTTTCTAACACAAAAGTTTAAGTCTTTATGCAGAACAGTACCTCCTGGAGATGAAGGGGACGACACCGAAAGTGAGGCCACAAGAAGACTGCACAAAGACAGAGAAAATGAGAAGGAAGGTGACAGAGGCGCCGAGGCTGTTAACTTTTCCAAGCAGAATGCAGAAGACTCCTCCAAGGGTTTGGAAAATCCACCAAGCCCACAACCTTCCCCTCATGCCGAAGTATTGGGCGGCATAGTCAGACAAGTAGCCGCCACCTGGCCTCGCGAATATGTTAGCGAGGCCGAAACTGGCGGCTATGATGCCTGCAGTGTGGAGGCTGAGATTGAACTTGTCGTAGTAGTACTGCGCGATGATGTTGTCAATGGTGAGCTCCACACCGAAGCAGTATCCGTACAAGAGCGCAGCTATCCATCCCCTGTAGTTCGTCACACCGTGGTAGATCACCTTCCATACATTGTCTTGATGTTTTTCACCTGCCATATACATTCATTTCCTATTTTAGAGATTTGGGGAGTTTTTTTTTTAAAAAAATTAAGATCTTTTTTTACCTAATAGATAGTTTGACAGATAAAAAAAATTAAAAAGTAGTAGAAAAAATACCGAGAAATTTTAAATCTTTGAAAAGATGATTGTTTTTATTTAATAAATATATTATCCAATCATAATAAGTGAAAAAGATTTCAAACAGTTGATATTGATACGAAGATAGAGTCCGTAGCTGTTATGTTTTTTGTACATTGCTTGCATTGGTTGACTTCACAACGAATTATCTCCATTAAAATCATATAGTACGTACTCCCTCTATCTCGATGAAAATATATTGATATTTGAGCATTTTTTTAAAAAAATATTTAAAAAATAATAATATTATATTTATTAATAATAAATATGAAACAATTAAACAAGAAAAAAAAATAATATGTTGATATATCAAACATATAATGACGTGTTGAACGACTATTTTCAATGGTCAAACTTAATGTCGCTTGTCTCATCTAGCTCGTTAATGGAATAGGCCTTCACTTGATTAATGGTGTTGAATTTTTAGATTTCAAGGTGGAAGCTTTGGAATTGATAAAATTGAATCGATCGAAATAATGGGTAGAGCTGATTATTTTTTAAAATGGTATCGATCGATCTGAAATTCTGAACCTTAAATTAATTACCTGTTCTGTGGAGATCGGTGAAGTTGCCATCTGGAAGATCCTGTCCGAAGAACATGACGGCGAACGCCGAGAGCGTCTGGAACAGCGCCGGGATGAAGAAAGCAACCCGCCAAGCGGTGAAGTTTGAGGCGCCGATGTGCTTAATCAGCTCGTACACCAACGGCATGATCAGCTGGGTAGCTCCGCCGCCGAGGTTGCCCCAGCCGGCGGCGACACCGTTGGCCCGGCCCACAACGGGGCCGGAGAACATGGTGCTCATCCAGAACTGGGTGGAGACGAAGGTGGCGAGGGAGAACCCCGTGAAGAACCGGGCGAGGAGGAAGGCGATGGGGGAGTTGATGACGGCCGTCAGGTAGACCGCCGGGGCCGTCAGGAGCGTCAGGGAGGCGGAGGCGAGGCGGGGCCCGAACATATCGCAGGCGGTCCCCATCGCCACACGGGCGAACACCGCCCCCGAGACGGCGGCGATCCCGGCGTTGCCGATGTCGGTGGCCGTCAACCCAAGGTTGTCGCGGATGAGCGGGAGGAGCGGCGGGGTCGCAAAGGTCGACACGAAGCACGCGAAGAACTGCACCCACGATAGGTGGAATGCCCGCATATGCGGCTTCCCAGCCGAGAAGATCTTCAGCTTCGTCGACTTGTTCTCGGCGTCCACCGGGAGGTCGAATTGCTTCGCTCTCGGAGCATCACTCTCTGCCCCATCAACTCGTGTCATTTTTGTTTTGTTTTGAAATCAGTGGTAAATGGTTTGTGAGTTTGTTGGTTTGGGATAATTAAGTTGTTGGAGGGTTTGGGTTTTATAGGGCGGGTGTTTGATTGAGCCGGTGAGTAATGGCAAAGAGTGAGACGTGGAGGACTGAGTGAGAGGCCTTTGGGGATAGGGAAAAGAATGACAGCACCCTCCTAAAGACAAAAGGATCGAGTAAGTTAAGATCAAGTCGCCGAGTCCCACTAATGTAGCATATATGTGGTGTTCAAACTTCAAACTAGGTAAGAGAAGTAGTTTGACTTGTCTAACACTAAATTAGTCTTATTGGAACTCTTATGTACCATATACTCCAGTTCAAAAATATAAATCTTTTAGGTTTAAAATTTTGTTTAAAAATATATACTTTGTATTATTTAAGTTTTCGGGGTATTAAGATATGATAATTGTTATTTTTTTGATTATTTTTTCTCAAATTTTATTGGTTGATAATAGTTGTAGATAAAATGAGGGATATAAAGATAACAATAACAATAACACCTTCATCCTCGCGCGGTCGGAATAACAGTCGGAAGTCCTCTTCGGAGGCTGAGAATCCCCTCTCTGTAGGTCGAAAACCCTCCTTCGGGAGTCTTAAACAACCTTTCGGGTCGAAAACTCAAGCCTCCATTTTCGGGGCCTTAACTTTTGCATTTCTCTAACTTCGATTTGGGGATTATGGCCGTCGGTTGGTGAATCAGGTGGGGAGTGGGGCGGTGTGGTTGAACAGTGGCTGGTGTGTCGCATCCCTCTCCCTCGCTGCATCCCTTTTGGTGCCGCATCTGCAGTCTCTGCCCAGATTTGCACTTCCTTGGGGTTTTTGAAAATCCTTGAACAAGGATCCTTTCGTCCTTCGTTTTCATCCAGTCCAATCCCTCCCGCCCTCGATCTGATGGTCTAGGGTTTGGTAGATCTTGAAATTTTGGGCCAAATCCGTCTCTCTGGATTCTATCGCTCGCCTTCGTCCTCCTTTTTGGGGCCTCGGTGTGGTGGTAGGTCACTCTATCTCCGGTGCCCGCCTCGGCATCGTCGGTAGCCTGCGTCCCTTCTCGCATCACCCCTCGTTGTTTCCGACTTCCTCCTGTGGGAGCACGCTTTATCCACCACCCCACCCATCTCCTTCTCCTCCATCTGGGTGGGTTTGGTCTGAGAATACCCTCACCGTCTGCCCTGGTTGATCAGCACTGGGGCCTTCGGGTCTCAACTTCGATTCGCTTGGCTCCTTCGAAGCCTAGGAGTTTTGCTCCCCGACTTTGCCTCCATCAACCCTTTCCTTCGGCCCTTGTTCGTCTTGGGTCTGGGAATTAAGGCCCGTAACATGGTGCTTTTGGCCTCAAACTTCACCGCGTGGCGGATTGCTTTAGATAGGAGTAAGGATGACAATGGGTCAGGTGGTGGGTGGATGATCTACTTCCGTCACCCGACCCACAACCCAGAACCCCTCACCCTACCTGACTCATCACCCACCAAATATTTCACCCGCCCCGTACACCCATCATCCACCGGTTGATCGGGAGGATCGAGTGATAATTCAGGTGAAGTACACCTCGTCAAATTCAACAATAAAAATTATAGAAAAACATATGTCGAACACTTTGATGAATAAACAACCAGCAAATATAGGCAAATTCAATCAAATACGTGTAAAGATCCACGCAACTATCAACATTTCAAGCTAGAAACATGTTTGATAGTTTTGTTTAATTAGGGTTTGAGGGTATATTGGTAATTTCGTATATATAATGTAGGTCGGGTGACGGGTGGGAAATACCTTCACCCGAATCCGACCCGACCCATCACCCTCCTCAATCACCCATTTAATATCAGCTTTATATCAGATTTTATTTACCTGTTTTTTTGGGTCGGATGAAATAGATATCCGTCGAATGCAGGTGAAATTGTCGATAGAGATGTGGAGCCGGCCTTTTATTTCACCAAAGGGATCTTTTTGACTTTAGGAAATGGGAAAGAATATGCGGATGTGAGATGTCCAATGAATTCTCTTGCTTTGACGTGCAATTCGATTCTTTTGGGTTTGGTCAAACGTTATTTAAAACTCTTGGTATCTTCATTCCGGTATTTTCCTATTAATATTATCCTGCAATGACAAATTTGCCCCTTTACCATTTTTGTCGAATGTGAACATTACGCCACACATTTTTTGGGTAGAGAGTATTCATAAGATGATGGTATATACAGTAATATTTTTTACAGAAAAAAAAATCATAGATGATATACAAATATTTTATTTTAGTGCGAAATATCAATTAAATTAAAGATACCCTTTTTTTTTATACCACAATGAATTAAGTATGAGCATATTGGCTCAATTCAAAGCTCGACTTGAATTTTGTGAAATTTATAAAATTTAATTTAAGTTAATATGTATGTTAATTAAGATCAAATAGGGTTGCTTAATACTTAAAAAAAGTTTGCCTCGACCTCGTTCATTTACCGAACATGGCGAGCAGGGCACAACTTTAAGTTTGAGTCTAAATTTAGACTTGATTCGAGCTCGTTCATTTCTAAATGAGTTGAATATGAAGTAACACTCGACTCGTTCAACTAGAATAACAACTCTAGCTTAAAATATAATTATTAGGGGTGGACACAAATCCCGTAAATCCCGGGCCCGATTCCAGTGGGATTTGAAAAAAAAAATAGTGAATCCCGTCCCGGTCCTGTCTCGCAAAAATTATGCGGGACGGGACGCGGGACAAGGAATCCTTATCCCGCAAATCTCGTCCCGTCCCGCATATATAATAATTATTATTATTATTATTGTGTGTGTGTATACCAATTACAGTGTATACATATGGTATACATTGCACTTTGTATATACTGTATTGTCGTAATGCCGTGTATCTATTATATATAATATACGCACACTTTTACAGTGTGTGTAAATGTATGGTATACATTGTGTGTATCTATAAATCAATAATATGTGTATTTATATAAGTAAAACATTATATATTTATATTATGTCTTTGAAAACCGTAAAATATATAGGAATTTTAGAGATTTTTTTATGATGTTTTTTATTTGAGAGACAAGGCCCGTTCCGTCCTGGTCTCGTCCCGTCCCGTGAGGGACAAGGCCCGCACGAGATTGAAAAAAAAAGTAGTGAATTCCGTCCCGGTCCCGTTCCGCAAAAATTACGCGGGACGGGATGTGGGACGACCCCCATCCCGTCCCGTCCCACGCCCACCCCTAATAATTATAACCCGTGATATTAAGTGTTTGCTCAACACGATTTACAAGATATTTTATTTAAATTTATATTATTTTAAATATATTGTAAAATATGTTAACCAATCATTATTTAACTATTTATATTTATAAGTGAATTATAATTAAAATGTATATAAATCCAACCCAAATTGATTAATTTGGCTAATTGTACCTGAAACTGTACCCGATGTACTAAACTATACGGAGTATGCTATTTTTTTCTACTATTTCCCTAGACAGGATCAACTATACGAATTTCTCAAAACATGTCTAAACAATTAGACCTTTCTTAATTTACTGTCCATTTCATATTCGTAGCTTGTCAGAAATTTACCTTGATAGCTTTATTTGCATCTCTTTTGCTTGTTCAACTTGATTGAATGAATCCAAATCATCTAAGTTCAGTCCGACCCATTTTTTTTTTAAAAAAAATATCTATACAATTTTTTTTAGCTTCGCCGTGATATTAATATGAAACATGTGATCGAGGCGACTCCATGATCCGGAAATTTTCTAGGAGGATCGTCTTCACTGCCCACAGGGAGTCCTGATGTATTGCTGGTCAACGGTGTCTTTGATTGGTGGCGCTTGGCATCAGGTTGTAGTCTATGTTGTCTCCATCGTATTAGGATAAGATTCATTTGTTCGCCTAGATTTGTTGCCTTTCTATAAAGAAACCAAAACCGAGCTCAATAGAGCTTGATCTCAGTTCAACAATGGAGATTTCACCTTTGGTTGTTAGAGAGTTTGTTAGAGGAATCTTTGAACTGATTGAATTGAGTAACCAATGTACATAAGCCTCCTTATGTTTATACAATGACGGGGAAGGAAGCTTAATTGTGAATTTACCCAATTACCCTTCCTATTACATCACATTCATGTCTCATTATCCCCTCCTCAAGCTGGGCCAGTTGAAGCAACGAGACCAAGCTTGGATGCCAGAAAACGATGATGTTCTTCACCAAGGGGCTTCGTGAATATATCAGCAAGTTGATGTTGAGACCGGACATATGAGGGGGTGAGGAAGCCCTCTTGAAGCCGCTCCGTAACATAATGGCAATCAAGTCAAAGGTGTTTCGTCCTCTCATGGAAAACAAGGTTTTCAGCAATGTGGATCACGGACTTGCTATCGTAGTGCAGGGGAATTGGCTTGGGAATTTGACAATGAAGATCACTGAGGATTGAATCCAACCACACAAGTTCACCAGAAGCCTTTGACAAGCTCCTGTATTCGGCTTCTGCAGAAGACTTAGAGACTGTTTCTTAGTCTTCCATGAGACCAAGGCCATTCCCAGAAACACACAGAACCCGGATAATGATCGACCAGTGAACTGACAATTACCCCAATCAGCGTCACAAAAGGCATTGACATCCAACTGATTTTGTGATGGATAAAGCAAGCCCAAATTGAATGTACCCCTGAGGTATCGAACCACATGAAGAGCTGCATTCCAATGAGGAACACGAGGTGATGCCATGAATTGGCTAAGATGCTGAACCGAGTATGAAATATCAGGTCTTGTCATGTTCAAGTACAACAGTCTTCCTACCAAATGCCTATATTTTTTCGAATCATCAAGAACCTCACCTACATCAGTGCTCAATTTTAGACCCCTGGGCATAGGAAAACTTGCTGGCTTGCAATCATTCATATGTGTGTCCTGTAGTATATCAAGTATATACTTTCATTGATTTAGCAACATTCCTTTGTCTGTACGAGAGACTTCCAATCCCAGAAAATAGCGGACTTCCCCTAAGTCATTGATTGTGAAAGCAACATCCAAACCATGCTTGATTTCCTGAATCTCGGCTTCATCATCACCCACTATTAGAAGATCATCCACATAAACCAAGATGACAACTAATCCAGTAGGTACAGCCTTAATGAATAGAGAGAAATCGAGCATGGATTTCTGAAAACCTTTGCCAATAAGGAACTCTTGAGCTTGCACCTTCAATGTTCCAATGGCGAGAGGCTTGTTTCAAGCCATACAAAGACCTCTTGAGCTTGCACACCTGACCTGGGGAAGCATGATCATAGCCAGGAGGAACCGTCATATAGACTTCTTCATCTAGAAACCCATGTAAGAAGGCATTGTTGATGTCTAACTGGTGCACCTTCCAGTTCTTCATTGTAGCAAGAGCAAGCAAGACTCTAACAGTGGTGAACTTAGCCACAGGAGAGGATGTGTGCTTGAAATACTTTCCTTTGATTTGATTGTAGCCTCTAGCTACAAGACGAGCCTTATAACGCTCAATGGATCAATCTGGTCGGAACTTAATCTTGAACACCCATCGACAACCAATATATGGCTGATTTTCCAAGAGGCAAATCTGTAAGGACCCGGGTCTGATTGGCCTCAAGAGCTGCAATTTCTTTCTTCATAGCCTCAATCCACAAAGGATTGTCTTTGGCTTGTCTGTAGGAAGATGGCTCATGAATTGAAAAAACATGAGCTAGAGATGCCACATAATCTGGTGGATAAAACAACTGACTGTCAACAGAGGAAACCATGAAGGAAGCAGACATGGATGGGGATAAAATGAGGCAGTAAAAATCTCTAAGATGGGAAGGAATGTGGGTTTGTCTCATGGATCGTCTGTTGTCAATTTGAGCAGGTTGTGGGTGAGACGAAAAGGAACTGGGGTTGGTATGGAGATTTGTGTTTGACACAGGCAAAGCAGCATTTTGCTGAGACTGTGGTGATTCTGTGGATTGGGTTTGAACTATGTGGCTAGGAAGAAAAGATGATGAGGAATCTGGGACCACATCACCAGAATGAGAAGGAATAGGGATAGGGACAAGGTCAGTAAAATGAGCTGGGTTAATAAGAGGAAGGCTAGGAGGATCAGAAGATGGGGTTGCAGGCACTATGGATGCAAATGGAAACTGAGTTTCACAAAAAACAACATCTCTGCTGATGATGACAATATTATCTTCCAAATTAAGCAATTTGTAGCCTTGTGGACCTTCCCTGTGCAAATCCTCCGCTTGCTTCACCAGACATGATCGAAAACTCACAAGATTGTTAGATCAAAAAATAGTGAGTAAAGCTCTGATACCAATTGAAGGTTCGATAATGTAAAAACAATGTAGTAAGAAATACTCTAGAAGGGGGGTTGAATAGAGTATGCCCGTTTTTCGCAGAAAGTCTCAAGGCTTTTGGAGCTTGTACCAAAACCTTTGAGATAAACCTGAATCACAAAGTTAAACAAATCGAACCAAGTGCGGAAATAAGGTAAAGCAAATAAGTAAAGAACACGAGTAATTGTTTACGAGGTTCAGCACAACTTGGCCTACGTCCCCGCCTAGGGTTCTTCCACAACCCTAGGATTCAAAGGCTTTATTGATTGCTTAGCTTAGGATCCTAATAGCTCACCGAGAAGCCTCTCTCCTATACAATTGCAATCTAGTCAACTCACGTTCCCTTGGAGTCCTAGACCAATCTAGAAGAGCCCCACCTCTCTCAGCTATCTAGTACAATCCTCTAACTCTCGCAAATCAATAGCCTAGTGCAACTTCCCGAGTTATAAACTCTCGAGTAACACTTTAAATGAATATATCCTATAAGCTCACAGTGACTCTCAAAGGCTTTGAAATAAACAACAAACTCTTGAGCGCTTAGCAGAGAGACACTTTGGAAGGCAGAATCGCTTGATGATTGAAAACTCGTGTAGCACTTGTGTGTTCTGTCTTTTTCCTTCTTTCCTTTATATATGAGTGGAATGGCGCCTGAGGATCTTCACCAACGGCTCTAGAATCAGGCTTGATCTTCAATCTTCTATATAAGGACACTTCGAAGCCATGATCCGTTTTTGAATAAGATCTCCTCATATGCACCAAAGGAAAGAGATAATCTCAACTATACTTCCTGAAAAGGTTAGTTCAACACATATATATAATATAACGGAAGTATATAATAATATAAAATAATATTCGGACAAATAATATAGGTTTTGTATTTCATCAACTGTTAACGCTCCAAGGCCTTTGACACAAACATCCTGTCAAAGCCTTTGAAACATCTATTCCAATTTTCATCAAGGGAGGGAGTTATCAATCTCCCCCTTGATGAAAGACAAAACCTGTGCATCCCTGCAACTTAGTCAAACATAGATAATAAACTAGAAATCAGACTAAGTACCTGCAAGGGTTAGACAAATGTTGGATCAAAAAATTTAAAGTATGCAAAACTCATCCAACCGAAAACCATAAATCAAAAACCAAGGTCTTCCAAGACCTTTAAGCAGAGGTTTTCAAAGTCTAACGATCATCTCCCCCTTTTTGTCTTTCAACAAAGGGCGGAGGTAAAACAGTCACCAAAAAGTTACAAAAAGTTTTGAAAACGTTTCCAAAAAACCAGCAAAGTAACAAGTTTTAGGGGTGGGATAGGGTGGGTTAAGGTTTAGGCTTAGTCATCCGGAGCATCATCAGTGAGCCTCGTTCACAGTCCTTCCAGCATCTTTGAAATCCCGCTCATCTCCGTCATCACCTCCTTCTGCAGCTCCTTAATATCCAGGCGAACCTCCTCCAAGCCCAACTCTAGGTTGTCCATGCGTTCATCGAAAGCTGGAGCAGTGGGAAAGGCTTTTGAAGGAGTGGCAAGACTCAAGGTCCCTTGGGGAGACCGAGTGATGCCAATCTTTTCAAGGCCTTTTGAGTCGAACTTACCCGTATGACGCAGCTGTTCTTCATTTTTGACATCAATTCCAGAAGCTTTGAAGATAGGGGTCAAAAGGGTAGCAAAGGGGAGGGGAGAGCCTTTTCTGGCTTTTCTGGCATGAGCCATGGTTCCAAGGATAGTGTTGGCCAGATCAAGATCAAGGCCATTTAGAATGCGGTAGAGCAGGACCATGGCATTGTCGGTTAGGAGTGAGCCAGAGTTAAGACGGGGTAGGAGGCATCTAACAATGATGTTAAAGATAATTTTTGCCTCAAGGGTTAGGGATGAGTGGGTGAGTTGCTTTGAGGTGCTGTTGGATGCTTCGGGTAGGAGATATTTGGCTCGGGCTAGGATGATGCAATTTTCTTTTGAGGGGTGGATTTCAGCGGGTGGAACTGGTGTAGGTAAGCCTAGGGAATATGCAAAATCATTGGAGTTGAGAGAGATTCTAACCCCTTTGACGACAGACTCCAAAGACCAACCATCAGTGTCGTTCTTGGCTTTTAGGTTAATGTAGAAGAGTCGGGTAAGCTCGGGGTAGTAAACAGTCTCAAGGTTAAGAAGGGTCCAGGCTGGGGATTTTTTGAGGAGCTCAATGCAAGGTAACTTCAAAGCTTCAAAGAACTCAACATCTAAAAAATCTGAACAGCTAACCTTACGAGTTCTAAACTCGTCTACCCACTTACCAACAGTCTCAGCATCTTGAAACCAAGAGGAGGGCAATGATTGATTTACCTGGATATAGGCCGGGGGGTCTGCATTCTTTCTGCGCGCAACTGTTGGAGCAGCTCTCTTGACAGGCGCTACAAGACTCTTGACAGTGCCCTTCCTGGTACGCTTGGGGGATGGAGGCTTGACAGCAGCAGGGGCTTTCCGCTTCTTCGGAGACGGGGGAGGAGGAGGAGAAGGAGAGGGAGATTCTTCCTCCTCTTCCTCAGACCCCGAGTCCTCACCGGACCCCGCTTCATCTCCTTCAGGTTCCTCGTCCTCTCCAGATCCCTCTTGCTCTTCTTCTTCTTCTTCCTCAGGCTCCTCCTCGGATGGAACCTCCTCGGCTTCGGCTTCCTTCCGAATCCGCTCAGCTTCTTCCTCGGCCAGTTTCTTAGCAAGTTCGGCCTCTTCATCGGCCTTTTTCTTCCTTAAGGCCTCCTCCTCGGCTTCCTTGGCAGCATCTCTTTCTAAGAGGGCGTCGAGATCTTCTTCTTCCTCTTCCTCGTCTGGTTCCTCAGCCAAGATCTTCCTCTTCCCTTTCTGTTTAGCACTGATCGGCTTCTTCGCAGAGCGCTTTTGAGAGACTTTGGGAACAATGGCCGAGCTCTCAGCAATGGTGCTCTGGACAACGGTTGGGATAATAGCTTGAGGAGCGGGTTCAGGTGTGGGAGAGGTAGCAGTGGCCTGACGTCCCTTGGGGGTGGCGCCAAGTCTTTTGGGTGTGACAGTTTTCTTGGTTTTGGGTGCCATGGAGGAAATCGGTTAGGGTTTCTTGAGAGGCGATTGAGAGGTTGAAGATGAAGAAGTGGAAAGGGTTTGGAAAAATCTGAGTGTGGGTTGTAATCGGGTACAGTATTGGGTTTAAGTAGAGGGAGTGATGGGACGGGTTTAGGGTTCCAAGGAAAGAAATCATTACATTGCCAATTTGAAGGGTTTTCAAATTCAAATTCAAATTCAAATATCCATTAAAATCGGACTAAACACAAACTGATTTAGTTCCAAAAATAAAATATCTTAACGGTTAAAGAAATCACAGAAATAGGCAATTTTTAAAATCCGATTAAAACAAATATAATTGATTAAATATCTAAAAAGATATTAACCAAAAATATATGATCCGATAAATGTACTCCACCATTTAGTTCACACACCTTGACATGGTTCTCAAGGGTCTTGACACTAAGTAGAATTTATCTTTCGTAAAGGGAAAGCTCCCCCTACGAAAGTGCATCCTTGTTAAGCATCCCAATCTCTCGTCTAATGAAGGTGAACCTGTCCTATCAATATGCTTGGTCCATGAATGCTGAACAGGAATCTTAGTGATGGATATGGCACTTGTATTGTCACACTTAATTGGGATACCTTTGAGGTTGATGCCAAGATCTCGCATTTGTTGAGCTATCCAAAGGATTTGGGAGCAACAGGCTCCAGCTGCAATGTATTCGGCTTCTGCAGTGGATAGAGCAACTGAATTTTGCTTCTTTGAGTGCCAACTGATCAAAGATGCTCCTAAAAATTGGCAACATCCTGATGTGCTCTTCCTATCCACCTTGTAGCTTGCAAAATCTGCATCAGAATATCCAATTAAAGTGAAATCCTTTTGCTTTGGGTACCATAGTCCAAGTTCCTTAGTGCCATTGAGATATCGAAAGATCATCTTCACAGCCACGAGGTGAGATTCTTTAGGATCAGCTTGAAACCTAGCACACATGCAAACACTAAACATGATGTCAGGTCTACTAGCTGTGAGATATAATAAAGATCCAATCATTCCTCGATACTCCTTTTGATTGACACTTGTTCCAGTCTTGTCTTGATCTAGAGACAATGTTGAGCTCATGGGAGTCTTGGCTGCTTTGGATTGATCCATCTTGAACTTCTTCAAGAGATTCTTAGTGTACTTGCTTTGGTTGACGAAGATCCCTTTCTTGGATTGATGAACTTGTAACCCCAAAAAGAAGTTGAGTTCACCCATCAAGCTCATCTCAAATTCACTGCACATGATGTCAGAAAATTCCTTGCACAAAGATGTGTTAGTAGCACCAAATAATATATCATCAACATAAATTTGAATAACCAAAATGTCCTTTCCTTTGGTCTTGATAAAAAGAGTCTTGTCGATCAACCCCCTTTTAAAATCATTTTCTAAACGGTATTTTGACAAGCGCTCGTACCAAGCTCTTGGGGCTTGTTTCAAACCGTAAAGCGCTTTGTCAAGTTTATAAACATGATTGGGAAATTCTGAACTTTCAAAACCTGGGGGTTGAGCTACATATATTTCTTCTTCTAAGAAACCATTGAGAAAAGCACACTTGACATCCATTTGATATAACTTTATGCTCATAAAAGATGCAAATGCTAATAAAATGCGAATGGCTTCAAGCCTGGCTACGGGAGCAAAGGTCTCCTCGTAGTCAATACCTTCCTCTTGATTGTAGCCTTGAGCAACAAGCCGTGCCTTGTTCCTCACAACCTTGCCATTCTCATCTAGCTTGTTTCGAAACACCCATCGAGTGCCAATGACTGATTGATGCTTTGGCCTAGGCTTCAAGGTCCAGACTTTGTTCCTTTCAAATTCGTTAAGCTCACTTTGCATAGCAATGATCCAGTCTGGCTCCTGAAGTGCCTCATCTACCTTTTTTGGCTCAATAAGAGAAACAAACGCGTGAAAAGCACAAAGATCTTTAAGTTTAGAACGAGTTTGAACACTAGAAGTAAGGTCAGAGATGATATCCTTTAAAGAGTGTGATGAGGAGTATTTGAATTTCCTTTTGCTAGTCTCATCTCCTTGATTCGTCACACTTGTAGGATTGACTTGTAGTACATCTGACTCCGTGGTCCTGTTAGGTTCAGTTACAGCAGTTTCTGAAGTCTCAACACTGTTGGATTGGACACCAAGAGCTTTGGACGAATCCTCAACACCTTGAGCCAATTCTTCAGTGTTAAGAATCGGTTCCTGCATGTTCCTCTTCTCTGTGTTCTTGGTAGTAGCAACATCACCTTCCTCGTTCTCTTCATGGATGTTAAGATCTATATCTGCAACACTTTCACTCAAAGCACCATCATTGCATTCATCAAAGATAACATGTATACTTTCTTCAACAACCTGGGTCATTTTATTGAAGATTCTATAAGCTTTGCTACTCGTGGAATAGCCAAGAAATATACCTTCATCACTACGCGCATCAAATTTCCCAAGGTTATCTTTTCCATTGTTATGAACAAAACAAGTACAGCCAAAGGGTTTAAAATAAGATATAAGTGGTTTGCGGCCTTTGAAAAGTTCATAAGGAGTTTTCTTTAAGATAGAACGAATAAGACAACGATTCAAAATATAGTTAGCTGTGTTAACAGCTTCAGCCCAATAGGTTTTAGGTAATGCATTTTCTAAAAGCATAGTCCTGGCCATATCCTCTAAGGTGCGGTTCTTGCGTTCCACAACCCTGTTTTGTTGAGGTGTCCTAGGAGCAGAAAAGTTATGGGAGATGTCATATTTAGCACAAAACAAATCAAATTGAAGTTGATCAAACTCCCTACCATGATCACTCCGAATAGACACTATGGGCTCATTTCTTAATGTTTGCAACTCCTTACAAAGTTTTGAAAACTCAAATAAGGCCTCTGATTTTTCTTTCAAAAATGCAACCCAAGTATATCTTGAAAAATCATCGACAACAACTAGCATGTACTTTTTACCATTGGGAGATTTGACTCGCATAGGACCACATAAATCCATATGTAAAAGTTCAAGGGGTCTAGAAGAACTTACAACCTTTTTGGGTTTGAAGGAGCTACGTGTTTGTTTACCTCGTGTGCATGCATTGCACATATCAATACCTTTGAAGTCCATTTCAGGTAGCCCTCTTACAAGCCCTTTGGACACAAGCTTCTGTAGCGTATGTGGACTCACATGACCGAGTCTCCTGTGCCAAAGCTTTGGATCGTCCGTCAAAGCCTTTAGACAAGTTAAGCTTCCTTGTGCCACTTGATCAGCATTTACGGCGTATATATTGTTGTAACGGTATGCAGTCAATATAACTTCACCTGTATCATCTCTGCACACTATGCATCTTTTCTTGTTAAATCTGACATTGTTACCACTATCACATAATTGAGAAACGCTAAGCAGATTATACTTTAAACCATTAACAAGATAGACATTTTTAATACTATGGCTGGAATCACTTCCAACACTACCAATACCAACGATGTCACATTTTCCTTTGTCACCAAGAGTGATTGTTCCCGTGGATTGCTCCTTTAGATCATGAAAGAGAGAACTCTTCCCACTCATATGCCTCGAGCATCCACTATCAATAATCCATTTGTGTTCTTTCACCTTGATGATCTCCTGCAAAACAAACATCAACCTTTGTGGCTAGACCAATAAGCAAATTTGGATCCATTGTTGGGGTAAACCATATTTGGTAAAATAGTGCCTTTGGGGACCCAAACTTGTGTTATCCGTTCTTTTCTCAAATGAACAGGAAATGTATTGCGAATAATATAAGGATCCTTTCTTCTATAGGGGCAGGTCTCTTTTACATGTCCCTTTCTGGCACAATGGTGACATATAGGAGAGGTTCTGCTTCCTTTTGCCTTTACAAAAGTGGTAATGTGTTGCTTCTTTAAAAACTTTGGATTGTAACCAATACCACTTTTGTTTAGAGAGCTTTGTTGCTCACCCAACATCTTATCGAGAGTACCTTTGGATTTGGTAAAACTTATGAGGGCTGTCTGTTGGTCTAGAATCTTATTATTCAGGGAGATCTTCTCCTTCTCTAAGTCATGATGCTCATTTCTTAGAGAGGAGAGATCTTGCTTGAGTTCAGATTTCTCCGAGTCAAGCGTCTTGACTTTAATGTCAAGACCTGAATAAGAAGCTTCAAGACCTTTGACCCTCATAGACAGATCCTCAATAGTTCTTTCCTGGTCCACAGTTCTCTTAATAAGAATGTTAGTTTGGGCAATAAGCTTTTCTTCATTGGCAATCATATTGGAAAGGAATTCCGATAATACCTCTTTTGGACTTTCCATAAGTTCTCTTACAGTAGCTTCAAGTTTTTCATCGTGGGATTCATCTTCTGAGGCCATAAGACAAATGTTGGCCTTCTCATCGTCGGAGTCAGAGTCGGAATCACTCCAAGTAGCCACCATGGCTTTCTTCTTCCATTTGTCACCTTTCTTGGGCTGGCTCTTTGTCTTTTGAGGGCAGTCCTTCACAAGATGATCTGTTTCACCACATTCAAAACAAGACAACGGTTTAGTCTTCTTTTCATACTTGTTGTATTGAGGCTTATCTCGAAATTTTGAAGACTCTGATCCATCCTTGTTGTTGAATTGCTTCTTCATTTTGAGAATTCTCGCAAGGCCTCTTGTGATAAGAGCAAAAGGATCATCCTCATCGTCATCCTCATCTTCGGAATCAGATCCATCCTTGGGCTCATCCTTCTTAGACTTGAGTGCCAAGTTCTTGGTGCTAGCTGGAAGTTCTCCATCGTCTTCATTAAGGATCATCTCATGCGTGATCAGCTTTCCAAGGAGGTCATCAAGGGGTAGAGTGGTGAGGTCCTGGGCTTCCTCTATAGCTGTTACTTTTGGACCCCATTTCTCTTTTGGAAGGCACCTCAGTATCTTCCTTACTTTCTCAACGTTGGTAAAGCTCTTGCCGAGAGAGTCAAGGTTGTTGGTGATTTCTGTGAATCGTGTGAACATGGCCTTGATTGACTCATCAGACTTCATCTTAAAGAGCTCATACTTTCGAAGGAAGATGCTGATCTTGGTGTCTTTCACTTGGCTCGTTCCTTCATAGGTGACGACCAACTTGTCCCAAATCTCTTTAGCTGACCTACAAGAAGAAATATGGTTAAACTCATCAGTGCTTAGACCACAATAAAGTAAGTTAATAGCCCTGTAGTTTTTGGAGATGGTTTCAAGATCTACTTGGTTGTATTCAGACTCCTTCTTTGCAACTTTGGTGTCATTTGGTCCATCCTTCTCTGGAATCTTCGGACCATTCTCTATAATGTTCCAAAGCTCTAGATCTTGGTCTATGATGAACATCTTCATCAAAGATCTCCAGTGGACAAAGTTGTTTCCTACAAAGAGTGGCGGTCTGCTTGTGGACCTTCCCTGTGCAAATCCTCCGCTTGCTTCACCAGACATGATCGAAAACTCACAAGATTGTTAGATCAAAAAACAGTGAGTAAAGCTCTGATACCAATTGAAGGTTCGATAATGTAAAAACAATGTAGTAAGAAATACTCTAGAAGGGGGGTTGAATAGAGTATGCCCGTTTTTCGCAGAAAGTCTCAAGGCTTTTGGAGCTTGTACCAAAACCTTTGAGATAAACCTGAATCACAAAGTTAAACAAATCGAACCAAGTGCGGAAATAAGGTAAAGCAAATAAGTAAAGAACACGAGTAATTGTTTACGAGGTTCAGCACAACTTGGCCTACGTCCCCGCCTAGGGTTCTTCCACAACCCTAGGATTCAAAGGCTTTATTGATTGCTTAGCTTAGGATCCTAATAGCTCACCGAGAAGCCTCTCTCCTATACAATTGCAATCTAGTCAACTCACGTTCCCTTGGAGTCCTAGACCAATCTAGAAGAGCCCCACCTCTCTCAGCTATCTAGTACAATCCTCTAACTCTCGCAAATCAATAGCCTAGTGCAACTTCCCGAGTTATAAACTCTCGAGTAACACTTTAAATGAATATATCCTATAAGCTCACAGTGACTCTCAAAGGCTTTGAAATAAACAACAAACTCTTGAGCGCTTAGCAGAGAGACACTTTGGAAGACAGAATCGCTTGATGATTGAAAACTCGTGTAGCACTTGTGTGTTCTGTCTTTTTCCTTCTTTCCTTTATATATGAGTGGAATGGCGCATGAGGATCTTCACCAACGGCTCTAGAATCAGGCTTGATCTTCAATCTTCTATATAAGGACACTTCGAAGCCATGATCCGTTTTTGAATAAGATCTCCTCATATGCACCAAAGGAAAGAGATAATCTCAACTATACTTCCTGAAAAGGTTAGTTCAACACATATATATAATATAACGGAAGTATATAATAATATAAAATAATATTCGGACAAATAATATAGGTTTTGTATTTCATCAACTGTTAACGCTCCAAGGCCTTTGACACAAACATCCTGTCAAAGCCTTTGAAACATCTATTCCAATTTTCATCAAGGGAGGGAGTTATCATGGTCTCCTCTGCTCCAGCTCAGAAAGTTTGAGCCATTGAACGAACTCGCAGCCAATTGAGCCCCGGGGTGGTCGGAGTTCGCCAAGCTCAATGGATCATTCATGTTCGTCTGATTCCCGAGATCTGCAACAATCGGTGGTACCTCCATCCTCGTGATCAAGCGCTAAGCGTTGGATCGATCAGTGTGCTCTGATACCATATAAAGAAACTAAAACCGAGCTTAATAGAGCTTGATCTCAGTTCAACAATGGAGGTTTCACCTTTGGTTGTTAAAGAGTTTGTTAGAGGAATCTTTGAACTGATTGAATTGAGTAACCAATGTACAGAAGCTTCCTTATGTTTATACACTGACGGGGAATGAAGCTTAATTGTGAATTTACCCAATTACCCTTCATATTACATCACATTCATATGTCTCATTACTTTCATTGTTGTATTGCACCTTTCTATTTTATGTTGTATTTATGTTGTATGTTTGATGGTCCTCCGTCTGTCGACTTTTTTCGGCCACTCGAGGTGTCATGTCTGTCTGACTCTCGAATTCTTACTTAATAAAAAAATGAAACGTGTGAAATTCCGAGAAACATCAATTTTGTTGTATGAAAATGAGAGTCATGTCGGGGTTTTTTTTTTCGTTAAAAGGTCAAAATTCACCTTTTTAACACAACTTTTTTCCCTATATATCCAAATAAAACGAGATACAAGCTTTACAAAGAATTTGGTGTATACAACAATCATGATCGCAAGTAAAACATCACATATTAGGATTATTCCAATGTTTATAAGGAATTGTCGTGTATAGAAATGTCAAATGTAATGTATCTATCAGGGAGGCAGGAGGCTATCAGAATCAGCCCATGAATCGGCCCATAATATATTTTTTTATACACACCAGGGGGTTCGAACTATGTTGACTTTATTTTTAATTTATTTTATACTGTAATGTAACTTCTTTATATTTCAACTTGCAAATATTTTACTTCATCCTTTCTTTTTAATGGATTTTTTATTTATTTTTGATCAGTTTTTAATGGTTTTTTTTATTATTCATTTATATTTTTTTAAGTATAATAAAAAAATTATATTTTTTTTTTGGTGAACAAAAAAAATTTCGTATTTATTATATAAAATATCAGTATTTTTTTTTACTAATTTTGTATTTATTACTAGTAATAATAAAACTATTTATAAATTTAATTACTTCCTATTTCTAAAAAAAATAGAGGAGGGAGTAATTAATATTTGGACTGATTAATTGATGACTCTTCAAATTAAAATTTTTTTTTTTAAAAACTATAGTTGTAAAAATGTACCTCGGCTCTTATTTAATTTGTGATATCACATTAACCGATTAATTTGGACAAGTACAAGAAAAAAAATAGTAGTAAGACTATCTATATCTATATCTATATAAACTCTTGAAATAGAAGAGTTTTCGTTATATGTCACATCCACCGTAATTCTCTCATTTTCAACAAATCACGTTTTTTTTTTCATTTTTTTGTCCTCACTTGAAGCTTGAAAAAAAAAACTCTTATGATATAGGTAGGTTTTGAATCACTTATAAGTATAACTCACTCACAACAACTTTATTATATCCGATGTTGGACGAGTGTACAATCTCCCTCACTTAAAACAGTGACGACCATGTCAGACTCAAGGGATTGTCATCCAGGATCGAGGAGCATACACGAACAAACTATTGGAGCACCTTCGAGCCTAGGGTCGGTTTTGATACCATCTATAAGCCCTGAGGTCTTAAGAGGCGTCAATCCATGCCACCTAATCTCATGTCCGTTGTCCTCACTTAGCTTGGAGCCTGAAAAGAAAGAGCTTATGACATGAGTAGGAGTTGAATCACTTATAAATCACTTACAACATCTTTATTGTATCTGATGTGGGACGGTGTGTTATATAACCAATGTGCTTAATTCAAAATATTAAATTATATATAACCTATATCTATTTGTAAATCTTTATTGAGTACAATAATAATTTAAGGAATTAATTTAAATGCCCATCTTAAATAAGCTTAACACATCCCTCTCTTATGAGTTTGTTCTTATAAATTAAATTTAAACTAATATTAAACTAATATTTCTTTATTTGTATAATATTTATTTATTTTATTGTTAAGATTTTATTTTTTAAAAATCGCATCATGACGTGGGAATTGTATTAGTTAATTATTATTATGTACGATCAACATCTTGCTTTTCAGATGTAATCTTTTTATTTTAATATTACATTTTTATGACTTATGAGAATAGATTGATAATTGGAATACTGTTGAGAGATGTGAAGAGACCAAAAAGTTCCACACTGAAGAGTCCAATTGGGCCCTAGTTTCTAATTTTTAGAAGTTTTCTAAAAACAAAAGTGTAAAACTCTATAAAAATATCATATTTTAAACTACTTTTTGCATAATTTCATACATATTATTAATAAATTTGAAATTATACAAAAAGTAAAATGACTTAGATGGTGAAGTTTTAATGTTGGATTTAAAAATCTATTTCTTTAGAAAATTAAATGGTGAAGTTTTTTTAATGCGAAAAAGATTCTCCAAAAGATACCAATTAAGTCATTTTAAAATTATTTTTATAATATTATATAGTATCATTAATTACAAAAATAATTATCAAATCAGGATTATTATAAATCTATGAATTAAAAACATATGTTTAAAACCGATTAAATATAACCAGTAGAGAGATTTTGAAAATGAAAATCCAATGATAACATAGGAAAATGGCTGCCACCTAAAATGAATTGAACTAATTCAACTTATGCTGACGGCCGATTTTACCTGATTTTTTAGATTTGTTAGATTGATGTACTTTTAATTATAATTATAATGGGAAGAAAAGTATGCATGCAAACAATATTAGGTGGTTGGATCGAGTAAAATAAGGTTTTGAACTCCATTTGATCGCAAAATATCATATCAACCCACAATGGAGGAAAAAAAATAAAAGACTGGTTAGAAATTTGGTCTGATTATCCAGGCACGAAACCAGAAAATAAAATTTAGATAGGCTGAATTATAGACGGATCTAGGCGGGGCAAGGAGCATACGCCCCCTCCCCCTTCATCCATCGAATCACCTATATTTGTTCTACGCGTCGATAGCTTCGTTTTGATATATTGTAAGCCTGAATCCGATAAACGAGTACGTAAAAAGCTATGACCGTTTGAAAGTTAAACACAGATTAATTATTTCAAATATCTTTTAATAAAGCATGATTCATTTATATTTTAATTAATTTGATATTTTGGCAATATAATTCAACCAAAGAGCTTCGAAACAAGAGGTTATATTACTGAATTCGATAATTATATAAGAAATTATGCAAGTTTAAAGTTTGTATATCTTGTTACACGTTATTGCATGCTAATAGAACAACAAGGTGCATATTGACTTTGTAGGTTTTAAACGATATATTTTTAGATAAAAAAATATTGTTATCAATTAAAACGACACCGTTTGATCGTTTAAAGAGAAAAAAAATATAAAACAACTACTGACACAATTTTAAATCAAATTAAACATCCCTATTTTGAAAAAAAAAACATTGTGTTTTGTACTAAAAAAATGTATGTTTAAACTAAAATATCATCGTTTAATCTAAAATATCATAGTTTTGGTTCGTTAACATATTATAAAAAAAATTTATCGAAGAGTGAATCAACAATTTGTATAAAACTTCGCCCCCCCTCGATAAAGTACTCCCTTCGGTCGAAAATAAACGATGTTTGAAGTAAACGATGTTTGGATCTTATCTGCATTATTTTTAATATATAGTTTACCTAATTTGTATTTTGTTGTATCTTATTTTATTGCTTAATTTTCACGAAATTATATGTCTGACTAACATATGAAAATTTAATCTATATGCATCTATGTCTTGAGTTTAATTATAATCTAGCTAGATAGTGTTGAGAATGTGAAGAGACAAAAGAGTCCCATATTGAAAATGTAAAAGATAAAGCCTTAGCATATAAACTAGTGGGCTACTCCTCCTATAGCCAATTGGTTTTAGGATGGAACCCCGCTACATAGTGTGCTAGGCTATTAGCGCGTAGGCGCATGTGTGCACACGACCCCCGATCCCGAGTCCCAACAGGCTTAAGTAGATAGCCCTCGTTGTTTATCGCTTGTCGATCACAGTACTCGATCATGTGAGCCCTCCTGATTTGGTGCAAAATATATATATCAGTACTCCTTTAACCGCAAAATAATTCATCTTTGAAGGTCAAAATCTGTACGGGGTGTCATCTACTCATCATCATCATCATCTCTCTTCTCCAGTTTGCTCATACAAATTTTTTTTTTTTTAAAAAAAAGGGATGAAATTAGGACATGTTCATGACAGTGTATATGATCATGATCATCACCAAAATGACAGGGAGAGGCATATTGCATTAATTAATACTATGAGAGATGCTAATTATATTCCAGGGAAGGGGTCAATGGATTCATATATTCATCCAGATTCCAAGCAGCTGGCCTGGAAATCTGGAATCATTCAGATTCTGGTTGCAGTTAGACAAAACTGTGTGCTGTTTTCCCTTAATCCTCTCTAAAGAAAACTTTTTTTATTTTTATTTTTTTAACAACTAGCTATTGTTATTATTGTTGTTGATACATTATTTAATTTAATTGATTATGGCCAAATTTGCTGACTCTATCCTAAAAAGTTTTTTATGGTTAAATATATCCATGATGTTTTGTTTTTTTGGCGATTATATATTTTGATGAAAGCGGCTTGGAAGGCATCACTTATGGGTCTCGGGATCAGGTCAAACTGTAGAATTTAGAGAGCGATAAAACCCTAATAGATTGACGGTGGAAGCCTCATATTAAAGAAGACAAACACCCCCTTATAATGTTATTATTCAACCCTTTATATAAGGATTACAATGTTTGGAGAATAAGTAATATACAGATATTCATAATCTAAACCTACTAAAGATATATATTTCTAACCTAATATAACAATATCAAAGATTATTTTATAATAAAAGCATATCTAATATATATCATAAAATATATATATCCTAATATATCTCTAACACAAACGATCCCTACCGATGGACTTCAACTTACCTGCTGTTAGAATGTAATTTAAAGTTCCTAAGCTAAGTTCATGTTAGCTTAAGTTAGTTGATGTTAGTTATGTTTATGTAATGCAGTGGCTGTGTACATTGCAGTTGAAGGTTAGTTTCTTTTGTGTTAGCAGAACCACTATCTAGGAAGTTATGTAAGTAAGTTAGTGGTGTAGTGGGTGTGTTTAGCAGTTAACTTTGTGTGGAGTATGTAACACTGTTTTCGAATGAATCAAGGGGTAAGGCAGTTATTGAATTGCTGAGTTCTGTTCTGTGCTTGACAGAAGAACACTTGAGCCTTTTCTCTCTCGGTTTCTTAGGTGATCAAAGGTGTGTTTTGGTGGTTGATTTCCCTTGTTTAGACAATAATTGGTATCAGAGCATAACACAATTCTGTGTTTTTGGGTTCGAATTTGGGATTGAGAGTGTGAGATTGAAACACAAAAAGGGAAACACTTGAGTGAAGTTCTGTTTGAATCAAAATGCAGAACAATAGTAATGGGAATCTGAGCAGTCCTCAGTTACCCATTTTCAAGGGAATTAACTACCACTTTTGGAGCCTAAAGAGGACCACCTTGTTCAAGTCACAAGATGTGTGGAATCTAGTTGATCAGGGGTTTGTAGATGCAAATCCTCCAGAGACAGATCAGACATTAAGAGAGAAGAGAAAGAAGGATTCCAAGGCACTGTATATGATACAATCGGCCTTAGATGATGAGGTTTTCCCAAGACTAGCTGCATCAACTACAGCTCATGAGGCTTGGGAGGTTCTCAAGCAAGAGTACATGGGAGATAGGCGTGTGATCACTGTCAAACTGCAGTCACTGAGAAAAGAGTTTGAAACTCTAGTGATGCAAGAGAAGGAGACAGTTCAGGTGTATTCGTCTCGGGTATCAGGCATTGTAAACCATATGAGATCATATGGTGAGAATATGGGCAGTGAGGTGATTGTAAGCAAGGTGTTGAGGAGTCTAACCAAGAGGTTTGACCATGTAGTTGCAGCTATAGAGGAGTCTAAAGATCTGTCTGTGTACAGATTTGAAGAGCTAGCAAGGTCCTTGAAAGCTCATGAGGATAGGTTGACAAGAACCAGTGATCAGAAAGAAGAAAAAGTGTTTCAAGTAAAGGATCAAACTTCAAAGGGAAAGCCTGAAGGTTCATCAAGTAGAGGAGGTTTCAGAGGTGGTTATAGAGGAAGAAGTGGCCAGAGAGAAGGCTATAGAGGCCGAGGAGGTAGAGGTCAAGGAAGGTCACAAGGCAGTGGCTCAGGAAGAGGAAATAGCAGTGATCAGGGAAGAGATCAGTGGAAGGATTCATCAAAGAATCAAGGCAGTGAGTCAAGGTCTTACAAGAGTAACATAAAGTGTTATTATTGTAAGAAATTTGGTCACAAGGAGGCATTCTGTCGGGAGAAGCAAGAGCATGAACAAAAGGGTGCAAATTACTCTGAGAATTGTGAGAAAGATGACATGCTTTTCTTGGCATTGTCATCAGTTGAGGAAGATGTCAGTAGCTTGTGGTATTTGGACAGTGGATGTTCAAATCATATGTCCAGTTCAAAGAAAATGTTCAAGGAACTGGATGAAGCCAAGAAAGGAAGAGTTAGACTTGGCGACAACAAGGTTCTTGAGGTGGAAGGTAGAGGCACTTTGGCTGTGAGAAGTGTGCAAGGATCAGAAAAACTTCTCTATGATGTGTAGTATGTGCCAAAGCTTGCTCATAACCTGCTAAGTGTTGGGCGGCTTCAGGGATCAGGCTATTCTCTTTTATTTGATGAAGATGTGTATGTGATCAGAGAAAAGAAGACTGGTCATGTGATTGCAAATGTCTCAATGACCAAGAATAGATTGTTTCCTCTGGATTTATCAACTAATGTTGGTAAAGTGATGACAGCTAAGAGTGATGAAAGCACTATGCTGTGGCATCAAAGGTATGGGCATTTGAATGTCCAAAGTTTGAAGATGTTGAATTCTGATGAAATGGTTAAGGTGTGCCTAGGATTGGAGAGCTAGAGCTGTGTGAAGGATGCATCTATGGCAAGCAAATGAGAGGATCATTCTCAAACCGAGATGCATGGAGAGCTGGAGAATGCTTGGAATTGATTCATGCAGACTTGTGTGAACCAATGCAAACTGAGTCTCTAGGTGGGAGCAAGTATTTCTTTCTCCTCACAGATGATCATAGCAGGATGAGTTGGGTCTACTTTATGAGACTGAAGTCAGAAGCATTTGATTGCTTCGGGAAGTTCAAAGCTCTAGCAGAAAAGCAATCTGGATTGATGGTGAAGGCACTGAGAACTGACAGAGGAGGAGAATTCATGTCCTATGAGTTCATGAATTTTTGTGAAGAGAATGGGATAAGGAGGGAGTTGACAGCTCCCTATACACCAGAGCAAAATGGTGTAGCAGAAAGAAAAAATAGGACTGTGGTGGAGATGGCAAGAAGTATGTTAAAGGCTAGAGGAGTTCCAAATCAGCTTTGGTGTGAAGCTGTGGCTACTGCAGTCTACATTTTGAATGTCTCTCCTACTCGATCTGTGTTGGGCAAGACACCATTTGAAGTGTGGAGAAAGAAGAAACCATCAGTGAGCCACTTAAGAGTATTTGGCTGTGTGGCTTATACACTGAGAAACTTGAGATCAAAGTTGGATGAGAAAGCTGAAAAATGTTCCTTTATTGGATATGCAGCTCAGTCAAAGGCATATAAATTGTACAATCCTGTGAGCAAAAAAACTATTGTGAGCAGGAATGTGGTCTTTGATGAAGGTGTAAGTTGGGAGTGGGAGAAGGAATGAGGTGATCAAATGACAAGCAGAAGTGTGCCAGTTGATAGTCCAAATGAGGAGGCTAAGGATGATGATATGTTTGATGATGATCATCATCATGGAAACAATTCTCCAGCAACACCAGT
This sequence comes from Persicaria maculosa, assembly GCA_963922045.1. Lineage (NCBI taxonomy): Eukaryota > Viridiplantae > Streptophyta > Magnoliopsida > Caryophyllales > Polygonaceae > Persicaria > Persicaria maculosa. The sequence continues at coordinate 21,235,151 of OY998252.1, read as the reverse complement.
GCATCAACAAAGCTCCTCTAGCAGTGGCAATTCATCACCTTCAAGCTCCTCAAGTGAAACTCCTCCAAGGAAGTTTAGATCTCTTGCTGAGATCTACAATGACTGTGGCTTTGCTCTCACTGTTACAGATCCAGAGAGTTTTGATGAAGCTAAGGATATTAGCAGCTGGCAAATGGCTATGAAAGAAGAGATGAAGGCCATTCAGAAAAATGAAACTTGGGAGTTGGTTGACAGGCCACAAGGAAAGAATGTTATAGGCTTGATGTGGGTGTTCAGGACTAAGTACAAGACTGATGGGAGTGTCCAGAAGTTTAAAGCAAGGTTGGTGGCTAAGGGGTATGCACAGAAGGAGGGGATAGATTATGAAGAGACTTTCTCTCCAGTGGCTAGGCTCGAGACAGTAAGAGTTGTGATAGCCTTAGCAGCTCAATGGAAGCTACCAATCTATCAATTAGATGTCAAATCAGCTTTCTTAAATGGAGAGCTGCAAGAAGAGGTTTTTGTTGAGCAACCTTTAGGATTTGTCAAGGATGGAGAAGAGGAGAAAGTGTACAGGCTGAGAAAGGCTTTGTATGGCCTAAAGCAAGCTCCAAGAGCCTGGTACAGCAAGATAGATGCCTTCTTTCTTCAACATCAGTTTGTAAGACGTGAAAGTGAGCCAACCTTATATGTGAGGAAGAAGAAGAGTACAGGAGATTTTATTGTGGTCTGTCTGTATATGGATGACATTGTATACTTCAGCACCTCACCTGAGATGTTGGGACAGTTCAAAGAGGCTATAACATCTATGTTTGAAATGACAGACTTGGGGTTAATGCAATATTTCCTTGGGTTGGAAGTGAAGCAGAGCTGTGAAGGTATCTTTCTTTGCCAAGAGAAGTATGCTACTGACATGCTCAAGAAGTTTAACATGGAGAACTGTGATGTGGCTCAGACTCCTATGAACACAAATGAGAAATTGAGAAAGGAAGATAGAACTGTAAAGGCAGATGAGAAAGTTTACAGGAGCTTGGTTGGAGGTTTGAATTACCTCACTCATAGTAGGCCTGATATTGCATATAGTGTCAGTGTTGTGTCAAGATATATGCACAGCCCTACAAAGCAACACTTGGGAGCTGCAAGGAGAATTCTGAGATATGTAGCAGACACTGTGAAGCATGGGATATGGTATGAGCAAGTGAAAGAGTTCAAGCTCAGAGTTCATAGAGATAGTGATTGGGCTGGATGTGTTGATGATAGAAGAAGCACTTCAGGGTCTGTGTTTGATCTAGGTTCAGGAGCTATAACCTGGAGTTCAAAGAAGCAAGACACGGTTGCTCTATCATCTTCTGAAGCAGAGTATGTTGCAGCTGGAGCAGCAGCAAGGCAGGCAATGTGGTTGAAGAAATTATTGTGTGATTTGGGATGTGATCACACAAGTGCAATAGAACTCTGGTGTGATAACAAATCAGCCATTGCTATGACTAAAAATCCAGCATTCCATGCTCGAACCAAGCATATAGAAGTGCAGCATCATTTTATTCGTGTGCTGGTGGCAGAAGAAAAGGTGGTGCTCAGATTTTGTGGTACAAACAATCAAAATGCAGATCTGTTTACCAAGTCTTTGAATGGTGCTAAGCATTACTATTTCATGGAGAAGATTGGTATGAAGGAACTTAAATTAAGAGAAGGTGTTAGAATGTAATTTAAAGTTCCTAAGCTAAGTTCATGTTAGCTTAAGTTAGTTGATGTTAGTTATGTTTATGTAATGCAGTGGTTGTGTACATTGCAGTTGAAGGTTAGTTTCTTTTGTGTTAGCAGAACCACTATCTAGGAAGTTATGTAAGTAAGTTAGTGGTGTAGTGGGTGTGTTTAGCAGTTAACTTTGTATGGAGTATGTAAGACTGTTTTCGAATGAATCAAGGGGTAAGGCAGTTATTGAATTGCTGAGTTCTGTTCTGTGCTTGACAGAAGAACACTTGAGCCTTTTCTCTCTCGGTTTCTTAGGTGATCAAAGGTGTGTTTTGATGGTTGATTTCCCTTGTTTAGACAACACCTGCAGCCTAGCTTGTCTATGGACAATAACGTACTAACGCGGACCATTCATTACCTGCTTGCGAAAATATGGTTGGTATTGGTATTCTTGCCCGAATGTGTCGACTCTTCTCTTCGCTTTCCTCAATAGGCTTGTATATGAATTTGTACGCGGATAACTGTTTGGAGGAGTCCACGAAGCTTTAGTATATCTTTAATTGAATGATAACCCTAGCTTACTTGTTGATGCTATGATACACGCTCTATTTTTCTCTCTATTCATAAAAAAACTCATTCTACTATGCTCCTGGTTTCTTTTTATATGAATTAGTACTCGTTGACAAGTGTCACGTTAGGTTTGCAAAGTGCCCGTATGGGCTCCCCACGTTGGAGGTGGGCATGCTTGTCATGTGGCCTAGGTTTACGTGTATGGTGTGGACTTGTTAGCCAATCTATCCAAGGAGGATAGTTGATTGAAATTGGTTTTGTGGGTATGGCGACTTGCGACAAACTTGAAGTACTCTACCTGGATTCTTGGAATCCTAGTTGTGGTTCTATCCACGTTCACTCTGTCGGGGTGTATCGAGCTATCTTGGTTACTGGTGACATGTCAAGGCGCTTGACATTTTAAGATGGGGTTCGTCATAGGTCCTCAGTCCGCATTGGTTTGAAAATCGGGCCTGGACGGATCCTCCCTCAAAAGATTCGTACAACATGCCTCAACTATTTTTTCAAAGTCATTTTATGCTTCTTAGGCCTTCCGATAATGGGCTTGGATGGAGGGATCACATCGGTCCACTAAGGCTCAACTAATGGGGGAAGTTGAAACAACGACGAATTTCTAAAGAAAAAAAGGGGGTGAAAGGGTACGTTTTCACCATATTCGCTTTTACATTCCTAGTGCCCTTGTGTTCTCTCCAGAGAGCATCCTCATAAACGTAGCTAGAAGCCATTCAAATCTTTCCGGTATCATCTCGGACACCGTCAGCGTTTGATTTTTGATTTTTCGGTAGAAGTTTCCGATCGAGCCTCTTTCGAATTGGGAGAGTTTCCTTAATGTTCTTGCTTTGTTCTTCAACTTGTTCTTTACGTTCTTGACGATCGAGCTAGGTCTATTTTTTAATATCTTTAGTGCATTGATCGACATTGGGTTGTTATCTTTAGGATGGATATGTCTGTTATTGATAATTTGATCCACGTATTTACGTTATACCGTACACTTTTTTAGCCTAATTTGATTTATGAGGATGCCTACTCTTAGCGAAGAAACTAACTGCGTCAGTGAGTTTGAGAGAGCTCAGGGATGGTGCCTTTCTTCACCTACAAAGGCCCATCCATGGCAGTCTCCAGCCCAGTCAGGATCCTCTTCTGATACGGCATCCTCTCCTAGAGAGCTTGCGGACAAACGGGTCAAAGTAAGGAGGCCTCGGCGTCCTTCAGATAAGTGATTACTACTCTTCTTTCTATGTGAGCTCATTCTCTTCTAAAGACAGTAGTTCTCGAGATTTGTCGCCCTTCGGTGGTGATGTCGCGGAGCTGGTCGAACCTTCAACATCTTCAGACAAGGATAAATTGGACGCGGCCCGTGCTTCTAATTTGCATCTGGGATCTATGGGTTCCTAGGATCATCATAAGATCCCTCCTTAAGAGGAAAGTACAAAAACCTGATAGGAGACGTTCGAAGAAAACCTTGGGTGACCTCTTGTTGCCTTTGTATAGTTTGGAAGACTTGGGAACGTGTTCTTTCCGCAACAACTTCTCCTTGCACGATCAAGAGCCCTCATCTTCCCTTGTCCACTAGCGATTTTCACCGGTGCGTCCTCTAAAAGATCGGGCTTGCGAAGGAATTTCTTTCATGGATTTTTTCGATGCGGAAGTCATGGCTAGGATGTTTACATGGCGGATGGTGTGGAGCTCTGCCTTCTAAGTGAAGGTGTTTTTTTTTTTGGGGGGGGGGGGGATCCTTATCCTCATTGCTCAGTAGTTTGTGTAGAGAGCTTATCCCAAGTATTTCGTCTTCCTCTCCATCCCTTATTCCAACAGATGTTACTGGTTGTGCTTGGCTGAACTTACTCCTAGTTTATGGATGTTCTTATCCAATTTCATTATGCGGTGTCTAGAGATTGAGAAGGTTCCCATTCGTGAGCTTCTATTTCATTTCTTTACTTTGAAACATGGCACCTCAGACACAAACTTCTTCCAAGGCAAGCTCCGCTACAACTTAGTTGATCGTTTGGCCAACAAACCTCAGTGGAAATTGGAAACACAAGTAGTTTCTGATCCGCGATAACTCTCGAAAAACTCTTAATTTTAGAACCGTCTTGACTTCTTTCAGAGTGTCAAGAAGCCTTTATTGGCAGGCTTTGAGAGGATCGAGCAAGCTTTGACTCTAGATTAAAAAATCTCCTATCGTAATATGGTTCATCCTTTCGCTTCGAGATGGCTGGGCTCAGCCTAACCCTATCATAAATTGGGCCCATCTCAAATGGAAAGAAATATGTCACATCTAGGAGCACTCCTCAGACAAGCCCGCGAACAATTTCTGTGGAGGAGGTTTCTGTCCCAACTCCCAAATAACCAGGAGACCACAGAGGTGTTGGTGTCCAAGGCTTCGGGTGGATCAAGAAGCAAGCACCCCTCATCTATGGGTCCCTCGGCTCCTACGTGTAAAAGAAAAAGGGAAACATATATACATAGCCCGTCGCCCATCTTGAGTCCCAAAGTCTGGACGTGGCAGTTTTTAGGGGAGGTTAAGAGTTTTTCCGCGGAGACTGGGTTTTGGTTGTGCCAGTTTGAGAGCGAGAACGCCACATTGTTGAAAGAGAAAAAGCAATTAGCATGTGAAGAGAATTGAAGAATATGACTATCTCCAGGGACGGACCTAGGGGTGGGCTGGTATATGCTGCGGCCCACCCCATTTTAAAAATAATATAACTAATATAGGTTCAATAATGACAATGTTGCTTGGATAGTCCAACTGATAGGTAACGTTGAGGTGGGGAGCTGAAGCGCGGGTTCGATTCCCCGGCATAGCTCACTGCTTTTTAAATATTTAATAGCCAATCTAACTCTTCTTTTTTTTCTTTCCTTCTCCCTTTTCTTGTCTTTCTTTTCATTGCTAGTTTTTATTTTATATAGTGGTTTTTCTTTTTATTGTTTTTTTATGATTATCTTTGATTTATTATTGCTAATTTAAATAAAGATAAAAAAAAATATTCCTAATTTTTAATACTATATCTTAAATAGAAAAAAAATAAAATTATATGCAAATCCAGTCTACCCAAAATTATAATTCTGTTTCCGTGCCTGACTGTCTCGAAGCGTCACCTCGAGCAAATTGTCATGAGGGATTCGGGATTCCGATGGCAATGCACTCACATAAATAGTAGTACTTACGATGCCATAAATAAATAAGAGTGTGAGTGATCATGAATAAGGTTCTCTGCTATATACAAATAGAACCTCACAAAAGAGATGTAGATAGGGAAAATAGGTGGACACGAGTCGAAATTCAGGCTCAAGGCAATTCATCCGCAGACCGAAGACCCATCCAAATGTGGGAAAACCCCACTAACTCACTAATATTTGATGAGGAACTTATATAAATATCATTTATATAATTATCATATACAATATCACGAGTAAATAATCGGGTTTTCGCTATATAAATAAACTCGCGTTTATTACTTATATAATTATCATATACAATGGCATATGGGACTTTCCCTATAAATAAGGCTCGAAGCCTCAAGACTCGAGGTCGGTTCCCAAATACTCAAAACTACATAGACTAAGGACGAGGGCTCCAAGGGGGCTTCACGAGCGGGTTTCGTCCCGACTCGGCAGGGACCGACACTGGATGGTGCCAAAAGGAGGAAGGTGGACCACATCTAGTTCGAGACCCGAATCGGCATAGGTCACGGTGCGTGGATGGCTAGGCCGCCATGCACCGTAGGTAAGCTCGATCGTTGGCGGTTCACTCGATTCCGGGATTCAAAGGCGGAATTCTGTCAATGGGCATCATCATTGGCACTGCCTATGGGAAACGAACCCACGACCACATGTTCATCGTCCTCTAGAAAAACCTCTAAAAAGCAAGTGATGAGAATCAATAGCTTCGGGACAAACTCCTCGCGGTCGAGGGCCAATTCCAAGAGTACACATCTTCTGAAAGGGACTCCCTCCAGGCTCAAGTAGTGGATCTTTAAGCTGCAACTGCTACTATGGATTCTAAACTTGTTGCGGCTGAAGAAAACACCCAAAAACTCCAAAATGACTGTTGGACAAAAATGTGCAAATAATCGTACAACGCAATTTTTTTCTCATTTTAATATTTGAGTTTGACCCCTTTTGGTTATCCTTTTGATTCGAAGTCATATCGATACCAAGATTTGAATGGTTTTGGTGATATGGGCTGCACCCGAATTTTAGCGGGTTGCCTACGTATCTCTTGGAAGAGAATCAAGCCTTACGTAGTTCAGAGTGTTTTGGATTTTGATTTTGTTTTGGATGTTTTGTTTGGATTTGGTTTCGTTTCCTTGTATGCATCAGAGGATGAATTTCAAACCCCCCTTCTACGAAGGGTAGCTTGAACAACACTCCATCTGAGTAGCCTGAGCCCACCTTCTCGGAAGGGTAACTCAAGTAACCTGCCTATCATTTGCATAGAAAACGATTTGATTTTAATGTGGAGTTTGATTCGATTTGAGATTTGACTTAAATGTCAAATTGGGGGTTGATGGAATTTGATTTTGATTTTTGGTGTGACCAAATTCGACGAGCGAAAGCTTTGTATCGAGTTAGAATGGACACTTTGGCATTGATGGAAAATTTGATATTTGGGACGACTTAGAGTCGACAAATGAATTTGAGGAGATGTGATTGATGGTTTGGATGTGACTGGACTCGGTGAGAATTTGATTTACACCGAGTTTACTACGTATCCACTTGTTTGGTGGAATCAAGTCACCGATCACCGTAGTTCGGGACAAGAAATGGATTTTGTATTTGGGTTTGATCATAAGATCATTTGAGAGTGGTGATTGAACTCGACGAGCAGAAGCTTTGTATCGAGTCGGAATAGACAATTTGAATTTGTTTTTAGCGATTGAACTCGATGTGCCTTGGCTTTGTATCGAGTGTCCTACATATCTCTTAGAAGAGAATCAAATCACTTGTAGTTCTAAAACGAACCAATTTAATTTGTTTGGTTTTGAACTCATATTCATTTAAAGGTAATTTAGAGGTTGACGATTGTACCCGATATATTTTTTAGGATTTAATATCGGGTTACCTACGTAGCCGATATGAGGCGTCAAGTGTCTACGTAGCTTTAAACGGAACTGATTTTACTTGATTGACTTAACTTCATTTGGAACCGAAGAAAGTCTTCTTTGAATCTGTGATTGAACTCGACGGACTTTTGCTTGACGTCAAGTTTCCTACATATCTGGCGAAGCGGAATCAAATCTTATGTAGTTCTTAAAAGAACCAATTTGATTTTTTGGTTTGACGAACCAAACGAGCTTTAACTTTATGCCCGGTGGCCTACGTATCTGATAACTCGGAATCAAATCAGGCGTAATTCTGTAGAGAACCATTTGAATTTAGTAATTTTCGGTTTAAGATTTCGACTCCATGTTTGTTTAGGAGCCGATTTGAGATTAACTCACTCGAATTAATTGGCAAAGAATTTTTATGAGCTTTCACTTGACATTTTGATCAAGCTCGAATTCTTAATTTGTGCCAAAAATAATTCATATATTTAGTGGGTGACTTGTGTAATTAAACACAAATTCTCAAACATGCAAGAGCATGTACGTTCGAAGCCTTAAGGTGAGTATATCATTCTTTCATTTTTTTTTTACTTAACGAAAGAAAGAAAGAAAGAAATACCTTTCATTTTTTTAAGGGAAATTCCGTTTAGTATCCCTGAGGTTTTGACAACTCCGCTTGGTGTCCTAAGGTTTTATTTTGTTCGTTTAGTGCCCCTGAGTTTTGTCAAAAGTCCGCCTCATGCCCAAAACTCATATTTTCACTTTTTTTAATGAATAAAATGGCCCATTATTTTTCCTTATTTCACAAAACCTCCTTTATTTTTAACAATGAACAAAATTACCTATTATTTAACTAATCCAATATAAAAGTGGAAAAAAAGACACCTTATAGATTTTTTTCAATAAAATCACACATAATTTCCAAAATTTTAGCAAAAACTCACCAATTGTTACAAAAAAAATTAGAAGAAAATCAACCTTTGTTTTTAATATTACACAAAAGATTCTTTATTTTTAATATTTTGCAACCAAAAAAATCTCATTATTTGTCAAACATTGTACATACATAACATACCACCCATTATTTATAAAAAATTTGCATCAATCCACCCTCACATTTTTTGAAAAAAAATATGACCTATAAATTACAAAAAGAAAAAAAAAATCATAAAACCATACTTTGGATAAAAAAAAATCTCCTTCATTCTAATTGAATATTGGGTAAAAAAAATCCACCCTCTTATTCATCAATCCACCCTTTATTTTTTACATTACTTTTTATTTTTCAATAAAATTCTAATAGAGTAGTGAGTTAGATTGATCAATTAGGATGGTTCATGCTGGGTCAACTCGATCCGATCCGACATTTTTGGGTCAAGTCAAACCCAAAGACCCGATTTTAAAAGAAAATGATAATTATAATGTACTTCTTTCTTATGAAATGAATTATTGTGGCTAAATATTAAATTGAAAAAAAATAATTCCGGGTTTACGAATCGACCCGAAAAAAAATATACTACCAAAATATTGAGCCACCATATGATCAACCGCATTTACAAATGTTAAAATTTAGTGAATTATAGGTTAAATATTATTTTTGAAAATAATAGGTGTTAAATATTATTTTGGAAAATAACGAGCGTTTTTATTTTATTTTTTTTAAATATGGAAACTAATATATCTGTTGTATAATTTTAAAAACCATAATGATTTTGTTTTAAAGTTTTTGGAATAAGGGTGATTTTGTGATAAAAAGTTTTGGAAATAATATGCGATTTTGTTAAATTTTAGAAATAAAGGTGTTTTTTTCAATTTTATCTTGAATTTACTTAAATAATACGTAATTTTGTTCATTGTTAAAAGTAAAAGAGGTTTTGTGAAATAAGGAAAAATAATGGGTCATTTTATTCATTCAAAAAAGTGAAAATATGAGTTTTAGGCATGAGGTGGACTTTTGACAAAACTCAGGGACACCAAACAGACAAAATAAAACCTTAGGGCACCAAGCGAAATTGTCAAAACCTCAAGGACACCAAACGGAATTTCCCTTTTTTTAATTAACCGAGCCCTCATTGTAGTTGCTGCTGCTCGACATTTCTTTTTAATTTTGTTTAGCAACATCTTGTCAACTTGAACAAAGGGAGCAGGCCAAGAGCACACGAGCGCTCGAAAATCGGCGACGGCTTTGTGCTTTCCTGCCTGGGCGATTGAAACGGAGGAGAACGGGACAAGAGCAAAACGGATTGAATCTAAGCCAAGACAAAGTTTCAACTCGAACCTCTCCTATTAGGTATGCTTTAGGGCTTTTGGTTTGGGCCGGCGGAAGGAGGACGGGAAATCCAAGAGCCTCGCCCACTTGAAGAGCAAGCAGGTTTGCCCTTCTTCTCTTCCTTCAAACTTGCCCTAAGTTTTTTCCGATTTAAACGATTTGGGTTTCGAAAAACAAAAGTGGGGATAAGGGGTCGTTTGGTATTGATATCTAGATATCAGATATCGGATATCAACCCCCGATATCTGATATCTAGTGTTTGGTATGGCTAGATATCGATAGCACTTAAACTGACTGCTATCGATATCTAGTGTTTTGTATCCATAGTATATCACTTGATAACAAGTGATATCTGATATCTGCGTTTGGTAATAGCCAGATATCGATATCAGTTGATATCTAAATATCAAATTTAGCCTATTTTGATATACTGATTTTTAGGGAGGTATCACTTGATATCGATATCGCCCGATATCGATATCTTGATACCGATACCGATATCTTGATATCAAGATATCAAAGATATCGCCCGATATCAATATCTTGATATCGATACCGATATCGATATCTAGATATCGATACCAAACGATCCTTGAACTTTTTATTTATTTATTTGTAATTTGGGTATTTTTGCCTGGAGGCTTTTTAGATTTAGGACAGCAACAATTCCGGGCTCGGGAAGTTTATCAAAGCCACTGGTCGTTCGAGTTTGAGCATCTAGGAGGAGGAGCAGTGAAGCACTGCAATGTCGGAGGCGACTCTTACCCTAACCTCTCAACTTGGGTATGTTTGTTTCCCCTCTTTTTCTCCTTCCAAATTTGACACCCTTGATTTCTCAGTAGTATTGATTTGTTGAACCTACTGATTTGGGTTTTGATTTGTACTCGGTAGAGGCTCTGACTTGAATGTGTTACAAATTTTGATTTTTTATGAACACCCAATTTTATTTGTTTGGCACTGTGCTCACTTGGGACTGCAGGAAGCAACATTTTTTTGTTTAAAATTCATTGCCTTCCAATTGCTGGTTTTGTGTTGTTGTTGTTTGACAGAACACCACTGGTCCCATATTCATTTTGTTTTTGATATGGAATTCGGCAACTCATTTGCTTGTGAATTCCAGACAAAATTCGGCAGCACTTCATCCCTATAGAGTATACTCTCGACCTATTACGTGGTACACCCCAGGTAAGAAAGTTAAATATTTCAAACCCTTAAGGAGTGCAACACTAGGCGGGAGTATGTAAATCCGAGCCGAGGTGGATGCTTTCAACCTATTACGTCATGGTCTCTAGGCAAAAGAAAATACTTTCAAGCCTATTACGAGTCCAAACAGGCAAACACTAGGTGAGAGCATGTGAACCCAAGCCCGGATCCTCTCCATTGTAATGCTTATTTGTACATGCAAGCAAAAAAAAAAAAAGTGACGATATATACCCTCTGTTTTGGTGTTTAAGCAGCACTGATGGAGTCCTTCTCCTTTGCTGATTTTTTTGTTTAGTTTGTGTGTGGTTGCAGGTGCACCCAGGAGGAGAGAAGAAACTACTCTTTTTTTTGTTTTGCAGTTGAGTAGGCTAAAGATGGGAAGAAACCACCCGGGAGAGGAAAGCTCCAAAAAAAAAAACACAACAGTGGCCTTTTATAGGAGCTGGGATTGGGAGCAGTTAATGTAGAGTGAGGGTAAACAATTTTTTTTTGTGGGTAACTGCATCCCACGTTTTATATATTTTGTAACTTCCAGCAACTGCTCACGTGTGTATCGTGCTTCTTCTTATTCTTTAGCGTAGATTGGGCTTGTGCATTGGAATTTTCATGATCCAGCTTGAAGTTGTAAGCTATACCCTTAAATTTAGGAAAGTAATCACATTTTTTTAGCGTATCATAAATGTGACAAATTTTTTTATGAAATCATGAATTCCATCAATTCACGAAAATTTACCCTCCAACAGTGACAATGTGAAATTGTAGGAGGGGCAAGCCCGATTGTACCATGAGTTGGAAACTCTCAAAGCTCGCTCGGATCAGGATGTAGTCCTTCAGTGGATGGACTCGTTGGAGGGGAAGGAGTACTTATCCGTGGAGTGAGTCAAGACTGACCTTTTGGTGTTCAAATGAATGGCTCAAAGGTGTAACAAATAGTGGTTCAAAGGTGTTATGACTTCAGTGAATTAACGCTACATGGTTTAAACTTTTTTTTTGGGTGTTGTTATATACACCACAAATCTAAGTTAAAAAATGCACGTCCTTAAGGACGTGCAAGCCTTGTGACTAATTAACATTTAAAAAATAATAATTAACCCCTTTTAACCATGCACGTCCTTAAGGACGTGCATGATTTGGGGTGTATATAGCAAAGTTTTTTTTTTATCAGATGTGGTTCAGACTTTTAATCGCATATGGTATGGAGATATATAATCTTCACACATCACTTCTTATTTTATTTTATTTATTAAATATATAGTCAAAATTTTATTACAAATTCAAAAAGAAAACCTAATGGGCCAACTCATTGGGTCGATCCATAACCCACTAAATCATATGTACCCTTCAACTGGGTTAGGATTAAGATGATTGAGATATCTCAATCCGTAGCCCAACTGGTCGAATCCTTCAACCGGCATATTCGACCCATAATTAAGTCTATTTAAAGGCAATGACCAGTGGCGGATCCCAAAGTGGTTAGTTAAGGGGGCGGAAAATTGAACTCTTAATTTTTTCTTTGAAAAAACCATCAATATTTGAAGTTTAAGAGTTTAATTATAGTATTAAGTTACGGAGTTTAACAAATGATAAGTATGATAGAAGTATATTAATTTGGTAAATGATGTGAAAAATAATTTATATCGCTTCAGTCTTGAAACGTTTATAACTTTTTACTCAGGTATCAGATTTAAGCTTATAATATATCAAATCGAAGCTATCAACGAGAGAGTTGTCAGTTAGCCCTAAAGAGGATCCACCCCTTAACAATGACGTCTCTCGAAAGAACAAAAGCCTTGAGAGTTGTCAGTTAGCCCTCATTACATACGTTGTTCTTCCAAGAATACATAATATTTGATTAAAATAAGTTGGAGATAGATAGGGAAATATCAAAATGTTTTTTTAATTCTATCTCTATCCTTTTAATCGTTAGAAATTTAAAGGATATATTCTAATTGTAGGTATGATTTGTCATCGGGTTTCTAGATCAAATATTCATGTCAAAGCCCAGTGTCTGTGGGTCAATACAGTAAGGTTCTCGGGCCATGAGTCATGACAGGCCCATCTTTAGTTTATGATGATTTAAAAAAAAAAAATTATACTTAGTCTTTGTAAGGTGCAAGTGCAATCGATAACAACACCATTTCATTCATCAAATTACAAATCAGTAGATCGTATTCAATTTTCAGCAACAAGATGAGCCGATAAAGCTGAACTACTAGACACTGCGAGAGGGCCCTTACAAAAACAAAATGTTACCTTAGACATATAATTAATGATACATACATATATAATTATAGCACTTTTAATAAAAGAAAGTAAAGCACACTTAGAAGTTGTTACATTTGGATATACCTATTATAACACTATAAAAAGACGAAGGTACAATGTTATCGTTACCTTAGCTCATTTATGTAGTAGTGGTTCCGGTCCTTTCGTTGCCTCTCACTCCTGCTGGTTTCCGCAAACTTCACGCTCCCTGCGTGGAGCCCTTGAGCTTGCTCGTATTGGCTCCACTCTTTCAAGTAGTACTCTTGCTCGGTATAGTTAGGGCTAGGGCCGGTGAACATTCCTCCCCACTGCTTGAAGTGTATGAACATCAAGGGCAATGTGAAGGCTATGATCATGATCCCCATGTATTCGATCCCCAACTCTGTTGCATACTTCGATCCCGTGAAGAAGATTACTTGTGTTAGCACCGCTCCTACGTTCCCCCCAGCTGCCGTCATACCCGAAATCAAACCCAAAGACCTGCACAAAAGCCTTAGCTGTTAAGCCATAGGATATGTTTGGCAAAAGGGTAGTTGATGTGGTAGCTGAAGCTGATGAATTATTTGTGTTAAATATAAGTTAATAGGCTAGTATGATGTTTGGTAAATCTTGATGTTAGGATAACCGATGAAAACTTGTGAATAAAAAAATTAATAGTTTCGGAGCCACATGACTTGCCTCCTGGAGATGAAGGGGACGACGCCGAAGGAGAGGCCACAGGCGGACTGCACAAACAAGGAGAAAATGAGGAGGAATGTGACGGAGGCGCCGAGGGAGCTAACTTTGCCGAGCAAATAGCAAAAGACTCCTCCAAGGGTCTGGAAGATCCACCAGGCCCACAACCTGCCCCTCATGCCGAAGTACTTGGCGGCGTAGTCGGACAAGATGCCACCACCTGGACGGGAGAAGATGTTGGCCAGGCCGAAGCTGGAGGCAATTATGCCGGCAGTGTGGAGGTTGAGGTCAAACTTGTCGTAGTAGTACTGGGCGATGATGTTATCAATGGTGAGCTCCACGCCGAAGCAGTAGCCGTACAAGAGCGCCGTTATCCATCCCCTGTAGTTTGTGACGCCATGGTAGAATACCTTCCATACGTTGTCCTTGTGCCTTTCACCTGCCACATATTTTGATTTGCCCCTTTTAAAAAATATTTCTAAATTAGTACAATTATCCTACGCCCCTTGGGACATAGGATAGAAAAATAATTGTTTTATTTACGAATTAAAACAAAAACGTACATATAGCAATTCAATTTACTCGATCTACAATAATACTATCCCGTCCATGCACGGGAATATGTTAGCTTCATATTTTAAAATTATAACAACAAACTAGTGATTGAAATTGTTAATTAGACCTGGTAAAATCTAAACTGACCCAACACACCCGAACCCAGACCCGATTGAAACCCGAAACTCTAATGTCATGCACAACTCGAATCCAACTTTGATCCATTTTGACCCGATATCTGAATGGACACAAACGTATACAAACCCGACCCGACTCATCCTTCTTTACCCAACCTGAACAAGATTTGACTCATTCTTATAACTACTTTAATTTTTTTATTTTTAAACTCAAATAACGTGAATTAGATATAAATATATACCACACATAATATAACTAAATAAATAAAGTTTAATAGTCACTACTTGAATAGACAAAAAAAAAAAAAGATAATCATCATTTTATAATAAAACTATATGTGACCCGACTTGACCCAATTGACTTGAATTTATCTGTTGACTTGAACTTACCCAACCCGAAAACTTATCCAATTCGATCCGATCCCAAGCAAACATACAATATACTCGACGTATAATCCGACCTGACATAGGACCGAAATCTAATGCTTATCCCTAATTGCCACCTTTAATTATAATGCTAAATATGGTAACAAATTAATTATATGAACTTGAGAGTTGTTTGGGAGAATTACCTGATCTATAGAGGTCGGTGAAGTTCCCATCTGGAAGGTCCTGGCTGTAGAACATGACGGCGAACGCCGATAGCGTCTGAAACAACCCCGGGATGAAGAACGCAATCCGCCACGCCGTGAAATTGTCGGCGCCCATGTGCCGAATCAGCTCGTACACCAGCGGCATGACCAGCTGCGCGACGCCGCCGCCGAGGTTTCCCCAGCCAGCGGCGACACCGTTGGCCCGGCCCACGACAGGCCCGGAGAACATGATGCTCATCCAGAACTGGGTGGAGACGAACGTGGCGAGGGAGAACCCGGTAAAGAACCGGGCGAGGAGGAAGGCCATGGGGGAGTTGATGACGGCGGTGAGGTAGACGGCGGGGGCCGTCAGGAGACTCAGCGAGGCGGAGGCGAGGCGGGGCCCGAACATGTCGCAGGCCGCGCCCATCACCACACGGGCGAACACAGCGCCCGAGACGGAGGAGATGCCGGCGTTGCCGATGTCGGTGGCGGTCAGGTCTAGGTTGTCGCGGATGCGCGGGAGGAGCGGCGGGATGGCGAAGGTGGACACGAAGGTCGCAAAGAAGGTAAGCCACGCCAGGTGGAAGGCCCGCATGTGCGGCTTCTCGACGGAGGCGATCCGGACCATGACGGCCTTGTTCTCTGAGTCCACCGGGAGGGCGAATCTCCTACCGGAACCGTACTCCACACCTTGGACGCTCGCCATTAATTATTTGTTACAGTACTCCTTTCGATCTTCTTCTATTTCTCCGTAGTCGATAAGGGATTGGCCCCAAATGTATGCAAGTATATATGGTTTCTTGCTGGGTCAGGAAAACGGAGGTGGAAGGTGGGGCCAGGCCTTTCTGACCGATCAAACGGATTCAGAGAATATTAGGAATCCAATGATGTCTCTTACTTCGACGTGCAATTCGATTTTTTTTATTTTTTTTTTGGTAAGACATTCCTTTCATATTTGCATTTAGTCAAATGTTATTTAACTCCCATGCGCCAAAAAATAATGATTTAATTAATTCCCAATTTTTATTCTTATTCCTCTTTTTTTTTTTAATTATTATTTAATATTTTACCTATTATTATTTTATTATTATTATTATTATAAATTACAAGAAATTAGTGGGTAGCCAAGATACTATCTGGGCCCCACCCCTTTAGCGATAATAAAACTAAGTCTAGTAAAAATAAAAGTTGCAGCACGAGCCCCGGCGTCATGAGATACCGAGACTTTTTGAATCCGCTTCAACAAAGCAACTGCATCCGTATCCAGTTCCCCCAACGACGAGAAGGAAAAGGGTAGGAAACCATATCCAGCCGCCGTGCACACATCTCTATACTTGACACACTTACGTTGAGCAGCAGCAGAAACAACACGGCCTGGGACAAAGTCAGACACCCCTGACTGAGTCAAAGGGGAGGACCCCGTCAAATCAACACACACATCTCGCCCCCTATCCCATGAATAAAGAAGCAAATATGCCGGACGAAGAGGCTTATCATGTCCATCAACCAACCCGATATCAACTTCCTTACCGGCAGAAATCCCAGCCCTATAGCAGATATCCAATAAGGTGTCGCGCACAAGGTTGTGTCGATGTTTGATGCCTACAGTACCGGCGCAGGACACAGCATGATCTCCATAGACATCACCATCAAAGACCCGAGAACAAGCCGGACAGGGCCTAGATACCGCAAACAAAGGAACACCCAAACGATAACTAAGCACACTACGATAGGTCCTTCCATTCATAGTCTGGCCCAACCCAGAAATAGGAACTGCACGCAACCAATCGGAGGAGTGAGCACCCTGTTGAGACTTCCACAATGCCACCTGTCGCGGAGTCAAAGAGAAAACAGAGTTCGATTTAGCAGCAACCGTCGTGAAATATATATCTGCCAATTTCTTCATAAGTTTGGGGGCAGCGATTTCACTAGGATCGCGTAGAAGATCATAACCCGTAGTCTCATTAAAAGTGTGGCATGCATCATCAAAAGCGGGACCAACATCAATGATATCAGAAGGACGTAGAAGCTTAGCTTGCAACTCAGCAGACTGCAGTCGAGACGCCAAAAAAGTATAATGTAGGACATCCCCCGCCGCATACACTCCGAGTCCACCAAAATAAAAAGAGAAGGTGGCAAAGGGATATAGGATAAGAGCTTGAATTGAAAAAGATTATCTATCATAAAAGTAAATGAGACTGTACGAATCTAATTAAAATTTTAAAAATATTTCTGAATTAGTGTTATTATCTTGTGTCTCAGTGGTATATGATAAAAAAATCGTATTATTATTATCTGAGTATTTTACCCTTTTCTAATTTTGAGTTAGGGTAACGGCAAATTATTAGGTGTGTCTCCAATCACTTTTAAAAAATGGAGTTGAAAATGTGAAATTAAAATAATTATGTTTCGTTTTAACTCCACCCGTAACTCCATTTCAAAATTTTAATGAAGCAATTTCGTTTTGGAGAATGATATAAAGAATTTGTTAAATAAAAAAAGTTCAATTTTTTAAAAAATACTAAGGACTCGTTTGATTAATTGAAATTTTTGAAAGGCAAAGGGAAAGAAAAACGAATGTAGTCTAATTATAGTTTAAGATACATTTTTAAAAAATTTAATCATTAATTACCCTCTCTTCCCAACTTTTCATATAAAATTGATTTTGCTCCTCCTTATTTCAATTCCTAATTTGAGCATGGAGTAACCATATCCTCTATACCCCTGTAATTATTATTATTATTATTATTATTATTATTATTATTATTATTATTATTATTATTATTATTATTATTATTATTATTATTATTATTATTATTATTTGATTAGGTAAGAATTCGGGTGATACCCGAAAGCATCCTGCCGGATGAGGTCAAGTAGACCTGAGTGATTGTATAAATTAGGTCCCCTGGTAGAGTAGCAAAGGTGTGCAACATTATCCGCTACCCGGTTACCAATACGGGGAATATGAGAAATTCCTATATTTCTTACACCTCGAAGAATGGTCTGAATATCTGACATTATTAATTCTATTTCCCAAGGGCAGTTCGTGTGTGTTTCTAAGAAATCCGTAATTACTTTTGAATCCCCTTCAATGATTAGGTTGTCAATATTTAGTTCCTTTGCCTTTGTTACCCATAGTCGTAGTGCCAATGCTTCTGCCATAATAGAAGAGTGTCCCCCAATCACCCCACCATCCATGCTGATTGGATTACCATTCCAGTCCCGTATAATGTAGCCAATAGAGCTCTTTGATTATGATATATATGATCCATCAAAGTTTAGTTTGTATTTGCTCATGGGTGGCCTTTTCCATCGGGTGGACTTTTTAGCATTTTTAGTGTGGGCTTTTATCCTATTTTGGATTGTGGCATCCTCGTCATCTTCAAGATTCAGTTCGCTGGTTCTTCTCCAATTATTGATATTTTCCTAAACAATTTTTCTAATGCCCTCTATGGAAGGGATCTTGGGATGCCTAAAGATTATTTGATTCCTCACAAACCACAGTGTCCACCATCTAAATGCTATATTCTGTTTGTTGTCCTTCGAAAGAGTGGTGCTCAAAAGCCGAAGAATTTGATCCATATCTCTGTTTTCTGATATAATTGTGTTGACTTCCTGGGATATTTCTCTGGGAAATTGTTGTTGAAAGTTGTTGAAGGGGCATTCTATGAAGATATGAATATCATCTTCCGTTGATTGGTTACACAAGGTGCATGTAGTGGGAACAGCAACCCCCTTCTGGGCTAATCGCGTAGCAGTGGGTAGTCCTTTTTGTTTGATACCCCTGTAATCATTACCCCTCACATCTTATATTTTACACAAAAAATATCATTCTTCTCTTATCTAGATATATTTTCCTATACAAAATTTGTTTTCAGTTCATTTACCTTGCGTTCTTATAACAAACAAGCTAGCCCTAAAATAGAAAGCTGATGGAGGAACAACTGTCGGCTCGGGCGGTGATTCTTGGAGGCATTTGGTGGGCTCGAAACCTTGGAATTTTTAGGGTAAGAACGATAGAGGGTAGAGTTCGGTGGAACACATTGTCGAGGATGGGCCGGTGGCGGATGGTGGAGGCCGTGAGCAAGCTAGAGGCCAACAAGCAGTGGCGGCCGCAGGATTTCCTAGAGGGGGGGCGGACTTTTTGGTCGAGAATTTTTTTTTCCTCGGTATATATATTAAAGAAATTTTAAAAAAAATATATTGAAAATAAATCATAAATTATGGTATAAATATGATATTGATAGTAAAAAAAATTCATAGAAGTAAAAATTAGAAGAATTATTTAAAATATTTGGGTAACATAATGAATAATCTAATGAAAATATTAAAAGAAAAATATAACAAAAAAGGTAAGGAATAAAAGGAGTGCAAAAAAGTAAGTATTGAGATTTGAACCCATGACCTCTTGCTTCCCTTACTCTTCCTTCCATCCTTTTACCAACTAGGCTAGACAATCTTTGTGTTCTTTGTCACATTTATTTATTTTTTTACCTTATTTTTTTATTTTTTTTTAAATAGTACGAAACTCCGTCGCCGGAAGGGGGGGGCGACCGCCCCCCGCGCCCCCCCTGCGGCCGCCCCTGCCAACAAGGGTGGGAGAGAGGCGATGGAACTTACAACGTACTCTTCAAAATCAATATATTGTAGTTTAAATTCCTTAATTAATGTATGTACAATATAATTAAATTACTTATATTTTAGATAAGAGGTAGTATTGCTGGGGAAAAAATAGAGCTTTCTTAATTAATCTGTCCATTTTTGAAATGGTAAGCAAGCTAGAAGATGGGAAAAGGAGATTCAAACTTAAGAATTTGTTTGTATATGGTAGCAAGTAACCATGAAGGGGGGTTTATTCAACCTTTATTAAAAATTCACAAAAAAATAATGAACTAGCCCATAATTTATTTTAATTATCTGCATATGAGGGTTATTATTTCGTATTATGTTGACTTCCTACAATGGGGGTACCGAAAACTTATTAGTCATATCGCCAAAATCTAAAAGAATTTAGCGAAATAGCCAAAACAAGGTAAAGTCGTTGTTTTAAACAGAGACTTACCAGAGATTTTTTAAAAATTTTCATTTTAAATCGAAAAAAAAACAATATATATAGGAGAGTCGTTGTTTCACACATTGACTCTCCCTTTTTTAATCCCCCCTCCCCTCCCTAAAACCTTGCTTCCGGCTTCCTCCAAAACATCGATTCTCAGAGGCTTCTCAGAGGCTTCCGGCTTCCGGCTTCCAGCGCCACCCTTAGCACGCATCGGAGAGGTCGGAGAAGTCGAACAGAAAAATAGGAGGCGGAGAGGTCGGAGCACAAAACAAGTTCGAACACAGCAAAACATCGATTGAAACAACGACTTAGGATCGGAGCAAAACAACCACCCTTCGTCGGACAGGAGGCAGAGAGGTCAAACAGGAGGCAGAGAGGTCGAATTATTCTCGGAGACCGCGACATCGCTACCTCCCAGTTGGATCTGGAGGAGCAGATCGTTGCAAAATTGTTGAATTCAGAGGCAAGGTTCGCTGATTTGCAGTCGAGGAAGCCGAATTCGGAAGAGAGGAAGCAGAAATCGGAGGCGAGGAACACTGTCGGTGCGGCTGTAATTGCTCTCACTGTTGGCTGCTCCCTCTTGATGATCAGCTGACGGGGGAGAATCGTCGGTGTCAGCGCAGAGGCAGAGGCGACGGTGCCGCTTCGTCCTCTTCCCATTAACAATGGCGCCACCGAGGCTGTTGGTGCCCCTCTTCCCCGTTGTTGCGGCTGTAATTGGTCTCGATGCTGGCTGGTACCTCTTGATGACCAGCCGGTGGGGGAGAATAGTTGGTGTCAGCGAAAAAGGTAGAGGCGACGGAGTGGGGACGGTGCCGCTTCATCCTCTTCCCTGACAACGGTGTCGCCGGCCTGTTGGTGCCGCCGTCCTCTTCCCCTGAAAAGAAGGGAGAGTCGTTGTTCCCAATATGTATTTTTTTTAGTTTTCAGATAAAATCAATTTCTTATAACCAAAATTTTTTTAAAAAAAATATCAAACAGTGACTTACCAATTTTATTAAATTTTTTGGACAAATTGCAAAAAATAACACGAACTTTAGGAGTGGTTGTGTTCGGTGGCATCAACTTTCAAAAATTCTATAATAATCACCAAAAGCATTTTATTTTAAAAGTGCACCCCTTATTAACATTTTGTTTACAAAAAAAAAATCACATTTTTTCCATTTTCTTTTTAAACCCACCCACAATTTTCTTCTTTTAAAAAAAAACAATTTTCATGTTTATAAACTCAATTTCAATTTTTTAAAAAAATCATTTTTTTAAAATTATAATTGTGATATTAATTGGTATCTTTTTAAGACACGCATTTTTCATTTTAAAAACATTACTTATTATTTAATTTATGGAGAAAATAAAATTAGTTCTTTTTTTAACCGGGTGTAAACAATGAGTGTATTGTTTTAAGAAAAAAAAGGGGGAAAGTAGTGTTTTATAAAATAAATTATATTTTTTAAAATTAAAAATGAAAATGAATTATTTTTAAAAATGAAATATGGGCATTTTTTTTAAATTGAAAATTGGATGATTTTTTTTCTACAAAAAATGTTAATAAGAGGTGATATTTCCAAAAAAAAAAAAACAATAGACGTGCCACTTATTGCAACCAGAACCAAAGTTGGTGATTATTTTTAAAATTTTGAAAGTTCATACCATTAAACGCAACTACCCCTAAAGTTCATGCTATTTTTCACAACGACTTTATCCTGTTTTGACTATTTTGCTAAATTCTTTCCGATCTTGGTTATTTCTCTAATAAGTTTTCGTTTTTTGGCTATTTAGAAAAAAAAAATCGGGAAACTCTTATTATATTTTTCATTTAATTTAATTTGTTAAATTGACCTGTATTATTTAAATTAAAGTATATTCTTTAGCTTTAAGCTTGCAAAATGTTTTCGGTGAAAAAAAAAACAACTTGCAAAATATTAAATTCGGTGGTGTTTCTTCTTTTAAAAAAAATTATGATAGAAAATACGGAGTAGTACTTATGTACTCATTATGTGATATAATATTAACTGATTTTGATTCCGAACCCAAAAAAAAACCTGATGTTGGTACTAGAATGATAAAAAAAAATATTGAGTTGCTACAAAAATAATAATAATAAATATATTTTCTCCCAAAGAAAATAATTGTTTTTACAAAGAAAACAATTTGATTTACTAAACATGTATATATGTTGTATCCTGAAATTGAAAATCGACATATAAACTAGGTAGGTCCAATTTTGTAAAGGTTCGGATTTTTAAATCCTAATTTTCGGAAAAGGAAATGAAAAATGAATTTTAAACGGATTCAATTCGGATATTTCAAAGAAAACTCGTCCTAAATTTAATAAATCGAACTCGAAACCCTTAAAGCAGATTCCGACCAAAATTTGAAATTTATGCAAAATATATTTTATTCTGCTTTCATATGTCGATAATTTGGAAAATGATGTTCGGATTTCATTATTCAACTCGGATTAGAAAATTTAAAAATCATATTGAACGAGACGAGATAAGAGCGAGAGAGCGGGGTTTCAGATTTATTTATCGGGTGTTTTAAATTCTTGGGACCAGTATTGTTTTCTCCTTCATTTTGTCTTCTTCCTTCCCATTCAACGTCTAGCAGCAGCACCCAGCTTTCCTCCTTCCAATTCTAGCTAAACTACACCACCTTTAACCTCCCTACCTCACACTATGGTCTCCCCATTTGGCTAAAGATCAAACATCACCACACCCCGTTTCAGAGGCCAACCCACGCCCTTCTGCTTGATCTTAGAATGCAACACAGACTCCCCTCCCCCCTCGTTATTTGGATTTCAAAGCCCATACCCTCTTATTCACTCTCCTTATCTCTCTGTTGCTTTCTCTCCTGTTGAGCCCCACGGTCCCCACCCCACCGTCACCACTGCGCCACCACCCTTCCACCACCACGCACAGCCGCGCCTCCCTGAACGTAGCCTCGAGCGAGCACCACAATCGCACCTACCAAGAACTCCGTGCTCTCCGTCGATGGCAGCAGCCCAGAAGCCCTACACCGGCACCTCCCTTCCCTGTTTCTCCCGATTCCAACCGCCGGCCATAGCCGATGAGCCTCCACCCCGGCGAAGCTCCCCGAGCGATTTCGAATCCTTCCCGGCGGAGATTGAAGACCTTCGGTAAGCCTCCTTTCTCCTCCTTCACTCTAAACCGATGTAAAGGCGCTCCTTTAAGCTTCCTATTTCCTTCCTAGGCCAAGCCAGCACCTCCCCGAGTCCCCGGCGAGCCAATCGAATTCCAGCGACCTCGAATCCTCTCCGACGAACACCCGGTGTCTCGATCCCTCGGTGAGCCTCTCCCCTTTTACTTCAGTCTTCTTAAGCACTTAGATTATTTTTTTCCTCGAATCCTTGAACCCGGGGAGTGACAGTGAGAACGAGCAGAGAGCGGAGGGAGAGATGGGCGAGATCGAGCGAGGGCCGAGAGCGAGTAGAGGCGAGCACGAGAACGAGAGGGCTGCGAGAGCGGTGAGATTGGGAGGGAGAGGAAGCGAGATGGGTAGGCGAGGGCTCGAGAGAGAGAGAGAGAGAGTAGTAAGCAAGAGCCGAGGGCGGCGAGGCGCGAGAACCAGCGTCGGCGGATTCCCTGGCCTCCTTTCGAACAGGCGCGGCGAGATTGGGAAGAAGCAGAAGTCGGCGTGAGCCCCACCTCTGTTTTAACTCTCCTTGTGGAGCCGGCCTCCACATCAGCCTTGGCCCACTTCTTTTCTTTCTTTCCTTCTGAAGCCGGAATTGAGGGGGTGAGGATGGGTTTTGTTACTTTGGGCCGGGTTTAGGTATAAAAGAGAGTTGTTGGGCTTATTTTAATCTCAAAGAAAACTTGATTAGGAATTGGGCCTATTTTTAGTAAATGCACTCATTTTGGGATTTAAGAAAAAAAAGGCTCGGTTTTATGGAATCTAAAATAGAGGCTCGGTTTTGGGATTTTTCAAAATAAAGGGTCATTTGGTAATTTTCACAAAATAAGGGCGAGTTTGGTAATTTAAAAAGGGGATGATTTATTAAACTAAAATGGTTGGAATTTCTAGAGATTTAGAAATATTTATGAATTAGAAATATTTATGAAATTGTTTAATAAATGGTATTCAAAATATTATATAATATTATTTGAGATTTAAAATATAAAATACTAATATTGAGATTAAAGATATAATATTATGGTGATTTGATCTAACTTGAGGTTTTAAAAGAGTTTTGGAAAATCTTGGGGAAATGACTTACCTTGTCTAACTTGGTGAATAAATTTGATGACTTGTGTGTGATATCATATGCTTTAAGTAACATTAGAAGTAGACTTATTTATATTACTTATATATATATATGTGTTAGGTGATCATCTGTGACATCTTGGCTTCACTACTAGAATCGCCTTCAACGCCGACGGTCTTTTGCCAACAAATTGTACCGTAGCACCTGTCATCGACGGTTCAAGTCGTGGGCACCTGAATGCCGACGGCCTTAACTGTTGTTAGTTGTCGGCCATATGCCATCGATGGTTTATACCGTTGGTAATTTGCAACAACGACAACCGTTGGCAAATTTCAACGGGTACCACCGTGGGAAATTAAATTCCAAAGCTCACAACCGTCTCGCGTTACGGAAGCCCTCCACTAACGGGATAGAGTGTAAACAAATTCAAGAAGTTGATACTTGGTATATAATCTATGGCTTCCATTAATATATAGAGAGATAAAGTTTGCCTACATTTATTTTTTAAAATAAACAAAATCATTTTTTAAAATCTAAATTTTGAAAATGTTGAGATCGAAGATGAGAGGATCACTTCCATTAGGTAAAGATTGATCTTATCATTGTAATTGTAATATATATATAAAGGGAAAATAAATAAATAAATATATATGAGAAATTTTATAAGCAGTTTAGATTGGAAGGCAAATAAAAGATTTTGGAAAAAAAAAATTGTAACTGAGAGGATCACGTTTATCATAACTAACCACGTACTAATTAGTGGGTTGAATAAATATATAACTGTAACTTGGACTCCTTTTATCTATATGGCTCTCTCGATCAGTTCACTCTCTTCTCATTCATTTTCTCGCTCTCTCAAGTCGCTAACTTCTTCTTTTTCTTCTCTCTTCTCTCTTCTCTCTCTAGGTCTTCAATGGATTCCTATATTGATCTATTGGAATTCTCTGCAATCACCTCCACATTCCATTTCAACGATATATGTGAATGGACAATTGGTAACCATATCAGATCGAGACCTTCCAACTTGCATTCAGTCTCCAACTCTGAGACTACTCAGGCAAATAACGCCCCCTTAAGGACAAGTCGGAATCGAACACAAGAGAGCCCAATGCAATGGAGGAAGAATCTCCAGAAGATATGTCTCAATGGATCGGAGAAGGAAGACAATAGTGTACTTCAAGACAACGCTCTCGGCCAGTGTATGAGGATCAGACAACTTATCTACACCAATTCAAATGACCAAGAAGCCGGGCAAATCATTCAATGGTTGTTTTGTCGATCACTAGTTTGGACTTTTGTACATGTAATTAGTTTGAATTCATCTCAATAATTGTTAATTAGCTTTTTTGTTTTACTTATTGTTCTTGATTAGCGAAGATGACATTGTATTTAGTTGTTGAACCCAAGTAATGAAATTGTATATTGTATATATGCTATAATTTTGTAATTTATAGTAATACAATTTTATTTTATTTTCGGTCTGAATTATTAAATTATTTTGGAAAATATGTGAATGTGCTATATATATATATATTTAAACTTTAATAATTTTATTTAATAATGCTGATTTTATTTTATATATAATAAATGAAATTTCCCGACTGTCATGGGCCATTTCAAAATTTCAATGGTTTTGGTGGTTTGCCAATCACCAACAGTAAGTTCCGTCGGTAACTAGCTAACGGTCCAAGCTGTTGGTAAGACTCGTCGGCAAGTTGCCAACGACTGATATACCGACGGATATATGTCCATCAGTTTGATCCGTCAGGAAATCGAAATCCGTCGGAAATCCTGACGGAGGGAGACATCGGTACAGAAGGGATTTCTAGTAGTGCTTCCTATATATCTAGTTGTTGCCTTTTGCTGTTCTGCACTTCCAGGTGAGTTCCTATATGAGCTCACTCAGATTCGAAAAAGAGATCTCCCTGCTTGTAGCCATGTGCATACTAGGTGTTTGCATTCATAATAAAAGCATGCCATGTAGTATCCTGCTAGGATTGCACTCATGATTGAGCATTCGTTTACTCATTGCTTTTGTAAACAGAACGGCCGTTATCTGTGAAGTAACTAGAGTCATTGCTAGGGTTATAGGACGACCTAGTCCCATCGGGTCCCGTCCTGAGTCAATCGAGTCATGAACTTCCTTATATTATCAGATGCCTGCGGGCTTTATTGTGGAGCGGGTTGGGCATGCGTGCCGCCTGATTATAATGGAATGCATTCACGAGCTGGCCAGTCTCCGCCCTATCGGAAGGAGGTGGAGGTAGGAGAGGGATATACCACTTGGTATTCGGTGCTAAGGCCTTATTATATTTATGCACTTGATCTTAGGAGCATGTTAGTGTGTTGATATTCTGCCTTGCACCTAGAAGCATCTTTATTAGGACTAGCGTGTGTATGTGTCTGCTGGTTTGGGATTACTTTGCGTAGGGCTTCGATCTGACACCGCCCCGCATACATATTTTTTAGGTTTGTCTTGCAGCATGATTGTTCTTTGCTTCTGTGATGTGGGCACTCTCTTATGCGATTGCAAAGAAATGGTCTAACCTTACATTTTGATAAATACGCTTATTGATTTGGTTTTGACCCGGCTCTGCCGTGGCACCCTCTTGTATTACACCTTGATTCTGCTATTTGCATGTTTGCTGGTTTTCCACGCTTAGACTTATGACAAGGTACAGGGGACTTCCCCGGGGATTTCAACGATCCCTTCGAATTTTGGGTATGAAATCCCACTTCAAAATGTTAGGATAGAATTTCAAACCTTCAACCTGTACTCGGGGCGCAAGATTCTAACGAGGGCTTTCATCCCTCGAAACGTAACCCGGGAATCATAATCTCGGGCCGTTACAAATTTCCTCCCTTAATTGAGTATAGGTCAACCGAGAAGTCTAAATTAAAGATTTGTCCAGCTGGTCAGTTATTTTGTATTGTATGATTCATCTTGTCCCTTTCTCCTCTCTATCTCTGTGTCTTCCAACGTCTTGTTTCTTTCTCTATATTTTAGTCTTCACTTTGATCACTGTCTTCCTGCTTGCTCTTGATCATTGTCTTCGTTCGCAAACTAACAATGTCTTAATCAAGTACAGGGTGCGAAGATTAGTGTACTTTCATGGGGATTCCTTATCGATTTCTTCTTCTCTTTCTTAGGGTTTGTCCGGTTTAGTAACGGGGGGTGTTTGTACTGTTGAATTCGATTTTAACATATTTTTTATAATTTGTTATGTCTTCTGATATTTGTAGTTGTCATTGTTTCGGGCCTGGAATTAATCTTATAAATCTCAGTTCTATGTGAGTATTAATTGTCTGCTCTTTTTAGTTTTCTCGGTTTTATTTTGTGTGGCATGTGTGGCATGTCTTTGTTTTGTAGAATTTAGAGTACTGGATACCTTTTGGAGGAAAGATTTCATGCTGGAGCTAATATCTATTTCTACCCTGAAATTTGTGATGTTATTAATTAGTGGGGGTTTTCAGCATTTTATTTTTAACAGCGGAAGAATAGTTTTTTAGGCTTAGTTTTTATACAGGGGACAAAAATGCGTTTCAGTTTTCAGTTAATTCATGAGATGGTAATGCATGAGATAAAAACAAAACAAAAACCAAAATTAAATGTGGTTCAAGGTTGATGATCGAGTTTATTGCTCGCTTTTCTTTATTGAAGTTTCATGTCATAACTAGTCTTCTGGTTATTGAATTCGATCCTGCACCTTTAAAGACTGTTACATACAGTACAAGGGATTTTTTTGGAGGAATAAAATCCCTTATATTATTGGTGATATATTGAAGATTTTCAAATATGAGCCTAATTAAGAACTCCCGAAGAAAGTTAATCATAGCAAGACTTCTTATAATTGGGAAGGTTTTGTAGTTTAAAAGGTCTAGTCTTGTTTACTAGACGCATTTGGCCCTTGCATGTGATCCAGAGAAATTTGAAAGATATTATTGGCCGGGGAAGGAAATGTTATTGTCGTTTGTTAAAAGGGTTCAAAAGGGTATCTTCTATTGATCTTGAATGCAATTCTAGGGGAGTATATATGAGTTATTTGGATATCCTCTAGTACTCTTTGTATACATTGCATACAAATCGTGTATATATTGTTGTATACTTTCTGTGTATGTACATATACATAGTGTACACTATATATATTTGTATTGGTATGTATTTATATTGTATAATGATATGTATAACTTGTTTAGTGTGTATATATAAGAAAATCATAAAATAAAAAAAAATATTGTAAATCTATATGTGTTTCGCCTTTGAAAACCGTAAAATATATAGAAATTTAGATTATTTTTTTGGTAATGTTTTTTATTTGAGAGACAAATTTCGTTCCATGCCGATTCTTTCCCGTGCTGCAAAAATTATGCGGGACAGGACACGGGACGTCGTCCCGTGCCGCACCCACCCCTAACAATTTTAATAAAAATAATGTAACACGTACACTTAAAAAGTTACCTATATTATATTATTATAACATTTAATTAGGAAAAAAATTACAATTTTAATTTGTTGTTACTTTAGCTCGTTTGTGTAGTAGTGGTTCCGATCCTTTCGTTGCCTCTCACTCCTGCTAGTTTCCGCGAACTTCATGCTACCTGCGTGGAGCCCTTGAGCTTGCTCATATTGGCTCCACTCTTTCAGATAATACTCGTGCTCGGTATAGTTAGGGCTAGGCCCGGTGAACATTCCACCCCATTGCTTGAAGTGTATCAACATCAATGGCAATGTGAAGGCTATGATCATGATCCCCATGTATTCGATCCCTAACTCTGTCGCATACTTCGATCCCTTGAAGAAGATCACTTGCGTTAGCACTGCTCCTACATTCCCTCCTGCCCCAGTCATACCAGAAACCAAACCCAAAGACCTGCACAGAAGTGTACACTGTTAAGCAATTATGTAGGAGTTTCACCCTCCCTTATATATACAGTTATATGACTTACCTTCTAGAGATGAAGGGGACGACACCGAAAGAGAGGCCACATGCAGACTGCACAAACAAGGAGAAGACGAGGAGGAATGTGACGGAAGCACCGAGAGTGCTAACTTTTCCGAGCAAATAGCAGAAAACTCCTCCTAGGGTTTGGACAATCCACCAAGCCCACAACCTGCCCCTCATGCCGAAGTACTTGGCTGCGTAATCGGACAAGATGCCGCCACTTGGCCTAGAAAAAATGTTCGCCAAGCCAAAACTGGCGGCTATGATGCCTGCGATGTGGAGGTTGAGATCAAACCTGTCGTAGTAATACTGCGCAATGATGTTGTCAATTGTGAGTTCCACGCCGAAGCAGTATCCGTACGAGAGCGCAGTTATCCATCCCCTGTAGTTCTTCACACCGTGGTAGATCACCTTCCATACGTTGTCCTTGTGCTTCTCACCTGCGCCATATTTTGACTTACAGGTTTACTTGATTTGCGATGTTGACAAAATAACAAATATTCCAATCCCAATTAATAATTACCTGATCTATGGAGGTCCGTGAAGTTGCCCTCTGGAAGGTCTTGGCCGTAGATCATGATGGCGAATGCTACGAGCATCTGAAATGTGCCCGGGATGAAGAACGCAATCCGCCACGCCGTGTTGTTTTCGGCACCCATGTGCCGAATCAGCTCGTACACCAGCGGCATGACCAGTTGGGTGACACCGCCACCGAGGTTTCCCCAGCCAGCGGCGACACCGTTAGCCCGGCCCACGACGGGACCAGAGAACATGCTGCTCATCCAGTACTGGGTAGAGACGAATGTGGCGAGGGAGAACCCAGTGAAGAACCGAGCGAGGAGGAACGCCATGGGGGAGTTGATGATGGCGGTGAGGTAGACGGCAAGGGTCGTTAGGAGGGTCAGCGAGGCGGAGGCGAGACGGGGCCCGAACATATCGCAGGCCGCACCCATCATCACACGGGCGAACACCGCGCCCGAGACGGATGAGATGCCGGCGTTCCCGATGTCAGAGGCGGTCAGGTCTAGGTTATCGCGAATTAGCGGGAGGAGGGGTGGGATGGCAAAAGTCGAGACGAAGGTCACAAAGAAGGTGAGCCACGCTAAGTGGAAGGCCCGCATGTGCGGCTTCTCAACCGAGAGGATCCGCACTATGACCGCCTTGTTCTCTGAATCCACCGGGAGGGCGAACTTCCTCGCCACCGAACCGTACTCCACACTTTGGATGCTCGCCATTTGTTACTCTTTTGTTTCGTTTTTAGTTTGTTTGTGTTTGTACTTTGTAGGGGTTTGTGAGTGTTTATAGGTTGGAAAAATGGGGTAGGAAGGTGGGAGCCGGCCATAATGATCGATAAAGGGGATACGTTTTGATTGTAGGAATCAGAAAGAATATGGGGAGTCCAATGAACTCTCCTACTTCGACGTGCAATTCGATTCTTATTGGCTGTCAAATGACACAAATGTTACACTCCCATGCGCCAAAGAAAATAAAATAACAATTCGATTCTGATTCATATTTTTGAGTGAAGCTATTACGGAAGCAAAACATTATGAATTGGATATTTTATGAGGATGTGTTATATTTTAGGTCAAATTTCATAAAATCTCCCCTTAAATATTCCATGTTGAATACAATTAAATTTGAAATTGGAAATTTTAGAAAATCACCCTTTAAAATCTAGATATTTGCAAAGATCACTCCTCCCACCTTTTATGTTAAATTTGATGTTAAAAGTCCAAATTCGGTTTTTCTCTCATATGCCCTTGGTGCATAGGATAAAAAGCCCAATTGAGAATTATTTTCCCTAGATACATCCGGTTTAACCATTTTTAAATTAGATTACAGCTAAAGTTCACCCATTTTCCTGGGTTTCTTTTCCAGTAAAGTATCCTTATCTTATGCCCTTAGGGCACAAAATAGACAAACCGATACAAATTAATATTTTGCTCATTCATCACCAATATCCTATTTCATTTCTTGCCATCTCCCAAGTTCATCCTAGATTTACTTGATTCGAAGTTGCTCATCTTTTATTTCGTTGGATTCAAGTTCTCTTAGGTGTCCATTTTTTTACCTCTCGACCCTCTTTTCAAATAGAAATGGAAAGCTATTACAGGTGATCCCCTTTACCCTTCAAATATATTAAAAGTATAATGACAAAATGGTAATTTAACATATTTAACAACAGTTTTAATTAAAAAATGTGAGATGGGTGGTCTTATCAACTAGTTTTTGAAGAAATTTAAGCGCTTTTTATCTAATAAATTTCTTATCTCATTTTTTGCAAAAAGGAGAATCAGACTCTTCACGCATCTAAATGCGCTTTTATTGAAGTATAAAAACTGGGCTAAGTAGTCAGCATACGAGAGATAGCCCAACCCCTAACACCATGATGCAAGAAAGATAAAACACCCTCCGACGGGTCAAACAATACATTAAAACCAATGTCATAAATGAAAGCTAAGCTAGCTAAGTGATCCACAACGCCATTGGCTTCGCGAAACAAATGCATATGTCAAAACGGAATATTTCAGTCTCTTTTGACTAAGCCTTGACACTTCGTGACAAGGCTGGCAAGCGGATGACCCCGGGGGATATGTTGGGTCCTTAGAAGGGTATCTACGACTTGTGGATCCGTTTCAAGAATCACCTGCCTATAGACACTCTCACAAGACAACTTAATCCCTTGGTACACTCCCCAATGTTCGGTTTTAGGGACATGCACATTCCGAGGCTCATTATAAACCCCCGACGCCAATCCCCCCGCAGCAGCAGCCATGCCTTCTCTCTAAACCGCTCCGTCAGTGTTGACCTTAACCAATCATTCCTTCTTCTAGTCTCCTGTTTGCTTTTGTTCTTATTCCAGCTCACCTTATAATCTGTAACTAGCTTGATGATGTACTTGTCCTTGAAGATGCGATTCTCTTTCCCATGACGCCACTTCCAAATCCCCCACAAGGTACCTGCAGAGATATCACTCCACATAACATTATCATCAAACTTAGACGTGTTGGAGATGTCACCGCTTATCCAAGTTGAAAAAGGCACTTTGAAGAAGTCCGTCTTGAATCAATGTGGTGCAAGGTTCTCCCAAACCTCCTTGGCCTCCTTGCAATCTCTAAAAACATGGATGAGATCCTCTTCTTGCCCCAGATAGCTGATACAGATTTTGAACAATAGAAATCAATCAAAATTTAGTGGAATTAGATCTCATCAATCACAGATCTTGAGCTTCCATTGAGCTCACAAGGGAGAATTTGTTACAACCAAAATCTGTAACTGAATTGGCGCCTAAACCACCCTTATGTACAAGAAATCTGTTTACCATATGAAATGACAGATTTTCCCTTATAGCAGCTAGAAACACTATGTTATATATGATCAAATGTCTATGATCATATATTCCATATCCCCCCCTCAAGCTTGCATTGGAGTGGGATTGACAAGGCCAAGCTTGAATGACAAATATTGATGCTGGTGTGATCCTAAGGCCTTAGTGAGGACATCAGCTATTTGCTGTGAAGATGAAACATGGGAAGTGGAGATGAATCCCATCTGCACCATTTCTCTAATGAAGTGTGCATCCAGCCTCACATGTTTTGTTCTTTCATGGAACAAAGGGTTAGCAGCTAATTCTTGAGCTGACTTGTTGTCACAGTGCAGTGATATGGGAAGAGATACATCCATATCTAAGTCAGGCAACAGCCCCTGCAACCAAACTAACTCACTTGCAGCAGTTGACATTGCCCTGTATTCACTTTCAGTGGATGACTTGGACACCACCCTTTGTTTCTTTGTCTTCCAAGAGACTAGAGAAGAGCCTAGGAAGACACAGTACCCTGTAAGAGACCTGCCAGTGTCTCTACAATTACCCCAGTCAGCATCACTGAAGGTCTTTAGCTGAAGAGAAGAAGAAGCAGGAAAAGACAAGGCCATGTTGAAGCTTCCTTTCAAGTATCTGAGAAGATACATGGCTGCATTCCAGTGAGGCTGAAGAGGGTGTTGAAGAAACTGGCTCAGCTGTTGCACAGAGTAGGAGATATCAGGACGGGTAAGAGTGAGATAAAGGAGTCTCCCAATGATCCTTCTGTAAGCTTCAGGGTGCTCACATGGATCCCCTTC
Source organism: Persicaria maculosa (assembly GCA_963922045.1). NCBI lineage: Eukaryota > Viridiplantae > Streptophyta > Magnoliopsida > Caryophyllales > Polygonaceae > Persicaria > Persicaria maculosa. The sequence continues at coordinate 21,201,831 of OY998252.1, read as the reverse complement.
AGAAGAGGAGAGCTTGGTACCATGTTGCATTGGAAAACTGGTGGCTTTGCAATTTTCCATGCCAGAATCTTTGAGAATGTCAAGAATGTACTTCCTCTGATTGAGCAATATGCCAGAAGAAGATCTGGCAATTTCCATGCCAAGGAAGTATCTTGCAATTCCTAAATCCTTGATGGTGAATGCAGAATGAAGGGCTTGCTTGGTGTTATGAATATCAGTTGAAGAATTCCCAAGGAGTAACATGTCATCGACATATACGAGGGCTATGGTCATGGAGGTGCCAGAAGTCTTCACAAAAAGGGAATAATCATGTTTAGATTGAGAGAATCCCAGCTTGATTATGAACCTAGTGAGTTCAGTGTTCCACTGTCTGCTGGCCTGTTTGAGACCATGGAGTGATCTGTGGAGCTTGCATACATGGCCAGTAGGAACAGGATATCCTAGGGGAGGGACCATGTACACCTCTTCATCCAAAAATCCATGGAGGAATGCATTATTGACATCAAGTTGATGCAAAACCCATCCCTTGACAGCGGCTAGAGCTAAAATGACTCTCACAGTTGAAAGCTTTGCCACAGGAGAGAATGTTTGCTTATAGTCCTTATCCTTCACCTGATTAGAGCCCTTTGCCACCAATCCAGCCTTATACCTTTCAATGAGACCGTCTGGCTTATATTTGATTTTAAAAATCCACTTGGAACCTATAGCTTTCTTGCCATGAGGAAGAGGAGTAATGGACCATGTGTGATTGTTTTCTAGAGCTGAGATTTCTGCCTGCATAGCTTTCTCTCATTCTGAGTTGCCCTTTGTCTGTGCATAGCTACCAGGTTCATAGACTTCACAGACATTTACTAATGATTGAACATAATCTGAAGATAGGTGAGCCAAGTTCTGAACAGAAAATACTGCAAAGGATTGTGAAATGGACTCAACAGACTCTGAATTATGTCTGAATGGCAAATTTTTACAGATATAGTCTTGAAACCTGTGAGGAGGGCGAATAGATCTCTTGGGAAGAGGAGGAGGGCCAGTGACACTCTCATTAGAGGAAGAATTTCCAAAAGAACCATGGGATGGGAATGACATATTATCAGTGTTACCAGATCCTTCAGGGCTAGGAAATCCAGTATTAGCAGGAGGTGAGAATCCAGTGCTAGCAGGAGTAGGAAGAGAGGATCTAGGACTGCCCTGAGAGTGATGAGGATCAACCAAAATGGCAGGTTCAGTATCTTCAGTGCAACCATACTCCCTTGGAAAAATGGACACAGGTGTAGATGATGAATCATTCTTAAAAGGAAGAACAGATTCTTCAAACTTCACATGTCTACTAACTATGATGACCTTTCTTTCCAAATCATATAACTTGTAGGCCTTCTGACCAGGTGGATAACCCAAAACTACACATTTTCTGGCAATGTGTCCAAGTTTATCCCTTCTGTCATTGGGCTGTAGTGCATAACACATGCATCCAATGACCTTAAGCTTCTCATAAGTAGGTGGAGTATGGAATAATACCTCAAAAGGAGATTTCCATCCCAAAATGGAAGAGGGCATTTTATTTACTAAGTATGTAGCTCCTAGTACACAGTCACCCCAAAACTTGATGGGTAACCCAGCATATATCCTAATGGCTCTAGCAGTTTCAAGCAAATGCCTATGTTTCCTTTCAACTCGGCCATTTTGCTCATGAACACCAGGAGCTCATCTCTGATGAATGATTCCATGAGTGTCAAACAAATCAACACAGCCCTGCTGGGTAAATTCTGTACCATTGTCAGTTCTAATACACCTCACAGAAACTTGAAACTGTGCTTCTACCAATGCTAGGAACCTTGTAATACATCCCAGTACTTGCAGTTTATCTCTGATCAAATAAACCCAAGTGGTTCTTGAATGATCATCTAGGATGGTAAGGAAATATCTAGCACCACAAATAGAGGGAGTTCTATAGGGTCCCCATACATCCATATGCAACAAATGAAAAGGTGCTGCAGCTAGTGATGTACTTCTATCAAAAGGCAATTTGTGAATTTTAGCTAATGAACAAGCATCACAACTGAAATTGCAGTCATTAACATCTTTGCACAAAGATAAATGTTTCATTTTTTACCATGACATGTGGCCAAGTCTAGCATGAGTAAGAAACATGCTATCAACATTATTACACAACACTTTATGATGAACTGAAACAGCATCAAACTTATCTCTGTCACAGGCAGTTTGAATTCTGTAAAGGCCACCTTCTTCCCATCCTCTGATCAGTAACTTCTCAGTTATATGGTCCTGTAGGTAACAACACATCTCATCAAACTTGAAGATAAGTTTCTGATCTTTAAGAACTCTTGAAACAGACAACAAGTTGTGACAAAACTCAGGCACAAATAATACATTCCTGATCACAAAAGTATCTTGCAATTTCACAGTCCCACACCAGTTAACTGAGATGTGAGAGCCATCAGGTAATCCCAATGATACTGCCTTGGGCCAAGGAATGATCTCAGTGAATATTCCTTTGTCAAAGGCAATGTGATCGGTTGCCCCTGAATCAACAATCCAGGCATTTCTATCACCTTTATTAGTACCAACAAGAAAGGATACACTAAGTGTACCTGCAAAATGAACCTTAGCTTGGTTCACAGAGCTCTCAGATTGATCAATAGCACTCTTCCCTTTCATCATTTTGACAACTTCATTGAATATAGCATTAACCATAGCAGGATCAGGTGTTTTCATCTTTTAAAAACCATGATCTAGAGGGCTGTCAACCTTTGGAACCTCAAACTGAGCAGCAAATCTCCTCTGTGGCTTGCCTCTGTCATCCTCTTTTGGTCCCTTGAACCACTCTGGATAGCCAACCAATTTGAAACATGTATCTTTGGTATGGCCCCTCTCATTGCAATAATCACATTGATGTTCAAGTTTTGCCTTCTTATAGTCCCTCTTAGCCTGCTCAAACCTAGACATCTCCCCTTGTTTAGCATAGTTGAACTTGTTCACTGCATTAGCTTCAGCTTCGGATTGCTGGAACTTAGTCACTGCTAGAGCAGTGATGTCACCTGGGATGGTAGAGGTAACACCTTTGGATCTCTCCAGCTGAACTGCCATTTGGAACACTTTCAATAATCCTGGCATTGGATCTTTTGACAGTACATTTCCACGCAATGGTTCAAACACATCGTTAAGCCCCATCAAGAACTGCATTACCTTGGCTTTCTCTTCTCTCTCAATGATCCTTTTGAGCAAACCACAAGAGCAATTCCCAATTCCTCCACAGTTGCAACCTGGAACAGCATCCAAGAGCTGTAGCTCATCCCAAACTTTCTTTATCTTGCAGTAGTAGGCACCAACAGATAAATTCTCCTGTCTAATATTCCCCAAATCACGACGAAGCTGGTATATTAATGGATAATTTGATTCACAAAACCTCTCTCTGATTTCCTTCCACAATTCTGCTGTAGATTTTACATACATGAGTGTTTCAGAAACTTCTGGTGCCATTGAGTTCACTAGCCAGCACCTGACCATATAGTCGGCCCTTTCCCATTTCTCAAAATCCTCACTCTCAACCTGAGGTTTCACCACACTCCCTGTAACAAAGCCTAGTTTTGCCTTGGCTCCCAAATCCATTCGAATGGCTCTACTCCAGCTAGCAAAGTTTGAGCTGATAACTCCCTCCCTTGATGAAAATCGGAGTAAATGTTTCAAAGGCTTTGACAGGATGTTTGTGTCAAAGGCCTTGGAGCATTAACAGTTGATGAAATACAAAACCTGTCTTATTAGTCCGAATATTATTTAATCTTATTATATACTTCCTTTATATTATATATATATATATATATATATATATATATATGTATGACTAATCTTTCAGGAAGTATTTCGAGTTTATATCTTTCCTTTGGCGCATATTGAGGAGATCCTATTCAAAGAGGATCATGGCTTCGAAGTATCCATAAATAGAAGATTCAAGATCAAGCCTGATTCGAAAGAGCCGTTGGTGAAGATCCTTAGGCGCCATTCCACTTCTATATAAAGGAAAGAAAGAAGAAGACAGAAAATACAAGTGCTACACGAGCTTTCATTCATTCAAGCGAGATCTGTCTTCCAAAGTGTCTCTCTGCTAAGCGCTCAAGAGTTTGTTGTTTATTTCAAAGCCTTTGAGAGTCACTGTGAGCTTATAGGATATATTCATTTATAGTGTTACTCGAGAGTTTATAACTCGGGAAGTTGCACTAGGCTATTGATTTGTGAGAGTAAGAGGATTGTACTAGATAGCTGAGAGAGGTGGGGCTCTTCTAGATTGGTCTAGGACTCCAAGGGAACGTGAGTTGACTAGAGTGCAATTGTATAGGAGAGAGGCTTCTCGGTGAGCTATTAGGATCCTAAGCTAAGCGAATCAATAAAGCCTTTTGAATCCTAGGGTTGTGGAAGAACCCTAGGCGGGGACGTAGGCCAAGTTCGTGCCGAACCTCGTAAACAATTACTCGTGTCCTTTACTTATTGCTTTACCTTATTTCCGCACTTGGTTCGATTGTCTAACTTTGTGATTCAGGTTAATCTCAAAGGGTTTTATAAAAGCTCCAAAGGTCTTGAGACTTTCTGCGAAAAACGGACATACTCTATTCAACCCCCCTTCTAGAGTATTTCTTTATTACATTGTTTTATATTATCGAACCTTCATGAGCCATTAAACACAACATTGACGAGATTCATACCTGGATGGTCTGAATTCGAGAGGAATAACAGATTATAGTGCACCGTGTTCATTCCTTGGTTCAGATCTCCAAATTGAATTCCATTGAACATTCCAGCTCTACCTCTCCCAGCGCCAGGACCAGGAGGTGTTACTGAAACGAAGGTTCCTCTACCTCCGCTTCCTCTTCCTCCATTGACTGCATCAGCATAAGTGCCTGGATTCGGCGATCCTCTCCCAACCATAGAACAACAAAGAAATCAACAGCAAGTAATCCAGATCTGGCGTCGGAACTCCGACGAAGAACCAGATTTGAATTGCAAAATACGAATCAATCAAGCGCGATTTCGGATCGAATTTCGCTCTGATACCATTTGAACAATAGAAATCAATCGAAATTTAGTGGAATTAGATCTCATCAATCACAGATCTTGAGCTTCCATTGAGCTCACAAGGGAGAATTTGTTACAACCAAAATCTGTAACTGAATTGGCGCCTAAACCACCCTTATGTACAAGAAATTTGTTTACCATATGAAATGACATATTTGCCCTTACAGCAGCTAGAAACACTATGTTATATATGATCAAATGTCTATGATCATATATTCCATACAGATAAAGATGGCCGGTAGCAATATGGCATCTAGAATGTTCGACGTTGGTTAAGATGCCCCAAGAACACACCTCCGAACGAAGACCATAATCCTTTCTTGCACCATAACCTTCCAAACCCTTCTAAATATCATAGTATTGACAGTAGCCCCCCCCCCCCCCCTCCCACATTACCTTGCAATAGGTTGTACGTCGAGGCCACATTATACTCATCAATATCTGACGCAGCCCAGCACACCTCATTCTGCCCCTCATCCGCACGGACCTCAAAACTGGAAAGTTGCAACAGAGTGTCCTTGGTAAGCTTCTTACTCAGCATCTCCCACTTCCAATGCCCTTCACCATCCCAATAGTTGACCACCAACCACTCTTGTTCATCCTGATGAATGTTGCCCTTCACCTCTCACAGGAGTGGAGTGTTCGCAGCCCAACTATCAATCCAGAAGCGGACGTTGTTCTTGTCCCCAATTGACCATTTTAGCTCACTCTTAACCACTTCCAAGGTAGCAACCCAAATACTTCTCCAAACATGAGAAACTCCATTCAGAATCATCCTTGTGTCGCGAACATATTTAGCTCAGAGGGCCTCAACCCATAGAGCCTTATCATCAATGAGGGTTCTCCAAGCGAGTTTCCCCATAAGCTCCAGGTTCATGATTTTGAGATTACGAATGCCTAGCCCGCCGCTGTCTCTTGACTTACAAATCACCTTCCAGGAAATCAAGTGCATCTTGCGCGTATCGCCATAATCTCCCCAAATAAATTTTCTGCAAGTTTTCTCAATGTCCTTGATGATCGGATTAGGAGTAGCATGGCCGTTATCACATAGTTAGGCATCGCAGAGAGAACAGACTTTGTCAGATTTACTCTGTCGGCGAAGCTAAGGCTCCTACTTTTCCACCCAGCAAGCCGAGAGTTAATCTTATTGAGAAAAGGTTTGAACTAGCCCTTCAAGACTCTCTCATGCAAAACGGACATCCGTAAATAGTTCCCCGGATTCCTAGCTAGTAACCCCGATGTCGCTGATCCGTTGAAGTTTCCCTCTCAAATCCACGGAGACATTGGCCGACACAAATATCTTCGACTTCTCTTTGTTGATTAGTTGCCCTGAAGCTTTACAGAACACATCAAGCACCTCAAGGATCGTATTTAATCGTTGTTTCAACACCTCCGCATGAAGGATAATGTCGTCAGCAAAAAAACACGTGGGATATATATCGGAGGACCATTTCTAGAGAGACGGATCGGACACTAATGCACATCCTAAATAGATTGCTGAATCAGGTGGCTAAGGCTCTCAATACATAGCACAAATAGATAAGGAGAGATTAGGTCCCCTTGTCTAATTAATTCCCCTCCGGGCTTGAAGTTGGTCGAGGCCTATTTGTTCCACAACACTTGCATGGAAGCAGTGTGGAAATACTCGCCAATCCACTGTATCCAACTAGGAGGAAAACCAGCCTTTCCAAGAGTTTACTTCACAAAATCTCATCTTAATTTGCCTATCATAAGCCTTCTCAAGATCACCCCTACCCATTTTCTTCTTTTTCAGCGTATGCACAATCTCCTGAACAAGCACAATGTTATCTTGGATCCATCTCCCAAGTAAGAAACTACCTTGGGTCGACCCTATAAGCGTTCCCATCACCTTACGCATTCTCATCACAGAGTCTTGGTTATAATCTTGTAGATGACATTACAAAGGGAAATAGGATGAAACTTTCTGATACTCTCAGGTTGTCCAACTTTTGCAAACAAACTAATAAGAGTATATTCATACCTTGTGGCATCCGTCCGCCCCTAAGAAAACTCTGAACCTCCTCTCAAAGAATCACCCAACATGAACACCAGTTGCAAACCATCAGACCTATTGCAAACTGAGAAAGTTACACATACCTATTGCAAAAAAGGGACAAGTAAAGAATAGGTATTCTGTTCTTCCTTACCACTAAAGCAAGCATTGATTATTCTCCAACAAATTAAATCAGATATACTCAATTTTACACACACAATAAGAAGAGTCGAAGAGGCTTAATTAGCTACTCGGAGAGATGAGAGGGAACATAAAAATTCCGAATAACCACATAGTACATACCATAAAGATATTTAATATTGTTCGTATGCACCACATATATCTAGGGAGAATAAACCAAGTGCAAGAAACCAAACACCAATTTTGAAACTTTCACCAATTTATCAGCAATTACAAACTCTTTTTAAGTACATTCACGAATGTCCTTTGGCTGGTGCCTCCTTGGTTGTTCGCTACCTCTCACTACGACTAGTATCAGCGAATTTCACGCTACCCAAGTGGAGGTTTTGATCTTGCTCCTCCTTGCTCCATTCTTTCAAGTAGTATTGTTGCTCGGTGTAGTTAGGGTTGGGGCTCGACAACATTCCACCCCATTGATTAAAGTGTATGAACATTAAGGGTATAGTGAAGACTATGATCATGATCCCCATGTATTCGATCCCCAACTCTGTTGAATAAGTCGATCCCGTGAAGAAGACCACTTGTGTTAGCACCGCTCCAATGTTGCCTCCTGCTGCTGTCATACCCGAAACCAAACCCAAAGACCTACACAAAGCCATCAAACCATCAGAATTCACCTTCTACCACAAAAGCTTAAGTCATTATGTACTGTAAACATAATATATACCTCCTAGAGATGAAGGGGACAACACCGAATGAAAGGCCACAAGCAGACTGCACGAAGACGGAGAAAATGAGAAGGAATGTGACAGAAGCGCCGAGAGTGCTAACTTTTCCGAGCAAATAACAGAAGACACCTCCTAGGGTTTGGATAATCCACCAGGCCCACAACCTGCCTCTCATGCCAAAGTACTTGGCCGCATAGTCGGACAAGATGCCTCCACTTGGTCTAGAGAAAATGTTGGCCAGGCCGAAACTGGAGGCTATGACACCAGCGGTGTGGAGGTTGAGATCGAACCTATCATAGTAGTATTGCGCGATGATGTTATCAACGGTGAGCTCTACGCCGAAGCAGTAGCCATATAAGAGCGCCGCTATCCATACCCTGTAGTTTGCCATCCCATGGTAGATCACCTTCCATACATTGTCCTTCTGCTTCTCACCTGCCATATGTATTCACTTCCATGTTTGATCATCTATATTCAAATTCCTCTTTAGCATGCCCAAATTTTATTCAAATACCAAACGACTCCTAAGGGGTCGTTTGGTATTGATATCTAGATATCAGATATCGGATATCAGCTCTCGATATCTGATATCTAGTGTTTGGTAGGGCTAGATATCGATATCACGTACTTTAACTGATATCGATATCTAGTGTTTGGTATGCATAATATATCATTTGATATCAAGTGATATTTGATATCTGTGTTTGGTAATAGTCAGATATCGATATCAGTTGATATCTAGATATCAAATATGGCCTATTTTGATATACTCATTTTTTAGGAGGTATCACTTGATATCGATATCTTGATACCGATACCGATATCTTGATATCTAGATATCGTTACCAAATGACTAGAATAGAACCTCCCTCGGCTTATGTGCTACGACCTCGATCAAATATCATATTAAGATTCCTATAAGCTAGCTACATTTTAATGGCACCATATATATATCGATCTGATCTGAACTTTACCTGATCTGAAGAGGTCGGTGAAGTTGCCATCTGGGAGGTCCTGACCGTATAACATGACGGCGTACGCCGAGAGAGTCTGGAACACCGCCGGGATGAAGAACGCGATCCGCCAAGCGGCGAAGTTGTCGGCGCCCATGCGCCTTATGATCTCATAGACGACCGGCATGAGGAGCTGGGTAATGCCGCCGCCAAGGTTGCCCCATCCGGCGGCGACACCGTTGGCGCGACCAACAACGGGCCCGGAGAACATGGTGCTCACCCAGAACTGGGTGGAGACGAAGGTGGCGAGGGAGAACCCGGTGAAGAAGCGGGCGAGGAGGTACGCCATGGGGGAGTTGATGACGGCGGTGAGGTAGACGGCGGGGGCAGTCAGGAGGGTGAGGGAGGCGGAGGCGAGGCGGGGGCCGAAGACGTCACAGGCGGCGCCCATTGCAATTCGAGCGAACACAGCGCCGGAGACGGAGGAGATGCCGGCGCTGCCGATGTCGGTGGCGGTGAGGCTGAGGTTGTCGCGGATGAGAGGGAGGAGGGGAGGGGTGGCGAAGGTGGATACGAAGCAGGCGAAGAACTGGAGCCAGGAAAGGTGGAAAGCGCGCATGTGAGGCCGCGCCACCGAGACGATCCGCACCATAAGCGCCTTGTTCTCGGAGTCAACCGGGAGGTCGAACCTCCGCGCCCTCAGAGCGCCGTACTCAACACTGTGGACGCTCGCCATCGTCCAATTAAGACGATCGATCAGTGGTGGCTCACTGCGTCGTGTTGCGACACTCCCTAATTAATGGTGTGTGTGGTTTCTTATTGGGTGGGATATGTTTTTATTGGTTTGTGTTTTATTTTTTTAGACCGGTTTGTGTTTTATAATGCAAACTTTAAATTGGAATTTAGACTAATAGAGAGGTTGGTCAGCCTTTCGGTTGATCAAAGGGGTCCTTTTTTTTAATGTTATTATAGGAATAATTAGGTCATTATCCGTGCAAAAAAAATATTATATTATTTTTTACTAAAAAATATTTTAAAAATACAATAAATCAACATTTTGAAAATGTGAAATATTGGTTTGTATAAGTGGAATTAGGATCCTAGCTTCCTTCGCTCCTAGACGGTGTGTACTTGACGTTGCGCGGCGTAAGTGCACCAAGTATCGGGATGTGTGCTCTATTGCTGGTTATGTGTTTTTGCTTTTTTCTTTCTCTTCTTTTGGTGAGCTGGATGTTGATGTTGTTGCATTGTTTGGACGGATCCGCTCTTTTTCTTTAGCCTTAGATTCTAGTTCTCGTCTAGCTGCTGATATTTTTACCAGAGTTTGTTTTTCCATTGCTAAAGGGGTTAGTGCGCAGCTTGTTTCTCGGTTGTCTGCTAACTTCTTGTAAACATTTGATTGTTTGATTTCTATACTATTTAGAGTTCTTATAAATAATAATAATAATAATAATAATAAATGTTTAATTTGGCGATTTGGGGCGCCTGATCGGTGATGGCGTCTCCACCGGACTGTCCTGGTGCCCGGAGCTTCGTTCCCCCGGTCTTCGGCCCTCATCTCGGCGTCTGGTAGGGCATCGTCGAGGAGTCGCAGTGGGCGCGGCGGGTCACAGCGTGCAGGTTTGCTTTCATTTCTCCTTGACTTGTGCGTTCTTGTTTCGGTGCTCGGTGTTAGTGCATCTGTTTGCTGGCTGTTTGTTGCGTCTTTGGCTTGCTGTTGGGGTTCGTTGCATCTCTTCGATTGTTCCTTGCATCTGTTTGTGGCTGCTGTACTTGTTCGGTGGTGTATTGCTGCTTGTCGGGGTCGGTGCTGATGCTTGGCGTGATCGGTGTGGCTGCTTGTTGTGATTGTTGTTGCTGCGGGGATTTATTTTTGTTGTTGCTGCTTTGTTTTTTGCTGTTGCTGCTGCTGGTATAGACTACTTTTTCTTGCTGCTTTTTGCTTCTGTTCGGTACCACGTGATTGCTGCTCGTTGTTGTGGCGGAGACATAGGGTTTGATGCGTTTGGTTTGTTGTTGATCAGACGTCCTGTGCTTTGTTGTGGTGTCGATCGTGTGTTGTTTTCTTCTCGACGTGCTCGGTACTTTGGTGTTTCACCGGGCTTTGGTGCTTGTTGGTTTTGAGTGTCCTTGTTGCTTGCCAATGCCGACTGCTACCGTTCGGTTTCATTGTCCGTTTGTTGGTCTCAACGGGTGCCAAGATGGTGGAGGCCAAGGGCTTACCAAGACATCCTTGATCACACACCTTAGGGATCGACATTTGACGGGCGATGCTCAAGTAACGACGAGGGATGCTATTTCTTCTAACCTACATGTTTTCACTAAGGCTGAAACTACTTTTAAGAGGATGGGGATTTGGTTGTGTGGAGTATGTTTCAAAACACATACTCTTCGCTCTAAATGTCGTCATGGGAGGGGTTCTGAGTTTGTACACCCCCCTGATTGTGGTGACGGTATTGTCAGTTTTGTGCTTTATGACTTTGTTAGACCACAAGGTCCCTCTTCTCCGGTGCAACTTGTTCTTGATTCTATTTTGATGGATGGGCAACAATGTGTTTTCAATGTTGATCTGCTCGGCCGTTTCTTTTCCAAGAGGTTGCATACTGTGAAATCTATCCCCCCTAAGTGTCGCCTTGGGTTTTCTCGGGTTCTAAAAGGAGCTCTTGATAAGGTGATTAGCAATCCGGCTGACATCGGTGGGTGGGTTAAGTTGTTGGTGTTGCCTATGTGTATCCTTAAAACCTTTTCTCCGAGGAGTAGCCAGGAGTCCAGGTCGGCTAACAAGCGGCGGTTGCAGGAGGAATGTATAGTCAAAGCTTTTTGTTCTTGGAGTGAGTCGGGCACTATTATGCAGCTTGTTATGGATACCCTTGCCGAACCCTCTCCTCCGCTGTTAGAAGTTGGTGAGGAACTTGATTTGGTAGAGCGTAATGTCACACAGTGTAAGAGGAAGATTTGTGATGGGCACTATACCGCTGCCGTCAGGGTCCTTTCCTCCTTGAGGAGTTACAGGCCAAACATCCTTTCTCTCCGTCGCCCTCCATACCTAATACTCCAGTTGGTCACCATAACTTATTCTCGTCTAGAGAGGTTGTTTTGGACAGAATTAAGAGTTTTCCGCGTGGTAATTCTTGTGGAAGAGATGGTTTGCGTGCTCAACACCTTATGGATTGCTTGAGTGGGGCTGCGGTTGCTATTTCCGATGAGTTAGTCGATGCTATCGCCCAGGTGGTTAATCTTTTTCTAGAGGGGAAATGTCCCATGGTTTTAGGCGAGTACATTGCTAGTGCGCCCCTCACACCACTTGTCAAGCCGGGCGGTGGTATTCGCCCTATTGTTGTGGGTACGGTCTGGAGGCGTTTGGTTTCAAAGGTTAGTGCTTCCCTGATTGGTCATTCCTTGAGTGGTTATTTGGATGATTTTCAGTTTGGAGTGGGTGTGTCAGGCGGGGGTGAGGCCATTCTTCATGCTGTGAATCGCTTAGTGGAAGAGCGTGGTAATGAGGAGGGTCTTACTATGTTATTAGTGGACTTTAAAAATGCTTTCAATTTGGTTGAGCGGGAAGTTATGATCCGTGAAGTCCGGGCCCACTGTCCTGCAATCTCTTGGTGGGTTGAATTTTGCTATTCTAATCCAGCTAGGTTGTACTATGGGGACCACACCTTATGGTCATGTCAGGGGGTGCAGTAAGGGGATCCTCTCGGCCCTCTACTATTTGCTTTAGTTCTGCATCCTTTAGTGCGTAAAATATGGGACACTTTCCAATTGTGTTTTCAAGCTTGGTATTTGGATGACGACACTTTAGTTGGAGATACCTTGGTCATGGGGAAGGTTCTGCAGATGGTTATTGAGGACGGACCCAGTTATGGTCTGCACCTCAATGTTGATAAAACTGAGGTCTTTTGGCCGAGAGAGGACCCGAGGGGTAGGCTGGCGGGTGTTTTCCCACCTAACATTGCGAGGCCGTTGCAGGGGGTCAAGCTTCTTGGTGGACCTGTCAGTGTTGATTTTGTGTTCAGTAGCGAGCTTGTGATGAAGAGAGTTGACAAGACGATCGCTCTTATGGATGCAGTTGCTAAGATTGGTGACCCGCAATGTGAGTTATTGTTGTTACGTGCTTGTACTGGGGTCTCCAAACTTTATTTTGCTCTGCGTACATGCCCTCCTCGTGCCTTCCAGTCTGCTCAGCTTAAGTTTGATCTAGCTCTTCGACGTTCTCTGGAACGTATTATCACTGCTTCTGGCCCGGGTTTTGGAAATTGGCAATGGAGGCTCGCCACATTGCCCTTCAGGTTTGGGGGCCTTGGGGTTTATTCAGCAGGTGATGCTCTCTCTTATGCTTTTCTGGCTTCGCGTTTGCAGTCTGGTAGCCTACAGACTAAGCTCCTCCAACATACTAATGTCACAACATCTGGATATACCTTCGATGATGCCGTGCGTGTCTTCAACACAAAGGTAGGCTCTGATATTCTGAGTATTCCAAGTGAGGTCGCTGCCCCCAAACTCATGAAGAAACTGGCAGATATATATTTCACATGGATTACGAAGGATGCAGAGAATACTTTTTCCTTGTCACCGCGTCAGATGGCTTTGTGGAGTTCTCAGCGTGGAGATCATGCTACTGATTGGCTCAGGGCTGTCCCGATCTCTGGGTTGGGCCAAACTATGAATGGTAAGACATATCGTTGTGTCTTATGCTATCGATTGGGCATCCCTTTGTTTTCCATTTCAGAGCCCTGTTCTGCTTGCTCTAGGGTTTTTGAAGGAGACATTTTTGGAGATCATGTTGTTTCATGTGCGGGCATTGTGGGGATTAAACATCGTCATAATGCTGTCCGTGACACTTTGATAAATGTCTGCTGTCGTGTTGGGATCTCAGTTGGTAAAGAGGTTGATATTGGCTTGTGTGGGGGAGAAGGGAAGCCCCTCCGACCTGCGGACATGCTTTTTTACGCGTGGGATGAAGGGATGGATGTTTGTGTTGACCTGACAGGATCATCTCCGTTGACGCAATCTGGGATGGCTGATTTTGTCCCAGGGCATGTTGTGATCGAGGCGGCTCGTCGTAAGCGGGTCAAGTATCTAGCCAAGTGCAAAGCAATTGGTTATGGTTTCTTACCCTTCTTGTTCTCCGCAGTGGGGGAACTTGAGTCAGGCGTCATAGCCCTCCTTAAAAGGATCCAGAAATTCTCTCAAGCTCAAGATATTGGGGCTCGAAATACGGCTCATGTTTTCACTAGGGTGGGGTTTTCTATTGCTAAAGGTGTGGGGGCTCAGATTGTTTCTCGGCTCCCCACTAATTCTCTGTAAATTCATATTATTTTTATAATAATAATAATAATAATAATAATAATAATAATAATAATAATAATAATAATAATAATAATAATAATAATAATAATAATAATAATAAAGAAATTGGCTAGCTGTTATTACAATCATGTTGACAAGCATCTCAAGATGGAGTTTGCTCTTTCTAGTAGGCAAGAAGCTCTAATTGCAAACCTGAAGCTCCCTATGGCCCAACAATGGCTAAAAGCTGCACCTATACCCGGCCTTGGTCAGGTTATGAACCCCGCTACTTTTCGGTCCATTATTAAGTATCGTATTGGGATTGAGTTGTTTTAGACGGGAGCCAAATGTCCTGCTTGTGAGAAAGGCATTTTGGATCCGTAGGGAGATCACACGCCCTTGCTTGTGCTGTTGATATTGATGTTAAGCACCGACATAATATGGTGCGTGATGTTTTATATGATGAGTGCTTTAAGGTTGGAATTTCGGTTCGTAAAGAGGTATCTACCGGTATGGTTGATGGAAAGGGAGGTGAGCTATACGTCCCGCCGATATTCTGTTCTATAACTGGTTCCAGGCCGGGCAAGGACACTTGTGTTGACATTACGGGTACTTCTATCTTTAGCTCTTCTGGTCTTTCAGGTTTCATTCCAGGTAGAGCGGCTAGGGTAGCTACTGAAAACAAAAGGAAAAAACATGAGGATGTTTGGAGAGAAAAAAGATGTCATTTTCTACCATTTTCATTTTCTACTATTGATGACTTAGGGGATAATGTCATGAGACTTATCAAGTGGGTGTGTGGGGTCGCTGAGGGGATACCTGGATATAGTAGGGATACTTGTCACACTTTAATTAGAGTTGCTTTTAGTATTCACAAGGATTGCGGAGCTCAGCTTGTTAGCCGACTCCCATCTAGTTTGATGTAAATTCTTTTGATGATGATGATAATAATAATAATAATAATAATAATAATAATAATAATAATAATAATAATAATAATAATAATAATAATAATAATAATAATAATAATAATAATAATAATAATAATAATAATAATCTTGTGCCTGTCGTGCCGTGTCGTGCTCGAGTTCCGTTTGGCTCAAACATCGGCATCATCTTGTGCGTGACACCCTCTTCGACATTTGCTTCCGTGCTGGGATCCCCTCTGGAAAGGAGGTGGATATTGGTGTTGTTGACGGTCTTGGCGGACCCCTTAGGCCCGCTGACATTCTTCTTTACTCTTGGGATCGGGGGCGGGATATGTGTGTGGATATCAATGGTTCCTCCCCCCCCCCCTCCCCACTCAGACTTGTTTGACTTCCTTCGCTCCTGGACGGTGTATACTTAACGCTGCGCGGCGTAAGTTCACCAAGTATCGGGATGTGTGCTCTACTGCTGGTTATGGGTTTTTGCCTTTTTCTTTCTCTTCTTTTGGTGAGCTGGATGTGGATGATGTTGCGCTGTTGGGACGGATCCGCTCTTTTTCTTTAGCCTTAGATTCTATTTCTCGTCTAGCTGCTCATATTTTTACCAGACTTTGTTTTTTCCATTGCTAAAGGGGTTGGTGTGCAGCTTGTTTCTCGATTGTCTGCTAACTTCTTGTAAACATTTGATTGTTTGTTTTCTATACTATTTAGAGTTATTATATTAAAAAAAATAACTAGTACAAAAAAAATTAAATGGATGTTGGCAGTTAGGTAGGCTGGTCCACGAGATTCATCCGACTCGGATTCATCGATCTCTAACTCACCTAAAACGACATGCAATAATGATTTTGGATGATTTTGGATGGCAGGTCCAACAATGCTTAATACTATCTAAATTATTTACTTAGAGCTCATTTAGTTGACATTTCAAAAACTCAAGAAGTAGAAATTCACACGAATTGGAGATAATATCAGTGTTTGGTTATTTTTTGTTACAGAAATATGGGTTCATGTGGTCTTAAGTTGCCAAGGGCAATTCTATAATTTTGGTGAGGTTATGTTGTAACCGAAACCAAACAGCTCTTATAAGAGCTTTGGCGCCATTTTCTGTTTCAGCTGTAACAAACTTAGATTTGTATGTGTGAACACAGATCCAAGAGAACTTCTTCCATCTCTCATGTAGAGAATTGCTTTCAAATACAGATTCCATTTTTCATCCAATTTGTGTTTGTCAAAATGGTATCAGAGCATGGATTCGGTCTGGTTTGATTGTGGTTGAGTTCTGTGTTTGCGATTCAAATTGATCTAGGAAGAACAGGCACTTTGTGAGTTTTTTGCTTCGACGACAATGGTGGGACGAGGTTCCAATCCACAGCAAGGACAGGGTTCTGGCCATGGAGGAGGAGCTGGTCGAGGATTTGAGAATGGAACTGGTAGAGGATTTGTTACTGTCACTCCTCCTGCACCTGGAAGTGGAGGAATTGGACGTGGATGGAATTTCGGGAATCAGAATATGCAATTTGGAGATCTTACGCAAGGTATGAACATCGTGCACATTAATCCTTACTTCTTATCAAATTCAGATCATCCTGGGATGAATTTGGTTTCAGTTTTGTTCAATGGGACAAACTTTGTGAGTTGGAGTAGAAATGTTCGAATGGCTTTGGGTGCCAAGTCCAAATTGGGATTCATTACTGGTAGTTGTGTGCGTCCTAATGAGGATAGTGAGGATTTTGAGAAATGGTTGAGGGCTGACTACATGGTTAGATGTTGGCTAGTGAATTCTATGAACAGCGAGATTGGAGAGAGTCTCACCTATGTGCAGTCATCTAGAGAACTTTGGGATGAGATCAAAGACAGATACTATGAGTCTAATGATACTTTGGTGTATCAATTGAAGAGGGATTTGAGCAATCTAAAGCAGGAAAACATGTCTGTAGGGGCATATTTTATGAAGTCAAAGAAAATCTGGGATGAGTTGCAAATGCTGGATCCGATTCCAACTTGCAGCTGTGGTGGTCTGAATCAATGTTCTTGCAGTCTATTGAAGAAGTTTGTTGAAAGGGATGAGAAAGCTAAGGTCATGCAATTTCTATTAGGATTGAATGATGTGTTTGAGCACTTAAGAGGCAATGTGCTCTCAAAGGATCCAGCTCCTGGTTTGCACAAGGTTTATCAGATGGCTGTTCAGATAGAGAGGTCCAAAGGCATGACTTCTTTTGTTCAAGGAGAAAATAATGTACTGCTGGCAAACAGGGATGATACTTTTGATAGTGAGGCAAATGCTCTAGCAAAGCAAAGATTCAATGATCAGAACAGGTTTGGTGATCAAGGAAAACAGTTTGCACAAGCAAGAAGGGACTATAAGAGGGCTAAGCTTGACAGGAAATGTGATCACTGTGGTGAGCGTGGGCACACCAAGGATTGCTGTTTTAAGTTGATTGGGTACCCAGAGTGGTTCAGAGGACCAAGAGAGGAAGATAAGCCTAAGTATGGTGGAAGGTTTGCTGCTCAGTTTGACAATGGTCAACAAGACAGTCATTTTGATCAACACTTTGAACATGGTCAGAATATTGGGAAACCAGATCAAGGGATGGTCAATGCAGTGTTCAATGAGATAATGAAGATGATGAAAGGGAAAGCTTCCTTGGAGTCAGTGGATAGCTCAATTAACAAGGCTATGACTCACTTTGCAGGTACCTTAAATGTCTCCTTTCTTATTGGTGTTAACAAGGGAGATAATGATACATGGATTGTGGATTCTGGTGCTACAGACCACATTGCTTTTGACACTAACATTTTCATAGAAGTTCATGATTTGCATACAAGTGTGAATCTTGGATTACCTGATGGGAGTAGCATTGTGGTCAACCAAAGTGGCACAGTGGGATTGAGTGACAGCTTTGTGTTGAAAAATGTTTTACTAGTGCCTCAGTTTAGGCACAATTTGCTTTCTGTTTCTAAAATTGCAAGTGATCAGAGGTTAAGGATCACCTTTGATGATGTATCTTGTTGGCTACAGGACCCTATAACTAAGAAGATGTTGGCTAATGGATTTGAGAAGAGAGGTCTATACTTGTTGAAGGCCTCACCTTGGCATAGTGGCTGTAAGGATTTCTCTCATTCTCTTAGTCAAGTTGTTTCTGGTTGTAATAAGCTTGATAGAGCACATTTGAATCATGCCAGACTTGGCCACATGTCTTTTGCAAATCTACATCATTTACCAGAGATCCATTGCAGTGATCTCAGAAACATGCATTGTGACACATGCTCCTTGACTAAGGCTCACAAGTTGAGTTTTGATAGAAGTGATTTTCTAGCTGAATTTCCTTTTAAATTGGTGCATATGGATGTGTGGGGACCCTATAGGACCCCAGCTTTATGTGGTGCTAGATATTTCCTTACTATAGTTGATGAACACACTAGATCCACTTGGGTCTATTTGATGCAAGACAAACTGCAGGTGTTAAGGAACATTACTGGGTTCCTTAACATGGTGGATACTCATTTTCAAACTTCAGTTCACTTCATAAGGTCAGATAATGGGACTAAATTTCCCTAGAGAGGATGTACAGACTTGTTCAGCTCTAGGGGTATCATACATCAAAGAACAGCTCCAGGTGTTCATGAGCAAAATGGGCGTGTGGAAAGGAAACACAGGCACCTAATTGAGACTGCTAGAGCAATCAGAGTTCATGCAGGATTGCCTATCAAATTCTGGGGAGAGTGTGTTCTGAGTGCTACTCACATCATCAACAAACTACCATCTACTGTCCTTCATTGGAAATCTCCCTTTGAGATGCTGTATAGATCTCCTCCTAGATATGATCAACTTAGGGTAGTTGGATGTTTATGTTATGCAGTCCAGCCTAATGATCATAGAGACAAATTGGGAGTGGTATCTAGGAAATGCATATTCCTTGGTTATCCTGTTGCTCAGAAAGCATACAAACTGTATGATTTGGATAGGCACACCATAATCATCAGTCGTCATGTGAAGTTTGAGGAGCACATCTTTCCCTTCAAAGCTCCTGCCAGTGCTACAGATTCTCACAAGATCACTGATGTTCATCCCTTGGTGTCCTTTGATGATGAATGCAATGGCTCTCAGTTCAACCAACCACACCCTCCACGTACAGATCCTATAGCATCTCCCACTCATGTTCATACCTCACTTCCCTCCTCACCTGACACTGCTGCACACAGGGATTCAACTCCAATTCCAAGTCAGGTTTCAGATTCTCTTAGCTTAGGCAGTCCAGTTGAGGATTCATTCTCATCCATCAACAGCTCACCTTTACCCATCATCTCTCATGGGCTTAGAAGTCACATTCATAGGCCAACAAAGTTTCAAGATTTTATTTGCAAGAATATCCCATCCAGAGGTCATATAGACACATCCTCTGGTTCTGAATCCTTTGCAGTATTTTCTACCACACACCTTTCTCATCTGTCTTCACAATATGTTCACTCCCTCATAAATATGTGCCAAACCTTTGAACCCAACTCCTATAACCAGGCCAAAGGGATTACAGAATGGGAAAAAGCCATGACTTTGGAGCTTAATGCTCTCACCAGCAATCACACTTGGCAGGTCCTACCTCTCCCAAGTGGCAAGAAGGCAATAGGATGTAAGTGGGTGTTCAAAATCAAATACAAGCCAGATGAAAATATTGAGAGATATAAAGCCAGATTGGTGGCCAAGGGTTATAATCAAGTGAAGGACAAGGACTACAAACAAACATTTTCTCCAGTGGCCAAGCTGTCCACAGTCAGAATAATTCTTGCCCTTGCAGCAACTAAAGGATGGTCTCTTCACCAACTGGATGTGAACAATGCCTTTCTGCATGGGTATTTAGAAGAAGAGGTTTACATGCACCCCCCCCCCCCCCCCCCGACTATTCAGTTCCTGTTGGGCACAAGCTCACTAGATCACTATATGGGCTAAAGCAGGCTAGCAGGCAATGGAACTCTGAGCTCACAAAGTTCATGGTCAAGATAGGATTCACTCAATCCTCTCATGACTATTCTTTGTTTGTCAAAACAACAGGCTCCTCTATGACCATTGCCTTGGTATATGTAGATGATATGCTATTACTGGGAAACTCTTCAGAAGAAATTGCCTCCACAGAGCATGCCTTACACAAAGCTTTCACCATCAAAGACCTGGGAATTGCTAGATATTTCCTAGGGATGGAAATTTCCAGATCATCTCATGGCATTCTCCTCAATCAGAGAAAGTACATCCTTGATATTCTCAGGGATGCACAGATGGAGAATTGCAAGTCTACTGATTTTCCTATGCAGCATGGAACTAAGCTATCACTTCATGATGGTGATCCAATTTCCCACCCTGAAGATTACCGGAGATTAGTAGGGAGGTTGCTGTATCTAACTCTTACACGACCTGACATAGCCTTTGTTGTTCAACAGTTGAGCCAATTCCTTCTCAACCCACTGCAACCTCACTGGAATGCTATGATCTACTTGCTCAGATATCTCAAGGGGTCCTTTAATCTGGCCCTCTCCTACCCAGCCTCTTCCTCTCTGGCAGTTCATGCTTACACAGATGCAGATTGGGGGAACTGTGTGGATACAGGGAGGTCTCTATCTGGCTACTGTGTGTTTCTAGGTTCTTCACTCATTTCCTGGAAAGCTAAGAAGCAAAAGGTTGTGTCAAAATCATCCACAGAAAGTGAATATAGAGCAATGTCTATAGCTGCCAGTGAACTGGTTTGGGTTCAAGGCTTTCTAGCAGATCTTGGCATTCACCTTCCTCTTCCAATTACCTTGTTCTGTGATAACAAGAGTGCCCAACAACTTGCTCTCAATCCAGTCTTCCATGAGAGGACTAAGCACGTCAGGATTGACTCCCATTTCATTAGAGAGATGGTGGCTCAAGGGTTTATCTCCACCAAACATGTTGCTTCATCCTTGCAGCTTGCTGACATTTTGACCAAGGCCTTGGGAGCTCATCAACACACTTTCCTTCGTGCCAAGCTTGGTCTAGTGGTCCCTATGGCTAGTCCAGCTTGAGGGGGGCCTATGGGTTCATGTGGTCTTAAGCTGCCAAGGGCAATTCTGTAATTTTGGTGAGGTTATGTTGTAACCGAAACCAAACAGCTCTTATAAGAGCTTTGGCGCCATTTTCTGTTTCAGTTGTAACAAACTTAGATTTGTGTGTGTGAACACAGATCCAAGAGAACTTCTTCCATCTCTCATGTAGAGAATTGCTTTCGAATACAGATTCCATTTTTCATCCAATTTGTGTTTGTCAAAAAGAAAAACTCATGAAGTTGAATTCCCGGAAATTTAAATTTTCTCATTTTGAAGGAAGTGCACTTACCTAGTCCTCACAGGTAAGTTCCCAGGAATTTAATAGGAAAATTCTATTTTCTTATTTCAATTCTTATAATCCAAAAACCAAACACAATTTCTCAATTCCCGTGATTTTCAATTTACGGGAATTGAATTTCTAGGAAGTTAACTTCCCGGGAACTATACTTTTCACGTTTAACCAAATGAGCCCTTAAAAAATGCCACAATATTCATTTTAAAATTAAAATTAATTCTATATTGTTTCACACATATATATATTTAAAAGAATATTAGAAAAAATAAACTTCTAACTAGCATTATTATTTAATGATACTGAGTATAAATTAAATTAAATAAAACATAAAAATATTTACAAAATAATTTACAATAAATTAAAAATTATTAAAATGTCATAAAATAAAATAAAAAGTATTGATAGAGAGGTGGAGCCAGCCTTTCAGGTGATCAAAGGGATCCTTTTAAATTTTAGGAATAAGAAAGAATCATATTGCTTCGACGTGCAATTCGATTCTTTCTGCCGTTGGTCAATTCTTATTTTATTTTAGTTCCTTATCTTCATTCCGATTCCTATATATTATTCTGCTTTCACAATTTTATTATCCCTTAATTTCCCATTTTCGTCCACTTAAAATTTCAATTGTCTGATTAGTGATCATCGATCTTACGTTTAACACAATTTATTAAATCATTAATCATGGGTTGGATAATAAACATTTTAAATATTTTGATATTTGTTTTCTATAATTATTTTTATATCGTTAATAATGTCTTAGATATAATTTTTAAAAATAAATATTTTTTGTTTAACGGAATGATATATATATACATAAGTTAATTAATCCCTCTTTTTTTCCTATCTAGGATTAATTATATATATATGAATTGAAGTCCCACTATATAATAACTAAAAAAATAGAGCTTTATTATTCTACCACTCTCTAATTGTAAGCACGATATATACGTTAATTGAAGGAGATTCCAACGTTACAAATATAATTTGTTTGTATTTGTGAATCATGATTGCCAGTAAAACAGCATTAAGGGTTTGGTTTATTCAATTTTTATTAAGAATTGTCGTATAGAAATCATTAACCGGCCCATAATTTATTTTATATTCATATCATGATATATTCATATAAGGGAGGTTCGAACTATCTATTTTGTGCATTGACTTCTCATTTCTCACTATTGGAGGACAATTTTATTAATTTCTATTTAATTAATTCTTTGGTCGAAATTCGAATTGAGGTCTATTATCTAAAGTAATATTATTTAAATTTCAACTTAGGGATCATGATCTTGATAGATAGATTTTTTTAATTAAATAGAAGTTCACTTTAATTTATGTTCAAAATAATATGAAAATAAATTTAATAAATCACACACCAATATATATATATGGTTATGTTTATTACCGCAGAAAAATCCCAGACTTCACCGCTCTTATTTGAAAGGGTGATCAATCATTTAAATTTAAATGGCTATCTAATCCTAACTTTGAGGAGGAAATATGATTACTTGTATATATATGTCTAAATGATTGCATATATACTTTACTGCTAACCATGACTGAAACTGAATCAATTATTTGATGCAGCGGCTCATAAATAATTGGAGTTGATCCGAACAACCAGCTTGATTTGTCAAAATGAATTGTTTAATTTTGCAGTACCCTTTCAGATAAACAAAAAAACTGATGTAAATAATACTCCCTCCGTTTGAAAATATTTTTCGTTTGTCTTATAGTGCACGCTTTTTAATGAGCTAAAAACTCTATAAAATATATTTTTGTAATCAAATTTTTTTATATAATTTCATACATATAAGTAGTAAGTATAAGATTATGAAAAAAAATTAATTAAAAAAATTATATTTTATAGAGTTTTTAACTCCTTAAAAAACATGTCGAAAAGTCAAACGACAAATATTTTCAAACGGATGGAGTAATTAATTAAATTGCTAATTGCTTTCCATATACGACCAAGGGCAACGTACGTCTTTTCTCTAATGTTTTTGTTCGCCATGTTTTCAGGAAAGTCAATAATATTATAGATAGAATTGCTCTTTTGGCTTACAGTATCCTTGTTGCCTGATGTTTGGAGAATAAAGACTGATGCGGAACCGTTCGCAAGGACTATGTAGGGCGGACTACTGCAAGATGGCGGTAGCTCGGTTCTAATTGCGTTTATGTATTTTAAAAAAAAATTAACGTTTAGAGAGTACTATACGTTTCCGAGAACAAGAAGCCCGGAAACTGAAGCTTGGGGAGATTAGTTTAAAGCCCATCACAGTGAGAATTTGGGCCATATTGTCCATCTCTGGCCCAACATGTAACAGGACCAATATCTTTAATGGGCCGGAAGAACCAGGGCCTGTTTTAGATGCTCGAACTCGGATTCACTTAATTATGACCCGCCCATAATTTTAATGGTCAAATCTATGGGATTCAACCAGTTATTCATAGGACTATTATATGAGCCAATAGCTCGAGCTCGGTTAAAAAAAATTGACTCGACCTCGCCCATATGTTGAATACCGTAGAATTTATAAAAAAATTATCTTAGTTACTATGTTAGGAGTGATTAGAGCGGCTTTAGACTCGAATAAAGCTCAGCTGAAGTTTGTTCTTTACTAAACAAGTTGAATATGAACACATTTTAAAATTCGAGTATGAATGTAGACTCAACTTGTTTCTAAATGAATTGAATATAACCAACCACCGACTCAATCGGCTCAAATAGCATCCCTAATTATTCTATATGTAACACTAGAATAGATGCACAAAGTGTTCTATAGAAGCCTCACATTGAATAATTTACCAACGTACTAAGAGCATCTCCAACAAATTTTCCATTTTTGAGATCAACTAATTTAAATCTAAACCATTTACTTAGGATTGAGTGATTAAGATTTAACCAACTGTACATGAAGTTATTTTAATAACTCCATTGGATCCAAAGGGAGAGTTTTTGGATAATTTTTAGGCATTTTTTTGTAAAACATATCGATTTTCTATCTCATTCTCTATAATGGAGAAGTATCTGAAAAAAATATAGAGTTTTCCTAAATTTATAACATTCTCCAAAACTAAATTATTTTTCAAATATTCGAAAGAGTGAAGTTGTTGGAGTTAAAATAAAAATAATTTTAAAAAATATATTTATTTTATTTTGGAGAAATTTTGAGAAAATTGTTATACATACTATTTCACTCTATTTCTACTCACAATGTAGCTTTTCTTGTCCATAGTCATTTATTATTTCATTTAAAAAAATAAGTATACGAGGAGGTTTATTAAATCCATAATTATTTCATTTATTTGATTGTATGCATGAAAACATGATTGTGTTTGGAAACTATGGGTATAAATTGTAACATGGGTAATTAAGAAAGACATAAGCTAGTGATCTAATAAAATGATAACATGTTCACATTAATGATTTGGGTACCGTACTTGAATTGAATAGGCAAATTATGTAGCTATGGGCATGACCTACTGCATGCATCATGATGATGATGATGATGATGATGATGATGATGATGATGAGGTAATGCTAGGTAAGATTAATAATTTCATGGCCCCACCCATTCCCATGACACATTCAAGTGAGTCTATATGTATAGAGATTCACATAAAAATCAACACACAAAAGCAAAACAAAATATTTGATATTTGGGGTGCTTTCTCTCCTTTCGGGAGTCATATATGATCCGATCAACCCTTAATTATTGTTTTAATTGAATCTCCCTCTTTACCCACCCTCGTCCATATGCACCATTATGTAAACGCGAATTTTTAATAATAGAGGATTCGTAAATGTCGAAATCTTTAAAAAATATTTATGTAATCTATTAGAAAATTCTCTATAAAGGGTAATATGATTAATTGAATAATGAAAAACAATCTGTAAGAGGGAAAATCCCGAGATCACGATGCAGGGGCGGTTCCGTCTTTTATCGATTACCGCTTATTCTATTGTGATGACCCACATAAACGCCTCGACCGTTTCTCATACTTAATGCCTCGGTCGACATCAATACGGTAACGGTTTCTTTATTAAATATATCAAAACCGTTTGAATTCCTTGAATTAAATGCATTGACCGTTTCATTTATCCTCGACTAATATAAATACGACAAGAAATCTCTTTCTATGGGACGAGAACTGACTTGAGCGTTGGAGGGTGCTACAGGGGAGACAAGCCCCGCCCCGACCTCGTTCGTTCTTGTTTGCAGGCTAGGGTGTTCGTTCTTGTTTGCAGGCTAGGGTTCGGGTTGAGAGCATGATCAAGATCGATCAACTATGATGCAGATTTTATACATCACAATTGGCGCCGTCTGTGGGAATTCGGATCTCCCAATCAAAAAAAGAAAAAAAAACATTGATCGGTGATGGGAAGAGGAGAGGGCACCGCCGGGTTGAGGAGGGAGAGACGAATCGTGGCCTGAGGCGGTTCCAATCGTCTTCTCCGGCAACGCTGTGAGAGAGCAAGCGACGAAGATCGAGGATCGGTGAATGGAGAGGAGATGGCGGATCCACAGGAGTACCTTGCTCGACCGCCCTTCTCCTGCCTTCGCCCACAAACCCTAGCGGGGGCGACATCGGTCTGGCATTGCGGCTGACCAGATCCAAGCCTGCTCATGGCTAGAACCCTAGCGGCGATAACTGGCCGCCGATTTCGGCCTCCTCCGTCTCCCTCTGTCCGATTTCGAAGGGATCCGGTATAGGGATCGCATCTGGCCGACGATTCCGGCCTCCTCCGTGTCCCTCTGTCCGATTTCGAAGGGATCCGGTATAGGGATCGCATCTGGCCGGCGATTTCGGCCTCCTTTGTCTCCCTCTGTCCGATTTCGAAGGGATCCGGTATAGGGATCGCATCTGGCCGGCGATTCCGGCCTCCTCCGTCTCCCTCTGTCCGATTTCGAATGGATCCGGTTTGGGGATGGCACCTAGCCGCCGATTCGGCCTCCTCCGTCTCCAGCCCACGCCTGATGCCTTGCCGCACCACCGCCTCTGACCGCCACCTACGGACAGCACCTAAGGCGAGAGGAAGACAGATGGTAAAGCATCGGCGGAGTCCTAGCTCCTTCACTCGGCCCTAGCCGCCCGACACCGCCTCAATCCTTGCAGCTGCTGGCGTTGGGACTGGAACGGCCGCCGAGTTGCAGATCCATGAATTGGAGAAGGTATGTACGCTTATTCTTGGGCCCTTGGTTGATTATAAAATTTTTAGGCCCACTTTATTTCTTTCTGCAAGTTACAATAATTGTTTGAGTTTAGTATTACCACTTGAGAGTGAGAAGGTGCCATCTAGCATGTTATCATTACCGATCTGAGGACATTGTGGTTTTGATTGGGTAAAAAGCAAAATAGTTTAGACCGTCTAAGTCAAAATATATTTGGTGAATTTCGATTCTCATCAGCGGAATTGCTACTGCTTGATTTGTTCCACCCGTATTAGTCGATGCTCTGATATGCAGTATATTTTGCCCGTTTCTTTTAATTCTCGTATGCTTCATGATAATGGAGGTCATATTTATGCATTGATTTTTACTAACATTTATGATTGAGCGAGCGAGATTGCAAGAGTTAGAAATGATTTTACTCGTGCGTATGAGGCTAGATACTTGTTGATGATTTACAAAAACATGAACGAGTTTGAATGGTATGAGTTTGAATTGATTTGATCATGTTCTTATTCTGGTTGTCTCGATAGTCGGATGTGTCTTGTGCTTTGTTTTCGTTTGCTTCGCTTGTGTTGTGCTCTCGAATAGATATTGATAAAGGGGTATGAGCAACAAGCATCGAATGCACTCCTCGAGTGAAGCACGAGTTCAAATATCACAATCGAATCGGAGCAAGATTCGATACTACAAAGTACGCTGGGGCAACCAAAATGATTTGAAGCATCAAGAGCTATAAAGAGACAAAAAGCAAGTTAAAGGTTCGGTATTTTACCCAAAGTAAAAAAGTTCATTGAAAGATGAATATATAGCTCTTGCAAGCCAGATATTTAGCTTATTACATCTCCGCAAAGGTATATAAACTGTGTGCAAGGGCATATAACGTGTTAGGGGCACTACACATCACAATACTAATATTCTAATGACCTAATTGCTTTTAATTACGTAGAACCGCAATGTTTTTGACCAGGTCCAACGACTGTAGATGTCATAAAACAGTGTCTTCAAAGCTACATCAATTATTCGAAAAAGTGAAGACTCGCCACTTATGGCCAAGCAATGCCAGTTAAGGCAGAAGATTCGCCACGAATGGCCCCCGGAAATCGCCACTTACGGCCACCGGAAATAGAAATCGCCACTTACGGCCACCGGAAATAGAAATCGCCACTTACGGCCACCGGAAATCGCCACTTATGGCCCCCGGAATTCGCCACGAATGGCCCCCGGAAATCGCCACTTACGGCCACCGGAAATAGAAATCGCCACTTACGGCCACCGGAAATCGCCACTTATGGCCCCCGGAAATCGCCACTTACGACCCCCGAAAATCGCCACTTACGGCCACCGGAAATAGAAATTGCCACTTACGGCCACCGGAAATCGCCACTTATGGCCCCCGGAATTCGCCACGAATGGCCCTCGGAAATCGCCACTTACGGCCACCGGAAATAGAAATCGCCACTTACGGCCATCGGAAATCGCCACTTACGGCCCCCGGAATTCGCCACGAATGGCCACCGGAAATCGCCATTTACGGCCACCGGAAATAGCCACTTACGACCAACGACAGCCACTCAAGGCCAAAACAACCGCTCAAGGCCAATAAGTCGCCATTTACGGCCAATGAATCACCGATTTTTCGGGCTTCCTTCATCATTTGAGACATGATGAGGAAACCCGAGGGGCAATTGTAAGAGGGAAAATCCCGAGATCACGATGCAGGGGCGGTTCCGTCTTTTATCGATTACCGCTTATTCTATTGTGATGACCCACGTAAACGCCTCGACCGTTTCTCATACTTAATGCCTCGGTCGACATCAATACGGTAACGGTTTCTTTATTAAATATATCAAAACCGTTTGAATTCCTTGAATTAAATGCATTGACCGTTTCATTTATCCTCGACTAATATAAATACGACAAGAAATCTCTTTCTATGGGACGAGAACTGACTTGAGCGTTGGAGGGTCCTACGGGGGAGACAAGCCCCGCCCCGACCTCGTTCGTTCTTGTTTGCAGGCTAGAGCGTTCGTTCTTGTTTGCAGGCTAGGGTTCGGGTTGAGAGCATGATCAAGATCGATCAACTATAATGCAGATTTTATACATCACACAATCAATCTACAATGAGTTTGTATAGAGGCAAAACCCTAATTTCTACTTGTACACCAACACAAACGAATTAAAATCTATTTTAAGAAAAGATAAAAATATAAACAATAAATTTCTAAATTGCTTAAAAGCCGAAAAAACCTAATTTAATAATAAAAATACTTCTACATCAATTTTGTACTACTTTTGCCACACAAACATGGATATATATCCTAATTATTAATACACTTAATTATGAATTATCTCACTCCTACATTTGTAGTCTCCGGAGTGGCATACAACATAAAAGTAGGATTTCAATTATAAGTAGCGGGCATACTATATATAACCTAAATTTATCATAAAATAGAAAGTATAGATATGAATAGTACGTCACTTACTACAAACTGAGGTCCCCTAATTATCGTAAAATAGAAAGTATAGATATGAATACTCACTCACTACAAACTAAGGTCTTGTTTGTGTTGGTAGAGTAAAAGTTAGCAATGAAACTAATCAAATTTTATATGTAATACACACATATATAACAAACATCTCACCATTAGAGCTCTTCTTTATTAATTGGATATTTAACACGTACGAGGGACTGGCCGGTACATTTGGATGAAGGATCTGTGAATTCTACCTTATTTACTCGATCATGATCAATTTAGGCTTTGTTTGGCAACAGTAAGTAGCTTTTCGGACCTTATATAGTTTTGATTTTATATTGTTTCAAATGAAATATAATAAATATAAAATTTTAATTTAATCAGCTTTTAAAATCTAAGTTTTTCGATCAATATATAGCTATTCATACAAGCTTTTCGAAGCTTTTTATTTGTTTTTCACAAGTTTTCATCAGCTACCCTAATACCTATAGTTTTACCAAACATCATATATACGTACTAATTTATTAACATATATTTAATACAAATATTTCATCAACTTCAATTTAACTCGTCCTTGCACTTTTGCCAAACATACCTAAAAGTTTCCATCTCCAAAGTAGGAAGTCAAGGTCTTTTATTTAATCAAGGATAATTAATTAATAATTAATATAGATAACTAATTAATGAATTAATATGCGCGCAGGATATGTGTAAAGATGAAAATGAACATGTGTACAAAATATATCACTTCTCAATTCTCATAAGTCATACCCTTATCTTTAAAGGACCATGAAGCTTTATTCCATGGAATATATTTTTCATGGTTGAAAGCTAGAGGTACAGTAGAGTAGCTACTCATCCATGCATCTGGAAAAAAGAACATATGTACAAATGATCTATACACTTCTTACAGTACGTGTAAACTTTGATGAATTTCGGCGGGCCATATATAACGTGGGGAATTTACACGTCCGAGTGCATCATGCGCAATCAGGCCGAGCACACAAGACCAGCGGGGTTCCATCGACGTCTTGTCTTAAGGCCGGCTAGCTCAGTAGTTAGATCGATCAGGGTCCCGGACCACACCGCTCTAATACCATGATGAATTCCGACGAGCCATATATAACGTGGGGGGTCCACACGTCCGAGCGCATCATGCACACCCAGGCCGAGCACACAAGACCAATCTTTGTTATCAAATAGTATTCTATTTCTAATCGACCATATTCTCGAAAGGGAGAAAGCAAGGGCCGACTTCTGGTCCTCGTGTAGGTTTTCAAAGATCTCCATTATGTGGTTCTTATAGGGTTTATCCTCTCTGTCAATGTTGCGGATCTTTTGCTCAATTTTTTCATCAATTCTTCTAATGAATTCTAGAGATTTCGGGCATTCAGTAAAAAGGTGGATATCATTTTCACCATTATAATTACATAAGGGACAGTTCAAAGGCACATGCACTCCTTTTCCTTGGAGTCTGACTTTGGTCGGGGTTCCGTTAAGTAGGTTTTTCCAAAGGAATTTTTTTATTTTTGACGGACAGTCAATCTTCCAAATCCATTCAAGAGGGTCTGAATTTGTTCTTCTTGTTTTAGTGATATGGTCTAAGGTAGGGGTGGGCGCGGGACGAGACGGGA
Organism: Persicaria maculosa; assembly: GCA_963922045.1. Taxonomy (NCBI): domain Eukaryota; kingdom Viridiplantae; phylum Streptophyta; class Magnoliopsida; order Caryophyllales; family Polygonaceae; genus Persicaria; species Persicaria maculosa. The sequence goes on along the minus strand of OY998252.1, from coordinate 21,171,055 downwards.
CGGGACGGAGGTCGTCCCGCATCCCGTCCCGCGTAATTTTTGCGGGACGGGACCGGGACGGGATTTACGCTTTTTTTCTTAGTCCCGCGCGGGCCTTGTCCCACACAGGATCGGGACGGGACGGGACGGGCCTTGTCCCTCAAATAAAAAAGATTATAGAAAAATTCAAAATTTCATGTATATTTTGCGATTTTTCAAAGACGTAACACATATAGATCTACATTTTATTTTATATTTTACGGTTCCCTCATATATATATATATATATATATATATATATATATATATATATATATATATATATATATATATATATATATATATATATATATATATATATATATATATATATATATACACACACACATACACATACACATATATAATATACCCTCATATATATACATACACATATACTATACGTGTGTATATGCATACCAATGCAGTAGCATTGCACATATGCTACACTATTACAGATTTACAGTGTGTGTACACATATATGATATGTACGTACACACTGTATAAGCTAGTGTGTATGTGATTTAATATATTAGAGTGTATGAATATACACATACTATTATATATAATATACTGTAATACAAATGTGTAACATAATATATAATATAGATTAGTATTATTATTATTATTATTATTTTTTTTTTTAATTTTATTATTATTATTATTAATAAACATCAAATTCAAATTCACAAAAAATAATATTCATATATTTATATCCACATATATAATGTTTGTATACTAGTATATATATACCACAATATTCAATCGTTTCACCATATTTTCCGTTTCACTATAACGTTATTCATTTTTTGTGATGTGAGTATAAATATATAATACGGATTATCATATTGATATACTCATATTTACATTATATTATGTATTAATATTAATAAAATATAATATTCATTTGAATATATATATATATATATATAACACAATTCATTTCACCGTTGCTTTCATATATATTGTGAATGTAGAGGAGATAAGAGCATAATATATAAGAGAGATATAACTATTTTATATTGAAATTGAGGAATGAAATGGGAGAAAGAATATCGTAACACTTCGTCCCACATTGGAAATAATAAAAGATATTAAGTATAATTTATAAGTAATTTAAGTCTCCATTTTACCAATTTCTGATTGTTTGTTTTGCTTTGTTGGAGGTTTGGTCTAGTAGTAATTTGGTCCTCTTCTTGTTCCTCACATTGCGCTTTTTTCCAACTTGTCCTATAATTTTATATTGTTGATTCATTCTTCCATTGTCGCTAACTCAAATCAATTAAATTATCTAATAAAATAACTAATTTAATATCCTTGATATTTTAATTCAAAATAAGCAATTATATATATGGAAATAATTTTAAGGTAACTATTACCTTGTATAATTGGATATCCTAAAACCAATTGGCAATAGGAGGAGTGACTCACTGACTTATATATGCAAGGCTCGGGATTCCGTGTTTTTCGATGGGGGACAATCATCCACACATCACAACAAAACTGTAAGCATGTTGATTATAATTCATACATAACAAAATAATTATTCGTCTAACATAATGCAATTATTCGTATGTATTAATAATATTTAATTTCATATGTTGTAACATGATTATTCTTATGAGTTATGTACTAAGAATCATATTGTTTTAGACGAATTTCTTTAAATCTCAACTGACTCTAGATTTAATATGTTCATAAATTGCACCATAAAAAGTGTTCACAAATTATTTATCATCTATATATAAATCTTGAAATATATGAATTTTGAAACTAATTTTAAAAGAGAGTTCGACAAGGAAAAGATAGGCTTTTATATTAGTTGATATAAAAACATGATTTGATTCCGTGTTCACATCTTTTGATGGCATGCGATGACACAAACTACTCGATCACAAATTACAAGTGTAAGAAATTAAAGTGGGCATGGCATTTTGGTATCGAATGTTTTTCCATCTGCTTTATGAGTGATGTTCAGTAAATGTGACTTTTATTCCTACTACTTTAGAAGAGGAATCCCTAAAGTTACAAGGTCGCTAGCTGCTTTTTGCAATCTCTCACTGTACAAATCTTAAGGTAGTTAATTAATTAATTTTTGAGTATATACTACATGCTAAGTATCATTGGTATCTACTGTTCTAATCTGTAGATCGATGTGGGGATTGAAATCATCACGAATGAAGTTTGTGGGTGACGAGGATTTCAGCTTTTCAGTTTAATTGAATACTAACTAGTACAGTGTCCGCACCATTGCGCGGTTTTTAAAAAAAATTATAATAATATGGCAAATCAATATTATAAAATTAAATAAAATTTTGATTAAAAATATATAATTTGATTGATTGAAAAAAAATATAATTAATGTGATGATAATATCTCATTAAAAAATGGTTCTCATTTAAAGAAGTATATAAATATAGATATTTTAAAATTATCTTATTGGAAAGAAAAAAAAATTACTATCATTGTAATATTATTTAAAAGATTTAACTAAAGATAATTTTATTAAAATCACATAGATGAAAGAGAAAATATATACGATGTGATATTATCATGCTTTAATTTAATATAGTATATAAAGAACTACATACATGTATATATTATATATTAATTCAATATTTTCAATTAAACCCGTTGGTTATAAAATATAGAATATATTAAGGAAAAAATTATAATAATGTGATGATATCACCCATCAAAAATGTTTTTCATTGAAATTATATATTAGCATTAATATTAATTCAAGATTTTGAATTGAACCACTGATTAGAAAATGGAGTATACACTGAATTGAAAAAATGACCAAAAATATCTTTACATAAGGAGACGACACATGACTGTAAAAATATGGGTTATATATAATTCAATTTGCATAGATGAATGAATCTTATTAATTCAAAAAGAAAAGAAAAAGGAAAGACGCAACTTATATTATTTTATTTAACACGTTAATTCTTATTTTATTTTCTCAAAAACTAATTAGATTAGAAGTTAGGTAGATATAGAAAGGAAGGTAATAAAAAAATCATGTATTTTAAAAAAAATGAGATGTTAAATGAAAATTTTAATCTATAATTATTAAACAAATATCTTACTTTGAATAATTTAATAAGATCTTTATATTTTGATGGATATAACCATATTTTGAAATTTTTTTATGTGTATATATAATAATAAATTTTAACGGGTAGATATATATGGATAGATAATAAAATATATAAAACAAATGGCAAGTAATTGATAGACTAATTGATTTACCTTAATTATATAGATTATTATGAAAATAGACTAACCTAAAATAGCTTGGCATAGAATGATGACACATGGCACTCGATATCTAACAAGGGTCTACACAAGTTTCTGTTTAATATTGCAGAATTTGGAGCGAATTCGAAGCAAAACCAAGAAGCATTGGAAAAGCACTCGATATCTAACAAGGGACTCGACATCGACTGATTGACTCGATGTCTACTAAAGAGCACCAGATATCGAGCAAAGGAGTTGATATCGACCATTTTGAGTCGATATCGAGTGCAAGTACTCGACACCACATAATCCCACTCAAGATCGAGTAGCACCACTCTAAGACAGAAGATATGACTCAATATTGAGTCATTCACTCGATATCGAGTGAGTTCCCAGAGCCGATCCGACGCATGACGAATTCTATCCGAGGAGAGTTTCTTAAGCATGAAGACAAGAGGATCTTTTATCATTTTATCTACTTTCTATCCTTATGGGTTGAACAATTATTTACCCTAAGGATTTATCTTAATTACCAATTTAGATTTATTTCCAATTTATCTAGAATTATATCTTTTATCTTTAGATAGAGTTTACTTTCCTTGATTAGCAAGGATTAAGGCCTATAAATAGAACCCTAGGGGCTGAGATTTGATTCATTCAATTTCATAGCTTTTATTCCCAAGCAAAGTAAAGAGTTTAGATATTCAAAGGTTTTAGGGTTTTGGCGTTCTTACGAAAGTTGGAGTGTCGGGATTGTAAAGACTTTGAATTTAGTTAATGCAAGTTTCTTTTCAATCAATCATGTATCTTGTCACCATGAGCGAGTAGTCGCCCTTCTTCTAGGGTCGGGGCGAGCCCAACAATAGCCATGCGTGCTCGATGTAAGTTTTTATATTTGTTATGTTTTGATCATCCACTATCTTTTATATGTTTATTCCCTTATCGAAAGAGAAGAGATTCATATTAACAACTTGGATTATAAACATCAAACTGGTAGATACAATTAGGGTTACATGTGAGAGTTCCAATATAATTGTTGGAAAAGACGAAAGCTTGCTCCTTTGATGTGATTACATAATTATCCATATTATGTTGTCTCTTGTGTGTTTGGTTATCGTTGAGGTAAGCCCTGGCTTTGGAAGATCTTTTATATATTGTTTACAGTCGTTATTCTGTCGTTCGTTAGGTCTTCAAAAAACTCAACACCCTTGGTTATTTCTGTCCATCATTCTTCTCCATTCTTTTATTCTTCGGCCTTCTTTGCCAACCTTTACAGGTCACTACACAACCACTTGAAATCAAATGTTCTGAGTCGAAATCGAGTCGATTGTATCGACTGGCAGTCTTCTGAGCCAATCGATATCGAGCACTAACCGGTCGAAATCGAGTCAACGACTCGAGATCGATTTCTGTTGCTTTTGTTGTTGCTTGAACTCACACGGAATCGACAAACTTGGGTAGATATCGAGTCATCTTGTCGATATCGAGTCATCCTTAGAACCAAAACATAACGTGATTTCTCGCTGCTTAGGATCCGCTGACCCGCTTCCTCATTGATCGATCCTGACCCTTCCATTACAGTGGGAGGAAGTTTTGAATTTATTTGCGTGGACTAGGTTTCGATTTTAATTGCTAGAAATAGTTGTATTTTAGATTCAGGTGCAACTAGCCTCTCAAATTGCTAGAAATAGTTGGATTTTAGATTCAGGTGCAACTGATCATATGACTTGTGATATAACCTTGCTTGGCAATCCTAAACCCGTTCCTTATGCCATCAAAATTCATCTACCTGATGGGAGAAAAAAACTCATAAAATGTTTTGGCATAATTCACCTTTTAAAAACCTTACAGCTTAACAATTGCTATTTCATTCCTGACTTTCACTTTAACCTCGAGTCTTTAAGCAAACATGTTCATGACTTTGGCTATACAATTCACATCATTGGTGATAACATGTTTGTCCAGGACCCAGTCAAGAGGAAAGCGATGGATATTGGTAAAGAGTTTGAAGGGTTATATTACCTAATTCCTTAATCCAAAATAGAGGATATCACAGCGAAAAACACCTTTTTGTAACATGTCTGATATACTTCTTTCTTTAACTTCTATGTTTCTACCTAAACTTGTAATGCAGACTTGAATGTTCTTTAGCATTTAAGACTTGGTCATGCTCGTTATGACAAGATCAAACATGTATCTTCTCTTTCTCATGTGTTGAATAAAAGTGAGAATTTCATTTACACTATTTGTCTTCTTGTCAAAAATATATTTGAATTGATACATTTTGACCTTTGGGGGCCATATGATACACTCACATACAAAGGCAACAAATATATAATTTCTCACTATAGTGGATAATCATAGCAAAGGCAACAAATATATAATTTCTCACTATAGTGGATAATCATAGCAGGAGTGTGTGGGCTTATCTCTTAAAGTCCAAAACATATACCTTCTTAGTTGTACAATAATTCATTTTTATGGTTCAAAATCAGTTCAATACCGAAGTCAAGAGTCATTAGAAGTGATCAAGCTAGCTACTGAATTTTTTAATTCAGATATCAATACCCTAATGAGAAATCTTGGCATCATTCATGAGAGTTCTTCTACTGCAACCCCACAACAAAATGGTAGAGTGGAGAGAAAACACAGATATATTCTTGAGATTGCTCGTGCCATCAGATTTCAAGCCTCTCTTCCAATTTCATTTTGGGGAGATTGCATATTGACAACCATATACCTCATAAACAGACTTCCTAATCCTATTCAATATAAAAAAATCTCCATATGAAATTCTTTTTTCACAAACCTCCATCTTACATCAACCTTAGAGTGTTTGGGTGCTTGGGCTTTGTCTCTACATCCACAACCACGAGAAAGAAGTTTGAACCAAGGTTTGACCCATCTGTTTTCTTGGGATATCCTTGTGGCTTCAAGGGTTACATACAAAATGTATAATCTTAGAACTCACAAAACCTTTATTAGCAGAGATGTATTGTTCCATGAACATATATTTCCCTACAAATGGCATTTTGATCTATCATAAAATCTTCAAGTATCTTAGTCACCTTACACTACTAGAAAAACGTTCATAGACATCGGGTATAAACCGATGTTAATCAAAAAAAAATTCGACGTGTTAGTGGGTGGTTTTAAAGATCTCAACTTTACCACATCGGTTTATACCCGATGTCTTTAATGATTTGTAACATCGGTTTTCTTTTTTATAATGACTTGAATACATGAATATAATTACGTTTTGATATATTCACCTAATGTTAAACCATTATTATTTTGCATTTCTAGTCATTTGATGGTTTGTAGGGCAACCCAAAAGTTCACATTAACATCGTTATTTTTTATAAACCTGATGTTTTACATTGATACACACATCGGTTAGGAATTATTCAATTTGTGCATACTATTTTTTCATGTTTAATTTTTTATATTATTTTATATAAATATAATGGACCATATTGAATATTTTAAAAAACAATGTTATTTATATATTTTCAAATCATTTTTTATATGAAAAAACGATGTTTTTATATTTTTTCACATCGTTTTATATTGCAATTTTGACATATAGTGAGTTTTAGAAATCACTTTGTGTCTTCATAATTGACATATCTATAAAGATAGACATCGTTTTTCTCTTTCGAGTCCGATGTTTTTCATCAAATACGTCAATCATCGAATACATCTATTGATCTATATTGTGACCCTGTTTTGGATAATAGAAACTCAAACGTTGTGAAAGACGAACACATGCATTAAATAATAAAAATCAGACATTGTTCTTTATTGCAATAACTCGTCTAATATACATTGGTGTCTCCAATTCCCTTATACATGTGCCTATCTTCCACTTTTTCGTTCTTGAACTGAATCATGTTTGAAGATGAGAGCTCTTTAATTACACGTTCACATTTCTCCTCCAAGATCTTCACCGCTTCAATATGCAAAAACAGAGGAAGGGTTCGGTCGCGTCATGTATAGCAAGAGAATGTATCATCAAAGACAAATTGCAAGGAGATCAAATTGCATTCAACTGATTTAACTACAGCAGCAGAAGACCCCCAATCACACAAGGAGCAAGGGCTCAAAAAGGTTGTTACATGTTTGAATTTATATGGAGTCAATCTGGAAGCACATGATGACCAAATTTTGAGGGTAAACATTGCAAACTATATATACACACTAATGAGGGAGATGTATGCCACCAATAGCTAACTGACTAGAGCATTAACAGAAATGTAAATGAAGACAGTTTCCAACAGCAAGATTTTGACATTGATAGTGATGCAGATGGGAGAAGGTACTAATAGAGAATAATACAAGAGACATAAATACTATACTAACCTTCTTGTTCAAATCTTGTCTTCAGCTGATCTACAGGTACAAGTTTTTGTGTAGAATCCAACACCTGTGAAAGGAAATAGAAGAAAGTGATTTTTTTTTGGAAAATAAGGGATATATGGTGTGTTCATATTAAAAAAAAATATCAAATTGTTAATAAAAAGATTCAAAATTTCAAGTTCAATCTTCAGATTGTGTTTTTACTTTTTAGTAGATCCTAGCATGAAAAATGGAGACATCCTAGCAACATTAGAAGATAATAGAAAGGGTGAACATAAAACTAAATGGATGTTATAAGAACATGTATAATTGCGAAAATATTATAAATACGAAGAGCAATGAAAAACCAAAGTGCCTGGAGGTCAATTTTCATACGTGAAGCAAGATTTAAAGTTTACCAGCCTCCCTATCATGAAAATTGAAGAAAATGAAGGAAGAACATTAAAAATGAAGGCAATATTAATCCATAATGTCAATTTACAAGCCTCCCTATCAGCAATCACTCTTTCAGGAAGAACATTAAACAATGTAGGTCATTTTCATACTTGAAGGAAGATTCTAAAGTTTAACCTCAAATCAAAATCATAAGACTCAATACCTCTTTATTAGGCATCCCTAGCATTTTTTTTTGCAATATACAACTTGAAAGCATATATGAAAACCAGAAAACTCATGCTTGTAGTCTTATATCGAAAAGTAATGGTTAAATTCACAAACCTCAGCTTTTGAGCTGATGTACAACAGAATCTTGCAACACTTGGCATAAAAAAGATTTCCCTCTAGACAGTTGCACAAACTTTATCAAACCAGGCAGCTATGTGTCATTATTTGATAAGGAATAATATAAGTTTATGGTTATTATTGTAATCTTGGAATGACTTAATGCTTTAGATGCAGAAGGAATATGGAAGAAAGACCTAAGTTCAAGATAACTTTTCTATCGAAGGAATATTCAATGAACTATTTACCGTTGTGTTCTTTCATATAGATATCAAACACACAAAGCTACAACTCAAATTTCTTGCCTTGCAAAATACACATCTTTTATGATAAGTGGCCATAAGTATGTACTATACACAAGTCATTTGTATAGTGTCAATTATTCAGAAAGAAAATGGAAATACAATATAGCAACGTATCATTAAGAATCAAAGCAATAAACAAATACGACAAATAGATATAAGGAATTCATAATCAATAATTAGGCAAGGAGGCAGGATAGGGGGAGAGTTAATTTTGATCTAGATCTTATGCTAAGGAAAAGAAGGGTAACTATTACACATAGGAATTTGTTTACAAGCATGCAAACATAAAAGAGAGAAAAAGAGAGATGGTGTTTATATGCACAACAAACCTGCCGAATTCAAGGTGGCCACTAACAGGAGCTACATCATTATCAAAATCCAGATAACTCCTGTGGACTCCAGCTGGCTGCAATATACATATACACAGGCTATTTAAGATCGCTACATAGTAGATAGACATAGAAGTATAGAAAATAATAGCAGAAAAACAAGCAAGTCATGGATTACCTGTGATGCCCATAAACTTGATCTAGGAGAAAGCCCTAGTTCATACTCCTAAAAGCATAATATCTACAACATAACTTTTGTAGCACAACCAAAATTCAAGGCGGTACACAAAGATAAATAAAGCTCACAGGAAAAATTCCTAAACATAACTATATACCCACATAGAAAACCATATGTGAAAGTAATGCTACTTTGTGTTTAATGGGACAACAAAGCATTTGGGACAAAAGATTAGGACCAGATGAAAATCGTGTGTCCTTAACAATCCTTACAATCTGAATCCTTGTTTTCCAATACTAGAAAACCCTACATTTCATAAACAAGGCAGCAGATGAAACCAAGATTCATTTACCAGCAGTATCACCAATCAGTCTAAGTATCACCAATCAGTATCACCAATCAGTCTAAATTTCCTGAGATGCTATGAAGTGGATAATTGATGGTGAGAATGTGTATTTTGCAGAACAGTCTAAAGGAAAAGATAAAGAGGTTTTTATTATCATATTAGATCATTCCAAAAAACAAAATGCACATTAGTAAGACAAAAGAGGTTCCAAAACAAATATTAAAAGGAAAAAACTCAGACATGTGCTCGCGCATTAACACTTCACTAGTATAGGGAAATTCCAGGTAGTATTTTGGGCAAAGCAAGGTAAATATTTTCAGCGATCCATCCTTGAAAATGCATTTTTTTCAAACATTCAAAGAACTAAAAGGGCATAAAAAAACTGACAGAGTATTTTTCAATCAGCTAGACAACAGCAGGTTTTCATCAGTTTAAATGTGAAAACAAGGGGAAAAAACTGAAAGAGTATGTTTGAGGCACTTACCCCTTCATTGTTACCCTCTCTTTGAGGCCTCTCTTTGGCTCAAGTGGGTAATTGGAGGATCTGTCAACAGCAAGAACATGAGCAACTCAATAAATTATTCCTCAGATAAGTGAATAAGTCCATAAATCACATCCACTTCCATTGTTCATACTTTGCTTACATTCATACAGTAATAATGATGTTTCTTTTTTTTCCAATGTAGTTGTAAATGAGACTGTAGTTGTCAACTAATCATAAGCAGCTGTCTCAGGCATGGAATGGAAACAAATGCGACACTGACAATGGGAAACACCAATCTACTTGTAAATCCACTTTCAACTAAAATGATTCAAAAGGAATCACTTCAAATTCCATCACCACAAGATAAAAGGGCAGTCAAACGTCTCTTACATTGACAGTATAAGGATGATTGAATCAGTGCATACAGGAGAACTTACATGTATGGTCCTACAAAATAGGTAAAACAAAATCAACATCATTAGGTATTAAAACTCCCATTAAACAACACAAAATTACACTTAACAAATTAGTGTGGTGATGAACAACACACCGGGAAATACCTTATACGAGATGAAAAGGGTTACCTGTGTGGCAGCCGAACGAGCCTTTTCCTCGAAGATACCTTCGGGCTCCCCTTGTAATTCCAGCACTGCTTGCAATCAAAGGGGACGAATTAGGTCAGATTAAAAAAATTTTGAAAATAACTAATAGATTGTAACAAAAAGAAGCGATCTTGAAACAGACACAACGAAGATGGCTTTGACTTCTTCCAGCTTCTTAGGGTTTTCCGTGGCCGCGACAATACCAAACCTCAGGCGGCCGCCATTGAAACAGACACAACGAAGACGGAGATGGGCGGATAACATCATGAATGAGACTTGAATCAAACATCATGAACAAGAGATAAGTAGAAGTTGTTGGAATCCACAAACATAGGATCTACCTTCCCAAACATGGGATCCGCCATTGCATCTACCATCTCCGAACGAACATCATCACTGAGAGAAAAAATATCCCAAAGGTTTAAAAAAGAACGAAGATACCTAAAAAATGCAAACAAGAAGGAGAAAAATCAATAGACTTACCCAGATCGACGAATAGGTTGTAGCTGTGCTCAAATCTAAGGGCAAGGAATCTTCTTCTTCACCGTGGTAGTTGGAGGCGCCAGATCTGAGGGCGAGGACTCTTCTTCTTCACCTTGTAGGAGGAAGCTGCTAACTTCGGCGTTGTGGTAGTCAGAGGCGCCAGATCTGAGTGAGTCTCACCGTCTTCATCAGCACATGGAGGAGGGAGTTTATGAGGATGGGAGCATAGACAAGGGTAAAGAATGAGAGGAGGAGAGGAAGGAGAACATGGGGTCGGGAATCTCCATGGATGAGAGTAGGAGTTCTGGGATCGAGAGAAGGTTGAGGAAGAGAGACCATAGAAACCGAACAAGGAGAACGAAAAATAGTATAAGAAAGAACTAGGGATTGCAAATTTCAAATTGGGGAAATTTTGAGTTTCTGGGTGAAAATTTTCTAAGTTAGTGAAAATTTTATAATGTTGATTCACACTTTTTTTTTTGAAGGGTTGGGACTTGGGATTTGGCTGAATCGCTTGAAGCTCCTCTTTTACCGCCTCAAATTTTAACCAAGTGTTGAATGCGCGCTTTCAAAAAAAAATTAAAATCAAATTTTAACATTGTCCAGAAAGTATAACTGAAGTATCAAATATCAATAACATCAATAATTTTAAAAACGATGTTATAACTATTTTTAACATGAGGCGCGTTTTTCTGACCGATGTGAAAGACCCGATGTCTATTAACACAATTCTAGTAGTGTTATGATACTGAGCTCTCTTCTCATCAACTTGAGTTTCACCCTGTTCCTCTAAAAAATAACTCCTCATACCCCTTCTTAAACCCGACCATTCCTTATGATAATGTGGCAGATTACTCTCCATCACCTGTGCCACCCACATTTGATCACCTAATACTCAACCAATTGTCCAACAACCTCTTGTTCCTATACATTCAACCAGAACTCATAAATCTCTTGATTGGATGAAGGACTATGTGTGTAATGCTTCCACTTCTTTACAAATTGCCACATTGGACTCTTGCAAAACCACATCCTATCCTATATCATCTTTTCTCACTTACACCTCTTGTTCTCCCGAGTATCACAAGTTCATACGTAATGTTGCCACTGTATTTGAACCTTCTATTATAGCAGAGGCTCTATCACAAAAGGTATGGTGTGAAGCCATGTTAAGTGAATTGGCAACCTTGGAAAGGAATAACACTTGGACAATTTTTCCTAGGCCCCTAGATAAATCTGTGATTAGCTGCAAATGGTTGTTCAAAACCAAATTCAAGGTTGAGGGATGCCTGGACAGACACAAAGCATGGCTAGTAGCCAAGGGGTTTCTCTCAGCTAGAATGAGTTGGCTGTAGTGAGACTTTTGCACCTGTAGCTAAGATGATTTCTGTAAGGATTTTGCTATCAATTGTTGCATCAAGGAATTGGGAAGTTTCATAGATGGATGTCACCAATGCCTTCTTACATGGGGACCTTGAAGAAGAGGTTTTCATATGAGCTACCACCAGCCTATTTTCATCTCAAGCATCACCAAGCTTGTGCTCGGGGGGGGGCGAGTACAACAAGTGAGCACAAAATGATGAATGATGAGAAGCTGATGTGCAGACTATAAAAATCTTCGTATGTATTGAAGCAAGCTCCAAGAAAATGGTTTGCCAAGTTCTTTGAAGTGGTGAAGAAAGCAGGGTATGGGCAGTCCATGGCTGACTACTCTTTGTTTGCCAAGAGAACTGAGAAATCCTTCACATCACTCCTTGTTTATGTGGATGACATTCTAATCACAAGGAGTTGTCCAAAGAAAATCAGAGAGCTGAAGGCTCCTTTGCATAAGTTTTTAATTGCCAGATGAAGGATCTAGGCAATATGAGATACTTTCTAGGCATTGAAGTGGAAAGGAAGGAAGAAGGTATATATGAATCAAAGAAAATATACCTTAGAATTACTTACAAAGGCTAGAATGCAAGACTCAAAGCATGTAGCAACTCCATTGGATCCCAAAACTAAGCTAACTGATCAGGGAACAAGAGAGGTTAATTGTGAAGTTGCAGCTTATAGGAGGATGATAGGAATATTGATCTATTTGACTATCACTCAACCTGATATATGCTATGCAGTGCAAGTGTTGAGTCAACTCATGCACAATCCTATAGACTTGCACTGGTCTGCAGCCAAGCATGTGTCAGGTACTTGAAAGTTGAAATTAAACAAGCTTTAGGTCAAGGGATGCTTATAAAGAAACAATCAAATATGAAGCTCAATGCTTTCTGTGATGCTGCTAGCAGAGTTGCCCAATGACTAGGAAGTTATTGACTAGATTCTGCATCATGCTCGGTTTGTCCCTAGTGTCTTGCATAATCTGAGTATCGTGACCACATGCTATATATGAGGTTACGTACGTGGATATTGAAGCTACTAAATGATTGAGGATTCAGCTAGATGAACCAGTATAAGGTTGTACTGTGACAACCAATCTGCAATGCACATAACTAAGAACCCTATATTTCACGAAAGGACCGAGCATATTGAGTGGGATTGTCACCTTTGTGAGAGACAAAGTTATCAACAAAGAAGTGCATCTTGGTTACATTCCCACAAAAGAACGGCCATCATATGTGTTTACCAAAGCAATCGCTTATGATCAGTATATGAAGAATCTCAGAAGTTAAGAGTGGTAAATCAGTTTTCTCATTCCAAACTTAAGGGGGAGTGTTAAGGACATTTTGTATTAGCTAAGAACAGATGGGTCATATTGTGTAAATAGGGAGAATGTGTGTTCCTTATAGGCTTATATACCCACTCTGTACATTTCCTAACTGATCAATAACAGAATGTTGAGTTTCTCTCTCTCTCTCTCTGAATTATGATATGCAAGATCATCAGTAATTTCCATTGTTTGACTCGGAAGAACTCGGGCGCCCGCGCAATAGCCAATAGCGCGCGCATATATGAAAGAAATGACGGAAAATATGAAGCTTGGAGAACTAATTATTATGATACGTGTATGGGGGCTAGTAATAAATTCATATAACCGACAATGTATTATCTATTTCACACGATCCATTACACAATTTGGTGGATCAGTTAATCTTAATGGAGTCATCCATCGGTACATCCAGAAAATGAAATGACGGAAAAGTCAAAGTGGTGCATTTGGTTATCTGCCGAAACATTCATAGTATAAGATAAGTGTTGGATGGTGGATACATAAAAAAAAAAAATTATTTTTTATGGATATATCAAAAAAAATTATTTAAAGATATTAGGGGTAAAAGTTTTTTTTTTTCCTAAAAAATCTTAAATTTATAATCTAAATAGTCATTTTTAGTAGAAAAAAATTAAGAATAATAAAATTATCGAAAAATGAGATTTTATTATGTATATATGAAAACAAATGTTTTTATTGAGAACATTTAAAATCTAAATATAACTTTAAATCAGAAGACTTATGCTGACGTGTCAGCTTATCCTTGATTTTAGCTGATTTAACTGATCATGTTTTTCCTATTCTTTTATTTTTTCCTTCCCTTCAACTAATCATTTTTTCTTTTTTCCCCTATTTATTTTTTGGAATTGATTTTCATCTCTGAAAGAACAAATGGGTTTATTTCAAAATATTAAATTAATATTAACCTACAATGGAGTTCATCTTGATTGAGCTTATTATATCTTTCTTTTATGAGTTTATTTGTATAATTTTAATTCAAAATACTAAACTAATATTTTATTTAATTACCTAATATTATTTTATTTTTAAATTTTATTTTTAAATTTTATTTTTTAAAAATCGCGCCAAGGCGCGGGAACTATACTAGTTTGTTATTTAATTAAGCGTTTTTAGTAGAAGTAAATTAAGAGAAACAAAAAATTAAAAAATGAGGTTAGAGAGGCTTGAATTCATGGCCTCAAAGGTAATAAATATATCTCCTTATCAACTTTTTTTTGTAATTCTTATTCTTTTACACTCTTTTATCCCTAAATTTATTAAATAAAATAAATGAAAATGAGTATTTTCTCATACTTTTCTTCTATAACAGGAAGAATTCGGGATCCGGGAATTTGCCTAATAACCTCCTAATAAACCAATCTAAACCATTCAATCAAATCGATGGCTAGAATTAAATCCCCTAAATTAATTAACCATTAATCTATAAAACTAAATGATACGGGGTTAGCCGTGTGATGGTCCGATCTTCGACAACAAGCAAGAAACAAAAGAAACGGAAGCAAGAACTAACAAGAAGCAAACTGACGCAGCAAGAAAGAACAAGAACAATCAAGATTCGACCAAGATCAGCCAAGATCGATCAAGAAAGGTTCAAGAACGCAGCAAGAACAAAAGACTCGATAAAGAAAGATGAAAGACACGAAATTGATGCAAAGACACGACCGATAAGGACTGAAACGATCTATGCAGAACAAGATAAAGACCCCAGGCCTCCTCAGAGGGTAGGAACCAATACCAATGACTACACAACCCGCCTCTACAACCCTACACAATCAAGCGGACAACTTGAAGGCACAAGGAGGGGGCTTGTGGATACTAGATTCACCAAGTCTTGCGAAGTTGATGAACGGCAAAGCAAACCAAGCTGAGATAGATACCAATTCGTGATCAACGAGCACAGCTCTAGTTAGATCAACAAGACACTCCATGTGTTTCACACAATTTGAGAGATCTAAATTCTATTCATAATGTTTCTATTGAATTACAAAGAAGGAATGGAAATATATAGGCCACGCAGGGCTGAATTGGGCCGATTCTAGGTGATAGAAAAGATAAAACTAACAACTTAAAGTAATTAATAAAATAGGCCCAAAGTTTCCTAAAATAACTTAAGTAAGAAAGTTGCTAAAATAAGAAATACTATAATGTTCAAGACTTGACAAAATCCCGTCAAAACCAGCAGCAGCTCAAAGAATGTGGATTTCGGCCAAGCTATAGGACGAATCTGGAAAAACCTTCAACAGCAAAGTTGTAGATCTCTTCGTCCTCGTTCCAACAAGATATGGCACGCCTCAATCCGATAAATATTGAATCCGTACGACCCATTTTACAGAAACGTCGAAAAGCTGTCAAATGACTATGAACGAGCTAAACGTCAAGCTTCCACCTTTGGACCTTCTCCCATGGTGGAGCCTTCTTCTTCCTCTTGAGGATGACTTCATTCTCACGAGCTCGAATCATAGGTCCATCCCCAAGTATAGATGTGTCCGGAGGTGACTTGAATGGTCCCGCATCACTAAACATAATCAGTCACTCAATCAATCTCTCCTGAACGACTATGTAGTATGTGTATAGATCCTTCCTCTCCGTCGATCATCTCCCCCTGTCACTCCCTACCTTCTCCATCGATCCTCTCCTGTACGACTTCCCTTTCTCTCGAATTTCATTTTCAAAGTGTTTTTAAAGGGGGAGAAAAGAGATTAGTAATTTCAATCAATCCCACCAATGTAGAACAAAAGCACTTCTATTCAATTTTGACAATTTCAGTGGGGATTTGAATCTAACCAAACCCAATCACTAAATCAAGCCAACGTGGTTAAGAATTTGAGATTATATGGGACAATAATGGGATTAATAATTGATGAACCGTCAGATTCAACACCGTTAGATTCCAAGAAGGAAACCAATGGCTCCTATCGCCGCCGGAGACACCATTCGAGAACGGCCAGAAGCAGGACATCTCCGTATACTCCCTCTCCGCCGGCAGGAAGGTCATTCTCTTCGCATGCCCTAGAGCCTTCACTCCAACTTAGGTCGGTGTCGATGTCGGGAGGTCACAAATGCGCTAGAGAAAGGATCGGAGAAGGCTGGTGTGGGTGTCAATGCAGAGGCCGCCGATGCCGAGAAAGAGGAAGGGGAAGGCGGTGCTACCGGGTTCCGGGTTCCGAGTTCCGACGATTGAAGAGGAATTGAAAATGATACGATGTTCAGACTAATGGGATTTTAGAAATTAGGAAATTAGGTTAAATACTAGGAGACTAAATCTTAACCATTGATTTTAATCTAATGGCCATTATTTGTTTATTAGAAAACTATTAGGAAGCCCATATTAGTAGAGGATCCACGTCCAAGAATTCGACCACCCCAAGTCCTCTAAATCCGCCACTATATATATATATATATATATATATATATATATATATATATATTATATTGCAATTTCTCCTCGAGGCGAAAAAAAAAACCGTTTAATGGTAATATTTGACAGGAAAAGAAATACAGGAGTAAAGTGTAAACAACTAAACATGCAAATGAAAGTAAAGCCCTAGGTAGTGGAAAACATCATTACCTCTGCTTTAAACTTGTTTTCCTTTCATGAACAACCAACAAAAATAAAAATCTTGTTTTCTTTTTCTTTCTTCCAAAAGTTTACTTAGAAAATACTACCCTTGTACTATTTTAAATAAATATATTTATAATTATTGCACATAAACTTAAAATATCCAGTCCCTGTATAGGAGACTGGAAACATTATACTTCCACGCCACTCTGACTTCTCAGCACACTCGAAATTTCTCTTTTAATTGCCCGCCAATTCAATTCTCTCTTCTTTTTTTTTTGGATGAAAAAAAGATGCACAAATCATTGATGATATGTTTAGACTTAGTTACATATATTTATATTTGAAATTATTATATTGTTTAAAATATAATGATTAATGAGAGTATGAATGTATTTTTAGGAGCTTAAATTATAATGCACAATGCTTTTCAAGAGATATATAATAATTATAATAATATAAAACACGCCCTGATTTTAGGAGATTAATAGATAACTAGTATAGTTCCAATTTGTAAAAAAAATAAAATTTTAATAATAAAATAAATTTATATTACACAATTAAATAAAATATTAATTTAATATTTTCAATTAAACTTATAAAAACAAATTCATAAGAGAATGGTTTAATAAGTTTATTTAAGATGAACTCAATTATGATAGTATATAAAGATTTATAAATAGATATAGGTTCTATATTAATTTAATATTTTGAATTAAACTCATTGGTTATATGAAAGATGAAAAAACAATTGCAAAAAAGAGGCCGGGGGCCAGGGGAGTGGGGTAATGTGATTAGCTTAAAATGAGAGGATTAAGGTGGATGTAACACATAAGTGAAAATTTTCCTTTTTTTAAGAGTTTATATCGAATATATAGATATTGTGAATACATAATAAATTGAGGGAATAGCACAAAATAACCCAAAAACCGGTTTTTTTGCAAGGTTAACCCAATCCGATTTAAAAGTGGGCCAAACTGGATATGGGGGTAAAAGGTTCCCACGGTAGCAGGTAAGTGAGGGGAATTTGGCTTTCCACTGATCGACACCTAGCAAAAAACAGAGAGAGAGAGAGAGAGAGAGAGAGAGAGAGAGAGAGAGAGAGAGAGAAAGCAATTGAGAGAGAGAGGAGTGAAAAAAGAAAAGTAAAGTTGCAGATGAGAGAGAAAGATCATTGAGGATAGGACAGAGAGAGACGTAAGAGTCTTCTCTCCTCTGCGACTTTACTGTTGCTTTTTCACTTCGAAGAAGAAGCAATTGACATGGGTTTATTTGCAGGTTGACGTGTAAACATTTAGTTTTAACTAGACAGCCAAAGCAAAACGACATGGCACATATTGAAATCGACTGGACAAGAGTTATCGGAGAAACAGATTCACCATCGACTTCGGATAGAAAATGGGCAAGTTTGCTTTCGATCAGTGAAGACTCTTCCATCTCTCTCGATCTGTCATATCCTCACTAATCTCTCTCTCTCTCTAACTTTACTTTTTTTTCACTCATCTCTCTCTCTCTCTCTCTCTCTCTCTCTCTCTCTCAGATTTTTTTTTTCGAAATCAAACTTACCCATTTTCTATCCGAAGTCGGTGAATCTGTTTCTCCGATAACTCTTGTTCAGTCGGTTCCAATAAGTGGCATGTCGTTTTGCTTTTGGTGTCCAGTTAAAACTAATTGCTTACACGTCAAACTGCAAATAAACTCCAACCCACTTGCTTCTTCTTCGATGATTTTTCTCTAAAACTTAAGATTTAATTCAAATTATATTAATACTTCGATGGTTTTTCTCTGAAACTTAAGATTTAATTCAAATTATATTAATGCCCCCTTACCGTCACTCTTCCCCCCTCTATCTCTGTCTCTATCTTATTCCCTCTGTCCTCTTTCTTTTTACTGCTTGGGCTTAGGGGGGAGGGCAACACTAGAACCAGGGAAACATTGAACAACACGCAAGATGGGAAACAACCATAGGGTATCTAGTAGAAAATCATTGGGTATCCAGTAGAGTACCAAAGGGTGTCTAGTAAGAAACCACAGAGTGGAAAGTTGATATATTGTTCATTCATCAATTAAAAAAAAACAAAGCGGTTCACCAAACCTCTGCGAGGGCTCCTCCACTTCGATTCCACCTCCTCTACTCCAAATCCGGCCTCCACTCGCCTCGAATTGACCTGGAAAAGCCATCAGAATGAAGGTGAAGGACGAAGACATCAAAGCGGTGCTCCGGCGGCGATTCACATCAGCGGCGCATGCTGAATTCGAGCTCCTGTCACCCTCGAATGTATAGAGATAGAAGACAGAGAAATCAAAGAATAAATAAGCTCTTCAATGGAGCTCTTAAATGGAGAAAGGTGGAGAGAGGCATAGAGAGAAAGGACTTTTGATGAGTGATAGTGATGGGCAATTAATGCCCTGTTGCTTTTCTCTCTCTCTATCTCTATCTCTATCTCTATCTTTATCTCTCTCTCCACTGGGTGCAGCAGGTGAGGTAACCGGGAGGTTTAGAGGGGGATGTTAGATTTTGCAATTTTTATGGATAGTGGATATGGGGTGCAAAGGGGACCGGGTATGTGGGTTACTTTTGCAAATGCCCCTAATAAATTTGTAAAAAAAATCACACTAGCTTACTACCGTCGTATCTGTATAATTGACTCTTTGACCAATTTCACACTAATTAAGAAAGTAAAAAATGGAAAGAATAACTAAAATTTTAGCAAATAAATAATATGGAGAAAAAAAATGGACCATTGAAAAAAATATATATAAAGTTGGAGTATTAATAGAGTATCTTGAAAATTAAATACAATTAATGAGATAAATTAATAAAATTAGAAATTTTTATCTTTAATGGGGTTTAAAGAGACAAATATTTT
Source organism: Persicaria maculosa (assembly GCA_963922045.1). NCBI lineage: Eukaryota > Viridiplantae > Streptophyta > Magnoliopsida > Caryophyllales > Polygonaceae > Persicaria > Persicaria maculosa. Next base: position 21,150,832 of record OY998252.1, on the reverse strand, counting down.
GTTCAATAAAAAAAGTGATCAAAATGTTAATTATACGGATACGAGTAATATTTAGCGATGAGTTTGCGGTGATTGATCCTTTTTTTTTACGCAAGATAAAATTTAGGAGGGGTCACCTGTAGACGTGTTCCTTCCTAACGTATCCTTGTAGACGAGAATATATAAGCTGTTCTGGATCAACTTCGAAACAACCATCGGCATTGTGACTTAGAATAGCTAGGTGTCAATAAAAAAAATCATAAAAATCATGTAATTGTGGAAACACACACCAAGCAAAATTCAAACTAACCAATTCCTCTTTCAATAATTGGAATAACCTCATACTCGTTCATCTTTTTTTTATCACGATTGATGTTGCTCTTCCATTTGAGGTCGATCTTCGTTGTTTTTGTGTTTAGTTCTCATCCAAAGACTCTCCCGTACTCTCGACATTCACAGTCTATATATTCCTGAGCCTCATCGACTTTCATGCTGGCTCGGCTGATTTTTTTGTGATCGGTTTTGAGTGGGCTCTTCTTCTTTGTTTTATGTTATTTTTGGCTTCATTATTATATCATGACAGTTAATCTGTCTGTCATCTTTGGCCTCTTGACCCGCCAGATTTACCTTGTGCGTCCAATTCTTTCCGTTTTAAAAAAAACACTAACCAATTCCTGCAATTTTTGCATTAACTTCAAATTTGTAAACATCACAACACCCCATCACTATATCAAATATTTGATTATCTCTATCCGTCACACACACAGTCACATACTTAACCTCTAAATCTAGGAAAGGGTGATTTTTTATTATAAAAGAAATGCATTTTTGCAACTTTGTAAGTTTGAAGTGCCAAAAAAAAAAAAAAAAAATTAATAGTGGCTGTATAAAACAAGGCCCAAGAATCCCAAGCTGCATATTTCAGTGCAGCAAAGGAATAGAATAGAACCTCTTTAGAAGCCCCCAAATTTCTTCCCACTCCTCAACTCCATTTTTGCAGTCTTGAAAATTGTGTTCATCTCTGCTTTGTTTAATTAGAGAGTCAGTTTAATTTGTGGCACAATATATCATATCAATTTGTGTTCATCTTTGTTGATAATCTCCATGGAGTACTGCACAAGACAAACAATCAGGTAAATACGGAAATCAATCACCATCATCCTATCTTCTTCTTCAGAAGGAATTAGCATTGGATTCATCTCCACAAAGAAACAAATTTCAAAGAGAAGTACAAAGTAGAGGAAGAAGAAGAAGATGATGGCTACTGCTTCCTGTTCATCTCCTAGTACTTCAACCAGCTCAACCATCCCCAACAATCTTGTTCTCATCTTCTTGTTCTTCATTGCTTCTTCCTGCACTCTCACCTGCCGTGCCGCCCTCTCGCCGGAATCCGGTGACCCGCCTTCCAACCGCACCGATTTCCGGCCCGCCGAGGAGCTTCAGAGGCTTAGAAGGATCAGAGAGCACCTCAAGAAGATCAACAAGTCCCCCATCAAGACTATCCTAGTAATATCAATTATTTACATTAATTTATACTTTTTATCAGTAATCACTAATTAATTAACTTTTATTTATTTAATTTGGTGTACTGTTTCTTGCAAAATTGGCAGAGCCCAGATGGAGATATCATAGATTGTATAGCAGCTCATCAACAACCAGCTTTTGATCATCCCCAACTAAGAGGGCAAAAGCCAATGGTAGGTACTTGTTAATTAATTAAGGATTGATTTGTGTTCATGTATATATGTATGAAAGTGAGGAATTAATTGAGTGCAGGATCCACCAGAGAGACCAAAAGGAGGAGATTATAAAACAAAGGGAATGATGGATGAAGAAAGGTTGCAGATGTGGCAACAAAGTGGGGAGACATGCCCAGATGGAACAATCCCAGTTAGAAGAACAACTGAGGAAGATCTGTTGAGGGCAAGCTCTATTGATAGATTTGGGATGAAGGCTGCAAGGAGATTTGTTAGGAGAGATTCTACAGCCACTGGCCATGAGGTAATTCAATTCATTGATTATTTATTTAATTTTGATTAATTTATCAAGTGTGATTAAAATTTGCTAAATCTTTCATACTGCATTCAGAAATGCAGTTTGAAGGAAACACACATGCACTTAATTTTACTTTAATTTAATAATTGTTTTTTTATTTTTCTAAGAGATGAGAATTAAATTTTGACACAAGGGTAATTTTCATGGGAATACATGAATTGATTGATGAGATTAAATTTCTGGCAATTTCATCCATTAATTGCAGGTTACATGAGGCTAATTAATTAATAAGGAAATCAATTTTCAAATATTTAATTTAAATTGAAAAACAAGAAACTATTATATCATGGTAGTTGGGTCTTTCATTTAAGCCATTAATTGCAATGCCAGATTTCCTTGTGCAGCAAAATTTTTAAAGAGTCTCCATGCCTGTTATCTTTTAGTCTTTTCCTTCTCTGGTGTTTCCATACATTTGTTATTTGTACATGTCAGAAAGCTAAAATCATACTGTAGCTAGCTATAGTAGCTAACATTTCATCATCACCCCCAACAAGGTAATGGACCATATACACAAATTATCAGTATTCCACTAGAGAATTTAATTCAATTAATTAATGTATATATAAATACCAATAATTCAAAAATGCCACTCACATTGGTATCCATATACACACACATTGTTCTCTAGCATGTTTTAACCAGATAGGGTCTTGAAGGCATACCTTACTAGTGTAAACATTCCCAATTGATTTTTGGTGGTAAAAGACCACAAAATATAATAGAAGGTGAAACCCTACACAATCTTATAACCAAAAACAAAATTAAACCCATTTTGGTGGATGCTCAAAATCCATTTTGAGATTCAATGATCAAGATTTTGAGTTCTTCTTTTAGGTTGATGGAATAACTTAGCTTAATTACTATAAGTTGCAAATTATTCAAACTTATATATATGAACTTAAGCAGCATGCAGTGGGATATGCAAATGGAGGACAGTACTACGGAGCAAAGGCGAGCATAAACGTGTGGACACCGAGAGTTGCAAATCCATTCGAGTTCAGCTTATCGCAGATCTGGGTCATCTCCGGCTCCTTCAACCGCGATCTTAACACCATTGAAGCTGGCTGGCAGGTAAGGCCTCTGGGAGGTTTAGCGCGTCTGTTTGAATACATATATATATTTATGACAGTATCAACAACCATTTGTACACATTTAATTATGAGTGGTAGTTGGAGAAGAAAAAAGAACTCAATATATTCAAATTGCCATTAATTGTTAAGTAATTGATGGTTTGATCAGGTCAGTCCAGAGCTATATGGAGACAGCCACCCTAGGTTCTTCACTTACTGGACTGTACGTTAATTATCTCTCTCCCTGTTTAATTTTTTATTTTCTTCCATCAATTTAGAGGTTTAAAGTCATGAATTTATTCGGATCAAAAAAAAAAAAGTCATGAATTTATACTCCGTTCAGTTGAAAAATTTATTCATGTCATTTTAACTTTAATGTATACGTACTTTAGGTACACATATTTCCTGTTCTACATATCCTCTTTAATTTTCTTTTCATTTCGAATTATATTGTAAAGTTATATTCAATAAAAATGATATTTTAATCTTTTCTTCTTACTAAGGGCCGGTTTGATACAAGCTTATTGGAGCTTTTTAAATACTTATGGTAAAGTTTTTTGCGGTTTTCGTAAAAATAGTTTTACAAAAATCTAATTTGTCATGCTAAACAAGAATTTACTCTGTTAATCTAATCCACAAGGGCTAAAATTTCATCTAGATTTTAATTTTAAGCTGGATTATAATGTTAAATAAGATTAAACTCTGGCACGTCGTAACAAGCCGTAAATAAAAAATCTCATTTTGGGTGAGTTATAAGTTTTGTTATTACACCCTCTGTTAATTAAAACTTGACGTTTTACTATTCATGCATGTTTTTTTAGGTGTTAAAAACTATATAAAATATTAAATTTTTTAATAATTTTTTTAATGAGTTCATACTTATTACAATATATTAAGTATGAATTTATAAAAACAAATGTAAAAAAATGTTAATATTTTATATAGTTTTAATCATTTTTAAAAAACGTACATGAATAGTAAATGACAAGTTTTAATTAACAGAAAGAGTATAAAATATATATTGAGCGGATAGAATCAAATTTAAGAAGACTTTAGTAATGTAAAAGTATTTGAATCAATAATGCGCGCAATTTCTTACTGATTGCTTCTTAATTAGCTGCTAATTAATCATATAAATGGTATGCAAATATACATATATGCAGAACGATGCATACCAAACAACGGGATGCTATAATTTGCTATGCTCAGGATTCGTTCAAACAAATAGTAAAATTGCAATTGGGGCAGCCATTTCCCCAATTTCATCCTACCGTGGGGGCCAATTTGATATCACCTTATTGATTTGGAAGGTATATATATATATTTTATAATTTCTCCCTAACGAATTAATCAAATTTGAATGTTTCGATCGAGTTTGAGCCTTGAAAATGATTCGGTGGCAGGATCCGAAGCACGGGAACTGGTGGCTGGAGCTGGGGAACAGGGTGCTGGTGGGGTACTGGCCGTGGTACCTCTTCAGCCACCTTCGGGGCCGAGCGAGCATGGTGCAGTTCGGTGGCGAGGTGGTGAATTCCCGGCAGGGCGGGTTCCACACCTCCACCCAGATGGGGAGCGGTCATTTCTCCGACGAGGGGTTCCGGAGAGCGTCATATTTTCGGAACCTGCAGGTGGTGGATTGGGATAACAGTCTGCTGCCATTGTCTAACCTTAGGGTTTTGGCTGATCATCCCAATTGCTATAACATTAAGGGAGGGTTTAATAAGGTTTGGGGTAATTACTTCTATTTTGGAGGCCCTGGTCGAAATGTTAGATGTCCTTAATATATAAGTATATTAATTAGTAGTAAATTCAAAAAAAAAAAAAAAAATCATTTGCTATATACTTTGCGGTTTACTGTTTTTGGGCGATTAGTGAAATATTTTGTAGTAGGAGGGTTCTTAGTTTTGATCCCGGATAAACACCATAGTTTGATTATTACAGGCTTTCAGTTAGAGGAAGAATTTGCAACACATGTTTTGTCTATTGAGAAGATGAAAATTGATATATTATAATGTAGTCTCTTTTGAAAAATTAATAATTTTAGCCCAAGAGACGACAATGAATTTAAATATCAAAGTCCCAAAAATATCATCAATCTCGTTGAATATTGTGATGAAAAATATTATTTTGGATGTGTTTTGTTTTTTTTTTTCTTTTGAGTTTTGTGGATTTCGTAATTTTTTTTGTTGTCGGCGTGAGGGTACAATCATTTAACATTGTTGAGACTATAAAATAGTTCATAGAGTTTATGGCACAATCTCGACACATTTCAATGAGCTGAATGCATACCCTTGCCCCAGTTCACCTAGCCTAAGCCTTTTGCTCGGCTAGATTCACCGAGCTGGGGCATTAAACTCGACCCGGTTTGCAATGGTTTCCCAGCCTGTAAATCCACCTAAATCAAACATTTCCAACCAACATTGACATCCAAATGCAAATACAACACTCTTATCATAACAACAATGATAAAACACAACAAAAACCTCTCAAAACAACCGAAAATCGATTGAGATTTTGGAGGATTTTAAAATTTTCAACCAAAATTAAAATAAATGAATCAATTTCCATGTTGATTTCACCCGAAATCAATGAGATTTTGACATCATATGGAATAACAAACTTTTATAGTGATAGATCGATGAAGATTTCAACAAAAAAAAAATCACACTAAACACACGTACGTAGATTTGAAGAGGATGGATGGGGATGAAGGAGTATCAAGTATGGACCATATGGTTGTTTCTCGGACTAATCCGTAATTATTTTGTAAAAAATGAAAAGGATTCGAGGGCAATTATATATTTAAAATTTATCTTGCCAATAAACAAATCTAGTGTTGCCAATATACTTTATGTTTCGTTATTTTTTTTTAAAAGAAATGCATACCATAAGGATCTAAAATACTACCAAACGACATATCATAGATGGGGACCAAATTAAACAATAGATCCAACCATCACTGCATGCATTCATATATTGACTAGCTAAGGTAGCTAGCTTGAATCTGCACAAGTAACAGTCATTTGTGTCCTTTTAATTTGTTCAGAATTAATTAATATGTGGAGTTATGGAGTGATATGTGTATGGTGGTTAATTGGTGGTTAGTGAACTCGTGTTAGTCAGCTCGGGTTAGTCTAGTTAAGAGCCCTTAGTCAGCTATTGATAACCATAGTTAGGAGAATGATTAGCTCTATAAATAGGAAGAGTTGTACACATTTTTGATCAATTGAATGATAACAGAAAATCCTAACAAACTCTCTTGATCAGTTCCATGGAGGAAGAAACCTAGATATGGTTTTCTTCTTCGATTCAAGGTTCTCTGAACCTTCATATGGTATCAGAGCACTAGACTGCGTTCGATCGTTGTCATCGTTACACTCTGCAATTCAGCTACACAGACGACATGGAAAATGGCGAAGGAAACAGCAATGGCGTCGGCAATGGCGATGAGATTCCGGATCTCGGCAGTGGTGATCGAGTTCCAGGAAGCTCATCTACTGGTCATGGAGGCAGGAATTCGGGAGCGAATCAAGCGGATCCGCTTTTCCTGTCCAACTCGGACCATCCAGGGATGGTTCTGGTGTCAGCTTCGCTCAATGGAAGGAACTTTCATAGCTGGTGTCGTGCAGTTCGTATGGCGCTAGGTGCAAAGATGAAACTCGGTTTCATCAATGGAAGGTATGAGAGGCCAAGCGAGCTCGATGAGGACTATGATCGATGGATGAGATGTGATTACATGGTCACCAGTTGGATCATCAACTCGATGAGGCCAGATCTGGCAGAAAACTTCATGTTTGTGCAATCGGCCAAGGAACTTTGGGAAGAGATACAGGAGAGATTCGCGGAATCTAATGCACCTCTGATCTATCAGCTCAAGAAAGAGATTAACGAGATCAAGCAAGGCAATTCTGGAGTTGGTGAATATTACAGTAAGAGGAAGAAGGCCTGGGATGAACTTTTGGAATTGGAACCTATGCCAGTATGCAAGTGTGGAGGTTTGAAGGCTTATTCATGTGCAATCTTAAAGCTGTTGCTGGACAGGGAAGCAGTCAATAGACTGATGCAATTCCTTATGGGATTATCTAACGCCTATGAAGGCATTCGAAGCAACATCTTGGCCATGGATCCACTCCCTTCTGTGAACCGAGCTTTTCATATGGTGACGCAGATTGAGCGTCAGAAAGGCATCACAGGTGGATCCTCTATGAGTCATGAGGTCCTAGCAGCTCGCTCTTTTGGTGCAAATGGATCTGGAGGTGTAGGTACCTCTCGATCTGGTGGTAAAGGCACACAAGGAGCTTCTGGATCCGGATCTGTTACTGTCGCATCTGGATCCTCTTCAAACAATTGGAAATCCAAGGAGGAATTGAAGAAGGAACAGAAGAAGGCGAAAATGGAGCTTGTTTGCAGCTATTGCAAGGAGCGAGGTCATGTGAAGGACACTTGCTTCAAGTTAGTTGGCTTTCCGGATTGGTATACAGGTCCTAAGAAAGGTCAGGAAGAGAAGATTGTTGCTCATGTTCAGGATCTAATGGAGGAAGACACTCCTCTAGAGGTGAACAAAGGATCCAAATCTGGCGTTGCTGATCATGACATGAAGCTTGTCAATGCTGTAGTTGCTGAAGTCATTCGAGCATTCAAAGGGAAAGCACCAGCAGATCCTTCAACCTCTGGTGGTCATGGATCTGGCTACATGAACTTCTCAGGTATGGTTTCTTGTTCAGTTTCTCAACACAACCAGGAGTTACCAATCACTTGGATTGCCGACTCAGGGGCATCAGATCACATAGCCTGTAGCAAGGAGATGTTCACATATTTGCATCTTCTTGCTCGGCCAGTGGTGATTGGATTTCCTGATGGCGTCACACAAGCTGTGAGGTACTCTGGGAGCATCAGATTCAGCAAGAATGTTCTTCTCAAGGATGTGCTCTTCATGCCTAGCTTCAAATATAACCTGATGTCTGTCTCAAAATTGCTTGATGATGAGGACTTTATCTTTGTGTTTTCCAAATGGAAATGTTGGCTGCAGGTCCTTTCAACTAATGAGATCATTGCAGTTGGAGTCAAAGATGGTGGAATTTACAAATTTTCAGGGTTTGGATGCACCCCTGGGCACTCTCCTCGCATCAAGAGATTGAATAACAGTCATTCCAATAACACTGTGAGTGGTTTTGTTGCCTCATCCAGTGACAGTAGTTCTATAGTTTTGAATCATGGTCGTTTAGGACATGTGTCTATGTCAAAGATGAAGCAATTTGATTGGGCTAAAGGCCACAACATTGATACTTTTGATTGTGAAGTGTGTCATCTGGCTAAGATGCACAAACTGTCTTTTGAAAGGAGTTCATCCTTAGCTGCTCAGAGTTTTGATTTGTTGCATCTGGATGTATGGGGGCCGTATAAAATTGCATCTTTGTGTGGTGCTAAGTACTTCTTAACCGTGGTGGATGACCATTCACGAGCCACTTGGACCTTCCTTATGAGGGATAAGGGTCAAGTAGGATCACTGATTACTAGATTTTTGGCTTATGTAGAAAATCAGTTTGGTACCACTGTCAAATGTCTAAGGACTGACAATGGATCAGAGTTCGTCAACGAACATGTTACTTCTCTTTTGGCCTCCAAAGGCATTATTCACCAACGTGCTGTACCTTATGTTCATGAACAAAATGGGAGAGTGGAGCGCAAACATAGGCACATTATTGAGACAGCCAGGGCAATTAGAATCAGTGCAGGGCTACCATTGAGGTTTTGGGGGGAATGTGTTCTCAGTGCTACTTACATCATCAACCTGCTCCCCTCCTCAGTGTTACACTGGAAAACACCCCATGAAATCTTGTTTCATCAGGTCCCAGATTACCACTTCCTGAGAGTAGTGGGGTGCCTATGTTTTGCTCACATACCCAGGGTGCACAGGTCCAAAATGGAAGCTGCAGGAAGACATTGTGTCTTCATTGGCTATCTCCAAATCATAGAGCTTATAAACTCTATGATTTAGAAACACACAAGGTGTTTGTTAGTCGTGATGTAGTATTTAGAGAGGATGTGTTTCCTTTCAAAGAGGTTCAAGATGGGAATGACAGCAAGGTGATGAATCCTTCTGCCACACTTCCTCATGTCTTGTTTGGAGATAATGAGGTTGATGCTTCTATTCCTCCCATTCAGATATATTCATTTCCACCCATTGTTCAACCCTCCTTACCTGTCCTTAACAGCCCTACTCCACCTGATTTGATGGTATCTGATTCAATAGAATCTTCCCATACTCCTGTATCAGATCCAACATCACAGTTAGCTGGTCTCAGTGTTGATAATCACTCTTAAGAGAGGGTTGTTGAACAGCTCCCTCCTAGAAGAATAGTCAGGCCAACCAAATTCCAAGATTATGTCTGCAAGGATTTACCTACTCGGAATCATCAGCCAGAAAGTTCAGGTTCACCTATGTTTTCTGTGGTTAGACCTGATGAGTTGCTTGACTACTCACAAGACTATGTTCACTCCTTGTTCAGTATCTTACATGTCACTGAACCTTCTTCTTTTGCTCAAGCCAACAAGTCACCAGAATGGAGAGAGGCTATGCATAAAGAAATTGTTGCTCTTGAGAGTAACAATACATGGTATGTCACCAGTTTGCCCACAGGAAAGAAGGCAATAGGGTGTAAGTGGGTGTTTAAGGTGAAATTCAGGGCAAATGGAGAGGTTGAACGCTTCAAAGCAAGGTTGGTTGCAAAGGGTTTTAACCAAGTGAAAGATAGGGATTACAAGGAAACTTTTTCTCCTGTTGCAAAGCTAGCAACAGTTCGGATCTTGCTTGCAGTTGCAGCTGTTAGGAAGTGGAATTTGCACCAACTAGATGTGAATAACGCTTTCTTGCACGGCTATCTTGATGAGGAGGTGTACATGCTGCCTCCTCCAGGGTACACTAAGGCTGATGCTGGTATGGTGTGCAAGCTCAATCGATCCATCTATGGCCTTAAACAGGCCAGTCGACAGTGGAATGTGGAGTTAACCAAACATTTGTGCCAGTTTGGGTTCAAGCAATCTCGTCATGACTATTCCTTGTTTGTGCTTGCATCTGGATCCAGCTTTACAGTGGCCTTGGTCTATGTTGACGACATGCTCATCACAGGCAATGATGAGAGGATGATTGCTCGTCTTAAACACTTCCTTGATCAAGCCTTCACCATCAAAGACCTGAGGTTTGCCAGATATTTTCTGGGCATGGAAGTGTCTCGTTCTGAGTTTGGGATCTTGCTGAATCAACGAAAATATGTTGTGGATTTATTATCAAATGCTTCAATGCTCAACTGTAAACCTGCCAAGTTTCCAATGCAGCGCAACTTGCATTTGAGCATACATGAGGGTGAGGTCCTAGAGGATCCTGAATGCTATCGTCGCCTCGTTGGGAAACTCTTGTACCTCACCTTGACAAGACCAGATATTGCCTACACAGTTCAGCAGCTCACCCAATTTATGGCAGTCCCACGGGCTCCTCACCTCCGGGCAGCTTTATTTCTACTCCGTTATCTTAAAGGGACAGTTAATTGCTCCCTCTTCTATCCCAGTGCCAGCAGTCTCAATATTCGCGCATATTCTGATGCTGATTGGGGAACATGTCGTGATACAAGTCGATCCTTAACTGGATATGGTGTTTTTCTGGGAGATTGCTTAGTTTCATGAAAAACGAAAAAGCAAAAGATGGTTTCTCGTTCCTCCGCTGAGAGTGGGTACCGCAGCATGTCTCATGCTGGAACAGAGATTGTTTGGATCACGGGTGTGTTACAGGACTTGCACATTGAATTTTCCACTCCAGTTCCTCTGTGTGGGGATAACAAAGCTGCTTTACGATTGGCGGCTAACCCGGTTTATCACGAGCGCACGAAACATCTCTGATTAGATTGTCACTACATTAGAGATCTTGTGCAAGAAGGCCTCATTGTCACGGTGTTTGTCCCGTCTTATTTACAGCTAGCTGATCTATTCACCAAGCCATTAGGTGCCCAGCAACATTTTGTGTTAGCTTGCAAGCTTGGCCTTGTATTCCATCATACACGTCCACCTTGAGGGGGGGATATGGAGTGATATGTGTATGGTGGTTAATTGGTGGTTAGTGAGCTCGTGTTAGTCAGCTCGGGTTAGTCTAGTTAAGAGCCCTTAGTCAGCTATTGATAACCATAGTTAGGAGAATGATTAGCTCTATAAATAGGAAGAGTTGTACACATTTTTGATCAATTGAATGATAACAGAAAATCCTAACAAACTCTCTTGATCAGTTCCATGGAGGAAGAAACCTAGATCTGGTTTTCTTCTTCGATTCAAGGTTCTCTGAACCTTCATAGGAGTATGTCGAGTTAACACATCTGTTGAAGAATGAGATACATCCAATTCGTTACGGTACGGTTCTAATTAAATTTCCTTTTGCGCCACTTTCATATGGCCATATGGGTATGAATTTTCTATCCTCCAGGATGTCTACATTCACTTCTCAGTTCTCACAAACTCACTTTTTTTTTTAATTTTATTTTGTTTTGTATTGGTTTTAATTTGAAGGTTGTGACTTGTGACTACGAGGGAAAGAGGTTTGGGAATAGGATGGGGAGATACATTTGTGGTCGATTGGAGTAGATGGACAATCACTTTATGTAGATATTGTTGTGAATTTCCGCGAATAAATATATAGTTAAAGAGAAAGAGAATGAAATAACAATGAGTCATAAATGTTTTGATGAATACATGCACACTATTATTCCAACTCAACACCCTATGTTTATAATAGAGAAATCTATATAGGTATAATCTCCTACAAATAAACTTAGATATACATAAAATCTATCTTATCTAAAACTTATTATAGATTATATATATATATATATATATATAACTATAACCAATAGATAAAACTTGTTAAAATAAATTGACTTTAACCTCAATCCAATTTATCTGTCTACCTTGAATTGATCAATTGTCTCATAAACAGATATAATGAATGGATTGGATTAATGTCGTTTTGATAACAAAACAAATTGATAAAAAAAATGATTGATTAACAGCACACAATTATATATACGAGGGTTCTTTGGAGATGCTTGATACAGAAGGGAGTGCCGAGGTCGTACATCAGAGTTATCAGGGATATGTACAAGGGTTCGCTGACTAGTACGCGTGTTAGAACGCCGAGTGGTGATTCAGAGTATTTTTATGTCCGAGTGGGGCTTCACCAAGGTTCAGCACTCAGTCCACTTCTTTTCACTCTAGTTTTGGACACACTTTCTGCACCGCTCCAAGAAGAGGTCCCATGGTGCATGCTGTTTGCTGACGATATTGTTCTAGTGGATAACTCAAGATCGGGTTTGGCTCGAAGGCTTGAAATCTGGAGAGAGGTGCTGGAGTCTAAGGGTTTCAGAATAAGTAGGACGAAGACCGAGTATGTCCAGTTTCGTTTTGGAGAGGGCGGGGACCCGGAGGCATCAGTTGTGTTGGGGGATGATCTTGTCCCAATGAAAGAGTCTTTCAAGTATCTTGGCTCTTTCGTTCAAAGCGATGGGGGTGTCGAAAAGGATATCGAACATCGAATCCAGGCGGGATGGTTGAGATGGAGAAGAGCATCGGGGTGTTATGCGACAAGAAAGTGCCGGCGAAATTGAAAGGAAAATTTTACAAGGTGGTGGTTAGGCCGACCTATTGTATGGCTCAGAGTGCTGGCCTATTACGAAATCTCAATTACAGAAGTTGTCAGTGGCTGAGATGAGAATGCTGTGATGGATGAGTGGGCACATGAGATTGGATAGAATCATAAATGAAGACATTAGGAGCAAGGTTGGAGTTGCGAGTATTGTTGACAAGCTGCGGGAGTCCAGATTACGGTGGTTTGGGCATGTTCGTAGGAGATCAATTTCAGCCCCTGTGCGTAGGTGCAAGAGCTTGGAGCTTGGTGCTATTTGTAGAGGGAGAGGTAGACAGAAGAAGACCTGGATGGAGGTTATCCGTCATGACCTCAATTTGCTGAACCTCTCAGAAAATATGGCTTTAGATAGAGACCACTGGAAGAGGCGCACTCGGGTTCCTGATGTTTAGTTATTCAATTCTGGGCGTTATGTCTTGTTGTTTCTGCTTATTTTCTTCCTTCCAACCTGCCTCCTAGTGCCTTCTTATTGTTTTTGCCTCCATTTGCCTGCTTGTCTATTGTTTGCCTTGTCTACATGCGCTTTAAGTAGCTTATTGTTGTGGGTCTTCCGGAAATACTCTCTTGACTCGTCGGGGAAAGAGTGCGTACATCCAAGGACGGATCTAGGGGTGGGTTGGTGTTTGCTGCAGCCCACCCCATTTTACCAGTAATATACTATAGGTAGTATGCAAAGAAATCACAATGTTTAAATGGCACAGTTGGTAAGGTATGAAGAGAGATGAATAGGAGATCGATGCGGGTTCGAACCCTTCTACTCCCAACTATATATATGCAAATTCAGCCTACCCAAGATTAGAATTCTGGTTCCGTGTCTGCGTACATCCTGACCCTGCGTTTTCGCGGAATATACTGAATTGTTGTTGTTGTATTACATGCACTTACCACACATACACGTGCGCACACACATATAGACTATATTATTGTATACTAGTGTGTGGGAATTCAAACTCGGATACTATTGAATCAGAGAGCTACGCATCGTACTATAAACTATATATATCTTTTAATTAATGTAACGATATACTCCATGTTTAATTAAGATACACTCCATATATGAACATAAAGAGGAACCCATGCCATGGCAGTACAGTACTCTCATACGTACGTACAGCAAAGCGCATTGAATTGTGCAGATCCGATCGCAATCGTGTCATTAACCAAAATGGAAGAGGCCAGCTAGCTACCTAGCTGCTGGTAGCCCGGTCCAGGTCCCGGCCCCGGCCCCGGTCCGGCCCCAGACCCCTACTATCATTCAACAATCACTCGATCTATAGTACGTTAATTCAAAGGGAATAAATATATGGTAACGCCTCTTTCAGATATATATGGACCACCATCTCCATCATCATCTATGTACCTACCATCCCACATTTTCTTCTCCAATCACTATATATCTTCATGCCTACCACACATTACTACTTGGTTCAATTATTAATTCATGTTATTTTTAACATTCACTATATAAATTCTGGAATATAGTAAAGCAAAGTGGCCCATTAGCTCAGTTGGTTAGAGCATCGTGCTAATAACGCGAAGGTCGCAGGTTCGAGACCTGCATGGGCCAATATTAATTTTTTCCCTATATTTTTTTTATGGGTGGTTTTCTGCAAAATATACTGATTTTAGGGTGCGTTGAGTAATTTACGCTTTTCTCTATCCTCTTTCAGTCTTTCCGTCTCCGGTCTCTCCCTCCTGGTATAGTGGTATCAGTGTCTGACGACTGACGAACACCTGTTTCCAGCTTACCTGAACTGAAGAACTCCTCTGTCACTCTCTTGCTTAATCGCTTCTCATGAGCCTCTCTTTCTCTATCTCTTAGCTTTTCGAATTCGAGCCAGGAGAGTAGAATCTAGTGTGGCTACCCCTGTGAAGTCGTCCTAGGTTGCGCTGTCCAACTTGACGGTTTCAGAGTTGGAGTAATTACACCGTTAGCCACTCTTTTCACCCTGCGAATTTGAATCAAGTAAGTTGATAAGTTTTTCAATTTAGGGTTCCTTTATTTAGGTATCTGTTGCAAAACTTTGGGTGAATTTGGTAATAGGGATTTTAATTTTGGGTATCAAACTTAGTTCTTGCACAAATTTAGAGATTTGCGAATTTGAACACGAGTTGTGCTGAGTTGAATTCCGTCAAAATCTGCTGAATTGAATCCCATCGAAAATTTGGTACATCCAATTTGGTTTATATGGAATAGTTGCCTTATATATGAACTGTATTAGTAGCTGAATTGAGATGAAAGACACTAAATATCTGGTTTTAAAGACAAAATTTGCTTTAAATTTTGGGAACAATGGCGCCAACATCTCCTCTTCATGAACAAGAGGTAAGGTTCTTTATTGAGTGGGTAAAAGACTAAAAGGGTTGAGCTGAGGTACTTTATCACATTGTGTTAGTGCAGTTGCGTTGGTTCTGCATTGGCATTGAATGATTAACTGGCTTAGTTAATTCAGCAAATTCAGGAAGGAAGATACTGTGTAGATGGCACTCTGTGCTATCACATATTTGGTTCCTTTGAAGCAGCCCCCTTTACCATCAACTAGAGTTTGCGTGAGGAATCAGAGAAGGCCAGTTATTAATCTTCCCAAGAAGACTATGTATGATATATCTGTTGGTAGAGTACGAGTTCTACCTAGTTCTGTATGCTTGTTTGCTTTGGAGCATGCTCCTTTTCAGTCTCACGAGGCCGTTTGGGAGGATCCCGATGATGGAAGTGGTAGTGATTATGACGAAGAGGATGTGGGATTGCAAGAAAATGATTTGGATTTTGAGAGTGATTGGGAGGATAGAGATGATTCTCTTTCTGTGGTTAATGAAATGAAAAATAATAGCATGGAACACGAGGATGATCTCTTGCAAGGTTCTTTATCCTTTCTTTCTTCTTCTTTTTTTCATTTTCTGAGTTGGATTTGCTACTGAATTGTGTTGTTGTATACACATTCAATAGAACAGCAAAGT
The DNA here is from genome assembly GCA_963922045.1 of Persicaria maculosa. Classification (NCBI taxonomy): domain Eukaryota; kingdom Viridiplantae; phylum Streptophyta; class Magnoliopsida; order Caryophyllales; family Polygonaceae; genus Persicaria; species Persicaria maculosa. The sequence continues at coordinate 21,135,088 of OY998252.1, read as the reverse complement.
GAAAGTGAAAGAAAAACAGAAACAATTTCTTACTCGCTAGACTAAACTTTTCTATGATGCTCGAAATAGATCCTATCCTTTTTCATTCCAAATGAGTTTTATAAATGCTTTGAAGTAAATAACTTTTTGTTTCCTTCTCAAGTTATGTTTTAGTGATCTCTCTCTGTAAGCAATGAGATATTATATAAGGGTTCTCTGCTTTATGAAATGTGGTTTAGGTTTTCAATGTGTATGATTTCAGATTGGATGCTTTAAGGTTCCACGGTTCTACCACTTATAGAAAAAGTACACATATTGCAAGTTTAATTGTAGAGCAGCTTTAGTTAAGACTATTATGGAATTGAACTTGTTTCTCTGAATGGTTGTGTACTTTTTGCATATCTTCATTTTTGCATCTCTGAATGGTTGTGTACTTTATGCTTGAGGGTTTTTTTTTTTTTTTCATGTGTGTTCTTTGGTTTTCCTTCTCCTTATTTATAGTTATGTATAACTACGGTTAATTTCGGATTTGTGGCTAAGAAAATTACTTATAGGGCACTGTGATCCTTGTAGAGATTGAAGCTATCTTGAACCCAGAGGAAAGGGCAATCTTGCAAGCAAATAAAGCTCCTAACCTTGAAAAAATCTCAACTGTAAGCAACTAATAGAGTAGTATATAATTTATATGACATGCTTTTCATTTATGATCTATTTTAGCATGTCTTTACTTTTCTGACCTACATGATTTGCAAACAAATTCCTCAATTCTCTTTCCTATATATATATGATGATGTTATTGATTGTTTTGATTTTATCACATAACTTTTTGCATAGGCCAAGTGGAATCCACTCCATACACTTGCACTATCAGGCCAGATTCATTTATTGGACAACTTGCTTGAGAATGGACTTGATATCAACTTCTCTGATAAGGTGGTGATAGTGATTGCTAAATTGTCTGTCGGCTGGTTTTTGCAAGTGACAATTTAGATTGAGCTAATAAGATTACACTATAAACTTTTAATAGGATGGTCTTACATCTCTTCATGTTGCTGTAATTGGTAAAAAGGAGGCTGTCATCAGTCATCTACTCAGAAAAGGTGCAAATCCTCATGTCAAAGATAAGGTTTAGTTACCAGAGCTACAACTTATTTCGGTTGTGATCACAGAAACTTTCCTTTCACTTGGAAAATCTAACTTTCTACTTTCGTGTTTTAACGCAGCATGGGGCATCCCCACTTCATTATGCAGTACAAGTTGGGGCAATGCAGACTGTTAAGCTATTAATTAAGTATAAAGTTGACGTTAATGTTGCTGATAATGTGAGTGTAGTGTATATTATGCTCCTGCACCGTTACCGCGATGTTTGTTATTAGCCTTGTTAAGTCTTTTATGTTTTTATTTGACAGGAAGGTTGGACTCCATTGCATCTTGCCATGCAAAGTAGAAACAGAGATATCGCAAAAGTCTTGTTACTGAACAGTGCCGATCCTTCTAGGAGGAATAAGGTAGTGTGATCCATGTAGAATTAAACCGTAATTTTGTTCTGTCCAGCCTTTTGCTTTCTTGCCTCATCTAAAATTACACGAGTCCTCCATTTAATATGATTCAGAACCACAGCAATAAAATCTTCCTTTGAAATTATGTATGACAATTGAGAATATACGGACAATAACATTCTAGGACTTTTCTAACCTCTAGCTTATTATCATCAGATGATTATGATTGTAGCGGAGGATATATACACCATTTTTCCCTCATAAGTCATATCACTAGAAGGTATCATAACTATATCAAATTTTATAACAATAAAATCTTCCTTTGAAATTATGTATGACAATTGAGAATATTCTTTGATTTGAATATTTGATGGAATTGTTGTTAAGGTGTTATTATATATGGGGGTTCTATAATCTATTTAGAAGACAAGTAGAGAACATTGCTTTGATTAGAAGTTGACATGCGCTTTTTCTTTTGCAAAAATTTAAATGTGAAGGTTTATTTTGGTGTGTAAAAGGTCCTAAGCTGAAGTAAATTTTGAAGCTCTACAACTTTTCGGAAGTATATTTATTGGTTACTATAAACTGTGAGATGTAGAAATAGTTTGAGACATTGCATTACTGGACTCAACATATCCTAGAGAGAGGTTCGTTTCCAGATTACACAAAAGAGGAACATGTTTAGTTTTGGCTTATATCATACGGAGTATAACTTATGAATCTCCATCAACTGGTTTTTTAAATCAAAAAATTAATTGAATAGGATGGCTATCAACTCTTTATGTATCTTAATTAAACTATTACTAGTATATAGTTTAACTTTAAAAGGGAGCTTATTTAAAAGCATGTGTAGCCTCAACCACCAGTATGTTTATTCCAGTGTCTTCTGCTTTGAGTTGCAGGATGGAAAGTCGCCAGAGGATTTGAGCATGGCATATGGGAAAGAGTTCAAATCGTATGAGCTTGCCAAGTTGCTGAAGCTTCTTCCTGCATACAAAGGCCGCCTTTGATTCGGCTTTATGGGATGCCCACTTCAGGCGATTCACCTGAGATTACCATAGAAATGTAAATGAGGTACGTTTTGGTTTGCAGTTCTGGTGTAGGGTTAGTACGGAGTGTAACATAGGCTGCATCTTCATTGTATAGACATAGGCTTTGTTTGGATAACAAGATAAAATAGGAGCTTAGCTCTAGTTGCTTGAAATAACATGTTTAGACTTTAGTATAAAAAATATGGTCGCAAGAAATCAATTATCGCTTAAAACCACTGAATCTCCGCCAACTGCTGCATACTAAATATTAATATGAGCTTGGTTGTGTATATGAAACTCCAAGTTAAATAGCAGAGTGTGACCCAAATCGAACATGTGACCAATACCATGTCAAACAACGTGGTCCTCTCTAATCAAAACACAGGAAAATAGGGCATTGGCATGGCGGTGAATTGAAAACCAACAGGCAATAAGGGTCCAGGGGTAGTTCCTGAAAATAGGCTAAAATACGGGGTGGTTTTTGTAAATTCCCTTTGAGAGCATATGTTAACTTACATGGATCAATAATCATGAAAGATCACATACATGAATGATTAGAAGGTCAAAGGGAGAACAGCAAAAGATCTCTCAGAAGATAATCAGACAGATGAATCATTTTATTAATGTCAAACAGTACTGAACCTTTGAAAATGTCTGCCACTTGCATCTGTTTGCTTTCATAATGAGAAAGATCAAACACAGGGGGTCCAAATCCAACGCCCATCAGCAACTACAACCTGTTCCTGTGGGTTTGAGGCTCTTTAAGATGGGTGGTTGTGGTTTGGTATTTGGTTATCTTATCTGTCAAATTACTCAACTAATTTGAATGGGACAACCACCTAGAATCCTAGATAATCATTCAGTTAGCATGCTTAATGCTTTATTACTACTATTAACTTGTCCGTACACTTCTAATAATTTTACACCTTCAAATCACACCTGATGGAATCTTATTTCTGAATGTCCAGTTATTTGGCCTTTCAGGGATCCTTGAAGCCAAGATAGATCTACCAGCATACGTTAGCTTAGCTCAGTTGGTAAGGATTGGTTTTGTGTTCAGTTCTTGCTGCCGATGGATGATTGGTGGGCGATCTGTAAGTACATCTGTAAGCGACCTTGCATTGTCATTTGATGAGTTGAGAAACTGAGAATACAAGAGAGAGTTTTTCTCCACTTTAACCATAGTAAATCCTATATTATTGCAGTTAATTTAAATAATTTCACTTGTTCTTTTTAGCTACAATGCTACAGTAACCAAACATAGAACTGCTAGTGTAAAAAATGCCCTTTGGAGCATTCATCCAATAAGTGTGTAGTGGTGGAAAAGGAAATGAACACTTTGATGATATTTTTCTTTTCATCAATGCTTTTCACTTGCACTTCTGTTCATGGAGATCAGCTTACTGAACACCCTCTTCGGCTGCGTTGGAACCGACTTCAGCTTCGACGCCTCGTTCGATTCATTCTCAGCCAACTTCATCTTTAGAGTCGGTACAGGGCCAGAGGCACTCTGCTGGCTCGCAGCTCGAATGCTGGCTGTGGTATGTGGTGGTTTAGCCGAGTGCTGCCTTGAAGATGCGTTGTCGTTGTCTTGTGTGGCGAGTAATGCTTTTATATTGTCAGGGAGATCAGTGACCTTGTTGCCTGGAATGGCAGCTCGAGTGTGCTCGTAGAAGAGGACTTGGACTACTACTCTCAACGGGAGGAGCTCGTTCTGAGCGGCGTGGGTGCAGGCTTCCATGGATAGCTTCTTGCAGTCTAGGACTCGGCAAAGGCGCTTCCTTTCGCTTTTGTTGAGCTCCGGATGTGCCTATCAATATGGCATTATAAGCTGTGTCATTTAACCATTCAACAAACGAAATGATGTCCAAAAAATGCATATCTGAATGGAAGTGGCTCAAACCAACCAGGCATTGTCGTCGAACCATGATACCTTAACGCGAAAAAAGCTTCAAAACGAACGCAAATAGACGGAAACTCTTGCACAAACCTTCAAAAAGGCGTCGATTGCTTTGTAAAGAACATCATGGTCAGTCCTCGCAAAGTCCGGTATGGATTCAGCAATGGAGATCATCTTCGACAGAGGTAAGTTCCCATCCCGCGCAATCTCAAGAAGGTATCTATCAACGATCCTTGCGACCTTCACCTTGGCGCTGTGTGAAGCCGAGGAAAACCTCCTGCTGTCTTGAAACACCATATCGATATTCTCCATCGACCTAGACCTCCTCCTCCTCTCGAGCCTGCCCTTGAGCCGCGGTGGGCTGGTTGGAGGGCTCTGCCCTTGGGACATAAACTGCTCCAATATACTCATCACAATATCAACATCATACTTGGTTGTCTCGTTTGCTCGCGAAGCAGGAGCTGCAATCAACAGATCCTTAACCGACGCATCCTCCAGCTGCATCCCTACTCTCCTAACCAACTCAGTCTTCGAAGACGACGAGGCAGCCAGCTTGTTTGCAGCCTTAAGCAGCTTGAGCAAGAAGCTGCATTGGACAGCACCCTTTTCGGAAGGTAGTAAGCTTACAATAGACTCCAACAGCAGCCTGTGCTTGGAGTTGCTCTCCTTAGCAGTCCTTGAATCCATCTCAGAAACCGATTGCTTCGTAGGAAACCACCGCGAAGCATAGACCTGCAACGACTCACCAATGTGGCGCGATGCCACCTTCCCACTCGACTTGATCGCTATCATAGTCCTCCAATACAAGTCTATAGCCAACTCCGCGACATCCTCACCCCACCAACTCCTACCTTGCCTCTCAATATTCTCATTGCCACTCGCCTTGCAAGGGCGACTCATGACTCTCGCAGCGATGGCCTCAATGCACCGGCTGGTGATCCCGGCTTCCTCTGACCATATGTGCAACCCCTTTGTGCTTTGGAGGGCCACAATTGAGTCCTTCCATCCATGGAGGACACATGAGTTGAAGAACACCTCAATCTTGCAGATCAAATTCCCCTTTTCGGCGTCCTCAGTCATCTGAAGGTACTCAGCTGCACACCATACCGCCACAAGGTTGTAAGCACTCAGCGTGATGGTGATGCCATAGCAGAACTTAGCACACACCTCAAATGCCTCCACACTACATGGGAACTCAGGGATCTCCACCATTTCCTGTTGCAGTGACTCGCTGCAAAGCTTCTGAAGCCGCGAGCATTTCGACAGCAATGGGAACTGCACTCATCACAAAGCTTAAGCTACATTCACTTGACAGTACATAAAATCAGTAGTGAGTTGTTTGAGAGATTATATTACCTTGTGTAGCAAATATCTGTTTCCCTTCACGACCACTATGAAATCACTTGCCACTTCAGAGGAAACTGACCTGCAACCATGTTCAACTATATCAAAACAAATAAACAATAAACAAAAAGGGGTTGATTCTTGATTACCTTATAGTTTCAGAAGTGTAGAATGTGTCAGGCTTAGAACCAAGTTTCATGAACTTCATGGTTTTTGATTGTGTTATCTTGAGTCACACATAGATCAACCTACAAGAGCCTACCATTCAATTCTGTATTAATACCAAAAACAAAATGTACAAGTTCATCTCCACCACACAGGATATATTGCAAAGCAAAGTACTATATATATGTGTGTACAAAGGGGAAAGTCAATTAAAGAGACAAAAAGAAGGAGAAAAAGGAAATTATGGAATTGGGATGTTTTTTTAGTGAAAATTGCAGTTTGAAGCACACAAAATAGGGAAGAAAGAAATGATGAAGCAGTGTCCGTACAAATTTGGCTGAAAAAATGCATACCCAAAGCTTTCTATAAAGCAAAGATCATATAAAATGTGAAGGGTTAAATTTGGGTGCAGGAAAATGAAAATTAAAGAACACAAAAGGGAGGGAAGATGAATTGATGAGGCAGAAATTATATGTGGTTTTAATAAGAAGTTGATGACAGCGTGCAATGGACAAGCTTCATTCTCACGTGCTTATCCTGCGCCCACCCCCTATTTTTAAGTTTATTTCCTTGTTTGTGAAAATTTGCTTATTTTCATAACACAAATGCATTTGCTACTGCTGGACTACTTTTATACTAAAGGTTTCATCACCGTCCGCATGGATTTAGTTTAACTGGTCATAAGGGTAATATTCGCAGTAAAAGATCAAGCAATCTCTCAAATGAGGAATGAAGAGGCAATCTCTCAAATGAGAGGATAAGGGGCGTCAGGCCCGTCCCGATGATTTCGAAGACCCGGTGCGAAAAAAGAATTAGGCCCTATCATTTTTTTCATATTTTTATATAATCATAAATTCATATTTATATTTATAAACTAGATGCATTTTTTTATTTCATATATTAATAAAATATATGAAATGCAAAAGATGAAGAAGGCAACAAAAATCAAGGATTTTGTAAAAAATTGTTTAAAGACGAGATTTTTTTAAATGATACATAATTATATATTTATCCAAAATTAAAAGAAAAATAAATTTTGGAAAGAATATTAGATAGGGAAATTGAGGTGAAACTAGGAAATAAAGAGACCCTAAAAATCAATATCAATCAATATATAATACTAAAACAGAGGCGTGGAAATCATATGTGGCGGGCTCTGGTGCGATTCGCTTACGTGTCTTTTTCTGGTGAATTCTGACCCCGTTTCTTTGACACGTCAATTAATGAATGTCCAATCAATTCAAGCCATGTCATACAACGGTCTAATCAATTTATCTATGAGTAATTTCAATCAATTTTGTATATTTTATGTTAAAAAAATCTTCAATTTATTCTACATAGTCAAATCATATTACGTAAAACATATCAATACACATTGATTAGATATTTTGCTGGCTATAGGATATTAAGTTAAAAATAGCTTTAACTAAAAAATATGATTTTATGTTAAAAAAATCTTCAATTGATTCTACATAATCAAATCATATTACGTAAAACATATCTATACACATTGATTAGATATTTTGCCTATCTATACACATTGATTAGATATTTTGCCGATGTAACCGTATAGATATTTAGATAGATTAGTTCAAATTGGGGTAAATTAAAATTTTAACCTATCATTAATATAATATTTTATCTTAAAGTAATTTTTGTAATATTTTTATACAAGTTAAAAATCTACTTGAATGAAGATAATATTTTACCTTTAATTAACACGTCAATTAATGAATGTCCAATAAATTTAAGCCACATCAATTAAGGATTTCACATCTTTAGCCGCATCCTTTGACTTATCGTTATTTAACAATCACAATTAATTTAAATAACAAAATATTATCATATTTTGATTAGTTACATTTTGATAATTTTTTTGACTTATTTAAATATATCTAATGAATTTTGATAAACTAAACACCTTATAAATGCGTAATAGAAAAACACTAATTTTTTTTAAACTTCTGCACTAACTATTGATAAACTAACATCTTATAAATATATCATAGAAAAGCCCTAATTATTTTTTTTGAAACTTCCGCACTATGCACTAACAACATCTTTTATATTATATGTGTATATTAAATTAATTTATATATATATATATATATATATATATAATATCCTAACAAGTATGTATTTATTTAATATAAATGAGATTTTTATCTCTCTATTAATGATTTAATCTAATCTATTAAAATAAATGGAACTTCCTAGCAGCTAAGTATTTATTAAATATAAGAAAGATTTATCATCTATCAATTACTGGTTTAAGACATTCCTTAATTAATATAAAATACATAAAGTTTAATTAAACCTTTTCTATCATATGTCTTATGTACATTTGTTTTCATAATTATATGTATATATGATCATATATGATAAAGTTTGACTATATTTTACTACTAAATCAAACAATGGACAACTCTAAAATTTATGAGTTAATTTGTATTTAGTGAATGATTTTTTGCATTTCAAAATCAAATTTTATAATAATATAAATATTTACCCATATCTTAAAAAAAACATTTCTTTTTAATGTAAATTTATTAGTGGGGTCATAGGCGAAACTTCAATTATTAAATAAAAATATAATATGATAGATTGTTTTATTTTATTAAGCTTTATACATTTTTATTAGTTGCAACACAATTTTATTTATTTTTATCTTTAAAAAAATTGTTAATAATGATATTTATTTAATTAAGATATTTTAATGGATTGTATATTGATTTCCCATAAAGTTTTCAATCAAGTTATTTTTAATCTTGGTAATTTAATTAAAAAGAAATCAAAGATAACATATATAATAAAAAAATATTTATTAAAATACCGCGTAACACGCGGGTAATAAGACTAGTAAAAGGAAAAGGTGAGCCCCGAAATTAAAAAAAAATAGAAGGAAAAGATGGGCCCGAAAATCTAAAAAAAAAACAGAGGTGATTTAAAAATGATGGATGGGAAGCGGATGGGAATCGAACCCAGTCCCAAAATCCCCTACATAAATTGCAACTACCACCACACTAACTTGTTTCCTTGAATATCTGTCGAAGCTTATTGTTTACATACTAGTAAAAAGTGATATTGGGCCCCCAAAATATTTGGGCCCTGTGCCAAAACACCGGTTGCACCGCCCTGTGAGCCGGGCCTGAGGGGCGTCTAAAGTGAGCGATTTCACCTTTTGGAGCAAAGTACCTGAAATCCATACATGTGTTTTTTCTTTTAAAGAATCAATTTTGATTTTTTTTTTTTTTGTGTAAAAGATATTGTTGCTTTAGTTTATTACTATATAAGATATTAACAAAAACAAAATTATGAATATAGTTATAACTTTAGTGGTTTTTTTGAAAGGAAATTAAATTTATGGTTGATTTTGTAGGAAGTCGAATATTTTAATTATGGGTTTTCAATCATATCCCATTTATATTTTAAGGAAGCTTGCATATGAAAATCTCAATTTTTTTTTTTAAAATCAAACCATATTTCATTAATAAATATGTTTCATTTAAATGTGATATAGATATTTAACAAATCATTAATGGGAATATTGAAGAAAAGACGCCTATTCCGATCAATCAAAATTCATTGACCCCAACAAATTCAGAGGTCAATTTGTAACACCATTCAAAGTTGATGGCCTTCGGAATGGTTTCACTTAATGCAGATCCAACCAAAGTTAAATGGTATATTGCTTGAATTGGTAAATAAAGAGCGGGTATCCGAGGTTCGAATCGACGAGTCATTCCGGAATGGTTTTAAATGGTATATTCCAATCAAAGGCCGTCATGTAGATTTTGGTAATACCTTTGGGGCAGAAGCCGAATCATCAACTTTAAATTAATGTTACTATTTTTTAAACACATGTTTTAAGAAGAAAAAAAACATTATTTATTCAAACTAATCATCACTATACTAACCTTTTAAATTAATGTTACTATTTTCTAAATTCTCACTACCCTCTATGGCTAATTAAAAATGTTTAAAATAACAAAACCTCACGAATGAATACAAATCATTAAAATTCATTAATTACCTATGAAATCTAAAATACTACCCTCTATAGCTAATTATATATAGTTGATAATAAAAAAAATGCCCTAAAACATCATATATGTATAACCGAAGGGAGTATGCTATGATTGATCAAGTTTCATCAATACTCCGTAATATACAAGTAAATAATGTGGTCGAGATATGTTGAAGGTGACATGTATTTATTGGCTGGAATTGAAATCTTTTATTGAAGGATTAGATGTTTTTTTTAATTAAAAAAAATAGTGCATTCTTATCTAGTTATCTCTAACATATGTAACATCATTTGATCAATTTCATATTAATTTACAATTGAGATAATTTTCTTCTTGAAGGGAACATGATATGATGGTTTGTTAGATCCACACACATTATGTGCTAAACTTAATAAGCATATTAACAAGCCTAATATCTTGATAATATGAGCTTTTAAAATATAAATTTACATGTACAATTGCAAAATACCAACACTAACATAAAAATGTTGGCATCAATAGGTATCTCCAATTTTTTTTTAAGTTCACTCATTCTGAACGAAAAATTACGATGTGTTTTAAAAGAGAAATAATTCATAATTTTAAGAAAACGTTTAAAGAAAATGCTTTGCTATCTATAGGACATGTCCATATTGGTGCAAGAAGAGGAGCGTTCACCGCTTCAAGTTGAAGCTCTTACTCTTAAACATGATATCACAACGACTAGGCATCTTAACCTACCATGTCATATTTGGGAATTCGTTTAGGAGGAGATCGAGATAATTTATGTTGATATCTTACCTACTGGTTGTAGTTCTGAGAGACCTAACTCTACAACATCTTTTGAAAAGTTAATAAGGTAGCAGACGAGTTTGTCTCCCTTTATTACTATTTCTCTAAGATTTATATGGCGATGTATCTATTTTTAAGACTTTCGTCTGTAAGAATGATTTTTCCCTCCCTCTATGATAAGATAAAGAAAAAAAATGAATGGTGATTTACATCTTTCAATTTCTTAAAAAACAATAATTTTCTTATATTGGGCCATATGAGTTCATATGATGAAAACAATATTTAAATCTTTTATTTGCGAAATATGAGTAGCTAGGATAGTAGCATAGCAAGTACTTGCAAGTAGAGATTGGCTTGTAGGAAGAAGCCATAGGATAGACTTTGGGCTCAGTTACCAATCTTGCCATTGTCGTACGGGCCGGCCCTCCCGACAGATCCCTAACTAACTGGGCCCATCTCTACTTTTACCACTTTTGCTAATATATTTATTTTCTTCATAAAATTTGTCTATAATCAAAACGTTTTATCTAACCAATTTTCTAAGATCTTTTTAAATTGAACATAATTATAATTTAGTTTTTCTAATCTATGTCTTAGTTAAAGTCAATAGATTATACTATATTATTGTTCTATTTAAAAAGTTAATATTTTATATTCTTTTTAGCTTCTTAAAAAAATGTGTTACAATCTATATTTGAAGGTGATGGGAGTAATCAAGATAGTGAATTTGATGATCCCATTAGTCCATACCGTGGTACCCACGTAATAAATGGGTGACTTTTGACCACATAAGCTTTTCAATTACAACAATAATTGAAATCCAGGGTCACTCACTCTATAAACAAATTTTAAAGCTAAGGCCAATTAATCTCTTAGAGCAACCCCAACAGCTTTGGTAGAAATTCTCTAAAATAGAGATCAAAATGTCAAAATCTCTAAAAAAAATTCACCCCAACTCCAACAGTTTCTCTATTTTACAGAATTTTGCATTTATTATACACTATAATAAATACAAAAATCTATATTATATTAAATGCATCTATTAAGTATATATTGCAAAACATATGCAATATTTCTTCAGGATATATAGCTTGCCCAGCAAATCAAGGAGAGTTCATCATTTTTTGTTTTAATTTACTAAAATTACATTTGTACAAAGTATACATGTACAATTACAAAAGCACTTTCAAAACGATATGTATGATACTGTGATTTGAATTTGAAAGTTTTCTTGAAAATAGCTTGCAATGATAAATTTCATGCTTATCAACACAAAGACATTAAGCAGGTATATGTCATTTCAGTGAGCCAAAAACTATGCACACACCAAACTCTGATACACACTTCTGGGTTTAAGTTCACTACAACAAAAGCCCATGAATATATTAATGAAATAAGAACAGCAAGGGCGAACAGCAGCAATCAGTGAAACAGATATATAGCATAAAATCAGTACGTGAAACAAGAACAGCAGGGGCGAAACATTAAATCGAAATTTCTAACAGAGAGCAAGCGACAGCAACAAAGAAATCATCTTGATATTCAACAGGGAGCAAGCGACAGCAACAAAGAAATCAACAGAGATTGAGAAGCAATCGGGAACAAGCAATGGGCAAGCCAAATCAACTCAAAAGCAATTGAACTTCAAAAGCAAAATCAGCAGAGAGCGAAGTTTGGAGTAAGTGAAATCAACTCAGAAGCAATCGAAATTCAGAAGCGAAATCAACAGAGCGGAGTTTGGAGAAGTGAAATCAGAAATCAAAATCAGAAAATCACATACCTTCACGAGTTTGGAGTAGCGGCAACGCTAAAAAAAAAACCTACAGTATTGTTGAACGTGTTGCAATTGATAAGTTGAAGGATTTGATCAATAAATTCAATATAGGGAGGAGTGTACATTGAATTTTACAGATCAATTCTTTTCCTCTAAATTTAGAGAAATTTTCCCCTTTTCCATCAATTTCTCTATTTTGCAGATGTGTTTAGAGAATCTGTTGGGGAGAAAAATTACTCTTTTCCTCTAAAATCCTCCTCTTTTTCTATTTTAGCACAACTGTTGGGCTTGCTCTTAGCACGATATGTTTTAAAGTGTTATCACGCCTATATTTTTTCTTTTCCATGGGTCTACATATATTTTACCTTCATTCAAATATTTAAAATACAAATTATGAAATATAAAGAAGAGTACAAATATTAATTATATACTCCATCTGTTTTTCATTTTTATTTTATTAAGTAAAAATTCGAGCTCAAACAACCTTAAAATTCAAGTAGCTGATAAATCGACAGATGATTGACCATTTTATGAGAATGATAAAAATAATATAAAATATGAACTAGTTTTCTTTTAAAAAAAAAAATATAAGTCCATACTTATTATTGTATGAAATTATAATTTTTTAAAAAAAATTACAATATTTTATATTATTTTATAATCCTAAAAAATGCAAATAAGTAGTAAAGGTCATATAAAAAAAACGGATATAGTATTTGTCAGGGATGTTTGTAAGAATCATCTATGGTAGTATTTCTAACAAAGATAGGTGGAAGTAAACACGTAAAGACAAGTTGGTTAATGTGAAAACCCTACTACATGAACTCGGAAACTAACCTTGCAACACTCACAAACTAGCATAGGCAATGTATATAAACTCTAATTAATGTACACACGCATAAAATCTAAACATAAAAGGAACAATATCTTTCTTCCTACGAATAAAATACAAACTCATATCTTAATAATCCGTTGCCCATATTTCTCTTCCATGACATAACCTTTTCTTTTCTTCCAAGATCCTTAATACGTATCCTTGATAAGATCCCATTCATGATCTTCTTTCTTTCTTGCAAGTATTTAATTAGGAGCAATCAAGTTTAACATGGGTTATTCTTAACAACAAGAGAACATGGAGGTGATAAGATCCTCCAACAGATGTTTTAAATATTTTTTTTTATTTATTAAATTTTAATTAGACAAAGAGAGGTAGTGTTGGTGAACATGTCACTCATTCCCACTAGTCACCAAACGTACACCTTCCTCACCAATAGCTATATTTTAATATATCCAGGGGCAGAGCCAGTTTTGAGCGGGGGTCACCATATATAGTAGTCGACAATAAGATCGAGAAAAAAATCGTAAAACACAACGTGTTCGATAGTACAAACTAGTGTCAACCTATGATTTTAAAAATACTACAAATATATATAATGAAAATAAGGATAAAAAACGAAAAATAAAGATATAAAATACAATAAATAAACATTGCATTATTAACATGTAATAATGTATAACTAGATATAAAAAATTTAAAATTGCGTAACTTCTTACCATATTCTCAAAATAAGTAATATAACCTATGATTTCGAAACTCTCGAGATGAATTGTAATATGTGAATTTCAATTTAAGTAAAATATTAAAGTATTATAGTATATTGAAATAAAACTAAAGTGACTAATACTGTTGTAATTTTCAACCATTTATAACTTTTTAATCAGATGTCGGATCAGGGCGTATTGTAATATATCAAAACGAAGCTATCGACGAGGAGAATACACCTAGATAATTTTTCGGATGAGGGGAGGGTCACGTGACCCCCTAGGACCCCCTAGATCCGCCTCTAGATATATCATGAGTATAAAAAGCTCCATATGAATAAAGATTTAACAAATTTTAACCCTTCTAGTATCATCATTCAATCCGAAAGCTTTAAAATGATAGATCATATTATTGTTATGACCCAAAGATCGATCAGGAGGAAGCTTTGGACTTCCATGGAAAATTGAAATTGAAGGAAATAGATTTAGAGAGGAAAAAAGAGAAGTTTAGAGAGGGAGATAAGAGAATAAGAGAATAGAGAGATTAGCCGAGAATCACTGGCTCTGATACCATTGTTATGACCCATGGTTGATTGAGAGGATGTTTTGGACTTTCATGGAGAATTGAGATAGAAGGAAAGTGATTTAGAGAGGAAAGAAGAGAAGTTTAGAGAGGGAGGTAAGAGAAAGATTAGACGGGAGAGTTAAGAGTAAGTATTTGATTATTCCTTTTAATCATCTGTTTAATACAATCCTTGAGTATTTATAATTTTTTTCGAAATATTCAAAGAAAAATAAAAAATTACAAAAAAATTCACAGTTTGAAAATATTTACAAAAATATTCAAAATTTGCAGGTGTGTCGGAGAAACGTGGTCTGAGACCGCGTTTCATTCACAAGATGTACCGTCTGAAATAAAAAAAAAAACCACAAAGAAAGAAACGCGGTTTCAAACCGCGTTTTACCATTAATTTTGGGTAAAACGCGGTTTCAAACCGCGTTTATATTAATTAGTATTTTTAAATTAAAAAAGTAAAAAAAAAAAAAAATGAAACGCGGCTTGGAGCCGCGTTTCATTTGTAACCTCCCCAATTGCTCAGATCTGAGCTCCATAGCCATGGCATCTCGCATCTCCCTTCTCGGCCTCTTGCGGCGCCTCTTGCTCGTCTCCTACCGCCGACAACCATGGGTGCTCCTCCCTTAGTCCTTGCTCTCCGCCTCTCCTTACCGGATTCTCGACCTCGCCCTCCTCTCACCGTCCTCGCTCTCCGTCCCCGCCAACAATTGCAACCACAGATCCGAGATCCCGCCCTCTCGCCTCTCCTTTCCCGCTCGTCTCCTACCGCCGAAAACCATGGGCGCTCCTCCCTTCGTCATCACTCTCCGCCTCTCCTTACCGGATTCTCGACCTCGCCCTCCTCCCACCGTCCTCGCTCTCCGTCCCTCAGTCCTCGCTCTCCGTACCCGCCACCAATTGCAACCGATTCCAGGTGTTCGAGGCGCCAACGACGGCGAATCTCAGCCACAGAGAGGTCGGAAAGTAACCTACTGACATCGACGACAAATCTCGGCCTCGTAGATGTCGGCCTCGAGTCCAGGTGTTCGAGGCGCCAACGATAGCAGGAGATGTCGGAGTATTCCAGCCCCTTGTCCCTCCGGCCTCAGAGATGACGATTCCTGGTTTTGGAGAGAAGGGAGATGGCTTGCAGTCGGTGTTGGAGAAGATGCAAATCAGGGTTGCAAAAGAAATGCGGCTCCAAGCCGCGTTTCATTCTTTTTTTTTCTTTTTACTTTTTTTAATTTAAAAATACTAATTAATATAAACACGGTTTCAAACCGCGTTTTACCTAAAATCTATGGTAAAACGCGATTTCAAACCGCGTTTCTTTCTTTGTGGTTTTTTTTATTTCAGACGATCTTTTGAATGAAACGCGGTCTGAGACCGCATTTCTCTGACACACCTGCAAATTTTGAATATTTTTGTAAATATTTTCAAACCATGAATTTTTTTGTAATTTTTTATTTTTCTTTGAATATTTCGAAAAAAAAAATTCGAGCATTTATACGTGATACCAACTCACTCTACAAGGGTACCCTTTACACATATATATAATCATTACAATTAATTAACTATTTTGATAATTAAATAAAAAGTTATACAAGGTTAAAAAATTTATTTTTAGCTACGCATTATAACAATCCAAATAGAATAAAACATGATAAGTTCAAAATCTTGATATATATTTCGCTACACATAATTGTTTAATTCCCATTCCGAAATTTTCTGCAGCGAGGATGGATCGACTGATCGAGCAACAAAAAGCAGGATTTGTTCAGGCCAATGAAGGTAAAAGAATAAAACACGATAAGTTCAAATTTTGAGCAATAATTAACATAGTTTGGGTACCCCATATAATTAATATAATGAATATAAATACTCCATGAGTCATATATATGTTCATAATTTTAGTATGTACGGAGAAATAGTTGATTAAAAGGCTACTTGTATGTTTCACATGATGTGTCTTATATTCATCTTTAATTCTACTTGGTTGTCCAGAAGAAGCTTAATTTAATCATTTTATTGGTACTAAAACTAGTGTCATTATTAGAGACAATATATCACTCCCATTATTGATTATGTTCTGACTTTGGACAAGCCAATCTCATTTTCTCTCTTTCAAAATTCACCCCACTAATTTTACCATTTGATGTTTCTAGGGGGAAAAAACATTAAAAAATATTGGGTTAAATTTTTAGTATTCTATATACTTTTTTTTAAAAAAATTCTATAAAATATCAAATTTTTAATAAATATAAAATTATAAAAAAAAATTACTCCAAAACATGAATACATCCGTATTATAAAGTTGTGACTGATAAGGTAACACGTACCTGAATATAAGTCAGTAGGCCGCGGTGATACAAACTAACTGATGAGATAAGAGAAAATGAATAGAGTTTGAAAAGTTTGGGGTGAGTACGTTGTTAAAAATCTAATTTCAAAAGCTAATTAATGAACTAAAATCCTATATTTAATTTATTTAAAATTATAGAATATTAAAACCAAAAGCTCAAAAAAACTATCTGTATTGTCAAACGGACCCTAAGTGGTATTTTCTTCAAATCGATTACTAATAACACAATCACCTCGTAAATGAGGCATCTAATATAACGCCCAAAAAGGTTAAAGAGGCTCACATAGCAAATGATCCAAAGGTTGATGATGATTAATGGTCTTACAAGATAATATGAATCATATGCAAAACTAATAAATACTCTAGTAATGATAGGAAAACTGCACAACATCATACATTCATACCTGATATGAGTATGGACCATGAGGGGAGGGGTAATTCATGCATAAAAATTTAGTCGCTTTGATCTATCACGTACTAAAAAAAAAATTGAATAGCGCTAATTGTGTAGAGAGTCCGTACCCTTTGTTCGACAATGCTGAAAGAGTATTTTGGAGTAATTTATAGTATTGTCAACGAACACGCAACCAAAACACTAGAAGACATGAAAAATTAAGGACAAAATAACAAACCGAGCAACAACGAGAAGACATAAGTAGATTTAATGACACCATATGAGGACAATAAACCTGAAATTACTGTGTGGATTTTTTTTATAAGATAATAATTCGAGGGTCAGACAGGCTGACAACTCGAGACGAACCGTCGAATCATACAAAGACAATAATAAAAGGTACAAACCATGCAAAACAAACAAACAAACAAATTCGGGCGACCTAGCAAACCTAATCCAATACATTGGGGACAACATAGACTACGAACTGAAGCCAAGCGCAACCAAGCAGCGACACCGCTTGCCATCGGTACATCAGGAGTCCCTGTGGACAGTGAAAACGAACCTCCAAGAAAATTTCCGGATCACGGAGACGTCTCGATACACACCGCCTCGACCCCAGCCAGACTCAGCTCCAAAACGTTAGAGTCCCAACTAAGAAAAGGACCGTCGGGACCAACCAAAAGAATTTCTGACAACCACCCAAGTACAACGCATCTAAAAACCCTTTCGGGATATTTTTCAAACTATACTGTCCCTTTTAGTTTTTACTTTTTTGACTTTATGCGAAATCAACAAGAAGGTAAATAAAGCATGTTAATTTATTTTCATGAATCATGACTAATTAAGCATGTTAATTTATGCCCAGTGTTCTAAAAAATGGCCTTGGCGGCCGTCAAGACGGTGCCAAGACGCTTGACGGATCCACACCGTCCCGAATTCGGTCTTGGCGGTGTAGCTTGACGGGGGAGGGCCTTGGCTGGAATGGAACATCACCTGCCTTGGCGGCCTTGGCGGGTGCAATACGGATACTTGGCAGCCTTGGCGGGTGCAAATCAGGCTTGGCGGGGAAGAGTTTTGGCGGGCACGGGACGGAGACTTAGCGGTCTTGGCGGTTTTAAATTGAGATTATTTAGTTTTTACGCTTTCAAATTTCTCTATTATGAAATCATGATACTTATTTGAATATATCTATATGATTTTATATTTGGTTCAGACAACTTTAAAAAGAGTCATGATGATTTTTTATTTGATATGCTATAAACTTAAAATTAATACATAGTTTATTACATAATATATGTTTTATACATAGTTTCTGGGATAAATATAACAAAATAATCAAAAACCGTTTTATCCGCCAAGAACCGCTAATAAGGCCGCAAAACCGTCTTGGCGCTTAGCGATACTCTGCCGTCAAGCATCCGCCGAGCGTTTTTTAGAACATTGTTTATGCCCCGACATATTGTGTGCATTTCGTAAATTTACATAGTTTTTTTTTAATCATAAAAAAGTTTAGAAGAAGATATTATTTTTTCGGGGTAAAAACAGAGAACCTAGCAACCTCTAAAATTTATGCACATTTTTTTATATATAGATTTCACCCAAAACAACTAGTCGACTACTTGAAAACAAAACATTTATTTTAATCAATACTTTGAACAGTTTATTCTGCCATTTTAACAGCTTTTTCAAAATTTCTCCAAAATGAAAAAATAAAGGGTGTTGCTATATACACCGCAAATCCGGATTAAGGATTTGCACGTCCTTAAGGGCGTGCAAGTCTGGGACTGTGCACGTCCACTAGAAAAGCTTTGCACGTCCTTAACAACGTGCAAGTATTGCACGTCCTTAACCCTAGTTAGGGTTTTGCGTTTAGGGTTTTGCGTTTAGGGTTTAGGGTTTAGGGTTAGGGTTAGGTTTTCCGACGGTTTTGTAATGTTAATTGATAAAATTGAAGTGTTTAGCTAGTGGATTTGAAGTATTTAGGGTCAAAATAAATAGAACACAAGAATAGTTAAGGTTTTCATTCGGATAATATGCGAATAACGTTACAAGGAACGGAAAAAAAGGTTTACATTCATAATTTTAATAAAGTTGTGGAATACAATCTAGGAAAATAGTAAAGGACGGCCGGACTCGGCACGCAAGGCTCTAAATCTCTCAATCTGAGCTTGAAATGGAGCATCCCATCCTTCGACGCTCGGATGATGATGTTCGACCCATTCTAGCGGAGGCGGCGGAAGAGGAGCGTTAGGACGCAACCAGATCTATGAGAACAAAAAATTAGAGTTAGAGTATTGACATATATATGAAAAGCATGAATAGGTAATTAAAAAGACGTTTGAAGTCGTACCGCGGCAAAATGGTCTTGGTTTCCGATGCAGGCTACACCAAGAGTTGCTGATTGAGGGTTGTTAGCAGGTGTCGGCGAGATCATGGGGAGACATGTGAACGGATGATGCCAAGCTAGGACGACGAGAGGAATCTGATATACCGTTGCAAATACTAAACCCATAATGGGTAGCTCTATCCACCGTCTCCTATCACCATGCACAGCTCCCGCCCATCTCTGGTAGTCGACGAACTGCTGGAATGGGTACCCTCCCGTATAACAACCGGTGTACAGATCGGCGTGATCCTCCAAGTGATTGCATAGTAACGTTTTGAGTTCTGGGAAAGCAGTCTCGCCGATCGGTGATGTCAAA
Organism: Persicaria maculosa; assembly: GCA_963922045.1. Lineage (NCBI taxonomy): Eukaryota > Viridiplantae > Streptophyta > Magnoliopsida > Caryophyllales > Polygonaceae > Persicaria > Persicaria maculosa. Next base: position 21,115,038 of record OY998252.1, on the reverse strand, counting down.
GCCGCCAAAGCACGGTAGCCACAATGACCATCTCCAACAGTGTCCCTCACCGTCTCAATATGACCGAGCATGAAGGGATCAACGTTGTTTCGACCCCAGTTGAACCCTCCGAACACATCATCACGTCCACGTCGAGCTGAGGTCGCTTGTGGACGAGGCCGAGCAGCACGCGCTTCTTCTCTCTCAAACCTTTCCCTTACCTCCTCGTATGGCAACCGGTTGGTTCTGCAGGCATTCCTCGACCCCCGAGGCCTCCCCTTCCTTCGGACGCTTGCTGATGAGGGTGGGTGCAGCTCATCCTCGCATACATCGTTGGAAGCCGTGTATGAAGATGACAGCTCATACGACAGTGGGGTGTCGTCGAGGTCAGTCCATGACAAATCCATCCAGAACGGGTGGATGTCCTCGGCGGGTATCGGAGTACCGGAGTTGATGTATGCCTGAATCTCATGGACACAAGGGATCCCGTAACAAACCCTCTAATGTCGGTCCGTGCATACCGGAGGAACCTTTTGGTTCACTACGTCCTGCCACATCTTGTACAGATAATCGAAGCACTTTTTGGAGATTAAAGTCTTTACCTCATCGAAAAGGTTGACTTTATACGCCACTGTTGGCCATTTGAAGCGGTCGATCTCCAAAGCAGTTTGCAGCTCATGCAGTTGACAATCGTTGACTCTATGGATTGCATCGATCACGATGCGGAAGTCACCAGTCGATGAGTGAAGTGCCTCCTTCAGAACCTTGTGTTGACCCTCAACTCTGTACACATTGAAGTGCATACCACTAAATATTCGATATTATATCATATTGTAATGGGAGATATGAAGTAAGGTTGTACCTGTTTGTCGTACGGGTGCCGAGATGGAAGACATTATCTACGTAGCATCGTACGATGCTCCTGTTGTATGGAAGCCAAACCGACTCTAAATACGCCACCACACCTGGGAATGGGTGCCATGCAGCGTGTAGCGCCCGACGACGTCGGTTGAATGATTCCTCCGACCTCGATTCGAACAGTCCCCAACAGTTGCCCTTAAAGATGCCAGCGTAGTTTAAATTCTTTGTGATCTTCATAGCAGCTTCCTCGCATCTTCTCGTCACGTGTAACCAACAAAGGAGATGTTGGACGTCGGGGAAGACAACATTCAGCGCCGCCAAGAGACCTAGCTCTCGATCAGTCATGATAGCTTGAGACTAAACCGTCCCAAGCAAGATCTGAAGCTGTCGCAACATCCAGGCGTATGTGTCTTCGTTCTCTTGCGACATGAAGGCATAGGCGATGCAGTAAGTATTGCCTGAGGGTGTGAACCCGACCACCTCGCACAAAGGAATCCCATATCTGCAAGTGTAAATATGTTACATATAAAATACTTTATAATTGACTATATGTGCAATAATGTAATCGTAATTAAGTAACTTACGCATTTGTTTTGTATGTGCTGTCCATTATGATGACGTAATGGAACCTTCGGAGAAGGCGTATCCCGTCGGGATGCGCGAGGAAGAGGTCGCTCAAGACGTTGTCGTCATCCGGATGTCGTCTGAAGTCGTAGTAGTACCTTTTTTCCCGCAGATGGTGCAAGATATCCTGGGTCATCGTCCGACTACCTCTTTCTTCGGCGACCACCATGGCGAGCGTGTTGGTAAGGCTCTTCCTTGACGTGACGCTGGTCTCATCCAACTGTCTCAATCCGTACCCAATGGATTTTGGAGGAGTGCCAACTTCCTTCATCCACCTCGCCATCTTCTTTTCCCCCTCTGTCATCTGTCCGGCGATGGCGTGACCCTTCAAGCTCGTGGAGCTTCGTGTCCGTGTAGAGAGAATGGACAACCACTTATCTTCGACTGCGTGCTCCGGAGCTTCCTCCCGCGTGGTCGGTACTCCCCAAACTGCTCGCAAGCAAGGAGAACCCCGCCTGGACGATTCGACGCCCCCGTCCAAGACCGCTTGATTACTAAAATCATGCAGTGTCTCCGACCCAAGTCCTTGAAATGCGTAATCATTTCGTCACGGTCATTCCAAACCCTTGGATCCGAGAACTCAGACGTAAAGTCTCGAAACTGTATTCACATAATTGGAAATATGAACAACACGGAAGGAATACAAAATATGTTCACTCTACGAAACCTATCCGTACCTGGGATACTTGGAGACGAGGATTGCTTTGCGGCTCGGCCATAACGATTCTAACGGCGAAAGAATATATTGAAAGAAGTCGGACTTTGTTTTGGAGTACGGAATCAACCCTAGCACGTCCTTAAAGACGTGCTAGGGTTTAAGGTTTGGCTAGGGTTTTAGGGTTTGGCTAGGTTAGGGTTTAGGGTAAGGAAGTTTTGACAAACCCTAAAACCCTAGCCAAACCCTTAAACCCTAGCCAAACCCTAAACCCTAGCCAATCTTTAAGGTAGTTGTATCAAGTATGATGATATGGATCTCCAAGGTAGTCGCAAGAGTGTCGATCTACTTCGACAATCTGTTTTTGTGCTCCTTCACAAATCCTGAGGGAAGTTCCTAACCAAAATATGCAGGAAAACATTATAAACAACATACACAATCTGGTTTCATGTTTTCGTTATCGGGCAACCTTATCATATTAACGTTTTCGTTTTCGTTATCGGGCAACCTTATCATATTAACGTTTTCGTTTTTGATGTTTACGTTCAATATGACTCTGAAGAAATGAGAAGAGTCTAATAGAAATATAGAGATAGATACAAAATCCGTAATATAAAAGTATAATATCAAGATAGAAACTGCAAAAGTACATCACTGGTCTACAGGATGGCGTACAGCATGATCCAAAATCTCCGTCAGCTCGTCCACTAGCTGCTCAATGCGAGGGTCGTGCGCCAGAGCCCTCAAATAGCCCTCGACCTCACGAAAGCGGGCTAACAGCGCCTGATGGATGACGGGAGGCTGAGGGAGGTCCACCCATGGGTCCATGCCGATCGGGTGGACGGGCGCCGGCGGGTCAGGATGGGGTGGCGTAGTCGGCAGCACGTACGGCTGGCTCTGCGACCCGTACCAAGGCAAGTAATCTGCAGTGGCACCAGCCTGGCAATCCTCGCTGGTGCGCCTGTGCTCGGCCAACCTGTAGAAGCGTCCCTCGTCCTGCAGGTCCTGCCACCTGTTGTGGCTCGGGGCAAACACGGCGATGTACCTCGCGTTCTTCAGGGTCGTGTCGCGGCAGACCTGATCCGGCGCGATGACGGCCTGCGGGATCCCCTGGACCCGTCCGAACTGTCGGAGGCACCTATCGGGCATATACGGCTCCTCCTCCCCGCAGAAGGTGATGGTGCCCCGATAGGTGGAGTGACGGTACTGACCGTCGAAGTCCAGACTACGCCCAAAAGGCATCCACCGGACCTACAATTAAACAAATCAGATGTAATTCACAACTAAGAATTATAAGTGATATAGATAGAGTCTCGAATACATACATCATCGACGATAAGACGGTCCACCTCGTCCCGCAGCTCCCGGATCTTCTTCAGCTTCTGGTCGTCCTTCATGCGCTGTGGTGCCTTCGGACCGATGAACTTCGCATAGAAGCGAGGGTCATCCTTCCTAGCCGGGTCGCTGGACAAATCACCTCGGAAGCGAGGGAAGTACGCCCATATCCAAGCCTTGACACAAAAAAAGTATGTCGTTAGCATATAATTTAAATATTTGTAAACTAAAACTCTAATTCAACGGTCTCGTACCTGTAAGATAGGCGTGCAGCTGTCTATGCCCTTCACACCTGAGCGGGTAGCCTCGCCTAGGCCCCTGTACAGACATGCGAGGGCACCTGCAGCCCATGCAAGGGTGGCCGTACGTGAGATGTCCCAAATAAGGCCGAATATCCTCCATGGGATCCGGCTCTGCGACTTGTCCACAAACAAAGTCGCGGCGAGAGCGATGGCCATGTACGTCCTGTGCAGAAACAGAAGCTGTGTAGGGTCATCCTCGGGCTGCCCCCCTCCCACATGCTTGCGCAGCCGAATCTGCTCAGGATCAGCCGCGGCCTCTAGGTCATCGGCGGAGGCGGGGTCGACGAGCGACCCGTGTCTCTGCTGCCACAGGGCAGTAAACCCAGTCACCGGAGGGCCGCCAGCATGTCTGTACGACTTCAGAGTCGCATGGGTGAGCTGGTAGTACTCCGCGATGGCGGGGACCAAAGCGCCCGCGGGCAGATGTGACGTGCAGGGCTGGCCATCAATCGGAAGTCCCATCAGACAGGCAACATCGTGGAGCGTGATGGTCATCTCGCCCTATGGAAAGTGGAAGGAGCTGGTCTCCGGGTGCCAATGCTCCAAAAAGGCCGTGCAGGTGAACTCGTCGACACACTGCCAGTGGAGGGACCTCGGCTGGGGGATGTCGGATGGGAGCAGATCCTGCACCCAGGTCCCCGGGCCCTCAAATATGTAGGGCTCGAAAGGCTGCAAGTGAGTCGCCCGGTGGTGGAACTTCAGCAGCGGCAGCTCCACCGTAGGATCTCTCCACACCTGGTACGCACGGTGATGCATGTAAGACACAAGCAGCTCTCCCGGCGGCAATAAAGGGTCGACCTGCACAGCCGGTGCGGCAGCCTGCGCAGGGATGGGCTCGGGCTCTACCTGTGGGCCCCCCTGGCCCTGAGCCTACCCCTCCTGACCGTCGTCAGCCTCCTCAACGACGTCAGGGATCACATCATCTGCAGAGCCCAAGGAGATCGCCGCTGGTGTGGCGGAGGTCGAAGGCTCGGGCTCGTGTGTGTCGGATGTAGAAGCTGCTGGCGGCACGGCCGAAGTAGAAGTCTCCGGAACGGCTGAAGTAGATGCCTCCGGGATGGTCAGTGGAACACGAGTAGGCGGTCTACCCATGTCGGCCCGTCGCCCACCGACTACGTCGGTAATACAGCTACTCAAAACATCAGCGGGCTCTAAAGAAGGCTGCAACCCCATCATCGCATCGCCCGAACGATCCCAACCTAGCAGACCCTTCCAGAAGCTGTCGTGCTCGTCGGCCGGGAGCGTCCCCATCGACGGCTGTAAGCGCTCTGCAGACGCAAGTAGATCGTCGACTGTCTGCTTGGGGGGTGCCGTAGACTCCTGTACCTGGCTGACCGCTGCCCGGTCGCCGAACCTAATAGGCCGAAGGGTACCATCACCCCTCATAAGCTTCCCTGCCTGTTATTATGATCCAGTTGAATATTAATGTATTTTCAGTATATTTTAATGTATTTTAATGTTAATTAAATAATTTTGAAGTATTTTAATATTTTTTAATGTTTTTTATTATCTTTCAATATAAATTTATTTTTATGTATTTGAATATATTTCAATATATTTAAATATATTTTAATGTTAATTAAATAATTTTGAAGTATTTTAATATTTTTTAATGTTATTATTATCTTTCAATATAAATTTATTTTTATGTATTTGAATATATTTGAATATATTCAAATATATTTTAATTTTAATTAAATACTTTTGAAGTATTATAATATTTTTTAATGTTATTATTATCTTTCAATATAAATTTATTTTTATGTATTTGAATATATTTGAATATATTCAAATATATTTTAATTTTAATTAAATACTTTTGAAGTATTATAATATATTTTAATGTTTTTATTGTCTTTCAATTGTAATTTTTTTCTATGTATTTGAATATATACTATCTATTATATTCTATCAAATTACAACTATATTCTTTTCTATCAAACTATATACTATAAAAAAACATTATAATATATAAATAAATCAAAAAATATATTTTCAATTATAGTTTATCAAACAATATATATTATCAATCATATATTCTATAAACTTCTATTCTAAAACTATATTATAATCTATCAAATTATATTTTAAAACTCTAAAAATAAATCAAACAAAAAGTAATTCAAATAACATACCGGAGGAGTCGGGATCGGGGACACCTCAATGGTCCGACGCTTCCACGGTGGCTCCTGACCGTCGTCCGCCTCCGCCACTGCTCCGCCTCCATCGCCGCCGCCATACGCCGCCCGACCACCACCACCCTCCTCCTCGGCCACTGCTCGGCCTCCTTCGCCGGCGCCAGACGCCGCCCCACCACCACCACCCTCCTCCTCCGCCAAAGCCGCCAGCACCACCCTCTCCTCAGCCACCGGCTCCACCGCCACCGCCTCCCCCGATGCTCCACCACCCTCCACCTCCATCGCCGTCGCAGCATCACCAACCTCCGTCGCCTCCGTCGCCGCCAGCATATCCGCCTCCAAGGCCGCCACCGCCGCCTCGAGCTCTCTCTCTTTCTGTCTCCATCTCTCTCGGTCTCTCTCTCTCTCTCTGGGTCTCTCTCTCTCTCTCTGGGTCTCTCTCTCTCTCTCGGTCTCTCTCTCTCTCTCTCTCTCTCTCTCTCGGTCAAGCTCCGCCGGCGATCGCTCTCTCTCTCTCTCTCTCTCTCTCTCTCTCTCTCTCTCGATTTCTCTGGTGAATGAAGACGAAGACGAAGAGGCACGTCCTCTTCGTCTTTACTAGACGGGCTTGCACGTCCTTAAGGACGTGCTTGCACGTCTGGGTTCGGGTGGCTCTCACCCCACTTGCACGTCCTTAAGGACGTGGGGATTTGCGGTGTATATAGCCGAAACGAAAATAAAATACATATCCTTTAAATTATTTTTGTTTGGGGCATTTGCAAAATTAACCCAAAAATCCGGATCCATTTGCACCCCCTATCCACTATCCAAAAAATTGCAAAAACTAACCCTCCCCCCTCAAAGTCTCCGGTTTCCTCACCTGCTGCAACAAGTGGAGAGAGAAATAAAAGCAACATGGCATTTATTGCCCATCACTATCATCCATCTAAAACCCTTTCTTTCTATGCATCTCTCCACCTCTCTTAATTGAAGCTCTTTTTTATTCTTTGATTTCTGTCTTCTATCTCTCTACCTTCCAGGGTGACGGAATCTCCATGGGAGCTCGAATTCGGCCTGCGCCGCTGGTGTGAATCGTCGTCGGAGCACCGCTTTAATGTCTTCATCCTTCACCTTCATTGTGATGGCTTCCATGTCAATTCGAGGCGAGTGGTGGCCGGATTTGGAGTAGAGGAAGTGAAATCGAAGTAGAGGAGCCCTCGAAGAGGCTTGGTGAACCGCTTTGTTTTTTTTTTATTGATGAATGAACAATATATCAACTTTCCACTCTATGGTTTATCACTGGACACCCTTTGGTACTCTACTGGACACCCAGTGATTTCCTACTGGACACCCTTTGGTTATTTCCTGTCTTGCGTGTTGTTTAATGTTTTCCTGGTTCTAATGTCACCCTCCCCTCTAAACCCAAGCGGTAAAAAGAGAGAGGACAGAGGGGATAAGACAGAGACAGAGATAGAGGGGGGAAGAGTGATCGTAAGGGGAATTAATATAATTTGAATTAAATCTTAAGTTTCATAGAAAAACCATCGAACCATTAATATAATTTTAATTAAATCTTAAGTTTCAGAGAAAAACCATCGAAGGAGAAGCAAGTGATCGAGCTGGGGTTTATTTGTAGTTTGACGTGTAAGCAGTTAGTTTTAATTGGACACCAAAAGCAAAACGACATGCCACCTATTGGAACCGACTGGACAAGAATTATTGGAGAAACAGATTCACCATCGACTTCGGATAGAAAATGGGTAAGTTTGCGTTCGATAAAAAAAAATCAGAGAGAGAGAGAGAGCAAGAGAAAGTCTACAGAGGAGAGAGATGACAGGGGAGAGAGAGAGAGAGAGAGAGAGAGAGAGAGAGAGAGAGAGAGAGAGAGAGAGAGAGAGGGGTGAAAAAGAAAAGAAAAGTTGCAGAGGAGAGAGAGAGAGATTAGTGAGGATAGAACAGAGAGAGAGAGAGAGAAAAGTAAAAGAAAGTCTGTAGTGGAGAGAGAAAGCCTGCAGAGGAGAGAGAGTGTGTGTGTAAAAAAGTAAAGTAAAGTTGCAGAGGGGGGGAGAGAGAGAGAGAGAGAAATAAGTGAGGATAGGGCATAGAGAGATGGAAGAGTTCTCTCTCCTCTACAACTTTACTGTTGCTGCTTCACTTCGAAGAAGAAGCAATTGGGTGGGAGTTTATTTACAGGTTGACATGTAAGCAGTTAGGTTTAAATGGACACTCAAAGCAAAACGACATGACACATATTGGAATCGACTGGACATGAGTTATTTGAGAAACAGATTCACCATCGACTTCAGATGGAAAATGGATAAATTTGCTTCAGATTTGAGGGAAACACCTCTCGCATAACCTTTATCGAAAGCAAACTTGCCCATTTTCTTTCCGAACTCGATGGAGAATTTGTTTCTCCGATAAATCTTGTCCAGTCGATGCCAATATGTGTCATGTTGTTTTGCTTTGGGTGTCTAGTTAAAACTAACTGCTTACACGTTAACCTGCAAATAAATCCCCGCCCAATTGCTTCTTCTTCGAAGTGAAACAACAACAATAAAGTTGCAAAGGAGAGAGGACTCTTCTATCTCTCTCTGTCCTATTCTCACTGATTTCTCTTTCTCCTCTGCAACTTGACTTTTCTTTTTCACTCCTCGCTCTCTCCCCTGTCCTCTCTCAATTGCTTTCTTTCTCTCTCTCTCTCTCTGCCTCTCTCCTCTGCAGATGGGACTTGATTTCCTCCTCCTCTCTCTCTCTCTCTCTCTCTCTGATTCTGCCAGGTGTCGCACAGTGGAAGGTTGCACCCCTCTCCCTTACCTGCTACCGGATGCAAGAGTTCCCCCAATATCCGGTTTCACCCAATTTAAAACTGGGTTGGATTAACCTTGCAATACTTCCGGTTTTTTGGGTTACTTTGTGCATTTCCCTCTTTTTGTTTAAACTCTAACAATTTTCTCATTTTAAAATTTTGAAAAATCATCTAGTTTTAGAAAACGCTACAGATTTAGGAAAATTTCTCTATTTTTATATGTTGTTTTTCCTTTTTGCAAAATGAGATGGATAATATGTTAGACTAAAAAAAAATTCTAAAATCTCCAACAAAGTAAAACGGTTGGAAATGCTCTAATTGCACTAATCACTTTTTTTTCCTGTGTGAGATTTATCCCCCTCCTTATCCGCTCCCCTATCCCCTCTTCACACAAACGGGATCCACTGTCCCCAAAGGGACAGAGGCCCGGTGGTTTTCCCTCCCCATCCCCGGTATTAAAAAAAAATTAAAATTTGAAACCAAAAAAAAAGAAATATAGTAAATGGTGAAATATGTGAGGATGGATAGGGAGACAGGGGAATAAGCGAGCCACCAGATCCTCACCGCTCTTCACAAGCCCCTATTTAAAAATAAAAATAAATTAAATGAAAAAGAAAATGAAGAGTTTAGGGATATGAAAAGAGGACAACACAGATAAAGTAAAGTAAGTATTAACGAAATCATTCTACTTTATACTACAAGCACCCATTGCTGGAGACAAACCAAGCTGTTGGAGGACAATCTCCCCATTGTTGCTGACTCTGGAAGGGGAGGTAGTTGTCGTTCCTATCATTCGGGTGGCCATTTGGCTGGTAATTCTTCCAGGCAAAATCGGCGTCGCTCCGAAAAGTGGGAAAAGCCTCTTACATATTGCTACAAGCTAAATTTTGATGGGTCTGTTATGCCGGGTGGTTCGGCTTCTTACGGTTATGTTATCCGAGACTCAAGGGGTGAGGTTGTCGCTTTACGACGGGCTATTTATATTAGTGTTTCTGTTGTCTATGTTGAAAACCTTGGTCTCAAAATGGGCATTTTACAAGCTAAGGAATTGCAGATTTCTAACCTTCTAATCGAATGAGACAACTTAATGGTTATGTCATGAACCTACTTGTATGGCTAAGTGTAGAGGTTGAAGTATAAGCCATGGTAGATGTATAAATAGAAGGTATGAATGTGTAATGGGACATCAATATACACATGTAATTCTTACCTCTCAAACTCTCTATCTCTACCTCTCATCTGTTTCTCCTCCCTAACCAACTTCTTTTTCTCTATCTTACTCTTCACTCTTCCTGCTTCCCTTTCTGTTACAACCTTCATCACCATCGACAACCTTAATTCCATCCATCCCCAAGCACTACAGGTTATTAAGGCTCTGCTGGGGTATTGAAAATGTCCCTGGACTATCAAGCGGCTTCAATCGGATATACTGTTAGATATTTCGTCCTTTATTTATATTGCTATTCGTCATATTTATGTTGTTATTCGTCCTTTATTTGTGTTTCTCAATCAGGTCTCGATCCCAATTGTTTAACAATGGTGATTGAGGGTCAGAAATGAAAACGAATCTATTAGATAATTAAACGGTCTTATCTTATCAATAATCATTCGATTCATTCCATTGCCTTGCCTATAGCTGCACTCAAAAAACAAGTTGTGGTGTGAGAACCGAAAATTTGAAGTGGCTCTCAGAATTAAAACGGGCCCATCTATTATTGGGCCGCAAATCAGTCAATGCAAGATTAAGATCCCGTATTTTGTTACCAAAAAGGCCCATTTCTTATAGGCCTTGGCATCCCGGCTAAATTAGATGAGAAAAAACAAAACGGCCGGCTAAATTTTTATTTTAAAATTAAATAACTACACCTCCGTCATTAATATCACTAAATTCTCACTTTTGCTGGTTGCTTTATAGTTTATACATTCAATTCTAAATTTAAATTATAGATACAATTTATAAGTTGTACGTAATTAGATTTATAGTATTCACTAGGGAGCATGCCCGTGCGATGCACGGGACTTTGTTTTAGTTAAGTTGTTTCTTCATTTATCTAGTTCATACGATTTAGTGGGTATAATATCGTCTCGTTATTTTTTTTCATGAAGAGGGTGCCTGAAGGCAAGTGTGTGTCCTTCCACACTCTCTCTCTCTCCCTCTAATTTGAAGGTGATAATCCTCCTAATAAGCTTATGACAACCGCAAAGATTTTCCATTTACAGAAGACACTGCAAAAAATCAGCACCATATATTAAGAATAATCAGCCCCCGAAAGACCACAATATTGGCATTATTCCTATGGCTTTGTTGCAAATGATTACTACCCCAGATTCATCTAGCTACAACCCTTCTTATGACAGCAAAAAAAACAATAGGAATACTTCCCAAAAGAACAAAAATTGATAGCTCTTGATTCTTACTCATGGGCATGGCAGAAAAAATTCCATCAATCCTTTACCTTAAATACAACCAGCTCTCATATATGATTCAGACCATTTAGCAATCATCACCAACAATAAAATCATTTTATGATTATCAAATAATTGCTTCTGCAGTTGCTTTAATTGTAGTTGTTGCAGGTCAACTAATCAACAATAAAACAACAAATTGAAGATTTTAATCTCCATTCTCCCGCTTCGACATGACTTGGACTTCCACAAAGCCTTTAGTTGAATCCATCCAGATAAAAAACCAAAACCTTGTCTAGTAGCTTATCCTTATCGATAGCTACAACATTCACATTTGATGATTCCACCAAGAAACTCTTCCCTTCGGTCATATCTGGATCAAATACAAACCCCATGCCACCCATTTCACTTATAAGTAGAGAAGGAGAAAATGAAACGAAATAAATTAAGAAATATACATTATTTCGATAAACACATTCTTTATATTGATACCTAAGCTAGCCAACAATTTAGAATCTGTATATTGATAATCAATAAAAGACTAAGATATTATAGGAATACTTCAATGTATTAAGAAACACTAACAATCAATAAGATAATAGGATCACTGTTTAGGGACACATACCTATCATTTTCCAATTCTTCCTGTTTAGCTCTCGGACAATAGTAGCTAAGATCTTATCCTGTTTGACAACACAGATTACACAAAGATTCAATATTTTATATGCTGCCATTAAAATCAACGATTCAACCTTTATCTAAGCTAAAACAGATCATCCATGACTTACAGCTTACTCAGTCCAGTTGCTCTTTGATGATTGTTTTTGGGGGCTACTCAGCCTGCTGAATTAGCATAATAGAAACAATGGCTAGGTTAGGTTAATTTCAAAGGCATGTATGAAAATTAGTTATACACAAAATTATAATTTAAAACCCGATCCCCACAATTAAAAGCCCAAATCTTAAGCATATACCTCAATGAAGCAGTGATTTCAGGGCTCGTAATCTTACAGCTAGCATCTAAGATTGAAGAAGTGCCCCTGCTCTTTCACGTTATTGCCTATTCTGTAGCATCATCTGGTTTCCTTTCATTTTTTTGTGGCACATAAATGTATATGATATGGGTGTAATATCATAAATGAGGTGAGATGTGTGATTGAGCTAGGTCTTTCATGCAACTTAAAAGCTAGAAATGATGCCTTACTGCTTGAATAACCAAAACTTATGTTTATGTTTCTGATGCAGGGATTTGCATCACAATTTGTCTACTGCCAGAAGAAGCTTGATCTTGACCCTGAAAAGATCAATGTAAATGGAGGAGCAATGGTTATTGGGCATCCATTAGGTGCAACAGGTAACAACTACCATTACAAAATGCTTTGTTTAGTTGTTCAAACTAACTATTTGTGTTTGGTGGCAAAACTTCCATTATTATCTACGCTTTTTTATTTGTATCTTGAGTAATCATATGTACCTTTGGCTCAGGTGCACGATGTGTTGCTACACTCTTACTTGAAATGAAGGGTCGGGGCAGAGATTGTCGATATGGATTTGTATCGATGTGCATAAGTCATCTTCTAACATTTGTTTTCTATCTTTCTTTCTACTAATTAATCATAGAAAGGTTGTAGAGCAGTACCATCAGTAGCACCATTATTTACTGATTTTTTTTACTGCCCTTTGATTTTGTGGCAACTCCAGGGACGGGCATGAGTGCTATGTTGGTGAGTGTGGGCGCTGGTGACAAAACGGTTGAATTGGGCTGCTTAGTGATTCTTTCAAAAATGGAGAGAATTTAAGGACAATGAACGTACGCCCATCATCAAGTGAATTATTGTATTTTAACCTCGAAAATCAAATTATAATGATATTTTAAAAATGGAGAGCATGGCAGATAATGATAGTGACTTACCTTCCTATTGCCGCTAAAGGAGCTTGCCCTCACCCTTCATCATTTGAGAAATTTGAAGAGAGGAGTTTTAACATGCGGGGGCAAGCAAGGGAGTAGAAAGAAGCTGCAACTGAGTTTGAGCCTTCAAGATTTTGAACAACGTTGCCGGCCACTGGCATGGCAATTGGCAACTCCTGTAATACTTCAAAATAGTGAAACTTTGAACACAGTCATGGACAAATTACACTACTAATACCATATTCCATCTCACCTTATCTTCAAAAAAACTATTAACACCATATCAGTAAATACAGGGACGGGCATGTGTGCTCTGTTGGTAAGTGTGGGCGCTGGCGACGAAATGGTTGAATTGGTCTAATTGTCAGAGTTTCAAGAGGCAGAGATTATCGGTAATAGAAGAGCACAAACCTGAAACCCCAAATCCATCTTTCAAACCTCGAGTCTCAAACCCTAATCTAACAAATCCATTTCAATTTCCCAAATCAATTTAAGATTTCAACAAAATCAATTCAATAACGTGTATTAACATTCATCAATCTCGAATGAATTGAAGTATTGACAAAAGATCATACCTAAAATAGGAGAAACTTACAATAACCCCGTCAGCTATATACTCGATTGTAACAGACATACCGCCATTTGAGCGATCAAAAGAAGTCAGAGCTTAAACCTGCGGTGAAAACAAATAAGCACCAACATTGAGCATCAATTTTCCCCAAGGAAGCAGCCACAGTATTCCAGAGCTAAGTAAGCCGAATAGACAAATTAATTGAGACCACCGAACCGAAATCGTTCGAAAACTCGAACCAGATCGTGGGGCGAGAAGAAAACAAAGACGAATGGGAAGAACAGAGATGTAAGGAGAGGGAGAAGATCGACTTACCTGCAAGCTAACGATGAGGGTCTCCGTCTCTCACTCTATGTGATTTCCGCTTGAGAGAGACGATCAGAAGAGATGGCAGTAGTGGCGTCGGCGCAGCAGCAAAACAGCCCTCGCCCGGAGCAACCCTCGCGCTTCGCCAGTCGCCCTGCTCTGTTGGTCTCGACAGTGCTGCTTCTCTCGCTCATAATCGACCTTGAATCTGAAAAACCTACATATGGAGAACCCTGTATATGTATGAAAGAGGAAGAAACCATCGGTCATGAAACGGCTTGGATGTAAACGCCTAATTTTGAGTTAAATGACGGTTACAATTTTGGACCATGTTAAATGACAGGCTATTACTGCCTCTAGAATTATTGAATTTTAATTGGTATGATTCTATTAAACGGATAACCGAGAATATTATAGATTGGATAACCGAGAACACAATTATAGGCTATAGCATTTATGGTGGGGGCTGAACACAACTTTTACTAGATATATTATAGATTCAACACGTACGTTATTTCTATTTCATGTTTTGACCGGACTTAGTCCCTAACAAGCTAAAACGATTTATATAATCACGTATTTACGTGTGGGTTTGCTTCTTTTCTTTGTTCTTAGGCTGCTTGCTCTTATTTTGAAATAATCCTATTAATGGGATTAATTCACTATATTATGAACATGTGGGTAAGTTGGTGGATGGGTTTATTTAATATACCAATCATATTGTTGATTTTTTTATACATAAATAAGAATTCGAAATGCCAGATACAAGTAATATTAAACAAAAAAAAAATCTAATCACCCTTGGGTAAGCAACACCAAATTTGAAGTGGAAGGTCCGATAAGGTATATGAGTAGTGAAAACAAAGATAGAAAACATGAATTCTTGACAAGAAAAGACATAACTCTTGGGGAACAAACACTACCACTATCAATTCATGGATGTTGGATAATCATATCATTGATTATGAATTATACTTATTTGCTAAAAAAAAATTGTATTGTTGTACCTATGCAAGCAAGAATCATCCTTTAAAATTGTACGGACATCTAATTTGGGCAATCAAAAAGGGCATTATTAATGCGAATAAGTGTGTTTCTTTGTTAGAGATGTGAATGGAATTAAAAGAATCTCACATCGAAAGTTGAGCATAATTACAAATCTTACTACAGTATATAAGTTGGTGGGATAATCCAACCTCGATTAGGTTGGATCTTAATGTAAAACCATTTTAAACCATATTATTTTTAGAATTCAAATATAATTAACCTAAGTTATATCAAAAGACCGCTTTACCTGAATCTGGTCCCTCTAGTTATCACAATAAAGTCGGAAGAGTTTAAAGTCACCAATCCCAAACTGATCCCATATGAGCACATAGTAGAGCCACATTTGATTTGGTTAAATGAGGAATTAGTTTTGCATTAAGTTGTTTGATTAGCATAATTAAACAAATTGCTTGTTTAACTTCTGAACGCAAATTGTTGATAGAGAGAATCTTTACTCAACTAATTGAATTGAATTGAATTTGATTAAGTAAATGTATGGGTGATGAATTATTGTGAGTGCCCATGTGGAAGGTGTGTAGATTCCATTCCACATTCAATTCATACGAACCATATACTCTCCTATTAATTAAGCTAAGTACGTTGTGTGTAGTCTCTACCTAGCTTTGAGCTAACCAACCAAATGTGGGTAAACTAGTGCATGTCCTCGCCTTTTGTAATTTTTATTTCACAATTTAGGGGAAATACTTATTAAGAAATAAATCATGCTCTTACTCTTAAGACTCAAAATAGAATCACAACTCAAAAGGCAAATAAGTTTTATTTCATGATTACAAATAAAAGCAATAAAATCCGAAATGGAGCCCTTTCAAGTAGATTAGTACTTTTTTTTTTTTTTTATGACGAGAAACCCACCTTTGGTGGTAAAACCCGAACAAATAATCCAACTGACAAGAGATCCCAAGAAAAGGGGCGGAGGCAGGGATCGAATTCGAGACCTCCTTCACACCCCTCTTGCTCCTCACCACTACGATTAGTAGAACTTTTTGGTAACATATGTGAAAAACGCTTCAATAAATTCGTTCAATATTGATCGGATAAAAAAAAAAAATTCGTTCAATATTGTTTTTTTTTTGTCAACCGTTCAATATTGTGTTCTATAATAATTACCAAAAAAAATTAATTAGTTTTTCGATTGCTCTATTTTTATATATATATTGTATAAAGTTACAAATTATTATTTTTTAAAGCATTGAATGGATGCAACGTTGTTATTTTAGTTATCAATTAATTTAAGTATATTGATTTAAATTTCTAAATATTTATCTTATCATTGTAGATCGAAAAAAAAAATCTTAAAATGTTTTTCCAAGACAATGACACTAGTAAAGTGACCAAAATAATTTTAAAAAATACAGAAAAAAGAAAAGTAAACTTAAGATAACATGGAATTTTTGCTAGCATTGTTCTTGAGACCGGTACGTGAAGAGTATCTTTATACAAAATTTTAAAATATTTCATTATTAGAATTTAGACTAGAAATATTCGGTTGATCATTAATTTATCCACCTCTCGTATGATACTGGATTTCGAGCTCTTTTTACAAGAAACCGGGGTATATAATAAAGAAGTTGTATGGGTTAAGTGTCGACTTTTTTTTTTTTGTTAATCATAGTATTTTTAACAAACTTAATTTATTTTTTTAAGGTTAATAATAAGATTTTATTTGAGTTTTATCTAATTTTACTTAATAAATATAACAATATAAGTATAAGATAAGATTTTACCATATTTTACTCAATTTCATTAGATATGAATATATTATATTTTAGAGTAAATTACACATAATCACCCATAAATTAGGATATTTTTCACATAACCACCCGTAAAATTACAAATTACAGAAAACCACCTGTAAATTAGATTTGTTTTCAAAAGACCACTCACCCGTTAAACCTCTATTTGTTTAATTTGTTTGGAAAAGACTAAAAATACCTCTAATTCAATATTATTTCTTTTTAAAGGAAACTAGTACAATTCCCGCGCCATGACGCGGGTTTTTAAAACTAAAATATTAATAATATATATAAATATATTATAAAATACTAATAAAAGTTAAGATAAAATTTTTTTTACCATAAATGTTTCTTATAATTCTAAAATAATTTTTTTTATATCTCGTCTAAAGTATAATACATAAATGTAGATATTTTAAATCACCCAGTAATAATAATATCAATATCATTGTAACTTTTTTAGAAATTTTGAAATCTGAATCATGCATTTAAATGTGATGTGTCACAACTAATAATTATATTCAATGTTTTGAATTAAGCTCAATAGTTAGTACATAAATGTGAGTTAAGCCTAATGGTTATATTAGATTGAATTTAATGTTTTGAATTAAGCCCAATTGTTATTAAATATGTTAAGAATAAAACAGAATGGAGGATTAAAAAAAATTAATGGAAAAAAAGAGAAAAGGAGAAATAAAAAAAATCAAGGAAAAAAACATAAATGGTCAATATTCCTAAAACTCCTCTAAGATTGACGACACGTAAGCAAAGTCTTCTAAATTAAGATTATATATAGATAGTTAGTACATAAATGTGAGTTAAGCCTAATGGTTATATTAGATTGAATTCAATGTTTTGAATTAAGCCAAATTGTTAGTAAATATGTTAAGAATAAAAGAGAATGGAGGATTAAAAAAATTAATGGAAATAAAAAAATCAAGGAAAAAAACATAATTGGTCAATATTCCTAAAACTCCTCTAAGATTGACACGTAAGCAAAGTCTTCTAAATTAAAGTTATATATAGATTTATTTTATGTATTTTACTGATCAATTTTACATTTCACCTTGAAAAAAAGAAAATTAAGCATTGTAGAACACATATAAATGCCCACCCAATATATATGCATTATATTTGCAATGTGAAGAATGACTTTTGTTGATCTCCTCTATATCAAATGTTCAATAAATTGTGGATAAGCTCTAAAATAAACCCATTTATTACTTTTGAATAAACCTAGATTATTACTTTTTAAAAAATCAAGATATAGAGGCATTTTTGTCTTTACAAATGAAACGAATGAACATTTAACAAGTGGATGGTCTTTTGAAAGCAAATCTAATTTACGAGTGGTTTTTTTTTGTAATTTATAATTTTATAGGTGGTAACCTGAAAACTAGCCTATTTTATGGGTGGTTATGTGTAATTTACCCTATATTCCATTTCTTTTATTTGTATACAATTGATATATATTAATCAATCTTTTATACTATTATATATAAATAAATTAAATAATCAATTAATATTTGATATAATTCCATCTAAAATCAATCTTTAAATTCAATTAATTATTAAAAATTATATCGATTTATCTATTTAATCTTTCTGTAGGCTAAACAACTAAGGGCGATTTGCAAAAGTAGACCAAAAAAAATGTTTACAAACCTAGACCAGTACATTGGTTTTTGGCTAAGGGTAGAAAGTATGATAGTTTTGCAAAAAAAAAAGGGTAACCGGATGAGGGAGTTGCAGGTGAAGGGGGGGACACTGTAACTATTAGTAGCTGTCAGTGACATGTGGCACCAAAAGGCATCCTCCGTTCATTTCAGAAAACTGTACACTGCCCATCTTACCAATAGAATGAATTGATCTTGATCCTACCAATAGGCTAAACCTGTGTTTTCATACCTGGAGATATTTTGGAGAGAATCTGGAGGGGATTCACTGTAGCTGATTTGGCGGGCTGTCAGTGCAGTTTTGGCGCCAAAACAGGGTTCCTCCTTTGGGGAAAGGGGAAACATTTATGAGGGGAAAATGCAATGATTGCATTGATGGTTGTACCCCAAGAACATATATAAGCTTGAGAGGATGATCTGAAACACTATAACATGCTCTGCAAAAAGTGAGGCAGAGTAGGAGAGAAGCGGAAAGAACGGCGAAAAAGTTACCCGTTCATCCCAGGAAACGATACAGTCCCCATCCTACCAATAGAATATTTCCGTCATACCAATAATGTACAATTATCCTTTCATACCTGAAAAAGTGCAAGAAGTTTGTCCGGTGGCAGTGGCAGCGATGGATAAGTGATCTTGTACCTATCCTTTTGTAGTTGTTCATGAACTTGTCAGCGATGACTGGGTACTTCTGAGTGTCAATCTTCACTACTTGGATCTTGTCTTTCACTACATCACTAACTTTATCCAAGATAGGGATCATAGCTTGAGATTCATCATCACACATGATATATCCATGTATAGCTTTTGCATATGTGGTTCATATAACTTCAGTTTCTGCTTGTGGAGCCTGCCTTCTCCTTTTGCTTTTATGAGATTCATCATCATTCATTTTTTTCATAAAGTCAATTATGCATTTACATTTTTCCAATAGTATAAATATATCGTACCATCAGTGTGCATCTATCCTACCATTATTGTCAATTTATACAGGAATTACTGGGTTTCCATGCTAATCCTACCAATATCGTTATTGTCTCATGCCATTAGTTTCCATCTATCCTACCTTGAGTTTTCGAGTTTCCTCGTACTTTTTGACTTAGTTCTACACATAGCAATTTCGGTGATTACATTATTATCATACCAATATCGTATATTTATCCTACCAAGTTCACAAATTTGTCCTATCACTAGTGTATATATTTCCTCCGCATTAACCTATGTGAGAAATAATCTAGTGAAGTAAAAACACTCGTTTGATGGTCAGAAAAAATCAAAGGTGAGTTGCAGGCTTCCTGGGAGAAATAATGTAGTAGTTCATCCTTTTGAAACTAATGTACTAGTTCATCCTTTTAATTCCAAACTATTTCCACTTTAACCGCCACAGAGATGACGAGAACACAATATATATATATATATATATATATATATATATATATATATATATATATATATATATATATATATATATATATATTTATCCTACCAAGTTCATAAGTTTGTCCTATCACTAGTGTATATATTTCCTACCATGTTCATAATTTTATAAGGCTATGAATTTGTCCTACCAGATTCACAAATTTGTCCTACCACTAGTGTATATATTTCCTACCATGTTCAATCGTATAAGTCCAGAGAGATATGAACACATACTTCGCATTAGCCTATGTGAGAGTCGAACTCACATCTTTGTGTGCATACACAATGCTCTACCAATTGAGCTAATAGGCTATTTACAAATACATTAGGCTATATATATAGCCGAGGGTTGTTATAACAGCATCACCCTTTATTGCCTCTACTGACAGCTATAACTAACTGAGACCTTCAACACCTTACTGATGTCACCTACTAATACACTCTACAGTTTCTTCCTTAATGCTTCAGGGCATCAGCTAATTATCAACTTCGATTTTGGTCACCATGTTATGTTGCCAACTGAATTTTATCACCATTATCCCTTTTAAAACTTAAAACTTAAGATGTTAACACATAAATATACAAAAAGAGATATTCATGAATTTGTCCTACCAGATTCACAAATTTATCCTACCACTAGTGTATATATTTCCTACCAGTTCATAATTTTACAAGTTCAGATATATTCATAAATTTGTCCTACCAGATTCAAAAATTTATCCTACCACTAGTGTATATATTTCCTACCAGTTCATAATTTTATAAGTTCAGAGAGATTTATGAACACATACTCTGTATTAGCCTATGTGAGAGTCAAACTCACATCTCTGTATGCAAACACAACGCTATACCAATTGAGCTAATAAGCTATTTTCAATGGGTCCTTATGATCATCTAGACATCAAGAAGTGATAATTTCGCAGAAAACAAAAATAGTGCTTGGATTTGTAATCTTAAATGGAGCAATTAAAAAGCTAACAAATCGTTCCATTGGAAGAAAAGTAAAAAGAGGAAATTGGAATACATGGCTAATTTCTCATGCCAAAAATGTTTAGAATTATCAACTGTGTCGATCACCTCAGAATCTAAAGCTGGGATCGACATCCATAGCCCAAGCAAACTTTGCCAGAAGAGACTTGTTGAATAACTGCAGAAAACAGGCAAAACACCAAAAGCCGCAAATGATTTAGGGGGTATTAAAAATACAACATGCTAAAACAGTAGTCACTAATCACAAACATATTGAAAATTGTCTGTAAACAAACAACAAACTCAATACATCCCACTAAGACCAGGGTCGGGGGGTTAAGGTGTAAGCACCCTTTCCCCTAATATGTCAAGATGTTTCTGAGTGACACGTAAGTGTCACACATAAAAACAATAACTAAACAGACAGATGGAACATACAAACACAAACAAAAGCTAGCAAAAGCTATACAAAAGTAAACGGCCATTATATACTACTATAGACGGTCATAGTAATGCCTATCATGCTACTAGAGTTTTTGCTTTATGATAACTGATCGACAAAGATGCTTTACCTTCTCAATTGGAACCTCGTTCCTCTTGCACCATGCCACTGTGATCCTAGGATCATTATAGTTTATCCCTTGATGTGCCTAGTGCAATTTCTTTTAGATCTTCTTTGGATTTCATATCGCGTTCCATCTTGTCAATCTTTACCTTTTTTGTTCTATCTTCTTTCCTATGTTGCACATTTTAAAAACAAATTATAATGTGCAGAGGGTAAGAAAACCCTCAAATTTAAGCACCCAAATGCAAACTTATAAAATGAAGGGAGAAATTAATAAAATACGCTTCTGATGACAGATTCCTCTTTTGCTTTCCATCAGCCCCTTTCAGGGGAGGCATCCCTTTCTTTGCCCTAGATAAATCGGTCTCGAGTTCAATCAATGTATCCTGTATACAAGCTCATATTGTCTAACCTTTCTTTCACATCACATCTATCAACTCTCCTTTCCTTTCTTGTCTGGACAATCAAACTTTTTTTGACGCTGGGCTTTAGTCATCCTAGAATTCCCGTCAGCAAAAAATAACATAACAAGCATAAAACCATAGACATTCATTGGGTTAACATCATCTGAAGCAGACGGGAATCCGCCCTTCAAGAATTATAATCAGCAAAAACTAGGTATATAAGGATGCATATTAACATTAGGGACACTATGCACAGACTCAAAAATCCTTTGACATCAGCAAAAGAGCAAAAAATAACATAAGGATGCATATTAACATCAGCAAAAATTAGAGTGTATTTAGAATCGGCCAGGAGACCTGTCTGGGCAACAGAGGGAGTAAATCTCTCGTTTGAATTGGGAATTTGAACTCAATTCCACAAGGAAAGGACCCTACAGATTTGCAAATATAAATTTAGGGGAAATGAAAAACCCTAGAAATCAGCGTCTGCAATTGAATGAGAATTGAAGCGTCCCGATGGTGAAGATGGAGATAGGATTGGAATTAAACTCAGGTAAATTCAACACTGACCCTCTTCAATTAAATCAAGGTGAAGAGGGATGACATACCTACACTAAACTTACTTGGTCGGAATTGAAGTCAAGAAAATCCGGATTCGCTTGGATGAAGGTGAAGTGAAGCCAAGCGAGAGCAGCGGAGATCTAACTTCGAGACGAAGGAGAAGCAACATGAGGTGAGACTAACGGGATCGCTGGTGGATTTTCCTCGCCGACGCCGCCGAGCCCCTTCCTGTACGGCGATGGCATCTGGATCCTCCCATCCGCGGTGCACTCTCTCCTGAAGCTGAATCTCGGCCCTCCTCCATCGTTCTCACCGCCGGCATCGCCGAGGTCTCCGCTGGTGCCATCTCCATGGGCCACGGGGGGTACTCCACTCCCTCATAGTTGTTCCCACCGATTCTCTCTCCTCTCGGATCTCCCACCTGTGGCTTCTTCATGAACAATTACTCATCCCTCTCCTCACCTGTTACACCCGGTCACAAATAGTGCCAAAAAACCGGACAATGTTTTTTTGCAAAGGGTAGATGGGTCTAGATTGCACATTAAAGGGCATGCTATGTGTTTTTTGCAAATAGGCCCAAATTTTGGTCCATTTGATACCATTTTCTCAACAACTAATCCAGACTAAGCAATCCCCATTTTTATTTAAGAAACCATTTTCATATTTTCGATTAAGGTTAAATAAAAAAATTGATCGAAAGTTAAACAATTAGGTTGATTTAGGATAATTAAACCATGCATGTAATAAAGATAGTAAATTTCAATGAAAAATAATCGTCGACCTGTTTTTATAGAGGATAATATATTGAATAATTTACCCTAAATTAATTTATAAAATTATGAAATAGTTAATGTAGACTACTGATAACAAATGATGGTTTTGAAAATTTAATAAAGTCAATCGTTGGAGAGTTTAGAAAATATTTTCAAATCTTATTTATTAATCTATTCTATTTCATGAGTGCAGGATATAGAAATTGATATAGGGGTATTTGCAAAACTAATCCAAAAATCCGATTGGGTTTGCACCCCCTATCTCCTATCCACATTAACTGCAAAAACTAACTCCTAACCCCTTAAAAATTTGTATCCCAACCGGTTACAATAGAGGGAGAGACCGACTGCATTTATGGAGGAGAGAGAGTGAGATGTGTGGATGGGGAGAGAATTGACGGGTTTTTAAAAAACCTGTCAACTCAACTGCCTATGAGAGAGGGTTAATAAAGGTCGGGGAAGGGGGAGGCCTAGAGTTGCTATCTCTCTCTCAGAAATTCGAAAACGGAAGGAAGTAGAGGAGGGAGTTCGAAGAAGAACAAGAGCAAGTCTGCAAAGGAGAAGAAGAAGCGGACATCAAACAGGCCACAGACACCGCATACAAGTGACGGACCTTCGGTTATCAAGTAAGTAAACCCTAACGCCACCGATAGATTACCGATTGCACAAATATTGATAGGGCGAAGAATCGAGTGGAAGAACCAAATGTGTTTGTTATTGTTTGAAATGCAATGAAGAACGAAATTTATATTCCAGGTTCCCTCTTTCATGTAAGTAGTAACTATCGGCATATAAAAATTAAGGGATGGAAAGTTTCTGAACGGGGGTTTTGACGAGGGGGATAGAAGGGAAATTGGGGGAAAATAACAGTTGGTCTTGAACATTGGGTAAAATTGGGGATGGCTGGGGTTAAATGGAGGAAAATGGATATATTGGTTGTAGTTAGATGGGGGAATGGGGGGAATTGGCGAAATTGGAGGAATTGGGGATTTTGGGGAAATTGAGGAACGACTATGTGGAATACGAAATACCAGGAGTAGGGCGACTTGGAAATGTTTAATGTTGAGATACATTTGAACATTCAATGGATTTGCCGACACTTGATTTATGTCATGTTTGTAGTAGTCAGATGTCATGTTTATAACTCTTCCTGTCATGTGAAATTCGAAACTACCTCGACGTTTATTCGTTTGAAACTTATAAAAGCTTACAAAGTTTGCTCTGAATGCGGAGACGTTTGATATGTTTAGGGGCGACATGCATGCAGCAGTTGGTATGTATAGGGTGGGAAATGGTTTGCAGCGCCTTTATTGTCATGTGCATTGAAACTGGTGTCATGTTAGATAATCTTATTGTCATGTGCATTGTGACCGGTGTCATTATATACAGGCTTTGTGTGGAGCGTCGTAAGGTTTTGCTTCCCAATTCTGCAGGATATCCAGCAAAGAAGAACATGTCGACAAGCCGCTCTGTAAAAAGGATTTCCCATTCACAGACAACAGGCGAGGTATGGTTTGCGTAGTGTTGATCTACGAAATTTCATATTGTCGATGTGCGACTACCATTTTCACCCCATTGTGCAGGCCATTTATGTTGTCCTCGAGAACCGCCATTACAAGGGCTGGGTCAACCAGTATGGGTGACCCCAGTTACTTGCCAACATCGACAATTACCTGAGCGAGGAGGTCTGGAAGCGTTTGATGGCAAGCTCGTTGGCCGCAATCACGAGGCTTGGTGCACGTGTCCAGTTCTCAGCCTAGCTAGTCCACTACATCCTTCAACGGCAGCTGCGGACGAAAAAGGAGAATGAGACCTATTGTAATCCTACATTAGTGTAACCTAGATTAAAGTAATTTAAACGACATATGTTGAAAACTATTGTAATCTAGTGTAATTTATTGAAACCTTAATTACCATATGTTAAAACCTTAATTGCAATTTTTAAATATAACTCTAGATGAGTGTAACCTTAATAATTTATATTGTAGTTAATTTCTTGTAGTTGTTCTTAGTTATTGTAATTATAATTGTAATCAACACAATCTCATTATTGTTACTAATTTGTTGTAGGTAATATATTTGATTCTTGTAACTAATTACTTATATCTAAAATTATTGTAATGAGCGAATTCTTGTAACCATAATTGACGATTGGACTTTGAGTTACAAGCAATCGTCCACATGAAGCAATCGTCCGCTTGGATGCCTTCGTCCTTCACCTTCGTTCTGATGGCTTTTCCAGGTCAATTCGAGGCAAGTGGAGGCCGGATTTGGAGTAGAGAATGTGGAATCGAAGTGGAGGAGCCCTCGCAGAGGCTTGGTGAACCGTTTTGTTTTTTTTTTATTGATGAATGAAAAAGTGGGCTGAGATTTATTTGCAGTTTGACGTGTAAGCAATTAGTTTTAATTGGACACCCAAAGTAAAATGACATGACACATATTGAATCGACTGGACAAGAGTTATCGGAGAAACAGATTCACCATCGACTTTGGATAGAAAATGGGGAAGTTTGCTTTGGATAAAAAATCAGAGAGAGAGAGAGAGAGAGATGAGTGAAAAAGAAAAGTAACGTTGAAGAGAGAAGAGAGAAAGATTAGTGAGGATAGGACAGAGAGAGATGGAAGAGTGACAGTGTTGGGGCATAACCTTTATCAAAAGCAAGCTTATCCATTTTCTATCCGAAGACGACGGGGAGTCTGTTTCTCCGATAACTCTTATCCAGTCGATTCCAATATGTGTCATGTCGTTTTGTTTTGGATGTCCGGTTAAAACAAACTGCTTGCACGTCAACCTGCAAATAAACCCCCGCCCAATTGCTTCTTCGAAGTGAAAGAGTAACAGTAAAGTCGCAGAGGGGAGATGACTCTTTCATCTCTCTCTCTGTCCTATCCTGTTAAATTACGGTGGGTAATATACGACGTGGGGGGGCCACGCACGCCCAAGCGCAATACGCGCACCAACCAAGCCGAGCATACAAACCGAGTGGGGTTCCATCCTAAAACCAATTGGTGTTAGGTGGGGTAGCCCACCGGCTTATATGCAAGGCTTGGATTCAATTTTTAATCAATGTGGGACACTCCCACAACTCATATTCTTCACACACCCCCCTCAAGTGCAACTGCCTGGCCACGCATTATTTGCCAGTTGCACTTGACGAATCAATGCCTTAAGGCCGGCCAGCCAATTAGACCAGGAATCCAAACCACACCGCACCATGCCGAACCTCGGCTCTGATACCATGTTAAATTACGGTGGGTAATATACGACGTGGGGGGGCCACGCACGCCCAAGCGCAATACGCGCACCAACCAAGCCGAGCATACAAACCGAGTGGGGTTCCATCCTAAAACCAATTGGTGTTAGGTGGGGTAGCCCACCGGCTTATATGCAAGGCTTGGATTCAATTTTTAATCAATGTGGGACACTCCCACAACTCATATTCTTCACATATGAAATAACGGTGGGTCATCCGACGTGGGGGGCCAACGCACGCCAAGCGCAAACGCGCTAACCAAACCGAGCTCACAAGCCGAGTGGGGTTCCATCCTAAAACCAATTGGTGTTAGGTGGGGTAGCCCACCGGCTTATATGCAAGGCTTGGATACAATTTCTAACCAATGTGGGACACTCCCACAATTATATTCTCCACACACACCCCCCTCAAGCGCAACTGCCTGGCCACGCAATATTGCCAGTTGCGATTGACGAATCAATGCCTTAAGGCCGGCTAGCCAATTAGACCAGGAATCCAAACCGCACCGCACCATGCCGAACCTCGGCTCTGATACCATATGAAATAACGGTGGGTCATCCGACGTGGGGGGGCAACGCACGCCAAGCGCAAACGCGCTAACCAAGCCGAGCACACAAGCCGAGTGGGGTTCCATCCTAAAACCAATTGCTGTTAGGTGGGGTAGCCCACCGGCTTATATGCAAGGCTTGGATACAATTTCTAACCAATGTGGGACACTCCTACAATTATATTCTCCACATATCCTCACTGATCTCTCTCTCATCTACAACTTTACTTTTCTTTTTTCACTCATCTCTCTCTCTCTTCTCTGCAAATGGGACTTGCTCTCTCTCTCTCTCTCTCTCTCTCTCTCTCTCTCTCTCTCTCTCTCTCTCTCTCTCCTTTTCTCGCCTCCCACATTCCCTCCCTCTGTCTGACGCTGCCAGGTGTCGCACAATGCAAGGTTGCACCCCCCCTACATGCTACCGGTTGCAAGGGTTCCCCAAATATCCGGTTTCACCCAATTAAAAACCGGGTTGGATTAACCCCGCAACAAATCCGGGTTTTCGGGTTATTTTGTGCATTTCCCTCATTGATTGGTATAACAAAATAAATATTGAAAAGGAGTTAATTTATATAATCAGTATTAGTAATTTAGTACCAAATTTATTTAAATTCAAAAAAAATGAAAGAATATATAGAAATTGATCTGTTCTACTTTGATTGTTTGAATGAGTAACAATTAATAAATATTAGAATGAATTAATTGGTTAAATGGTTATTAATACAAAATTTATTTAAATTCATAAACAACGAAATTATATATATAGACACACACACTACTATTAGGGTATATATTATTAGGGTAGTTATGGTTTAAGGTTTAACTATAAATATTTGTACACGTCAATTTTAAGAAGTAATTTGGTCCAAAGGCCGAAGGCCTTTGGACCAATTACTAAATGGCCTAAAGGCTTTTATTTGCTAGTAAAGGGCCAAAATACTTTCATAATACCAACACTACCCCTGATTTAATTAAACTCCTTCCCCTCCCTTTCGCGCGATCATCTCTGCCACTTTTCTCTCTGCAACGTCTCTCTCTCTCTCTCTCTCACAGGCGATTGCGGTTTTCGACGGTTTCTTCTCTGATCGGTGTTGATCTCTACGCCGTTCTCGCCAACTTGCTGTCGGACTTCCTCCTCTGACCGATGTCGTTCTCTTTTCGACGTTTCCGCAGTCCCTCCTCTGATCATCTGTTGCTAATGGCTTCATCGGGTACTTTCTTCGACTCTTCTGCTTCAATGTTGTCGACAGCAACCTCTAATCTTGTTTCCTTTTAGTTTTCGAGATCTAGTATCCATTTTTACATGCAATTTCTCTTGTTCGTTTGTTTAATTTAGCCCTTTCCTCCCGTATTAGGGTTTGTTTGTTGCTTCAGTTGATGTCTACTGGCTATCAGTTTGTGCTATGGTTAACGTCTCTTCTTCTGATTTCGTTTCCATTATTGCATTTGTGGCATTTGTTGTTTCTCTTTGTTTTCTGATAATTGGTTACAGTCTGGTGTTAGGGTTACAGTTTATGGATTGTTTTATAAAAGGGTTGCATGTTATTACTTGTTTTAATGGTTGGTTACAGTCTTGTGACAGGGTTATACAGTTCATTACTTGTTTTTATGGGTGGTTACAGTCAGGTGACAGTGTTACAATTGATTCATTGTTACAGTTTGTTGATTTTTGGTGATAGGTTTACAGTTTATGGATTGTTTTATAAAATGGTTGCATGTTATTACTTGTTTTAATGGTTGGTTACAGTCTTGTGACAGGGTTATACAGTTCATTACTTGTTTTTATGGGTGGTTAGAGTGTGGTGACAGTGTTACAATTGATTCTTTGTTACAGTTTGTTGATTTGTTGGTGATAGGGTTACAGTTTATGACTTGTTTGGTGATAGGGTTGCATTTTATTACTGGTTTTAATGGTTGGTTACAGTCTTGTGACAAAGTTACAGTTTTTACACTATTTTGGTTACATTGGTACAGTTCATTACTTGTTTTTAATGTTGGTTATAGTCTGGTGACAGTGTTACATTTGATTCATTGGTTCAGTTTATGATATGGTTACAGTTTGTTGATTTGTTGGTGATAGGGTTATAGTTTATGACTTGTTTGGTGATAGGGTTGCATTTTATTACTGGTTTTAATGGTTGGTTACAGTCTTGTGCCTGGGTTACAATATATTAGTTGTTTGGTGACAGAGTTATAGTTCTTTACCTGTTTTAATTATGGTTACAGTCTGGTGACAGGGTTACAATTGATTTATGTTTACAGTTTGTTACTTGTGTTGTTGATAGGGTTCCATATGGCATTCTGATTGTTGTGTGTTTGCAGTTTTTGGTGTGGTTACAGTGTTAGTTTATGTGGTGGTTCAATTTGTTGTTTGCTGGTTTTTGGTGACAGTATCTTATTTGTTGTGAAGCCTAATCTTTACACTACATTTATGCTATTTAGGTAAAGAAATTGTTGTCCATACAGAAGTTCCTACTGTGGTTCCACCATCTGCTATTCAACCTGCTTCCTTCAAGTTTGTTGTTCCCAAAGAACAACGTTTTCATGGGCACATTAATGTGTATTCAAAGCCTGAATTGATTACAACTCTTAAGAATGGTCTGTCTCATGATGACTGGGTGTCTCTTATAGATGGTTGTTTAGGTTCAATTGTACGGGCTAGGGATTCTCTATATTTTTATCAGCAACTTGTGCATCAGATGCTCTTACATGAAGTTGAAACTTCTAAACTTAATGAGATGTGGTTTCAAGTTGGGCAACATTTGTTTAGGTTTTCTCTAGCTGAATTCTGTTGTGTTACTGGTTTGAGTTGGAAAGAACCTGGTGATGACATGCCTCCTTCTCCTCATGTGGATATGGAGGAGTTTTTGGGTGTATCTGAATGTACATTTATGGGTCTTGTTCAACTGTTCCTCAAGGAGCCAACTCAGTCTCCAAAGAAGCTTTCCATGGCGTACTTGTTAGTGATTGAGGGTGTGTTGCTCCCTCAGCGTTCTAAAGCTCTTGTTCGTCAATGTTATGTTGACCTTGTCTGTGATTTGGATCGTTTAAACCGTTATCCCTTTGGTCGGGTTGTATTTCTGGAAACAATTGGTTATTTGAAGAAATGTATGAGGTCTGAGCCACCAAAAAAGGGTTCAAGGTTTGGTTATAATCTGCTTGGATATCCCATGGCATTCCTGGTATTTCCCTTTCCTTTCTTTTTATGTTTCCATGCTTTTTCCTTTTTATTTATTATTCTTTACTTCTATTTCTGTTCTTACTGTTGCTTTCTTCCCAGGTTTGGATTTTAGAGGCAATCCCTAAGCTTGTTGGCATCTGTAACTGTCACTTTCTTTGTTGTGATGGATTACCAGCATCTCTTGTCTGGTATACTAGTGTACGTGATTACGGCATTATATATGATAAGTGTCAAGATATTTTCTCCAAAGATTTGGTCAGCATACCTTCTTGTCTTATCTTTTATTATTCTGATATCAGTTTCCCTCTTCCATTTTTTATATTTGTTGTTGTTTAATTGTATTTTTTGTTTTCTTTATAGGGGACTGTCTACTCTTTGTATGCGGCGTTTATGGATTGCCCTGACCTTTCCTTTTCTGATGAAGTTGCTGATGACAGTGTTGATTCTTACGTTTCTTGTTTTGTTGGTATGGATGCTGAAGCCAGTGATGAAGTTTCTCCAAGGAAATTACGGATCCAAGCGTATCTGATCAGGCAATCAGGTGGCCGTCTTTTTGATGGTGGTGTGGAACCTGTCATCCCTTATACTAATGTTCCTACTAGGAAGAAGGACATGATTAGAGCCCCACCTTTGAAGAAAAAGGTGGTGGTGACACCACGAGTTATCACAGAGGGTAGTTCTGACTTTGAGAGTCCTGTCCAACCCAGGAAGCGATTGGTTACAAGGTCAATGGGAAGTGGTGACAGTCCTTTTCCTGTGAAGAAGGGTAAGGTGGTGACACGCACTTCTGCTGTTGATGAGTCTGTCAAGAAGAAGAGGGTTTTGAGAAGTTCTTCTACTCTAGATCATCCTGTTACGAAGAAGGCAAAGGTGGTTCCATCCCGGAAATCGTCAAGGACTGAGTCTCCTGCCAAGGTTCAAGTAGATGCATTGGGTGGTGAAAAAGGTGTAGATCATGGTGACAAGCCCAGGAGGTTCAAGTTTAAGCTCCCTAGATCTATCCCTCCCACAGGTGATGAGCTTTCTACGAGTGATGATCTTCCTGGGTTGGCAAAAGAGTTTGTTACTAAAGCTCAGTTTGAAGAAGTTGTTACTTCATTTAAAAAATCCTTTGAATCTTTTGAAGCTCAATTGCAAGAGTGTGTTTCTAGGATTCTTACCCTAGAGGAGAAAGTGTTTTACCTTGAAGGACGTGTGTACCACCCCAGTGATGACAGTGAGGCTGTTCTGAAAAGGGAACGTAAGGCATGGGATGAAACTATGAAGGATATTGTGGATGGGATTATTGAATCCTGCTCTCAGAAGACTGAACATGGGCATGTAATTAAGCCGTCGGTTGAAGGTGATGACAATGAGGGTGATGCAGTTGATTCTTCCAATGATTCCCCATCTCCTCCGGAGTATATTGTTGTTAAGTCAACTAAGGAGTCAACTTCAGGAGATGCTGATGTTTTTTGCACTGATGATGACACTCTTGTGGGTTCAAAGGAAACACTTGATGACAGTGTTGTCCCTTCTCCTGTCAGTGCATCTCCTTCTCTGAAGATTGATGACAGTGTTGTCCCTTCTCCTGGCATTGCATCTCCTTCTCTTAAGATTGATGATAGTAGTGTCCCTTCTCCTGGCATTGCATCTCCTTCTCTCAAGATTGATGACAGTGTTGTTGGTATTACTGAAGTCCTTGTATCACAAGATGTGCCTGTTACCAGTTCGATCCCTATTACTGAAGTTATTCCGTCAAATGAAGGAATCCTCAATTCGAGTGCAGCCATTACTGAAAAGGTTGTTGATTCTTCTTCTGCTGCTCCTACTGAAATCCTTCCTTCGTTTAATGAAACTGTTGATTTGAGTGTTGCCCCAACTGAAGTAATTGGGTCAGATGAGACTGTTTCTGCTAGTTTTGTTCCTCCTACTCAAGTTCTTGATTCATATCCAATCAATGAGGACATGGTTGCTTACAAAGAGGTTCCTGGTGACAGTGTTGTTTCCACTACTGTTCTCCCTTGCTCTACTGATTTTGGTGATGACAGTGGTATTGTTGCAACCCTTGTGCTTCCTTGCTCCAATGATGCATGTGATGACAGTGGTTCTGTTGATCCCAAAGTTGTGGTTACAGCTAATTTGAATGATGATAGTAGTTGCCTTCCTCCTGAAGAAGCTGTTGGTGGAACAGTTGATCATGGTATTGGCATCATACTTGGATACAGTTCTGATGTCCAAGAGGATGTGCTTGCTGACAGTGGTGATGCAACTGGTGTTATTGATGATAAAAGCAGTCTATTTCATAACATCACTGATGTTGCCTACCCTCTTCCTTCAGATGGTGAGGATGATCTTGAAGTTCCGCTAAGGCGTTCTTATAGGGCGTTGAAATCTGCTCCTGCAGCCCATACTCCTTACACCAATCCTTGTAAACCGAAGAAACCTCGCCTTCCTAAAGTACCTAAACATTCTATTCTCAGCTCGAAGGAGCGTGTTGAATTTTATACCAATTTTAGAGATCTTGGGTAATTATCTACTTTTGTTTTGATATTTATTTTCTTCTTAGTACTGCCATTTATTATAATATGTTGATTTAACTTGTTATCTTACTTTGTAGGCGTGATGGAAAAATCAGTGGCTGTGAGGTTGATATGAACAAGGTGTTTTTCACTGAATTATCGGGGAGGACAAAATGGCTTCGTGATATTGTAAGTTCATATTTATATGTATTGTTACAGCTTATATTGTGGTGCCATCAGTTTGGTGACAGTTAGTGTTTGTTCTGTTTTCTTTCACAGCACATAGACGAATCACTTCATCATTTTAGAAAGCGTCTTCATGATTGTCCTGATCTAAATCCCACCAGTGTTGTTTTAGACACCATTTTTTTCCCTAAGGTTGGGAACTGTGATGTTAATCTTTTTAAAACTGGTGATGCCATTCCGGACGAATTCTTCCATTACTTCCTTGGTCTTTATCCTGGCAATTATGGGAAGACTTGGGAAGGTGCTAAGAAGGTTTACGCTCCTTTCAATCTTGACAACATGCACTGGGTAGCCGTTGAAATTGTTTTGGACGACAAGATGATTCTTGTTTATGATTCCCAGCGTAATTTCATTAAAAATGAAGACCTGCTTTCGAAGTTTGCTAAAACGTGTGAAGTGCTTGCTGTTATGTTGAGTAAGACTGGTCTTTTTCCTAAGATGGATGACACTCCCTTTGAAATGGACCGAGTAGATGACTTGCCTCAAAATGAAGACGGGTAACTTCTTCTGTTTTCCATCTTGTTGTATTTTGTTTTGTGACATTTTATCTGTCCACCTTTTGTCTCTTATTGTTTATTTTTTGCTTCTTATGTAGAGGTAGCTGTGGTGTCTACGTCATCAAGCACATTGAGTCTCTGGTTTTTGGTGGTGATATTCAGCTTGTGAATGATGAGTATGTTAATGCACATCGTGAGAAGATTGCATATGATCTCATGAAGAAGCAGTGGACATTTGTTTAGTTATGAAATTTAGGTTTGTGTTAGTTGAACTATGTGGTGACAGTGTATCTGCTGACAGTTTAGACTATATTTTGTTGTTGTAGCAGTTGTGGTGATATCCCATGGTGACACTTGAATTGGTGACAGGTTATTGTGTATTGTGTTGCTGTAAAACTCGTGGTGACAGCCATTGTTGACACTTAGATTATGTATTTGTAGGCTACTTCTCTAGTAATTTATATGTTTCTTTGAATCTTTTACTATTTTATCCCTATTATATGTTACAACAGTCTATAATTCCACATCAAAGGCAAGGTTTTATTATTTTTGTTGTCATCCTCAAAGTTTTCACGTCTGGTTACAGTTTCTATGGTCATGTTTTCATAGTGGTGACAGTGCATATGTCATTGTTTCTGTCTCTATTTTAATAGTGTTGAAAACATCTATGAGTTTTACCGGTGATTACAGTGTCTATGTCCCTGTTTTACCTGTGGTTACAGCGTCTATGTTTGTTTTAACCATTCATATGATGAAGGAGAACAGTCCATCACATGTCTTTTGGCTTCTCATTAGCCCCTTTAGGGGTTTTGTTGGCCTTGTCCTAGGGTTTTCCATTTGATTACAGCAATCATCTCTTAACGATGTACTGTACTTGACATTTTAGGGTTTAGGGTTTAGGATTTAGGGTTTAGGGCCTTGGCCCTAAACCCTAAACCATACTGTACATGACATGTTCGTTTGGCTTCTCATTAGCCCCTTTGGGGTTTATTCTTCCATACTCATAGGGTCTTCCTTTTGGTTACAGTGTCCATTGTCATGTTTTCATAGTGGTGACAGTGCATATGTCATTGTTTATATCTCTATATTAATAGTGTGGAAAACATCTAGGAGTTTTACCTGTGATTACAGTGTCTATTCCCCTTGGTTCATAGTGGTGACAGTGTCTATGTCCCTGTTTTACCTGTGGTTACAGCGTCTATGTTTGTTTTAACCATTCATATGATGAAGGAGAACAGTCCATCACATGTCTTTTGTCTTCTCATTAGCCCCTTTAGGGTTTTTGTTGGCCTTGTCCTAGGGTTTTCCATTTGATTACAGCAATCATCTTTTAACGATGTACGGTACTTGACATTTTAGGGTTTAGGGTTTAGGATTTAGGGTTTAGGGCCTTGGCCCTAAACCCTAAAGACTTAACCCTAAACCCTAAACCATACTGTACATGACATGTTCGTTTGGCTTCTCATTAGCCCCTTTGGGGTTTATTCTTCCATACTCATAGGGTCTTCCTTTTGGTTACAGTGTCCATGGTCATGTTTTCATAGTGGTGACAGTGCATATGCCATTGTGTCTCTATTTTAATAGTGTGGAAAACATCTAGGAGTTTTACCTGTGATTACAGTGTCTATTCCCCTTGGTTCATAGTGGTGACAGTGTCTATGTCCCTGATTTACCTGTGGTTACAGCGTCTATGTTTGTTTTAACCATTCATATGATGAAGGAGAACAGTCCATCACATGTCTTTTGTCTTCTCATTATCCCCTTTAGGGTTTTTGTTGGCCTTGTCCTAGGGTTTTCCATTTGATTACAGCAATCATCTCTTAACGATGTACTGTACCTGACATTTTAGGGTTTAGGGTTTAGGGCCTTGGCCCTAAACCCTAAAGACTTAACCCTAAACCCTAAACCATACTGTACATGACATGTTCGTTTGGCTTCTCATTAGCCCCTTTGGGGTTTATTCTTCCATACTCATAGGGTCTTCCTTTTGGTTACAGTGTCCATTGGCATGTGTTCATAGTGGTGACAGTGCATATGTCACTGTTTCTGTCTCTATTTTAATAGTTTTGAAAACATCTAGGAGTTTTACCTGCGATTACAGTGTCTATGTCCCTTTTTTACTGTGGTTACAGTGTCTATGTCCCTGTTTTAACTGTGGTTACAGCGTCTATGTGTGTTTTAACCATTCATATGATGAAGGAGAACTGAAATATTTTCAAAATTGTATTGATAGAAGAAAAAACTGAAATATGCTCACTGTTTACATTCTTTCTAGTGTAATGATCTGTTTATAGTGACAAATTTATTCAATATAAGAAAACGATAAAGTAAATCGTATTGTCTTCCTTAATGCTTTGCTTCTGATTTGCCTCTGATCTCTATCTCTTGACAGTCTTCTTTGATGCTTTCCCACTGAATTCTCCAGTTGAAAGCTTTCTATTCTTTTCAGGTCGACCACATCTTCTACGTACCATTGGTGGGTGACATTGCTGGCTTTTGATGTCTTCTGGTACAACCCACTGATCTACATTTAGAGTAGGATATACTGTCTCATGATAAGCCAATTTCCAAGCTTCAGTTTTGTAGTAGCTGCTAATATAACTCAGAACACTCAGGTTTTTTTCCTTGATTACAGCCAGAGCATGTACACAAGGTATCTTTTCATAATCAAATACCTTGCAAGTACAAGAGTTCTTCTTTAAATCAACTATAAACCTTTTCATTCCACCGACAACCTCAAACTGGAATTGATTGAGGTGCTTGACAGTATACATTCCAGCCTCACTGCATCTTATGTACACTATATCACTTATATGAGTTGGAAGCTCAAAGCTGTTGTTTTCAGATTCATTTCTACGATCATTGAACCATTTTGTTATCTTCTCTCTGATTGCATTCAGTAACCCTATAATTGGGAAAGCTCTTTCCAAACCAAAGGCACTATTTAATGATTCTGCGTTGTTTGAAGTCATTATATTGTACCTGTCACCTTTTGAATAAGCTCTTGCCCATTTCTCAAACTGTAATTCTTCAAGATATTTCCCCATCTTGCTGTTTGTAGTACTGATGGAAGCAAAGTAGTTGTTGAACTCTTCTTCTGTGTAACTGTTTGCTGCGCTTTCAAACCACTGACAGAGTGCTTTCTTCTTGAATTTTGACATTATATTTTGCTTTAAGTGCCATCTGCAGTGATAATGCTTTGCATTTGTGTAAATCAACTCTATAGCTCTTGCAATGCTTTGATGACGATCAGAAACAAAAACCAGCTCTTCACTTGATGGGATGACTGTTGCTAGCTTGTTGAAGAACCACTCCCAAGAGTCGTTGTTTTCTGAGTCAACCACTGCAAATGCAATAGGGTATATTTGATGATTTGCATCTTGTGCAGAAGCTGTGAGAAGAGTCCCTTTGTATTTTCCTTTTAGAAATGTACCATCTACCACAAGAACCTGTACAATTGAATTCTATTCAGTAATTATTTGGTTACAGTGTAATTTTTCCTTATGAAATGAATCTGTACCTTTCGTAGGATTGGAAATGCTCGGATACATGGTCCAAAGGCAATGAACACATACTTGAACTTTGAGTTTCTCTCAAGTTCAATGAAGGTGACAGTTCCAGGATTTGCTTGCTTCAGGACCCAACAATATGATGGCACTAATTCATAGTTGTCTTCTGCAGTCCCCATTGTCATCTCTATTGCTAAATCACGAGCCTTCCAAGATTTCCAGTAGCTAACATTCTCTTTGAAATCATTCCTCATCGTGTTTCTAATTTGTCTTGGAGTTGGACCTTGTTTCTCATCTTCAAAACTGTATATATTATGTACAACAGTGAATTAAATATGAAATGAAGCATGATTACAGTGAATAAAATATGTAATGAAGAACTGATTGTAGTCTATATATGTCACCTGTGTTTTATCCTTTCGGCTATGACTCTGTATTTTAGAGGGCGTTGCTTTCCTATTCGTACTTCCATGTTGCAGGTGTGTTCCTTAAAGTATTTCTTAATTATAAATACACTTGAACCACCAATTATGGTGCCATGTATTTTCCAGGTGCAGCTGCTATCCACACACGTTGTTCTGTAATAACATGGATTTGTCTTCTTCACTTTGTAAGCAAACACCTCTTGTGCAGCCAACAGTTCAATAGTCTGTTTGAGATCTTCCTTTGTTCGGAACAGTTGTCCCAAAAATATATGAATTTCTCCCTTTCTTTCACGTATAGGTTGTGCTGTATATTTTGTGGACATTGTACTGCCTACACTTATGCGACTTTCAATCCCTGTGTCATCTCCATTACTATTCATATCACATCCATCGTTTATGGATTCTGCATTTCCAGCCTGCACATCAAAGTCCTCTTCCATAGCATTTGTACTCTTGGCAGAACTGTAAGCATGTAAATCCAATTGATTTTCATCATGTATAGATTCTGTAACCTGTTCTTCAGTGATTTCCTTCACAGCTGTAACATATAAAGGCAACGTCCAATTCACATTCTTCAATTCATTAATTTGCAAAAAACTTCTGAAATCAGTCTCATTCTCTATTGAAAATGGCTCAGTAGTTTCCTTGAATGGATGCAAGTGACTGAATTGAAGAGTAGGAGACAAATTGTCACTCGTGCTGAATCTGTTCAGTATCTCAGACTTCATCTCATGCATGGTTACAGTCTGATTGATGACAATAATCTTTGATGACACATCCCCAACAAAAACTAAATCACCATCTTCCAACTTCCATTTTCCTCCAAATTTTACTGTTAACAGATTGGCCTCCATTGTACCTGATCATTGGTGACACGTATTAAATTTCATTAATACAGTGATTACAGTCTATAGGTTACAGTGTAATTTTGGTTACAGCTACACAGAAGCACTCAAACTCAGATATCCACATACAGGTTACAGTGTAATTTTGGTTACAGCTACACAGATGCACTCAAACTCAGATACCTACATACAGGTTACAGTGTAATTTTGGTTGCAGCTACACAGATGCACTCAAACTCAGATACCTACATTTAGGTTACAGTGTAATTTTGGTTACAGCAGCACAAATGCACTCAAACTCAGATATCCACATAAAGGTTACAGTCTAATTTTGGTTACAGCAGTATAATCAAAACACAAGCATCTTAAATCAGCAACTACATCAACAATACAATCTAGATTACAGTTCTATAATCACAACACCAGTCACTTATATCAAAATCGACATCTAGATTACAGTTCAAAGCAGATTACAGATAATGCTGTGATCGAATTTTGGCTTCCCTGTTAAAACTCGAATTTTGGCTTACAGTGCTATTTCCGACCAGATCTCGCTTCAGATCTGAATGAAGAGCTCGAAATCGTTGAAAATTGGGGCTGAAATCAACTGCGTTGCTGGAGAAATTGAAGCCAGATCGAAATCCCCCTTCTTCGTCCCTCCGAGCTGTGGCCTGTGTTTCTCTCCACCCTTCTTCGTCGCTCCTTCCGTGAAAATGAAGAAACAAACGGGATTACTATGGCAGGGGCAAAATTGGAAATTTTGACCTATTACCTAATATTGCCACCCTTGTGCCCTATGACTTAGTAATTGGACCCAAAATGACCACTTACCAAAAAAAACCCAATTTTAATAACAGATGCATTTATATAAAAAACACAAAAATGCAAGTATTTAACTAGCATAATTTATACATCAACAATCACATGCATGTTACAAGTGGATTAATGTAATTGAACCAAGGCTAAAAGTATCCACTTGATTTAAATAATATTATGGACGGTATATATGCTCTAATAAGATTGGCCAGTTGGCCCCATCCTTGTAACGGTCATAAAAAAGATGTTCTCTTTACAATAATGCAACTTAGTTAAAGTTCCACACCTTAAAACCCTTTTTTTTTTAGTTGTTGGCCAATTAATTTGTACACTTGTCTCACCTTGAATGAGTCTCAACTGAACTATTATATTTGTTTAAATACTTTATTTTATTTTTTTCTAGTCACTTCCTTATTTTTTTTAATAACCCGTCAAATATACTATTATATTTTCAATTATTATTTTATAAACTTTTCACATAATTAAAAACCAATGCTCATACGTACTCTCATCCCTCATTCTCATAATTTAAGTCATTTTAACTCATAACACATTTTTTAAATAACATAAAACTTTATAAAATATCAACTTTTTTAATTAATTTTTGAAAACAATTTCATACTTAATAGTAAGTATAAAATTATTTTAAAATTTTTTAAAAAGTTGATATTTTATAGAACTTTTAACTTATAAAAAAACATGTCAAAAGTTAGAATAACATAAATTGTGAGGTAAGAGAAGTATATATACAAAATAATTTGAATGGAGTTATAGTCTCTACTAGTCCATCATCTAAAAGCATCCCGAGTCCTGACAGATGAGGATGTTGAGTTCTAGCTTTGTATGTCCATAGATCTGGCGCATAATGGGTTTGGAAGCATCGAGCAATATGATATGCACATATCTTGACTTCACGGAAGACGTGTGAAAATGTCATCTCCTTGAAATGCTGGAAGCTGAGAAGAACATCAGTGAGGAGCATCTCTTTCTCCCACGGGCATGATGAGCATCCCTTCAAAGCGTTGATTACCACAAGATTGTCTCTCTTTCACGATGAGTTTGGAAAGCCCAAGCTCTTTTAATTAGCCTTCAAGACCCTGAGATTGAGAGTCATCGCTTCTGCCATGATGGTAGATCTCTGTCCAACATGCACCCCTATAGAATCAACCTTGTCCCCTCGATGATTACGAGTAATGAATCTAACCATCATATGGCCGAGGCTGCAATTGATGCAATAAGAATTTATTTTGTAGGTTCCTTCTAGTGGATTTTCCCATCATAGATTTTTTTCCGTTTTCTAGGGGGGCTGGCTCGATCTGATTGTTAATTTTTTGTCCTTAAGATAAAAAAAAAATGGTGTTTTTCCAATTCTTTAATGTTTGACATGTTGTGTATTCCATGTTTTGTATTGTGGTTGCGTTAGTTTGGTCGAATATTTTCCTGTTTTGATTTGTTAACAGACACCACCATGTTCTGGCAAGAGTCGTTTTTTGTTTGTGGTTTAGTTTGTCAAAGATTTTTGTAGCGTTTCTCTTTCTATTTCTATCACATATATCAATATCTTGTAGAATTTGTTCGATTTTTGGGTCTAAACATTGAATGAGAATTATAGTATGGTGACACCAAATGACTAAGTGTGTGGAGGTTTCTTCAACTTGGCCGCATAGAGTGCATGTCATTGGGATGCTAGCTCCTTTATTTGTTAGTCTAGTCATGGTTTGGATTTTGTCACGATAGAGTTTTCATAAAAAGTTTGTTTAATCTTGGGTTTTACATCCAATTTCTAGATCCATGTCGTGTTGTTATGCTCGTTGACGTTGTGTTTCGTGATATATCTTAAGGTGCTTGCAGTTGTGAACCATCCATTAGTATCTGTTCTCCAATATAATATATCATCGATTGGGTTATCTAGGATGAATGTGTTCTCGATTTTCTGAACAAGGGGCAATATTCGAGTCAGTTCATCAATTTTCCAATTATGGTTTTCATTTATGAAGCTTTCAACTTTGATGTTTTCATCTATTTGAATGTTAATTATGTAATTGTCTTCCTACTAACGGTTCTGTGTCCAACTATCTATCCTTCCAAAAGTTAATGGGTTTTCATTTGCCAATTTGCTAGATCGATTAGTCCCTTGTAGAATTCTTCTTTGATCTCCATAAGTTTTGTCCATTTTCATAAGATATTTTTTCCCTGATATGTAAGGATATGATTTTCTTTTAAATATTTGTTGCTTATTAATTATCATGACCCATGAGTTCTACAAGAATTTTTCATAATAATTTCATTTGTAAAGCCTTATTCACATCTTTAGTTTTGTGAATGCTATAGCCCCACCTTCTTCTTTCCTTCTGTATATCTTATCCCATTCGATAAGTGGTTTATATGAAGTGTCTTAATTTATTCCAAAAAAAAGATATGTTCATCTGAACTAGCTCTTTGTGTATCTCACTTGATAATATGAAGTTTTGCATTATAAAGTTTGGTTTTGCTGCTAAGTTTGATCTGATAAGTGTCACTCTTCCTTCTTGTAATAACTCATTTGCTCGCCAGTTACTGAGTTGGTTTCTAGTTTTATAATTTGTTTCTTCAAATGTTGTCTTATTTACTTTACCATTAATGATAGAGCATCCTAGGCATTTGCAAAGTCTGGTATATTAGTGATAAGTATGAATTATAAATGAAATATATGTCTTATATTTTTTATAATCTTAAAAACTTATTAAAAAAAAGGGAGCCTCTGCTCAAAAGATATAAGTCATTTAACTTTTCGATGAAACTTGTAAGGAGTTAAAAATTATGTAAAATATTAATTTTTTAATATAATTTCATAGTTATTAATTTTACAGTACAATTTAAGTTTTTCAAAACATACTAAAAATAAAAAAAATTATAAATGGAGAGTAGCAACGGTGCTATTACCATA
The DNA here is from genome assembly GCA_963922045.1 of Persicaria maculosa. Classification (NCBI taxonomy): domain Eukaryota; kingdom Viridiplantae; phylum Streptophyta; class Magnoliopsida; order Caryophyllales; family Polygonaceae; genus Persicaria; species Persicaria maculosa. The sequence continues at coordinate 21,073,255 of OY998252.1, read as the reverse complement.
CCGAAAAGGTGTTTATCTCACGAAAAAGCTAAATATACCACTAATTTTTACTAGATACACCGTTTATCTTCGCAACCTGTTGTAGAGTGGTTGCGGAGTACTTTATCAGAAGTGTCAAAATTGTGAGGGGAAAAAAGAAAATTAAATATAGGGACTCCACAACGTTCCTAATTTCCTATTTTAAAAAAAAAACACCCCTCTAAAACCGTTCGCAACAGGTTGCATCATACTATTTTTTTCATATGTGTGCCTTTAAAAAACCCTCTCGAATAGTCCATAACTAGTTGCGTAATTCTCATATTATTATTTTTTTTGTATTGAATTTTTAGGGTATCTAACAACAATTCTGTAACAGATTACGAGGATAAGTAGGTTATCCAATAAAAATTATGCTCTATTTATCAATCCCTTTATTTTATAACTAGTTCAGTTTTTAATTTAAATAAATTTTATATGAAAATTTTATTTCTTTATCAGTAAAAACAATAGATCTTCCATAAAAAAAATATGATTAAATTAAGGGAAATTCCGTTTGGTACCCCCGAGTTTTTGACAATTCCGGATGGTGTCCCACACTTTTTTTTTTGTCCGGATGGTACCCCTGAGTTTTGTCAAAAGTCCGGCTCATGCCCAAAACTCATAGTTTCTTCTTTTTAATGAATAAAACCACCCCTTATTTTTATTTTTTCATAAATATGCCCATTTACTTTTAACATTAAACAAAACTACTTATCATTTAACTAAATTCAAAACAAAATTGACAAAATCACCTTTATTTTTTAAAATTAATAAGATCACACATTATTGCCAAAGTTGTAGCAAAAAATACCCATTCTTTCCAAATTTTTTTTTGAAGAAAATCAACTATTATTTTTGACATTACACAAAAGATCCGTTACATATTTTTCATATTTTATAAAAAATAAATCTCATTATTTGTCAAATATTGCATGTACATAATCACCCATTATTTACAAAATTTTGCACAAATCCACTATCTAATTATGTGAACAAAAATAGTTAACCTATACATTATAAAAAAATACTTTGTAAAACCATACTTTGTGTAAAACCACCCTTTATGCTTTAAAAAATGCACAAAATCATTTATTGTGTAATAAAAGAAGGTGTTATTCATTTCTTTTGTTTGGAATACATAAAACCTAATAAAATAAGAATGATTAATCTCTTATTATATTTTTCTTTTACAAGAAGAAAAATAAATAAATAAAATTTACTTTTCTTTTTCAAAAAAAATTATAATCAAGCATTTGGTTAAATTGATCAATCACATTTACAAATGTTTAAAGTTAATGAGATATAAGTTAAATATTGTTTTGAAAAATAATATGTGTTAAAAATATTGCAATAAAAATTTTTGGAAATATTGCAATAAAAATTTTGGAAATATTGATCAATCACATTTACAAATATTGCAATAAAAATTTTGGAAATAATATTTGATTTTGTAAAATTTTAAAAAATAAAGTTGGTTTTGTCACTTTTGTGTTGAATTTTGTTAATTAATATGTAGTTTTGTTCAATGTTAAAAGTAAATGGGCATATTTATGAAAAAATAAAAATAATGGGTGGTTTTATTCATTAAAAAGAAGAAACTATGAGTTTTGGGCATGTGCCGGACTTTTGACAAAACTCAGGGGTACCATCCGGACAAAAAAAAAGTGTGGGACACCATCCGGAAATGTCAAAAACTCGGGGTACCAAACGGAATTTCCCTTAAATTAACTATTCCAAAATTATATCCATATCTAAAATAATTGGGAAAAATATATTAACAAAATTGAATTCCATTAGTTGATAACCTTTACACGACTAAGTATTATTTTAATTTCGTTAAAACTATTTATCTTCTAAAAATAAGTTCATATATAACAAAAATAGGTAAAATCTTATCTTATATAATATTCATATCCATACCTAATCAAATTGGGTCAAATTTTATCTTATACATATATATATAGATAAAGATATTGATTAAATAGAATTAGAATAAAATTTTATCTTATACATATATTAAATATTTCAAAATTTTCTGATTGGTTCATACGACTACGATTAATGACAATCCGTCATGTGTCTCATATAACTTCTCCGTGATTATATATAATAGATTAAATCAAATAACATTTATCTTATAATTAAATCAAATAACAAAAGTTAATGCCGACTTTTAGTTTTAAAGCCCAAGTCCCGTATTTCGGTGACTTGGTTTAGTGTTTGAGCCGGTCAATGAAACGCGTACCTTAATCAAGTAGACCACGATGAGCCTTATGAAATTACGAAAACACCCTCCCTCTAACAGCAGGAAACAATACAGCCTTAATGGCATACTCGGTAAATTCGAAGAGATACACGCCTTATGTGGTGGACTGGGCCCCCTGCGGTACAAGGGGGGGAGAGGGATGACGAAGAAAACGCAGCGAAGGTGGAGGGTGAAAACGGCTAAATTTCTCTCTCCTTCGTCCTCCCTAAAAAGGGGTGTGGAGCAGTAGACAACTGCCAGAGCCACAACCAGCCAGCGAGGGAGAGAGAGAGAACGAAGCGCATCTTTTTTCCATTCATTCTCTTTCCTCTTTCTTCGTTTCTCGCTCCGTTCCAAATCGCCACCGTATCTAAAATTATTTGATTCTTCCATTCCATCTCCTTCTCTTCCTCCTCCTCATCATCCTCCTCCGCTTTCCGCACTACTTACTGCTATTAGTCAATTGATATCTGTTTCCGTTTCTTGATTTATCGGATTGCATTGGATTTCGCTTCGGTGAGATCTTGAGCAAGGGATTTGATTTGATTTGATTTGAGAGATCTGAGTTCTTCGAAGCTGCTCTATTTGTTTGAGTCTGAGAGGAAGTGAGAAGACGATGTTGATGATGGGAGGCGAAGGAGGCCATTATTGCTCTAAGAAGACGGATAATCTTTGCGCTAATTGTTGTTGCCAGGTATCTTTCTCTTCGACTTCGTATCGCCTCAAATTTGGACTTTTGTTTCTCCGTTGATTTGTCGTTCCTAATTACGCGTTGTAGCCTCCAAATTTGTCGATTTGATGCTTCTGATTCCTGTTATGGTGTTGATCTTCTAATGATCTTAACTTGTCCAATCGCTGTCTGGAGTTTTTGTATCCCGGACTCTTTACTTTCCTTGTAAGATTTTGGAATTTGTAGCTTAAAGTATTGGATCCAATCTCTGGTGATATTGTCTCTCTGAGACTCTAAATCTAAATTTAGACCCTTTCTACATCACAATTCACAACTGGGAAATAGGTTTGTAATGACATGCCATGATCTCTTTTTTTACTTTGCAATGTCCTCACTAGAGGCTATTAATATCTTTTTCTGCATCAACTGGTAATTACAGTAGGTTTCTAAATCTTTGGCGGCCATGCTGAATGAATTGTTATTGTTGTCTTTTATGAATTGTGGAGAAAGGTTTCCTATTGCATACTGAGAAGATTTGATTTCTAAATGCAGGAGTCTGGCAGATTGGCCATGTCGAGGCTGCGATGCATCTTGCGAGGTCTGGATATAAAAACCTACATATTCATATTTGCAGTTGTTCCCATGTGTGTTTTTGGTCTCTACCTCCATGGGCAGAAGATTTCCTACTTCTTGAGGCCACTTTGGGAGAAACCCCCCAAGCCATTCCATGTCATTCCTCACTATTACAATGAAAATGTCACTATGGAGAACCTTTGCAAGCTTCATGGGTGGGGAGTCCGCGATTACCCTAGGCGTGTTTATGATGCTGTGTTGTTCAGCAATGAGGTGGACATCCTCACCACCAGATGGAAAGAACTCTACCCTTATGTGACACAATTTGTTCTGCTTGAGTCCAACTCTACATTCAGTGGCTTGCCAAAGCCTATGGTCTTTGCGGCTCACAAGGACAAGTTCAAATTTGTTGAATCTCGCCTCACGTATGGGTCTATTGGTGGGCGTTTCAAGAAAGGAGAAAATCCATTTGTTGAGGAAGCGTACCAGCGGCTTGCGTTAGATCAACTGTTGAGAATAGCAGGCATATCAGATGACGACCTGTTGATCATGTCTGATGTTGATGAGATACCCAGCAGGCACACAATTAACCTCTTGAGGTGGTGTGATGACATCCCACCTGTCCTTCATCTGCAACTCAAGAATTATGTATACTCTTTTGAGTTTCTCATGGATAATAACAGCTGGAGAGCTTCAGTTCACAGGTACCAGACTGGAAAAACGAAGTATGCTCATTACCGACAAACTGATGACCTCTTAGCAGATGCAGGGTGGCACTGCAGCTTCTGCTTCCGGCGTATAAGTGAGTTTGTATTCAAGATGAAGGCGTATAGCCACAACGATAGAGTGAGGTTCTCTCATTATTTGAACCCTAAAAGAATTCAGCGAGTTATCTGCAAGGGGGCGGACTTATTTGATATGCTGCCTGAGGAGTACACATTCAGAGAAATAATCGGGAAAATGGGACCTATTCCTCACTCGTACTCAGCTGTTCATCTCCCAGCTTTCCTCCTGGAGAATTCTGAAGAGTATAAATTCCTTCTGCCTGGAAACTGCATAAGGGAAAGTGGGTGAGTCACATTTGCTTTCACTTGGCCCTTCCTACTAGTAGTAGTAGAAGTGAAAGTGGCCAAGTATGACACTGGTTGGCAGCTGTGTCATTGATATGTTGAGTTTCCCTTGAGATATTCAGATCACCTCTTGATCCTGTGTCGGAAATGTGTACATATCTCATCCTGGAGAGATGGGTTCAGTTCTAGTTGGTGTAAATACATGAGTTCTGCCTTGATAACAGCTGTCACATTCGGGAGAGCTCGTCCAGATTGTGGTATCATCGGCCATGGCTGCTTTCTATATATCATCTGTAATGCCGTCAGTAGTCCTAGTTCAGGATTTTTGGAACTATGATTTTATTTATTTATTTGTTTTGCTTGCAGGCTGATATTAGTTTATTCTTTCAGCTTAGGTTGCCCATATCGTGATTCATTTTTGTTCTGAGCTTCTTTATGTTGAGCGCGTTGTTGATGACCTCTTGTTCACCATGAAAGATTCAATTTATTCAGATTGCTTGTGCTCTGTTTTTTTTATCCAAAATGCTGATTTCAGGCTCTCTTTTGGCAATGCCAGTACTTGTATGATCTGGAAACTTATCTGTGCATTCCATACTAATGGATGACATGAAAGTGGATTGCAAAGAGAATCGGATCCCGAATCCATTGGGTTCAAGACTTACTGAGAATATTTCTGGTAGAATGTATGGGTTGTCTTCAAATGAGAGGCGTTGTACAGATGTTATCTAATGGGTGTCCTTTTCTGGGTATCTCTTACGGAGTTTTTGTTCTTTCACTTGCAGTCATTTGGAACCCTATTCCCTATTACACTGCTAGGATTAAACTCTTAACAAATTACTGTATTATTAAAGCCTCCCTCCTGAGCTGCAATATAAAACCCTAAATGAATTGAATGGTGCTTTGTTGCTTCTATTCACGAGTTTTTATTTTTAGCAAAAATCGCGTGGCATGGTATATTCCAATGTGCATATACCAGTTTGTCTAGTAGATCAAATTATTTCCTTATAAAAAAATAGTACCATATATTACACAAAATCTCCCTCTAAAGAGTCTATCCAAATTACAAATGCAATCCGAAATGGCAGAAAATTCAACCGTAAAAAAATTGGCAAGTGATCACAAAAAAAGTGTGTAGCGTGTCACATAGCATTCAAATGGGTTACAAATCAGTTAGAATTGGCAAGTGATCACAAAAAAGTGCCCAACATGTCGTAGACGTAAATCATACAAAGAGTCGCATTTTAGATCCCATAGAGTTTATAAAATACTCCAAGGGTTCGTATGAGACGGAGTTAATAAATTGACTAAAATTATAAACAGGGTAAAATTTATAAATTGTTGGTAAAAGTAGTTAAAAATTTAAACAACAAAATAATCTCCGTATGGGGGCGAAAAACAGTTTATTGGTAAAAAGTGGAGTTTATTTGTTTTTTATTAGGGGTATTGTGGTACTTTTAAACCAAATAAGATAAAAAAAAGAGGTAAAATAGTAATTATGAAATATAAACCCCAAAATAAGCTTCAATTTGCAGCTTATTTTTAAATCCCTTTTTTAACTGATTATAACTTATTTGTTGTTCCCATACACCCTTTAAACCGGTTTATTTTTTTAACATCTAATAATTTCTATTTTTTAACCTGTTTATATGGTTGCCATACACACCCTAAGTGAAGTTGGTTAAACCACTCAAATCTAAATAAGTAGTTTAGATTTAAATTAGTTTAGCAATATTTTTAATTTATTTTTTTAGGGTCGATAAATTTCTATAGGATTATCTTATCAGCTCCACGGAGTTCAACTCTATAGATGGATCCGTTCCAATTTGGTAAAAACATGAAGAAGAAATTACTCCACCGTTTAGAAAAGTGTTATTTGACTTTTTTTGACATATTTTTTAAAGAGCTATTACTATAAAATATCAACTTTTTAAAATAATTTATATAGAGTACTTATTAGTTATTTATGAATAGAAGCAAACGACACTCATTTCTGAACGGAGACACTAACAAGAAATGGAATATTGATGAACTATCCATCATCCTTCCGATGGATGTGGTAAAAAAGATCGATGACATCTACATACCAGAACACGAAATAGAAGACAAACTATACTGGAAACTAAGTAAAAATGGTTGGTTCAGCACAGCAAGTGCCCTAGCACACATCACAAAACAAAATACAGAAGAGCCTTGTGACACGACATGGATATGGAACCTAGACACATTCCCGAAAGTCAAAAACTTCATCTGGAAACTTACACTAGATGGAATCCCGACGAGAACTAGACTAGCAAACAAAGGCATTCATGTTCCACTATCTTGTACTTTATGTGACCGGACGGATGAAAGCCCAATCCATCTCTTTATCGAATGCCACAACACCCAACAATTGATTCACAAAATTGACCCAAACATTGAAAAAGTGATTCGAGAAATTGACACTAGAAACAAATCAATCAAAAACATTTTAAGTGAAATTTTTACTAAACTCAACCCCAGGCAAAAAGGAAGACTTGCGACGACATGGTGGAGCCTATGGACAAGCAGGAATCGGAAAATATTTGAAAACCTCGATACAACCTCCATCCATACTATGGAGAATTATACCAAACAACAACTACAGAACTGGGATGCCTCTAAATTGACCTTTGAAGATGAGGCCACATGCCACCACCAAAAAACTCGGACAACTCAACCACAGAGAAGAAGAAATATGAGATGGAGCAAACCAGATGAGGGATCTTTCAAAATTAATTTCGATGGATCCAAACTACCTTCGGGTGAAGCTTCTGCAGGTTTCATTATTAGGGACCACAGTGGGACAGTCATCGAGTATGGCGGCTTCAAATAGGCTCTAGCGATTAGAGGAGGTATCGCCAAAGCAAAGGAGCTTCGGATTCCGAGCGTCATGATTGAAGGCAACAGTCTGACCGTCATCAATTGTTTGCGAGACCTGTGGTGCTTCCCGTGGGAGATTGAGATGCTGATTTCTGACACCATGCTCCTACTCTAACACTTTGATAGGGTGCAATTCGGCCATGTCTTCCGGGAGGTCAACTCGACCGCCGACAGGATCGCACGTCTAATCCACACAACGTCCACGCGGAACCTCCTCGCTGATCCTGTGTTGCGCGTACTCATCCGTAAGGATGCCCTTGGATGGTGGTCCAGCAGGGACTGATCTCATACAAATCTTTACATAATCAAAAAAAAAAGTAATGAAAATTATTTATTGATTTATTAAATAAAAGATTTTTTATTACTCCATCCGTTCAGCAAAACATGTCGTTTACTATTTACGCACGTTTCTTTAGAATGATAAAAAAAACTATATAAAATATTCATTTTTTAATTTTCTTTTAATAATAACTACGAAATTGTTTAAAAAATTTATTTAAAAAACTAGATATTTTATATAGTTTTTATCTCATAAAAAAACGTACGTAAATAGTAAAGGGACATGTTTTGGTGAACGGGGGTAGTAATAAAAATTAGTAGTATAAGAAAATTTAAATTAGTGTAATATCGTAGAGCACGTTAGAGTAGTTTTTATTATCCGGGAAAGAGGCGCCGAAAACCATTTCGGAATGGCTCACCGGAAAGGACTTGTGGGTAGTACTTATAGGTCTCCGGTTCGACCCCAAAATAACCGCTCTTTATTTACCTATTCAAGAAAAGAGGCGCCGGAGTGGGGATGGGCAACGTGGCAACTGGCAAATGATGGGTTGTTGGCGGTGCCAACAGCCGGCGTGTCTGCCTTAGCTGCAGTGGTTAACCAGATGTTCCCTGCTTTTCATGCGCCTTTTTTTTTTTTTTTAAAAAAATGTTATTTACAGAATATTTTATTTCATTACTTCCCCCTTCTTTCTGCAACATGGTTGGTGTAATGGTTAACCGATTTTTTTTATATTACTTACCTTCATGTAAAAATATAATATATTTTATCAACGTGGCAAATGACGGATTTTTTTTTTATATATTCATGAAAGAAGAGTGAGTTTATTTATGGGAGTGTTTGACAACTTAAAATGGTTATAATAGCAATCAACCATCCAAATTCTCTAACGAAGAGCCGTAAGAAAGAAGTGATTCTTACAAAAGCGGGTTCAAATTTCATTCATTACACTACAAGGGAGAGTTAAGTTCTTTGTAAACTCTTTTTCTGATTACATCGAGGTGATATTTTCAAAAGACCCAGATTAACCTTAAAAATAAACAAAACAAATAACAAAAATCTAAAGGCCCCTAAAAATACAAAAACATAACACTATGAATTAGAAGTATGGAAATGTAAAGAGTAATTACATTACAATAAACCATAAATTAAAAGAAAATTATAAAAAAAAACTGTCTATTTTGGTGGTTTCTTTATATATAATAAAAACCACATAAAATAAATGGATCCAAATCCTCTGTCTCCGGCTGTATCCCTCCCCCTATCCCCCCTCACAAAATCTCTTTTTCTTTTTTTTTAATCTATTTTTATTTATTTATTTTATTTTTGTTTTTTTTAATTACGGATTGTGAGGGGGAGGGGGTGGAGGGACAGGAGGGGGGACATTTTGGAGCACAGAGGATTTGATTCCAAAATAAATACCCTTAATCTTAAAAAGTAGTTTTTTTTTTAAATTTTGTCATGCAATTTTTTTTAGTAATATAACAGGGACAAAATTTATTCTAATTGAGTTGTAAATTCATATCAATTACAACATAATTAAATCAATTTATAAATAGGTATATTTCAATAAAAATAAATCTAGGTATAAAAAATAATTTCATAAGAAAACTAGTATAGATATAAATAAATAAAAATGATCAAATATTTATCTATTAATATTTTTAGTAAGTACGATTATGAAATAATTTTGATGTTTTTATTAATCATCTAAAATATAATATATTACCGTATTTTTATTAAAATAACATATTGTCATAGTTTTCGATGAATTGGATTCTAGTTTTTTTTTAGATAAGTGTTGATCATATATTATAGGAGATCGATTCCCACTAAGTCAACTAGATCGAGCGGGAAGTGATCGGACCATACACGACAAGAAACGTCAGACGGCATGAGCCTAGCTGCCATGTGCGCTACAGTGTTCGCACTCCTACGAATATGAGAAAATGATACAACCAATCTATTTGGAAAGTAATCGAGAATATCCTCACATACAACTTTGATGTTTGAATTAGTGCAAGTGGGCCTGTTTAGTCGGGCAATAAGGCCGGCATCATCCGGCTCAATCAGCAGTGCCCCAAACTCTTGGCCTTGCATTGACTGTACACCGAAGAGGAGAGCCGACGCCTCAGCCATAGCCACTGGCATTGTCCCTGCAAAATGCTTGGTAGCCACCGTGAGAATAGCACTTGTAGAATCTTGGAGGACTGCACCAAGACACACCGAGCCATTCAACAGGGCAAAATCAATATTGAGCTTTAATTAAGGATCCCGGAGCCGGAGGTGACCAAGCAGCTGCTGATGACACGGTGCAGGCTATTGGTGGAGGCAAAACCTCAACTCTCCTAAAATCGCATACATACCAACGAAATCCGTCACGAAGGATAGCTGGGATAAATATCTCATCGGAGAAGATGACCTTGTTGTGCAAAGTCCAGGCCACCCAAGCATTAGTAAGGAGATCGCAAGCCCCTCCTCGCCAAAAGCAACAAAAACAGCCCTGAGGGCCTCAATAGGAGCAGTAGATAGGAGTGTGGATATAAGGTTTGAGGTGTTGGAGCCTTCCCAAGCAATTGCAAAAGAGCTACAAGAAAACAAGGCATGCCACTCTGTCTCCTCCGAAGTATTGCACCTGGAGCAGATTGGAGAAGCAATCACCCTCTTGCAGAAGAGATTGGATGCAACACTAACAGTGTGTTTGCACCTGGGTTTTTTAGGGGAGGGAAGGAGTGGGAAATTGGAAAAGAGGAAGAAATGGGAGGAATTTCACTTTCCCATCAAATTTCACCGTTTTGATGGGATGTGAAATCCCTTCCTCTTGATTGTCCACCCAAACACAAATTTTATTTTCCCCTCACTTTCATTCCTAAAAATCCCACCTTCAAACAGGGTGTAAGATAATTGTTGCACCACCGCCAACCAAAGTTGTGTACCTTGGGCCTTGGGGGAGTTTGAGACGCCATAAAGACTCCAACCCTCCATCCTAGACACCAATCAAGTTTTTATGACTTTTCATAAAATTATGGCAATATATTATTTTAACGGAATTTTCGCCAAATACCCCTAAGATTAAGGCTAATTCGCGTGGTGTACAAAAGTTTGACATATTTCGCCAGGTGCCCCTGAGGTTTTCATTTTTTTCGCCAAATACCCCTGAGGTTTATACTTTTTCGCCAAATGCCCCTCTGTCAAATTTATTAACATTTTTTTTATTGAAAAATAGTACAATTCACCCAATATGGCGCATATTTTTAATAAAAATAAAATTTTCTAAGTATAAAAAATTACTATGATAAATTTAAATAAGATATTATCAAACGTCAAAATAAAATACAAAAAAAAAGATTTGATAATTAAGTAAAAAATAATTAAAATATTTATGAAAAATGTGTAAAAATTACACGAGTTTAAGATTTAAGTAAAATATGTTGATTGGGTTAAAATCCTAAAATAAATATGTTTATAACACCTAATAAAAAATGCTTATTAATTAATATTTAGATATAACTAGATTGATTAAAGAAAAGTGTACAAATTTCATTAGTTTGATTTTTTTTTTCAAGGTTCGGTTGATTGGGAGGAAATTGTAAAATTAAAATTATTATTTCATCTAAGAAAAAATATTTCTCATTTAACAATTAGAATAGATAAATCTCATTGGTTAAAAAAATGTTTAAAAAATTTATTATTTGAAAATTTATGTAGATTAGGTTGATTGTGTGAAATTCCAAAAATTAAGATTATTATATAAAAAATAGTTTTCATTGTACACACACAAAAAGAGAGATTAATTGCTTTGAAAAAAAAAAGAATTCATATATTTGGAACTATGTATTTAAAAAAAACGTTTTGAATTAATCTCATTGTTTAAATAAATAGCATGAAATGATATTGTGTAATTAATACATAATGAAATAATAATGTATAGTTAATTTTAACTTTATCAAAAAAAAAAGTTTTGAATTAATTCAATTGATTAAAAAATTTAATATGATATGGTATTGTGTATATCATATTAGATAATTTAATTACCATAATTAAATAATATTGTTCAAATAATACCTTACAAAAATAATAATGAAATAATATTTTCTATTCTTTTTATTTTCAATAAAAAAAACGTTAACAAATTCGAAAGAGGGGCATTTGGCGAAAAAATAAAAACCTCAGGGGTATTTGGCGAAAAAAATGGAAACCTCAGGGGCACCTGGCGAAATATGTCAAACTTTTGTACATCACGCGAATTAGCCTTAACCTCAGGGGTATTTGGCAAAAATTCCGTTATTTTAATAATATTAAAAAAATATGAAAACCCCCTAATCAATTAAAGAATGACATATAGAATGCTAAACATCAACATTATATAATAAAGATGGATAATTTAATCAAAACTTGATTAGACTAGAATTCAATTCATCGAAAACTCAATTAAACCAAAACCGATTCAATGGCCAAATTCAACTAGAAAACCGATTCAATATTGGAAGAAAAAATTTGCAAAACAGGCACTTTTTTGGATAAATTAGTGATTTGTCCACCTTTTTGGACAAATTGGTAAACTGTTCGCTATTTATACTTTTTCCCAAATTGTAAAACTGTGCCTCTCTCTCGTCCTCGCGCTCTCGCTCTCGCTCATCACCGGATCTGGAGGCAAAGCTTCGACGTCGCCGGCCATGGCAACCTTCATATCTCTCAAATCCCGTCTTCCTGAAGCCCTCGCCCTCTCGCTCGTCCTCGCACCTCATTCCCGGTCTTCTTCGCCGATGAGGAGCAACACTTCGCAGCGTGATGACGCCGAGAACTCAGATCCAGGGTCGAGCCTTAACTCCCCGATCTCCCGCATCGGGCCCATCCTCCTCGATCATTTTCCTTCCATCGCCAGCCGCAACTTCAATCGCCATTGTCGCGTCTTCTTCTATGAAATTAGGGTTAAAGGCTATGGATTTTTGTCTCGTGAATCGGAAATTCAAGTCGAAGAACATCGAGCGATCTCCAATCAGCACTCTCAAGGTATTTCTTTAATTAATTGAATTACCGATTCCTATGATTTGAATGTGAGGAATTGTTACTACCTATAATTGAATTGAATTGCATTTTGTCAATGAAAGCATAAGGATTGAGTCATGGCTAAATACTGCAGTAACTTGTATGTATAGGTTCTATGTTATTTGTAAATGAAAAATTGAACTGAATTGAGGAATATAGAGCTTGAAATGAAATTTGTATAGGTTCTATGTCATTTACCCTAACTCGTGCCTTCTTGAAAACGAAGTATAGATACAAGAAAATTGCTGGTGTGGTTATCTGTATTGCTGGGCTCATCATGGTGGTGTTCTCGGATGTCCATGATCATGATCGTGCAGGTTAGGAACTTTCTCAGCGCACTTGAATTTTAGCATTTCTTTTTGCTTCAGTTGCCTGCTATCTAAAAATGTTTTCCTCGTTAAATTAGTAGCAAATTTTCTCTTAAGAAATAATTCATCTGATAAAACTGTCTTGATATGGAGAAATGTCTAACACATCATCACTATCAGATTCTTCTACTATGCTTAGCCTTTGAGAAGTTCATATAATCTCTTGAAACACTTTTTTTTTGTCATTTCATTCTTCTGGCCCATTTTGAATTTTATTGGCCAACCAGCATTGAGAATTAAGTCTTTCACCTGATTGATAGGCTTTAAAGGATTGCAGAAATAGAAAGTTGTTTTGGTGTAGTCTTTTAATCAAGTTTGTGAAATCTGCAGTTTTATTCATAAAGACGTTATTCAAAATGGATCCATTGACTTTATTCAAATGTAACCATTATTTTTGAAGTAATGAAATGATCCTCTAATTTGTCCAAGGCACTCTATAGCTCTCCATGGGTGTTGCTGTATTTTTTTTCCATCTCTCTAAGCCTTTTCAGCTCGTTTCAAGTGTCACATATCAAGAGCCGATTCTTTCATTCGCCAATATGTAAACCTTTGTATTCAGTTCATCTAGTTCACGACATTATTTCTAAAATTTCATGTCATTAACTTCACCTGAATGATTTTCGTGGCTTGCAGCTGGAAAAGCACCAGTTAAAGGAGTTTTACTTGTGATTGCTGGATCCACACTTTATGCTATCAGTAACATTAGTGAGGTAATCCTTTGCATTATTTATTTACCTTACTTTATCATGCACATAGGTCTTATATCAGATTCTGTTTTTTCGCCTGCTGCACTAAGCATCCTTTCGCTGTTTTCCTCATTTCTCTTTCTTTGAAAATATGAGTTGTCACCTACTGTCTTACAGGGAAAAAAATATCCAACGTCCTTATCCAAAGCTCTTTTTCAGTGATGCTGATGCTTCTTTTTGGGATCTGTTTGATTTGTGGTTTCACATTGTCACCTGATGCTTCTTTTATATTCTTGCTCTATGTTCTCTGCTTTATAGCCTTAGTCCCCTTTGGTTTAGTTGAGCTGTTTGCACTCTTTGTTTCTAGAACCGTTCTTAGAAATGCTCTTATGTTTCCTCTGTAGAGTATGTTGGATTGAATTTTGATGGATTGCTTTTTTTTTTTTTTTTGTTTTGGGTGCTTTTTTTTCCTGTGTTAGTCTATGTTGATGGAAGCATTTGCTTGGACATCCTACAAAATCAGTGGAGCCCTATTTATGATGTGGCTGCTATACTTACCTCAATTCAGGTACTTAATCAGTACTGTCGCCTGCTTCTGCTAAAGAAGCAGTGTATACCGTCATCTGCTAATTCCATTGGTGGTACCTTAAACCGATTTCATTTTTGCAGTCGCTTCTATGTGATCCAAACCCAAACTCTCCTGTCAACTCAGAAGCTGCTTTGTTTTTCAAAGAGAACAAGCGTGAATACAATAAAAGGGTGCGTGAGGTTGTTGAGCAAAGCTGGACTGCCGACTAAGATTCATCCATGAAAGAATATGCCTCGCCGCAGCAGTCGAGCAATGGCCTGAAATGACAATTCCTCTCGATCAGCAATAACATTATGGTGTACAAGGGCCTGTCAGTTTGGGGAGAAGAACTCTTTTATGTAAAAATAGAATATGAAACGGTCGATTTCATGAGCAGAGATAGTATCCCATTGTCACATTCTCATCAACCCTGACTTTGCATTTAAGTTTGTTTAAATGTGCACTATGATGTTTGTTTCTCGCTCTTTGCATTCTGAACAATTCTTAAATTTGTTAGATTGATTTTGAGCCAGTATGCAGTCCAATGACATCAGATCTGCCCCTGCACGTTTATAGTCAAGAAAAGGGAACCCCAAAATGTCTGACAATTTACCAACTCATTTCAGGAACTACTCTTTGGTAGTTCTGGGCAAAGTTATTTAAGCGGAAATCACACTTCTTTAGTATAGGTTATTTTTGCACAACAATCGATACTTGTAAATTTGTTCTCAACATGATCTTATTTTCTCTCAATATAATTTCATACTTTCTCAATAAATTATTGCACAATATGTTCTTATTTTTGCTCATCAATACTTTATTTTTGCACAACATTTGAGACTTGTGAAATTGTGTCTCAACATTATCTTACTTTTTGTAAATATAATTTTATACTTTTTTAATAGATTATTTCACAACATGATCTTATTTTTGCTCATCAATAGATAATAGTTGCATAACATGGGGGATTGGTGAAATTTTGCTCAACATCATCTTATTTTTGCTCAACTATAGGTCATTTTTGCAATCGAGACTTGTAAATTTGTTCTCAACATGATCTTATTTTCTCTCAATATAATTTCATAATTTCTCAATAAATTATTGCAAAACATGCTCTTATTTTTGCTCATCAATACTTTATTTTTGCACAACTAGTGGTGAAAATTAGTGCTGACACTGATATTAGTTACAATTAGTGCTGACACTGATATTAGTTACAATTAGTGGTGAAAATTTGCTCAACATGTTGAGAAATACCATTTTGAGAATACCATGTTGAGAAGCAATACTTGTTGTTTTCCAACATGGTATTGCTTTTTTAAGAAAACAATAATGATAAAATCTAAAATTTGATGAGTACCGATGACAGAATTGTGCTGACATATAAAAAAGAATACACAAACTTGTCTTATTACATGATAAAACCTAAAATAGTGATTGAAAAATAAAAAAAGAAGTGTTAATTTATCATTCTTTTAATTTGCCGGTGAAATTTGCTCTTTTGATTACAAGTTCACAACACAAAGCTACTCAAGCATATATAACCGTGAAGACAAATTGATAATGATAGGGTGTAACAACATTATTTACAACCAGAAAGTAACAGAAATTCACTTGTAATTGTAAAAGTGAAACGATTTAAACTGTGACAAAGAAAGACTGCAGCTGAACCCATCCATAAGCACAACGATCTCTCATCTTTTGAGCAGTCATTGCTGCCGATTCAACCAAAGGTCTCACTCTCGCCAAATCCTTCTCGAGTAACATTCTTGAATTCACATCAACCTTGTCGATGCAGCGGGAGGTGTCCAGTAGATGGCAGAAGTACGAAAGTTGTCGTTAAAGATCTGCTTCCGCTTACTAAGGATCATAACGAAATCATTAGCGTCAGAGCACAAAGACAAATGTATGACAAGAATCAAAAGTTGAGATGAAAACCTTTCTAACAAGATGGCCATTGCAACGAGGGTAGTTGGGGCAGATTTTTCCCCTCTCGGAATCTCCAAGCACCCGAAGGTTGAGAGAATGAGTGGTATACTTGCACGTTTCATCGTCACACTGGAAGCAAAAAGGACTTTTCTGTGAGATCCTGATTAAGCGCCAATGAAGTTGTCATCGATCAGGAAAGATCGAGTGACTAACCGTCATTACACCCATGTAGTACTTTGAGATGAAGTCATCTGCGTCCCTCTTTACCTGGAAGCGTTTTATGATTTCAGTCAATTGAAGATTCGTTCAAAATGGTTTCTAATCAAGCAAAAGACGGGAAATACAAAAGATGGTCGTCTAGCAACATGTAGGAAATACCTGGTTTGCGATCATTGCTAGTGATATTGTACCAGCATCACCTTCCTCGGGGCACTTGGGGCAACGTAGATCCAGCCAAAATTTGCTTCTGTTGTTGTCTGTTGGTTGGTCACCCTTTTTGACATTGTTGTTGACCACTTTACACAAGTACTGGAGCACACTTGGACATTTGAAACTGTTGGAGCAACTGGGGCATGATAAAGATAAAGGCTCACAATATGGCCTTATTTTTTAGACGATAAATCGTAGAAGGAAATACATTAGGGAGCACCATTTACATTGCAAGACTATAGTAATGAGGCAATGCAAGAGCAATACCTGATTGCCCGGGCTTGGTTGAGGGACCAGTCGATTTGGATAGTTGGTACCCAAGGGATGGGGCCAGAAGCAGGGCTACCTGAGTTACTGTAGTGCAGGGAAAGGCACTGGGATCAAAGGCCTGCTATGGATTTGAATCCCTCCAAACCCACCAGCGACCTTATGGAATCCAAGGGACGGGAAGTAATAGAAGCTTCTGATTTGATCCTTCACTTGCAGGATGTAAGTGAAGTCCTGGCCCGGAGGAACTGGGCAAGTCGTACCGAACACACCATCTTCAAAGGAATTCCTCCTTTGCTGAATCCCATTCCTAACAGAACATGACAGCAACTAAAGAAACCATCAATGCAACTTATTAATCTCAGTTTCATCAGCTTCTTTTCTGATTCAGAATCAAGCATCATCATCTTTAGCCATAAAACTAAACTGATAGTGATAACAATGACAATAAATACTAAACATGTAAACAGGGAAAGTGGGACAGGGGATGGAAGTCATGGAACAAGTAATTTAACCTCGATCAGCAACAACAGACACAGCAGTGATTCAGTGAAACATGAAGAGTATGATAATTTACATTAACAAGCTGTCAAAAAACACAAATAGAAGCTTACGTGATGAACGAAATTCACCAAGACAAACATGAATTCAAGAAGATAAAAAGACAAACAGAAGCTTAAATGGAAGGCATCCCTTTATGTACAACACATCTCAAGAGTTCCCTTAATCTCCACAACGCAGACATACCAAAAGGATGCAAAGATTCCAACTATTACAGCTAACTACATAAACTCATTTGTGGTAGCAACTAGACAGTCCTCCATAAGTCTTGATCCTGGTTGTCAGGCAGAATTCTTGCTAATTCACAGATAAGAAAAACTACCTAGATGCAAAGTAAAGGAGTACAAACAGATTTTGTGGAATTTGAAAGAATAACAACAATTCAGATAGTGCCACTCATGTGAAAGAATGCAAACAAGTTCACGCATTACATAGCACCATCTCAACATATTTTTACATGTCAAAACTAAGCAAGAAGCAGGACATATTTGCGCAGTAAAATAAGTTCATGTATACGTCAACACCCACAACATATGTCATATAATTTGTATGTAGCCGTAGATAAATATCAAAACAACGAAGCAAAGTCAGCAGAAGCAAAAAAGCAAGCAAAGAAGCAAATTTAGCAGAAGCAAAGATCGATTTCGATCGATTGATAAGGAAAACAGTCGGAACGAAACCTCGGCTCGTAAAAATTGATCGACGGTGATCCTGCAAGCAAAGAAGCAAAGTCAGCAGAAGCAAAGATCACAAAATCAAATGGATGAAGCTTGGGGAAACTGAGCTAGGCATGTGTAATTGATGATCAATTTGGAGCATTAAACATTTTCCAGTCATCACATCTTCTCCAAATCAAATTTAATCAAATCACGAAGCTTAACAAGCAAAAGAGGACAAAATCTACAAACTTTAAAAACAACAAGCACAAGATTTCCCTTCGTTCAGCAATTGAAGCCATCACAGACAAGATCGAGTTCCTTATCAATCGATCTTCGATCGATTGATAAGGAAAACAATCGGAATCAAAGATCGAATTCCTTATCAATCGATCTTCGATCGATTGATAACGAAAACAGTCGGAAGCAAAAATCGATTAATAAGGAAAATAGTCGGAAGCAAAGATTGAGTTCCTTATCAATCGATTGAAGATCGATTGATAAGGAAAAGAACAAACCCTAGCTCCAATTGGGAGAAGAAAAGCAATAATTGAATATATATGTAAAGAAAGAAGAAGGAACCTTGTTCTTGATGAAAGGAAGCAGCATTCAACACAGTGGAGGAGAGAGAGAAAGAGAGTACCGGCGGAAGCGTGCAGGACATGAAGCCGGCGCCGGAGCTCTGATGCCGAGGCCGGAGATCGAAATTCGGAGAGAAGCACAACACAGTAAGCGAATTGAAGGAGCGGGATGAGGAACTGCATCAAATTCGGAGAGAGAAAGGGAGAGGAGCCATCTCCATCAACCGTCATCGTCGCTCGCAGAGATGGACGGGAGAGAGAGGGAGAGCGCGTAGGAGAGAGAAAGCGCGTAGGAAGGGTTTATATTTAGGACATTTCATAAATTTGTCCCAAAACGTAAATATTTTACCAATTTATCCCTATTTTGTGGCTATTTTGTAAATTACCCCATAGGAAACCGATTTAACTCAATATTGATCGAAAACCTATACTCATTAATCAACATAACTTGACACATGCCGATACAACACAACCCAAAAAATCATTATATCCAATAATCCAACACTCGCCCAAATAAATCTCAAATGATCCGAACCCGAATATGAACCGGCCGGCTCCATTGTTGTCGTGTCTAGAATAACAACTCGTATGGGTCAAACTGGGCCGACGTCAGTTCCATGATGAAATGGGCCACCCGGGCTGGTTGTTTAGAATTAGGGTTTCTATTTCTTACGCTATAGAAACGCGTCGTTTTCAGTTTTGAGGCCGGTAAACGTAAAAGTAGAGGTCGGTGACTTCCAGGAATAGAATTTGAAGTTCGCAGAAAGTGAAATCAAACCACATAACTACTTTGAATTGAAGTTTCTAGTTTCTTCCATACCTGCTTATGTGTACCTATAAGCCCGCCCTAGTCCCTTTCAACAAGATTTCGGCCAAAATTTTAATTTTCAAACATTTTTTTTTTAAGCAAGATAAGAATTCGGTAAATTTTAGCAGTTTTTTTTTTTTAAGTAAGATAAGAATTCGGTTCTCTAGACAAGCGTAGAGAAATCGAGAGACCGGACAAGCTGGTAGATGGAGTAACCATCATGTACAAGTGGAAGCAAAGTACAGAAACAAATGACAGAAAGAAAATTACAAGAGCAAATGACATAAAAAATACAAGGAACATATAAGCCATCATACACTGAAAATCACAAGGCGGAAGAAGAACGAAACGATCGGCCAAAGGGACAATGCACTTCCAGAACTCTGGGGAACTAGCGGACACCTCAGATTGTGGACTCAAATGAGTCATCAGGTGTCGATCGCACAACCACGACGTCATCGAACATGATAAATCATCAATCGCTCACAAGAAGTCTGCAACACAACAAGAACAGCACAGTACACAAACTCACAAAATCAAACCCAAACCATATCATTGACCATTCAAATCCTCACGCACTCATCTCAACCCTCAAGAACGATAACTAGAGATTGAGCGAGCTATCACAAGGATAAGTCCAAATAGAGGCGATAAAAAATGAGATAAGGAAACTAAAAAGAGCAATAATGAACAGGAAAACGATTAAAAGTGCAGGCGAAAAAACAACTCCATTTTGTTTAAGCTTGTGGGCACGAAAAAGAAAGACGGGGATGACTCGTGGCCGGACAGCAGTGACAGATCTAATGTTTCAAAGCTAGGTGAGCGAAAGTATTCATGGTAAAGATAAAAAATTACAAGCCAAAATTCAATTGAGGAAACCATACCCCCAAACTTGTAACAAAGCGTTTTTGAGATTTTTACAACTCTTAATTAAATAAACTAATCTAGAGCACTATGAAAAAGTCTATCAATTTCCAGATTTTGAAAACAAAAAATTTTTCAAAAAATTATAAATGCAGGTCACAAGAGTCAAAACAACATGTGGACAGAAAGTGCAACATCTCTTCCCTGATTTTGTTCATCTTTTTGGTTCAATTTGGTTCAAAATAAATTGATATTATAATTATTTATGCCCAGCAAAATTATCATTTTTTAACTATATTAAAAAAATTCTACTCACCAGTAGCTGGGTTTGCTTACACTGAGATCCGCCTTTGCCGGAAAGCCAAGCACCAGTTCGGTGGAAGGCGGCAAAAGGTGGCACTGGTGGGAGGCATGGCAACGGAGAATCGCCGGAGTAGCCTCAAAAAGTGGACGGCGACGGCAGGGCAAATGGGAGGGGGACCCTGGCTGCGGTGAGGCTAGGCGTCATAGCGATAGAGCCGGGCTGCAAAGAGCCAAGGAGGCGCTAGGTTGGAGGCGAAGACACCCATGTAGAAGAAGGGATGAGTTGGAACTTGGGGGTGAAGGCCCTGTAGAAGAAGGGATAAGGAATCAATGGAGGCCGACGAGAGGCGACGGAGCTCAGTGTGTGACGGTGGTAAGTCGAGGGTGAATAGTGGAGCCAAGATTGTTGGTGGTGGCGGCGGCAATCAAGGCAACACGAGCGTTACGGGAGGCAGCCCTAGGTCAAATTGGGTGGTGGCGGGTTGGCCAAACGTTGTCAAAAGAGTGTATTTTGTACGAGTCAATTTTCTAACAGTTAACTCTATCAAAATCTATATTAACTTATTAATATATATTTAAGTAATTTAACATAAATAATCCATCACTTTTAACAATCTTATCAGCTACCCTTTAATCAAACATAATCTAATTGATTTCAAGATTTTATTTTTCCGCTAAAAATCCATCTCTTATTACCAATTGATTTTATAATTTAGTATCATCTTTGTAAGTCTATAACATCTTGTGCCGAAAGAAACCACCACTTGAGAAATATACTCACATATGTTGATGGGGTTGAGGTGTACGTTTCACAAACATTATATAGATTTGATTCTTATTCATTGCGTCAAGTTATAACACACCTTAATTACATTTTCCTATGAATAATTTGTGTATGTATTTTCGAAACACATAGTTTCCAAAAACATGCTTAATAAGAAAGATCTAGATTTAGATGAAGCCATCAAAATTGACTACACAAGTTCAAAATTGGCAATTCAAAGGTATCAGATTCTCACCTCTCCCTCACGTATAAAACTGATGCATTCCTCCAAACCACACCCCACCCTATTTATACACATCAACCTCCTCTATCAATAGCATACCTACATCAATTCGACATCAACAATGACAAACACCTACCAATCTACCCGAGATTTCCAACCTTTCGACATGAATCCTCTCAACGAGTACGAAATCTACTTCTCTACGTACTTGTCTCCGCCCAAGATGGACCACACCAACCACCATAGGATCCACCATGGCGTCAAGGCGCAGGAGCCAATGTTGGCCCATGGAGGCGTTGCCCATGGCTATCGCGCGAATGCCATTGATATTGAAGCTGAGGAGTTCATAGAGGAAAAGCACAGAGAGTTTGAGCTGCCCAAGTGCATGACCATGGCTATTGATCAACAATACTATCCCTACCATATATGAAGAGTGTTTTTTTTTTTTTTTTTTTGGCCATATATTGGAGGTTTGATCAATGTGTTTATAATAAGGTTTGTTCAACTGTTGTTTATTTTATATATGTAAACTGAACAGTGTGTAATTGTGTCATTGTGTTATTTGTGTGTAATTGTAATGTTGCAAAACGCAACGTTTTGCCAAGTTTGATTCAAGGGAGATGAAGCAATTCAATTAACTAATTCATATGTATATCAACATTGAACATATGCTATGAAATCCACCAAATTGCAATGGTGCATTATATAGATCGAGCACCTAATCAACTTCGCCAATCGAATTTTCGTACAAACAACAAGTCCTTAGCCTTGTCATCCGACGACATGGTTCAAGTAGTCCTTTTCGGCCTGTTGAAGCCGCTTTTTAAACAACTTCCACTCCCTCCAACACCTATCCTTTACCCCTTTCCATGGAAGTTGTCCATCTATTTTCTCGCCCTGCATATAAGTGATCGAATCAGCATTGAATCGAATAGACGAAACACATATCCATTGATGCTAGCTAGAGGTAAGTACCTGGTTCCCAAGTGAAGGAATGCCTTTGTGAACAATCCATTGAGCATCCACAACTCCTATTTTCTCATGGGGAGGCTGCTTTCGAAGCTACAAGTCATCTTTCTCATCAAAGAAGTAAGAAAACAAACACTTGAAGAGAGTCTTACCTCGACGCATTTGCCAAGGGCGAAGTCTAAGCCCCATCCATGAACCAAGTCATTCTGTGTTCATCGCATTTCGTCACAAGT
Organism: Persicaria maculosa; assembly: GCA_963922045.1. Taxonomy (NCBI): domain Eukaryota; kingdom Viridiplantae; phylum Streptophyta; class Magnoliopsida; order Caryophyllales; family Polygonaceae; genus Persicaria; species Persicaria maculosa. Next base: position 21,050,226 of record OY998252.1, on the reverse strand, counting down.
TAGCATCTATAGAGGAATCGGAGTGATCACCGTGATACTTTACCATACCTGAATCATATGCCACACACATTGCCAAGCACTTCTTGAAAATACCGGAGCCATGATCTCTATGAATCTGCACTCATAAAACGAGCTTCGGGTTAGGTTCTCCAAGATCGCGAAAGGCTATGCTGAAGATGTTATATTACCCTGCACAAGGTGGCTTGTGGTCTTTGCACCACCAATGTTTGTTCTTCATTTCTCTGATGAAGTGCTGAGAGAGTTAACAGACGAACACGAAAGCTTCGAAGAGTTACATGGATGTTCAATTGGTCTTACTTGTGAACTTCCTGGCCAGGAATTCTCTTTGTGATAGGCCATGTTGGATTGTTTTTAGCCTCCACGCCGGGCTGTGAGATCTCTAAACCGTGCTTTTTAACGAGTTTGATGTACCTGGATAGCGAATCAAATCAGCGAAATGGATATCATTGATGGAAAGATATATGAATGTTAGAAGCATGTTGTGTAGAGGGAAATGCAGCTAACTCTTCAGCATTGAATTGCTCTACTCCCAAGTCTTCGTCCCAAAGGAAAATGTAGTCATATGGCGCGACAATGTCAGGGTGCAGGAACCGTTTAGCGTACCACCTGAGACAAGCAACAAGATTCTTAGTACATAAGACAGAGTCAGGTGATCCAATGGATTTGATTAGAACAAGTGGCTCACCATTTTGTTTGTTTTTCGACACTGACATGGATAGCCCTCTTTGACCACTCGAATTCGTTCCACTCGGTTGTCCTTCCATCATAGTGGAAGAGGATGATTGTGAAGTTGTCCGAGAACTATGGCAAGATCAAACTACATGGCTCAAGAACACAACATTGAAACTACTCATTAGACAAATATATATGAATATGTAAGAGCCATCAAGAACCTTTTTCACTGCCAAGTTGATATTGTTCTTTTGCTCGAATCCAACTGTAAAGGCTACAAGATACTTTGGCTTGCTTGTTAGGTCCTGCCAAATGTAATGTATAAAATCTTTGGCTATGGTAAACTTAGAGACTTGTACGAAAGTTGCGGAGAGAATCCGATTCATACCTCACTAGGATTGCCCCATAATCTGTGAAGATACAAGTCGGAATCCGATGCAATGATGCCTGGTGGTAGCCTTTCAGCACCTCTTGGATTTGAAGGGATCCAAATCTTCACTCCATTTGGATAAACCATCAATCAATGAGATGGTTAAGTCTTATCAGAAAGTTAACCAATTGGCAATGAGGGGAGTAGCTCGTACCTGGTCTAGAGTGTTAGACTTTCGTTCCGAAGCCAACTGCTGTTGGCTAGGAACAAGGTCTGCTGAAAGATTGAGCTGCTATTTTAAGAATGCACATGTGATGGTAATTGAGATAACAATAATGTACATTGAGAAGTTGGGGAAGCAGATGAAGCGAAGAACATACCGTTACTAGTGGTTGGATTATTCGGAAGTTTTGGCCGACGAAGAAACCGAAGACTAATGCAGCAAAAGCAGTAGGAATAAGCTTCATGAGATCAGTTTGCCTTTTTCTGCATCAAAACCATGCCACAGATTGAAGGCATGAATAAAGGTTGAAGCTTTAGATGTAAAATTCAAAGAACTCGATAGAAACAATATGTTAACTTGCAAATTAACCTGTAACCATGATGATTTCCCATCTTCTCCACAATCAAACATAATAAGACACGATTTGAAATCTCATAGAGTTGAGCTGTTCCTAATAGTGAATACTAAACCCTAGCTAGAAAAGATTAAATTAAAAAAAAGAAGCTAAATATTGGATTTGAGATCTTATCATTAAATTTGGATTAAGTTGTTGGAATCTTATTCTGATTGCAAGATATGGAAACAAAAAATCTGAAATTATTAAATAAATAAACAGCTCCTTTGGTTCTTGCTGTGCTTAAAAGGTATTACTATAAGAATTGAATTTGATATTTTCTAAATTAGGTAATGTATATATGAGAATGATTTACAAGAGCTAGGTTCATGCATGACCAAGTTCATGATTCAGACAGTAATTAAATGCATTTGTTGTGGTAAAGATTAACAGATCCAATCCAATCCTCAAATCAATCTAAATTGGTGATTAATTGGAGGGTGTACTGTAAATTCCCATATGTTTGTACTTTCATGTGGGATAGAAAGAGGTAAACTCTAGAACGATCAAATCAAAATTGGAATATTAGGATAAAATCTAATCTAAAAGATACAGGGAGGTTTTGCCAAATCTGGTGGATGCAGGTATTATTTGTTAGTTTAGATTTTATTATCTGCATTATCTTAAATATTTATTTGTTGATTATTCTTTGTACTCTTATAATTTATCAACAGTGATTTGGTAGAGTTTTCTCAAACTCCACCAGGAACAATTATAAACTAGTAAAATTCCCGCGCCATGGCGCGGTTTTTTAAACAAAAATCTTGATAATATAAAAAATTAATAAAAGTTAAGATAAAATTCATTAAAATATTTACCATAAATGTATCTTATAAATATCTCAAAAAATTATTTTTAAGAAAACATCATGTAAAAGTATAATACATAAATATAGATATTTAAATCACTTAGTAAAAATAATAATATCATTGTAACTTTTTTAAAATGTGATATGGTATAACAGTTATCTAAAATGATATTGGTTATGCCATATCATCAGAAAGCAATTTTTTCTCGAAATATTCACGATTTAAAAAATAATTACAAAAATGGGCATCGATTGAAATAATTTGTCAAAATGTTCAAAGTTGTCAGGGAGAATAGAAAACCGTGTTTTTCTTTGAAAATTTTAAAGAAATTAAAAAATAATAATAATAAGGTAAACTGCAGTTTCAAACCGCGGTTCTAACCTTTTTTTAAAAAAAAAAACTAATCCCCATTTCAGGAGAGAGAGGAGCGGGTCAAGCGAAGGGATAGGGGCGGTGGTGGTGCAAAGGAAGTCAGAGAGGAGGAGGGCTATGCTATGGCGATGGTAGCAAAGAGGAGAGAGGAGATCCAGGCGAAGGGAGAGTGGTGGACCATAGCGGTTATCGGTGGAGATTGATCCAAGTGGCGGATTGACGGAGAGGAGATCTAGGCGGCGGATTGACAGAGGAGGAGATTAAGGCGGCGATTCTCGGTGGAGAAAGTGGTGGAGCGGTGACATGCATCTTCGACGCCTATTCGTTGCAAGGCCACCACTTTCCTCCTCTCTATCTTCCTTCGTTGCCATCGCCACCGCCCACCAGCCCAGACCTTCCTTCGCTACCACTTCCATTGCCACCGCCCTGCTCCTCTCTATCTTCCTTTGTTGTCATTGCCACCGCCCACCCGAACCGCACCTTCCTTCGCTGCCATCGCACCTCTCTCTCCCTCCCTCTTCTTTGATGCCAATCCTGTCATCGCCACCACCCACCGGCCCGCTCTTCTCTCCCTGCAAATCTCCAATGGGGATTGGGGATTCATTTTTAAAAATAAAAAATAAAAAGGTAAAACCATGATTTACCTTATTTTATTTTTTAAATTTCCCTGTAGTTTTCAAATAGAACCGCAATTTCAACCCGCGGGTTTCTGTTCCTCTTGACAATTTTGAACATTTTGACAAATAGTTTCAATCGATGCTTACTTTTATAATTATTTTGTAAATCGTGAATATTTTGGAAAAAAAATTCCAAAAAGGCTTTTATATATTATGTAGTATACATAGATTAGATATTTATAATATATAAATATTTACATGTAGATTAATAGTAAGCATTAGATTATATTAGATTTAATGTTTTGAATTAAGTCTAATAGTTAGTAAATATATTAAAAATAAAAAAAGAAATGTGATTGGTTTAAAGGGAAGAAGTAGAAAAATTAAAGGAAAAGATAGATTGATTTAAAGAGATAAAAAGTAGGGATATCATATAGGCTAAAACTCTTTTATTTTAAGAATATATATAGTAAATGTCATAAAAATTAAAAAATATATAATTGGTTTGAAAAGATAAAAAGAAGGAGAAAAAAATAATTAAAGGAAATAAATTTGAGTTAAGCCCAGTAGCTATATTAAATTGAATTCAATGTTTTGAATTAAGCCCAATTGTTAATGTAAAAAAGAGAAAAAGGAGAAATAAAAAAAAATGAAGGAAAAAAAATAATTGGTCAATATTCCTAAAACTACTCTAAGGTTGACACGTAAGCAAAGTCTTCTGAATTAAAGTTATATATAGATATAGATTGTTAATGTAAAAATGAGAAAAGGGAGAAATAAAAAAAATGAAGGAAAAAAAAATAATTGGTCAATATTCCTAAAACTACTCTAAGGTTGACACATAAGCAAAGTCTTCTGAATTAAAGTTATATATAGATTGATAGTGCAAATCATTTAACAATAATAAAAAGGGAAAAAAATAAGAGCAAAGAACACAAACATTGGTCAAGTTCTGGCCTTTATTATCTGCAAAAATGCAAAGAAGACAAATCACAATTCAGTCTCCACTGAACTAATCTTTGATTAGGTCTTACACAATGTAAAATGTACAGAAGGTGATGCACAAAGTAAAATCTGTGATCAACCTCTCAACTTTGAAACCCAATATTGATCTGTGGGAATGAAGAATTGAAGATAAAGCACATAAGCAAGCTAAATACACAATTCTAATTCTATACAATGAAATCACATTATAACTTGCTTCCTACAGGCTTCGGCTATTGGCACCGGAGGTTCAGACAGAGAGCCATCAAATATCTGGTTTGCAATCCATTGATTTGCAGCTTCTGTGTAATGTATGCTGTCCCAGCTAATGTATTCAGATGGATTGCTGCAGGAAGTAGCGAAAAGCTCTGTCCCATTTGAAACCAATGTATCCCAGCATTTGAGTTTCGGATTGTCAAGATGCTTGCAGCAATAGCCAAGAGGATCGATGAAGCCTGCGGGTTATAGAACATCAAGTGCAAAAAGATAAGGATGTGCGAATGTTAGACTGGGATTATTCGTTCTTCAGTCGTGAGAAGAAATGATACCGTATTTCTTAGCTTCCCGAATAAGATAATACTTGGCTGTGTAAATGTCGACATAGACAAGAAGTGAATCCGGAAGCTGAGCCCTCAGCTGGGATACCCTGTTCCTGAGATGATTGTTGAACTCCTCAGCAATCTCATTGTATGACTTAATACAACCAACTTCATCAGTATTTTCGGGTTTGGGTGGAAATTTTATCACAAAGTGAGGTAAGCATCCAATAGGGCCTGTATTGTGTATCCAAAATGTCCTTGCTCCTTGCTGATGGAGTTTCTGAACGCGAATCAATAAGATCGAAGATGCTAAGTGCCATTACCAAGCCAAAAATCACAACTATGCATTGGGGGGAAAAAAACAGAATCTAACAGTTAAACTTGTCAATGGGGTGGACTGATGTAGAGACTAGAGTCTAGACAGAAGTAGTCAAGCATAACCTAGACACAAATCCCCATCTTACAAAGAACTATATGAATAGATAAGGTTTACCTCTATAGCTGAAGCCAAATGATTGACTACATCAGGAATGGACTTCAGAACTTCCTCCTCAGACATTGACTTTAACCCGTAATGAATGTCATTTTGGCCAATGTCAATTGTATAAAGGGCTTCTGCAAAGTCCTTAGGGTTTGGTAAACGTCTCTCGATTTTTATAACCCTAGCTGAAAACCAAAGAAGTGACTGATCCAGCATTAAACAGTCTAAAAGCTTAGCAGTGGTCAGATTGTGTAGAGTGAAAATTTCAAGTATATATAATATAATTCAACCTTTTCTATATAACTCGATTGTCCGCTCTTTTAACTGTTCAAACTGCAAGAGCTGTATGTTCAGAGAAAGAGGGTTAAATCCATATCCGTAAAGCTTTTCATCAACAGGCTGAGCTGTAGTCCCACTAACTGCGAAATCTGCACCATGCTGAAACTTTCCTTCAATTGAATCCAAATATGAACTCAAATACGGCAATCCCAACTTCTTAGCTGCAGAGATCAACCAAATGGAGAGATAAGATAACTCATTTATGCAGTGAATAACAATCTCTCAATTCTGATGAAGAGGAGAAACAACTGATCACTCTCATATCCTTTATATCAACCTAGTTGCAAATTAATACAGAGAAATTCTGAATGCTACAAGGCCAAAAGCAATCAAGCAAGAACCTCAATAGTCCCTAAAAAACTCATCACTGATCCTATAAAAAACACCTAACTCTAATAACAATATATTCAATCTATGAAATCTCTCTCTCATCAAGTTTTTACCAGTTATCAGCATTCATTGTAAAGAGCAACTAGCTGATTATGAAACTGCACTATTAAACACAAATTGAGAGATCTCATCAGTCATCACCCTCACCCAGTTCACAAAAAAACAACAAAAAAAACTTAATATGATCAATTTATTCTTTAGCAATAGGGAAGCATTGTAGATAATCCACGGCCTCATTAATACTAGATATTTCAGAACAAGATGTAATCAGGAGAATTTATCATCGGCTGAACTGCAAAAGAGGCATTCACCAAGCAATTAGAGACGATCACATACCGATGAAATCAATGATCAACCGGCCATCGGAGTACCTGCCAGAGGGTTTAAGAAAGAAGGTCTCGCCATTGGGTGAAGGAAGACGCCCAAACACAGCTGATGCTGAACCCGTATCAGAATTCGAGTCTCCAAAGTTGTAAATGGCTGGAAATTGGCAATCATGTGAGGATCCAATCGCCCGTTTCGCTAGAGAACCTATAGGGACAAGCAGTGAAGGAACAGCAACCAAAAGAAACCCAAAGGCTGCAGCTTCTATGCGAGTCCTCAAACGGAAGGGACCTCTAATTCTCCTTGCAAACTTACTCAAGGGGTTCCGTTGGTCCATAATTGTAACTCAAAATCATTGATAATCAAAACCCTCCTCTACTTCTCATTCACGCCTTTCAACAAACAGGTGGTGTGCAGCATGAAATACTGCCAGTTGCGCGATACCGATCAAAATCAGCACCAGAAGAGGCAATGGAACAGTGAATTCTAAATCATGGGCACGGAATTAGAGGTTAATTAACACTGATTAACACGGCTTACCTCGAACATCGTGCAGATCCTTAGATGTCCACGAGATTGGAAGAAAGGAAATGAAAGTGACCATTCAATTTCTGAAGTCAAATTATTGATAAATCCAAACGAAGAAAATAAATCGGGGAACAGGTGCCGCCAGATCAGCTTGCAAGTCGGAATCTTTATGCGTTTGTTTGTTTCTGAAATCTCTACTTCTTTGTAGCCGTGGCCCTTAAATCTTAATCATTTATCAAAGGGTTTGAAATGTTCTACTTTGATGGCTTGCTTTTAATGAGTAACGGATGATTTTGGGTAAAGGAAAGGGACAATTAACGGAGTAAGATAAACGGGTTAGATATTGGCATATTAATTTTTGGTCAAGTGCACGGTGTCAATATCAGATTTTTGTCAATATCAGATTTTGAAGTCTGTATATGTTTTTGGCTAAAAATGGTTCGTTGACACTGACTTCTCGAGTTGATAAAATATCTACCTTAAAAGTCGATAACTTTTGGAGTCGGTATGTGTTTTTGGGATAGTGATTCTCTTACTCTCTGGTAAGCTTATTCGGGGTAAAATTGTAATCTTCTTTTGGTCAAAAGTAGGTAGACTTAAAAATAAAAATAAAAATACATAGGTAGTAATTACATGCAGCTTTTAGGGAGTAATTATAACCTTGATTATACCAACAATTAATACTCAACTACCTCACTCTTATATTACTCTTTATTTTATTTTTTTTATCTGAATATTACTCTTTATTAGGGAGTAATAATTTCCACTTTATATCGAATAGACGAATACTCTTATCTTCCCCCACGTTTGATCAATGATATTGATGAGTTATGTACCTAGACCAAAAAATTAAAGGACTACCACGTTACAAAATACAAACCAAAAAAAAAATCCACTTTGTTTTTTTTACATGCGATAAAATAAAATTTGTATGGTGAAAACATAAATTTTGACTAAAAAATTGTAAGTTTTAGAATAATTTTCATTATTATTCTAAGTAAAATAATAAGATTTTATTTAAAGTGATAAAACCCCTTATTATTCTAAGTATTTAATTTATACTGTACATTTTAAATAAAATAAAATAAATAAATTTCTATATAAATATATATACGTGGATATATATATATATATAATATAATATAATATAATATAATATAATTTGTGGTCTAAGTTGGTTTACTGAACCGAGCCCAAGGGAAAAGAAAAAGAGTGAACCGAACCGGTTCAACCTCATCATCTTCAACCTCCCGTCTAGACAAATGGGTGAAATTTCAACCCTTCCAATCTCGCTCGAAACTCAACCAAATCCATTCTAAAAGCCTCCTTATGTGTTGTTATGTAGATTCGCATAATCAATTTTGAGATTTCGAATAAAAACGACCTCAAACGACCTTAACCCTTTTTCAGAGATTTCACAAAATTCGGGCAAATGATCGAGGAGGACAGAGACGAGGGTGAAATAAAAAAAACAGTCATGTTCACATAAACTAGGGCGATGGAGATGTCGGTGGCAATTTGATACCGACGTCAGTCGGAGGAAGACCAGGGCGACGAAGTTGTTAGTGACGAAGAGGGCGGAGCCGCGGAGGAAGAGCAAGTCGACGGTGATGGTGGTGACAGCGAGCGAAGGAAGACCAGGTCGACGAAAATGGTGACGGAAGCGGGCGGAGGAAGACCAAGGCGACTGAGATGGTGGCGGCAGTGGGCGGAGACTACGTAGATGGTGGCGTTCATTAGTTTAGAGTTTGGGTTTAGGGTTTCCTGGGATCTGATGATAATATTGGGCTGTATTGGGATATACTGATATGGGCTTTACATAGAAAGTATATTATTGTTACATTTTGATGCTTAAACTTCCTATATTTTAAAAAAATAACACCATATTTCTTACATAATCGTATAAAACTTTTTTTTCTCTCAAATGAACACCCTAGTTCTTGTACATCATCCCAAAATTTTCAATTTCTTTTCAAATGAGCACCCTAAGTTCAACCTGAAAAGACACGATTATTAAATTGTAGTACTAACATGAAGTTATACATATTTTTTGTTCAAAAAATATTGTTAGTATAATTGATAAAGTAAGTCAAAATCATAAAGTAATACTGTATATATATATCTCATTGGTTGCTAGATATCATAATTAGATATGGATTGGGAAAAAAAAGAGTTTGTTCGAATTTATCTTAGTGGTTAAAAATGTGAAATTTTTTCACAAGTTGAAATTTTATGTTGTTTAATGTTTGAATTTATCTCGTAAAAACATCAATTAGGTTCTTATATTAAGTTTGATTCTTAATCAATTGCATTTTACTTTTACATTTCCCTCCCTTCCATCTTATGGAATTTCATTTCCTCCCAATAAAATTTCATTCCCTCTTATTTTCATTCCCTCCCTTCCATCCTTCTTGTATATAAAAAAAAACAGTAAGTTATTTCTTATACGGAATATATTTTTAATGTTTTTTATTATTATTTTAAAATTTAAATTTTGGGTTTAAATATATGTTAAGGTATAATGTAAATATATTCTTGTGTATTTTTATTAATTTTAATTAAAAATATAAAATATATATAATTTTATATATATATATATATATGCGGGACGGGATCGGGACGGGATTGAATTTTTTTTTTCTAAATCCCACGGGGATCTGGACGGGATGCGGGACGGGACGAGATTTACGGGATTTGTACCCACCCCTAATATAAGTTATATCTTTATAAGTTTATATGTGAATTTATATAAATATGAGTTTAAATAAGTAAGATGTACATTCAATTATGATCACATAAAACCAGGCACGGAACCAGGATTATAATTTGGGATAGGCTGAATTTGTATATAATTTTAATATTTTTTTCCTATTGAATTAAAAATTAGAAATAAATTTTTTTATCTATATTTAAATTAGTAATAATAGAATTAATTAACCATAATAAAATTAGAGTAAAAATAAAGGCAAAAAAGGGAGAAAGAAATACAAAAAAAAAAGCGAGAGAAATTGACAGTAATGATGATTAACACTAATTTCAACTACAGAGGGGTTCCAATAGTAGTGGAAAAAAATATGGAAAATACGCGGTTGGGAGAGTTCGAACCCGCGCTTCCCCTCCACCTCGCAATACCCATTACCAATTGTGCCGTTCAAGCGGTATGTCCTCTGGTATATCTATATAATACAAGTATTATTTTGTAAATGGTGTGGGCTGCAACACCAGCCCACCCCTAGGTCCGTCCCTGCATAAAACAAAATTCATATAGTCATACGCTTATAGTGTCTATAATTTTTTTTTACCAATTTGAGTTTATAAGTATCAATTTTACTATTTGGATATTTCTTATGAATTTGGATATTTCTTATATAAAAACGCGATTTCAAACCGTGTTTCATACATATTTTAGGGTCTTAGAAAAATATTTTTGATTTAAAAAAACAAAATAATCAAACAGTAAAATGCGGCATCGCAGCGTTCCTCTGCCCGGTGCCGCCACCATCTCTACGCGGCATCAGATGCAACGTTCCTCTGCTTGGTCATCCTAAGCGGCTCCGCCCTCTTCGCCGCCAACGTCTCCGCCCTCTTCGCCGCCAACGTCTCCGTCGCCCTGGTATTCCTCTGCTTGGTGCCGCCACCATCTCTGTCATGATTATGTGAATTCGCCCGATGCCGCTCAGCAGGTCCTCCAAGAGATTGAAGCCTCCGACGATTCGAAACCGACGCTGTTCAAAGTGAAACACGATGATGGCGGTGAAGCTGAGGCTTTTGCTGATGATGATAATGAGGATTGTACAAGTCGCCGGTAATGGAGATGTGAAGGTGGTCGGAAAACACAAGAAAGGCGGTGGCGATGTGAAGGATCAGCGAATTCAGCCCTCCTTTAACTGCTATTCAACATCCCAATGTCAAAAACGTGTTTAACTTGTGATATGATCAACGAATTCAACTCCGTTTTCGTCCAAGTTCGTTTTGCCCCAATTTGAATTTGGTGTCGTTTGGGATGATTTTTTCAACTGTTCATTGCAATTGAATATATCAGATCGATCAACATCATAAGAGGAACAGTTTGGTATACTCAATTTTGGATTCGGTTCACATTTCTCCATTGTAGGCTTGTAGCAGAACCATGGAGGTTGACCACTGGTTAACGAGGAAGAAGATGAATTTTCTAAATTTTGTAATTTTCTACCCAACTTTATTCTTAATTACATTTTTAATCAAATAAATTTTATTTTTCCTAATAACATTTTTTCTAAAACTTTATATTAAAATAAAGTATAATTATAAACCCCCCTCCATTTTGAAGAAAACTATACAACTTTGCCTTAAAATAATATAACAATTTGTGATTTTTTTTGAAAAATAAAAGTAGCATTTATGGATCATGGGACACGCGTTGGGCTATGATTGGTCGGGACTATTGTGGGTCCGAGGGATTGTGGAAAGCATCAGCCATTCGCATGGCTTGTATGCAATCGTGACCTTTTATTTCTTGAAATCCAACGGTGCAAGATGTCAATCTGTTCTTTCAACCATGGACCAATAGAGATGGGGATTTCCTTCATATTAATTTTATTTTTTACATTACATGTGAAATAACCTAACTAGCTTCGAATAATATATAAAAAATTAATCTAAACTACTGTTATTGTAAATAGTTTTATTTTATTTTGTTATAAAAGAAAACTTTTATAAATCTAAACTGCTTTATATTTAGAGTTAAATTCACAAATTAATAGTAATAATAATATTACTACTAATTATTATTATGATTATTCTTATTACTATAAAACTTCAATCTCAACTACTTTTACAGTCCTCCTAAACTACTTTTTTTTATAAATAGTTTTATATTAATTTTTAAATTAGATATTAAATCAATATAAACTACTTTTATAATAAGCATATATAAAAATCAATCTAAACTTCAAATAACTATTGGGCTTAACTCAAATTTATTTAGTAACTATCTATGTAAACTCTTAATTGAGAATAGTTTACGATGATGTGTGAATCTTATAGACATTTTAGGAGTCTTCACCGATAATAATTTGTTTACTTTATCAGTATTTAAAATCACCTCACAAAGGAGTCAGTTTACTAGATTACTCGAAACTTCAAAAGTCATCAACTAATAAAATGATTATGAAAAAAGAATGAATGTCATTTCGATCTAATTAGGATAAAATTTCCTATTAAAATAGATCTTGGAGGTATGTAGTCATTTACAGTGTATAGAACAGTTGATCATATAAGTTATATACTACGTATATCTTTATAAGTTTAGATGTGAATTTTTATAAATATGAGTTTGAATAAGTAAGATGTGCATTCAACTATGATCACATAAAACAAAATTCATATAGTCATACACTTAGAGTGTGTATAATTATTATTTTTTTAACTAATTTGAGTTTATAAGTATCAATTTTACAATTTGGATTGATATAGGTAACACTAATAGAATTGGTTTTGATTTGACATATAAGTTCATGAAATTAGAGTTTATTCATTCATATATATTTTATGAATTTGAGTTATCATTTTTCTTTAAGTTTACTAATTTTGCATACATGCAGGGTGCTGATTTAGAATAAAAAGAAAAAGTATGGACAATTATTAAAGGCTTAGGGTGCCGATTTTAACAAAAAAAAAGTATGGGTGATTGCATAGCAATTAAGAAAAAGAAGGCATGTTTTCCCGCAAAAAATTTCATCCAAATTTTAATTTTTGATTTTACCCGCCTAGCTCAATATTTCTACCAAATGTAAATTCAAAACTTAAATATAACCCACCTATTTTTATTTAATTATTTTTTTTTACAGAAAATTGAAACAGGGAGAGAGGGCCAGACCACCACAACCACCAAGTGTGTCGCCGGCCCTAGCCTTTCTCCGCCCTCTTCACCACCACTATCTCCGTCGCCTCCGCCCGCTGCTGTCACCATCTCCGTCGCCTCCGCTCGCTGCCGCCACCATCTCCGTCGCCCTAGTCTTCCTCCGCCCGCTTCCGCCACCATTTTCGTCGACCTGGTATGTAAAGGTGGTGTCTGGTAGTAGTGTCGATGGAGGTCGGTAATCAGTGGCGACACAGGTGGTCCGATGGTGGCGACTCCACGAGCCTCGGCGGCAGGACACGATGATGGTTACTGGTTCATGGCGGTGCGGCGCGAGTGCTGCTGGTTGTTTCCGACAGTAGAGGCGGCGACAAGCGGCGGTCCATCCCTTCCCGGCGAAGATTTCCCAAAATTAAGACTTTTGATTTTTTGAGATATTTTCGAAATTTCTTTGAATTGAGTGTTTCTGAGAGTGTTAGGAAGGTGTTGGGATTGACTTAGATCTCGGAGGTGTGCTTCAATGGAGGTGTGAGGTTGAGGACCGAAAAATCATGTATTCATAGGTGGGGTGAAATCGGGGTGAGTTGGCTTCAATCAATCTGCAAATCCCATTTGTAATCAATCACAAAGCCCTAACGATCTTCAATTTGATCTGATTCCTTCAACTTCGCCGGATTTGGGAAAATTTTCAGATTTGGGATGTTCACATTCGATCCGATTTTTATGCGAATCTCTCGAAATTCGTCTAACAAATCTCATTAGAAACTGATACGCGTTGATAGAGAAGACCCTGGAATGATTTGTTTGAGATTTGGGGCGAGATTTGAGGAGCTGGATTTCACCTTGCTTTTACAGTGACTTCGAACGGCTGGAGGTAGGGGAAGGGTTCAGGGTCCCGGTTCGGCCTTCTTATTTTTATTTTCTGATGGTCTGGTTCACCTGAACCGGATGAAATAAAATAAAACCGGTTCAAAATAATTGTGTAAATTATACTATATCCGAAAATTTATGTAACATTATAACTTTCAAAATAATTGTGTAAATATTTGGAAAGTTATAATGTTTTATTAATTAACTATTTTTTGGTGAATAATTTTAAAAAAAAATCCAACTCTGCCTTAAAATAATAAAACTTAAAAAACTAATTAATTTATTATAAGTGCTCATAAAAATAACGATGAACTATCTCAAAAATAGTTATAAGACTTTGTATATATTTAATTTGAAAAACTTTTCTAAGTTCAAAATAAAAGATCGAACTTTATTAAAAAAACATATTTACTTAAAACGATATACCCAAAAATAATTTGGGGTATTTCAATTTCATGTTAACACAACCCTGGTTAACGAGAGCTTGAACGAATTTTATTTCTCCGAATTCTTGATCATATGTTAACCTGACTCTGTTTAAAGAGAGCTCGAAATAATTTTATTTGCTCGAATTTGTGATTTTTGTTACCCTGACGCCTAGCCCGACAGTATGGATACATCTTCAATTAAACATAAAAATAAAATCAAGCTGCTTCGACCAAATTAAAATTTTATTTCATTAAACATAATAACAAATTTTTTTTTGTGAGGAAAAATATGTTCTCCATACCAATTATATAAAAAAAAATGGGGGAAAATCACATGTTCCATCTGTATGCAAGCTAATTTAGTGAAGCAAGTGTTTTTTGACTTTATATTATCGATTCTTATATCCTGTTTGATTTTGATGGCATATTCCATATTGCATCCGTGCTTGCATGTATCCGATCCGGGTTAATGAGAGCTCGAACTAATTACATTCCAAAGTATAAAAAATAGGAGTTCGAACTAATTAAATTGTATAGTATAAACAAAGTATAAAAATATTTAATTACAAAGTATAAATTGTAAAATGTAAACAAAGTATAAAAAAATTTGAGATCCAAATAATTTATCTACAAAGTACTTATATACTTCAAAGTATAAATTATACGGAGTAAAGTAACACATAAATAATTTAATTACCACCATTTTCGTATTTAGTAGGAGAAATAATGGTAGTTGTAGACTTGTAGTAATTAGGGGTAGTAATTATGACATAGGGGTGCATGGAACCTCACAAAAAAGCAAACCTATTTACCCCTATTAAAACATTTCTTTTTATTCCACTTTTTCTTTGGACATAAAAATACCCTTGAATAAGCTTACCAGAGGGTAAGACAAGTATTTTCCGTGTTTTTGCCTGAAAAATAGTCAAGAAATAGGTGTCTACTTTATCTACCTACATTGGTGAAAAGTTGACTGCGTACAGCCCCAACATAAATCAAGCAAAATGATTTTTCCAGATAATGATGGTGTTTACAACCCGGCAAACAAGATTTGATAATTTACAAACATAACAGGTTAATTAAGTGCGGTGAACAGACAGTAATCCCCCTTCAATTTACAAGATTATAAGAAGTTTACCGGAAAGAAATTTCATTAGCAACCCACGATCGTACCCTACAATGGCTTGAATTTCTCCTAACAAAACCCATCCAAGTTCTAGCATTACCAGGGCCAAACCTTGGACAAGATATATTTCGAGCTGTGAAATTTTCCGAATTTTCGATGTAGATGTTACATGGAGCTTGTGTTGTTGCTCATGCCTTGCACATACAAGGGGTTAGAGGGTTTTCCCAAAGATCATAGTTGGGGAAGGTTTCTTCAGGCAGACCGGTTCGGGTCTGGTGGGTGATGACCACGTCCTCCACGAAGGTCGCCCAACCCATGTACGGGTCCCCAAAGGATTTGGACATAAGACCCTTGTCAGGCTTTATGGACTTGAGTCTATGCCCCATGTATCTGCGAAACCCAATAATTAGCTTGGCGAAATTGCCTCCATGCGTCATTACAAACGCGTCAGACTTCAAGCACACTAGGAAGTCGAGTGCAGCTAGGCTTGTCACGTGCTTTCTGAATTCATCCAACTCTTCTTTGCTCGCCAGCTCCTCCTTGGTTACCTAGTGGAGGAGACCATAGCATCGAATTCAGAATGAGGCCAAGCATCAGCTCAACTATAAGAGATTGTTGTACTTCTGTCATGTTTCTTGGGTTAATAATGAACTTACAAGATTGGGGAACATGTTCTTAAGTGGCGCCATGCGGTTCTGTCCACCATAGACCTGTCCAGAAGCAACATAGATTTGGGTGTCTTTTGGATAACCCATGGCTCGTAGAAGAACAGCCACTTCCCCAGGTTCAAGGGGGCACCGTCCCTCCTTCCGCTTCTGAAGAGCCAGCTGCCATAAGTGGGAACCATTCTGCAGCCCTCAATTACAAACATGTCAGGAGTTGAATGGTTTGAACACACATGCTATTGTGCTAGAGAAAAATGACAGAGCCAAATGTCATTTAGTACTCACCTTGAAACGTCTTGGCCATTCCTTCTTTCTGTATTCTGCCATTTGAGCTTTCTCTTCTCTTGTCCCAACATAATCGCAAAAAGAGAGACCGACCATGCCCTTCTCAAATCTCAAATGAAGAGCCCTGATCAACATAAACAATTAAAATTATTTTTTATGGGCAAATGAACCAGCACCGAGTATGTGGCAGATGAACATCCTGAGAAACAAGAACCACACAAACGTACATGTATGGATTTGAACTGCCAGTGCGATTTCTCATTCTTGCTGCTAGCAGATCAGACATTTTTTCAATTTCAGGAAGAAACTTCAGAGCGTGATAGTTTACTCTACACCTTAGCTTGTTAATTTCTGGAGGAACATTATCATACCTGAACAAGGAGGAAACAAAAAGATACTAAATACAGCCAACAAAAGATTCAAGACCAGATCACATTTGATCAATAACTTACCCAAGTCGGTCAACAAAAGGTTTCAGGGACATTATCTTCTTTTCCTTGACGCGAGGCAGAACATTGTCAATGTAAAACTGGGCTGAAGCATATTTCGGGATGTTCTTTACTGTTCGTCTACGATACATACAGCAAGAAAATTGTAAGCCAGTCCACATGAGGACTAATTATGGGCTTCAATTATACACCAATAACACAACATAAGGTTGTTTGCCGTTTTTTTCACATTTATACAGAATGACAACCTTCCATAAAGAGCCCAACGTCATGTGAATATACCTAGATGCCTAATCCCAAAAGGGTCCATCTGAGTGACCCAAGACTGAAAATGACGAAGTGAAGAAGAACAAACCTTATGCTTGAGAATAGTTCTGATCTATCAGTAAACCACTCTGGAATATCACGGACAATTCGTACATCATCCTTCAAGTAGTCGATAAAATGATCAACATCGAAGATGTCTTCAAATTTCCTAAAGAAAAGACAAGATGGTATACTTTAATTACCCCTCAACATAATGGAATTTCATGATGCTCTCAGAACATGCTTATGCATGTCTCAAAAAAGACAAGAAGCAGAAAATATAAATCTTGAAACATGCGTGCAACTTCTTTGCCATCCATTCTGGCTAATAGTCTATTACATATATTTATCCAGGAGATTATGTTGCTTACAAGATAAAGGAAAGACAAAGCAAGCAACCAAAGTGAAGAAAACTGGAATAAAAATACAGGTGGAGGTGGAGGTGTCTCACGTTTGGTCTTTCCAGATCTGGTCCTGTTTCAACACTGGTAATATAAGTGTAGCATTCATAATTTTGGCTACGGCTACAGCATTGCATATCTACAAAATAAAAGATTAATTAGCATCAACTTCTGCAAAGCAACTTAGTATAATGATTAAACATTCAGTTCCAACGAATAGTACACAGAACATAAGTACTAAAAAGTGACAAAAAAAAAAAAAACAAGTGTCGGCCAAAATAAATAAAAAACAATGATAGATGCAGGAGCATATGAATACAGTTTAAATGTCAATGGACCTGTTAATATGCTTCAGAAAGAATCATAATCAGACAGAGAACTTGTCAATTATGCAATCTAGTTGAAAGCAAAATGCAACAAGAGGAAAGTAAAAAGAAGGATCATACAGCAATTCTTTGCTGATTTAGTCCACCCTCAGCATGAATAAATATGTATCCATTGGTTTCATTCTCTGAAGGAAGACCTGCAATCAGCCAATAATTAGGTGATTAGCAAGAGTACACACTACACAGTAATGGACTAAACATTATCACCTACAATAAATACAGCCTACACATGTCAAGTCATACATTTACATCAACTATCTCATACAGGTGGAGACCCAGAAGCCAATTCTAGCAACTCTAACAAATTTGGTTCATATAATATCCTTGTTAAAGGTCATTGATGTTCCTTAAACAAACTGCTATGCATATCTCATGGTCTACCAAAATGATAATAATCGACTATTTCCTTTTGAATGTCCACAATAAGCACCTGATATCCCATTACTACGTCGCTCTGCACAAGGCTTCCAAGAGGTAGTGGCAGAATAAGGATTCTCCCAAAGAGAAGGTGACTCCTTGACCTGAAATCAGGATGAGAGAATCAGTGTCAAAAGCATGATGAAGCCAAATCAAGGCCGAATTGGCAGCTATGACAGATTTGAGATTCACTAGGGACTTACTCGCGGACACTGTAGAACAATACCGTCCTTCTTGCATAGATATGGAGAATTCTGATAAGAAAACAAAGCAAGCATCAGGTTTCCACGTCAAACAGCCGACCACAAACAGATAATGGCTATATCTATAACTGGTTCCTACTTTCTAGAACTGGTTCCATTCGAGCAATAGCATCCACTTCTCGGTCTGAATTTCGAAGATTTCCAATTTAGCAGGTTAGTAACCAATGCTTAATACAGTACTCTCTAGCCATTCAAACGAATTCAATTTCTCAGATAAAAGGATTCAAACAAATGGATTCAAGAAGCCCAATTGACTAATCGTCAACAAATTTGTCGACTGCACTATCTGACCTATAGTTCTATATCAACCGAGGATGCATTATCCGAGAAATGTAAAAAATCAAATCCACAGAACAAAAAAATGTACTGATTTCACGAACTGAAGAGTGCGGCAACGAAACATGAAATTGCACATACCAAGTGGTAAACAACCGAAAAAACGGAGACTAATCCAACGACGATGAGAGCGAAAATGAAGAAGGAAGAGATCTTGGAACCATAGGGGGACGAAGCCCTAGAATCGTCGAAGGAGAAAGGCCGATCACGCGAGTGGTGGTGACGCCCGTGAGCGTCACGAACGCAGTCATCGTCGTCGGAACCGGGGAGCTTGTCGTCGGAGATGAGAGGGGAGGCAGAATCTTCGGAGCGAGGGGTTTGCTTACGCGGCGAGGAAACGGATCGGGTTCCGATGGAGCTGGAGTGTCTGAGCTCTCTCAGCTCAGCTGCCATGGTTGGCTTGGGGATCCAGGCCTCAATTGGTGGTGGAGAGGCCTTGCGGGGAAATCTTCAAATAGGGCGTTAATGGCGGACCCCCGAAAGCTCAGATCGGAGTCCTCAGTCCTCCCTCTCTGTTCACTCCGGGATAAGAGAGTGACAAACGTGATATATGGATCTCTAATTTTCTATAATACACATATTTTACTTAATTATTTAGGTAATAACTGTATATTCAAATATTTTTAAAAATTATAGTATTTATGTTTGAAAATGAAACAACACGATAGATATTTATTATAAAAAAATGATGACAAGATTTATATTTATAAATTCATATCACAAAATATGAACACAATATTGCCTCATCTATGTTTGTGTTCATGAACCATTGAAAACATGAAACCTAATCATCTTTTCCCCAAAAATACCAAAACCAAAGGGAAGGGGATCCTCTCTGAGGAACCACCGACACCCAAAAAAACCCACAAGAAACCAAAAGCTCCTAAGCCACTGAAAAGTGACAAAGGAAAAGAAAAGCTAGACCTAAGCTCCTTCTTTACCCAACTACAGCAGTTCCAACCACAGTACCTGAATATGTGCATTGTCATCTACCTTGGAGACTTCTTGCTAAAATGCTCTATAGTACTTTATCTGGTTATCTATTACTGCGGTCTAGGATACTCATACCAGTGCAGGCCTATACTCTATTTACTAGTTACTTGCTTGACTATGATAATGCATTACCTTAAACTGCAGCATCACTCTATAAATGCTATCAATAACCACTCATATCTGTATAACTGCATTTATAAATACATTACTTACCAAATTACTTTTTCCTTGTCTATGAATCAAAAGCTACATCACAAAATTCTCTGCTATCTAAAAATGTCTCTATGGTACTTTGCTAACCAAATTTCTCTTTTATCTAGAGCCACTTGGTATTTGGTTATTTTGAAATTATCTACCCTTGTAAGCTATTGGTTTTGGGTCTCTTGGGCCTTCATGCTTCTTTCTAAAGTTGATCCTAATGCTTGTACTCTGCCCCTGTTAATGAATCAAAATCTATATTATGATCTTCTGGACTATCCTAACATGTTTTTTTGGACTATCTCTAACCAGATTTCA
Organism: Persicaria maculosa; assembly: GCA_963922045.1. Taxonomy (NCBI): domain Eukaryota; kingdom Viridiplantae; phylum Streptophyta; class Magnoliopsida; order Caryophyllales; family Polygonaceae; genus Persicaria; species Persicaria maculosa. Next base: position 21,029,883 of record OY998252.1, on the reverse strand, counting down.
ACCTTATTACTCATAAACTGTCGTCAAATTTTTAATTATTTGACACTGGTAGGCTATCATCAATGCACTGCCACCCTTACCTTAAACCTGAACTCTCCTAAGCATGGAGCCTGGCACCTTAACCTTGCTGAGTTTTTACAAAACTTCTATGCGGAAAAAAATAATTCACACTCTAACTATTCTAAACCTAACTGTAATAACAAGTACAGTAACTTAACATTAGAACCTTCTTTACTTCTGCCTCAAAGTAGATTACAAACTCACAAACACCTAAATTATAAAATTTATAACTTAGATCCCCTTTATGCCTTAAAACAAAAACATTCTATTAGGCACCAGCTATACCTTTACCTATATAATACATCTCCTACTAAATCTTTGCATCTATTTAGCTATCTATACTTATGCTTTTTTAGCTGCTGGATACAAAGCAACAACTACACCATAAGTTATTATCATAACTATAGTGCTGCACATTATTTTGAACTTTACTCTATTTGGATAATGTACTTTGACAGCTACCTTAAAGTTCCATTACCAGATTATCTTCTTGCTAATTCTCTAAATCTCTCTTGCTGTTGTCCAATAACTCTATCTCAGAACGAGGTCTTGTTCTCTATGCTTGAAACATTCTCAGTTATGCTAATTCTTAGCCATAAACTGCATCAATACACTGAATATATTGACAAAAACCAAACAATTCTGAATAACTATATATGTAAAAGTAGCATTTATCATATTCTTCTTTCTTTATATAAAAACCATATGTTAGAACATGAACTTCATTATTATCTAATGGTCTTCTTATGGCTCTTTGCTATTCAGCTTTCACCCTTAGCATTCATAAGAATGCCACGAAATCAGCACTACACAGCCTCTGTATCCCTCCTTCTCAGCATTATCTGCTGTGGGTTAGGGGATCTCAGAGGTAACCCATTTTTCTACCATTATGCTTCTGCTTCTTCTGGTATCATAGCTCCAACCAAAAAACAAAACCCATGTTATGATCACTGGTCTTGGCTGTGCATAACTTTACAAATTCTTACTTATAAGGATTTAAAATTATCCCAATCAGGAGTGTCAAAAAGCCACAAATGCTTCACCACTGCTTCAAATAACTACTCTAGTGATGTATCAAATTATGATTTGAATTACTACCTGAATAAGTGCTTTGTCATCTACCTTGGAGACTTCTTGCTAAAATGCTCTATAGCTCATTCTCTGGCTACCTATTACTGCTGTCTCGGATACTCATACCAGTGCAGGCCTATGCTCTATTTACTAGTTACTTGCTTGACCATGATAATGCATTACCTTAAACTGCAGCATCACTCTATAAATGCTATCAACAACCACTCATATCTGTATAATTACATTTATAAATACATTACTTATCAAATTACTTTATCCTTGTCTATGAATCAAAAGTTACATCACAAAATTCTCTGCTATCTAAAAATGTCTCTATGGTACTTTGCTAACCAAATTTCTCTTTTATCTCTTATAATGTCACAAAACACACACAACATGACCTTGATATACAACCATCACAGCACTATCAATACCACTATAAACAATACTTCTACTAAGCAAGGAAACTGGTATCTCGATCCAGAAAAACTCCTTTTAGGATTATATGATGTTCATCTAAGCTCATGTTATAGCATTAACAAATGGTTTTGCCATAACATGAATTTCCTATCTCTTACCAATAAATCATACTTTAGATATTGGCTTTTGATAATCTATCCTTACTTGTATACTTCCTGCTGTTGGTTCAACGACCCTAGTGACTCCCTCTTGTCAACTCTTTGTGCTATTACAACTGCTAACACACTCTCTCCAGTTACTAAACAGAACCTATGTTATTTATGTGAATTTCATCAGAGTATGCTCTCATTGCCTCTTATTAATAAGATCTATAATTCTTTTTTAACAAAACAGTCTCACAAACACAATAACTTCAATAATAATGACAATCGAAACTTTAGTACAGAATCTCAATTTAGTGTTACTCACCACCTGAATGAACAACTTAACACCCATCATTATGAGCTGTCATCAAGGTTCTTAATTGCTTGCTCCCTATCTGCCTCTTACTGCTGCTTAAAAACTATATCTCAATGCACTTGCTATCTGCTTAGAACATGCTTTGCCATGCTTCCACATCACCTTAAACTAAACTCGAGCAAAAATTCTAGTACTATTAATCAAACGTATCTGTTCATCGTTATATATGAATATGCTATATATCATCATACTAATCATGCTCGAGGGAGTCATTCCCTCGAGCAACAAAAAATTTTATGCAATTTGCAGACTCGTACTCGACTTGGCTGGTCTCATGATGCTTGCCGCGTTGGCTTGGGGCTTCAAACTCAGGGAATACTAACACAAATGATCCCAAGGCTTCTGAACTTGATCCAGGCTATCTACACCAAAGACAGCTGCACCAATTCACATCAAAACTTGAGTGAGCGTCCTCTAGCCATCTTCAAAGTTTTAAATGTTAACTGTACTTGGGAAGGTTTACCCAATCTGGATTTTAAACCATACTTCAAACATGGACGCAACAAACAATATGATCCTTACTACTTTAATTCAGCATGCCATATGATGGATACTTATTTACAAAACAATTATCGCACGTTTTATGTAAGGAATGATCATTATTACCATTCAAAAGACTTCTACGGACTGTTAAGTGTGATTACTTGCTTAGAATTTGTCTTGGATAATATTTATAATAATTACTCTTGCCCAATCCAAAACCACTACTGTGGTCTTGGAAATCATCCGTTTTCTTCTCAAGGTAAAACCATTAAGCAAGATTTGCAGATTAACAACTATATGAATGAGACATCATCAGACATATACGGATTTAAACACAACCATAACAAAACTCCTTTTAGTATAGAGGCTCTCAGATTAGAGATTACACGCATACTCGCAACAATAGACGAAACAAACAACACAAACCATAAACGAATAACAACCAAAAATAATTGGAGGATCACTACTATAAACAAGGCTACCAGCCAGAAAAACTACAATTTTCCCCAAAAAGGTTTAAATGAAGTTCAGCTTTTGGAATATTAGAGGGCTTAGCAGAAGGAACGTTTGGACCCACATTGAAGCCACAACCAAAGCAGAACACATAAAAATCTTAATGCTGGCGGAAACAAAATTAACAAACCCCCCTCCAAACAACTGCTGGAGGAAACCGGGATTTGACAAAATGCACTTTATCCCATCCAATGGCCTAGCGGGTGGCCTTTGTCTTCTTTGGAAAGAATCTCAATTCCACAACGAAACCTTCACAGTTAGAACATCGACGGATCGTATTATTCAAGCAGACTATATAAACACGGCTCTTAAAATTGATGCGGAAATTTTATTTGTCTATGCAACCCCTTATGCTAAGGAAAAAAACGACTTCTGGACCTCACTCTCAGACTATATTCGTAACGCTAAGGATTCACTGATTATTATTGGAGACCTAAACGAAATTTTAGAATTAAGCGACAAGCTAGGGGGTAGGATCCCATCAGCTAATAGATTTGCAAGACTACAAGACACCATCAGAAGTTTCAACCTGGTAGATTCCCCAACTAGCGGGAATGATTATACTTGGAGAAAAAGTGAACATGGAATTGACAACATATTTGAAAAGCTAGACCGCGCTATAGTTAGTCACCCTATCCTAAAGCAATTCCCGAATCTTAGTACAAAGAACCATGCTTTTCTTAAGTCAGACCACGCACAGATCACTTTAGACCTCATGGACAACCGCAGACCAAAATTGCAACCCTTCAAATTTGAAATGGCATGGACAACGAGATCGGACTACGAATCTGTAGTGCGATCTGCATGGAGACTAGACACCCCTGGCTCGAAAATGTTCAAACTGACGAAAAAACTTCAAGAGGTCAAAAGGAAAAGTAAGGTCTGGAGCAAAGTTACATTCGGAAATGTTTTCCGCCAAATCAAGCAAATAGAAATGGATCTGCTAGAATCACAAAAGAAACTCTGCAACGCTTACAACCAAAATCTAGATAACAAAATCAAAAGATTCACTTCAAAGCATTCTTCCCTCCTTTCCTTTCAACAGAAATATTGGGGACAAAGGGCGAAAAGAATGCACATAAAATCCATAGACGCCAACACTAAATATTTTCATAAAATAGCAACAGGTAGACGAAATAGAAACATTATAAAGCGCCTGCAAACCACGGCAGGTGTAACACTCACCAACGAAGAAGATATTAGAAACCTCATTAAGCACGATTTTAGCCAAAGATTTACGCAACAGCCCAGACAGCAGCCACAAAACAACCTACTCTGCCATATAGGAAATGAAATCACAAATGAAGATAATGAATGGCTTACTCGCCAAGTATCGAACTCTGAAATTAAAAATGCAGTCTTCAGCTTAGCCAACGACAAATCACCAGGCCCAGATGGTTTCCCTGCTGGCTTCTTTAAAAAGTACTGGCATATCGTGGAACCATCTGTCATCAAAGCAGTTAAAAGTTTCTTTCTAAGTGGAAGGATCCTGAAACAAACAAACCATACGTTCATAACACTAATCCCAAAGATAGACAACCCAACCACTACATCTCACTATAGGCCTATTAGTCTCTGCACAACAACATATAAAATTATATCCAAAATTCTAGCTTCAAGACTCAAAAGGGTAATCCCCAAAGTAACCAATCCACTCCAGAGCGCATTCTCTTCAGGCAGATCAATACAAGATAACATCCTAATTGCAAATGAAGTCTTCCACTCCTTCTCAAGGAAAAATGGAAAATCTGGTTGGATGGCTGTTAAACTTGATATGGAAAAGGCATTCGATATGGTCGACTGGAATTTCTTAATCTCCGTTATGTCAAAATTTGGGTTCTCGCCCAAATTCACTCTTTGGATCAAAGAATGCATAACCACTGTCACCTACTCGGTGCTAGTAAATAATGAACCTACTGAAATTTTCTTTCCTGAGAGGGGAATACGTCAAGGTTGTCCGCTTTCCCCTTATCTCTTCTTGATTATTTCGGAAATTCTAGCCCGTGGGTTACAACATGAATCGGAAATACCACAGAGTCACCTAGGTATCAAACTGACGCGAGGAGGAACAAAAATTCCTTTCTTAGCCTTCGCGGATGATATCGTCATCTTTGCATCAGCAACCAAAACCGGCTGCGACCAAATTAACAAAATTCTAACTAACTACTCAGCTATTTCAGGACAAAAGGTAAATAGGCATAAATCTCAATTTCAAGCATCCAAAAACGTAACAGCCACACAAAAAAACCTAATTAGAAACGAGCTAGAAATAGCACACACCCCCAAGATGGGTACATATTTGGGCTGCCCCCTAATCGAAGGGAGAATGAAAAAGGAAGAATTTACGGAACTTCTAACAAACACCAAATCTCAACTCCACAGATGGAAGGCGAATTGCCTCTCTCAAGCTGGCCGTTGTACTCTAATCAAAACGACACTATCAACCAAGCCACTACACATAATGCAATGCTTTATGCTACCAAAAGCAGTCCATACGGAGCTTGATAAGATCAACCGAAACTTCCTCTGGAACAAAGGACCCAACCATAAACCCCTCATCGGTTGGTATGAGGTTTGCAAAACAAAGGAAAATGGAGGACTAGGGCTGCGTAGCTCGGAGGATATGAATACTGCTCTTCAGATGAAATTACTCTGGAAATTATTAGCGGAACCAACTAGCCCATGGGTCAAACTAATTAAAGAAAAATATCTTAAAAACCAAAATATACTCACATACCAGAAGCAGGGTACCTCTTCCTGGCAATGGACTCAGTTAATAAAATTAGTCCCTCTGTTCAAACAAGGCCTTAATTGGTCTATTGGAGACGGGGCCTCTATCAAGTTTTGGCAAGACCAATGGTTAGGCCAAACACCGATAAATTCATCTATCTTAGGAACTCAACATATAGACGATACAATCAACATAAAACATTTTCTCAAAGACAACAAAACATGGAACCAAGATAAACTACACGCAGAGTTACAAAACATAATTCCAAACAGCCTAATTGAAACTATCAAAACGATACCAATACCACAGCACATCCAAGTTGACAGACTTTATTGGAAATGGAGCAAAAATGGCTGGTTCAACACCAAATCTGCAATTGATATGATATACAACCACAAGAAACACGAAACATCAGATGCAAATTGGGTCTGGGGACTTGATATCCCCCCGAAAATAAAATCTTTCCTATGGAAAATCCTTAAGAACGGAGTGCCCACTTCTGTCAGACTCTCTCGACACCTTGGGATTCCGACAAACTGCCCCCACTGCGACTCTTGCTATGAAGACCTAAACCATCTTCTTTGGAACTGTCCTGTTACGAGGGAGACCCTAATTGCAAATAACCCGGGAACATTTCGGAAAATGAATGGTTGTTTCAGCAAAGACGAGCACTTGAACACCACTCTATGGGAAATAAAAAATACGATAGGAACAAAATGCTTTGAAGATCTCGCCTTTGCTTGGTGGGGTATCTGGTACTTCAGAAACAAAACACTCTTTGAAAACATAAACCCGGACATAAGACGCATATTATCCTTTATAAAAGAACAAACATATGTCTGGAAGACATCAAATTTGAACTGCCCGGACTACTGTAAAAACAACAAAAATACACCCGCAAAAGAGGACAAAAAAAGATCTATATCAAAGAGAAAGAGAACCAAATGGGAACCTCCACCAATTGGAACTCATAAGCTAAATTTTGATGGTTCGCTCTCCACGGATGGTTTGGGCTCTTATGGATTCATCATTCGTGATTCAGTAGGAACCCCGATTTTCTCTGGAAATGGACCATCACCAATCAGCTCTGTCTGTGGCTGTGAAAGTTTGGGTCTCTGGATGGGACTTCGGGCTGCGGTAGAACTAAAAATAACAAATCTCATTATTGAAGGAGACAACCTAACAATAATAAAAAGTATGAAAGGTATGGGGAAGCCTACTGGAGACTCTGAAATGATTGTCTCGGACAGTCTAGTCTCGCTGGGCTTTTTTGGTTCTGTTGAGATTCGTCATGTCTTCCGTGAGGCAAATTTGGTAGCTGATCGCTTGTCCCGTATCACTCCATTTTTCTACGGTATCTGGACTCCTGATGACTCTCTGTTGCATAGTCTCATCCGCAAGGATGCTCTTGGCTGATAGAGCTCAGCTCTATGGTCAAATTTTTTCCGTTTCAAAAAAAAAAAAAAAAAAACCTAATCATCTTTTCATAAAAAAAACCTAATAATTTAATATACTTATGATAATTTAATTGAATTGATTTTTCTTTCAATAACTAACAACTAGAAGGGTAACACAATATTCTAACGGGTTGTGAGAGAGAAACTCTCTTTGTGCAACCACGCCTTTAGACGTTTTGTGAACCTTCATCTTGCTTCATCCCTCCCTCCCTAATCCAATCTGAGTATATGGCTCAATTAACTCCCCTTGAGGCCTTGATCAATGCTCTTTAATCCCATCTCCTCCTAGTCACTCTCTTCAAGGTCTTGTGGTCGATTTTTTCTGATTTTCGAATCCGGATCTCCGTCCTCGGAGCAATCGATCTCTTGTCTCAACGCTCCTCTCCGGCTTCCTTTACTGCCGGTTGTCCCAAATTTTTTATCCTCCTCTGTTTCGTTGGGTGGGTGTGGTCTGTGGCGATTTTAGTTCGTTCGGGGCTTCTGGCCTCCTTCTTCCGTTTGAGTATGTTCTTTTTGTGTAGGTCGGGGCTTCTGGCCTCCTTCGTCTTCCACTTGGCCTCCTCTTTTCGGCACCCTTCTTCTCCTAGACCGAGGCTTCTGGCCTGGTGTTTTAGCCGGCGGAATTTGTGATTGAGGTCCTCCAGTAGCGCTTGATTTGGGTCCTCTTTTGCTCCTTTTTGCGGGTTGTGTAATTTGGCTCTCCATGATCTAGTTGGGTGGTAGTGCGTGGTGATCCGACGTCTTCGTTGGTTGTCGTCGCCGCTGTTTTGCCGCCCTGGGCGGTGTTCTTCCTTGCCTTTGGTCCTTAGGGTCCAAGCTTTGGGTTCTAAGGGCCCAAGGTTGCGGATTTGTCAAAAATAAATAAATAAATAAAAATAGCCCGAAAGGGCTTTATCTAAATCTAATAAAGCTTGCAATACCCACCCGAAAGGGTTTGAGTAAACCCACCCAAAAGGGTTTTGACTAAATCCCGCAAGGGCTTGTCGATATTCTTGTAGGTGAAATCATGTTGGCGTTTTGATTCGAGTAGCTTGCGGCTCTGCTTTCGATGTTTCTAGGAGATCTTCTGCTTGGCTGGGGGGTGTGAAGTCTAGAGTCGGGTCTGGTTGGGGTCGTGGTGGTGCAATCAGGGCGACTCCGTACCGGGATAGAGTTTCCTTGGAGTTCGTTTGCACTACCCACATGAGATAGAGTCATGTTGTACCGCTAGCCCACGGTGCTACTGTTCGGTGGTGCTTGACTTCGTTCTTCGATGGCTTCCTCGACTTTTTTGGTGCTGGTCTTCTTGGGACGTTTTGTTGTAGAGTTTATTTCTGCTTGTTTCATTTCGCTTGTTATTTGTATTTCTGTATTTCTGTATTTTAGGTGGTTCGTTTGACGGTTCGCCATCTGCCGACTTGGTCGACCTCTCGATGAGTCATCTTCGAATTTTTACCTAATAAAAAAAACAACTAGAAGGGTAAAGCGGGTCCGATTTGTTTTATTAGACTTGTTTTGTAATATTTGATATATCAATATAAGTTTTAATAGGTAAGTTAAATAATCAATTATTTATAATGTTTATGACTATCCCAATTTATTTTTATACTTTATTTAAAAGAACCGATCGATTTATGAAAATTTCAAATATTTCGTAATCTTCTGAAAAAATATAAATTTTATTTTGACAATTGATGATCACTAAATTAATGTGTATATAATTATATTTTTTTCTTAGTTATAACGATATTAATCTAGTCACAATGACATGTATTTATTTTGGAAATAAAATTTAAATAATGAAAAAGAAAAGTAAGATATAATTATAGATTCTATTAGTGTGTGCCTTATATTAAAATTTAAGTTAATTGAATTGATTACCACTACATTAATATGCATAGAGTTATATATATTTTTTTTACTTCTAACAACATTAATCTAATCACAATAACATGTATTTTTTTTAAATAATGAAAAATAAAAAGTAACATATAATTATACATTTTCAGTTGGTCGAATGTATTTGATATGAATAGGTAAGTATTAATTTGATATTTTTAAAAACATGATATACAGTTTTACAAACAAAACAAAAAGTTTTAAGTGGGTCTTAAAAAAACCTTTTATTGGTGGTTTATATATAATATAAACCATATATGTTGAGTTGGTCTAGTGGTGAGCCAACATTTGCTAATTCAACGGACCCAGTCGGGGTGGTTTACTGGTGGGGAGCAAGGGGACGTCAGGAGGTCTCGGATTCGATCCCTACCTCCGCCCCTTTTCTTGGATGAAAGATTCAAGGTTTGTCTTGCTCCTTTCCAATGGGTCGAGTCGGTCGGCTCACCCGGTGCGCGTGGCTCTTGCTGGCTATGTCGTTCTTAAAAAAACCTTTTATTGGTGATTTATATATAATATAAACCATCAACTCCATTTTTTTCTCTTATTCTAATTTGATTCGTTCAATCACTCTACATCTGGACCAAGTACTACACAACTCATTTAAAGGTTAACCCTTCCATCCACAGACAAGAGATTTAAACTTCGAATCTTTTAACATATGATGAAATGTTTTACAACTATCACACCATATGATGAAATGTTTTACAACTATCACACCAACTTGTAATTGTTACTACTATCTCTACTTACATTGTTTTTTTTTTTTTGGTCATCAAGGGGGCTAATGTCCGGTTTTATTAGAAACTAGTTCGTGGAATGCAACATGTACAAAGAGCTGTCTTTAGCAGCAAAGGAAGTAATAGGCCGGGGGGTGTCTTAAAGACGGTGACTGTGTTGATGTCATCAGGGGCGGAGTAAGCCATCTTTGCTAGTGCATCGACAACCATATTTGCCTTTCTATCAATGTGGTGGACTTCAATATTCCACCCTTGGGAGTTGATCAAGCGACGACACTGGCGTACCAGGAGCAGGTCAGTGTGAACGTAGATGGGTTCGTCTTGGAGCAGCTTATAGACTCCAGCCGAGTCTGTTTCTAATAGCACACGCCGGTGATCCATGTTATGGCACATCCGTATGCCATGGTAGATTGTAAATAGCTCCGTCCGGAGGGCTGAACATATTCCCAATTTGACATGGAAACCTCTCAGGAATCCCCCATTGGCATCACGTAAGACTCCACCACAGCTAGCGAGTCCTGAATTACCACGAGATGAACCATCTACATTGAGTTTCACACAGTTCGGCGGGGGGCAGACCACAGGTTTTGTCATGGGAGAGGGGGGGGGGTGATTGAATTGGGCAGACTTAGGTAGTATTATAATAAACTAAATACGATTAATAGTTTTATAGAAGATTAAGAATCTGTAATTCTAAATCAATGGAGAAGGCAAAATGATAAGGTCTTCCGAATCTCCCCGGAAGACCTTATCATTTTGCCTTCTCCATTGATTTAGAATTACAGATTCTTAATCTTCTATAAAACTATTAATCGTATTTAGTTTATTATAATACTACCTCCGTTCAAAAATACATGGCCTTTACTATTTATGCACGCTTTCTTAAAGAGGTAAAAACTATATAAAATATTAACCTTTTTATTAATTTTTTTTTAATAATCACAAATTTATTGATAATAAGCTTGTAATTATTAAAAAAAATTAATATTTTATATAGTTTTTAACTCCTAAAAAAACTTGTTTGAATAGTGAAAGCCCATGTATTTTTGGATAGAGTGAGTATCTTTTTATTTTTAAAATATTTTCTTAAAAAATAATTTAAGGATGATTTTATGTAATTTACCTAATTTTGAAATTACTCTCTTTTTTGTCCGAGAAGTCGAGAAGTGAGAACTCACTATATGTGTGTATGGCAACCCGAAATAAGCCATAAACAGTTAAACTTATGAGTTAAAAAAAAAAGCTACTTGAGGGAGCTTATTTGGGGTTATTTTGTTTATTTGGTTTGAAAGTACCACAATACTCCTAATAATAACCAAATAAACTCCACTTTTTATAAATAAACTGTTTTTCGTCCCATACGGAGTTTATATTTTTTCATAAATTTTTAACTACTTTTACCAACAGTTTATAAATTTTTACTCCCTGTTGTACGAACCCTACGTGGTTTAGTGGTTCTCCCTCTTGTTCCATCTCCAGGCTAAAAACCCTAGAAACCCAGATACTGTAAGATCTCGTAAAACCCTCACAAAGGGACCTTTAATTCCATGGCGACCAAGCTTTCGTCATTCTTCAACAGGTGCAATGATAGATCACTGATGAGCTCGTTGAGCTCTTCGCTCCAGCAATCGCGTGGTATCCGGGTGAAGGTGTTGAATGGAAACCTAGATCAGGCGCTTACCTTGATGCAGAGGAAGATGCAATCCAGCGGCATGGAGCGCTTGATCAAGCAGGAACAAACTCACCATATCAAAAACTCCGAGAAGCGTGTGCTCGCCCGCAAGGCCCTTCAGCGTAGGCTCGGCTCCCAAGACCTCGCTCGCAAGCTCAAGGCCATCCTCATCAAGAAAGTCAGGTATACGTTTGGAAATTGCCGATCTTTTTTTTTTTTGCTATCATTGTCAGATTAGATTATGTTATTAGTAATTTGAATGGGCTGTTGACTGGGAAAAATTACAACTTTTGAGTCCGATTCGAGTTTGAGGTTCATTCATTTGAGAGCGAAATGTTGGTATAATTAGGCAGATTTTAGCTACGGTGCTCTGCTAATCAACGGCATCAAGTCGCAGAAGATGAATTCAGTGACTTTGAACTAAAATTAAGGCAGTTTTTCATTTGGTTTAATTATTTTTAAGGAAATACAACAAAATGTCTGGCTAGGTTTTTATCAGGAAGAGAATGATTAGGTTGATAACACCAATGCTAGGAGAGTTCTATTTCTGCCTTACTGCCCAGTGCAATCCTTCATCCTTTGAAAAACCAGTTCCTTGTTGCTTCTGTTTTGAGTAGTGATTTTTTAATTATTAGGTTGATAGCTTGGGAAAGTTCGATTTCAGTCTTACTGCCCTAGTGCAATCTTTGATCCTTTGAGTGTTGGAACTTGGAAGGGCTAATTGTGCTGGGCACTTGGGCAGACAACAAATTCGTTCCTTTGAAAATGGTTTCTTGTTTCAAATATCGCTTTCAGTTTTTGGGTATGTTTGGCACAAAATTGCACAATCACGCTTATGGGTTTGATATTATATAGTTTTAAATGAAATAAATATAAGATTTTAGTTTAATTAGCTTTCGGAGTGGGAGCTTTCAACGGCTACTCACCCAAAAAATTTAGAGCTTTTGGTTTTCTATTCACAAATTTTTATCAACTAACCTATCAATTAGGTTTGACAAACATCATACTAGCTTCCATTTCAGAACATCATACTAGCTTATTAACATATATTTAACACAAATAATCCATCGGGTTCAGCTACCCCATTAGCTACCCTTTTATCAAACATAGCCTTTATTAGAGGCTGATTTGGAAAATTCAATGTTAATGATTTGATACCAACCAGAAAGTGAGATTGCCATTTTCTAACCTTGTGGGCACTTGGTTTCTGGATTGGTTGTGTCCATGTTTTTGCAACTGAAGGCTGTATCTGTCTAGTTTATGATTTCATAACTGGAAAGGTATATAGGCTGCTGTTTTAAATATAGAATTTATTGTTGCCAAGCAGATTGATGTATGGCGCCTGGTATAGTGTTATTCAGCTTACTCTATATATCATTGGATCGCTGTAGCTTCTGAGGTTGTTTTTGGCTTGTCTATCAAGACTACATTCACTGGCTATTTATTATCTTGCTCTAGCCGTATAGTTCTCTAGTTCTGGATGCTTTTCAAGTGCGCACACTTTGTTTGTTTGTTTATTTGTTTTCAACTTTTGGGTAAATGGGTATTAGTTGTAGATAATCCATTGTTTTTCCTTTACAAGTAAATTTTCTGTCATCATGAATAATATGAACCGATGCCTGATATAGATAGATCTTAAACTTCATGTTTGCATTTGATATGTAGTAAGAAATTGATTTTTCACTTGTGTTGGCGCTGATGCAGGGGTCTGTAGTGGCATATGTTGGAGGTACTGGCTGTGCTGCTATGCGGATAGCAGAGATGGTGTCCATTTCACTTTCATTGGTTTATGAGGAGGCTGTTGACTTGTATGTTTCTTAGTTGATTAATCCTGATAAAGTCGAGTATCTTGAATTTTGGGTACAGAATACAGATCTGTTTTCTAGAGACCTATTGGTCCTGTTACTATTACCATTTCAACTTTCTTTTGATTGTCTTCAAATGGAAAATCCTGTTTGTTAGTTCAACCTATCCATTGGAGCATGACTCTTTTATGTTATCAACCTTGTAATCTTAGGGTTGTTGGTTCTTGCAAAGTACACTGGTAACTCTTTGACACGGCAGAAGATGCTGTTTTGTCAATAATGCAGTAGAATGCGTCGATTAGAAGCTGAAAAGGATACGATTTGTCTATTTCCGGTTCACAGATTGCTGAACCTTGGATGACTGCGATGGAATTACCCCACTTGTTTAACTCAGATGAACAAGTATTTGAATTGCCATTTCCCCTGTCTTCGCCTGGGGAAGGTAGCGAACAGCTGCTCGGCTCTTGTTAATAAGTGCATAATTTGGGACTTGTGTTCATTTGTCCACCCCATATTTCTCTTTTTTCTTCAAAAATGTTCTTATTGTGATGATACAGAAATACTCCTTTTACATATTTACTAGTATTTCTTTTGCAACGATATATTTGAACGTTCTACGTCATTTAGAACATTTACAAGGTCTTTTCCAATCACTTGGGTTATATATATGGAAAAAAAAAACATTTTTGAGGCGTTATATATATAAAAAAAATAGTTTAAAACATCTTTGAGACCTATTTTGGATAAATCTGAATACATTTGCTTAGCATAACAAAATCCGTTGTAGTCTAGGTGGTTAGGATACTCGGCTCTCACCCGAGAGACCCGGGTTCAAGTCCCGGCAACGGAATCTTTTTCACCCCCCTTTTTTACACAATTTTGACGTCGGCTTCCAACTTAATCTTAATTTCTCACATTTTTACAATTTTCTCTCCTGTTCAATTTTGATCAAGCCACTGGTTATTTGCTTTTTAAGCCTGTTTTACCCTGTGAAATTTTGTACGCACAAAAGTTTCAACTCTGAGATCAGTGATCAACAAAGTAATCGAATCCACCTACAGACTACAGAGCTATCAAATCTAGTCGAGAGGTAGGTTGTCAAACCATTCAACAAAATAATCGAATCGAATTCTTGTGTATACAGCACAAATTGTAACTTATGCCATCCTCAACCATAGTTTTTATGTAAACTGGGCGTCTTCATGACAGTTGAAATTCGGGCTGCTATGGTTGAAAGGAGACTGGAGCCTAGACTACAATGACCCGACTAAAGAAACTGAGTTTATGACCATTCAACAAATAAGGCTACAGTTCCTAGACTTCTGTACAAAGGAAGGGGAATTAATTTTGTGTAAGAAAAAACACAGGCGGAAATTACATGTAGCTGGGTGACTGGGTTAAATAAGTGGTTCTGAAAGTTCCATCTCATTTGAGCCTTGCTGTTGTTGGAGTGGTTCATTTCGCCTGAGCCCTACAAAGTCAATACCAAGCCACTCCCATGGCCAACAGACGTACCTTTGTCTGCTTCTGCTATTCCCCGTGTCTTCACGTGTGTCAACCTCTTCCAACTGGTGGGTTAGCTCCTCTACTCTGTCCCTTAGCCGGGAAGCTCTCGCATCTACCAGCCTAAGTGATTTCTCAGCTGCATCCCTTGCAGCCATGGCAGCTACTGCTGTCTCCTCCTTGAATTTCATCTTCTTTTCTAGCTCTATCATGGTTCGCTTGGCCTCCTCAAGCTCTTGCTTAAGAGCTGATATCTGCATACAATAACCATTATAATAATTTGATTAAAAAACAAAGAAAATCAGCACATATTATTAATGTAATACTCCGTATGAAAATGCTTTGTATCCAATAACAGATCATGCCTCCAAATTTTCTCCCCTGTGCGAGCATGCAATGCTTTTCTTTTCAAGGACTGCTGATTTGCTAAATTACCACGAAACATCTTCTCATAAGTTGGGAAGTTCCAAATGTATTCGCATTGTAAAAACTAACTCATCTGATCAAACTAAAACAAAGGGTGCATAAGTCGCATCCATCGTCAGACGGTGCAAAGAGGCTAATTTTAGTAATTTAACTGCCAGTCCGCCCCGATGCATGTAAAGGAGCAGGGAGTGACAGTATGATATGGAGTACGCAACTTCTTACTAGGTGATGCCCAAAACAGTTATTTGCGTTTCAGTGGAAAACAAGGCAAAAAATCAGTTGCAGTGTGTCAGTTCATCATTTTTAATTAGAATATGAAAACCAACTAACGTAGATATCACAAGCTCAGAAGCCATAAGAAAGAACTGTCAGGACAAACCTGAGCCAAATATTCTTGTTCAACAGCTCCGCCAGCTTCTGCTTCTTGCTCTGCAGCCGCTTTCCACCTTGCTATTTCCTCTTCAGCGGCTGCAATATCCATCATAAGGCCTTCAACCTGGAATCAGAAAAAATAATGAATTGATCTAGGTGATGGTTATTTCATAAACGAAGATGTCCAGATTCATTAAACAGTTAAAACTGTTCCCCAGTTATGTTACAAATCCACGCAGGAAGTAATCAAGAAAAACTTACATTTTCATTTGCAACTCTTTCCTTCTGTTCAAGTTCCTCAATACGCAGCTTTCTTTGACTTAATTCTTTGACCTGAGCCTCCAAACGTTCTTCAAGTACAGTTGACTCTGCCCTTCATCCAACAAATCAATGAACACAAAAAATACGGTATTTAGTAACTCAGGAAAAGTCTGAACTTGGCAAGTAGCAGCACCCCAAAAAAAAATGCCAGTTTTTTTCTTTCTTGCTTTTGGCAAGTGAGTCAAGTGATTATTATGCAACTAACATATCAACCCTTGGCTGAAACTTCCCACTAAAGTATCACCTAAAAAAAAATCCAATAGAAGATAACAAATGATCATCTTGTTTATAATCTCACATGATGTTTACTACTTTGAGCCTACATTGCTAATTGACTCACCACAACCACGAACCACCCCTAAATCTCTACAACATCACCATTACAACTAGAGCCTCCTACATTGCTAATTGACCTATTATTTCACTTTGGCTGAAACTTCCCACTAAAGTATCACCTAAAAAAAATCCAATAGAAGATAACAAATGATCATCTTGTTTACAATCTCACATGATGTTTATTACTTTGAGCCTACATTGCTAATTGACCCACCACAACCACGAACCACCCCTAAATCTCTACAACATCACCATTACACCTAGAGCCTACATTGCTAATTGACCTATTATTTCACTTTGGCAGCAATAATCAATCTGAAATTCCAGCTTTACTTTGACTACCTGAATTCTCAATTTATCTGATATGGGCTTTCTACCCTCCTCTGTAGTCAATGCTTTGACAATATTCCCTATCATTCTCCAATATTGTGGGGGTCTAACTTCATCCATAAATGTAGGGAGTGAATAACCAATATTGTAGTGAGGCAAACATTGTAGGAGGAAGAGTGCCAAATAGGATCATTATACCATGGTAGTCATATTGTTCAGAGTGTTGGTTTATACCGCTCCACTAGCATACAACTGAGTATATATGGGGAAAAAAAAATCCATGCAACATTCTTGTAATGCTTAATCCCAAATCTTATTGCCATTCTTAATTTATTGATTTGAAACTCTTCAACTGATCAATACGACAAACATCTGCTTGCAACAGGGAAACATAGATGGAGGCATGAACAGACTAGATCTTTTTTTTTAAGAATTAGTGAATTGGGAAATACCTTAGCCCATCCACTGAATGATGTAGCTCACTTATCTCAACTTGTGAGGTCTTAATTATGTTCTCCAAAGCGCCTGCCTGCATCAAACAAAGAATGTAAGAGATGGCTCGGAATAGTTAATAGCGACAAGAACGGGGATCAAAATATATAGTACCAAAATCTTACCAAAGCATATATTTCATCTCCCTCTACTTCTTGCACACCCTCTTCATCAGGCGAAGCCTGAGGATTTTTGTCTTTGAAAGGATTAGCAAATTTGAAGTCAATTTCAGCATCTCTTAGGCCATTCTCAGCCACCTGAAACAGCTTGTTTGCTTTAGATGATGGATCTGATGTTAACCTCTTTGATAAGGCACTTCTAAGCAACACACCAACTTGCTCTTTCTCTCTTACTAATCGAGCCACGGCTTCATTCAAGCTTTTGACCTCACGATTCTTCTCCTCTACAACATCCCTCGCTTTCCCAACGACAACTCTACTCAATTCATGTATAGATTCCAATCCAGCCAAAGATGCCCTTATATTCTCCTCCAACCCTGTTTGTTGAGGAAGAAACAACGCCTCTGAAAACTCAGAATTCCCTGATTCACTCATATCAACAATCTTGATCACATTGTACAACTGATCATGAACTCTAGATACAAGATTCAATTGCTCCACAAGCAAAGGCCTCTGTGAATCTACCTTACTTTCTAAGCTCCTTAACTTATCATCATATTCCTCTACCATTTTTTTCAACTCCAGACCCTCATTCTCAGCTAAACGAAGCTTATCTGACAACTCACCTTCAACGTTCGACAATTTCCCATCTTTCTCCGATATCAACTTCTCTAAATCCTGGATGACGCCGGTTTTCTTCGAAACCTCTTCTCTTAGCTGTTCAATGGTCGCCTCCAGCTGCGAAACTTCAATAGCAATCTCATAGTTTCTCTGCTCCACCAGTTCACGGGCCTCATCCCGTGATTTGGAGGTCGAATCAATCTGCTTCAGAAGCTCCTCCACAATCTCATTCGTTCTCTTAATCACCCCATACGCGACTGCAGGCAATCCAGTGTACTTCTGAGACCTTGGAAGGCCAACGGAAGATAAATTCTTAATTTGACTTACCTTCCCCGATATCTTTTCAATCCCGGAAACAAGCATTTGCGCCGTGGACTCAATCTCCGACCTCGACGAATCCTTCCCCTTCACAGCCTCGTCGAACTGCTTGGCAATCTCATCTCTCTGCTTGGAGATCTCCTCTCGCAATCGATTGGCCTCCGCCAGCTCCTTCGTCAGCCTCTCGACTGATCTAGAAGCTTCTTCCTTCATCCTATTGCTCTCGTCACGCTTCTTGATCGCCTCGTGAGTTAGGGCTTTCAGCCGATTGAAGGAGACTTGGAGCTCGTTCTTCGTATTCTCGGCCGCCAGCCGCGCCTGCTTCTCTCGATCGAGCTCCACCAGCAATTCCCGAAACCTCTCCACCGAAACATCGTCGTTTGATACAGTAGCGATGTTCACCGGCACCGGCTCGTCGTCGGCCTCGACGTCGCTGAGAACGGCGTCGCTTTCCTCCTCGCCGGCGCTAGCCATAACGATATACGGCAAATATGCGTGGCTAGATGATCAATCGCATAACTCTCGATTGAAATCGCCGAATCGGAAAATTCTGATCAGGAACTTGGGAAACCCTGGAGTGGGGATGATGAAGTTTCGGATTTGCAAGAAATTCAGGGATCAGACGTCGTTCTGAGGGGTGATTTGGATGCTTGGAAGGCGTGAGAGGAAGAGGAGATCGTAGCTTTTGGAGAAAGTGAGGGGTGTGGGAGGGGAGAAGGAAGAGGAAGGATCAGAGGGAAAAGGACAAACAACCACCAACCAGTCTCCCTCTCCTCCTCTCTCAGACTCTCACTCTTCACTTTTTTTTTTTTTTTTAAGATCGATGGCGAAATCGAATATATATGTATAAAAATTGGCGAAAATTTGTGCCTCTAATTTAATATTTGTCCTACTTTTTATAAAAATTAGTGGAGTGTTCATCCTCTAAATTAAAATAAAAACATGAAATAAAAATAAAAATAACTAAGCCCTAATCGTATCTCCTTCCTCAGCCCCTCTCTCTCTCACCTCTCTCGCTCAACCGGCGGACCAGATCCTCTCTAGCCTCGCGCTCTCCGGAGCTGGTAAATCTGTTGCTTCTGCCGATCACGAAAAGCCTCCAGCGTGTCCTCTCCGTCGCTGCTCCCTGTGGCTCCTTTCGGTAGATCCACTGCTACCGAGATTCAACGAGGGAGTAGCCGGTGGAACTAAAATCCGGCGATTGCTCCCGTTCCGGCCTCAGCTCTCCGCCTACGCGGTTGCTGGCTTGACGTTCCGGCCTCGGCTCTCCGTCGCTCTCCTCTCCTCCCATCCATAATCCCTCCTTTTTCTGCTTCTCGGATCTTCACAACTAAACCATCACCTTCATCCTTGACGAAATTGATCTGATTTTGCTATACCCATTAATCCCATGATGGATTTTAGACAGAATCTGAAGAAATGTCATGAGTATGTGCGCGCCTTAGAAGAGGATGATACGGGGTTATCCGTAGGATGGCCCGATCTTCGACAATCAAGACTCAAAGACTAGAACGGAAGCAAAGACTCAAGAACAAGGATAAAACGCAGCAATGAAAGACTCGATTAAAAACAATAGAAAGACCGATAGATGGGTGATTCGAACTAAAATAGAACGAGGCAAAGACCCCAGGCCTCCTAAGAGGGTAGGAACCAAATACCAACGACTATAAAGCCCGCCTCTACAACCTTACACAACCAAGCGGACAACTTGGAGGCACAAGGAGGGGACTTGTGATTACGTGGATCACCAAGCTCTCGCGAGGTTGACGAACTCAAAGCAAACCAAGTTAGATCAAGAACCAATTTGCAATCGACGAGCCACGCTTCGAGTCGATTGACTTTCTCTCAATTGTGTTTCACACAAACTGAAATTTTCATAAAAGAGACGTCTGCGTTACAATGGAGGAATCAGCCGTTCTAATATGGAAAACCCTAGGGCTGATTTTAATGAAAATAATAAATATAATAGAAATTAACTTAAATCCCTAAAATAACTTAAGTAAATAAGGTCTCTAAAAATAGTAATAAAAAGAGTTCCAACACTTAAGAATTTCCCGTCTAAAACAGTGGCAGCCTAAAGAATGTGATTTTCGGCCAAGCTCTAGGTTGAATCTGGAAAAACCCTTCAACAGCAAAGTTGTAGATCTCTTCGTCCTCGTTCCGAAAAGATATGGCACGATCTAATCCGATTAATATTGAATCCGTACGACTCATTTTACTGAGACGTCGAAAAGCTGTCAACTGTGCATGAACGAACCCAAAAACGAACGACCCAAGGTGGAGCCTTCTTCTTCCTCTTGAGGATGACATCATTCTCGTGATCTCGAATCATAGGTCCATCCCCAAGTATAGGTGTGTCCGAAGGTGTCTTGGATGGTCCCGCATCAGAGGAGCGCCGCAAAATCAAGATGTTTCGCCTCTCTGTTTCGCCGCGAGCTCCCTCTCTGTCTCGGTATGAGCAAGTCTGCCATCTACTTATTTTTCTTGATTATCTTACTCGCCAACAGGTTTTTTTGCGACTTTTAGTTCTCGATCTTGAAATTTTTGCTTTGCGACTGGATTTTCACTCTTCTAAAGGCTCTAATTTTGTGCATTGAAAATGAATTTATGCAAATTCAATTACTGGTGAAGGTTGTTTATGGCTTGATTTTTCGGTTCCCATTTGAAATTGAGATTGAGTTTCAGTAAGCCAAGTAGGGATGAGCTAGAACTAGAAGCTGTAATGGATGCTTTTTG
Source organism: Persicaria maculosa (assembly GCA_963922045.1). Classification (NCBI taxonomy): domain Eukaryota; kingdom Viridiplantae; phylum Streptophyta; class Magnoliopsida; order Caryophyllales; family Polygonaceae; genus Persicaria; species Persicaria maculosa. Next base: position 21,008,963 of record OY998252.1, on the reverse strand, counting down.
AGGTGGTTGAGTAACTAATCCTTGTTTGGGGTTATGTAATCCTTGTTTGCGAAATGGCTGATTTTAGGTTTAGTAATTCCTGTCATAATTTGACTACTGTCATTATTTGCACAAAATTAGCTACTTATGTGATATTTTGACTTGTATGTCAGCATTCTGCTGCACTGATTCTGCAAATTAGAAGCATTCTGTTCCACTGTCTTGTATGTCAGCGTTCAATTTTTTTGCCTTTTGTGTGAATTTTTGTCCTTTTGTTTTGGATGTGTGTGGCCTGATGTCTATTTTGGACAGTTTTTATGACAACAACTATTTGTTTTGTGCTTACTGATGCTTCCACCAGTCCAATATTGGTTACTGTTTTTATTTTTTATTTTTTATTTTTTTTGGAGTGAGTAGTTCTTTGAAATTGGTGTTTAGGTATGTTTGAATGCTGACATCTTCTGGCTCTTGTAGTTGTGAAGCTTAATCTCTCTTTCTGATGCTTAATCTTTTTTTTTCCTGATTTTACTGGTGTTGCAAACATCTAGCTGTTGTTGTAAACATCTAGCTGACATCTTCTGGAAATGTTGACATCTTCTTGAAATGCTGACATCTCCAATATAAGATTATTTTTGTGTAATTAAGTAGACCATTTCCAATATAAGATTATCAGCTACATATATATAAGATTCAGAAACATATGTACTGACATGTGCTATTTTTGTTCAATTCAAGTAGATGTATAGGTTTTTTTTATTTCTAATTGTGTGACATGATCTCTTGTGTATAAATATAACATGTTGATATGGGCTTTGTACACTAGATGAATGAGTTTTTAAATTATTAAAAATCATGTCAACAAGCTTAATTCGAAACTAGAGATGCTTGCCTAGTATGCGGTCTCGGTAGAAGTGATATCAAGCCTCCGGTGTCGGATTCCCTATTATGATACCTTTCCAGATAGGGAATCGCACCACGGTTCAAACTCACCGCTAAGCTGTGACCTATGGTCTTTTTCGGCCATCGGAGATCATTTCAGGACTTAAAATTGAGTTTTTATGTTTTTTTCGACAATATCAACAATTTTGTTATTTTATTTTTATTGCTTAACAACTAGGGTTTGGTTCCACTTTTCCTATTTAATAACGTGTTTGTATATTTACATTGAAGTGCCTTGTGATTTTTGACTTATCTAGAGATATTAGCTAGTAGCTTTACAAAGTTTAATTGTGTGTTGACATGTTTCTTTTTTATTTCTAATTGTGTGTTGACATGTTTCTTTTTTATTTCTAATTATGTGCTGACATGGCCACTTTTTGTGCAATTCAAGTTGATGTATATGTTTTTTTTGTCAGAATGTATAAGTTCTTTTTTTATTTCTAAATGTGTGTTGACATTGTCTCTTTTTGTGCAATTTAAGTAGATTTATAGGTTCTTTTTTTATTTCTAATTGTGTGATGACATGATCTCTTGTGCAAATATAACATGCTCAATTCCAATGTGTAATTAACTTGATTTGGCATTTGTATAAAATTCATTTAGTACTTTAAAGTGTGCTTTCTTTATTTTTCCTTGTCATTTTTCGTAATATTCTTGATTAATAAGTCATCTTTTTGAGATTTACAACTGCATAGCTCTTTACTAGACTTATTACTGGGAGGAATATGATTTTTCACATTATTTGCTTAAAGCAGTTTCAATTTGCATAACAGATTGTTATATTTGCATAACAGATTGTTATATGTGCATATCATAAAGTTATATTTGCATAATAGTAACTTATATTTGCACAACATAAACTTCTTATTTTTCACTTTTTTTTTAATTAACTTCCTCTTTTTTTTTTTTTTTTCTTTTTTTGGTTATGTGAGAACATAGCAAGGTTTTGTGATCTGTTTTGCTAGTTATGCTATATTTATCCCATTCTCCCTATGAAGTATGAATTCTCTTGCTAGTTATGCTATGTTTTATATTGATTTGACATCTATTATTCACATGTTATTGCTCTTGCTAAAAGCTACTCATATACGGTAGAATTTGTTAACTATGCTGATTTGAAAATAGATAAACAAAAAGAAAAGATACATGTGCTGACATGATCTCTTTTTGTGCAATTCAAGTTGATGTGTATGTTTTTTTATATTTCTAATTGTGTGTTGACATGGTCTCTTTTTGTGCAATTCAAGTTGATGTATAAGTTCTTTTTTATTTCTAATTGTGTGCTAAAATGACCTCTTTTTATGCAAATGTGTATACAAATGTGTATTGTTTATTAGGAGTTCCTACTTTTTTTTTCTCCTTTTTTGGTTGTGGCGTGAACATAACTCTTATTTGTTTATTTGAATGTTATGGTATAATATAATTAAAAGCCTTTTAGCTCAATGGTAGAGTGATGTGCTTATGCGTGGGTTCGAATCCCGCATAGGCTAAAATTTATAATAATTCTAGTAATTTACAAAATTTTCTAATAATTGTTCAATAATAAGATATATTAGTGCAATTTTCTAGTAATTTATAATTGCATATTATACTTTTACATTTGCATATCATCAATTTATAATTGCATATCATACTTTTACATTTGCATACTTTTACATTTGCTTTTATATGATTAGTTCATTCTTTTATATGATTTGTCACATTATTTGCTTCAAATTAAGAGGTACAAACAATGTTGCTGACATCTGGTGTCAGCAGTAACAATTTGCACAACAGATTGTTATTTGTGCATATCATAAAGTTATATTTTCATAACAGTAACTTATATGTTGACATTTAAGCTTAAATGTTGACATTTAGCTTAAACGTTGACATTTTAGCTTAAATGTTGACATTTTAGCTTAAATGTTGACATTTTAGCTTAAATGTTGACATTTAGTCGTTGATGGGCAAAAACTTTTTCTTTTACCATTTATTTTATTAGATGATTATAGAAGTTTGATATTCTCATCTCATGTAATATGATATCAATTTTGGGAATGATCTTATTTGTAAACTTTATCTTTTATTAAATGTTGACATTTAGCCGTTGATGTGCAAAATCTTTATCTTTTACCATTTCTTTGATTAGATGATTATAGAAGTTTGATATTCTCATCTCAGGTAATATGATATCAATTTTGGGAATGATCTTTTTTGTAAACTTTATCTTTTATTATATGTTGACATTTAGCTTAAATGTTGCCATTTAGCCGTTGATGTGCAAAAGTTTTATCTTTTACCATTTCTTTTATTAGATGATTATAAAAGTTTGATATTTTCATCTCATCTAATATGATATCAATTTTGGGAATGATCTTATTTGTAAGCTTTATCTTTTATTATATGTTGACATTTAGCCATTGATGTGCAAAAGCTTTATCTTTTACCATTTCTTTTATTAGAGGATTGTAGAAGTTTGAGCTTATCATCTCATGTAATATGATACTCCCTCCGTTCCAAAATACATGGGTTTTGACTTTTCGGCACGTTTTTTAAGGAGCGAAAAACTATATAAAATATTATTTTTTTAATGAATTTTTTTACATAATTTAATACTTATTACTAATAAGTATTAAATTATATAAAAAAATTAACTAAACAAATTAATATTTTATAGAGTTTTTCGCTCATTAAAAAACGTGCCGAAAACTAAAAACCCATATATTTTGGAACGGAGGTAGTATCAATTTTGAGAATGATCTTATTTGTAAACTTTATCTTTTATTATATGTTGACATTTAGCTTAAATGTTGACATTTAGCCGTTGATGTGCAAAATCTTTATCTTTTACCATTTCCTTGATTAGATGATTATAGAAGTTTGATATTCTCATCTCATCTAATATGATATCATTTTTGGGAATGATCTTTTTTGTAAACTTTATCTTTTATTATATGTTGACATTTAGCCATTGATGTGCAAAAGCTTTATCTTTTACCATTTCTTTTATTAGAGGATTGTAGAAGTTTGAGCTTATCATCTCATGTAATATGATATCAATTTTGAGAATGATCTTATTTGTAAACTTTATCTTTTATTATATGTTGACATTTAGCTTAAATGTTGACATTTAGCCGTTGATGTGCAAAATCTTTATCTTTTACCATTTCTTTGATTAGATGATTATAGAAGTTTGATATTCTCATCTCATGTAATATGATATCAATTTTGGGAATGATCTTTTTTGTAAACTTTATCTTTTATTATATGTTGACATTTAGCTTAAATGTGGACATTTAGCCGTTGATGTGCAAAAGCTTTATCTTTTACCATTTCTTTTATTAGATGATTATAAAAGTTTGATACTCTCATCTCATCTAATATGATATCAATTTAGGGAATGCTCTTATTTGTAAACTTTATCTTTTATTATATGTTGACATTTAGCTTAAATGTTGACATTTAGCCATTGATGTGCAAAAGCTTTATCTTTTACCATTTCTGTTATTAGAGGATTGTAGAAGTTTGAGCTTATCATCTCATGTAATATGATATCAATTTTGAGAATGATCTTATTTGTAAACTTTATCTTTTATTATATGTTGACATTTAGCTTAAATGTTGACATTTAGCCGTTGATGTGCAAAATCTTTATCTTTTACCATTTCTCCGATGTCAACGTCAGCCGACATCTCTGATGCCAACGTCAGCATCTCCGATGTTGACATCAACAACATCAACGTCAATGTCAGCATCGCCGATGGCGGCGTCAGTGTCAGCATCTCGGATGCCGGGGTCAAAAATGTCAACGTCAGTGCTATAACGAAAAAAAGAAGCGTTGACACGAAAAAAGCATCCCTAATGTCGGCGCCAGCAGCTTCGGCAGCATCGATGTCGGCGCCAGCCGACATCTCCAATGTCAGCGTCAGCATCTCCGATGTTGACGTCGGCAGCATCGACGTTGACATTAATGCAATTTTAAAAGCCTCTTAGGTCAATCAATGGTAGAGCGATGTGCTGATGTGCAAATAATATATATTAATGCAATTTTAAAATATAAATGCATGTGCATATTCTTTCCATAAGGTTCTTTAAGCTTGCATAACATAATATTATATTTGCATAACATAATATTATATCTGCATAACATCGGGTTATATTTGCATAACAGAAAGTGCTGACATGTAATTTTTTTTTGGGAAATTTCGCCAGGTACCCTTAAGGTATAACGTTTTTCGCGAGGTGTACAAAAGTTTTACCATTTTCGTGTGGTACCCCTGAGTTTTATACTAATTTCGCCCGGTGCCCTTTCTTAGTTAACTTTAACAGCAACTCTCAATCCCAGTTAGTTTGTTAAATTAAAAGAAGAAACGAAAATCAGAATGAAAAGGAGAAATAGAACCCGACTCTCAGGTGACACAGAGGTGGAGGAGGCGACATCGAAGGGAGTAGCAGGCGCACCAGAGGCGCCGGAAGGGGGCGGTGGAGGCGTCGGAATCCGCCGAAAGGGGGTGGGGTCAGGTATGTCGCGATCATGTTGTTATATTTTGAACCCTTTTCAAAATTAGGGTTTCTCTGTGTGAAGTTTGATTTGCGATTTCTAAGTTGAGTGCTAGCTAATGCTTAATTTGTAAATATGTGATGTGAAATACTTATATTGCGATTGGAGATTTTGGGTTTGTGATTAGTGTTTGGGTTAGATTGGTTTCGAAAACGACGGTTAAGTTGGCTATATGGATACATTTACCTGAAATCACTACTTGCTGAATGATATACTCCAAATAGCTCCAACCCTTTGCTACTTTGAATTTTAATAAAATTCTTCCTAAAGATTCAACTTTTAGAGGTAAACAAACAATCCTATTGTGGAAATTAAGCAAATATTTCCTTGCAAATTGCTATATATAAATACTTTCAATTTTCTTCAATATTAAAACCACCCAGGAAACTAAATGCTTCTTCAAAACAGTGAAGACTTTCACTTCTAACACTACTTGATAATTGCTTTGATTTTTTCGAACAAATTGTGATTTTGCAAGTCGTATTACAATAAACTAATTTGAGTGTTAGGGTTCATAATTGCTGTGCGATTTGGTAGATCTGCTATTACTTGACTAAGTAATGCAGTAGCACTGAGTAAATATATAATGATATGGTAGTTAGTTAGGCAAAAAAAGCATGTATATATTATAGCTATGTAAGCAATAATAAAGTATGACTAAGTGCAGAAACTTGTATATATTATAGCTATGTAAGCCTCTATATATTAGGATTTAATAGCTATGGCAATTGAAGTGTCCGAATCTTTGAACTAATATAGTATACATTATAGTCATGTAAGCTTGTTCAGTCAAAATAAAAACATGTTTGGGAGAAAGAAAAGAAATTGCTGCACATGATGACACTAAGGGCCGGTTCAGTCAAAATAATGTGAAGAGGCGCATCTTGCAGCATTAGTGGCATCAGCTACTGCAATGGGTTAGCTTTAAGCACATTTTTCAATTGAGATAGAGTTGATTCCTATTTTGAAATTCGTACATTTTGCAGTCTTGCTTGTCCATCAAAATATTTGAACAAAGTGCATCATCATATATCTAGCAATGGCCTTCTATGTTATTTGTTGAATGGAATTGTTTTTGGCCAAGTCAATCTTGCATTTCATCAATGCCATAAAAATCAGTAATGAATCATGTTAGGAAAAGCTGTCATTAGTAGAAGTTTCAAATCATATACCAGAGTTCATAATTATCTTATGAGAAATATAGAATGAGGTAAATGATAAATCAACCAACTCAATCCCACAGAGCCATCTTAGGTTCAAAACAGATTTCACAAAGAGGTTTTAATGCAAGAGTCAACTCACATTTTTAACCTATTAGCTCAACCGGTAGAGCAATGTGCTTTGGCACAATGATGTGGGTTCGAATCCCACATAGGTTCTAACAATTTTTTTCCCCTGCATAAAAAAATAAATTAAAACTCACATTTTTTAAGTGAAAGAAGAAAGATATATACGTACCGGAATCATAGGAGGAGGGTTCTACATGAGTAATTTTATCAAATAGCCCAAGTCAGTGAATTATTATCAAATAGCAACACCACAGTTTACATGTGCAATTTAGTTTGCTCACTCATAGATGTGTGCCAAAGGGAGATAGGATATGTAGCTGTCAACTACAGAACATAATTCAGCTTACAACAAAACAGATAAATGCAATGTAGTCTTGCACTCACAGGATGTGGTTATGTACTCAACCGCCCTTAAAACAAATAGACATCACTAAAAGAGCTCTAGGTTGGTGAAAATCAAGTTCTGTTGCACTCAGTCCCCTCGTTTGTATTCATCATCAACACATTTCTTAAATTGCAAATAAATTGTCAATGTCATAACTGATAAAGCAATAAGTCACCTCGTTTATTCATCATCAACACATTTCTTAATAGGCTTACAATGTATACTTGCACTATCACAAATGGGCATTGTCAAGTACACTTCATTATGCATCTAATCTAACTTTCTCAATCTTATCTTCATCAAAACTGATAAATCTAATGCAATCAGTCACCTCGTTTATGGCCTATGTAGGATTCGAACCCACATCTTGTGCCTAAACACAATGCTCTACCAATTGAGCTAATAGGTCAAATAGTTTTGTAACTAGGTCTACACACATCAAACAGATTTTCCAAGCTCAGGACTTGCCAAAGACTTCAGCTGTTGCTGTTAGCACAAATTCAAAAATAGAAATTGATGATCGAAACTAGAAAATCATTCCAAGGCAAGCTGACATGATTTTCCAAGCTCAAAAATAGAAATTTAAGAAAGCAGAAATTAAGCGATCAACTAAGATGAAACCAAAAGAGATCAGGATAAAGCAATCCATTCTAGATTAGAATCCAAATGAGATGTGCTCCCATGGGTTAACAAAATATTATTGATGTGCTCCCATCTGTTAGAATTTTCAACTTGTCCAATGGCTTGTACAACACTACTATCATCTACCTACAAATATATTCAGATACAAACCTAAAAAAAAAAGATGTGCTCCAACCTGTTAACAAAATATTATAGATGGAATGAAATCCTATGTTTTCCAAAGCCAATACAGAAATGGGAAATGAAAATGATTCAAACAAGGGAAGGGTTAGTTCCAATGAATTCTAAGACTGATAAACAGGTTACAATACAACACCTACAATTAGAATCCAAGAAAACCCCCAATTTCAAATTGACTTCACCAATTTCACATCACAAGAAAACCCCAATTTCAAATTGACTTCACCAATTTCACATCACAAGAAACTCCCCTATTTCAAACCGACTGCAACAATTTCAACCTAAACCCTAAATTTCAGTATAGGGGGAAAATGTCAAGCACTAACCTGATATCACCTTCGCCTCCACCTCTAGTCGGCGACCTAGACATCGGGTCACCATTGCTTTCGCTCTCAGTCACGGGGTTCAGTGTATGGCTTCTCCTCCCTCTTCACAAGTCGCTCTTCCCGAACACGAGTGAGGACTCCTAGCAGCCTGTCCTCCGTGCTCAGGCACCGGCGTTAGGTCACCGGCCGTCTCCCTATCGCCGGCCTTCTCCCTATCTCTTCTCAGTTCGCTTCTTCTCCCTATCGCCTTCGCTTCTTCGTTCTTCCGTTCTCCCTTTCCTTAATTTCCTTTTCTTTTTTTATTCAAAAGTAACGGAGAATGCCCAACTTCTGTTAAATTTAACCTTCTAAGGGCACGAGGTGAATTATCCTTAAAACTCAGGGGTACCACACGAAAATGGTAAAACTTTTGTACACCCCGCGAAAAACGCTAAACCTCGAGAGTACCTCGCGAAATTTCCGTTTTTTTTAAAAAAAAAACGGAAAAAAAAAGAAGATAAAAATAAAAATCTGAACACGCGAGGGGGGGCCTGGGGAGCACTGAGGAAGGGGGGGCAGAGGATGGGGGGCAAGGGGGGCATGGAGGATGGACACTCCACCAATTTTTCAAAATTGTGGATACTCCTCTAATTAGAGCAAATTTTTTGGACATTTTACATAATGCCCCTAAAAATTAACTCACTCCGTCTCGCAATATTTATTGTTTTAGCTCTATACACACTTATTAACAAAACTTATATTTACTTTACTTTTATAGGTTAAATTACTTAAAAATAGTAATTATTACCTATAAAAAAGCAATAATTATCTATAAAGATAATAATTATAGCTAAAACAATAAGTTTTTTTTTATGCAACTTTACCACTCCAAAACTACAAGTATTGCGAGACGGAGGGAGTATTTAATTAGGTGAAATTTATTTATCCATCAAAACTTCAAAATTATTTGTATACCTATCAAGTTGTTTAAATTTTGCTTAATTGTTCGTAATATATTTAATCCAACATTATTGAATGACAATGCGATTAGAACGGATCCGGATCCTCTCCTAATGAGAGGCTTCCTTATAACTACCTAATAAGTCAATCTCAGCCCTTTAATCTAATCAACGGTTAAAATTAAACAATTACTCCTTCAATCCCGTTCAATTCAATCTCATTATTATCCCCAAATCATTTTTCTCCTTCAATCCCGTTCAATTCAATCTCAGAGGATCCAATTTCCGGTCGTCTTCTTCGTAGGTTCGTCCACCGTGACCGGTCCCTTGTTGGCGCGCAAGAACTTCCCCTTCCGCGCCCTAAGCTTCATCTAATAGCCCTCCCTAATCGGCTCTAAGTCGATGGACACCGGCCTCGGTCGCCGGCAACGCCTGGACAGCCTTGTGTTCCGTCTCCCCCAGCAGGAAGGCCTCGTCGGACGCCGACAGGTACTTGTCGTGGCAGCTCGATCTGGAGGTGAATCGTGCTGCGAGCGGTCCCGTGGTGGTCGACAATTTCCACCGTCCACCGGCCATTGCGCGTGTTCCCATGACTGAAGAGGAAGAGGGAAAGAGGGTGATTTGTCTAGCGACGCCGACGGGGGCCGCTGCCATAGTGGATGGAGTCGGCTCACCGGAGGCGAACACGACGGAGAGGAAGGAGCCGCGCTGGGAGGAGAGAAACTAGATGAGGAGGAGCGCGATGGGGAGGAGGAGGAGTCGGACGGTGGACGAACCCACGAAGAAGACGACCGGGAATTGGATCCTCTGAGATTGAATTGAAGGAGAAAAATGATTTGGGGATAATAGTTATTTGTTTTTAAATTAATTAAATATAATTGTTTAATTTTAACCGTTGATTTGATTAAAAGGTTGAGATTTACTTATTAGGTAATTATAAGGAAACCTCTCATTAGGAGAGGATCCAGATCCGATTAGAACTTAATTATATACTAAATTTAATTAATTTTCAAATAATTATAAAAATTATCACTTTACAAATCTTAGATAGAAAACATAATTATAATTAAAGTTCAACATAATTGTAATTATATTTTTTTATCCAATGATTTTATTTTGAATATCTAGTTTCATGCGTAAATTCAAAATAGTTAAAAGTTATTAAAATGACCATAAATCATAGTAAATGAGAAAAATATATATTTTATATGTGTAAAATCGCATCATATTAAAAACTTACTTATTTGAGAGAATTTGAAATCAATGACTCATTTTTATAATTATTTGAAAGTTAACTAAGTTTGATATTTAAAATTTAATAATTGTTACATTCAGTGGCGGAGCCAGAAAATTTTCGGAGGGGGGGCACCGTCAGAAATTTACGATATTGTTTTGAATTAAATTGGCATGAAAAATTATATATAATACGATAATTAATTATGTTATTTTAAGATAAAATATCACCGATTTATGATAAATATAGTCAAACATTAATATAGGTTCTACTTGAGCTTGACTTGTTTTTAAATGAGATAAATATAATCAAACATTAATACTAGACTTGTTTGGCTCAAATAAAAACCCTAGTTAAGTATAATTTATTGCACTCATAACATATAATATATGTATAACCAAATATAAAAATTTTAAATTTGCGTAACTTCTTATCTAATTGTCGGAATGATTAGTATAACCTCTCATTTCGAAGCTCTCGAGATAAAGCATAGTATGTAAATGTTAATTTAAGTAAAATATAAAATCATTATAGCCTATTGAAATAAAATTAAAGTGATTAATATGTCCTGAATTTTTAAATATTCATAACTTTTTACTCAGATGTCGGATTAAGGCGTATTATATATCAAAACGAAGCTATCGACGAGGAGAATACACCTAGGTAGTTCGTCGCGTGAGAGAGGGGGCACGTGCCCCCCTAGTCCCCCCCTCAGCTCCGCCCCTGGTTACATTCAATAGTATAAATTAAATATATTGTGAACAAGTGAACAAAAGATAAATAATTCGATGGACATATAACCAATTTGGATGCTTTAATGGGTATAAATTCGGTTAATCAAGTTTTCATGGCTATATGCCCGATATCGCTTAATTTAAATATAATCAAATTTATCCAATACTAATAAATAAACTTGATTATATTTAAATTAAGTCTATCAATAAAGCTCAAATTTAAAATAACCGAATTCTAAACCTCTCAATAGATCTCCACATTGACTTTAATCTTATTTCATAAATGTAGCATGCGCATTTGACAATGTTCAGATGTATCATAATCTCCATCTTGCTTTAAATCCTCATATATTTACCAGATATATTAGACAATTAATGCTCAGATATATCAAATACGCTGCCATACTAGATGTATCATATGTGCTTCTACAACATCATATGTAACAAGTTGTCTTCTATCTCTCTTAACCAAATTTGCCCCAAAAAATAACCAAATTTGTCACTAAAAGGGGATTAGATTTGCCCCTCTAAAGACAAATTAATAACTCTAAATAGGCCAAATTCTAGAAAACCATTATTTAAATACGTCATCTGTACAAAACCACCTCTAGAATTCGCTTCAATGAGAAACCTTTTTTTTTTGTCGCAAGATAAGGTTTAGGTCGGGTCGGCCGCAGCAGAGGCTCTTCCTAGCGCGTTCTTCCGGACGAGAACATGCAGTTCTGGATCATCCTCCCAGCTGACGTCGGCAGGGGATGTATGGGCACTACAAGCAAGGTAGTCAGCCATCGCATTTGATTCCCTGAAAACATGACGAATAGCAATATAAGTAAAGGACGAGATATCAGACAGAATATCAGCTTGTAGCATCTCTATTTCCCAGGGGCATTTCCAATCCCCTAGTAGAGCTTTTATCTCCAGTAAGTTGTCTCCTTCGATCAGAAGTTTCGAAAGCTGTAGCTCCTTTGCTCGTAGCAAGCCCAACCTGAGACCGAGATTCTCGGCATAGATCACCGATATATGAGTGCAAACCGACCTGCCAGCAGAGACCACCAAGCCAGCAGAGTCACGAATGACAAAACCATAAGAAGATGTGCCACTCGGGAGGACCGAGCCATCAAAATTGAGCTTATAGCAATTTGGTGGGGGTTTATCCCACTTCCCAGATCGATCCTGGATCCGGGCATAGGGCGAAGAACCCTTAGTACCGTTATGCTGTATATTGCTGTGAATCCGTGGGTTAGATTTGAGTGGTTTAGTCGGGTCGTCATCTAAAACTTTTGACTGCATGTTCCCAGCAGTGTACCGTTGTACTATGGAATAGCAATATCTCGTTGATAGATACCTTGTTGGTGTGCTGAAAAACTAGTTGATTTCTAAAGAACCACAAGGCCCACCATGTCGAGGCTAAAGCGGCAAACTTGTTGGGTCCAATCGCACATTTTATCTCGGTGAGCGGAATCACATTGCCCATGCCTACAGCGGCAGTAATATGCCCCGGGATGTGTAGTCGTAGCGCTTTTAGCAAATCTGTAACCATAGGGCAGCGTAAAAGAAGGTGATCACCTGATTCGTTTGTGTTTCCACAGAAAGCGCAACCCGCAGGTACAACCATGTGTGATTTTAGCAATCTGATTTTAGTCGGTAGACCATCACGAGCGATTTTCCACAAGAAGTGTCTCACTTTAGGGGGCACATCGAGAGACCAGATCCAACCGCAATCGAAATCTGGCAAGCCGGCGTTTTTTGATAGGAAGGAGTTGGCTGAGGCAGTAGAGAACCAACCATTTTTGCTGGGTCCCCAATACAGTCGATCCGTGATTGGATTAAATGGCAGAGTTAAGCCAATGATGTGGTCGATAACATCTTTTTCCAGAACGTTCGTTAATGAGTCGTATATGCGACTTATGTTCCACTGTCGATTGATGATGAAGTGAGCCACCGAAATACCTTTGAGATTATCTGGGATAGGGTTAACCGTCTTGGAACTTAACGGCTCCTGGAAGGCCCAATTATGGGACCAGAAATCAATTGTTTCCCCATTTCCGACCCTCCATTGAAGAGCCGGGAGGAACAGATGCCTGATGGACATAAGGCGGGACCATTGCCACGAGGTTTGGCGTTTTTTGTTATAATTGGGAAGTTCACAGCCTTTCAGGTATTTTTGTGAGATAACACGGACCCAGATATTGTCTGGTTCAGAGATTATTTTCCAGAGGAGCTTCATCTGAAGAGCTATATTCATAGACTCTGCCTTATGAATTCCCAAACCACCCTTCATTGTGTCTGAACAGATTTTATCCCAACTAATCAGTAGTGGTGCTTTAGAGGTTTTGTTCCAAAAGAATTGACGATACACTTTATCCAGCTCTTGCAGAATGTGAGTAGGCAGCATAAACGCTTGCATAAGAAAAATTGGTTTAGCACTAAGATTTGCTTTGATGAGCACACGCCGCCCTTCAGCAGATAGATTCGAGGCTTTCAATTTCGTAAGTTGGTTTTTTGTTTTGAGAACCACATCAGCGAATGTATCCTTATTGGTCTTCCCGTTGACTACCGGGCAACCCAAATATTTGTCGAAGTTGTTTGCCCGAGGAATGCCGAGAACTGCAATAGTAGACACAATGGCTGTAGTAGTCGTGTTAGGAGATGCTTGGAAGCTAGATTTATGCAGATTCACCTTTTGTCCTGAAATTAAACAGTATCTGTCCAAAACTGATAGTACCGAGGTGCATGCCGAATGGGAAGCTTTACAGAAAATTAGAATATCATCAGCAAACGCTAGGAAGGGAACCTTGATACCCGGGCGACCGAAGGTGATACCGAGGTCCCGACTAGTTAACGCTTGGTTATGCAGGGTACGTGCTAGTACCTCAGAAGCTAAAACAAATAGAAAAGGGGAGAGGGGATCTCCTTGCCTCAAACCTCTTGTGGGTTGAAACACCGTGGTTGGTTCGTCATTTACGAGGACCGAGTAGGATACAGTTGAAACGCATTCCTTTATTCTGTTAATAAAGAGTTCGTTGAACCCAAACTTAGCTAAGACTTGGAACAGAAAAGACCACTCGATACGATCATAAGCCTTTTCCATATCTAACTTGAGAGCAACCATGCCCACTTTGCCTTTCTTTAACCGAAACGAATGCAAGGCTTCATGAGCGATCAGAATATTGTCCTGGATAGCTCTCCCTTTCGTAAACACTCCCTGTAGAGGGTGTATCAGTTTATCGAAAACCGTGGTTAAACGTGCAGAAATTACTTTAGCTATAATTTTATAGATTGTTGAGCATAAGCTGATAGGCCTGTAGTGGTTTACTGCAATCGGATCCTCACACTTCGGGAGTAGAGTAATGAATGTATGGTTTGTTTGTCGTAGTAACCTACCACTGACGAAAAAAGCTTTGACTGCTTAAATTACAGAAAGGCCCACTGTAGGCTAGAACTTTTGGTAGAAACCAGCTGGGAAGCCATCAGGACCTGGAGCCTTATCCGGACTCATTGAAAAAAAACAGCCGATTTAATCTCATTATTGGTTACAGGAGAAGAGAGCATGTCATTGTCTGCTTGAGAAACTAGCTTTGGAATGACCGCTAAATTTGGCGACAGATCCAAACCATGCGCCATCGAGGCTCTAAAACGGATTTTGAAGTCACGCACAAATTCTTGTTGGATTGAATGAAAGTCAGCTGTGTGCTCCCCACCTGGAAGTAGGATAGATTTGATCATCTTTCTGCCTCGTTTAGCAGTCGCGATTTTATGAAAATATCCCGAGTTGGAGTCATTAAGTTTGGTATGTTTTACTTTAGCCCGCTGGCTCCAGTAGCGACGGTGAAAGTCAAACATACGTTCTCTCTTGTTGAGTAATTGTTTGAGTATCTGAACATCTTTGTTATTAAAGTTTGAGATGAGTGAGGTTTGTAACTGCAGAAGCTTTTGATCCGTGATCAGAATTTGGTTATGGATATTACGAACAGTATTCTTATGCCAGGTTTTGGAAAGTTTTTTAAGAATTTTAGCCTTCCGAAGCAGCTTAAACATCAGAGAGCCCTGTGGATTCGTTCTCCAAGCTTGTGAAACTAAGTTTCTGTAATCGGCCCTTGAGGCCCAAGCCATTTCAAACTTGAAAGGTCTATTTCTAGGCTGAATGTTGTGGCGAAAGTCAGTGGAAATAGGAGCATGATCAGACCTAGTGAAAGGATGAATCTGTGTGCGAATTGAGTCGAAAATAGCGAGCATATCAGTGTGAATAAGTAAACAATCAAGTTTTTCCAAACAGATGATCACATCTCTCGACTTGCGTTGCCAAGTAAACTGGCCACCATAAGAAGGTACTTCTAGGAGTGATAATTTATTCTTCAAGTCTAGTAATCGAGTGAAGCGTGATGGCGACGGATAGGCCCCGCCAAGTTTGTCAGCTGGGGAAGCCATTTCGTTCAGGTCTCCCATGATACAGAAGGGAATCAGTAGTGACTGTGTATAAAGGGAGATTCTTTCCCAGAAGACTATTTTGCGGCGCTCATCTGGTGGGGCGTAGACCACCAGAACAGCACAGCACCGTTTAGTAGTGTAATCAGAGTAGTTAAAATGAATGAAGCGGTGATGGACCGAAATCAGTTCAATAGAACCTTGTGAGGCTGGGATATCTTTCCACAGAAGGCAAATACCCCCGGAGAACCCGATAGCCGGGTCAAATGCAACATTTGAGAAACCGCACTTACGCAACGTACTTTCTGTAGGAACCTTATCAGTCTTGGTTTCTAAGAGGGCCAAAACGTTGATATTATTATTTTGGCAGAAAATATCTATACTGGTCCAGAAATTACGGCTCCGGATCCCGAGGGAGTTCCAAGTGCATATATTCATAAAAACCTTTGAAAGCGAGCTGTTAGTGTTTGTACTAATTTAGGACCGACGTGCTCTGTCTTAAGGAAAAGAACCATAAAAGAGATAGTTCGATTGAAGAAAATAATTAGTACAAGTTCAATTGTGATTCGAAACAAAATATGTAAGCAAGCTTTGGAAGGGATATTTCGAAGAGAATATATGTTCATACCAATATCAATTGTTGTTTTAGAAACCAAGTAGGCCATTGGTTTGCCGAGTTGGCTTAGTAAGCAGCTCATGGTGGGAGCAAGATGGTCTGTGTGACCCTTATGAGTGAGTTGTTTAAAACGAGGGGGGAACCCCAGGATCTGTAGACCTGTCAGTATCCGTCTTTAATAAACGAATTTTGTAATCAAAATGAAGGCTCGGTAGAATTGGTAAGAAGCTCTGAATAAGAGTGGTTTGGTCTGGTAAGACCCATATATATAGTGTAATAAACCGAAGGGTGGGTACCCCAAAGCATCGATAGTTAAGCAAAGTTAGTGCAGTTAGGTCGGGTATACAAGCACAGATGGTTACATAATTTGAGACAAACCAAACATAACGCAGCCAACCAAGGGTAGTAATACATTTGTGGATGACTAAAAAAGATGAAGTATAAAGCTCACAAGCCGAGCCAACTAAGTAGTTATAGGTGAAGGACCAAGAGTTGAAGAAGAAGTCCGAGTGCAGCACAGCAAGAGACAGCAGCAACAAGCACCCACTCGGCGAGCCTGCAGATAGCAGCAACCACGACCGGGAATAGCGGCGGTAGGCAAACGCCAGGCGGCCGAGAAGGAACCAGCAGGCGTAGTCCACCAAGACTGAAACCATCCTGCATAGATAAAACCACAACCGAGAGTATCCCGAAAGGCAAGAATATATAGTAGAGATCAATGGTGAAAAAGCATTGAAAAGAAACCAAACATACACAAGTATGATCAGGTATTGATAAATAACTTGAAAGGAAACCATCTCATAAAGCTCAAAACAAGGGCAATTAAGATGAAAAGAATGCTGTGGTTTACACGCCATGAAACAATTGTTAGTAAACAAGCAGTAGTACCAATCAGAATTTGATTGGGAAAAACACTGTATTTCAGACAGAGCATCCATGAAAGGGTTACACGCCATGGGCAACAGCAGCAAAGGCAAATACAACTTACAGAAATTTGCGAATATGATTTTGCAATCAGAAAGTAGGGCTAAGGAGCGGTAAGCTCTAATGCCTTGTTTAGGCGTTTTAAAGCTGATGTGCTTGTAAGCAATGAGAGTACTCGAGTGAGAATTAGGGAGAGAGAGAGGACTTACAGAGCAGAATCGATGCCGGAGTAACAGAAGCAAGCAAGAGGCAGAGAACGATGACCGAAAAAGCCACCCACGCCAACACGAGATGCGACAACAACCATCCGGCCACCACCGGCCGATCCCGTCCCACATAAAAGACCCATACAGAGGCCGACAAATCCACTCCGAGGACGGATCTCGCCCAATTAAGCACGAATCAGGAGGTGCCCCCTCCCCAATATTCACCTTTCGCAGGTTCAGGGAGACGGAGACGTTGGTGGTGCAAGTTGAGGGTTTCCAATTCGACAAGGGGGGTAGGAGTGGAGCAGGGGCAGGGTTCGTGGGTGTTTCATCGGGATCGGCCTTCGGCGATTGCCGGTGAGCGGAGCGGCGAGCGCTATGGCTGGTGGCGGGCGGCTTAGCGGCCTGAAGGGGAGGGAGAGGGAGGCGCATTACAGCGCGTTCTCTTTGGAGCATTTTAGGGTTTTTTGGGAGCCCTATCACCGTTGAACAACAATCAAAACTCAATGAGAAACCTAATACTCTTACAGTGTGTTTGGCACCTGGGTTTTTTAGGGGAGGGAAGGGGTGGGAAATTGGGAAAGAGAAAGGAAGGGGATGGAAGGAGAGGAATTTCACTTTCCCATCAAATTCCACCGTTTTGATGGGGTGTGAAATCCCATCAAATTGAGCAGTTACTCACCTTTGTAATCCCTTCCCTTTCCCTTGATTGTCCACCCAAACACCAATTTTATTTTGAAAAATTTTGCAAAACAGACACTTTATTTGGACGTATTTGTAAAATAGTCGCGTGTTTGGACATTTTAGCAAAATGGACTCTATATATATTAATTCTCAACCGCTAACCCTGGATCTTCCCCTCCCTCTCCGGACCTTTCTCCTCTCGCTCTCTCAATCTGTTCCGTCTCTCTCTCTCTCTCGACGCGTCTCCTGCTGGCCGGACCTCCATCCTCCTCCTCTCCTCCTGTTCGCCGCCGCGCGCCCACCAGATCTACTCCGTCCAGATCTGAATTTGGGAGGTCGGAGGCTGGAGGCGAGGCGTTTTCAGGTGGCATCTCGAATCTGAGAAAAGCAGCGATCGGCGGATCCGAGCAACAACTGGAATCCTGCGTCTTCATCGCTTGGTGGCGGATTTGAGAAGCCAGCGAGCGACGGCCCCGGGGACCAGATCTGTATCGAAGAAGAAAGAAGGCGGGCGGAAACCACTGATTTATGGTGATCGACTGGTTTTATGAAGCCTTCTGTGCAAATCACTTAGTCTCCCCTTCTCGAGCGAGGCGAGCGAGGCCGAGACCTATTTTGGAATGAGATATCAGTGCATTCCAATCCATTTTGCCTTGTTTCAAAAGTAATCCTAAACATTTTATTGAATTGGTCAGATGATCATGATTCATGGTGTACTGGATTACTTCTCTTAACTGTGAAATTCCCTGTGTTGAATTGCTACAGACATTAGCACGCCGTTTATCATTCAATTGAGTGTGTTGTAATGTGAGCCTCTATCTTATTTGGAAACGAATTGGTGGTTAATTCCGAATACTTTATGGTTGAATGTCTGTTATAGGGTGCTTGTACGTATGGAGTTGTTTGCACTTTGCTTTACTGTCATAGAATTACCTGATGTGCTTGCCAATTTCTAGTTGCAAACTACTAGTGCTTACTCTAAATTTTCTACCCCACCTCTAGTTGCATTTGTAACTTGCTGGACTCCTCTTAGTGGGGAATTGAATTCTTAATAATATGTACTGGCCATTAGCCCGCTTACTGATCCAAAAAAAAAAAATAGAATTAGCAATGTACTCATTAGATAATTAGTTTACATTTTTTAGTAATTTGCACAACATATATTTATATTTGCACAACAGATTAGTATATGTGCACAACATACATTTATACTGTGTTTTAAGAGTTGCACGACTGTGTTGTAAGAGTTGCACGTCTCTGTTTTAAGAGTTGCACGATTCTGTTGTAAGAATTGCACGACTCTTATATTTGCACGACAAAATGTTAAAATAAATAAATAAATAAATTAGATTTGATTCATATTTGCACAACTTACGGTTATATTTGCACAAAATGCTCTTATTTTTGCTCAACAATTCTTCATTTTTGCACAACAATCAAGACTTGTGAAATTGTGTCTCCACTTAATCTTATTTTTTGTAAATATAATTTTATATTTTTTTAATAGATTATTGCACAACACGGTCTTATTTTTGCTCATCAATAGAGTAAAATTGCACAACATGGGGGATTGGTGAAATTTTGCTCAACATCATCTTATTTTTGCTCACTAATAGGTTATTTTTGCACAACAATCGAGACTTGTGAAATTGTGCTCAACATGATTTTATTTTATTTTCTCTCAATATAATTTCATACTTTCTCAATAAACTATTGCACAACATCATCTTATTTTTGCTCAACTATAGTTTATTTTTGCACAACAATCGAGACTTGTGAATTTGTTCTCAACATGATCTTATTTTCTCTCAATATAATTTCATTCTTTCTCAATAAATTATTGCACAACATGCTCCTATTTTTGCTCATCAATACTTTATTTTTGCACAACTAGTGGTGAAAATTAGTGCTGACACTAATATTAGTTACAATTACTGCTGACACTGATATTAATTACAATTAGTGCTGACACTGATATTAGTTACAATTAGTGGTGAAAATTTGCACGACTCTGGTGTAAGAGTTGCACGACTGTGTTTTAAGAGTTGCACGACTGTGTTTTAAGAGTTGCACGACTCTGTTGTAAGAGTTGCACGACTCTGTTGTAAGAGTTGCACGTCTGTGTTTTAAGAGTTGCACGACTCTGTTGTAAGAGTTGCACTTGCACATCTCGCGAAATTTTCACAACAATAGAAACTTGTGAAATTGTGTTCAACATGATCTTATTTTATACCATAAGGGTGCCTCGCGAAATTTTCGATAATTAATTTTTGGCCTATGGAGTAAGTGGTTCTAAATAAGAAAAGTTATAGATAGAATACAAATTTGGCTTATTGAGTGCCAGTATACCTATATCTATCGCGAATTACCTTGGCTTATTCAGTGTATATATATGTGTATATAAAACTAAGATAAGTTATAGATAGAATACAAATTTGGTATGTATGTGCTCAACCCGATCTTTTGGTTTGCGTTTTTTTTGTACACTAGAGGTCAATGTAATGCCTCAGATTCCTCCTGTTCTCTTCATTTTTCAGCTTGTTCATGGCCCTCTTCTCCACCCTCCTTATCCACTCCTTGCTAACATTGTCCAAATGATGTGTATGAATAATCGATTTCGTAGTATATATAATTCACAAGCTTTCTATCGATGTACATATACATAGTTGTCGACTGCATATATATGCTTTGATGTTAACAAACTAACTAGTATCTAATGGTTTGCTTGCTTAAGTAACCCCTCCAACGAGTACTCGGTAAGTGTAAGACTAATTAGACGCCCGTCTCTTCCATTCAAGTGCTTTATGGAGGATCTTATAGATAGGTAGCTGCTCTTCCTCTGGGAATATGTACTCTATGTACTCCTCAGACCCGGCAGGGACGCCCTCCTCCGCGACAATTAGCCTCTTCCTCTTGAGCTTCTTACGCATCTTAGACAACACCATGTTAATTCATGTCTAAATAAAAGGGTTTCTGAGCAAAACAAGACAAAGGGAATTTAGATTAATAGGTTCCTTACCTCTAACATTTTCAACACATGACTTGTTCTGTTTAACGGCAAGTGCCTCAAACCTAGCATAGCTCACCCACACCTTCAAGTGCTTTGTCCTATCTAGGAGCCTCTCCTATAGCTGTTTCGCCCTCTCCAACATGCCCTCCCCTGTTTCGAAATCTATGTAAGTCGTACAAACAAAACCTTTGAATAGACACACTTTCGAGGATATGGTACTCCAGCTGTACAAAAATACCACTGATGCTGCGGTAATTGATGGGGAATACCGAAGCATATGGTACTCCAGCAATGATAATTCTGCATTGTAGTTGGCCAAGCACTCAAGTTGCAAAGGTAGCGTAAATATACACATGGATTCTTGGTTGATCAGATGGAATGAGTTGAAGCTGAATTTATACGATCTGAATGCAGGAAGTGGAAATTAAACAAAGACAAAGAAGGTTCAATTTGGAACCATACCAAATTAAACAAAGACAAACAAGGACCAAAAATTTGTCCGCTGACACTTGACATCCAAAATTCAGCTCTATGCATTGCATTCTTTGCTTATAAGCTCTCAGTGTTGGAATTATGTCTTTTTCCATCTCTCTAATCTTTAAATAGTTAGAACCATACCAAATGGCGCAAGCAAGTAAAGTAAGAAGTTGTCTAGCATTATCCTCAGTAACAAACTTAACAATGGCAAAAAATCTTCTTCACTCAAGCGACGGACTAGAAACCCCAATAAGTTTTAACTAAAAAACGGAGGCAGGCAATGACACAAGTCAAATTTCACACTATACAAGAGCCGGTTAGCCCTCTTCCGGGTTTTGCAGTAGAAGGGCCAAGGGAGTTCACTAACCTGCTCTTTTTAGTTGGGACAACCAGACCCCTTTTCTCAAGGCTCTTAAATCGGTCCCTTGCAAGCGTGCAGCAGCCCTTCATAAAATCAAAATTTAGACTATAAGTTATACGCCTCAGTTGGAAAGGGGGGGGGGGGGACTGAATTTACAGGAGTATACAAATAAGTGATGAACAAACCTTCAGCTTCCGTAATGACCCAGAAATTTCTTCAGATAAAAGGACTTGAACAGGGGCAGGCTCAAATATGAAAATAACACATCAACTTGTGAAAATTTTATGGTTAAAAATCACATATTTGTGATAGACATTAGACAAGTATACAGCCAATCACATATAATGGAATTATGGAAGATAAAAATAAGAAGGCCAACAAGATTTAAGAATTATACTGAAACAGGTATTTTAGATGAGAAACAAAGTACAAGAGAAAGTTTCAATAACATACTTGCGCTTCCCAAGACGAGGGGGGCAAGACTTCAATCTTTCTTGCTTTCCAACAATACGTCTCAAATTCCTTTTCTTGCTTTCCTCCTCTTCTTCAACTATTTCTTGCATTATATCTGATATGCTGAAATATAAAAAGAAGAAACCATACAAATAAAGGAGTTGTATCAGAAAGGATTGTAAAACAACCAAAATATTCTTACCAGTCAATCTCTTTTGAGAGGTTCTCTTTCTTCTTTGCCTCAGATTCTGCCTTTTGCTGCTCCTTTCGCCTGGCTCTTCGGTTCGACACAACTCGAGTTACCCTCTTTGTCTTAGAGGACCTGATGCACCGTCATAAATAAACAATCAGTGTGTGACAATAACATCAACACTACATAAAACCCATATGTAGCAAAAGAGAGGTCAATAATAAATAACTAGTTTAACCCCCCTGTATAAACAACAAACACAGCAATCGGTAATACATATATAAAATCATATTGATTTAACTAATTCATTCAAAGTACAACTTTAAAAGAACACAGTAACACCAAGCAAAAAATCATACTTTGCTTGCAAAAATTGGATGCAAGCAGAAAATATCACGAATGCAATGTATTCAGAAGTTAAACAGACAGACTAGTATAATGGAAAGTACCAGTCATGTTTAAAAATGAGACAAACCTGTTTTCAGCTGTAGTGTCATCATCTCCAGAAGGTGTTTTATCATTAGCATCGTCTTTACTTCCAGAGTCTGCATCCATAAAGTATCTCTGGAGAACATCAAAATTAGTTCCGCCATTTTTTCTTTCAATTTCCAAATTTGAGCATTCACACTTGGCAAAGGAACCAGATTAGAATTAGATGTCTTCTCAATGGAGCCATTTTTAATCAGATTTATCTTTACAAAACTAAAAGCATGGAAGTGAAAGCTATGGGATACGTAATTGAGCAAACATGTGATTTGAGTGATAGTATTAAGAATAGCAAGTGGTAATGATGATAGAACGGAATTAGGAGACCATCATACCTTTTCACTTTTTACGAAAATTACAGAAGGACATCCATAAGAATAGAAATTAGGAGAGTCCAATATTATAATTCAATTCAATGATATGGAGAATCAGTGTCACAATTGTTTGAGAACAAAGATATATCAACAAATACAAACTTACTTCTTCTTCATCAATAACCTCTCTAGCAGCAATTAACGGAATAGGTTGAGGCCCTAACTCGCTCTGATAAACCTTTCTCATCTCATCTGCCACTGCACGGGCCAATATATCCTGATTTTTTATGAAAAGCAACATTAGTAATGCACTTTTTTCATTTTACGATTCACAAAGGTTCAAAAAAACGCAGAGATATTTCATAGATAACCTTGTGACTCTCAGGCTCTGGATTGAATGAACATCCAGCGGGTTCTACTTCTACAGCAGGAATAGCAGTTTTTACTTGCTGCAAAAAAAAATCATTTCACCAAAATCAGCATATGGTACAGAAAACATTTAAGCAACTTTGAAGAGATTCTGGAAATAGATTACTATTGTAACATTCAAATGATACTATAAATTATGTGCAACTTTCAAGTGAACCTAAAACTGAAATTTCAAGTAAACATAGACACAAACACAAACATTCAATTGCACTGATTCCTTAGAAGTCACATAACAGTTACTAAATTAGCACAACTTGTTGTTCACAAACAAATGCTGAAGAAAACAATAAGTGTACATGCACATTCTTATATCACCGTGAATCGTAAAAAAAAAATCTCATATCATATACCTTTTTTTCCCTTTATGGAATCATAACCTGTGATTAAAAAAAAATGAAAAATGATACTTCTATGATCAGTATTTTACTTATATATATATATATAAAGGAAATCCAAAACATAAACCAACATAGGCAGTACCTTCAACGGACCAAACATCCACTAAGCCAGACTCTTGCTTTCCACCATCTCCCTAATAGTAAGCAATCCCAAAATCCAAATCAATTAATCAACTACACATAACACATGAGAGATTTCAAAATAATTTGCTTCCAGCACCAGTTTTGAAGGGCCTTAACTTCAAATCCAGCCATTTCTCAAGCCAAATCCAGCCTCCTCTGACAATCACACAAACTCAATGTCAGATGCATACTTGAAATAATTTTAGTTAAAAATAGCAGGAAACAAGGTCAGATGCATACTCGAAGGTTGTGCTTACTCGATGTAAGAGTTGCACGACTCTATTGTAAGAGTTGCATGACTCTATTCTAAGAGTTGCACGACTCTATTCTAAGAGTTGCACGACTCTATTCTAAAAGATGCACGACTCTATTCTAAGAGTTGCACGAAATCATGATAAAGAATCAAGCTAAAATTCTCATCTGGCTAGTGATGTTCGTTTATTGATATGAGTTATGATGATTAAATTTTAGTAAATAAATGTGAATCATTGTTATTGCTCAAATAAATTAGGGGATGGATGAAGGAAGGCTGAAGACATACGGCCAAAACGTTCTTGATCACAGACGCGCAATTTAGTAGCACTAAAAGAGTCAGTCTTGACAGCATCCCTATGAAAGGGTAGATCTGCAAAATGGGGGTATTGATAGAGCCTGCACGGTGGAATTGATCAGCCGAATGCAACAACAGCTAGGTGTAAGTAGGGTGTCAAATGAACTTACACTACGTATTCGGATTGTGATAATGGGACCAAATGCTCTGTCCGTGAATGGATAAGCAAAGAACTGAGATAGCAACATATCAAAACCTGAAATTTTGACAGAAAGAAAGGAAGATGGTCAAACAGATATTGGCTAGTGTGAGTTAGAACCACCTTGTTAGGGCTACAAAGATCCAAAGTAAAAGGAAGCATTTCTTAATGCTAAACAGTGCTGATTAACAAGCTATTTATTTGAATTTATCATATTTGATATTGTGTGTTCAGGGCTGCAGGAATCAGTTAAAGAATGCAGCTAACAGAATTATGTGCCTTTGAAGATGCTAAGCAGGCATTACACAACACTTCAAAAATCGAAGGCACAAGTCTAGAATCTATCAAGCATGTGGCACTAAACAGATGTAAATATGTGCTTTGAGACACAGACAATGAGTGCAACAAAATTGAATGATTCTACAAAAATCTATGTATATATTTACAAATCAACATACATCTAGCACCCTCTACCTATCAAACAGTTCCAAATTTACATGATGAACATCTACATTTCTACCACTCAATCATCAATACAGGAAAAAGCAATGGCTCCAAAAACTGAAGCTTGAAAAAGCATAAAAAGAGCACCCACACACAGATTACAGCTTACCTATCAAACTTTCAATCAACAATGACAATGAATCAGTGTACCTGCTGGACGACAATGACAGAGACACGACCAGCATCCTATGCCGATGTGAGATTATGTATATCCTCCTCCTAGAATATATCCAGATTCCGCAGAAAGGAACCTCCCATGAGTCTGCTGTATGTCTACTACCTGCAAAATGTAAATGTCTTCTATTTTTTCAGGAACTTAATCACTGCAGACTTCAAAATCGTCGTCAACACTTCAAAAATCAAAGAAAATTTGCGCCAAATTTTCTGAGATATATGCACTGATTATTAGATTCAATTGTCTAAAAACGAATAATCGCTTGATAAGGTAGCCAGGAAGCTGAATAATCTACGCAAATCAACTAAAGAACAAACCCTAGCTCCAATTGGGAGAAGAAAAGCAGTAATTGAAGATATATGCAAAGAAAGAAGAAGGAACCTTGTTCTTGATGGAAGGAAGCACATCAACATTCAGCACAGTGGAGGAGAGACACCGGCCGGATCTACACAGCGCCACCGCTCGCTCGCTCAGCCTTCCTCGCTCCCTCGCTCGGCCTCGCTCAGCCTTCCTCGCTCCCTCGCTCGGCCTTCCTTGCTCCCTCGCTCGGCCTCGCTCAGCCTTCCTCGCTCGCTCCGGATTCTCAGATCCAGCATCTCAGAGGAGATCTCCGGCGGCAATAGAGAAGGAAGTGGCCGGGGACGGCGCGGCGATGCGCCGGAGATGGACGGAAGAGATGGATTCATGAATCGCTGGAGAGGAGAGCGCGTAATCGCCGGAGAGTGAGCGCGCGCAGGAGAGTAGGAGAGAGAGCGCGTAAGGGTTTATATTTAGGACATTTTACAAAATTATCCCAAAACGCGGGCATTTCGCAAATTACGCCCATTTTGGTGGCTATTTTGCAAAATGCCCCTTTAATTTTCCCCTCACTTCCCTTCCTAAAAATCCCACCAAATCCCACCTTCCAAACGGAGTGTTAGAGTCTTAGTAAGAAAAAAAAAAAAAAGAATATAAGGACACTTTTCACGTATAAATGGGTTAATCTTAAAAATGATTACAGCCCTGTCATAACTCATGAACAAGGACATAGACGCTTAACAGGCCTCTAATTAATGGATTTGGCTCCCCTCAAGTACTGTAGGGTGAAGTTCAACAAATCCTAACCATCAAAAGATAGGTGGGTGGTAAAGATTGCCTCCTCTTTGGGGCCCACCCCAGTTAATTTTTTTTTTCTTTTCTTAAAAATAAAATCTGTGAGGGGAAAACTAATTTGATGGTGCGAGTACTGCATCGAAATCAAACCCCTAATTAATATACCCGGCCCATGGACTAATCTTTAAAAGCCCAAAACTCAACCTAATGTCTTTTTTTGTTTTTGTTTTTTTTTTGGTCTGGATGTCTTTTTTTTGTTGGTAATCACACTTCAAGCATTGTAGTCGTAGTCCCTCACATATACAAAAGTCGTTGTCATAATTCATAAATCTATACTTATTTATTGCACTTCCAACCATCTTAAAATGATTAAGTCGCTTTCAAGAATAGTCATTGAAATACTACCCAAAAAAAAAAATAGTCATTGAAATGATAAAACCAATGAAAATTTATAAATGTTGGATTGAATCAACTTAAGAGTTGGATGGAATCAAGTATTAAATTCACATACTACTTGAATGTTGTACATCTCTGCAAGCAAATGACCATTAACATGTATACTATATACTGTATGTATAAACAATTTATTTATTTATTTATTTCTTTTGTTTGAAGAAATCAAGTATGCATAATGATAAAAATTAAAATACTTTTTTTCCTAAGAATTTCAAATATTAAAAAAAGTCTGATAAATTGAAATAAGACAAGGAGTATCAGACGGACAGACCGTCATAATACAACAACACTTGCCTTCAAAACGTGGAAAGAGTTTCGGCAAAGCATTCCCATTTGCATTGGGCTATATATATATATAGCGCACATATCTTATACGAAGTGGTGGCTTAAATGAGAGATAGGAAGAAGAGTTTATAGCCTTTGGATTTAATCTAACGGATGTCAAATGGATACTACTCTTTTTTCCTTGTCCCATCATGCATCCATCAAATCTAATTAATCATCATCTTCATTTCCCATCTTTCAAGCATTACGGAGTATTATTTTCATTGAACAGGTTATGTAAAATTATAAGCTCTTCTTCCAATCTAGTAGAGCGGATCCAAATATTTTTTTTAGAAAGGGTTAAAAAAATTTGAAATTTTTTTATTTTGCATGTATGTATATAAAATATTTTGTGTTTAAATATATAAAAAAAATCTTTATATTTGTGATTTCATAGTAATTTTTTTTTTTAAAAAAAATACACTTGTCGAGCCTATGTCCCGACAAGCAAATTTTTTTTAAAAATAAATTTAGGCGTGACAAGCAAATTTTTTTTAAAAAAAATACACTTGTCGAGCCTATGTCGAGCGCGCTGCATCATTAACCAGAAGAGTGAAATTTCTACCTATGTTGTGGACATATTTCAATAATCACCTTCAAATACAACAGTTTTGGGGATACATACCAAATTTACTTCAATATGCGGAGGGAGAGGACGTCGTGGACCCGACTCACTACTGTATGATGACTGCAATAGAAAGGGCTTGCAGTTGGTCACGTACCATCTGAGATACTTTTCATTTACTTCCCATGGACCCATTGTCGCAGGGCATTGCCAAACAAAATCACAATCTACGTCCCGTTGATCATCCCAACGATTGTATTCATCGGTGTAATCGCATACATACTCCTTCGCGGTTCTTCGGTTCTCTTCATATGGTTTGATAGGCTCAACCAGGTGACGCCTAAGGTCATCCCAATCTCAAATAGTCGGGCTCTACTTGGCCCAAGCCTGACACCATCCCAATCTCAAATACTCAATGCATGCCTAGTATTTCACTGTGAGATATAGGAACAGTGAGGTTTTCTTCAATATATTTTAACGAAAAAATTCTTTTCTATATATACATATAAAAAAAATTCTCATTTTTTTTTATAATAATTGTTTTTCTTTAATTTTTTTATATAAAGATTACTATGAAATCACAAATTTAAAGAATTTTTTAATATATTTAAACAAAAAAATATTTTATATACATACATGCAAAATAAAAAATTCTCAATTTTTTTTTAAGCCTTTCTAAAAAAAATTATTCGGATCCGCCACTAGATTGGAAGAAGAGCTTATAGTCTTACATAAACCTGTCAAACGGGTCATTCGGGTCGGGTTCGGGTCGGGTCACTTCGGGTCTCGGGTAAAACGGGTCCCGGGTATTTTCGGGTTGACTAGAACCCTGGTTTGACCGGGTTTCGGGTCATTTCGGGTCGATTTCGGGTTTGTCAATTTTTTCCTTTTTAAATTAAAAAAATCATGATTTGATAATTTTGCAATAAATTTTAATTATATATAAAAAAAATTAATTATATTTAATTAAATATCAACCGGGTCAATCGGGTAAAATCGGGTCAAAATTACCGAGTCAATCGGGTCATCGGGTCGAAACCCAGATGACCCGAAAAATTTTCGGTTTTTCGGGTTCGGGTCGAAAAAAAATTCCGAGTTAAAATTTATGGATTCGGGTCGAAAATTTTCCGGGCGGTCGGGTCGACCGGATCGGATTGTGTTTTGACAGGTCTAGTCTTACATATCCTGTTCGATGAAAATAATAATGCTGGAAAAATTAGAAATGAAGATGATGATTAATTAGATTTGACATTTAAGAGTACTCGTTAAATAAAATATACTCAGTATATAATTAGATTTGATGGATGCATGATGGGACGAGGAAAAAAGAGAGTAAAGAGTAGTATTCATTTGATACCCGTTGGATTAAATCTAAAGGCTATAAACTCTTCTTCTTATCTCTCATTTAAGTCACCACTTCGTATAAGATATGTGCCCTATATATATATATATATGCATGTATTTTTTTAAAATATAAAAAAATACGAGTTTAACTCAATGGTATAAAAAAATTTGGATTTGGATTCCTAAACATGTAGAGTTCTAATCTCTCTATTTGCATTTTTTATGTTTTTATAGAGAGACCCTATATCTATTAAATTTTGCATTTTTTTATGTTTTTATAAAGGAGTCTATATCCATTTAATTTAGACACGATTTTTTGTACTTTTTTCTTTTCAACACAATATTAAACACTTTTTTATGTAACAAATAAAGCTATATTGTTTACGTATATAACTCTTTCTATTTTATTTGAGAAAAATGTAATGTTTTTATTTCTTCATACATGCCGATTTATCTAATTTACCCTTTTATTTTTGTTTATAAAAAACCCCCTTTTTTAATTTTTGTTTTAGTTCATATATAGGTGATGTCATAGGAGGCCACATATGTGATATCTTAGAACAAAAACTTTATTTAGTATTGTTAGACAATTTTTAAATATTTCTCTACACAACAACTTACGTACTTGTAGACATATTATACTGGATACCAATAAAAAATAACTAATTTTCACTATAATTATATTTTTCAATTTTTTTAATATATATTATTTTTTATTCATTGACCTACTTTTATTTTCTTAAATTGGAAAAATAATTCAAATATAAAAATAATATGAATTTTTTTTTAAGTTATACACAATTTTTATTTTTTACGAAGTAATCGGGCCCTTTAGATTTTACTTCGCCCTGGACCTATAAAATGTTAGTACCGGCCCTGCCGTAGATATGTGGGTTGTTAATCACCTTAAATCCTTAACTAGTACGTAAATTGGGTTAATTGCTTTGTTGGCCTGGGCACTTTGTATCCCCTCGACGACTAATGTTGAAATGCCAAAAGTCGTGACTGTTTAATACAATAATAATAAAGATAATTCTATATAGGGAAAACTAATTAAAATACCCCAACCTTTGGAAGTATGGTAAAAATATATCCTCAACTTTCAAATATAATTAAAATATCCCGACCTTTGAGGGTAGTGGTAACATATTACCACGAGTTTTCTCATGGGTCAAAAATGCTGATAATGCAGCCTACGTTGATTTTTTTTTTGACAAGGCATCCTGCGTGGAAGCCTTTTTACAAATTAGTACTAAAATCGGGTTTTCTTAAATGGTCTCCTTAGGGAAAAAATGCACCGACAGCAAAACTAAACCCGAAAAAATGAAATTGATTCAACAAAGCAACTAATTCGGTCAAAATTGCTTCAAATTAACACAACACGACTATTCCTAACACCAAACCGACAACTAAAAAACTAAACCGAAAACAAAAGCCACAACAAAGAGGGAAAAAAACTTATTCAACTAAGTTTGTGAACGAATCAAAGAGGAAGAAGATGTGAGAGAGACAGCTCAAGATAGCCGACCACGAGGGAGGGAGACTGTCATTGAAGAGGAACTATGAGTTGCCTGGAAGATCGGAAGACAGCTCAAGAGGTGATCATGAAAGAAGATAGGATTGAGGAAAAGGCGTGGTGTATGAACCCAGTCCAACTCTTTATTTTTTTTTCCTAAGGAAACCGTTCAAAAAAACTCTTGTAAAAAATCAACGTAGGATGTCTTGTCAGAATTTTTGACCAGTGAGAAAAATCGTGGTAATATATTACCACTACTATCAAAGGTCGGGATATTTTTATTACTTTTTAAAGTTGAGGATATATTTTTACCATACTCCCAAATGTGGGGTATTTTAATTAGTTTTCCCTTCCATATATAATAAATAATAAGTAATTAATAATAAATATCACACGCAACTACCACTCCATGTCTCCATCATACTAATTAATCTTCAATGGGTCCGTTGAAGAAGCAAAATCAAACCATTCATAATCTGGTTAGAAGCTTCCCCGGACCTCATCAATTCAAGCATCTCATCTTTATCCATTTCATTGATCATCAATCAACTCATCTTTGCCCAATCCAAATCTTTAATTTGTTTCTTTTGGCTGCACTCGATCATGAACCGTGTCGGAACTCCCAACAGATTTACGACCATAGCTGATGACTACCGCTCTCTGGAAGAGGTTCGGTTCTCCGTCTCATCCATCTCCTCTTATACTTCATTCTGATGATCGGAATCGCTAAAGATTGTGCTCATTTTTTCTTTCTTTCAAGGTTACTCAAGCACTTGCAAAGGCAGGCCTAGAATCTTCCAATCTAATAGTTGGGATTGATTTCACAAAAAGCAATGAATGGACAGGTTCAACCTTCAATCCAGTATCTAGAACTCCCTTAATTGCGCAGTACGTCTATGATATGTACTCGATCTGATCTTATGCAGGTGCAAGGTCATTCAACCGCCGCAGCTTGCATCACATAGGGAATGGCTTGAATCCCTATGAGGAAGCCATATCCATTATCGGAAAGACCTTGTCAGCTTTCGATGAGGACAACTTGATTCCATGTTTTGGATTTGGAGATGGTATATATAATCACTCATTTGGACACATTGCACCGATTTATGCGGTTGAATGATAGTTTAGTTCCTTGCACACTGCAGTTTCAACCCATGATCAAGATGTTTTCAGTTTCTACCATGATGGGAGGAGATACTGTAACGGATTTGAAGAGGTTTTGGCGCGGTATAGAGAGTTAGTTCCTCAACTCCGTCTTTCTGGTAGGACGTACTACTGCATTTGCTATACGAGTTGAATATGTACAAGCAATGAATTTCGTGGTGAATTCTTTCCATTTTTCGGTTTTTTTTGGCAGGACCAACATCATTTGCCCCGGTTATTAACACGGCTATAGACATTGTTGAGCAAAGTCATGGCCAATACCATGTTTTGCTGATCATTGCTGATGGCCAGGTAATTCTCATATACTACATGTATAGTATAGTCGATCTTATTGCCTTAACACGAGCCTTCAACGAGTTTCGTGTTGAATCAGGTTACTAGGAGTGTGGATACACGGGCAGGGCTGTTCAGCCCGCAGGAGCAGAAGACGATTGATGCCATTGTTAGAGCTAGGTAATCTTATATTCGATAGTTTGTGTTGAAGCAAGGAACAATTGAACAAGTGTTTGTTGTGGGACTATTTTCATCTTATGTGTCTGTGTTGTTGCTTTGAATGGTAGCAAGTATCCGCTATCCATTGTATTGGTTGGAGTAGGAGATGGGCCTTGGGACATGATGAGACAGTTCGATGATAACATTCCTGAGAGGGCTTTTGACAATTTTCAGGTAAGAAATATTGGATGCTGATATCAACTTAAAATCTATGAAGTTTATCACATCAAATAACATTTTACTCATTTAATCTATCAACAGAGGCTAAAAAATATAATTTATATCCATGGATTCTCATCAAGAATTTCAGCTAGATTAAAACTTGACTTGCCAAACCTAATGAAAGAAAGTTTTACCATAGCTCATTCCCTTTTCTGGCATACTAGTTTGTGAATTTCACAGAGATTATGTCGAAAAATACCAACGAAAGGAAGAAGCAAACCGACTTTGCTCTTGCAGCCTTGATGGAGATACCTTCTCAGTACAAAGCAACACTTGAGCTTCGGCTATTGGGGTAACAACACCTGACCTTGCTACACTCCATTTTGTTGTAGATACATACAAATGCCAACATGTTTTTCGGCTTGTTATCGTTTGTGAGTCAGTGGCCAAACTGGAGACGCTCCAGGGAGGGCTCCTCGTCCTCCTCCGGTCCCTCAATATGGAACAGGTTCATCTTCAAATCATGGCTATAGCAGTAGAAGCCCTCCTCCTCCAACCTCTACTTATGACAGCAAGGTAAACTACATTTTTCGCTTTAATCTATCAAGGCCATTATTTCCGCCTTATGAACACTTTGCTCTCTCGGGTTGCTGACAATTAATCTATCTATCTTGGGATGGATCAGGCTTGTCCCATTTGTTTCACCAATCCAAAAAACATGGCATTTGGCTGTGGGCATCAGGTACTCTTCATCCACTACTTAAATGGTAAAATTCGAAATCTTTCAAGACTAATTCCTTTCCTTGGATCTGATGGATATTGCAGACATGCTGCGGATGCGGAGAGGGTCTGTTACTATGCCCGGTTTGTCATGAAGAGATAAAAATGAGAGTAAGGCTTTACTAATGAAAGTGAGCCACTCGGAATCCCGGTGTAACTGTGTAAGTAATCACCAAAATGTCAAGATTTGCATCATTAGGTTGTCTGTCTGAACTTGCTTCTGATGAATTAACAGGTAAATAAAGCCTGAAGATTTTTACCAAAACTCCTTGCTGACAACAAGTAGGAGAGCTCATGAGCCCCATATTAACCTGACAATGCAGTGTGCCTCACAACCGATTTTATACGTAATTCGCGGTGTTCTTTCATTGTTGCCTGTAAATGACCATTCAAGTGTGAATTTCAGCAAATTCAGTTGGTTTGTGCACAATGACAGTTTGAAATATATGCCTGTGAATTTCACCATATTCAGTTGGTTGCAGTCGGTTATCATTTATCCCCCAAAATCATTAAAATTACATACTACACTTCTTAAACATCCATTGCGGACAAAGTTGAGGGCCGGGGTCTGTTGTGGCCATTGCGGACATAGTTTTTTTTTTGGGTAATTTTTTTTTTGTCCGCACCTGACATAATATGCTATGTCCATTACGGACAGACAGGAAAGTCTTGCGCGAAATAAGATTTTTACCCTACGCTAAACAAAATTCCCATCTATATAATGATAAACTAACCAAATCAAAATTTCTTTAATAATCTGCAGTAAAAAAAATTACTTTTCTGTCATTAAAAAATGGAACTGGAGCTGTGAAAATAGAGCACTTTAAAAATTTACCAAGTGTTAGTTTTATCTGTTACTAAACTATCTTTTTTTTTTGGTCAAAAAGTTATAAAACTATCTAATATGGAGTATCATGTCACTTGGGTAATTGATTAAAAAAAAGCTGAGTAAATTAAATTGAGAGACTGATATAATAATCACTAATCGGGTAATCGATCGGTAAAGGAACTAGAAACCAAAAAAAAAAAACAATCGTAAGTTAACGATTTTAACTTTTCAACCTAAAAATAGATAAAATAAAAAAACAATGATAACAAAACCGCCCTTATAGCTCAGTGGTAGAGCGTCAGTCTTGTAAACTGAAGGTCCGTAGTTCGATCCTGCGTGAGGGCATTTTTTTTATCTCCATTTTTATGTCAAACATTGCCAATGTAAATTATCAATTTATCATCAACACTTAGCATCATTTTCTAACAGCGTCCAATTGTGGTATGTTTCATAGGCTTTGTTTACTCAAAACAAAATCCATCGTTTTGTTTGTTGATAGTTGTCAGTTATCACCATCTCTATTCCGTTTCGGCATCCTAATAGCTAGTACAGGAGTAATAGATCACTGCCTCTTCTGCTCCTCGATGCTCGTTGTCCCGAGCCTTAATTGGAACAGTCTAGTTTCAAGTTTCAACATTGATTTGAATGGAATGATCTTATATCAAATAACTCAAAATAATACGAATCTCAAATGATATGATCTCAAAATGACCCAAACATAAACTCTAGTGAAAAACAATATTGTTTTGCGCTAACTCATAAACTCACTCACTTGTGATAATGACCCATCTCGATGTCGAATCGACCGTAAATTGACTCAACCCAAATCCTACCCAAATGACCCGATTACCAGCTCTAACATATAATATTTAGAAAATCATCTTCATTTTTTCTTTCCATTTTCTATTTTGAATAATATAATAATGAGGTATTTATTTGACCAAAAATAATCACAATATTCTTCAAAAACTCAAGACCGGGAATCTATTGGGGTGATCTTACAGGCAAGTTGATTCTGGAGTCCAACAAACTAGTTGCAACGGTAGAATGGGCTTCTAAGCCCAACATCCACAGCCCATAAACATTCCTAACAGATTTCAGGTAAATGATCTCCTCCTCCAAAATTTGCAAGTATGCATGTACCACTCACCGTATAAGGATAAAAGACGGCCGTCGCCAAACCTTAGCAACATCTATCGAGTATTATTAGCTTGGCTGGTAAAAAGATTGAATCGAGGCCATAAGGTCACAAGTTCGATCCTCATTTTCCATTTGGGCCTATCTGGGGCCGTCGAAACAAGGGTGAATGTGAATCGAAGTCGAGAACCATGACCATATAAGCCATCTTTAACTGAATTATCATCATCACAAGCATAGATGATTCCATGAGATCATATAAGCCGCACATGTACATACTTCCTTATGTCATAAAACTGCAAACCTTATAAATGGCTGCTAACAAATCCTTAACTAAGATAAGGTACACTTTTTCCCTATCAGACACTACCAAAACCTTATAAATAACACCTTCTAAAATTGATAGCTTCCACCATTTCAAGTACTAACAAAAACCTTATAAACCACTTACATTTTCGATGGCTACCACGCGGAATTTTCTCTTGTTAGTCGTTTCGTTGGCCTTGTTTCTTGGCATGTCGTGGGGCTTTGAGTTCGATGACAAGGACATGGCCTCGGACAAGACCTTGTGGGACCTATACGGGAGGTGGCAAAGCTACCACTCGGTCTCAAGGAGCCACGACGAGAAGCACAATAGGTTCGACTTCTTCAAGGACAATGTTCACCATGTTGACAAGGTGAACAAGATGGGTAAGCCCTACAAGTTGAAGCTCAACGAGTTCGCTGACATGACCAACGACGAGTTCAAACAAGTCTACGGATACAAGCATAAGGAGTACCGGATGTCTCATCCTCGCCCTGTCACAGGTTTCATGCATGGGAGGACGTCGGATTTGCCTGTTTCGGTCGATTGGAGGATCCTAGGAGCTGTCACTGGTGTCAAAAATCAAGGAAGTTGTGGTAAGTTTTTAAGGAGTTGATTAGCCTAAGGATATATGTATCCGTTTGGCAAAATACTGGCTGATGCGATAGCTGAAGCTGATAAATTATTTGTGTTAAATATTCGTTAATAAACTAGTATGATGTTTGGTAAACCTAGTGATTGGAGTAGCTGATGAAATACTCTCTTTCCAAAAACTAATTAAACTAAAATATTATATTTATTTCATTTTAAACGGATTTTTTTTTTTGCCAAATTTAATAGAGTATTCAAAACTAACATATAATTTGGTAACATTTTTGTGAATTGTGTACAGGAAGTTGCTGGGCATTCTCAACAGTGGCAGCCGTAGAGGGTATCAATCAGATCAAAACAAAGCAATTGGTGTCACTATCGGAGCAAGAGCTCGTCGACTGTGATACCGACAACGAAGGCTGCAATGGCGGCCTCATGGAACACGCCTTCGACTTCATCCAGAAAAATGGCGGTATCACCACCGAGGCTTCCTACCCTTACCAAGGGAAGAGGCACGGTTGCAACGCAACCAAGGTACATGAAATAACTTACCTTAGTTTTTCTTATAACATAACATATATGTTTTATTCATAACATAAACTTACTATATATGCTGAAATCATAAATTAACTTTATTTTCATATATATTCCAGGAAAAATCTCATGCAGCTGCGATTGATGGGTACGAAATGGTTCCTCAGAACGACGAGAACGCCTTGTTGAAAGCCGTGGCAAACCAACCAATTGCCGTCGCCATTGATGCTTCGGGCTCTGACTTGCAGTTTTACTCTCAAGTAAGGAAACTCATTCGAACCCGACTGAGCTGTAAATTTTAAAATTAACTATACTGGAAAAACGCTTTTTTAATATTGTGAATGTGTAACTAGAATAAAAATAATTTTAGTGACAGATCATGAAGCGGTTAGTCGAGAGAGCGGAGAAATGAAATCTAATTTTTTTTTAAAAAAATAATCAATATTGTGAATGTGGAACTAGAATAAAAACATAAATCGTACACACTATAATTCACAGTATTCAAATATTTTAATATAAAATATTAATTTGAAGCTTTCGGATTTAATTATATCATTAAGTTACGAAATTTAACAAATGATAAGTACGATAGAAGTATATCAATTTGGTAAATGATTCATGTTGTATCAGTTCAGTCTTAAAACATTTATAACTTTTTAGTCAGATATCAGATTTGAGCTTATAATATATCAAATCGAAGATATCGACGAGATGATAAATTTTATTTTTGATTGGAGAGGGGGTTGACTACCACCTCTGGTCCGAAAGAGAATCCGCCCCTGCTTGTGATGGTGTAATACTTATGTGAGTACGTACATTGTTACAGGGTGTGTACACAGGAGAGTGTGGGAAGGAGTTGAACCACGGCGTGACAGCCGTAGGGTACGGGGAGGACCCGAATGGGACCAAGTACTGGATCGTGAAGAACTCGTGGGGAGGAAGATGGGGAGAAGGCGGCTACATCAAGATGGAGCGAGGCGTCGAGAACGCGGAGGGAAAGTGTGGGATCGCCATGGATGCTTCCTACCCGGTAAAGCAGGCTGGTGACAACAACAACACCGGCAAGAGGCTGATCACAAGAAGAATGATGGTGTAATAAGGGATATCTGAATAATTGATGATATATGCATTTCTTGCTTTCATTGTTTTAGTTTATTATATAACAAGAATATAAGAAAGAAAGAAAGAAAATAAGAAATAATGTCTAGTTAATTAAGAATTTACTTTGGAATTTATGATGTAGTTTGTGAGATATTAGATGGGCCACTCCATGTAATATGTGCTCTCTACAAATACCAATATGTATTTCATCACTTTCTTAATTATAATAAATTAAGAAGCATAAGATCCTTTGTTTTGTTTTATATTTATATATCTTCTTCTCTCTCTCTTTTTTTTTTTTGGAAGCCAGGAAATAAAGTTATAAACACACTCCTTATCAATATAAGAGTATAAAGCCTAATTATATTTTTAAATTTTTTTTCCAATGTAAACCGAAAAGGCCATGATTCAAGCGGCCAACCGTGTGGCCTTGAACTTGTACAACCCACATTATAATTTTTAATTGACCAATAAAATACTCCTATAAATGAACTTTAAAATAAGAAAAGGGCAAGGAGACACGACAAACCGCACGCTTGCCAACAACCTCCATGCTCCAAATCTTTGACCATCTCCTAAGAGCATCTGCATCCATGGAACCCGATTCGGTTCCTTAACTCTCCTTTTTATTTTTCTCTCTCATTAAGAAACACAATTTAATTTTTAACCCACATCCATGAAATACGATTCGGTTCCTTAACTCATCTCTTTCTCTTTCCTCTCCTCCCACTCATATCCCCCACCTTCTTTCTTTCTTGGGCTTTTAAGGGTTTCTTAGTAATGAACCCGTCACATCGTTGCCTAACAAAATTTATCTCTTCTTTATTATTTTACTAGTCTTATTGCCCGCGTGTTACGCGGCATTTTAATAAATATTATTTTATTATATATAATATCCTTGATTTTTTTTATAACTAAATTATGAAGATAAAACTTAATTTGATTGAAAACTTTATAGGAAATCAATATACAATCCATTAAAATATATTAATTAAATATATAACATCATTAACAAATTTAAAGCTAAAAATAAACAAAATTGTGTTGCAACTAATAAACATGTATAAAACTTAATAAAATAAAATAATCTATCCAAATATATTATTATTTAAAAATTCAAGTTTCGTCTATGACTCCACTAATAAATTTACAATAAAATAAATATTTCTATAAATATATGGATACCTATTTATATTATTATAAAATTTGATTTGAAATACCAAAAATCATTCACTAATACAAACTTATAAATTTTAGAGTTATACCTAGTTTGATTTAGTAGTAAAATATAGTCAAACTTTATATATATATATACACACAGAGTATATATATAACTATGAGAATAGATGTACATAGCACATATGATAGAAAAATTTTAATTAAAATTTATGACTTTTGTATTAATTAAGAAATATCTTAAACCAATACGTAGTAATAGATATAGATAGATTATAAATCTTTCTTATATTGAATAAATACTCAGTTGTTAGGAAGTTCCATTTATTTTAATCGGTTAGGTTAAATCAATAAAGATAGAGTAAAAATATCATTTATTTTAATACTTTTTAATATAGTATTTGATTCAATTATATTTTTTTTTGTTAATTTAAGTGGACCTTGTGACTTAAAGATATAAAATCATTAATTGATTAATTAATGTGGATATATATATATATAAATCTTTAATTGATGTGGTTAAAAGATATGAGTCCAACACATAAGTGAATTCCACCCGAGATCAACACGTGGACTCCGGTCCAAAGTCTCTTTTCTATTGTATATAATATTATTTATATAGATTATTAAATTATATTAAAAGAATTAAAACAAAATTGATATTAATAATGCCTATTTTTAAACACAAGTAATACTGTATAAGTATTTGTATATCTATGTGGCTAAAAAATGGCTAAATTAAGGGATTTGCTTCAAGTAATATAGGCTATATAGCCCTTTCAAATATAAAAATGTTTATTTTAATTTTTAAAAAATTTGTAAAATTAGGCTACCAAATCCCAACTTCATGAATTATTGTGATTTGAATCCCCATATCAATAAATTACCGAATTTAATATATTGAGATGAAATCAAACTAACAAAAAAAAATCTTTTTTTAACATATTAAAACCTATAAAAATTCTACTTTATCTAATTTCATCGGGTTTTGTACGTGCATAAAATAAAAAGTCCAACTCCATGAATCATTTATTTGAAACCCCATATCAATAAATTACCGTGATGTGAATTTAATATATTGAGATGAAATCAAACTAACAAAAAAATCTTTTTTTAACATATCAAAACATATAAAAATTCTACTTTACCTGCTTTCATTAGGTTTTTTACGTAGATATCTAATTAACATATTGAGGTCAAATATTTATGGGTGATTTAGGCAATTAGACTATTTGAAACTTTCAATTAGCTAATTAGAGAAGAAACTTATTTAATTAGATTACCTAGTCCATTCCCCAAATGGGGTACTAAAGTCAATGGTCAACTGTTTGACCGTTGACTGGTCAAGCAGTTGACCATTGATCGGTCAACGTTGACCGTTGACCGTTGACCGTTGACCGGTCAACGTTTGACCGTTTTTTTTTTTTTAGTGATGACATTTTTGTGATGCCATGTTTTTACCGTTTTGATTCCACTTTTTATTACATTTTTTTCAAACCTTGATGACATTTTTTGTGTACTGTGATGCCACGTCGACCATATATGCCAAATTTTTTTTACTTTTGACTACTGATGACACTTTTTTAAAGTCAATTTTTTGATGATATTTTTTTTACCGTAATGCCATATTTTTCAAATTACTGTTTTGATGACATTTTTTTTTTAATGTGATGCAACTTTTTCAAATTAGTGTTTTGATGCCATTTTTCTAATGTAATTATTTGATGCCACTTTTTTATTCGACTCGTTTGATGTCACATTTTTTTTAATTTAATCAATTGTATATCGATAAATTTTCATCGATTCTATTTTTATTCACTGATGACACGTTTGTGATTACATTTCATTGATGCAATCACTTGTGGTGACATGTTTATTACATTTTTATTCATTGATGACACAATCGGATAAAATGTGATTAAACTTGATTGATAACATCTTTTATTGATGACTTTTATTCATTGATGACATTTGTGATGACAAATCATTGATCTCAATCATTTGTGATGATATTGTTTGTTGAAGACATTTTTATTAATAACATTTTTATACAATTGATAACATACGAGCTTAAAATTTGATTACACTTCATTGGTGACGTTTTTATTGGTGACACATTTGTGATGACATTTAAGAATCTAATAACATGAAATACCATGTAACATGTCTCCACTCCTCTTGTTTTTTTCCGGGCTTGGGCCGGTTGTGTACCAAAACACAAGCAGAGTTAAAAACATATTATCACCTAACTAGCAAGTGATAAAATGCAATTCTTACCCCTATAAAAGATTTGTCCTCAAAACTTGTAAAAACGCAAAACCTAATATCTAAATGAAAAGAACATGTAATATTTAAATGAGAGGACATTATTCACTAGTATGTGATACAAGCTATTACACAATAACCTTATGTCCGATAAAAAATGGGAAAAACTAAAATTGTTATGAGAACTAAATCTTTATTGCATTATTGTTAAACTAAAACTACAAGTATAAAAATAAGTACAGCTTGCCGCAAAAAATCTAAGATTACATCAAGTGAGCTTGAATCCTCCTCCATCTCCAACACCAACAAAAGCAAGTGCCAGATCTGGATTCAATGCTTTAATGTGAAACCTGGAAAGGAAAAAACAAACATCACTTCCAAGTCTTCAGCTATCAATCATGTAGTAGCATTATATATCCATCCATCCATCAAACATAAATTTGCTCGCCCCACATGTTCCAACAATTAACCATTTAAATCCAAAATCCAGAAAAAGTTCCAAAGCCTGCGACCTAGAATCAACAGTCGGAATAACCAGTGACCAACACATACTAGTGATCCATGAATTCATGGATCAAGTATTTTAGAAGTGCTACATCAGTGTTTCCTCCTCCTCTAAAATACTTGATCCATGAATTCTCAAGAAATTTGCCACTTCTATCGACTATTATAGGCTGTGTAGCAGATCTACAAATTTTTTTTGGCCTATGACAGTGCTCCCAAGCTTCCAACTAATCAAGTGAAACCAGAATCAGTACACACGAGTGATGAAGGAATCCCAAAGCATCCACGCCGAATTATGACAAAACCGAATGCCATGCCATCAACACTACAAGTAGTCCCACTAAATGCCCACAAAAATCAATGGTTGTAAAAGAAAGAAGCATCAGTGGCTGAGTTTTTTTAAATTACACAAGTCTATCAGCACCAATCCCACAAAAAGAAACATATATAAAGAGGTTGCTTTACTTGGCAGCAACGAGAGATGATACGGGAAGGATCTCCTTGTATCATGCAAGGGCTTTCTCACATCTCCCTCAAATCCAACAACCTAAGATTAAGAAAGGAATGAAAATATTGGCATCAGGAACAATTGCTCATAAATATCCAAATGCAGACTTCCGAGTTTGCAATGCATCTAAAATAGATTAATGTAAATTCAATTCCACCACCACACCTCTACACCTTTAACCAATTACACCCCTGAGTTCTATTCATATCTCCATAGCAAGTGTCTTTAATCTATCTCCATCACAAAAACCTAATAGAATAATTTTTTTTTATCACTACAAGACACTTAATATTCAATAA
Source organism: Persicaria maculosa (assembly GCA_963922045.1). Taxonomy (NCBI): domain Eukaryota; kingdom Viridiplantae; phylum Streptophyta; class Magnoliopsida; order Caryophyllales; family Polygonaceae; genus Persicaria; species Persicaria maculosa. The sequence continues at coordinate 20,966,107 of OY998252.1, read as the reverse complement.
ATTAAGAACAAAACATGCTACTGCACTTGATTCATCAAAGTGCATACATTCCCATCAATCGATTGTGCATACAAGCTTATATATAGAAGGTTAGAAATGCTAGTGAAACCAAATCAGCAATTGGCAACACAAACAACCGGATTGGGAATTTTGAGAAATTATGTAATTAAACTCCATCGATTGCAATCTCAATCTACAAAAAGTTCAAATCTTTCACACTCTACAGACAAGCAAATGAAAGCCAAATCAGGAGCTGCGAAGTTTACCTAAGCTTGCATACCAGCGTTCCTTTTGACGCCAATGGAGTTGTACATGACAATCAGGCTAAACCCTAAGCAGACAGGGAACAAGGAATCGGCCACCCCATGGCAAATCGCAACGGAGGTAGTCAAAACAAGTTGCAAATAATACACGATGAAAACGGATAAAAGAGACGATTGAGATGCTGACCTGCTCGATTCACGGCGGAAAGTTGGCGGTGGGGGCTGAATTAGGGCTCAAAACCGGCCTGTGCTCCAGAGAACACCCGACACTCGAAATTAGGGCTCGAAACGGGGTTGCGCGACGCTAACTCAGGGATATGGCTAATCGCGTGGCTAATTGCGATGCGGAAGTCCAGAATTCCAGATTAGAGACAATCGAAGATCCTCGTGATGAGAAATCGAGGGAGGAAGCCCGTCGGGAGAGCGACTGTGAATCGCAAGCGAGGAAGGAGAGCGAGAGGAGGGCGGAGTGAACAACACCGCGATCCCTTGCATTCGCCGCGCCTCCGCCGCACTCAATGGCATCTTCATCTTCCTTCTTCCTCTCTTCCGGCTTCAGAATCGGCGAGGAGGAGGAGGCAGAACGGGGGTGGTAGAGGAGGGCGAGGAGGGGGAGGGCGATAAATCTCTGTCAGAGGAGAAGGGTGAGGGGAACAGGTCCAGGGCATAAAAAAAACCTTCAAAATGGTTAGTACGCCTAAAAAAACAATTAAAGTAGCTAATTACCTAACTAAAAGTCTGCAGTTGTACAAAATACCAAATTTTCTCAATATTTATATTAAAATGACAGAATTTGTAAAGAATTAAGATATGAAGTTGAATATTTATATTAAAAATGATAGATTTTGTAACCAATTAAAATATGAAATTGAATATTTATATTTAAAAATAATACTCCGTAGTAATCAACAATTGAGATAGACATGTAGGATGACACGTGTATAAATAGATGATATAATCGCCTGACGTGGCTTAAATATATTGGATCATCATTAATTGACGTGTCAAAGACCCGGACCAAATTGCACCAGAGTACGACACGTAAGCGAATCGCACCAAAACCCGCCATATAGGATTTCCACGCCTCTGTTTTAGTATTATATATATTGATGATTGATATTGATATTGATATTGATTATTAAGTTCCTTATATTTATCTTTAAAACACTCCAATGTGGGTGCTCTAAATTATCTTCTTAATTGCAAAAGACGCGAATCTGGTAAGATAGGTGACAAGCCACCAGGCAAAATTGTAAATAATGGAATTTGAACCATCGATCTTTTACAAAGGTTACATCTCTTTTACCACTGGGGTAATGGGTCATTTGATTGATTTGTTTTTTACTTATCAATCATTTTTAAAGCATAGTTTTTCAGTAAAACTTTATAAACATTTAATATTTTTTTTAATATTCATTTATATCAAAAAAATAATTAATAGCTATATCTGTTAGTCTCGTCAGAATTGCAAATATTAAAACCCTTATGGTCAATTTCCATTCCATGGTTATTTTCCATTCCATTCAAACATCAAAGTTTGTATTTTAAATTAAAAATTACTTTAATCTACATTTAATTCCATCTAAAATATTTGATATTCTATATTTAGTTAAAACATATCTTGTACTATTTAACACACTTTTTAAAAACGATAATTTTTTTTATTAATTATATGAGAAATTGACAAAAAAATTAATGTGCATTAAATTTTCAAATGCACATTCCCTTTTCAAATGGTCATAAATTTTTACTTATATTTCAAATGATGACATATAATATTATAATAAAATGAAACTATCAACGAGTATCAACGAGGATAATAGATGTAGATGGCTTATTAAAAAGAAAGGAGGGGTGGTTGTTCCCAAACCCCAACCCTTTCGATCTATGCGTGCAAGTCTCCATAAAACACGCAATTGTTGCTTCAAAGACCCAACTAACTCCAATGGTGGTGTGCAATTGTGTAAATGTGTATATTTTACATAATTTTGAGCTCCAATGGTTGTTTTATGGGTGTTCAAATGTGTACATTTGAGCAAGAAGTATGTATATTTGAGCACTCAATCCTCATATGTGTAAAAATTTTTTCACTTTTTGAGAAAGTGGATAAAAGCTTTATCAAATGAGAAGAGAGAATGTATGGTCTCATAAATGACTTTTTCATTATTTTTCTTTTTTTTATAACTAAATTTGGTTTAATATAAATTAAATTAATCTAATAAATTTCATTTAAAAAGTCACATCTACTGACTAAGAAATTCATTTAAATATTTAAGTTTAAATCTAGTGAAAAAATTAAGTTAGATTAGTGAAGACTTTGGAGGCTTCATATAATGACGATACGGTGAAGACTTTGGAGGCTAAACACCCACACAAGCCACCCCCTTCTAGACCGGATAATGCATTTTCAGAATCTCCCCTTGTGGCGGAGGTTGACACCGTCTTTGAATGTATTAAGTCTTTTCTCAAAGGGACTTCGTGTGGAAGAGACGGCTTGAGGGCACAACCTATTATAGATGCTATGTGTGGAGAAGGATCAGTTGAGGGAAGAGATCTTCTACAAGCAATCACCCAAGTGGTTAACTTATGGTTGACAGGAAGGTGCCCAGTGAGCTTAGCTGAGTTTATTGCTTAAGCACCTCTTACGCCATTGCTAAAGCCAGACAATGGGATACGTCCCATCGCAGTGGGTACTATATGGAGGCGGTTGGTGTCTAAGGTCGCAATGAAAGGTGTGGGCAAAGGAATTGCAAGTTATCTTAATGACTTTCAATTTGCAGTAGGTATCTCTTGGGGTGCAGAGGCGATCTTACATAGTGCCAATCGACTATTAAGTGAGCGTCACGAAGATGGGTCTCTATCCATGCTTACAGTGGATTTCTCGAATGCCTTCAATCTGGTGGATAGGAGTGTTTTACTTCATGAAGTGAGGGCGAGATGCTCATCTATCTCTTTATGGGTAGAGTTTTTGTATCGTTAGGCAGCCCGATTGTACCTTGGAGCCAGACATATTTGGTCAGCTACTGGAGTGCAACAAGGTGATCCTTTGAGACCACTTCTTTTTGCTCTTGTGTTACACCCTCTTGTCCATCAAATCAGAGATAAATGCAAACTTCTTCTGCATGCATGGTACCTCGATGATGGGACTATCATAGGAGAGTTAGAAGAGGTAGCTAAAGTGTTTGATATAATTCGTGAGAATGGTCCAACTTTGGGTCTCGAATTGAATGTTAAGAAGACTGAGCTCTTTTGGCCTTCATGCGATGACACACGACATCTAGAGGGGTTATTTCCTAAGGACATTGCAAGGCCGAAATTGGGTGTGAAGTTACTTGGAGGGGCAGTTAGTAGAGAAAATGGGTTCATTAAGGAGCTGGCTATGAAAAGGGCGGTTAAGGCTGTTGACTTGATGTATCTTCTTCCGCAACTAAAAGACCCACAAAGTGAGCTTCTTTTACTCCGTTCTTGCATGGGCATTGCTAAACTGTTTTTTGGGCTAAGGACATGTCAACCTGAACATACAGAGTATGCAGCAGCCTGGTTTGATAAAGGGCTTCGTAACTCTATTGAAGACCTTGTGGTTTGTGGAGGTCCTTTTTTTGGGGATCTCCAATGGCGATTGGCTTCCTTACCCATCCGATATGGAGGTCTTGGGTTGTACTCCGGAGTAGAAGCTTCATCGTATGCTTTTGTAGCATCTAGGGTTCAATCTTGGGTGTTGCAGGACCATATATTGCGAGATAGCGGGATAAGTGGTATGGACTCTGATTTTTGTAGAGCTTTGGGCAATCTTCATGTTGCAATTCCTGACTACGACCTTGACAGTTTTGCTAATAAGGGTACCGCCCCCCCTAAACCCCAACATATTTTGGCGAGTGCTCTTTTTGGTAAAATCATCAAGGAGATGGAGGTGAAGTTTAACATGACGGTTAGACAGAAGGCCGTTTTTGGATGTCTACAGGCACCACATGCCCAAGATTTTCTTCTTGTTGTTCCTATTGATGGGCTTGGACAACATATGACACCGGTGGAGTACCGCACAATTCTCAGGTATCGCCTTATGATCCCACTATTCCCAATTGATGAGATTTGTCCTATTCCAAATTATCGGAGGGTTTTGGATACTTTTGGGGAGCATGCAGTTCATTGTAAAGAACTTCCGGGCTTCAAGTACAAGCATGATCTTGTTCGGGATGTTCTCTTTGATATATTTAGGCGGGCGGGGGTTTCTGCTAAGAAAGAGGCACCTGTGAACTTCTTGACTGATCCGCATGAGGGGAGATCGACATTTAGGCCAGCTGACATTTTGGTTTTTGGGTGGATAGGTGGACAACATGCATGTGTTGATTTGACAGGAGTCTCCCATTTGGTTAGTTTGGGGAATGGGATATTCACGGTTGGACAAGCAGCTCTCAAAGCAGCCGCAGCTAAAGTGGTCAAACATGAGAAAGCATGTATTGACAATCAACACGTATTCGTTCCGTTTGCGTTTGATACCTTTGGTTTTTTGGCACCTGATGCTGTCGAGCTTCTCAAGCGAGTCCAAAAGATTATGCATAGTAATGTTATGACCCCTAGATCTATGGATGTCGTATTCAAAGGGATTGGGTTTGCTATTCAGAAGGGGTTGACGGCGCAACTTGTTGCCCGTTTACCATCTATGTATATGTAGTTCAAATTTTCAGTGAATTAGATTAGTGATATACATTTTTTAAGAAATAACCATCCAATTTGGTGAACAATATGAAAAATATTATTTTTCAAATTGTGTTGAAAATTATATTTTTTTATATCAAAATGTGCGTGATAAAAATTCTAAAATGATAAGTTTTCTCGCGCGGACGGAGTGTATTAGAATGGCCAAACTACCAAATTGGTATTTAAAACTGGCACCTTTGGACATATGGGTATTTTAAAAAACTCCAGTGCCAAATTGGTATTTAAAAAGTCACCGGTGGACATATAGGTATTTTTTTTGGCCGGAAGTTTTTTATGTTGATAAATTCATTAAAAAATTCTCATTAATATATCTATAAATATTATATGCAAAAGATAAAATTAAGTCCATACTTTTTTTTAATTATTTTTCACATATTGGTATTTTAATTAGTTGGAAGTTAGATACTTACATATTAGTATTTTTAAAAACCTAAGTTTTTCACAAATAAAATTCAACAAGTTAATTATCATCATTAAACCATGTATATTAAAAATCTAATTCCAACCAATAAAAATATATGGGATTAATTATGATAATTAACTTACTAATTTTTATTTTTGAAAAATATGTTTTAAAAAATAATAATATATGAGAATCTAACTTTCAACCAATAAAGATACCAATATATGAGAACTGATAAAAAAAAGACTACATTTTTATCATTTTATATATTTTTAGATACATTAATGAGTTCTTTAAAAAAAAGACTTTATTTTTATCATTTTATATATTGTAAGATACATTGATGAGTTTTTAAAAATTAATTATCAACCAAGCTAGTTTAATTTTTTTTAATTACCAACAAAAATAATTCAAGCTTACTAAATTGCGTTCTCTAAAAATGTAGAACGAAAACCGAACTTCCGGTAAAAAAAGTATACATATATGTCCGCTGGTGGTTTTTTAAATACCTATATGTCCGTCAGTGACTTTTTAAATACCAATTTAGCACCAGAGTTATTTTAAATACCCATCTGTTTAAGACTGCCAGTTTTAAATACCAATTTGGTAGTTTGTCCGTATTAGAATATCTATGTGAGCTAAATCTACACTTGCCTGGTTGGGGATAAAGTGAAACATTGACACATAGATACATGCTCTGCCTCTCTGCAGATCGCACACCTGCCTCCCAACACTACACTACTCTACACTCTACACTACACTACACTAGCTCACCCCCATCCCACTAAACTACATTATCTTCAAATCCCATTTCTAACCTCCCTGCTAAAAAAGAAACATAAATACAGAGCTCATTAGCTCAATGATTTTTCTCTTCCCATATGAAACAAGAACATAATATGCATTTTCAACTGTCAATTTATAGCCCTCTCAAAAATTAGACTTATCTAATCTCAAATTCTTACTTAATTAAAAAAAAAATGACAACCCTCTCCCACCCCCACTAAAACACACATTTAAACCCATTAATATAAGTATTTATTTTAAAAAAAAAGGAAAGAAAAGGAGGAAGAGGTGATCTGGAAGAAGCTATTGACACCAACAATACGAGGTTAAAAATTGATGAACCCAGGCCTCTGGAGTCTGAGCTGTGAAGGCGGATCCCAAAAGGCCAAAATTTTTTAAAAAATAAACCCTCTCTGTAACAACTTACTCCTGTGAATGAGAATGAATCGCAGCCAGAGGATGAAACCCGATTTCAAGAAGCGTGGCACCCATCGGGATGTGCCACGTGTCGGATCCCTATAAAGCCAGCAAAAGAGAACAAGTTGTTTTTAAAAAGAAGGGGGAGAGTGGGCATGGGGGAGAATACAACACAAAATAAAACAAAAGGACATTTATTGGGAGAGTTTTAGGGGCAGAGGAGACTGAAACTGTAGGGGAGAGAGAAAGAGAAAGAGCCCTGTAAAAGGGAAGCAGTGCCCTCTGGGAGGGTCATGGGGCCCTGTCCATGTCCACTGCCTGCCCTACTCCTCCTCTCGTTACAAACTCATCACAGCATCCAATGATCAATTAGGTGTTTCCCTTCACTTCACAGGGTTTTCAAAAAAGGTTCACCTATAAAGGATACCCAACTTTTATAAACGCCAGTAAGAGACAATGAATTGAAATATATTTTAAAAAAAAAAAAAAATTGGTTATGATTTCTTACTCAATACCACCATGGTGATGATGAGTCATACCACTTTAACAGTTTAACTTCGTAAATATTCCACTCATTTTTGTTTGATATCATGTAAAATATCTGCATTATTCTCTTTAATTATAACAATTCCAAAGTTACCCCAGATTAAAATTTTATCAAAATTTTCAAAATGACATGCAAATTTTAATTCACTTTAGAATTAGATAAAGTTAATTACTACTTTTAAATGATTGGGTGACAGAAATGAGATGTGAAATTAGTGAAATTTTTTTTTATTAATATTTATAGGTAGTTTTAAGCCCGCCAAAGTTCGGTGAGGATCTGCTGTCCCGGAGCGACTGTCTCTCACCTGTGTCCTCTCTAATCCCTTCAATTTTTTTTTCTTTTTAAGTTATTATTTCAATTTTAATTAATTTTCTTTTTTTTTATATTGGGGTGGGTGGGAATGGGAAAACAAGGGCCTGTCCCAAAGGGACAGGTGATCCCGTTCGGTCAAAGTTAACCTATAAGAAAAATTCATCAGATCAATGATAAGTTAAAATACAATATAATATTATATTTTGATATCCTATTTCCATGGCCATTATATATGACAGGGGAAATGATAACTTAAACTGGAATATTATGGTTTGATAACCTATAAGAAAAAACTCATTATCCAAGATGCAACTCATCCTACTCTCTAAAATGAAGTTGTTTGGTGCAAATTCAGCAAGAAAGTAAGTTTAAAAAAAAAAAAGTAAAAGAAGGAGTGGTACGGAAAAAAGTCAAAGCGAAATCTGGACCGCACATTGTTATCCTCTTAAGGGAGAGAGACTGTCCCTACTGAATACAGAAGTTCACTTGTTTCCTTTCCATGGCATTTGGAATTTTTTGACCATCTCTCTCTCCCTCCAACTCCTCCTCTCAGAATAACCCCCAAAACAGTAAAACCTCTGTATATTTTGGTTGATAGTAGTTCAGATTGGAGTACTGTGATTTTAGAGTCATATGGAACACATATAATATCATATGCAAAGATACATATATACTCTCTGTATATATATAAAATTAATATACTCTGATTATGCCACTAATTCAATATTCCAACTGCTATAAGCTAATTAAGGAGAATATATTGATATTAATATTAATATTAAAAGGAGAAGTTAACGGGTACCCTTGAATGCTAATCATAATTAATGGGAAACGGCTAATTGAATGGAGAGGAGCTCAACGTCAATTAAAAGGATCGACGGGAATGGGAGAAGGGACACGAAAAATCATCTAACAAAATACACTAAAAAACTAAGCAAAACATCTGGCGCCGTCTGTGGGAATGGAAGGGAGACTAGAACCTCCGAATGGGAACGGAAACCCGTTCACTCGGGAGGCTGAACTGGAGGAAGAACTGGCGGAGCAAGGTCGCCAATTGGAGGCGTCGAGAGAGGAGATCGCTATGCTGCGCCTCCAGAATTCGCGCTTGGAAAAGTCCCTGGGCAAGCGTCCGAGGGAGGAGAATGCAGGCAGTGGACGCAGAGTGGCTAGTGTGATCGCTGGGGCTCGAGTGAGATAGGCCGAGCGCGAAGAGCGCGCACACGGGCACAACGGTGAAAGAACGAGGGACACCGTCAGCAGGCGTCGTAGCCGCGAAGAGGTCCAGAACGAGGGAAGATGGGAGGGGCATCAAGCGCCCATGCCGCATCGCCCTCACGCTAAGAAAGACTATGTTCAAAGGGAGGAGTCCCCGGATGAGCAAGGGGAGCGGGGAGCTCACTGGTATGGATGGATCGACCAAGACGATAGGAGTATCATGCGTGACCACGAGCGGGGGCGAGATCGAAACCTGTCAAGGGAGCCGAATGAGGGAACTCGCAGGCAACAAAGGCGTTCGAAGCAAGTGAGACAAGCCGAAGATAGATTGTTGAAACTATTCGCCAATCAGGGGGAATCTTTGGTGTCGGTACAAGAGCAAGCCGAAGCCAAGCTGTCTCAAATGACGTCGACCCCGTTTACTAGGGACATAAGAAATCAGCGCCCACCAGATAAGTTTTCATCGCCTACCTTTGAGTTATATGACGGAAAGTCCGACCCCATCAACCATATAGCCTTGTACACTCACAAGATGGCTCTATGGATTGAAAATGATGGCATGATGTGCAAGATGTTCCCCGCTAGCTTGGGTAGGACAGCGTCGAGGTGGTTCCACGCCTTGCCGCCTAACTCGATCGATTCTTGGAATCAATTGGCTCGAAGGTTCGTCGCCAGGTATATCGCAAACAGCAAGGATCCAGCTTCAGTTGACACGCTATTTGCCCTCCGACAGCACAAGGGCGAGAGCCTAAGGCGTTTTTCCTCGCGGTTCTTCGAGTGCTATTCGGACATTGATGCTTGCGACGAAAGCACCGCAGTGGCTGCGTTCAGATTGGCCCTCCCTAGGGAGTGTCGGCTAAGGGAGAGCTTGACGTTGAGAACACCTTCAGGTATGCCCGAATTGCAGGAGCGTATCCGACAATATGCGAAGCTAGAAGAGGACAAAGGAAAGGCCCGTGACAGCAGATCCTTGTCGCCGGGACGCAAACAACGTGTCCCTAACAGTGGTAGGGAGAGGAACTGTTTCGAAAGGGACTCACACCGTGAACGGGGATTGCCTCCAAGGGAGCCTAATGCTGCGGTTAGTACTGTTTTTAAAATTCCGATTTATCGAATTCTAACCCAAATTAAGGATAAGCCTTTCTTTAGATGGCCAATTAAAATGAGAGGCGACCCGTCGAATCGTGATATGAGCAAATTCTGTTCCTTTCATCGAGAGCAAGGCCACATGACCGAGGAGTGTAGAACGCTCAAGCAATACCTTGAATATTTAGCCGAGAAAGGCTATTTGAAGGATTTTGTGCAGGATGGGACGAATGGAAGGCATGAAGATGCACTTGTCAAGCCCGATCGTGAAGCTGCAAACCGGGGCGGAGGCGAGCCAAGGAAGGTAATCTACATGGTTGATATCAAACCGGGAAGGGGAACGGATGCTCGACGAGACTATAGGACGAGTTGCCACAGCCTTGAGATCATGAAAGCTGAAAGGGGAGGCATAAAAAGGCGCAGAGAAGAGCCATCAGTGAGCTTGAGTTTCACAAATGAAGACATTGAGAAGGTCCAATTTCCTCATAACGATCCACTGATGTTAACGCTCTCGATTGGATGTTTCGAGGTCCGGCGAGCTCTAGTGGACTCTGGGAGCTCGGTCGACATCATGTTTTTCGGAACCTTCTCCAAGTTGGGGAAATCGCAGCAGGACTTGACGCCGGTGTCGACCCAATTGGTTGGCCTAGGAGCCTTTCCTGTTTGGCCCAAGGGAGTATTAAAAGAAGCAGTGCAGCTGGGCGGAAAGGTTGTCGAGACGGAGTTCTTTGTTGTGGACGTACCATCCTCTTACAACGTGATTGTCGGACGCCCGTGGATTCATAGCATGGGTGCGGTACCTTCAACGCTTCACCGAATGATCCAATTCCCGCATGAAGGAAAGGTGGTCCGAGTTCGAGGAGATACTACGACATCTCGAAAGGACGAGGAGGACTACGGGAAGGAGCCGGGGACATACACGGTGCAACCAATGCCACAAATTTTAGAAGAAGTGGGTTTGGCGCCCAAAGAAAAGTCAATTGAAGGGCTGCAGAAAATTAATGTAAGTGAATTTGAACCTTCTAAGTATTTTTTAATTGGATCAAACGTTGCAGGTGAAGAGCGAGAGGAATTGGTAAGCCTCCTTAGGCGAAATCGAGACTTGTTTGCCTGGAGCCCGTATGAGATGCCGGGGCTACATCCGGACATCGCGTGTCACCGACTCAATGTTCAGCCGGATGCGAAGCCCGTGGTTCAAAGAGCACGACGATCATCCCTCCAACATACCGAGGCCGTATTAGCAGAACTCGACAAACTGTTGGAAGCAGATGCAGTTAGGGAGGTGCGCTACCCCACATGGGTAGCCAATACGGTTGTTGTCAAGAAGAAGAATGGGGAGTGGAGAGTCTGTGTCGACTTTTCCGACTTGAACAAGGCTTGCCCAAAGGATATGTTCCCACTACCGAAGATCGATCAGCTGGTAGATGCTACTTCCGGTCATGCGCGTATGAGTTTCCTTGATGCTTATAGAGGTTATCATCAAATTCCGATGTCAGAACTTGATCAAGAGAAAACCGCCTTTATGACTCCGAGGGGTATATTTTGTTATAAAGTGATGCCGTTCGGGTTAAAGAACGCCGGGGCCACTTATCAGCGTATGGTGATGAATCTGTTTGGGAGTCTGATCGGGGATAAGGTAGAGGTGTACATCGACGACATGGTCGTTAAGAGTAAGGAAGAGAGCTCGCATTTGTCTGACCTGCAGCTAGTTTTTGACAGAATGAGGGCTGTCAACCTGCGACTAAATGCTTCTAAATGTGCTTTCGGTGTCAGCTCAGGGAAATTCCTAGGCCACTTGGTGACAAGGAGAGGAATAGAGGCGAGTCCCGACCAGATTCAGGCGCTATAACTTGTGCAGAGTCCGAGCAACGTGAGAGAGGTCCAAAAGCTTGCCGGAATGGCCGCAGCGTTGAATCGATTCATCAGTCGATCGTCCGACAAGTGCAATCCCTTCTTCAAGCTGTTGAGAGGGGGACGCCTGTTTCAGTGGGACGACGAGTGCGAGCAGGCGCTGATCGAAGTAAAGAGGTATTTGCAAACGCCGCCTATACTGACGACACCAAGTTCGGGTGAACCGCTGAGCCTCTACCTTGCCGTCTCTGAGCATTCCGTGAGTGCTGTCCTTGTGAAGGAGGAGGGGAAATTGCAGCGGCCATTCTACTATATTAGCAAGACCATGATCGACTCTGAGACAAGATATCCCCCGCTCGAGAAGCTGTTGTTGTCATTGGTGGTGGCTGCGAGGAAACTCAATCATTACTTCCAGGTTCACCCGATTAATGTCGTCACGGCTCACCCATTAAAATCACTGCTCTCGAGCTCTGATTTGTCGGGTCGGGTGGCGCGTTGGGCGGTGGAATTGGGGCAATATGAGGTAAAATTTGTCCCGAGAACAGCAATCAAAGCACAAGTTTTAGCAGATTTTGTGGCGGAGTTCACAAAGGAATCGACAGCGGGTAGGGATGAAGTGTGGCTAGCGCAGCTAGGCCGTCAGGGAGCATGGGAATTGCAGGTGGATGGCTCGAAATCAAGCCGAGGATCAAGGGCTGGGATAGTGCTGATTGCGCCCAGCGGAGAGGTTATTCGGACAGCGGTTAGGCTCGGGTTCGCAAGCACCAATAATGAGGCGGAGTACGAGGCGATGATTCTGGGATTAAAGGCTGCGTTTGAGTTGGGAGCAAGCAGAATCGCGGTGTACTCTGACTCACAACTAATTGTCAACCAAATCAACGGTGAGTTTGAGGCTAAAACACCACGGATGTCGGCCTACATGAGGAGAGCTAAGGACTTGATGGCCAGCTTCCAAGAGTCAGTGGTTGGGCAGATTCCGAGAGAGCAGAACAGGGTCGCCGATGCTCTAGCAACATTGGCGTCATCAAGCAAGGAAACAGAGGGTTACACAGTTCGAGTGGACGTTATGGAGAAGCCGAGCATTCTAGCAGAAGAGGTGCACAACGCTGATGTCGGGCCTAGCTGGATGGATCCGATCATCGCTTTCCTGGATCGCGGAGAGCTCCCGAAGGACAGGAAGGAAGCCGGTCGGATAAGGCTGCAGGCCACTCGATTTTGGCTATCCCCAAGTAGAGCGTTGTACAAAAAGTCATTCACAGGGCCTTATTTATTATGTGTTCACCCGGGCAAGGTCGAGAATATGTTATTCGAGATCCACGAGGGCGTGTGTGGCGTCCATGCCGCGGGAAGATCACTTGCGCTTCGGGCGATGACTTAGGGCTACTGGTGGCCGTATATGCAGAAGGACGCGGAGTGTTATGCCCGGAAATGTGAAAAATGCCAACGATTTGCAAAATTGATTCATCGTCCGGCTGCCGACTTGCACCCCATCACTAGTCCTTGGCCTTTTGCTCAATGGGGGCTGGATTTAGTTGGACCTTTTCCAAAGGCAACGGGGAACCGGAGGTACATGATCACAGCCACCGACTACTTCACCAAGTGGGTCGAAGCCAAGGCTCTTTCGGGGATACGAGACAGTGACACAAAGAAGTTCGTATGGGAGCATATCATCACCCGATTCGGCATTCCTTATGCTTTGATATCCGATAACGACACTCAATTCAATAGCTCTTCTTTCAAGTCTTTTTGTGCAGGATACGGGATCAAGAACTTTTACTCTTCTGTGGCATATCCGCAGGCCAACGGTCAAGCCGAAGCAACCAACAAGACCATCCTCGATGGATTAAAGAAGAGGCTCGAGAAGGCTAAGGGGAATTGGGCGGATGAACTACCCACTGTGCTATGGGCATATCGGACCACCCCTCGCAACTCTACCGGGGAGACACTGTTCGCACTCACCTACGACTCAGAGGCGGTCATTCCGTTAGAGGTCGGTATGCCAACAATCCGCACTGAAGCCTTTGAGCGTGGAGGCAACGATCAAGCCCTCCAGGTGAGCTTAGACATGCTGCAGGAGAAGAGAGAACAAGCGGCGATCAGGCTGGAAGCTTACCAACGCAGCCTAGTGAGGGCTCATGGTCGGCACGTACGCCCGCGCGAATTCAAGAAAGGGGACTACGTGCTGCGACGCGTCCTTGCCAACACCAAGAACCCCGTCGACGGAAAGCTGGGGCCGAATTGGGAAGGCCCGTATCAAGTGGTCTCGGTGCTCGGTAATGGAGCCTACAAATTGGACGACGCAAGTGGTAAACCAATTCCCAGAACCTGGAATACCATGCATCTCAAGCTATTTTATATTTAGTTTCCTTCGTTTAGATTAGAATTTCATGTGATGTATCTAAGACATAAATAAGGGGTACTCTTTTTCCTCTCCGTATGGTTTTTTCCCACGAGGTTTTCCTGCGGAGAGGTTTTAACGAGGCCCCCGGTAGTTCATTTTTCTGAAGTTTCTAGAGTAACAGTCAGCTGCGCTTAGAGGAAAGAGTCGACTCTTCAGCATAGCCAAGCCAATTCAGGCCATGAGATCGCCACTTAAGGCCAAACGGAAGCCAATTCAGGCCATGAGATCGCCACTTAAGGCCAAACGGAAGCCAATTCAGGCCATAAGATCGCCACTTAAGGCCAAACGGAAGCCAATTCGGGCCATAAGATCGCCACTTAAGGCCAAACGGAAGCCAATTCAGGCCATAAGATCGCCACTTAAGGTCAAACGAAAGCCAATTCAGGCCATAAGATCGTCACTTAAGGCCAAACAGAAGCCAATTCAGGCTATGAGATCGCCACTTAAGGCCAAACGGAAGCCATTTCAGGCCATGAGATCGCCACTTAAGGCCAAACGAAAGCCAATTCAGGCCATGAGCTCGCCAATTTAAGGCCAAACGGAAGCCAATTCGACCATAAGAATGACCTTTAAGGCCAAAAGGAGCCAACCCAAGCCATCAGAATGCCGTCCAAAGCTAAAATGCGTCGTTAGATCCCTTCCTCACAGGGACGCGACGAAGTGATCTAAGGGGCTATTGATTATGCCACTAATTCAATATTCCAACGGCTATAAGCTAATTAAGGAGAATATATTGATATTAATATTAATATTAAAAGGAGAAGTTAACGGGTACCCTTGAATGCTAATCATAATTAATGGGAAACGGCTAATTAAATGGAGAGGAGCTCAACGTCAATTAAAAGGATCGACGGGAATGGGAGAAGGGACACGAAAAATCATCTAACAAAATACACTAAAAAACTAAGCAAAACATACTCAATATTACTCAGTGACGCAGAAGTACCGAGTATGTATGGGATGTTGAAAACCCAAAGCCAAAACATCTAATTTTGGATACACTTGCCACATTGAACAGCAAGGATTTGATGGTGAAAGTTGAGTCATCTCATGTCACCACAGTGAACAAAACAAACCCCATTCAAACATTTTACTACTGTATTTGAGTGGCAACTATTGCTAGTCAAATGTACCTTATTTAAAAGTTGGTACTCCATTTTTGTGATCTGACCCTCTCCCACTTCTCTCTCTCTGTGCTTCCTTTTTGGGATTTTTTTAAACATCCCACCCCCTATAAAAATAAAATAAAATATTCGGGATGGCTATATGCACCAACTGCATATGTGTTATATACACTTTATATGGACGGATTATGGATCCATTTCATCCATAATTTGAGGTCATATATGATAAATTCATGATCCGTCCTGTAATATACAAGACGGCAACTGCTCTTTTTTTTTAAAAAATATAATATCAAGGACGGATTCATAATACATTAATACGTCATTACTTCTTCCTTTTATTTTCATTTTTTATGTCTTAGTTTCTTCTCTCTCTTTTAATATCTTATGACGGATCAAGGATACATCCTTATAATTTTTTTATTTACAACGGGCTAATACTAGAACTGTCCGTACTTTTTTTTCCCACAAATTGTAATAATCGTAAAACAAATGTCATACAGTAGTTGAAATAGATCCAAGATCCGTCCATTAGAATGCATATAGCACTTGCATCCAGTGCTACGGTGCATAATGCACAATCCAAAAAATATAATAAAATCAAATGCATCCAAATGCGCTATAATGGTTTCGCTTGTCAGCGACAACACACCGTGATAATTTTTACCATCTTATGTAATTTTGTTGATCTTTTAATCACCTTATATTTTTTCTCATGTTTGATTCTAGTTTCCTTGGTTTTTCTTATGCCTCTGATTGTTTGTTATCTGTTTCGTTTTTTGTATGAACATTAGTTTAATTTATTTGCTAATTTTTTTACATCTCAATACACACAAAAAAAAAATCACTAAAAAAACACAAGCAAAAAAAAAAAAAAAAAAAAAACGAAACTCAAATGCATCCAGATGAGCCGATCGAAATGGTTTCAAACTCTAGCCACAACCACAAGACACCCTTGAATATGTGGTGTCTCAACTGAGGTTGACCATCTCCAAATCTTCGCCATATATATTAAAAAAAAACACCATAAGTGTTGATATGACGATCTTATAACAGTTCATAATTTGTTGATTACATTTTTGCCCGACCCGAAATACAAAACTAGAAAACCGTATTTATCATCTAATTCAATTCAATTATGTTGAAACACCATTAACATTCTTCAACTCACACCACCACCCTTAATAAAGAACCACCAAACCGCAGCCTTAACCAATACCATCACAGCCAAACGAACCCTAATTTTACAAAACACTACGTAGTAGTACACTATATAAATGCAGTACCATATTGATAGAAATTAGAAAGTACCATATTTGATAGAAATGAGGAGTGGAGTGGAGGACCATCCCCCACCAATACCATTGACCATTCAGTAATTTCAAATTAGGCATGGAAGATCTTTGTTACAATGGCATTAGTATCAAAAACCTACACCCCCGGCTATATCCAAAGTTATCGTACATCCCCCATAACCACCGCAGTCAATGACAAATTTCAAAGGCCGCGTTTCTATGGCAGCAATGTCCGATCAATCAAAGACGAACTCCATGAGGATTTGCCCAAACTCCGGCCAGTGGAAACACCACCTCCCCTTGTCAAAAACACCGACATCCCTAGTCGCTCCCTCTGTGCACCACCGCAATCCTAGATCAACGCTAAAGACCTAACCATCTACCCAAACATCCCTAGCTAGTTGCTCCCTAACCTTAATCCATTGGGTTGATTTGAGAGTGATTTACTATTTATATTTTTAAATAATAATTTAGGATATAATTTTATACCAATACTAAAATGTCATCTTTTTAAAGCTTTTCTTCTCCTAACTTATTAGTCACAGCAATTTAAAAGAAACAAATTAACACTCCATATTCAAAAGTGCTCCTAAATTATGGAGATACTGTAATTAGCTACACTAAACAAAGCACCGCAAGAGTACAAAAACAAAACGTCAAGAAAACAAAAAAAGAAAACAATATCAGACCGAGTGAGAACGAGTCAACTCATCTACGGTTGAGGGGGAGGGGGAGGGCAGCTACGCTGTATTACTACTATTCACTGCTGAGGTCACTCCTCACGTCGTAATCATCATGATACACTTCGCCGCCACTCGAGTCGACGTCACCATCATCATCAATGCCGCCGGAACCCTCCCCACAGCTTGACGGGACGCTCGCCGAATCCCCACCGTCCATCAACGACGAGGCGCTCGGGCTAGCGGTGACCGAGTGCTGCTGATGCTGGTGGCAGGGCACGATGGGGAGTGGGTCCGTCAGGTGGGCCCTACCGTCTCGGGGTGGGGAGAACACAACTGGCAAGTACTCCTCCGTCTCGCACGCGAACTTTGAGTTCTTGAAATGCTCCTTCAATGCCTCCAACCCCTTCAATTCAATTCTCGAAAGCTTCAATCAATTACACAGGACCCAATCTCTCTGTGTCGTAAATCAAACACACTGATTAAATTAATTTACCTGGACGCGGGCGTAGGTTACTTCACAGATCTTTCTAGAATTGAACACCTCCCAGTGCTGCTGGTGGAACGCCTTGTACAGCCTCAGTGTCGCCTCCGGTGTTGTCATGTTCACGAATCCATACCCCACATTGCACTTGTTGCTGCCCAATTTTGACCTAGCTTTTGTTAATTTCAATTTTACATTTCATATATGTACAGTAATTAAGGTATTGAGATGGATCGATCGTACTTGAAATCGATAGGGAGGTAGACGAAGTCGTAGGAGGACTCGCCGGAGCCTTGCTCGTTGCAGTGGATGCAGTGGTTATCCAGCATGTTAAGCAACAGCTTCTGACTGCGAATGGATATTCCCAATTAGTTTATATTGAAGTCCTTAAGTGTGATGCAAATTCGATCAATGGATTGTTCGTTCACCTGTATTTGTTCGGAATGTTCTTGATCATGACTGTAGTCCTCGAATCCCTACATCCTGGATCGACGATTGCGTCCTCCTTGATCAAGAACCGCGGATCGAACCCCTTCCCCTTCCCCTTCCATGGCCTGCTCTTCGTCGCCTGATCCTTCACCTTCGTTATCACGATTGCACCGCCCGATCTCGGATTCGAATTCGCACTCGCGCATGCCTCCGGTGCGTTGTCGTTCAAACTCAACCCGCCTAGGTTATTCGTTACGTTTTTCAACCATTTCTTGGAAGAGGCCGGGGCAGCGTCTTTGGGCGGCGAGTTACGCTGCGGCGGTGGCGGTGGCAGTGGCGTTGGCGGTTGAGGATGCCATTTCATGGTTCTTGATCTTGAATGGGAGTAGTCTTGGTTGGGGAAGGAAGAGCGCTCACTGTGGCCCCCACCGGGGCGGCTGAACTCGATCACCACCTGCTTCCCGCCGATTTCTCGGCCGTTCATCTCCGCCAGCGCTCTCGCAGCGTCCCGCACGTCGAAGAACTCCACGAACTTCTGACGCCTCTTCGTCGGCGTCTCCCTCAGTTCCCGTATCGGCCCTAAATTATTAATCCATTAATTAATTAAAATAAAGAATTCAAAAAAGAAAATATGGATGGAGAATAATTTAATTACCGAAAGCTTGGAAGAAGTGAGCGAGGGAGGAAGCGGAGATTTGGGGGTCGAGGTTGAAGACGACCAGGGTGCCCTGGTTGAGGCCGTCGGGGAAGGCGTTGAGCGCCGGGGGTATGAACTGGGCCCAGACGGCGCGACCGGAGACGAGGCCCCTGGAACCCAGAGGGGGAGGGGGAGGGGAGGCGGCGTTACAGTGGTGGGGGAGGGAGTAGAAGAGGCGGAGGCGGTGCTGGTGCTGCATGTGCTGGTCACGTATCTCGTCCATGGCTGCATGCGCTGCCCGGAGGTCGTAGAAATGGACGGCCACGATGCCTTCCTTCACCCTCCCAGTCTGCACCGCCCTGACGTCGCCGAACACCTCCAGGTCCCGCCGAACCGACGACTCGCTCGTGTCGGTGGGGACGGAGCTAAGGAGGAGCGCCCGCGTGGGTGGGATAGACGACGGCGGGAGCGGCGGCGGGGGAAGCGGTGGCGCGTTGGGCTCGGGCGGCAGCGGAGGGTACAGAGGGGGGGACGGGTGGTTGTACGGATAGAATAGGTGGGGGGGCGGTGGTGGGAGGACGGGGAAGAGGAAAGGAGGACCCGGATGGGGTGGCGGGTGGTTAGCGGGTCGGAACTCTTGGGCTGTCGGGTCGAGGCTCCCGGGGAAGCGGGGGAACCCGTTTCCGTCCATGAGGGAAGCCAGTACGGATACGGGAGACGCGTATAGTACGGAAGCCCAGTCGCCGGCGGTACGTGGTTGGAGAGGTTAACCTGGGAACTGATCCGAGTTTGATCCTTTTTTATTTTTTTAGATATATATAAAAATAAAAAAAAAGGAGTGCTTGTATTTGTATGTTTTGAAATGGGGAAAACGACGACGTATGATAGAGATCTTGAAAACTGCAAGTCTGAAGCAAGCACTGAAGGGGCTAAAATGGCTACGAAGGAAGATGGAGAATCGAAAAATTACAAACGGGGAGGTTTCAATTTGGGGCTTTTGGGTTTCTTTATTTGTTTTTAATCGGACGGTAAAAAGAGGGAAGACCAAGGGCCCCACATATCAATTGCCGATATCTTGTACGATGAGATTATGATTTGTTTTTTTTTAAAAAATAAAAAATAAAGATTTTTACTTTGGGAGGAATTGGATAAGGGCTGTACACGTGGCGGGGTGGTGAATGTTTGGCTGTTGGTGGTCTAGTGAGTAGTGACCGATCGAGTTGATTCTCAAATCTTAATTGGAATGGAAAGGAGGATATCATGTACATTTAAGGTAATGGTAGTGCATAGTGATTAGTGATGGGTTGCTTAATACTTCAGTTGTTATACTAGTCTATTCCCCGTATTATGCACTGATTTAATGTAAAAATATTACTCCGTATATAATTATATAATTATATAATAATTATTATTATTTTCACATTTAATTATAAAAAATATTAACCTTCAAAAATAAATAATGTATATTCATCTACAAACAAAACAAATAAAAAAATCTACAAACAAAAAATTAATCTAGATATTATAATAGTTTTTATATAATTTAATATTAAAAAATAAAAATTTATTTGAATACTAACAAAGGATATTGTTTTAATGACCCTCCAACAAATTCAATAATTCGACATTCACTCTCAACAACGATATCATGATATGTGTCAAACCATCCCCATATGCTAATTAGAAAACATAAATGATATGCCCATACATCTGCCATCTACAAGATTGATACTATTAGAATAGCTCTTACACACAAACAAGAGTCAAAGGGGTATGGGGTGGCATAAACCCCCTCTAGTTGGGAAGGAAAAAAATTGCATGTTTTTTCATAATATTTCTTTACTAATTTTAGAACTAAAGTAATAATACAAAAAAATTATAATAAATTATAAAGTTTATTTCTTAGTTGGTACAAAGTGAGTATTAAATCATGAAGTCATAAGTTCCAATTCCTTTGGCCAAATTTTTGCTTCTTGTAATTTTTTAATTAAAAATGACGGTTAAAATAATAAATTTAAGGATTTGTTAAAAATATTTTTTCTAACATTATAGTTTTTAATTTAATAACTATTTTAAAAAATATTTTAAAAAAATTGAGCCTCTTTTATAAAACAATTCCTAACTATGAGTTACCTATATTCAAAACTTAAGAAAATACTAAATAATTTCAAACAATTTAGTGTTTATATATTTTAATTTATTAAAATCACTCTTTAATTAAAAATATACAACTAAATTATTTTGAATAAAATTACCTAATTAAATTAATTTAGTTAAAATAAATTGAAAAAATAACATTAAAACGATTATTTAAATTAAAATAAATTTTAAAAATAACATTATAGCATTTATTTAAATATGATATGATATTCCCTTTTAGAAATATATAATTAATAATATTAGACAATTCCAATATTCTAATTAAAATAATATAAATGTAACAAAAATAAATAATATATTTGGAAACTATATCAATTTAAATTATATTGATTACATTTTAAAGATATTAAAAGATGATTACAAACTATATAAATTTGGCAAGTATACATTCAACTTATTATCAATGAAAAGTTTATGTTAGTAATCTTATGACATATAAAATCCAAAATTAAATAAATATTGCGGCAATATAATCCAAAGGTTTATATTAGTAATGCTAGGATTAAAATATTTAAAAAAATAAGTATTTAGTTATTGGCAAAAATAACTATATAGACATCTTTCTTAAAAAATATCAAAAAGATTAAATATGGCATTATACTATTGGTTAAAAGTTTTGGAGGGAAAACTTTTAACCAGAGATTGACATGTGGCAGAAACAGTTTCTGCTTTAGTATTGTTTAGGATTACAAGTAAATATTGTATGTTTCTTAGGTCATCACTTCATTTTTATTTTTTTTATTATTTGAGGAATAGATCATCACTCTTGGGGATTGACTTTCTATTTGGAATATTGAGTTGTTTTTGTTAGACACAGAAACAGAACTGGCTCTCGATCACTTCGTGAGTCGCAATGGTGAATTCGAGACCAAGAAATGAAGAAAATGAAAAACTGAGGTGATCTGGAGACCTAACAATGAGAAATTGAAACACAGAAAGAGAAGACTATGATCAAATTTGATCTGATACCATGATGACCATAGAAGATGAAGAACAAAGAAAGGAGATGAAGAGAACAAAGAGAGATAAATGAACCGAATCAATTGTTACATTCTCCATAATGAATTCAGTACAGAAAAAGAACTATAACAACCTGTTAACTAACTCTTGATAACAGAATTTACATTTTCATTCTACTTCTAATGAAAGAACATTCTAGTTTAACATTTTCAATAATTTAATTGTATATATCTATAAGAACTATTATGCATAATAGAGTACATAAACTTGCTGAGACACAACAGTATATAGTTGACTTAAATAGAGAGGAATGGCCAAAAAAAAGGGAGTGAAAGTGATGTTTCAATACATCCATCCGGCCCTCGCTATATTTATATTGTGTGTGTATGTGTATGTGTAAAAAGGGTTACTATTATAAGGCTATAACTAAGGGTCCACCGTTCAAACATTCCAACATGTATAGGTTTACTTTCTAGTTTCTACACTTTTATCATCACTAAAATAGAAATACAAATCACGGGATATTAAATAATGAATACGTACTATATATTATATATTATACATGTACTCATGTAGGCTAACTCCATCCTATTATGAAGCAGAAGCAGTGTTATGGGCTGTGCGGCTGGCAGTTAGGGAGGGTATTACACATGTAGTCATCGAGAGTGATTGCCATGGAGGTTGTTGGTTGGCTTCAGAGGCGACCGGAGACAAGATCGATGCTCGGGAATGTGCTTCGAAAGGCTGTGGAAGTGGCAAGCGCAGAACTAAGGTGCACCTGGTGCTATGTCCGTCGAAATGGGAACGCTGCTGCTCATTTTATGGCATCTCTACGGCCAGTTGTAGCTTTATTTTCTTATGATGACTCTTTTATGAACCATAGACTTACTGCTATTCTGGTGGATGATTTAGCTAATTAATTTCAATGAAGTGATTGTTTATCAAAAAAAAAATTTATGACCCCTTAAGTTTAGTAGAACGATTAAGAATTAACAGATAATAGGATCGAGATTGTTCATACCAAAGTTATCAGTTTTGGACTGGACTGTAATAATTTTGGTTCGATCCTAGGTCCATATTAAAAAAATAAATAAATTGGGTTCGGGTAAAAACCAAGACCGACTCGAAAATTATGATACTGAATCTACCAGTACGATTGGAACAAATATTTAAATAAAAAAAATTTAAAGAAGACAAATGAAGGGTTGAAAATATTTTTGTATTTTTTAGATAAATAAAAATCTTCTCGTGTTCGATATAGGGATATGTTTTTCTATTAATATTAATCATATCAAAATAAAAACAACTAAAATCATGAAAAAACTACAAGAAAATAAAGATGATTAAGAAAGCGAGACGTAAAACCGATCCACCAACTTAAAAAACCCAAATATGTATGTTGTGGATCTATGCACATACTTTGCTCTATAATACTTGGGCGTGGATTTCTTAATTTGAAACCCAAATATATATATATATATATATATATATATATATATATATATATATATATATATATATATATATATATATAGGGGAGATATCTAATGAGAAGTAACATTTAAATGAGAAGATGAGAAGTAAGCCTTATACCCTTTAGATTAAAATAATTTTTTTTATATGGATATAGGGGACATATCTAATGATAAATATATCAATGTTTTTTTAAAATTATTTTTTATGCTATTTTTTTAGATGATGAATGAAAAAGCTAATTTAAATTAGCATAAAAACCCTAAAATGAACCTTAAATCATCCTCTAGATAAATAGCGTAAAAAATAATTTTTTAAAAAAAACATTGATATATTTCTCATTAGATATGTCCTATATATCCATATAAAAAAAATTATTTTAATCTAAGGGGTATAAGGCTTACTTCTCATCTTCTCATTTAAATGTTACTTCTCATTAGATATCTCCCCTATATATATATATATATATATATATATATATATATATATATATATATATATATGTATGTATGTATGTATGTATGTATGTATGTATGTATGTATGTATGTATGTATGTATGTATGTATGTATGTATGTATGTATGTATGTATATGTGGTGGATATGATGTATAAAACATCATTCACTCTTCGGTCATATGTCCAACTAGTCCAAGTTGTCCGCTAAGTTGATGTTACGCGCATGGATAGTAGGGGTACACTATCTAGTGATAGAGCAATAAAGGAGCCCGCGAACTCATATTTTTGGCTTGTCAACACGAAATCTGGCAATGTCAGCGTTATGTTCCTCTATTGTATTCACTTTGATCTGTTCATTGAAGCATAACGTCCTCTTGGATTAATCTGGGTTTTAAATGCTATCACTATCATAATACTCATCAACGAATTATCCTCTTGCATACTGCTCAACGCAAACGCCTTCATCCTACTGTCAAAACTCAAATCCTTACTATTGTCAGCATTGTAATCTTTTGTTAATTGCCCTCTACCTCTAAAAATAAACTGAGTTGATTTTAGCAACGAATGTTGTCAAAAAGGATGTTAATGCAAGAGCAAAGCTTGCTTACTCATCACGAAGGCCTTTGTCAGCATGTATGATTTTCGCGTTTAGTGTGAGTTATTAATTAAATTATACAAGGATATTTTGGTTAGAAAGTTTGAGGTGGAGTTCTAGCTTAATTTGGATGTGATGGTGAAAATCTAGTTATTTTTTATTAGGAAATCATTCGTGGGCCAGACATATCTGATATCTCAAAAGGCTGATAAAGTCGACAGACAACGAACCATCAAGACGTATCAAGAAAATCTAGTTAATTAGGTCCATATTGACATACTATGATTTCCCCCCTACTAAAATATGGTTAATCCAATTAAAGCTCCAATTTATTCCCAAACTTTAACATCCAATTGTTTTGAACATGAACCAATGCAAAAGTCTACATGATATCGAATCCATCGATGTTTTTAATCCTATAATATTTAGCAATAAGCACTGACTGATATAATTAAGTTGATCGAGATAATTAAAAATAAAAAAACACGTTAGTTAAGATGTTCATGTCTTCCATCAAATATACAAAAATATTCATCTCGATCATAGACATGCATGTAATTAAATAAATGAAAAAGGTAGAAATGCAAGTAGAAGGTGATGATCGAAGCCCAATGTAGTGGAAAAGCCACTATGTATTGATACGTACAAATGCCCAAAAATGACATATTCCATTGAAGCCGGGATCGGAAGGACCATACCCCCTTGCTTCCTCCCTCCCCAACACTTAAAAGAGGGAAACACACACAAACATTTCTTATGCATGCTCCTTTTTGGGCTTCTAGATCAGTAAAATATATTTAATTCCATGTTTTGTGTTGTTTGTTGCACAATAATTAACTTCTTACTCTTAGGTTTCTGTAATTGGTGTAGTGCAGAATGTCGTTACCTTTCTACAACACCAAAAAGAGTAACCCAGAACTAACAACTCAACTAGTAAACTAGTGACTAGTATATCGGAATAGTAAGGAGTCGATCCACAAAGAGATTACCTTTCCAGTCTATCAAATCGCTATCAAAACAGAACAATATCAAGAAATAATTGAATATCAAGACAACTGAACTTAACAAGAGTAACAATAGTGAATTGGTGATAATTAAGAATGATGAGATAGTTTCCCCTACAATTCATCAACAATGGTTATGTCTTTGATCATTGACTTTATCTATCTTTCCTTGTTTGATTCATCTAATGGTGGATCACTCCAACCCTAAGCAATGCAACAATAACAATCACACAAACAAACAAAGATAGGGGAACAACTCCCTAACCCTAATTGGTATAATTGATAAAGTAGAATTGTCAATATCCTGCACACCCAATCAATGCTTTCAGGGGATCAATCAGTTGTGCTGCGCTACTAATCCAATTAACTTGCAACGGTTAATCAAACCTTTAGCATGAAAGCAAATTTCATCAAGGTGACCCATCAAGAGGGAATATATGCAATCAATCAATAACAAACAAAGACATTGAATAAACTAAACTCAGAATAGATAGAAATTAAGTCTCACAAATCATATAACCATGTTTGTGAATTGCAGACGAAACAAAAAAGGTTTAGTTCCTCATGGGAGTTCTTCCTCTCAACATCTCCATAGGAGTTCTCTCTCAAAACATTTCAACAAGTCTCCAGAAGTCTCGGCCAAAATAACATAAATAATAAACCCTAATAGGTCTCCAAAAGACGAAATAGAAATCCCGTATCGGCACGGGCGGCGGGCGCCGTGCTTTAGGCGGCGAGCGCCCTTTCATCAGCAGGCTTATTCTTCGATTTGTACATTCCAATCCAAGCCAACTTCCTTCCACACCTCTTTCTAGCCTTCTTCACATGTTTCCTCAGGTTCCTAGCTCTCCAAACTCATCCCTGGCAAGCCATAGATTTGTCCTTCCAGCTTCGGGACATAAATCTGCAGAAAAGCATAAAAAGAGCGTAGATTCCAAACTTGCTAGACTCAACACTAACGACTCGAATTACTCAAATAAACACGAAATAAACTATCCTAGACTCCTTAACAACTACCTATAATACCTATATAAAATACACATTATCAGTAATACATAAAATCTGCATCATAGTTGTTGAAGGAGATCGATCTTGAACCCTAGCTTGACCCTCCGACGCTCAACTCAGTTCTCGTCCATCCATAATCTGAATCTATCCCTCTCTTATTTATACTAGTCGAGTATTAAATAAAAGAAACGGTTACGATATTTAATAGAAGAAACTGTTACCATATTTAATTCGGTCAAGACCCTTTAATGCATGAAACCGTTACCGTATTTAATAGGCGAAACGGTAACCGCATTAATGCTGGTCAATGCCGTATTGAATATTCGATACCGCATAAATAATAGACGTCGATCTTAACTGTTATTTAGGATAATTAAAAATGATCGACTTACTTGGTAAAAGACCAGAATGCCCTTGTTCTATGATGACGGGATTTTTCCTATCACAAATGCCCCTCGGGTTTCTTCTTCATATCTCAATGATGAAGGAAGCCGAAAAAAGTATGTTGCGAAGTTTGTCGAGTGAGCGACGCTTTTGCCATAGATGGTAATCGCTTGACTCGTAGTTAGTCATTGGCCATAAGTGGTTATCGCTGGCCATAATTGGCTATTTCCGGAGGCCGTAAGTGGTGATTTTCAGGGGTTGTAAGTGGTGATTTCCAATGGCTGTAAGTGGCGATTTCGGTGGCTCTAAGTGACGATTTCCGTGGGCCGTAAGTGGCGATATCCGGGGGCAGTAAGTGGTGATTTTCGTGGGCCGTAAGTGGCGATTTTCGATGGCCGTTAGTGGCGATTTCTGGTGGCCGTAGGTGACGATTTCTGGGGACCATAAGTGGCGATTTTCGGGGGCTGTAATTGGCGATTTCCGGTGGCCATAAGTGGCGATTTTCGCTGGCCGTAAGTGGCGATTTTTGGGGGCCGTAAGTGACGAGTTCCTGTGGTCGTAAGTGACGATTTCCGAGGGTCACAAGTGGCGATTTCCGGTGGCCGTAAGTGGCAATTCTTTTGCCTTTACTGGCATTTGCTTGGCCATAAGTGGCGAATCTTCGCTTGAATAGTTGTTGTAGCTTTGAAGATGTCGTTTCATGACATCTATAGGCGTTGGACCTGGTAAAAAAAATGTTATACTTCTACATAACTTACAACAATTAAGCCATTGGAAGAGTGGTCTTGTAATGTGTAGTGCCCCTAGCATGTTATATGCCCCTGCACACAATCTATATATTTTTGCGGAGAAGTAGTATGCTAAAAATCTAGCTTGCAAGAGCTACACATTCATCTTTCAATAAATATTTTAAAGGATAATATTAATAAACAACCATGTCTTCACTAAGAAACTCTTCGCAAGCAGGAGTAGAAAACTTGGCTCACGAATTCCTTGCTTTGGGTAATAGGATTCTCGGCAGTCTTCATTGTTTCCAATTTTGCTGTAGTGTCATTTTTTACCTGGCTAGGAGCTGGCTTTGGGTAAAATACCAAACCTCTAACTTGCTTTTTGTCTCTTTATACTCTTGATGCCTCAAATCATTTTGGTTGCCCCATTGTACTTTGTAGTATTTACTCTTGCCCCAATATCGGTTGTGAGAATAGAATCCATACTCTCCTTAGGAAGTACACCCAATGCTTGTTGCTCATACTTCTCTATAAACACCTATTCAAGACTACAAACCACGTAGAGCGAACAAAAACAAAAGCACAAGGCACAACCCACTATCCAAGAAACAAGTGTAAGAACATGATCAAGTCAACTCAACCACATAATCGATCGAACCAACAAAGATGTGTATATTTGTATATATAAGTCAAATTCACTCCTATATTTGCAAGGTTAGATGATGAAAATCATATATATGGACTCAAAGACACTGAGCAAATAGATGTTAACGAATAGAAACATAAAAAATAATACTTAACCATATATGCATCCGTAAAGTATTTCTAAAATAAATATACGAGTTTCAAAAATTAAAATTCTGCGGCTAAATCAATATAGAAGGACAAATATGTTGTACGCTTAGGCTTGTGAAGCTAAGATAATGAAAGTTGCATAATAAAAATGTGTTACCTAGACCCACTAAAAGTTGGACCTTTTTCTGCTAGGATCTTAAATGTGCAGCTCAAGCCGTAATTTTTGAGAACTTTAGGGTTGCTTTTGTAATTAATCCAAACATGTCCATAAGTCATCTTCTTCTAGGGTATGCAGAAGGCGGCGGCGACGCAGGACTTCAAAGCGGCCTCCTCGGCGTCGTCGACGTCCATCTTGGCTTGATGATTGAGCGTCCGTACAGATTTCCAACGAGATCTCGAATTCAAGCATTAATAAGGCATCCTCGACCATTGTCCCGCCTTTGGCCTCGACCTCGACGGTGGTGAAGGATCCTTAATTAACGGCGAATTCGGGTGGCCCCGGCCTCCCCCATCGCTACCAATGTGTTCTCGAGTTTAGAAGCCGGTAGCGGAGACGCCTCTACTGGGGCGGGCAGTGGCCAGCCAGGGCCGTGCCGATATTTTGGAAGGCCCTGTGCTAAAAATTTAGTTACCCTATTCATAGTGTCAGTGAATTTAAAAGTACTATAGTTGTATTAGATAAACTGTTTTGCTATTGCAATGTTGTTTGAATTTTTGGTATGCTTAAAACTAAAAAATCTATAAAATATTAAAATTTCAAGGTTATAATTTTATACCCCGATATTTATTATTAATAGGTATAGAGTTATTAAAAAATAAAAATATTTTTCTATAATTTTAAGTTTCCTAAAAAAAATGTAGAAAAGTCCAAATAATTTTTAATATGAGATGGAAGACGTAACACATTTATTTTTGAATAAAAAAAATATAACTCTATTTATGCTTACAAAAGGTATAAAAATACAACGACCCTGTATAATCACTAATTTTTTCCAACAATGATTTTGTATGAAGGTGCTCATAAAGAAAAGAAGAGAGGGTTGAAATCCAGAATATATGCAGTGAATAATGATAATAATAATTTAATATGGTTATCCTTTTTTAAAAAAAGAAGAAGTTTACTGAAAAGGTAAAAGAAAGAGAATTTAATCGAAAAAGAAATTAAAAAAAATAGAAAAGTTAAGGACTATTAAAAAAAAGAATCGAAAAGGTTAAATTAAAAAAAATAAAAAAGGTAAGGAATTAAAAAAAATCGAAAAGGTTAAAAAAATCGAAAAGGTTCGAACACTAGTTGAATGAGCCACCCTTCATATTGTTTGGGATCTCTAACCACCAACTCAAACACAGCAACTTGTCTCTTTTTGGAAGATATCTTTTGTATATAGTAAAAGTGGAGTATAATGATATTGGACTCCAAAATTTTTGGGGGCCCTGTTCTGTTAGGCTGCTTGATCGGTCTAAAATTAACACCCCACAAGCGTACGATGTCAATTGTAGTAATCGAGTGTCGAATCTCAGGGACTGTGTGAATACCAATTGCAAAACCTCAACCAGTTTACTAAGCCAAATAAGCGAAGTGATTTTTGACGGAATGAGAAAATAAGAAAAGGAATTATAACAAATTGCAAGTTTTTGTGAATATATGATGAGAAACATTCCAGAGTCAGAGTTCACCACAACAATGCATCCTCGATAGACTATATAATTTTCATGCCTGAACAAATTGAAAAGAGATATTTGAAGGTAAACTATCTAAAGTCATTATCATTCAGCCTAGGCATGTTGCAATAACTATGTCCGTTTCAATTAATTACCACTCAGCTTACGCTTGTTGCAGAATTAATCAAGTTGGACTCATTAAGCCCTTAGACCCTAGCGAGAAAATCGATCAAACAATCGCAGGCGCGATCTGCATAACCAACTCAAACCTAGATTGTCTATGATAGTTTAATATCCTCAAGAGAATTAAATAGATTGCTCATAAACAATTCTCAAGTTCAATCCATGTTTTCCAACAACTTTGTCTATGTATCCAATCTCAATTCGCATCCGGCGCATATTGAACATCAAAAGAATTCCAATCAATCATAGGATTAATCGGACTAAGCACTCATGGATCGAATCAAACAAACAATAGAATTGATTCAGGCAATCATACGCACATGTCTATCTCAGCATCGTTGGGATCACCCCAACCCCAGAACAAGAAAATTAGCCAGACATAGATTCAGACACAATCAAAGAATTCATGATGAAAGAATATAAGACTAGATTAACAAAACTTATTCTTGAATCCAGCAAAACAAACCTTCAAGAAGAAATCTCTGAAAGAGCCTAATGTCTGCAACTATCGTTTTTGACGTGAAAATTGGACGTCCCTTCTCTAACCCTAATTCTCTATCTATATTCCTAAAAGAAAAATCTGAAAATAATCCTAAAATAATAATAAATATAATAAAAAATCTTTCGGCAAAATATAAAACCGAATAAATAATCCCGACAAACTGGCGCTGAGGACAAGTATCGACTCGATACTTATGAGTATCGACTCGATACTTCACTACTGTAAGGCAATCTTTCACTCGAAAGATTAAGGTACCGAGTCGATAGTTGCAAGTATCGACTCGGTATGTCGTGATTGTCTTCTCTGTTCGGTATACCGACTCGATATGTGTGGGTTCCGAGTCCGATTCCGCATTGTTTCTTTGATTTTGATCTTGAAAGCTCTCTTGCCTCGACTCATGCCTCTCGAATGCTCTCTATGGACATACTCCGACTTCAAGGATCATCCTCGAACATGACTCATTCCTTGCTCATTTTCCTTGGCTCGTTAGATATTCCAAAATATGCACCGAAACACCTGAAATTTCACACACACCATGTGTAGACCTCTATATCTGAAATAACACATAAATCACATAAAAACACATATAAAGTGACACTTAATAAACATAAAACCTACTCACAAGACATCTAAAAGCACATAAAATAAGATGATATCAAAATACCCTATACTTGGACCTTGCTTGTCCCCAAGCAAGACTAATTAGATCAAACCACAAGTGCAAGATAGAGTATTTGCCTCAACTTATTCAAGCCCTTTTGGAAATAATAATACTATCAAAATCTCAAGACAAGTGCCATCATATCATGTTTCCCCATTACAAAAGTCCCAAACCTCACATGGATGTTTTATGTGAATAACTCTCACTCAAATGTGTATAAGGAATGAAATTTATGCTCGGTCTCAACAATTGTGCTTATTTATACCATAGGCTTGCCCAACGTTCTACATCTCCACCGCTTGAGATCATGCACACAACAATAATCATGAGGAGTTATATAATGGTTGTAATGGTTAAGGTAAAGGAAATAAGGTGTGGAAATATATAGGCTATGTGGTGCAAAAATCCGGGAAAAAGGCGCCAAAGAGCAACCAGTAAAACACCAATACCAACAACTTCACAAACCAAACCAACTCATACCCAACTCCATCACAAATAATGCATTATCAATTAAGCACTTCAGACTTCAATCAACAATTTTTCTTTCTTTTTTTCTTTGTTTCTCACTCTTTTCATACCTCTCTAGCTTCAACACCGCTTTGCGCGAATACAAACATTTGTGATGAATGCACCCGGTTACTAAGTGTCTCAGCACCTCACTTGTATATTTTCCTCCTTGTGTGAATTTTATTCTCCACAAGCAGGATCGATTACTAACCGTATTTTTTTTTCTTCTTGACTTTTGCCCAGGAGTGAATTTTACCCTCCTTTTATCCCAAGGAATTTCTACAACATCGCATAAATAATTCAAAGCAGGATAAATTAAACACATGCCACCAATGATCTCCACCCTATACTTGGCTTTTTGTCACTCCATCATCACAACCATTCAATAAAATCATACCAATTTTCCAGACAGATAAAAAGGCTTAAATAATATGGCTTGGATAATTTTTGTGGAGCTTCCAAAGAATAGGCTATAGGCTCAAAGGGGTTTCAAACAGAGGGATCATGTAAAAGGTAGGTAAAGAGAGGGAAAAAAATGGCTAATGAAATCAATGCCTCAATCAATTTAATGTTATGTACACAAATCATATAATGCAACCTCAAATAAGAGTCTAAAGCAAGTTCTGAAGATAGCAACAAAAGTGAGTGTCACACATGAAAAGGAAAGAGAATACCCACATAAACGTTAGTCATTTAGGTTTAAATCTCACAAGGCTTTTGTTTAGGGGCTAAGTCATGCTTGTCTTAACAAATAACTCCATGCTAGGCAATTTATCAAAAGATAATGACATAAATATAAGGCGAATCTTAGCATCGTAGGCAAGTACTCCATCATTGTGGTAGTTAACATATTTAGGGTACATCAATCATCCATATAAGCTTGCAACAACCATGACGACTTAACATAGAACTTCTAACACAAATACTTATAACATAGACTCCAAATAAAAAGACTCAAGAACATAAGAATTTCAACTAGTCTTCAGGTAGGCTTCAACATCAGGACTGTCAAGCCCCTGAAACATAAAAGACATATATATAAACATATAATAACATAATAACCCACCCCATACTTAAAACCTACATTGTCCCAATGTAGAATAAGAAATAAAGGGTAAGAGAGACTCACATAGAACTACTGGTGTGGTGGTGGCTGATAGGGACGGCCCGTCAGGTGCTCCCATATCTGCTGCTGCAACTGAAAGGATTGGGTGTTCTGCTGCTCGATCGCAGTCAACCGGTTCAGAATACCGGATTGCTGCTGCTGTATATGCTCGTGACCAAGCGCCAAAGAGCCCACTCTGGGGATAAGTCATACATGTCCTCCCTCAATGTCCGAAACTCGTCGGCCCGCTGAAAGGGTGTATATGTAGGCTGGTGCCAATCATCTGTGTCCATCGCAACCTGGTTGTCTGAGTGATGTCTATCATCTGCGTTTGCATTAGCACCTTCCTCATCATCGCTAGACTCCTCAGACTCCATACCCTCGATCAACGGGACCGGCTGACCAGTCCAGTTTTCAAACCAATTCCGACGCTCTAAGACACACATGTGCTGGGGGTTGAACTCACAATGGCGACGGTCCCCAGTCTTCAGGGCGAGGTGGGGCACAGAATTGATGATCTTAATCATCCTCTGGGCAGTCAAATAGGGAATGTCTACCCAACCAGGAGCAATATGTGTGTATCGATTGAGGTCAACCCGAAAACGAACAGCAAGAGCTGCAATCATACCTCCTATAACGAGATGATTGGATGGGTTCCTGGCGAAGTAGAAAAGGTGACTTGCTAACTCGAAGCCAATGTTGATGGGTCGCCTACTAACAAGGCTCTCAAGAATCCTAAGCTCGCTAGTCTTCACCTTGTTCTGCTCATGACGAGCGAAGATAGTCCAGCCCAGGAGTTGATGGAAGATACGGAAGCAAGGGTTAATGATGTCAGCGCTTGAGGACTTGCTTCCTAGGAACTGGCCCTTTCCAGTCATCCTGTACCAGAATCTATGAAGGAAGAATCGGGTAAAAAAGGCACTAATGAGTAACAAAAGTAAGAAAAACAGCTGGTTCCAAGCATTGACAGTGAGATTGCCTATAAACAGGTGACGCAGTTGCTTGGTGGAGAGCTGGATTTGATTGGGAAGTGAAGAATCGGTGATCTACAGCCTGCAATTCACCAATCAACAGACGGTTATATCACAGACTGACAGTATCCCAAAATTTATCAACATTTCCTGCAGATGATTACTTCTCAATGTCATTTTCCCTTTTTTTTTAATAAAAAAAGAAATCCAAAGTACCATGAATCATCATAAGCTATAATGCAAAATTAGCTCAAAAGCATGGTCATAAGCTACAACAATGCAAAATTGACTCTTTCAAGGTCAAACAAGCAAAATTCACTACTGAGTTTTAAAGCAGTGTACAGAGCTATCTCTTTCTGCATAGGAAGTAGGGACAAAAAGAAATATATAAATGCTAGATAAACAGGCCTGTAAATGAAGGTATGCCTCAAATATGTCAATAAAAATGACAATTGTATTGGAGTATAACTAATGTAGTGTGCATTAAAGCTACATTAACTGTATTGGAGTATAACTAATGTAGTGTGCATTTAAACTACATTAACATAAATAAGAGCGTAAGAGCATTACATCTGATTGATACAAACCAAAAATCTGAAGATAACCAAGAATAATTAGTCATCCACACCAAGCATGAAACTAATTAAGGGGACAAAACACCAAGCCTGGATGCTAATAAGACTGGTCACTCAGCTAACCAATGTCAAACGTGAACCATAAAGATTAAATGCATGCCATACTCCACAAAAGCAGCCTAAATAGATAATAAAGTTGTGGAACTATATTCTTTTATAATTGGTTGCAGACTAGTGGTACAGATTCCTAGAAGCAATCAACAAGGTACCTGATAGAATGCGAGGCATTGGAGAACAAACTTGTCCATGGATTCGAGTTCCAAATCTAAGGCAGCATCATAATCTTTGACCTATAATTTCATCAACGATCAAATAAAAATACATTGAGATCCTAAACCAAGAAATACGAGAAAAAAAGGGAGCAGAAGTTCTTAATACCGCTTCTTTGAACTCTCCAATAGCATGGTGGCAAGAAGCTCTAAGATACAAACACTCCACATTTGAGCTGTCAATACTAAGCGCTGTAGATAAATCATTAATGGCATTCCTGATTCACTCAATTGCACAACTTTAAGTTAAAAATAATAAACATGAATTTTCAAAGCTGAAAAAAAAAAACGTAGTAGTGCGAAGTCTATGCATTGAATTCATTATGGAAAGTCCATTACAAATATGTATAGCCCCACTTTATGATTATCCAATTTGCAGTGTCCCTCTAGGTACCACAGCTGAAGGTAACAAGTGAACATCAACCTTCTCAAAGGGATGACAAGACACAACCTAACAAGTGAATAGGTGAGGCAGTAATACCAATGGCACTGACATTTCTAAGAAATGGCTTTGTAAAAGCTCAAATATCAATATGCTAAGAAAATCCTAACGAACTAATTTGCATGCTCTCCCCCCCCCCCCAAAAAAAGAGATAAAATACATAAAATTATATGAAATGGCAACTAATGGGCAAGATCATCAATAATACCTGTGATCTCCCATCCCATGATTAAGCAGTCCTTGCATGTAGTATGCTTTGGAAAACCTGTGTTGGATATCACAAAGAGACAAAAAGTAAATGGATGTGCCTTTAGAAAACAAGAACCAAATCGACCGGTGATTCAATTTTACAATTCAGCGGACAAAATAAAGGATGCCAAAGTGGAATATTATGTGGTATGCTAGCTCAGATATACAATTACAATAGGAGAAGAAACATTAGAAATCCATAAATTTTAAACTACCAACCATAAATGAACCCTAAATTGAAATTAGAAATCCACAAATTTTAAACCCTAACTCAAATATACAATTACAATAGGAGAAGAAACATTACCTTTCGAGGCCACATCGGCGACGATGCTTGGGTTGGCTCCGTTCTGGCACCAACGACAGTAAGGGGCGGGTTCAGGCTCTTGATGTCAGCATCGGAAGGCAGGAAGCGACAAAACCGGCTTCGAGTTGCAAGGTGCGAGAGAGAATGATAGACAAGAGATTAAGAAAGAGATCTCGAAATGAAGAGGAGAGGCATGAGATAAAGAAAGAAGAACGAGATCTGGGAGAGGGAGGTTGGGAGTTTAAGAGAGCCATAGGAAGGGAGATACGTTGTAGATCTGTGTTTTCATGGAGGCGAAAGCGGAGGGTCGGGGTGAGAGAGAGAGAGGCGGATGGTTAGTAGAGAGCCATAGGAACGAGATCTGTGTTTTAGGGTTTCCGTTTCTTTATTTTTTTTTTCCTTTTTTTTAACCAGGGAAATTAGCCACGGTGAATATATACCGAAGCTATCCGGTGGGCTTATGTTTTTTTTTTTTTAACCAAATTGCGACGGCAAATACCCGCCAAAGCTACCAAGCGTAGCTAATTGTGTTTTTTCTACCCAATTGCTACGGAAAATTCCTACCGAAGCTATCAGGCGTAGCTAATTTGTTTATTTTTTGTAGTGACAAGAACTCCTTAGTGAGAGCTGGGTAGGCCGAAAGGTCCATGATGAGGATTGGGGAAATTCTCCCATGAGCGCATAATCTCTCGATCTCTGCATGGCAGTTGATGGTCTCCATGTCATCCTGATGAAAGTACTTAGGTCCATAATGGTGGGCATCCTTGAACAAATCGAACTTCTCTCGAAGCTCGATGGAGTCGAACACCACCCTATCAAGCCGAGATTGGGATGAAGATGATGCTCCTGCGTGTTTGCTTCTCCTACTCATTATGACCTCCACCAAACAACCACACAAAAAACAAAGAGAACAAACAAACATGTCGATGAGCTAGGGGTTAAACAATCACTTAAATAAACGCAGTCAATCATAAAGCGAGTGGTGCTCCAACAAAGACAGTAACCACAAAGAGTAACCCCATACTTAAAATAATAGCCATCCGACAAAATAGCGCAATAAAGCAGGATGACCCTACATCATAGGTCCCCATCTCAATAGTGAAGTATACAAATTCAGCATGTATTATGGAAGGGGAAACTATATAATAGCTCAGAAATAATTGACATACTCATACCCACTTCCACTATCAATCAATTTCCCAAAGCACCAAATCAAGAAAGTTCTTGAACATATCATTCCAAGCACGCACGAACAACATCCTAGGTATTCAAGAACAATCAATCTCCACAATTTTAATCAATAACCTTCTCAACAAACCAAAATTTTCAATTTTCCCTTGAACCTCCAACTCACCTTCAATCACCTAAACCCTAAATATCTCAAACATTCTCTACAAAATTTCAACCAAAAGACAACAATTAGATGAAGAAGAGAAGGAATGAGAGGGAACATACCACAAATCTTTAGATCCGATTGCAATTAGGGGTTTAGATAAGATTTGGGGGTAAGGGGATTTGGTGGCTGCGGTGCACAGTGGGGCAGAGGCGGCGGTGGCGGCTGTGGTCTGCGTCGGCGGCTGGTGTGCTCGGCACTGGTTGCTGCTGGTGAGCGGCGCGATGGCGCACAACGAGGCAGAGGGAGCGGGTGAAGGGAGGAAGTAGAAAGCTTGAATGAGCCTGGGTTGAGGTATCGAGTCGGGAGTTGTGAGGAGAGAGACCCGTGGTCTCTTTTTCAGCTTTTCCATAATAATTTTAATTTTTTTTATTTTTTTCGAAAAGTAAAGAGAGAAAAGAAAAATTAAAAAAAACCACAGCAATTCTAAAATAAACTAAAAAAAACTAAACTAGAAAAACCAAGATACGAAGGGCTGAATTTAAATTTTTTTTATATTAACTAGGAGATTAATAAATAAAAACCTATTCTAGAGTAACAAAAATGAAAGAAAGAAAGAAAACATACCTGGGTTGCCTCCCAATAAGCGCTTGGTTTTTAGTCGTCAGCCTGACTTTCAGAAACTATTTAGACTTTTGGTAATATAAGGTGGATCAGTCCCACCTTTCCAACTGGATTCCCATCATAATACTTCTTTAAGCGCTGCCCATTCACCTTAAACTCGCCCCATTTTTCATTCCATACCGTTACGACACCATGGGGATGAATCTTTCGGACCTCAAATGGGCCACTCCAACGAGATTTAAGCTTGCATGGAAAAAGCTTCAAGCGAGAATTGTAGAGTAATACTAACTCACCTTCCTCAAGCTCTTTTGGGACAATGCGCTTATCATGCCACCTCTTGGTCCTTTCTTTGTAGATCCGGGCATTCTCATAAGCGTCTTGTCTCAATTCCTCTAGCTCTTGGAGTTGAAGCATTCTTTTCTCGCCTGCTGACTTTGCATCAAAGTTGAGTGCCTTGATAGCCCAATATGCCTTGTGCTCCAATTCAACCGAAAGATGACAAAATTTGCCATAAACTATGCGATAAGGAGACATGCCCAAAGGAGTCTTGTAGGCAGTCCTATATGCCCACAATGCATCGTCAAGCTTGCTTGCCCAATCCTTCCGACTTCGAGAGACTGTCTTCTCTAAAATACTTTTGATCTCTCTGTTATATACTTCAACCTGACCACTAGTCTGAGGATAATAGGGAGTAGCCACATGATGATTGACCCCATACTTCTTCAAAAGTGCTTCAAAACTCCTCTCAATAAAGTGTGAACCACCATCACTAATGAGAACTCGCGGAACTCCAAATCTAGGGAAGATGGTGGACTTCATGAACTTTGCCACAACCTTAGAATCATTGGTAGGCGTGGCTATGACTTCTACCCACTTAGAAACATAATCCACAACAACCAAGATATACTTGTAGACGCCAGAGTTGGGAAAGGGGCCCATGAAATCTATTCCCCAAACATCAAAAAGCTCGACCTCCAGAATGGTATTGAGTGGCATTTCATTCCGTCTGGAAATGTTTCCTGAGCGTTGGCACTCATCACAAGACACCACAAACCTTTGCGCATCCTTTAACATGGTGGGCCAAAAGAGTCCTGATTGTAGAATCTTGGCAGTAGTCTTGAAAGCTTTTGCATGTCCTCCCGTGGGGAGGGTATGACAATGTCGCATGACACTCTCAACTTCTTCCTCTGGAATACATCTCCTAAAGATTTCATCGCTACCCTGCTTGAAGAGAAGAGGCTCATCCTAATAATAGTGCTTAGCATCATGGAGGAATTTCTTCTTCTGATGGAATGATAACCCAGGCGGAATTTCCTTGCAAACAAGATAGTTCACAATATCAGAATACCATGGAAGCCCCTTGGTTGAGACGTTCAGAAGTTCCTCATTGACATCAAATATAGCAGAAACAGTGCCTTAAAATAAGCGATCATCTGGGAAGGAATCATCAATCGGCCTCAAATCATCAACTTCCTCTATTTGCTCCAAAGGAAGTCTAGAAAGGTGGCATGCTACAAAATTTTCCGCTCCTTTCTTATCCTTGATCTCAAAATCAAATTCTTGCAACAAGAGGATCCATCGAATAAGACGCGGTTTAGCATCCTTCTTCTGCAACAAGTAGCGGACTGCAGCATGGTCGGTGTAAACAATCACCTTAGAGTAGACGAGGTATGACCGAAACTTCTCAAAGGCGTAGACTACTGCTAGCAATTCCTTTTCTGTGGTGGTGTAGTTCATCTGAGCAACATCTAAAGTCTTGCTAGCGTAATATATGACATGAAGCTTTTTATCCTTTCTTTGTCCAAGGACAGCGCCAACTGCATAATCGCTCGCGTCACACACAATTTCAAATGGAAGATCCCAAT
This sequence comes from Persicaria maculosa, assembly GCA_963922045.1. Taxonomy (NCBI): domain Eukaryota; kingdom Viridiplantae; phylum Streptophyta; class Magnoliopsida; order Caryophyllales; family Polygonaceae; genus Persicaria; species Persicaria maculosa. The sequence continues at coordinate 20,926,582 of OY998252.1, read as the reverse complement.
CTGGGGATTGCATGATAGGAGCGGATACCAAAGCTTCTTTCAACCTGCGAAAAGACTCAAGACACTCTGGGGAAAAGTTGAAGGGTACATCCTTCACTAAAAGGTTAGTCAATGGCTTAGGAATTTTAGAAAAATCACGAATGAATCTCCTATAAAAGGCAGCATGACCTAAGAAACTCCTAATTCCTTTGATAGAGGTTGGAGGTGGAAATTTCTCAATCACTTCAATTTTTGTTTTATCCACTTCAATTCCTCTACTAGAAACTAGGTGACCAAGAACAATACCTTCATACACCATAAAATGGCATTTTTCCCAATTCAAAACCAAATTAGTCTCTTCACACCTTTTTAAAACTCTAGCCAGGTTAGACAAACATGCATCAAAGGAAGAACCATACACAGAAAAATCATCCATAAACACTTCCATAATATCCTCAATCATGTCATAGAATATAGCCATCATGCATCTTTGAAAAGTAGCGGGTGCATTGCACAAACCAAAAGGCATCCTTCTATATGCAAAGGTTCCATAAGGGCAAGTAAAGGTTGTCTTTTCTTGGTCATATGGGTGAATAGGAATTTGCCAGAACCCACTATACCCATCAAGATAGCAAAAGTGTGAATGCTTAGCTAACCTCTCTAAGACTTGATCAATAAAAGGAAGTGGAAAATAGTCTTTCCTAGTAGCTGTATTCAGTTTTCTATAATCAACGCACATTCTCCAGCCAGTTACAGTCCTAGTAGGAATTAACTCATCATTTTGGTTTTTAACAACAGTCATACCACCCTTTTTAGGAACCACATGAACAGGACTAACCCACTTACTATCAGAAATAGGGAAAATTATTCCCGCATCTAACAATTTCAGAACCTTCTTTAGCACTACTTCTTTCATGTTGGGATTAAGTCGTCTTTGGTGCTCTATAGTGGGTTTATGATTATCTTCCATGAAAATTCTATGCATGCACAAAAAAGGTGGAATCCCTTTCAAATCATCAATTGAATACCCTATAGCTTTTCTATGTAATCGAATGATAGATAAAAGTTTTTCAACCTCAATATCACTCAAATTGGCATTTATAATGACAGGGTATGTAGAGTTAGGGCCTAGGAATTCGTACCTTAAAGAAGCGGGAAGCGGTTTCAGATCGAGCGCAGGAGGATCGACTTGAGCTACAGCAGACGCTGACTCAGAATTTTCTTAAGATTGCACAAGTATCAACTTGGTAGGTATGTGGTATCGAGTCGATACTTCGTGATTCTGGATTTTCCATTCTTCCGACTCGATACCTTGGGGGTTTCGACTCTCGGTACTTTCTGGGCTTCGAGTCCTAAGCTTTCCGAGAGGGTTCCTTCGAGCTCGGGTGCCTCAGGCAATGCTTCCAAGTCATCCACTGCATCAGCTAGGAGTGGTTCATGGTCTCGAGTCATGACGCTAGCGGTTAGGCAAGCTTCAAGTGGATCATGTATGATGATGGACATCATATGCTCTTGCACACCCTTGTCTACCTCATCATCCTTGCAATATTCATCCTCAAAAGCAGGAGTTTTCACAGTCCTATTAAAATCATACTCAATTCTCTCATCCCCAACATTAAAGGCGAGGATTCCCTACCGGACAAAAATTTCTATTCCTGCAGTAGCTAAGAATGGTCTAATAAGTATAATAGGCACATGATAATTAGCATCAATATCCGGGACAACAAAATCAATAGGCACATAAAATTTATCTAATTGGATAGGAATATCCTTCAGGGTGCCTTCCGGGTGAGCAATTGTCCTATCCGCCATCCAAAGTTGCATTTTAGTTGGCTTAAGTTCACCAAAATCAAGCTTTTTGAAAATCGATAGTGGAAGTACACTAACGCTAGCACCTAAATCACATAAAGCATTATAACTGAAATCACCAACAGTAATAAGTACACAGAAACTACCTGGATCCTTGAGCTTGGGTGGCATCTTGTTCTGGATCAGTGCCGTGCTTTCCTTACCAAGAGTTGCTACTTCACCTTCGTTGAGCTTCCTTTTGTTGGAGAGAATCTCCTTAAGGAATTTCGCATATGACGGCATCTCTTTCAAAGCTTCAGTGAATGGAATGTTTAGATGTAGTTTCTTGAGAACCTCCATAAAATTCTCATATTTCTTTTCCAGCAGGGCTTGATTCCTCTTTTGCGGAAATGGAAGGGGAGGTTTGAATGGCGGTGTTGGCACATATGACGCCTCCTTCTCTGGCTGTTCTGGTGCCTTAACTTCCCCTTGTTGGTGTGATGTTTGCACTTCCTTAGCCTTAGATGTCTCAGGCTTCTGCACTTCCTCCAGTTGCTTTCCACTTCTTAGGGTCACTACAGCTATGTGACCCTTTGGATTTTCATCGCTCTTTCCTAGCAGGTGACCAGATGGTCTAGGAGTGTTGATGGCGAGTTGAACCATTTGGGTTTCAAGCATCTTGAATTGCGCCTCAGTCTTAACTTCTACTTCACGATTCCTGGCTTCTGTTGCATTTTGATTGGCCAGTACTTGCTTTAACATCTCCTCTACGCTGAGTGATGATGTCTCTCGAGCTGGTGCTTGGTTTCCCTGTTGCCTCTATTGGAATCCAGGAGGTGGATTTTAAGCTCCCTGATTGTTAGCATAGGAGAAGCCTGGATGATCTCTAGCACGGGGGTTATAGTTGTAGTTGTTGTTGTAGCCTTGACCCCTATTGAAATTTCCAGCATAGTTAGCTTCTTCCTCTTTTAGGTCACCATTCTGGGAAGCAAACAACTCGCAGGTCGAGATGGTGTGAGTGGTAGCGCCACAACATTGACAAGGTACTGCAGATTTTGAAACTGAAGACGTTGATGGCCTTGTAGGGATTACATTTTCAAGCATCTGCTTTATGCTCTTGACTTCAGAGGAGAGAGCATCAAACTTGGCATCCCTATATATCTCCGTGTTTACCTCAAACAACCCAGCTTGCCTTTTCGAATTCAAAGACCCTCTAGATGATGAGTATCTTCCATAGTGCTTAGCGGTCTTTTCAAGAAAATTCCAAGCTTCGTCTGCAATCTTATCCACAAAGGTTCCTCCAGATGAGGAATCAATGAGTACCCTGGTAGCGTCATTAAGAGCCTTATAAAAGATCTCCAAGAGATTGATTTTCGGCTCTCCATGTTGAGGACAATCAAGCAAAAGGTCCTTTAACCTTTCCCATGTTTCATAAAGATTCTCTCCAGCTTGTACCAATTCTTTGCTCGTCCCCGCAAAGAGAATGAGAAACCTCGCAACATAAGCTCTTCCGCCGTAACATTGTGCATCTTCACCATGTTCATCGGCTCCTTAAATGTGGTTAAATGCTGGTGAGGATTCTCATCAGGACCACCTCCAAATTGATTCTGAGCAATCATGTTGATGAGGGCGGGCTTCAGCTCAAAGTTGTTTATGTTAATTGTCGGAAACACAACCCCAGGAGTAGGAACAAATTGTGTGGGGTTCATCCGTTGCCACAGAGTCTGCGGTGCAACATCATTGTTAACCAGCTGCTGGTTGTTCAAGTTGTCTCCCATCTCGTGATCCCTGACTCTTTGTGCAGCAAGCCTTGTGCGAAAAGTCCGTTCAATCTCACGATCAAACGGTAAGAGATTTCCTGAGCTTCTAGATCTTCGCATAAAAGTCACAACACAAACCTGAAACCACAGACAAAAGAAAACAAATCAAAAATAACAAAAAGACTTAGAAAAACCAATTGATGTTACACAAGTGATATTATCGACAGTCCCCGGCAACGGCGCCAAAAACTTGATCGGTCTAAAACCAACACCCCGCAAGAGTACGGTGTCAATTGTAGTAATCGAGTGTCGAATCTCAGGGACTGTGTGAATACCAATTGGAAAACCTCAACCAGTTTACTAAGCCAAATAAGCGAAGTGATTTTTGACGGAATGAGAAAATAAAAAGAGGAATTATAACAAATTGCAAGTTTTTGTGAATATATGATGAGAAACATTCCAGAGTCAGAGTTCACCACAACAATGCATCCTCGATAGACTATATAATTTTCATGCCTGAACAAATTGAAAAGAGATATTTGAAGGTAAACTATCTAAAGTCATTATCACTCAGCCTACGCATGTTGCAATAACTATGTCCGTTTCAATTAATTATCACTCACCTTACACTTATTGCAAAATTAATCAAGTTGGACTCATTAAGCCCTTAGACCCTAGCGAGAAAATCGATCAAACAATCGCAGGCGCGATCTGCATAACCAACTCAAACCTAGATTGTCTATGATAGTTTAATATCCTAAAGAGAATTAAATAGATTGCTCATAAACAATTCTCAAGTTCAATCCATGTTTTCCAACAACTTTGTCTATGTATCCAATCTCAATTCGCAGCCGGCGCATATTGAACATCAAAAGGATTCCAATCAATCATAGGATTAATCGGACTAAGCACTCATGGATCGAATCAAACAAACAATAGAATTCATTCAGGCAATCATACGCACATGTCTATCTCAGCATCGTTGGGATCACCCCAACCCCAGAACAAGAAAATTAGCCAGACATAGATTCAGACACAATCAAAGAATTCATGATGAAAGAATATAAGACTAGATTAACAAAACTTATTCTTGAATCCAGCAAAACAAACCTTCAAGAAGAAATCTCTTAAAGAGCCTAATGTCTGCAACTATCGTTTTTGACGTGAAAATTGGATGTCCCTTCTCTAACCCTAATTCTCTATCTATATTCCTAAAAGAAAAATCTGAAAATAATCCTAAAATAATAATAATTATAATAAAAAATCGTTGAGCAAAATATAAAACCGAATAAATAATCCCGACAAACTGACGCTGAGGACAAGTATCGACTCGATACTTATGAGTATCGACTCGATACTTCACTACTGTAAGGCAATCTTTCACTCGAAAGGTTAAGGTACCGAGTCGATAGTTGCAAGTATCGACTCGGTATGTCGTGGTTGTCTTCTCTGTTCGGTATACCGACTCGATATGTGTGGGTTCCGAGTCCGATTCCGCCTTGTTTCTTTGATTTTGATCTTGAAAGCTCTCTTGCCTTGACTCATGCCTCTCAAAAGCTCTCTATGGACATACTCCGACTTCAATGATCATCCTCGAACATGACTCATTTCTTGCTCATTTTCCTTGGCTCGTTAGATATTCCAAAATATGCATCGAAACACCTGAAATTTCAGACACACCATGTGTAGACCTCTATATCCGAAATAACACATAAATCACATAAAAACACATATAAAGTGACACTTAATAAACATAAAACCTACTCACAAGACACCTAAAATCACATAAAATAAGATGATATCACTGCCTGAACACCCTTAGGCACGGGCCTGTGGCCAGTGCTTCCTCGCAGCCATCGACCCGCGATCGTCATCGCCAGCCCGCATCCGTGGCTCCCCGTCCTTAGCGCTAGCAGCACGTCGGACTGTTTTATGTTTTTGTTTTAAATCGTGCATGGTTATATATTAAAGTTGCATCGAAGACCTGTGAAGGAGGGCCTAGATTAATTGATTGATCTAGGGAACTGAAGCCTACTCGAGGCTCCTTGTTGACGCCTCGGGCCTCCTCAGATCGGTCGGTGGTGAACTCAGGGGTCAGGAGGCTCCTTGCTTGGTGTTTTCCTAGGCGGCACTGGGATCGCCGCCGGAGATGCCGATGATTAGAAAAGATTCGAATTTGATTCCTCTAAATATGCCCGGGTTGCCTTCCGGAATGATGCGACATGGTCAGCCTCAGCCTGGTATGGCGGCAGTGAGAAGTAGAAGAGTGGCGGCGGAACCGAGGCTAAGGTTCGGGAGACCTTCAGACTCAGTGTATAAGGTTGTTGCCTTGTAGATTGGTAGATCCAATCTCATAGCTTTTTGATTGAATTCCCAGAGATGACGCCAATTGTGATGCATAAAATCTGCATCATAGTTATTGAAGGAGATCGATCTTGATCATGCTCTCAACCCGAACCCTAGCCTGACCCTCTAACGCTCAACTCAGTTCTCGTCTATCCATAATCTGAATCTATCCCCTCTTATTTATACTAGTCGAGTATTAAATAAAAGAAACGGTTACGATATTTAATAGAAGAAACCGTTACCATATTTAATTCGGTCAAGGCCCTTTAATGCATGAAACCGTTACCGTATTTAATAGGCGAAACGGCAACCGCATTAATGCTGGTCAATGCCGTATTGAATATTCGATACCGCATAAATAATGGACATCGTTCTTAACTGTTATTTAGGATAATTAAAAATGATCGACTTACCTGGTAAAAGACCAGAATGCCCTTGTGCTATGATGACGAGATTTTCCCTATCACATTTTCTATATATAGTCGAAACTAGAAAGTCCTAGCTAGCCTTCACGTGAATTAGACTAATATATATTGATATATTGATATGAGAAAATTTGCGCCGAAGGCGGAAATTTTTGACCATATTGAGGGAGTGTCCCCCAAGTGTGGCAAATTGGGGATTTGTCCACCAAAAATTTTCTGGACAAAATTACCCCTTTTGTCTTAACCTAATCTCATATCTCCTTGCCGTTTCAGCACCAAAAGGTCAAAAACCCCCCAATCCTCAACCGGCTCCTCCATCTCCTTCCTCGTCCTCCATCTTGTTGTCCATCGTTCGCTCTCAAGCGACGACAGCAACAGATCGACGACGACAACAATTGATCAACGGTGCTCCGTTGAAGGTCTGTCGTTGCTCCTCCCAGATCCGTCGTTGCTCCTCCCAGATCTCGACGACGTCGATCTATGGGCGGTGGCGATTCATCTGTAATCCGGTGGCGATTTCTCTTTGCTTGAAGGTCGAATTTAGACATGAAGGCCAACGATTCTGTTTGAAGGTCGAATTCAGATCTGAAGGCCATTAGTGAACGCCGGCGATTCCGGCAAGGCCGAATTCAGATACGAAGGCTGCCGGGGATTGTTGGTTGTCGACAGAACGACGCGGACATCGGATCTACTTCTAGATCTATTGGCGAGGCGACGACCCCTGCGATTCCGGCAAGGCCGAACGCCTTGAACTCGTCCACAAGCCCGGGATTCTTGTTTTCAGCATCGGTAATGTTCTGCAATGTCTCATTCCGAGTTCAACATCGGTAATGTTCAGCATCCGACTAGATCGGGAATTGGCGATGTTCAGGAAGAGCATTTGCCAGGCGCATCTCATCCTTGCCTGGCAATTCGCATCTTCTCCGTCTAAGGTACGATTATCTTCGATTTCTCTAATTTCCGTCTGTCCGAGCAGTGCATTTTCCGTGAGGTGTGATGCGCCTCGCAATGATTGGAGACGTGCTATCGGATGTGGAAGACAAGCAATTCCAGGGGGGAAGTGTCCAGAGAGCCTACACATGGCTCCGAGAGGTGTATCTTGACGCCAAGGATTTTCTGGATGCTGTTGAAACTTATAGGAAGAAGCGTCAAGCTGTTACCACCAAATTTAGCGAGGTACTTCCGTCATTCATTAATCATTCATTTCTCAAGTTCTTAATTATCGGAATTTTGTAGGTACAAGATCGGAATTTTCTTCACTCCTTTGCAATTTCCGTTTCTCATTTTCCATTTTCTTCCGACAAATTTGCTTCAGTTGGAGCACTTCCGCCTAGATCTGTGCATTTTATTCTCTGTTTGATTTGGCTGTGAATTTGTTATGTATAGGGACCATGTGTACTGTTAGGGTAGTGTTCATTGCTTGATTGATGACTCTTTACAGAAAATCTAAACTTGAGGAGGAGAATAGTCAAATGCATATCAATATCTCGTCAAGAAATCGAAATTGTTCTTACAATGTTAAGGGAATGATTGATGTTGCTGTCTCTATTTCGTCAAATCCTCTTTTAATTTCAGCATTTCAATATTTTATAATTTCAGCATTTCAGTAGTTTCAGCAATTGCTGAAAATGCGGACTGCAATGAATTTTGATGTCCCTTGCTTTAAATCTTCTTTAAAAGCCTCTTAGCTCAACGGTAGAGCAATGTGCTTATGTGCAAATACGTGGGTTCGAATCCCGCATAGGCTAAATTTTATATCCCGCAACACGGTTTCAGCAACCCCGGTGTTAGCAATAACCATTTCAGCATCAGCAACGTTGATGAAATCGAGGTTTCAATATCAACAACGTTGCTGAAATTGGGTTTTCAGCATCAACAACGTTGCTGAAACCCCGATTTCAGCATCAGCAACGTTGCTGAAATCGGGGTTTCAGCATCAACAACAGTGCTGAAATCGGGGTTTCAGCAACTCCGGTTTCAGCAACGCGAAAAAAAAAATTGTAACACGAAAAAAAAAACAGAGTAACACGAAAAAAAAAACTGCTAAAACAGATGGTGGCACGAGGGTTTCAGCAACTCTGGAAACGTGAAAAAAAACGAAAAAAAAACTGCTGAAACAGAGGGTGGCACAGGAGTTTCAGCAACTCTGGAAACGCGAAAAAAAAAGCGAAAAAAAAACTGCTGAAACAAAGGGTGATACAGGGGTTTCAGCAACTTTATTTTAGGGGTGGACATTTTACTAATATGGAGAGGGTGGTGGACATTTTCCTACTAAAGCCCAAAATTTTGGACATCGAGGTAATCGCCCCTATTGATATTACTAATTCTAAATTTTAAATGATAAATTAAAGTTGAGACCGCTCTGCCCACGCGCCCCCAAATTTGGCTTGTGTAATCCATCTTCTTCGACCTATCCTCACCTAATCCGCTCTCAATTGCTTTGTTTGGGTTGCAATAGGTTCCTTTAGTTCTGTTTTGGGGTACGTTCTTCCCAGTTTCGGGTGTTCGACCTCCAATTTTAGTGCGGGGTGTCTTCTTCCTCCCTGCAGCCTCCGTCGTCGGTCTAGGTTGATCTAACTCCATTTACTCCCCTCCTCTGGTCTACCCCCACCCCCCGGCCGAGTTTTGGGTTCAGGTCGCCCTCCGGCGTGTCCTCACACGTTATCCCCCAAAAACTCGCCCTTCGGTGTGGCTTCCAACTTTGATCTCGGTGTTCACTATGTCCACAGGTTTCGTCGTCGTCGCCTTCGCCCGGGCCTGATCCCGATCTCTTCTCCTATGGTCTAATGGTCCTCTGGTCTGTGGGTTTCGTGGCCGCTTGGTCGTCTCGTCATCCTTCCGGCCGTCGACGATATGACCCCCCTTGTCGTGCTCGTCTGGTTTACAATTTGTAGAAGACCTTGGCGTGCAAGGTTTAGCTTTTGCCTTGCACACCAAAGAGGGAAAAAAACACATTTCCTTTCGGCTCTATTTTGTATTTTCGGCTCCACAGAGCATGTCTAGGCGTCGACCCTTCATTGCAGTGGATCTACTTCCATGTGTGAGCTATCCACTATGGGAACAATTCTACTCAAATAAATTATTTGTGTAGTGTCGAGTTGCTTGTTGTTGTTATTGTATGGCTTTGGGGGCTAGCAGTTTTGAGCGATGCTCTACTCCTTTGTCGATGCGTGAGAGGTCGTGAATGTGATTGAAACCTGAAGGCTCGTTGACAACAGAGTCCAAATATGAGGTTTCCCCTTAGTTTCTCAGAGATTCACTACGTTGCCTCTACCAACCTGCAGAAGAGATGTCACACACTACTATTGTTCCTTCATCGTTTGTATTAGCCTGCATCTGTAACTACACCCTTGTAATTTGGTATTTCCGCTTTGTTGTTGCTTCTTTGTCTTTAGCATGTTTGACGTTTTGTCCATCCCCGAATTTTCAGTCTATTGACCCATCGGGCCTATCCGGTTCGTCGAATTTTGACTTAATAAAAAAAATTAAGATAAAAGTTATTCCAATTGGTGTCTAACAAATTTAGTTTTTCCTGATGGTACCCTCGATGTTTAACGAAATTCCATCCTGTGCCCATATCTTTTTTTTTATTAAGTAAGAATTTGAGAAACTAGACAACAAGTTGTCTGGTAACTCAATAGCTCGTTGGCCTTAACGCTATGTTTTTTTGTTAAAAAAAATCAATAAAAGTATATTTCCTTCTTCAACATTCGATTTAGGACGTCATGGCTGCGAGCTCAACCAAAATTCCTCCGCCTCCTCCTACTCCTCCTCAACGATACCAAGGTGGTGAACGTACTTTGGTAGAGCGGTGTTGTCATGCACTCTTGCCCTATCTCCAGTGAAGAGAACGTACAAGAATAAAAGAAAACCCCAAATCACACCGTACCCATCTCAAAATTTTCAATCACATAGGGTATGTATGGATGCAACGAAAATAAACAGTTTAGTTTTTTAAAAGTTTATTTTGTGGGTGTTTATTTTTTAAACAATTTTTTTGGTTGTTTGGATGACCAAAATAAATAAAAACGTGTTAAAAATTATGTTAAAAAAAAGCTAGAAAATAGTGCTTATTTGGGTGTTTATTTTACACAAGTATTGTTTTACCCCTTCTCTTTTTTCTTATTTGGTATGAAAGTACCACAATACCCCTAATAAAAACCAAATAAACTCCACTTTTTACAAATAAACTGTTTTTCGTCCCATACAAAGATTATCTTGTTGTTTAAAATTTTAACCACTTTTACCAATAGTTTATAAATTTTACCCTGTTTATAATTTTAGTCAGTTTATTAACTCCGTCTCATACGAACCCATATTCTCTAGGGCTGGCAAATGGTACGGAAATTACCATACCAGCCACGTACCAACCACAAAACGACTATGTTGGTAACCACACTTGTGGTAACCAACATGGTGGTAACTATCTTTGTGGTAACCATGTGACGGCAGTACAGTAATGGTAATAAAATCTTAATACCATGGTTATCAAGTGTGTGTATATATATATATATATATATATATATATATATATATAATTTAATGTTTTGTTGTTATTACCTTTAAGTTTTAAGTTTTTAATTTATATTTTGTGTTTTGATTTTAACCTAATTAAATTGGTCATTTCTATTTTTTCTACTAGAAACAGTAGGAACATTTTGAATGTTTGAAGACTTTAAACGTGTTTTGTTTGAACTTGCAGAAACATTTTGAATGTTTGAAAAATTGAATTGGTTTGTATTTTAGGTTGTGAACTTGATTTATTTGAAATTTTAATAGGTGGTAACCATATTATTTTTTATAACAATATTTTTTCGTTCGAAAATTTTGATGATTACCGGAAGGTAGTCAAAAGGTTTCAAAAAAATACAAATAGAATTACAGCGTGGTAACCATGGTAATGTATAGATGGTAACCACAAGTCGTGGTTATCACATATGCGGTAACCACGACTTGTGGTTGGTACGTGGTATGAAAATTTGTGTACCACCAGTTTGTGATTGTTACATGATAATCCATTTTTTGATGGTTACCGTACCATGCCAACCCATTATTCTCAATTGAGTATTGAGTTTTTGTATTTTATAAGCGGGGTTCTCAAATTCCTCAATAAATTCGAACAAGTCATTAAATCCCATATTTAAATTCCAAGTTTCATACTCAAACCCTCATATCTAAAAATAAAAGCTCTCTAGATAGAATTCGAAAGTTATCGATCAAGAGCAATCAAGGCATTTAATCTATATATGGTATAAGATTATTCATCAAGAATTGCATTAACCGGTTTGAAAAAATCCAAAAATTGAAGGAGGCATAAAGTTTTTTGCTTCACATATGAATTAAAATCCAAATTGAAGAAGGTGCATAAAATTGAAGAAAAGACAATTTCAAATATCTAGAATATGTGATGCAGTGAAATGGATTGGCAGATATGGAAGGTTGCTTCAGACGTATTATGTGATAACAAAATGCCCCTAAAACTGAAAAGTACTGCAACAGAGGTTGTCATGCTCTTTGAAGGAGAGTATTGAACGACCACAAAGGTGTAAGAATAATGACTTATGGTGGAAGAAATAAAGAATGCTCAGGTGGATGTGCGAGCACGGTACATTGGATAGAATCAGAAATGAAATTATCTACGATAACGTAGGAGTGAGATGCATTAGGACAAACTGATGGAGTAGAGACTTGATGGTTTGGACATGTGCGTAGATATTAGTTATAAAAAATCCTCAATTGGATAAGGGTGAGCTAGTACGTGTGTAGATGTAAAAGCCTCCTGATTAACAGTGTTCGAAATAGCAGAGGTCGACCTAAATAATCTTGGAGGGAGGTGTTTAGACATGATCTTACATTGTTTGACCTTAGAGAGGACATGACGAGAAATCTTATACATTGGAGGGCCACTGTCGATTAGGGTTGTCAAGATATATTTTGTACAAGTGGAGAACGCTAGGAGTTGCGTCCTTTTTCATTTTCCCCCTTTGGATTACATTCATTGCTTTTACTAGCTAGCTCGTTTGCACCTTTGCTCGTGTCTATTTTATTCACTGTTATGATCCTGTTATTTTTGTTTTATTTGGCTTATCTTATTGTCGATTTATTTGAAAACACTCTCTCAATCGACTTGCTTGAAAAAGTGGTGCATACACTACAACAACGACCCCTTAAACCCCACTCTAAACATAACATACTAAGTTTCACCTTGTTATATATATACTTCGTATTTGTTTCTTTGGGACCAAGGACTCGAGCCAGTGATCGAGCCACCCATGTATCGTCGGCCCCTGGTTTATATTCACTCATGGCAGCTAGATGGGGACCCATGAATGCAATCATGTAGGGTTGGCATGATACGGTTACCATAAAAAAATGGTGATTATCATGTACCAACTACAAACTGGTAGTACGCAAATTTTCATACCACGTACCAAATACAAGTTGTGGTTGCCGCATATGTGGTAACCACGATTTGTGGTTACCATCGGTACATTACCATGGTTACCCAGCTTTAATTATGTTTGTATTTTTTTTAAACCCCTTGGCTACCTTTCGGTGGTTATCAAAGTTATCGAACGAAAAAATATGGTTACAAAAAATAATATGGTCACCATCTTTTAAAGGTTCAAATAAATCAAGTTCACAGCCTAAAGTACAAACCAATTCAAACCAATCAAGTTCAAAGTCTTGAAGAAACAAACACAGTTCAATTGTTCAAAGTAACATTCAAAATGTTCCTGCAAGTTCAAAGAAAACAAGTTCTAACTCTTCAAACATTCAAAATGTTCATACCGTTTCTAATAGAAAAAATAAAAATTACCAATTTAGGTCAAAATAAAAACACAAAATATAAATTAAAAACTTAAAACTCAAAGGTAATAACAATAAAATATTAAATAAAAAAATTAATATATATACTCGGTAACCATGGTATTCAGATTTCATTATCATTACCGTACCACCTTCACGTGGTTACCTCTACAATGGTTACTATAATGTTGGTTACCACAAGTGTGGTTACCATTATAATTGATTTGTGGTTGGTACGCGGATGGTATAGTAATTTCTGTACCATTTGCCACCCCTACAACAATGTATATAACAGACCAGCCCCATCAATCATTTGAAAATCTTTGAGATGAACAGAAGAAGAGGATATGTTGAACCCATGTTCATTATGGAGGCGAGGCAGGCATTAGTCCTTTCCATTTTAAATCTTGTGGACTATTCATTGATTCAGAGAGGGAGAGAGTGAGTGTATATACTGTGTATGTAGGGCAATGGGTGGGTGTGCAGATCCGCTTAACAACACTTTACACAAGCTTTTCCAGCAAATCATGGCCTCCACCTTTGACCTAGCTCTCTCCCTCTCTCTCTCACAGACTTGTGATATCTAGGATTCCCCACATTCATCCCCCAAACACGCCCTTAACTCACGGGCTCCTTGCCCTCCAAAAGGGCTGGTGGTCCGTCCGTCCAATATTAACTTGTTCTATATGGTTCTCACTGTTGATCATGATTGGCAGTTTAATTTGCATTGGACAGCTACCTCTATAGCTTCACTCATCACTTCATTTGTATTCTGAATTTTCAAATACTATTCCTTGAATTGGTAAATAAAGAGCGGTCATTCCGGGGTTCGAACTGGGGACTTTTGAGTACTACCCACAAGTCCTTTCCAGTGAGCCATTCCGGAATGGTTTTTTCAAATACTACTCCCGTTTAAGGGTTCATGGGGTTTAAATTTTGGAAATGTAAAGGGAAATAAAATAAATACTGTATAGTTTAAGATACCTGGTTAAAAATTAAATTTAATCATTATCCTCTTCAGTCGATCTTCTCCTAACTTTTCATATAAAATTAATTTTATTTCCTCTCCGGATCCTTTTTTTGATGACGAGAAAACCCACAATTTGGTAGTAAACTCCGGACACGTGGCCCAGTCGACCTACTGGTAAGGAGCAAGACAAACCTTGGATTTTCAACTAAGAAAATAAATATAAGATTTTAGTTTATTTAGCTTTTGAAATCTAAGCTTTTCACTTTTCGCCCACATGTTTGAATTTGAGGGTAAAGAGCTTGCTTGTTATATGGGATTCGACCCTTCCAGTAGAGTAAAGTAGCGTTCCACTCTTTTCGTACAACAACTACTCACCAAAGCTTTTCGCAGCTTTTGTCTTTTTATTCACAAATTTTCATTAGCTACCATAAGAGCATGAGCAACCATGGTTTTGCTCACCTTAAGTTTACTAAAAGGTAAACCCATGGTTGTGGGTTTTACCTTAAGGTAATAAGAGAATGGAAGAGGTTACCTTGGTAGAGAGAGATAACCTCTTCCCTTTTCTAATCTTGTTTTTTTAATCAAACAGTAAATGGAAAAGTAGAATGATACACATAATAAAGGAAAAGAAAAAATGAAAATAAATTTAAAAAGGGTATGAGGTTTCCTCATGATTGTAGAACAAACCTTTTAGGACAAGCCGACAAGGTATAAAAAGTGAAAATAAATTTAAAATAAATAAATAAATGAGGTATAAAATTAGGATGAAGAGAGAAATAGAATAGGTAAGAGCCCATGGTTGTTGATGGTCTAACAACTAGATTTACCAAAGACTATAATAGCTTATTAATATATATATATATATATATATATATATATATATATATATATATATATATATATATATATATATATATATATTTAGCACAAACAATTCATCAACTTCAGCTAAACCAGGTTCCTTGCTGTTGGAATATGGATTATCCCACGTTGAAAATATAGAGATTTTTGAACAACATATATGCTTGACGGACTATTCCTTCCAGTGCTAATTGGTTTTGAGATGAACCCACACATAACTTTCCTTCGACTTGGGTTGACTCCACGTCTCCACCGGGCCAGCCGTAACACCAGCTGTATTTTTACCTAGGGTTGGCATGGTACGGTTACCACAAAAAAATGGTGATTACCACGTACCAACCACAAACTGGTGGTACGCAAATTTTCATACCACGTACCAACCACAAGTCGTGGTTACCGCATATATGGTAACCACGATTTGTGGTTACCGTCGGTACATTACCATGGTTACCAAGCTTTAATTTTATTTGTATTTTTTTTGAAACCCCTTAGCTATCTTTCGGTGGTTATCAAAGTTATCGAACGAAAAAATATAGTTACAAAAAATAATATGGTCACCATCTTTTAAAGGTTCAAATAAATCAAGTTCACAACCTAAAGTACAAACCAATTCAAACCAATCAAGTTTAAAGCCTTGAGGAAACAAACAAAGTTCAATTGTTCAAACCAGTGTTGTTAAAATCTCGATTCGATCATACGATTCCAACGGTCATACGATCTAAAAATGGAAAAAGGATCCCGATCATTTTTTTGCGATTATAGCGATCCTATAAAATGTCTATTATAAGAAATTTCTAATATTTACCCTTTAAATCTAAGAAATTTATAATATATTTAGTTAATTTATAATATATTTAGTTAATTTTTAAAATTCTACAATCTTTATGGGTATTTTTTTATGATTTAACATAATATTTATCTAATATTAAACATATTAACTTCATTTTAAAAAAATTCATCCATGCGGTGGGATCTTACGAATTACGATCCTACGATTCGATTCTACGATCCGATCCTTACACCTTTTTACCGATCCAATTTAGAATCCCAATTTTAATAACATTGGTTCAAACATTCAAAATGTTCCTGCAAGTTCAAACAAAACAAGTTCAAAGTCTTCAAACATTCAAAATGTTCCTACTTAGAAATGACCAATTTAGGTCAAAATCAAAACACAAAATATAAATTAAAAACTTAAAACTCAAAGGTAATAACAATAAAACATTAAATAAACAAAATTATTAATATATATACTCGGTAACCATGATAACCATGATATTCCGATTTCATCACCATTACCGTACCACATTCACGTGGTTACCACCACGATGGTTACCATAATGTTGGTAACCACAAGTATGGTTACCAACATAGTCGGTTTGTGGTTGGTATGGTAATTTCCGTACCATTTGTCAGCCCTATTTTTACCAAACATTAGGTATTTTTTCGAACAACATAAAACAACCGTAAGTACGGACTACGGAGGACTTGGCCGCAAATAAAACATCTTGTTCAATTTTCATAAATACGGAGTATATAACTTGGTGGCGTGGCCCAGATTTCGATTGGGCCACGCAAGTACCCGTGGTGGGCTCGGCCCAAAGAACATCCGTTTTAGTCTTTTATCAAGGCATGCAGCAAATTAAGTTATGACCCACGCAAGTATCCGTGGTGGGCTCGGCCCAAAACACATCCGTTTTAGTCTTTTATCAAGTCAAGCAGCAAATTAAGTAATGATTGAGTAGGGGTGTTATTCAAGTCGAACGAGCTGAGCTTGACATGTTCAAGTTTGATTCGTTTGTTAAACGAGCTCGAGCCGAGACGAGCCTAATTTTTAAACGAGTTTTTTTTTTTAATTTTGTTCAAGCTTAGCTTGTTTAGGAAATTAACGAGATCGAGTTGAGCTTTTTTCGACCTTTAAGTAGATCTACTTGGTTATATCATGTTAATTTAAAAGAAATTTGAAAAATTCCATAGAATTCGAGCTATTCAAGCTTTATTCGAACGAGCCGAGCTTTCAACCGGTTTTTAAATTTTGTTCAAGCTCGGCTTGTTTAAATAAGTGAGCGAGCTCGAGTCGAGCTCGAGTTGTTCAATTCATATAATAGCCCCAAGTTCATATAATAGCCCCATGATTGAGTCATCTCTAATTCTCAATTACCAGTAGCAAATTAACTTCAACTGTTCAACCCCGTTAATCAAGAATAGACTCAGTTGAGAGCAAAACTAATAAATTGGAAAGCCATATAATTAGTTGGATTATTATTGAATATAATATTGATATTTTCAAACTACTATTAATCATTTCCAAGCTATATTAATTATGTATCACGTTTATTTACTCACATCACCATTGCTAAGAATAAGCCCAACAATTTTGGTAAAAAAATCTCTAAAAAAATATCAAAATGTCAAAATCTCTAAAAAAATATTCACCCAACTCTAACAGGTTCTCTATTTTATAAATTTTTACATTTACTATACACACTACAATAAATAAATGCATTTATTAATTGTAACGTTAATAACATTTAAAATTAATTTCTAACATTTTCACCTAATTATAACATTACTTAACACTTTATACCATATGCTTAGAATAATCTAAATATTTAATGTAATTAATTAATACAATTTATATATAACCCTAGTCATAATTATTTTAATTTTTACTTTTTTGAAATTACAACTAACATGACACTGAAGAAGTAGTTTTATCATGGGTAATTTAATAGTATTATAAATAATTGATGAACATAAATAACATAATCCCTTATTCTCTTGATTCATAAAATCTAACAAATTTCTCAGTAGAAGTATCTTATATAGTTTGCAATTGGATTGGTGGCGGAAAGTGTGGCAAGTTGAATGATGTATCATTAAGGGTGTGTTTGAGAAGGGGATGGATTTTAGTGGATTTGTGTTTGGTTGTACTTTAATTTTTTGGTGGATGGAGTGAGGGAAAAAGACCGAATTACCTCATCTAACCACATGAAAAGACCAAAATGCCCCAACTTCATACCCTTCATACCCCCTCCACCTCCCCCGTTTTGTGTTTGCTTCTCCGCCGCCCTCGAGCGCCTCCCAACCACCTCCTTCGCCGACCCCCTCCACCTCCCCCGATCCCCCTCTCTCCAACGCCCTCACCATCACCACCGATCAATTTCAGACTCCACTCCTCCAATCGAACCAAAACACACACACCGAACTCCACATCAATGACATTGATGGCGATAATCAGGATACCCAACTCGACAAGGCCCTTCAACGCCTAGATTTCTACCTCAGCTTTCTGGGATTGATCTATTGTTGTCGACGACACTACAGAATCATCCGCCGACGCAGGCGCCTGCACGGCTGTAGGCGGCGTGTGCGTCTGCGACACCGCCGATGGCGATGAAGTCGTCGCCGATTGGAGGTGGTCCGCCGTGGCGATGGTGGAGGCGGAGAGAAAAACGGATTCCGATGACGATGAAGATTGTTGAGCTTCCATTCAGGTGCAAAATGTGGACTCGGTGTCCTTGTGTGCATTTATGGAGGGAGATAAGAGGGGTGAAAAAGAGCATCTACCCTCTCCCATCCATCAAACCTCCTCCTAGAAGGATCAAAAATCCATCTAGTTTCATCTCCCAAATCCCCCTTTTCCCATCCCATGAATCCCACAAAGGCAGGCAGCCAAATAGCGGGGCGGTATTCCCAATGCAAATTTCCCATCCCATACCCCCTATACATCCTACACCCAAACACACCCTAAATTCTGTATAGAGAGGAGTGAACATTAAATTATAGAGATCAACTTCTCTTACTCCAAATTTAGAGATTTTTTCCCGTTCTCCATCCATTTCTCTATTTTGCAAATGAGTTTGAAGAAGTTGTTGGAGAGAAAAAATGGTTTTTTTCTCTAAAATCTCTCATTTTCTCTATTTTACCAAAGTTGTTAGGCTAATTGCTCTAATACAGTAAGATGTAAGAGAAGTCATTTTCATTTTTTTTTTCCGATTCTCACTGACAATACAATATTGATCTTTGATATCTTTTTAGTTTGTGATGACTCTCCAAATCGATCATACTCCATAATATCGTTAATTCGCCATTGTCTCAATAATATACATAGACCTGTCAAACGGGTCATTCGGGTCGGGTCACTTCGGGTTTCGGATAAAATGGGTCACGGGTAAAACGGGTTTCGAGTATTTTCGGGTTGACTCGAACCCGGGTTTAACCGGGTTTCGGTTCATTTCGGGTCGATTTCGGGTTTGTCATTTTCTTCTTTTTTAAATTAAAAAAATCAAGATTTGATAATTTTGTGATAAATTTTAATTATATATAAAAAAATTTAATTATATATAATTGTAAATCAACCGGGTCAATCGGATAAATCGGGTCAAAATTACCGGGTCAATCGGGTCACCGGGTCGAAACCCAGATTACCCGGAAAACTTCGGGTTTTTCGGGTTCGGGCCGGAAAAAAATTCGGGTCAAAATTTCCGGGTTCGGGTTGGAAATTTTTCAGGTTGTTCGAATCGGATCACCGGATCGGGTTGTGTTTTGACAGGTCTAAATATACATCATCTAATCGATCTTTATATACAAATTGCAAATTAATGTGTTTCACTACCACACATTTCATTTTATTCATTTTTGCAAATCGTGCTAGTACTATACTAGTTAAAATTATTTTATTGTTTATTTTTTCAGATTTTCCATTTTGGCCTTATACATAGTTTTGGATTTATAGTTAGCCTTCATTTATCATGCCTATTTTGGTTTTTTTATTATCTCTATGGGTAAGGTGAAAAAAATATCTATTGATAAGATAAATAATCAATAATTCCACGCCAGAAAATATTTACTAAGTGAATCAATACCCGTGATGCATACAATCTGCATCATAGTTGTTGAAAGAGATCGATCTCGACTATGGACTCAACCTGAATCGTAGCCTGCAAAACAAGAACAAACGAGGTCGGGGCGGGATTTGTCTCCCCCGCATGACCCTCCGACGCTCAAGTCAGTCTTTCTTCATCCTCGATCTGAATCTATCTCCTCTTATTTATACTAGTTGAGTCTTAAATAAAAGAAACGGTTATGATGTTTAATAAGAGAAACCGTTACCATATTTAAATCGGTCAAGACTCTTAATGCATAAAACTGTTACCGTATTCAATAGGCGAAAGGGTAACCGCATTGATGTTGGTCAATGCTTATGCCGTAATGAATGTTCGAATTTATTAATCATGATACCACATAAATAATAGACGTCGTTTTAACTGTTATTTAGGATAATTTCGTATGATAAAAATGATTGACTTACTTGGTAAAAACCCATAATACCCTTATACTATGATGACAGGATTTTCCCTATCACACTACCTAAAAATTCTCATCTAAATATTCAACTCACTTATCAAAATGCTACTGAAACCCTCTTTTTCCCAAACCACGCTAAATCCATTGATAGGTGTTTCAAGACCACATTCATATTTTTCCTCCATTATGATTTTGGTGGTTTTCAACAAGTTTTTGACAAATCAATTGGAGCTCCCAAAAACGCTTCTCATGGCTCCCTCAAAAAACCCTAATCTCTTTGTGAGATAGCCGGCGCCGCCACCAAGCACTGCATCTAACCCATGGACTACCTTATCCTCCTCCACCCTCGGCCGCCTTTAGTGGCCCACCCGGCTGGCTCCCCGCCACCCTCTGAAAACCTTCTCCGATAAACCCAACCTACAAAACTCAAAAATCAAAACCACTCCCCAAAAGCCTAAAAACCAAAATACTATGGGCTCCCCTCCCATGGCTTCTCCGATGACCCTGCCGCTTGGCTCCCCGCCGCACCGTTCCAGATCTTCAACGAAGTCTCCATTACCGGCCACCTCTCACATATCCGACCTTGGTGGGCTTGTGTGGCTCCGGCGGATCGACTTTCCTCGCTCCCCGGGTTGTTCGTTCTCCCTCTCCATCCGGCGTACTCCTCTACTCCCCCATCGACTCCGGCAGCGGTTTCGCCCTCCTGGGCCTCGGCTTCTCGGTAAGTCGACCTTCCCTGTCTTCCTAGCCGATCGAGCTCCCTCACACTCCGTCGCTCTCATGGCTTCGGCTTGTTTGCTCTTGGAAGGCCTCATCCCCTCTCCAAACCCTTTCAAAAACCCAAAATCCCAAAAAAAGAAAAGAAAAGAAAGATCCGCCCCAATTTGAAACCCCAATTTGAAATAGAGGGTATGGTGACTGTCATTACCCCTCGATCTCCCTGCAACATGAAAAATCCCCCAGTTGAAACCGAAACCTACCTTCTAATCAAATCTCAAATTTGTTAAATTCAAACACCTAGTTAAAATCTCAACACCACAACAAATCCCTTTTTTCCTACCCCTAATCTATAACTTCAAACAAAACCTATTTACAAAAGATAAATCTTTTGTCACTCAACCTTCAAATCAAGATTTGGGTCCGAGACATCGCATGCAACTTGATCAGTAAAGTCACCGCCCAACAATGTCATTTATATTGCTCCATCGGCTTGCATGCAAGCCAGTTCAAATCGGAAGCCATCAGTTCAGATCGGAAGAATCGGAAGAAACAAGAGTTTTAATTTTCTTGAATTTTTTAATCTTAATCTTGTGTAATTGTAATCTTAGATAATTTTTTTTACTGGCGACCCTCTGTATAGGTTATTCAAGTCAAGCCATCTGTTGATGGCTTCAAGATCGCCTTGTTGATCTACTTCTTGCCTACTGTAAGAAAAAAAAAAAAAGAGTGTTGAAGTGGTTTCAATTTCTCACACTGTTGGAAAGGAGCTCAAATTTATGGATCGAGGGAAATGCAAAGGTTTGATCCAGTTAACCAAACTCAATATGTTCCTCTCCGAAAATATCCAATTAGCCCCATCAATGACCTTGATAATATGTTCCGATCTCCATGATTTCATGTCACAATCTTCCTAGGCTGAATGAGGATGAGGCTCTGAGTAAACCTATAGGACGTGCCACGTAGTGGTGAAAAAGGAGCTCAAATTTATGACATATCTATATTAAAGTCCGATTTGAACTGATGATTGGGGATCGTGTGCACGGACGCACATGTGCTAGTAGCCTAGTTATGTTCAACTTTCGCTGTGAAACTCTTTTTGGTTTCATTCACATCTCTTAACAATCTAGAACAATAAATACGAGTACACGCCCCACTCGGAAACTCTTTTTGGTTTCATTCACATCTCTTAACAATCTAGAACAATAAATACGAGTACACGCCCCACTCGGAGTGGTCTAGTAGTGAAAAGTAAGGAAGATCGAGTTGGGTCACGTGTCCTGAGTTTGCCACCAAAATACGAGTATACGACTTTAAAATTATTTATTGACGGCTTGATATCTCTATTATTGGTGATTGTGTTTAGTGTCATCAAATACGACAAGGAATGAAGTGACATTTTAATAAGTTAAAAATTATACTACTCTGTATATAACATTAATTTTTTATTTATTTTTTGACAATTCAATATTTATTACTTTATTAGTAATAAGTACTGAACTTTAAAAAATATAAAATAAATATGATATTTTATATACTTTTTAATTTTTTAAAATACATGTATAAAAGTCAAATATCTTATACTACTTGTTCATTCGAGGGAATATGAAAATGAATTGGCATGAAAATATATATATCTTTTCATATTTTATATCACTTTAATTTTTTTAGTTTTTGTTGTCCAACAATCTTGTGGCCCAAAGTTTAGAGCCCAATATAATATTTTTTTTTTTAAAACAAAACAATATTTTCTAAATAATCAAGACCTGTCGAGTCAATATAGTTGAGGAAATATTGTGGACAACTTGACTCTCTAACACCTTGCTTCGAGTGAGATATAATAGAATTGTTATTATTATTGACTCGACAGTTTGACTCGTGACCCAATAATCCACGATCTTGACAAGAGTATCACTGTTGAAATGTAATTCACATTTTAAGTTTTAGAACTTAGTTTAAATGTTAGTTGGTTCTGTTGGGTTAAGTCAATTTCGAGTAAGTTGTGTGAGCTGTAGTCGAAATCGAGTAACAGCAGAGCAGTTTTATGACAGTTTTGTTTTGTGTTCAGTTGAACAAAGTAGTGGGGTAGTGGTGTGTTGTTTCTAAGGCAGTTATCAAGCCTTGCACACAACATATATGTTGTGTGCAAGTTAAGGAAATTATTGTCGAGAAAACTTGCTCTCTCTCATTCAGGTTCTTCGTGTTCTGCATTATGTGAGTTATTTTGGTGTCTTAGAGTGTTCACCAACTTGGTTAATCCTCAATTGTTGCTTCAACAATTGGTATCAGAGCAAACAAGAGTTTGCATTCGGGTTTCAGTTTTGGGGTTGAGTGGTTGTGAGGTTAAACACACGGGAAACACAATGAGAAAGAACTCATCCAGAAAATGCAGAATTCTGGAAATGGAGGCAATGGCAATCCTCAATTGCCGATTTTCAAGGGGATTAACTATCACTTCTGGAGCTTGAAGATGACTACCCTATTCAAGTCTCAAGAAGTTTGGAACCTAGTGGATCAAGGCTTTGAAGATACTGTGGTGGGAGAGCCTGATCAGCCAATGAGAGAGAAAAGAAAGAAGGATTCAAAGGCTTTGTTTATGATTCAAAGTGCTTTGGATGATGAAATCTTTCCGAGGATAGCTGCATCAACAACAGCACATGACGCCTGGGAAACTTTGAAGCAGGAGTACCTGGGGGACAAGAAAGTGATTACAGTAAAGCTGCAGTCACTAAGAAGGGAGTTTGAGAACCTGGCAATGCAAGACAAGGAGTCTGTGCAGGTTTATCTCTCAAGAGTCTCAGGAATTGTCAATCATATGAAAGCATATGGAGAGAAGTTGAGTACTGAGACTCTAGTGAGCAAGGTGTTGAGGAGTTTGCCCAAGAAGTTTGATCATGGGTTGGCAGATATAGAAGAATCAAAGGATCTATCAGTGTATAGATTTGAAGAGTTAACTAGTTCATTAAAGGCTCATGAGGAAAGGATGAGCAGAACTAGTGAAGTTAAGGAAGAAAAAGTCTTTCAAGTGAAGGAAGACAAGAGCAAGAGTGAGGGCTCATCAAGTAGAGATGGTCAGAGAGGTGGCCATAGAAGAAGGGGAGGTTACAGAGGTAGCTTTAGAGGTCGTGGAGATAGAGGAAATGGTAGAGGTTCACAAGGTGGATCTGGAAGAGGAAATGGAGGTGATCAGAATAGAGATCAGTGGAAGGATTCAGGAAGGAATCAGGGAAAGGATCAAGATCTCAAAGGAGTAGCATTCAGTGCTATTATTGTAAAAAAATATGGGCATAAAGAAGCATATTGTTGGGAGAAACAAGAGCATGAGCAGAAGAATGCTAACTACTCAGATAGCAGTCAGAAAGAGGACATGCTTTTCATGGCATTTTCCTTGTCAACTGAGAATGCTAGTGATGTACGGTACCTTGACAGTGGATGCTCAAACCACATGTCTAGTTCAAGAGACCAGTTCACTAAGTTTGATGAGTCTAAGAAGGGAAGAGTAAGGTTGGGAGACAACAAAGTGTTGCACTGTGAATGAAGAGGGACCATTGTCATCAAAAGTGTACAAGGTGGAGAGAAGCACCTAACTGATGTTCAATATGTTCATGGATTGGCTCACAACTTGCTAAGTGTGGGATAATTGCAAGCAACTGGTTACTCCTTACTCTTTGATGATGATCAGTGCAAAATTAGAGAGAAGAGGACTGGGCACTTGGTGGCAGTTGTAGCTATGACAAAGATCAGGATGTTTCCTTGTGATCTAGCTGCAAATGTGAACAAAGCAATGACAGTAAAGGAGGATGTAGGAACTCGGTTGTGGCATCTCAAGTATGGCCACTTGAATCTTCAGAGTTTGAGGATGTTGAGTACCAAGGCAATGGTACAAGGGTTGCCTAAGATTGGTGAACTGGATCTATGTGAAGGGTGCATCTATGGAAAGCAAAGCAAAGGTTCTTTTGTTAACAAAGAACCATGGAGAGCTAGATACTGTCTTGAGCTGTTGCATGCAGACCTATGTGGTCCTATGCAAACAGAATTAGTGGGAGGAAGCAAGTATTTCTTGCTCATTACTGATGACTTCAGGAGATGGAGTTGGGTTTATTTTTTGAGAAGCAAAGGTGAAGCATTTGAGAATTTCAGACCGTTCAAAGCTCTTGTTGAGAATCAATCTGGCAAGAAGGTGAAAGTTCTTAGAACAGACAGAGGTGGTGAGTTCATGTCCAAAAAGTTTGCTTCCTTTTGTGATGATCATGGTGTTAGAAGGGAACTCACTGCTCCTTACACTCCAGAGCAAAATGGAGTGGCTGAGAGGAAGAACAGGACAGTGGTTGAAATGGCTAGAATTATGTTGAAAGCCAGGAATGTTCCTAAGAGATTTTGGTGTGAAGCAGTTGCCACTGCAGTGTATGTGTTGAACAGATCACCTACTCAAGCTGTGCAAGATATGACACCTTTTGAGGTGTGGAGAGAAAAGAAGCCCTCTGTACTGCACTTAAGAGTGTTTAGGTGTGTTGCTTATGCAATGGTAAATCTAAGGGCAAAGCTGGATGACAAGGCAGAGAGATGTGTATTTATTGGGTATGCTTCTCAGTCCAAAGCATACATATTGTACAATCCTGTGACAAAGAGGATTGTCATTAGCAGAAATGTGGTGTTCAATGAGGAGGCTGAATAGGATTGGATGAGAAATGAGAAAGGAAGTGTGATACCTGGTGTGATCACTATTGAGGGCTCATCAGAAGAAGTGAATGCAAATGATGTAGATGATATAAATGAGCTCAATACTGATTCTCTTTCAACACAGTCTCCACAAAGCAGTCCCTCAAGTAGTGCTGGCTCTACCTCTTCAAGAGAGTCTCCTCCTAGGAAATACAGCCATACAGGTCACTGTCTGATGTGTATGACAGGAGTGAGAGGTGTGGGTTTGCTTTGATAGCATCTGATCCTGAAATCTTTGATGTAGCAAAGGATGGGAAAGAATGGCAAGATGCAATGAGAGAAGAAATGAGATGCATTGAAAAGAACCAGACCTGGGAGATGGTAGATCTGCCACAGGAGAAGAGAGCTATTGGGTTGAAGTGGGTATTTAGAACAAAATACCAAACTGATGGAAGTGTGTAAAAGCACAAAGCAAGGCTGGTTGCAAAAGGTTATGCTCAACAAGAAGGCATTGACTATGAGGAAACCTTCTCACCAGTAACAAGGCTAGAGACAGTGAGTGTTGTGTTGGCTCTAGCTGCTCAGTGGAGATTGCCAATTTTCCAATTGGATGTGAAATCAGCATTCTTGAATGGTGAGTTGCAAGAAGAAGTTTATGTAGAAAAGCCCCAAGGATTTGTGAAAGATGGGAAGGAAAACAAAGTGTACAGACTGGTAAAAGCTTTGTATGGATTGAAGCAGGCTCCAAGAGCCTGGTACAGCAGGATTGACACCTTCTTCCTTGAAGGTGGCTTTGAAAGAAGTGAGAATGAACCTACTTTGTATGTCAAGAGGAGGAATAAAGAAGAGTTCATTGTGGTCTGTTTATATATTGATGATATCATATATTTCAGTCCTTCACTAGTGATATTAGATGAGTTCGAAACAGCTATGATGACGGAGTTTGAGATGACAGACCTGGGGTTGCTTCAGTACTTCCTAGGCTTGGAAGTAAGGCAAGGAAAGGAAGGGACATTCCTCTGTCAAGAGAAGTATGCAAGGGACTTGTTGAAGAAATTCAAGATGGAGAATTGTGAAGCTGCTCATACTCCCATGAATACAAATGAGAAGCTTCAAAGAGAAGATGGAACTCCTAGGACTGATGAGAAGTTGTACAGGAGTATGGTAGGTGGATTGAACTATCTCACACACTCAAGGCCAGACATAGCTTTCAGTGTGAGTGTGGTTTCAAGATATATGCATAGTCCAACCAAGCAGCACATGGGAGCTGTGAAGAGAATTCTAAGGTATGTTGCTGGTACCTTGAAGTGTGGCATTTGGTATGAGAGTGTGCAAGCATTCAAGCTGCAAGGGCACACAGACAGTGATTGGGCCGGGTGCCTTGATGACAGAAAGAGCACATCAGGTTCAGTGTATGGACTTGGATCAGGAGCTGTGACATGGAGTTCGAAGAAGCAAGACACAGTTGCATTGTCCTCTTCAGAGGCTGAATATGTGATTGCAGGAGCAGCAGCTAGACAAGCCTTATGGTTGAAGAAGTTGATGCTTGATTTGGGGTGCAATCACACAAAAGCAGTTGAAATCTGGTGTGATAATAGATCAGCCATTGCAATGACAAAGAATCCAACATTTCATGCTCGGACCAAGCACATAGATGTGCAACATCACTTCATCAGGCAGCTTGTGAGCAAGGAAGAAAGTGTGCTCATGTTTTGTGGAACAAATGATCAGGATGCTGATCTGTTCACAAAAGTCTTGAATGGAGCTAACCATGAGTTTTTTATGGAGAAGATTGGGATGAAAGAAATGTGAATTAAGAGGAGGTGTTGAAATGTAATTCACATTTTAAGTTTTAGAACTTAGTTTAAATGTTAGTTGGTTCTGTTGGGTTAAGTCGATTTCGAGTAAGCTGTGTGAGCTGTAGTCGAAATCGAGTAACAGCAGAGCAGTTTTATGACAGTTTAGTTTTGTGTTCATTGAACAAATAGTGGGGAAGTGATGTGTTGTTTCTAAGGCAGTTATCAAGCCTTGTAAGGATGTTTTATGTATTGATTTTCTGTAATTATGTTGTGTGCAAGTTAAGGAAGTTATTGTCGAGAAAACTTGCTCTCTCTCATTCAGGTTCTTCGTGTTCTGCATTGTGTGAGTTATTTTGGTGTCTTAGAGTGTTCACCAACTTGGTTAATCCTCGATTGTTGCTTCAACCATCATCCCTAAAAAAAACAATCAATCTTACATCATGATCAATTGTGACTTGTAATGTGAAACTAATTTTTTACAATTTAATGAATTTATATATATAAAAAATGATATTATCCCCATATTTGACAAAATAAATTTAAATTTTACAATGATATACAACAAATGTTGGTTAGCCTCTTTATTCGTAGGGCCTTGGAACAATGACGTACTGACCATCGAATGTTTTATTCAACAACTAAACCGATAATATATTAATCAAGTAAAAGGAGAGTAAGATATTATTCATAAATTAAAGGGATCGATCACTAGTATAAAGTAGGATTAGAAAAATAATATAGTATATTCCACACAAATCTCAAATCACTTAATTACGCAATGTGATGTGAATGCTTTGGAGTTTCGAGTCGACACCCACTGGCCACTTCAAAGTAACGGGTCCGGTATGAATTGTTTAGTTTCGTCGTTTTGCTGAATTTAAAGGGGAGTGTTAAGTTGGGTGGGAATGTCACCAACCACGCGAATTGGTGGAAAAACCACAGAAGAAACATCAAAAAAAGGGTCCTATTTGGTGACCCTAACAAAGTTAATTGACTTGATGGACACACTCACCCGCCCGCCAGGATAGGCTTTATTCATTGAATTGACTGCCCTTAATTAATTAAACATGGAATCGATTGATCGACATAAATTGGTTTTACGATAGTTTTCCTAATCACCAAATAACAAGAGGGGAGATTAATAGGACACGACGTCAAGTGCAGTTTAGGTTGTTAGTAGGAGATTAATATATACAGTAGTTAGCTTTCTTATAATCAACAAATAATATAATATTATTTGTTGATTAAGAAAGCTACAACTAACTAGCTTTAATTAACCTCCTTCCCAAACAATCATGATGGCATTGTTAGAAACGATTAATAAAGAGATAAAAATTTTCCAACCCAAAATGTGATTCTTATTTAGTTTTTATAATAAAAATATAAAAGAGATTTAAGATTTGATAATTAAAAGAGTTACAAAATATTTATAATAATTAATAATTCCATTACAAATAAGGGGCTTTCAAATTTGCGAGTCGAATTAAATTAAAAAACAATAGCAGAAATTATAAGCGGCCAAAAAAATTTCACCTAGTAAGAGATGGGCGGGCTCTCCAAATGATCCGTCTTTGAATGTATCTCATATTGAAAATATATAGGAATTCAAACTTAATACTCCCTCCATATCACAATACTTGTTGTTTTAGACTAGTAAAGGTGTATTAAAAAACTTGTTGTTTTAGCTATAATTATTATCTTTATAGGTAATGATTGCTCTTTTTATAGGTAATAATTGTTGCTTTTAGGTGTTTTAACTTATAAAAGTAAAGTAAATATAGGTTTTGTTAAAATAAGCGTGCATAGAGCTAAAACAATAAGTATTGCGATACGGAGGGAGTATTGTATATAAGTTGGTACATTATTCTTTTTATTGTCAATTTGATGACAAACCTGAACGAAGTGCATGCATTGTTTATGTAAATGAAAGAAAGAGAGCAAGACAACTTGATGAAACTGGAAATGGAGTTTCCACCATTGAAGAAGCGGGAAAGCTCTACCAGAAAGTGCTCAATTGTCATTATCTAACAAACACCAGCTCAGCTCTTTTTATAGAGGAGCTTGATCTGTTACAGGGAAACGAACCACCTATGATGCGCCCCACACTAAGGTCCCTAGGAGCACAATCAGAAGATTACATCACAATTGATTTTGGATGAAATCCACTGGTTTTGTGTGCTTGGCTTTGGATGAGGACCTCCATGTCATATGACCCACCGATATTTCACATGGTATCGAAGCAGTGCGCGTCCAAGACTTAGGGGAGGGGGTGTTGAATATGTGTGAAAGGATATAAATGTATCTGATGCAGAACAAGATATGATCAAGGAACTCAAGCTTCCATGATCAACAGATGCGGAATGAAGATGAAGAAAAGAGAGAAAATGAAGAACGGAGAGGATTCAATTGTTTTGTGGTGTATTGCTGTAACAAAACTTGTCTCTTATGAGTGTACAAGATCAGCTTATATAGTGATGATTAGGAGCTCCAGTGTACATCATAACCACACAAATGTAACTGCAGAAACCAATGTATAGGATTACATTTCACATTTTCTTATTCAATTCTATCACTCCCCTTCAAGTTTAGAGTTATTGAATTGATTGATAACTCCAAGCTTGGCTGTTAGCTTGCTCATTTGCTCTTGGCTTACCACCTTAGTGAATATATCTGTTGGTTGATCCTTTGTGTAGATGTACTTGGCTTAAATTTCTTTATTCAGAATCTTGTCTCTAACAAGATGGCAATCGACCTCTATGTGCTTAGTTCTTTCGTGAAAGACTGGATTTTTAGCTATGTGTAATGCAGCTTGATTGTCACAGCAGAGCTCAAGTAAACCATGCTCTTTGACACTTAAATCCTGCAACACACGAACTAGCCAAGTTATTTCACAGCAAGTAGCAGCCATGGCTCTATATACTCGGCCTCAGCCGTGGACATGGCAACAAAGGACTGTTTTTTTGTCCTCCATGACACCAGTGAATCTTCCAATAGGATACAGAACCCAGTGAGCGACCTCCTACTCATGGGACATGCCTGCCAGTCTGCATCACATTAGGCTCTCAATTTGATTTCAGACTTGCTTGACATCAAGAGTCCCTGGCCCGGTGAATTCTTCAAGTATCTCAAGAGATGCTTAGCTGCCTTCCAATGATCTTCAGTTGGACTTTGCATGAACTGGCTCAACACCTGAACTGAGTATGTGATATCTGGTCTAGTGACAGTGAGATAGATCAACTTTCCCACCAGTTTCTTGTATTTTTGTGGCGACTTCTGTAAGACCCGGGGTCTTAAGAGGTGCCAGCCCATGCCACCTAGCCCTCTCAGGTCCGTTGTCCTCACTTGGAGCCTGAAAAGGAAGAGCTCTTGTGACATGGGTAGGGCTTGAATCATTTATAAATCACTCCCAACATCCTTATGATATCCGATGTGGGACGGGGGTGTTACAATCTCCCCCACTTAAAGCACTAACGACCCCGTCAAGCCCAAGGGACTGCCCTCCGGGGGGAGCGTGCCCGAGCATAATGTCAGCGCACCTCCGAGCCCGGAGTCGGCTCTGATACCATCTGTAAGACCCGGGGTCTTAAGAGGCGCCAGCCCATGCCACCTAGCCCTCTCAGGTCCGTTAATGGGCAATTATTAATTTAATGTGATATGTGTATTAAATGTGTTATTTGTTTATAACTCGAGATAAGTGAAAATTGCCCATTTTCATCTTCCTAATTGCATGAAATTCTGTTTGTTTCTCTCATGCAAATTAATAGCATGCGATATTAAGATTCTTTGAAATATTCGTGCTTGTACGTCCTGGTTGGTTTAAAGTCATTATTATGATCACCCAGTATTTTAACGTTAAAGTTGTTATAATTTAAAATGTGCATCTCACGTGGTGCGAATTGACTTAAAGTCAGTGCGAGGGCTATTTCGCAGGTTGGGAATAGTGTAAAGCCCAATCTAAAAGGTTCCATGGAATATCTAGACTTTAAACAGTCTCAGGTCGCAGTCCTAGTTGAGTCTGGACCCGTGTTCCTTTTAGACTTCAAAGTCTCAGGTCGCAGTCCTAGTTGAGTCTGGACCCGTGTCTCTATTAGACTTCAGAGTCTCAGGTCGCACTCGTAGTTGAGTCTGGACCCGTGTCCCTATTAGACTTCAGAGTCTCAGGTCGCAGTCGTAGTTGAGTCTGGACCCGTGTCACTACATTTTTATATTGTGTTATATTTACATATATACATTATTGTGATTATTGAGATTATTAATAGGTGATCAATTCAGTTATATTATACTTCACTTTTACTCGAGGTATAATTCCTTATCTTATCGTATCATCGATCCTCACGATCATCTGAGTCATGTTTGGAATTTTGCCTTTCTACCAGTTTCCACTTTAAATATCCGTGTTTTTCCCTTAACCTATGACATACCGTTTTATGGTCACTGCATGGTTAAAGTCTGAACATTTTCCCCATCATTTGCTAGTCTTAATTGTACTAACCATCCTATTTATTGGATGGCTTAACCTATGACATATCTCCTCCAACTCCATTTGAGCGATCTTCTTTCTCCCCTATACTGCTCAGTTTCAACAATTATAAATAGAGGTCTGTAAGACCCGGGGTCTTAAGAGGCGCCAGCCCATGCCACCTAGCCCTCTCAGGTCCGTTGTCATCACTTGGAGCCTGAAAAGGAAGAGCTCTTGTGACATGGGTAGGGCTTGAATCACTTATAAATCACTCCCAACATCCTTATGATATCTGATGTGGGACGGGGGTGTTACAATCTCCCCCACTTAAAGCACTGACGACCCTGTCAGGCCCAAGGGACTGCCCTCCGGGAGGAGCGTGCCCGAGCATACTGTCAGCGCACCTCCGAGCCCAGAGTCGGCTCTGATACCATCTGTAAGACCCGGGGTCTTAAGAGGCGCCAGCCCATGCCACCTAGCCCTCTCAGATCCGTTGTCCTCACTTGGAGCCTGAAAAGGAAGAGCTCTTGTGACATGGGTAGGGCTTGAATCACTTATAAATCACTCCCAACATCCTTATGATATCCGATGTGGGACGGGGGTGTTACAACTTCATGAGCTCCCCTTCACTTGAGAGCTTCATGTGTGAATCCAGAGGTGTACTCAATGGCTTAGCATCAACCATTCCCATTTCCTCCAGCAGCTCCATAGTATACTTCCTTTGATTCAAATAGATCCCAACTCTGTCTCTATCTACCTCAATGCCAAGAAAGTACCTTAACTCTCCTAAATCTTTGATTTGGAAGTTCTTGTGTAGGTGTTGTTTCAATTTGTCAATCTCTGACTGATCATTTCTAGCAATGATCATATCATCTACATACACTAGCAGTGCAGTGAATGATTTTCCCTTTTGCTTAGTAAACAATGAGTAATCTGCCCTTGACTGAGTGTATCCTCCTGCCTTGACAACTTGAGAAAACTTGGCAAATCATTGTCTTGGAGCTTGCTTAAGTCCATACAAGGACTTTGTCAATTTGCAGACCATCTTGCTGCCATTGTCTTCATTCACAGACTCCCCTTGAAGACAATGCTTGCTGGACTGATGAGCTTTCAACTCACTATATGCAGGAGGGAGAGACATGTAGACATCTTCTTCAAGGTCACCATGCAGAAATGCATTGGTGACATCCATCTGAGATATGTGCCATTGCTTAGCAGATGCAATAGCAAGTAATGTCCTAACTGTGATCATGCTAGCAACAGGTGCAAATGTCTCAGAGTAATCAATCCCATGAAGTTGGGTGAACCCCCGAGCCACCAGTCTTTCCTTGTGTCTCTCAAGAGTACCATCAGACTTGAATTTGAGCTTGAAGAGCCACTTGCAGGTCACAACAGACATGTTAGAGGGCAGAGATACAATCTCCCAAGTATGATTCCTTTCTAAGGCATCTAGTTCAACCACCATTGCATCATACCAAGCAGGATCTTTGAGTGCTTCAGTCACATTTTTTGGAATGGATAATGATGCTACATTATTCACAAAGGCTTGATAGAAAGGGGTGCAAGCAGTGTAGGTGCAAGTGTTTGCAAGGGGGTATAAGGACTGTACCTTGGATGAAGCAACTACAGAGTTGGTAAGCCCCTTGGATGTATGACAGACATAGTCTTGGAGCCAACTAGGGGCCCTGTGATCACGAGATGAGTGTCTAATGACAGGGACAACAGGCTCAGTTTGAGGCTCAACAGCAATTTCATCAAAAGATGTTGAAACTGGAGAAGGAGAATAGTCATCCAAAGTGGGGCCAAGGTTGTTGTCATCCATAGAGAAAGGATGATCAGCTGAGGATGTGTAATCAAAAGGAAAACTTTGATCAACAAAGTCTGTGAGAGACAGAGTTGGAGATTGAATTTTTTCTTTGAGCAAATAAGGAGTAAGGTAAGATATGCTCCACAAAGATCACATTTCTGCTGATCATAGATTTGTGAGTTTTGATGTTGAGTAACTTGTATCCCTTTTGAGCATATGGAAAACCCAAGAATATGCAGGGATCAGACCTGGGATGAAACTTTTTGACTTCTTTTTCTTTAGAAGTAGAAACAACGCATAGACTGCCAAAGACTTTTATGTGGCTATAGGATGGTGGGGTTTGAAAGATGACTTCATGAGGTGATTTATGTTTTAGAATTGGGTTAGGCAGTCTATTTATTATGTAGGTGGCTGTAAGAATGGCATCACCCCAATAATGTTGAGGAATTTGAGATTGGAACATAAGGGCTCGGGCAATTTCAAGTATGTATCTGTGTCGCCTTTCCACTCTTCCATTTTGCTGTGGGGTGGCTTTGCAGGAACTTTGGTGAAGAATCCCTTGAGAGTCAAGGAACTCAGAGACATGGGAATTGAAGAATTCTGTACCCAAGTCACTCCTCGGGATTTTAACATCGGTTTTAAATTGGTTTTGCACCAGAAGAATGAAGGATTTGAGATAGGTGCTCACTTCACTTTTGTGTTTCATAAGAAAAGCCCACACTCCCCTACTTTTGTCATCCACTATGGTAAAAAGAACCTATAGCCCTCAGAAGTAGGGGTGTCATATGGTCCCCATACATCACAATATATAAGCTCAAAAATATGATCAATAGAAAAGGAGCTTACAGGATAGCTACTTTTGGTTTGTTTAGCAAGAGGACAAACAATGCATAAATGCTCACAATCAGATATGTCATTGCCAATACAAGAAATGTGTTTCAGCTTAGCAATTGGGGCATGACCCAGTCTCAAATGCCAAAGAGCACAATTATTTTGAATTACATAATTGTATTTAGGAAGAAACAAAGGTAAAGGTAAAGGTAATGAACTGGTGTTTGCTGATGTGTATTTGAACTTGGGAATTTGATCACATGTGAATGCCTCCCTAGATTCGTGTGGATCCATGTAGTAGAGATCCCTTAGAAGCTTACCAACTACAATTGTCTTCATCCTTAGTGGGTCCTGGACAAAGCAATTGTTGGCAATAAGGTAAGCATGAAACTGATGGTCTTTAACAAGTTTGGTGAAGGACAAAAGGTTATATTTGAAGCTTGGTACACATAATACATTTGAAAGAGTGATGTTAGGCATTTGTACATTACCAAAGTGTGTGATGTCTTTGGTGCTACCATCAGGAAGATGTATGGCATTTATATTTGGTATAGGTATAGGATTGGTCAAAAAGGAAATGTCACATACTATGTGATCAGTAGCGCCACTATCTATTATCCATAGACGTGACTTAATAGAGGCATTAGAACAAAGTATACCTGCCAGATGTGACTCATGGATGGATGGAGTGGATTTTGCTATGAAGTTGATGAAGCTATTGACAATCTATTGCCGATTTGAAGTCTGGTGTGACCCTCTGGAACCGGCCCCATACAAGAAGCTCTGAGCATTAGTGTGATTGTTAGAGCCTTCAACAATATTTGCCTTGGAGTGAGGCTTGGAATCAAGCCTCCTGTTGTCTCCATTCTTTGTCCCTTGCTGTTGTGGCTTCTCCTTGCTCTTGTAGTGCCAGCTAGGGTACCCTATGAGCTCCCAACATTTCTCTGCCTTGTGATTTCCACTGCAGTGAGAGCATTTCAGCCTTGAGGACTGTCCTTTGTCTGGTTCATTGTTCCTCACACTTGTAGCCAGAGGAGTGACAGAAACAACATCCTTCATCTTGAGATTCTTGCGATCAGTAGACATCTTGGAGCTCACTTCATCTTGCAAAAGCATGGCATGAGCCATTCTTGGGGATGGTAAGGGAGATGTCATAAGGATTTGACGACGTGCTCCATCATACTTGTCATCTAATCCAAGCAAGAACTTCATCAATTTGTTCTCTAGATCTGCTTCTTCAGTTTTCTTTTGCAGATTACATTCACACCTTCCACAGGTGCATTTCACAGGATTTGAGATCACATATAGCCTTTTCCAAAGGCCTTTCAGTTTGGTGAAATAATCGGTGAGCGACATGGAGTTTTGACTACAGTCTTGGATTTCTCGTTTTACCTGAAAGATGAACGGACCATTTTTCTGTCCATAGCTCTCTTCAAGGTCGAGCCACATCTCCAGTGATGTGTCGTACTCGTCAATGGTGCTGTAGATCTCTTTGGAGACCGTATTCAAGATCCAGGAGCACACCATGCCGTTGCATTTGTCCCACTGAGCTGCGTTTTCAGGTGTTCTTGCAATTGAACCATCAATCGTCCACAGCTTGTTCTTCACGGACATGGCTTTCATGATCGATTTCTTCTAGCGCTTGTAATTTTCTCCGTTCACGGAATTGTGGAAGGAATCATTCCAGAGTTGTCGGAGGGATGGATGAACAAAGGATTCATCAAGTCCGCGTTGGTGATCAGGTCACGACGTCGCTCAGCAGATCCACTTCCATTTCCAGTGCCGATGGAAGCCATTGTCGGAGAAGCTGAAGATGATTGGAATTCTTGAAAAAAACGACGATGCTCGTTCAACCAGAACGATTTTAGATGAGCAAGGTCCTCAGAATCAAGAGAACTGCTCTGATACCATGATGCAGAACAAGATATGATCAAGGAACTGAAGCTTCCATGATCAACAGATGCGGAATGAAGATGAAGAAAAGAGAGAAAATGAAGAACAGAGAGGATTCAATTGTTCTGTGTTGTATTGCTGTAACAAAACTTGTCTCTTATGAGTGTACAAGATCAGCTTATATAGTGCTGATTAGGAGCTCTAGTGTACATCATAACCACACAAATGTAACTGCAGAAATCAATGTACATGATTACACTTAACATTTTCTTATTCAATTCTATCAATATCCCACATTGGAACTAGTGGGATAAATGTTTAAAACGAAAGTTTTATGGAATGATATAAACTCGTCGAGTTAGGGGGTCATGGGGGGCTCAACTCTAATTCAAACCCGTGTACTTAGCCAATCCGTGATGATCCGATGGATCGACATGGGTTATAAATTAATTAATTTATTATTTCGATAATTAGGAGATTAGTTAGATATATTTGATTTGTGCTTATCTTTAGGATCTCTTGTATAGGCACATAGACCTCTTTATCTTAATCAAAGTATTGTTTTTACCCACCATTCTCAAGGATTGAAAAAGTCAAAACGATCCACAAGAGATAAAATAGGTTAAACTCTCTATATCAAGTATCAACGCATGAGAATCCATTATTAACAAATGAAACTAGTAGAATTTGGTATGCACACATATATTATGATTTTCGCTTTATGCAAATGAATTGATAATTGGACATGCGTTAAAATTAAAAGGAAAAATATATCACGTTTTTTTTTCTTTGTTTATTTTTGGTTGGTAAGAGTTTTTTCTTTGTTTATTGACGGGAAGGAACAAAGAAAGCTTGTTTCATGGACTTAGTGATCGGCGCCAGCCGGGATTCCACAATTGTATACTACAATATTTATCACTTTAATTATTACCCTTGATCATATATACTCTAACTATTTAAATAATTAATCTAAGTGTTTTTTCAAAATATTTAATTTAAAAGCGGTTTATAATTATGAGATAATTTTCATAATAGCATGGACTGAAATGAAGAGATGATATATTTTTAGCTGTCATGCCATTTGTTTTGTTTTGTTTTATTTTGTACGTAGGAGTAGATAGATTTTAAAATCAATTGGGAAAGATCCAAGAATCGGAACACTGGTACTTCAAGCATCTCCAACTGATAGATTCTCTATTTTAAAGATTTTGGAGTTTTTTTTAGAATTTTAAGGTGTTTTATGATAAATTTTCCATCTCATTCTCCAAAATGAAGAAGTAGCGGAAAAAATAGAGAGATTTTCCCAAATCTCTTGTATTCTCCAAATATACGAAATGGGTGATTAGCTGTCAGAGTTGAAGTAAACATAATTTGAAAAATATGTATTTTATTTTTCCCTTTTGGAGAAATTTTAAAAAACTGTTGGAGATGATCTTATAATTTTTATTTTTTTGGTTGAAGCTATTTAAAGATTTGAAATTATTTGAGTGATGTAAGATTCTCTTAGATCAGTGTAGATCCCCTGTAACACTGGGTGTAACACTCGGTGTTACATTTAATTATTTCGGCTATAAATTTACATTAAAAAATTTATAAAAAATTATATTTATATTCTATACTCTTATATTAACATATTTATAAAATTTTATTTTGAAAAAATGTTATTAAAAATTATAAATAATTAAAAGATTGATTATTATGAAAAATATTTTTTTTATCTTACTAAAACATATATTTTAATAATAAAAATTTATAAACATGTTAATATAAGTGTATAGAGTATAAATATAATTTTTAAAAAATTTTAATATTAATTTATAACCGAAATAATGAGGTATAACACCGAGTGTAACACACAAAGTGTTATAGGAGATCCAAATTGCTCTTCGATTATCCTCTAAAATGACATTCTTTTGGACGGTAAATTATCCTCTAAAATGACATTCTTTTGGACGGTAACCTTTAGCCGCAACCAAGCCAAGGTAAAGCCCCAATGCCTCCGCCTTCAGTCGAAACAGAAGTATTCAGAAAATTTTAAATATATATATAACAATATTTTATTTGATGATTTATAGAGATCTATAAAAAATATTTCAAAAAATCATAAAAATATTTTTCTAAAAAATAAGTATAAGTAGAAATAAAATAAGAATAATATTTTAATCAAAATTATTTTTGAAATATAATTTTTAAAAATATTTTTTTTTCCCAAATATGTATATGTATGCAGCATGCATGGCCAAAATGAAAATTTGGTATTTAAAATGGACAACTATGGACATATGTGTATTTCAAAAAACTCTCCGATGCCATATGAGTATTTAAAAAACCTTCAATGGACATATATATAAGTATTTTTTTGGTGGACATGTGTGTATTTCAAAAAACTTTGATGCCATATGAGTATTTAAAAAACCTTCGACGGACATATATATAAGTATTTTTTTTGGTTGAAAATCTAGTTTATATATTAAATCCAGTTTAGTCAAGTTGAATCGATTTTTTTATAGTTTATAAATAAAGACTTGTTAATAGATCTAAAAACTAAATTAAAAAAAATTACATATTTTTTTGACAGGTATAAAACACTCATCTAGTTGGAATTTTTTTTCAAAATATTCATCCAAAAATAAATATTTAACAAAATATTCACACTTTTAAATTATTTACAAAAATATTCATTTTTGTCAGATTTTACAGAGAAACGCGGGTTCAGTCCGCGTTTCTACTATTAAATTAATTTCGGGATGAAAGATGAAATTAGGGATTTTTTTTATACGAGAGACGCGGGGTGAATCCGCGTCTCTCTGATAATTTTTTTTTCCATTTTTTTAGGGAAAAGGAAGGAGAATTCGGTGGAGCCTGGAGGTCGGGCCGCCGTCTCATACGAAGGAGGACGAGAGGTCGGGCCGTCGGAGGAGAAATCGGAGGACTGGAGGAGACATCAGGCGCCGGAGCAACTCCACCTCCTCCCTTGCCCGCTCCGCCACGCTTCCTTTTTGATCCGGAGTGCGGATGGGGGTGCGGAGGAGGAAGCCGGATCTGATGGGAGACCGGAGCTCGCAGAGGGGAAGAAGGCCGGCGGCGTCGGGGAAGAAGGGCAATTGATGGTCGGGCACGGAGGAGGAGGCCGGTGCTCGCAGGAGAAGGATGCCAGATGATGAGGGCGGGGCTGATCGAAGGGTTGCAGGTCGAGGGTGGCAGTCTGCAGGGGAAGAAGGATGACGCCGGAGAGCGAAGCCGGTGCGATGATAGGGGTTTCCGAGGAGGAAGCCAGAGGAGGAGGCCGGATCTGATGGTCGGAGCTCGCAGAGGGGAAGATGGGGGCGGTCGGAGTTTGCAGAGGGGAAGACGGGGGCTGCGTTGTGAAATTACAAATAAAACGCGGCTTTGGCCCGCGTCTCTAATTATTTTTTTTGGAAATTAAGTAAAAACGCGATAGAAAATTGTAATATTAAGTAAAAACGCGGTCTCAGACCGCGTTTCTCTGATAAAGCTGAAAAAAATGAATATTTTTGTAAATATTTTAAAACCGTAAATATTTTAGTAAATAATTATTTTTTAATAAATATTTTGAAAAAAAATTCATCTAGTTGAACTGGTTTGATGGAAATTCGTTTCCCACATATTGATATTTAAAAAAATTATAATTTTTTTCACACATAAAAAAGACTTGCTTAATTACAAATTCATTTCCCACATGTTAATAGACAAGGAAGTGAGACCATATATAATATAACTAGTTCTGTTCCCGAACCTTGTTCGGGTTTTTTCATAATATTTTTGATCGAGTTTGACGTATTAAACAAAATTTTTGACACGTCAATTTTGTACTAACATATTGCTTATGCTTCTTGTCATGATGTTCTTCGAAATTTTCTTTTATTGGGATATCGATACTTCAAATTTAACAAAGAATGGTAAATCAGCCGTTTTCACACTTCTCCTAACATCCGTCCTAATTGAAAGCAAAGAAAAGAAACCTTATAGTTTTTTGTTTATAAGAAGATTGAGTTTGAATCCTATAAGATATTTTCTCTATTACACACATCATGTCACACCTTTCAAATTGGTCAAAATTATAAACCGATTTGATAAAGAAACCTTAAGTTGAAATGAAACCCTATATAGCTAAAGAATAAAAAAAATTGATATTTTATGTGTGTTTTTTTATAATGTCTTAGACCTTTAATTAGAAAGAGGTGATCTATGTTTAAGTATGAACCCTAAGAGGCCAAAATATTAAAAAAAAAATTAAATTCATTTCCATATTTGAAATATTAGATACTTAGATGCATTTCATCGAACACCTTATGGGTGATGATTAAACCCATCAAGTCACAATTTATAACCATCTATTTCACTTGAATAGCACCAATATCTTACGGGAAATTTGATCAATAATTTATAATCTTCAATTTCACAAATTTCATCAATGGAGTAAACAATTT
Source organism: Persicaria maculosa (assembly GCA_963922045.1). NCBI lineage: Eukaryota > Viridiplantae > Streptophyta > Magnoliopsida > Caryophyllales > Polygonaceae > Persicaria > Persicaria maculosa. The sequence goes on along the minus strand of OY998252.1, from coordinate 20,885,717 downwards.
ATGCATTGTTATCTAAATATTTGCCCAAAAAATATTCCAACAAAAATATCTTGAAACCCATGTCAAAGCTCCAGGCTTAAATATATATGATAGGCTGAGTACATCGAATATTTTTGTATTTTTTTCATTGTATTTAATATTGAAAATCATTTTTCATAACCATAATAGATTTCACACTGGGCTTGTGAAATGGGCTGTAGAAAATGAATCATTTATGTTTTTACTCGTCTTAAGGTCGTATGTATTTTAATCGAAACCCAATTACTCCATTTTACCCTCTAATAGACTATTCTTTTTAGATATTTTTCATTTTTGGTATTTGGTTATTCCTATCTTATTTAATATTGAAAACAAATTTTCATCACCATAATATATTTCACACCCTGCATGCGAAGGAGTTGAAAACAATTTGTATTTCTTTATATTGTTTTTAGTAAGAAAAGCTTTTAACTTGTACTCCATATAATGAATTCATGAAATCACATATCTCAAAATTAATGAAACATTGGCAACCGGCTCCCATATAGAGATGCAGATTGAGATGAAATGATTCAAATGTAGGATGTTGTCCAAGGCAAAAAAAAAAAGAGGGAATTTTTCAATATCTAGGGTAATAAAAAATAGGCAACAAAGAATTGGATCATACGTACACTTAAGCTGTGAGTGCACATACTATAATCAAAGAAGCAGCTCTTCAAGCAAATAGGAATTTCCTAAACAGAGAGAGTCCAACATCAAAGGATACTCTTTGGACTGGAGCCTGAATCCATCTTAATGTCCTAAACAGGGCCTGAATCCATGTTAATGACTAAATGACTAAACTGCTTCAGGTTTTTTCATAAACTCTAAATGTGACAATTCCCCTTTGGAGGTTGATTTGCTCGGAGAGATTACAGGCAAGGCACAAGAGATGCTGCTACTTCCAAATTCGGGAGCTAAGGGCAAGCTCGTTACCACCGAGATCAACCCAGCAAAGCCATTGCTACTGACCCCGAGTTCCCAGGCTGAGCTAGGCATAGGAGGTGCCAAGGAGCTAGAAAGCGTGGATAGCGTTGAGAACGACGACAATGGCTGGCCTAAGAACTTGCTTGCGAGGGCACACAAGCAATCTAATTCATCCTTCAATCGAGCATTCTTGATCGTTATATGCTGCTCTTCTAAAGAGATGTAGCCCATGATGGCCGGACCGCCACAGTTGGTGCACATCGGGTTTGTCATTGACTCCCTAATGGACAGGTTTTCGGATCGGATTTTGTCATTCTTTTGCCTCGAAATCGAATTCCCATGCCTTTATAATTGGCTCTGATCAGCAGCCAATAAGCATCAAAATTTCAGCAATCCACTCATAAACATCAATCAAAATCTGAATCAAAACAATCAATCAATCAGTACCTTCATCTGGGTTCGACGATTTTGAAACCAAAACTTAACCTGCCTGGTTTCCAAGCATAGCCTCTTGCTCAGCTCCAATCTTTGTTTCTCTGGGCGAGGGCACTCTTTGAACACACTACAAATCAACCATAAATGTAACCGTAAAACAATCATTCAAATTCAAATAAATCTTCAATTAACTGCTAAGAAAACAAACCCATACGCTTCAAGCTCTTGAATTTGTTGAGGGGTGTGTCGGTGGTATCTCTTCTTATTATTAGGTGGGTTGTCAGGACCATCTTGATCATCACCAGAGGCACCTCCCTCCATGTTATCACTCCCAGATCTGCTCTCATGTTCCTCTTCCCTGCTCCTCCTGCTTCCGCCATTGGACTCGAAATTCTCGGAAACTCTGGTCCACTCACCTTGACCACTCTCCATGCCCGTGTGCTGCACATCACAAGAAACAGATCGAATAGAAGAACCCATATCAGTTTTTTGACAATCAAAATAAAGATTCCATACCCAATTGAACCCAGAAGGAACGGATAGAAATTCCATGTAGATCTGATGAAAACATTAATAGAAGAGATTTCAATCTGTTCCAAATTCCATCACCAACTCCATATCGATAAAGTGATAAACATTGAAATCAGATTACATACCCAATTGAACCCAGAAGGAACAGATAGAAATTGGAAAAAAAAACCTATGCCGCTGATTTGGTCATATAAACCAGAATTTAAAGAAAATTGAAAAAAAAAAAACAAAGTGAAAGTAACATATTGAAATTGAAATTGAAATTGAAATTGAAATTGAAATTGAAATTGAAATTGATAAGCATAAGTGGCTGATTTGGTCATACCAATGCCGCTGTCAAGCCTTCGAACCTAATTGTCACCCTCCTGTGCATCGAGCATGCTCTTGTTGGTCACGCCCTCGAACCCAATCTTACCCAGCGCTTAAACCCAAAATTAAAATATCAAACCCTAGAACGGTGATTTTGAAATTGAAATTGAGAGGCCTAAACAATACTGGCATGTGTAGAAACAAAAATTGAAATCGGAGCTACAATCCAAGCCGAGATTGAGCGAAGGGGGTCTGAGCAACGACGAACTTAAGCACCATGTTTCTGTAACGGCCCGGAATTATGATTTCCGGGTTACGTTTCAAGGGATGAAATCCCTTGTTCGGATCTTGCAATCCAGGTACGGGTCGAGGTTTCAACTCATTTTTAAGATTAGTATAAAGAGGGATTTCAAACCCTAAAAACCTCGAAGGGCCGTTGGGTACCCTTAACCTGTCCTAAGGCTATGTCGCGGAATCCATTTCAAACAAAAGTAAAGCGGAAGCAAGTAAAGATACAAGTGCCACGGCGGAGCCGGTTAAAACCAAATCTTGAGTGGGTAATTACCATTTTACTAAGTTAGGATATTAGCCAGATTCTTCGATTCGCCAAAAGGGAACCCCGTCATATAGACATCGAGCACTCAAAATCTGCGGAAAACACCTTAAAAAAAAAGAACGGGGAGAGGAGTCAAATCGAGCCACTCATGCGGGACCGGCAGTCCTCGCTGAGGCCACATAGTATGTGCTATACCTAATAAAGATGCTCTAATGCAGTACGAAAGTCAAACACACTAGCATGCTCCTAGTTCATAATAATGTGCAGAAATACTGTAAAGGGCCCAAGACAATGCCAAGTGGCATATCCCTCTCCTACCTCCACCCCTTCCGATAGGTGGAAACTGGCCAGCTCGTGAATGCATTCCATCATAATCGGGGGGCACACATGCCTAACCCGCTCCACAATAAAGCCCGCAGGCATATCATAATATAAGGAAGTTCATGACTCGATTGACTCAGGGTACCCGATGAGGCTGGGCTACCCTATGACCCTAGCAAAGACTCTAGGACTATCACAGATAACGGCCGTTCTGTTTCAAACGCATAAAGTAAACAGATGCTCAATCAATTAGTGCAACCTAAACATGATACTACATGGCATGCTTTTATGCATATGCAACACCTAACATAAAATGCAACAACATGCATGAATGTCCAACCTGAGTAAGCCCCCTAGGGAACTTACCTGAAGATGCAGAACAGCAAAATAACGCAAGCAAGGGCCCAAGTGCAAGTCCAACGCAATCCAACCGCAATACAAACCTATCATCAATCCATTTCCATAAGCTACTGAACCAACATTCTCACACACACGAACCCGAGTTCTCAATATCCTTAAAACCAATCGACGGTAAAACCATTTTTCAAAACCTTTCCGATACGATCAACATCAACTAAAATCATTCTTCAAATCAAATCCATTGATAAAATCGCACCAACCATATTTTCCAAACTCTTAATCCCAATCAAGTCAACTCATATTCAAAATAATTTCTCAAATCATGCTTGGCCAAGTTCCGACGTTTATTATTTAAATCCTTAACAAATTCCCCAAATCATATTATTAACACAATCCCGGCATGTTTATTTTCAAATCATTACATAAATAAATTTCGACATTTAGTCACAAAATAATTCTATTTTCACAACTATATTTACACATCGATAAACATCTCATAATTTCCAAAATCACATATTTACACATCCCGAACGAAATACATCTTCCAAATAATGCCTCCTTTAAACCATTTTATAATATATAATAATAATTTCCGAAACCCAATGATTATCTAAAATCGTAACATATAATATAATCATATATAATATAACACGTACATATCTAATAGCCAAAACAAAACAACAATTAACACATTTGAATAACAACAGCCCAACCTTTGTCATCCCGGCCCAGAGAAAGCTGAAGAAAAGGGAACCCGGCCCAAAAGAAAGAAAGAAGGAACCCAGCCCCAACCCGGATCTCTCAATCCTGAAAACAGAACCCGGGTCAAATTATGCCCAACAAAATAAGAAAAGAAAACCTGGATCCCTACCCGACCCAAAGGAAAGAAAACAGGCCCACGACCCGGAAAGGCCCAAATTCTGAAGGTGTTTAAAGGAACCGGGTTATACCCGATTTCCTCGGATCTATCTCCCCTTAAACCGCAAGGAGGACAGATGACGCCGAATCAGGAACGAAGAGGAGAGGGGCTTGCCGGAGATTCGTCCGCCGGACTCCTCACCCACTCTGACCACACTCACCCTCTCCCGGCCACTGCCACCCAGAACGACCAAAGAAGAGGAGGAAGGAAACTCACCGAGGGGTTTTGAATCCGCCGGAAAACGTCATCGGAGCTTCGTCGGAGATGGATTCTCGTCGGATAGGGCCTAGTGAGAGTGGGAGGGGGTCAAAGCTCCTCTTTTATTGTGCTTGGAGGTGAAAGGAAGAGAAGAGGAGGGAGAATCGAACCCTTACCGGATCTTGGACGGAAACAGGGGAGGAGAAGAAGGAATGGCGGCGCCGGCGGTGCTGGGAGGTTTCTGTCCTCCGACTCGTGCTCGGCCGTCAGGGGACAGTTGCTGCTGCTCAGGCAGGAGGAGGAAGGAGGAGAGAAGGAGCAGCTTCGGTTGGTCTCGGTGGCCGGACATTGGAGGGACGAAGGGGATGCGGTGGTGCTGGATAATCAGTGAAAAGGAGAGCTTTTACTTGGGTTGGAAAGGGGGATGATTCAGAGAGAAAAGGGAATAGGGAGAGGTAAGGAGAGATAGAAATGAAATGGGAGATTTTGGGGTTGTGTCTGAACGTTTGGGGATTGCTCATCCAATTTCAAAAGAAAAGGGGAGTTGAATTGGGGTCCCTGCAGATGGCGTGGGAGAGTCTGATTTCTCTTGGCATTTTGCCAAGATTGGGGGGCAAGGGTAGGCTTGAATTGAAGGTAGAGATGGAGGTCTAGCCAAGAAGGGGAAGAAGAGGCGTGGTGCACAGTGCACTGGTGCTGCCTTGCTGCTGCTGGGTGTAAGAGGAAAACGCCAAGGAGGGAGGAGAAAAGAAGAAAAAAATAAATAAATAAATAAATCGCCCCCATAAATCCCAACTCAAAATTATTCGGAAATGAATCTCAAAACCCGCTCTCTCGACGTCATCCCGACTCGACTTAAAAGATTTTCAATTTTTTTTCAATTCCGAATTTAATAGAGAACTCCAAATATTATTTTAAATTTTCGCATATGAAAGCAGGGTAACGCATATTTTAAAATTTTAACTTATTAATGCCGGAACTTGTTTAAGGATTTCAATTTCGATTTAGGAAATTAAGGACGAGTTTTTCTTGAAATATCCGAATTTTTATTTTATTTTATCTTATTATTTTTTTGACTTAAATCCATTTATATTATTTATTGAAATTTATTATTTAAAAATCCGGGCCTTTACAGTTTCCCCCTTCGGCCCTTCGGCATCTCCTCCGGCACAAAACAATATCGATCCGAAACCAATAAAGATGGAAAACAGACCTTGAAGCGGGACCAGAATCGAGATCACTGGAAACAAATCTCGTGGTTGCTTTTTGCGAGTGTGGAGGATTTCAATCCCGGAAGAAATTAAAGCGGGGATTGGTTTCTACAGTTGTCTCGATCTCTTCGTTCCCTTTGGAGGGAGAGAGATCAGCCGGCTGAGATGTCACTCAGCCTTCGATCTACAGAGATTATGGATCCGAGTAGAAGAGGAGGAAGGATGGGACAATCGGGGTCGTCGACCATCGCCCACACAAATCTCGAGCAAGGACCATCGCCCACACAAATATCCGGCGTCCACCCCCTCACTGAGTCACCGGCGTCACCCTTCCCGGTGAGCTTCTCTTCTCCAGTGCAAACCCTCTTTGTCTCGACAACCTCTCTTTCCCGACCTCAAATCTTTCCGTCGCCGATCCAAATCACATAGTCGTCTCTCGTCTTTCCTCCTCCCTCTTTTTCAGCAGCCTGACGGCTCTCCCTCCTAGCATCGTCCCATGCTCCCTCACAAGTCCGACGATTCTTTGGAAAACCTAAACCCTAAAAATTTGTGGAAAAAACTGGTGGAGAAGATGAAGGTGAAGTGGCCGGCTTTAATAAATTGGGAGTGGAACTGTATTGGGAGAACATGGAAGTAGAAAAGAAGAAGCAGTTGAGGAGAGAACGTGGGAGAAAGACTGCAAATTAGGGCTTCTTAGTTTTACTCAGGGATTGAAGCGGTTGAGGAGAGAACGTGGGAGAAAGGCTAATTTCTTAGTTTTGCTCAAAGATGACACGTGGCTCATTCTTTTACAAAGAGCCTGCTTCTAAAATAATAAGTATAAGAGGTGGATTAATACTCCGTATAATATAAAAAAGTACAGTTAATTTGCTTAATTGTAGAAATCGTAAAACATCATTTATAAATTACTGTATAAACAAGTATTAATTTTCTGTTAGCATTTTTGACACACAAAGAAAGTGTCAAATTCAAAATTGGTCCATGGTTGGAATCTTAAAGATGGTGGAGAGTGACGTATCCAACCATTCCGGAATGGCTCAACCGGAAAGGACTTGCGGGTAGTACCCAAAGGTCTCCGGTTCGAATCCGGATGACCGCTCTTTATTTACTAATTCAAGGAGAGTGACGTATCCGTTTGATGATCGTACGATCCTGAGAGCCACCGAAACAGCTCCCATCAGCCGTTGGATCAAACCAGCCGAGCAGGCCGCCCTCCACCTCTGAGGATCCACCAAAGGAGATGGACAGCCACAGGGTAATACAGTAATACTTATACTGCCCTTGACAAGGGCCCAAATTCACAAGCTCAAGAAGAAGGCCGCCATTGCCGACCATCACACTGCCGTCGGCCACCGTGCTTTTAGCTAGGGTTGACATGGTACGGTAACAAGATAAACTCTATAATTCATTTTTAAAAATGGCTAAATTGGCTATATTTAAGAGGTATATTTTTCAAATCAGAATACTTAATCTATGCCTTAGAAACATATGATAGAAAATTTGTAAAACTAAAACCAAATGAACATAAAGTAGACTCAGTTTTGAAAGTAAAATAACGATGTTTCTAACTTATTCTCTGAATTTCTTTATTTGGTAGAAATCTTTTCTAATTGTGCTCCAAAACTTAGTCTTAGAATATAGGTTTAAAAAATCGATAAAATAAATGTATATATACACATCAAACTTTTGCAATTTGCCATATATATATTTCATAGATAGATATTTGATCACATATCAATACAAAAAAATAAATTAGTTTTTTTATTTAAAATTTAAAAACAATTTTGAGTGTGTTTCTTAAAAATATAAATAATTTTCTAAATAATTTAGAGTTTAGAGCTAAAATGGAGAACAACCAACCAATCGAAAACGGGGGAAAGAAGAGTACGACCAAAGCTAAAAGCTCGGGGCCCTTCGCTACCCAAATTCCCACCGATATGATTAAGTGTCATCCAACCGAATAATTGGACTTTTTTTTTATTAATTAGTGGAAAAAATTCCCAAAAATGAATCAATTTAAAAATTTTAACTAGTGGAAAAATAAGAAGTAATGAAGTCAAGAAGTAATGATTCAAATGCCAATTCTGTATAAACTAATTAAGTTAAATCCATACTTAATAATTTATTACTCTTTTAAAACTATTTTATCCATAAAATTAACAAAATTTTAAAATTTTATAAATTTCAGCTCCACCACTATGTACAAGTTAAAAAAGGTTTAATATAACTGAGTAATTTTATGTATATATAATATTTTAAAAGTGTTCTACTTAAAGGTATATAATTAGCATTTGAAATTTTAGTAAATGTAACATCTTGCAGTAAAACTTGGATTGTGCTATATACACCCGCAACAGGTGCTATATGCGCTACTTAGGACGGATCTATGATCCGTTTCATCCTCAGGACGACACGTATCCAATAATAATTACAAGTTGTTAAAAAAATACACGGACGGATCCTAGATCCGTCCGTTGTAAAAAAAATAAAAAAAATACATAGGACGGATCAAAGATTCATCCTATATAAACCAATTTAAAAGAAAAAAAAAAGATACATCAAGGGCGGATCATTGATCCGCTGTAAACTTTTTGAAATAAAAAAGCTACAACAAGTGCAGCTTTATCCCATCTTTTTTTTTTTTGGTAGTTTACATAGGACGGATCCTAGATCCGCCCTATGTAATTTTTTTTTGTAACGGATGGATCCTAAATCCGTCCGTATATTTTTTATAAAATTTGTAACGGACGGATCATAGATCCGTCTTATGTAGTGCATATAGCACCTGTCCTGGGTGCATATAGCCACCCCGTAAAACTTGTCGATAGATACTGGGACACATTGGATAATGAGCTCCAACAACAATAAAGTTTTTTTTTAATAAAAAAAATTATATTTATATATGAGGGTATATGGTTGAATGATACATTTACAAGGGTACTGGATTGTAATTAAGTGTAATTACAGGGAATAAATGGTAAATAGGAAGGGTTTTGAATAAGGATCCGGTGGTGGATCAATTGTTTAAAGAAACTGCACTATCATAGTTCTTCTTGAATAGGTAAATAAAGAGCGGTCATTGCGGGGTTCGAATCGGAAAGATGATCTTAATTCCTTCCTACTTAGCTTGTTTTTGAAGGTGTTATGTGTACTATGGGAACTAAGTATACTCCCGTTTCCAAGTAATAAAGAAAAAGGGTAATAAAAAAAACTTTGAGTGTTTTTAGATATACCGCAAATCCACCGTTAAAAATGCACGTCCATTTCAACATGCAAGCCTTTCTGATTAATTAGCACTTTTGAAAAATTAATTAACCCACTTTAACCCTGCACGTCGGAATTGACGTGCAGGATTTAGGGTGTATATAGCGAAAACGAAACTTTTTCAAAAAAGGCTAAAAAGGGATCAAAACAAAAAAAAACATGCAATTAAGCAAAGCATCAATACCATTGAATCATATGGAGTAGATATATAGTTAGTATAATGATTAGTTTATCTGCCGACTTAATTGTTCAGCTTCTCGGCCTTTATGTAGGTCTGGAGTTCCGAATTTACTTTCTTGGAATTGAAAATAGGGTTGTTTAGTTTTGAACAAACTGTAACCTCGACTCCCCCTCCCCCCTATGAGTGAAAAAATAATTGATCTAATTTATAAGAGAAGAGAAAATACTACTTAGCTCATAAATACATTTTTTTTGGTAAGACCATCCATAATGGTTTTGTTTAAAATATGCACAAGATGTGTAAAAATACACCTCACTTTTTGGTAATTTGCTCCGTTGGTAAAATGTGCATTTTTTACACATCACTCAAATACAATTCATTTAAAACAAAAAAGAAAATAAAATCATAAAAAAACAAACAAATGAAATTGTCTTACTTTTTGTAAAAGTTTATGCACACGAGGGAGGTGGGGTGTTCAAATTTACACATCACATACTCAAGGGCGTGTTTGGCAGGGGATGCGAGGGGGTGGACGGGATGGGGGTGGGTTCTCGGGAACAGCGCTCGCATGTTTGGCAAGGGGATGCCGCGGGTGGAGAGGGATGCGAATCAGGGGATGGGGGGGTGGGGTGAGACGGGGTGAGGGTTGCACCTGATTGAAGGGGGGTGGACGGGATGGGAAGGGGAAGCGTCCCATATTTGCTCCTTCCCCTTTCCTCTCTCCTCATAAATTCGATCTTCACTCCATTCCGACTCTTCACACGCACGCCTCAAGAAGCGATTCCCAGAGCGACGATTCCGAGAGCTTCTCCTTCGCCGAAATCTTCGATTAGCCATGTAATCCCGTTCATCTCCAATAATTATGTGTTTATGGTTGAGTTTCGTTTCCAATTTGATGGGTTTTACAGTTTTCCCCCAATTTGATTGAAATCCTAAGGTATTTTGTTCAAAGTCGTGATTTTTAGGGTTTCCATTCGAATGAAAAATCCATGATTTTGGCTTTCATGTTTAGGGTTTGTAGGGTTTAACATTGAAAGGTTCGAGTTTTCCCTCCAAAAAGTAACGGCAAGTGAACAATTGAAATGTATAGGATTTGTCAGTGACATGGGATTTGTCTGACAATGGCTAAAATCCGGATATCTTAAGATGTTGATTTCATAGGGGGTCACTTGCACCCAACAGTTAAGCATACCAGTTTGTTTGTAAGATTACATTACACAAAACATCCAACTGTTTTGTGGCTTGCATGTCTGATGTCTCAACAGTAGGAACACCTCTTCATAACATGGATTATTTTCCTCATTGGAGCTTCAATTTGGATGGAACTGCCCTCACTTGTGATCCACCTTAACATCTACTTTCATTATGCATAATTCTGTAGTTCTTCATTGGATATAAATTTTCCAAAATGGTGAATATCTTTATGCTGTACTTTCCAATTGATCACATGTGTTGTAAACTAACATTTGTCACGCTTGCTTCTTTATTTATTTGTGTTGCACTGTGTGTTCTTGCATGTGTCTGTGTTATGGTAACTATTGAGCTATGGCATCTATTGAGCTATTGATCACATATCTTTACTTGCATTTTTATATCTGTTTGGGTGACCACTGATTGCAATAGATAATGAACTGATTGCAATAGATCTTCACTTACATTTTTTACTTGAATTTTTATATCTGTTTGGGTGACCACTGATTGCAATAGATAATGAACTGGAGGCGAATACTTTCATCCTTATTTTTTTTGTTTGGGTGATCACTGGGGGCAATAGGTAATGGGTGATACTTTGATCCTGTGTTTTGATGGCTTTCAGATGTTGATATCATCCCAATATGTCATTGCTTCTTAACTGATTACTAGATAAAGATGTTGCTCCTCCTCAGATTCTTGTTGCTTCTAACCTTACATATCAGACCCTCTATCTCAACTGCTTGCACTACCTCCTGTTGCTTTCTTCTACATTTTGCTTTCTTCTCGCATATGTGTTCATAATTTCATCCTTATTTTTCTGTTTGGGTGATCACTGGTGGCAATAGGTAATGAGTGATACTTCGATCATGTGTTTTGATGGCTTTCAGATGATGATATCATCCCAATATGTCATTGCTCCTTAACTGATTACTAGATAAAGATGTTGCTCCTCCTCAGATTCTTGTTGCTTCTAACCTTATATAGCAGACCCTCTATCTCAACTGCTTGCACTACCTCCTGTTGCTTTCTTCTACATTTTGCTTTCTTCTCGCATATGTATTCACTTCATCCATGGAAAAGTCAAATGAATTGAGGATGTTGGTCATCTTGTTGCTTTTTTTTCGCATATGTGTTCACTTCAGATTTCTTTTCTTCTGTGAAGCTGTATGTTAAAGTGTTGGTACGTGTTTTCAAGATTTCATGTACATTCCTGTTGCTTTCTTATCCTTTTTGATCAGTGAGTTCCAATATGTTGTTGCCTCTTCCATTCGTTCGATCATGTTTCAGTTGCTTTATGTTTACTCCGGTTTGAATACTGATTCTCACAATACGGTTCCCATGTCAACGTAGGAATCATGTGGCCGTACTCCGACTCCGACACCGACTCCGATTGTGACCGAAGCTACGCCAACGGTGACCCTCGCAAGTACCCCTGGCTGAGGACGTCATGCGAGCAGGGCCAGTCTAGTCGTCATCGGGCAAAGGAAGATGACGACGCACAGTCTGATTGCCGTGACCCCGAGGACGTCGCGGAGGATAATGCACTGTGGGCATACGCCGCCGACGAACTGAAGGAGTTTCGCGCCCAGGTCCGGGGGGTTCTGGCCCAGGACGCCCTAAGGGAGCACGCCCTGATTGCAACGAACACTCAATTGCAGGAGACCAGGGAACACAACGTCTCCCTCACAAACATGCTCGTCGTTTCTGAGGCGAGCAACGACCATCTCGTGCAGAGGGTCGCGGAGGTCTGCTCCTTCATGTGTGGGCGCTGGGTGGAGCACGCAGGGGACCAGCTCCGGGCTAAGAGGCTCTCCCGCCTAAACAGGCTCCTCGGCTGGATTATCCTCTTCATGCTAGCGATCATTGTGCCTCTGGTCACCAGGGCGTAGGTCATCAAGCCGCTCCTTTATGTTGTTACCCCTTTTTGTGAAGATTTTCTAGCGTTGTTGTATTTTATATCTGCTAATTGTGAACCTCTATTGAAACTCTGGATGTCGGCCCCCATTTTGTGCATTTCGGGGCCTCGGATGTAATTCAGGAACAATGTTTGCGCAACCTTGACAGTGATTACCTCTTTTTGTAAGCCGAGTGTTGTTGCACCCTTTTGCTATGGTGCATTATCCTAACAATTGTAACCGGAACTATTTCCGTAAGTTATGTATGATATGCATATTCCTCGACTACAATTGACATTGCATTACTTTAATTCTTTTCGTTCGATCATGTCTTACACAAAATCAGTGAACATGTCTTTATACAAAAGACCACTCCTATCAATATTACAATTGAATTAGTGGTTTGCATCCTACCAAAATACCATAGCCATCAATATGTCTTTATACAAAAGACCACTCCCATCAATATTACAATGTAAGTAGTGGTATGCATCCAAGCCTCTCCAGTTTTGATCAATTACAACTGACATCAAGGCCACACTCTAGAGCTGCGAGCATCCAAGGTTTACCTGCCCCTGCGACGGTCATTCCAAATCTGCTGAGCAATTTCGTCCCTCAGCGCCTTGATCTCTGCGTTTGACCCCGAAGCATCGTCGAAAGGGAAAAAGGGGTCATTGTCATCATGTCCAACATCCTCTCCCGCGTTATACGCGTCTTCATCGCCGTCCCCGTCGGTCGGTATATCACTCCCCATCGGAGGCTCCATGAACCTTGGATCGTCTTCGTCGTCGGACTCGGAAGCATCGCGTGTATCCTGCACGTAGTTGTGGAGGGCGAAGCACACAATAATAATAGAAATCTGCTTACGGATCGGATACCTGGGGAGCTGACGGAGGATCCTCTACTTCATCTTCAACGCCCCGAAGGACCTCTCTATCGCTCCTCGAAGGGAAGAGTGTGACTTGTTGAAGGCTTCTTTCTCGTTTTTCGATTGGGATGCGACGAAGGTCGGGGGGTGGTACTTCATCATCGAGTAAGGAATCATCTACCCATTTCGGAAAGCGTAGCCCTTGTCGCATAGATAGTACCTCCCGGCCGGTGGATGGGGGAACCTCAGCGCCGACGTCTTCAATGCGTGATCGAACACCCGTGCATCGTGCGCACTTCCCTCCCAGCCGGCGGATATGAATGTGAGCCGAAGGTCGAAGTCGCAGACGGCCATGACGTTGTACATTGTTGTACCCTTCCTGCATCGGAACCGGATCTGGTCATCTTTAGGCATGATCGCCTCAATATGAGTGTCGTCAATTACGCCAATTGCGCCCTTGAAGTACGGCCAGTACCGGTTGTCGTTCCTGATCTGCTCCAGTATGGCTCGGAAATGAGGGTCGCGAGGCCGGATCAAGTCCTCTAGTAGGTCGCGGAACACGTTACATCTGCCCCCGCAGATGGTGTCTAGTACCTCCGATATTGTCTCTGAGATTGTGTACGTCGATCGGAGGAACCTCTCGCACGAGTTTCGCTGACTGGACCCCCAAGCCATGGTATTCACGAAGATAGCAACCTTCTCCATCACAAAAAGTTGCATTGACCCCCGAAGACCGTACTGGTGCTCCAGCATGCCACACAGTCTAGTGAAGGCCGCCTTCTCCATTCAGAATGTGTTAACGCTCCTGGCGTCTGACCAATGGGTGAGGATCTGGTCTACCCATCGTGCCCCAGTGTACTCTCCAACAAACTGGGGTACCTTGTACACTCGTTTGAAGTAGTGGTTGGCAATGGTGAGCCATATACCAAGGATGCCGAAAAATCCAGCCACACCCTTCGCTTGTCTTCGGCGACGTCGACGACGACGTTTGGTGACCATTTCCTTCATCCTGCATGCGGAAAATCAGTGAGTTTCGTTGAGGAACCACAACAACGATGCAATAACGCACAACATTGAACAACGATGCATTAACACACAACTTTGAACAACTTTATTACAAGGGGAAAAACATTATGAAGGCCATACAACACATGCGGAAATTGTATATAATTGTATCTACCATTATCAGGAGCTGGTAATTGAAAGCAATAATAAACAAACACGTGAAGTAAACAGAGACATAAGTCTTCCACACACATTCCAAAATGTCTCATTATTTGTGAATTGAAGGCGCTACGCGGACAATGTTCTCATATGTGAGAGGCAGGACGTTCGCCGATGGGTCATGGTCAGTCTAGGTGGATGGCGCTCAGCTGCTGACCGTCATTGGTCGAGTACAACCACCGAAGCCACTTCAGTCGGGCGACGTTGCTATCAAGTTGAACGAAGACCTCACGTCACTCGGGTGACTTGATCATGGCTAAGCTGATGCACCATAGGGGGTCTCCTTCGCCGAAAAGGCCCTCCCCAACCATCGACCTCACAACATCCAACACTTCTTTCGTCGTGTCTTGGGGGGCATTGGACGATACCTCATCCTTCTCCTTATCCTTTTTCATCATGTCAATGATGTCACGCGTGTTGTCTTGAATGACCCCGACGCTGCGCTCGAACAGCCTGGTCCCCTCCGAGACGCGAACATTGCACTTGGAGCTCCTACGGGAGGAAGTCGTCCCAGAACCTGGGCCTCGCTTAGGCCTAGACTACTGTGACGCCTCTGCGCTTGGAGCTCTAGGCGCCTGGCTAGAGGGTGAGGCATCGTCGTCCACAATGCCCTGTACAACGTTTTGCATGGAGGGCGTTGCAGATTCAGCGCGAGGGGTGTTGAAAAGCTCGTCGAACTCTTGTTAAACACCCTCATATTGTGACCCGTTGGGGTCACCCTTTGCGTCGGGGTCACCAGCATCGTCATCAGCATCTTCGTCCGAGGGGTCATGAAGCCTCTCCTTCTCAGCCTCATTGTGGGCCTGCGCAGCCATAGCCTCCGGGTCCATGGAGGGGGCAACACAATACTCGCCGGTGGCTACGGTGCCTCCGAACGCCTGGTCGAACAACTCTTCAAATTCCGGCGGGATCCCCTTCTTCCAGAACCTTTCGAATTTGCTATCCTCCTGTGTAATTCAAGTCACGTGACGAGTTTCGGTTCATTGCAGTCTCTCTTGCATTGACGTAAGGGAAAGGGAAGGCGAGCACATCATACCTTGATTTTCTTGTCCCGCCTTCGTCAGGTGCCCTTACGGTGCCAGCGGCCTGATTCCATCCGAGTTCGATCTCCCCTTTTTTCAACTTACCCCAGGCTAGGTATATCGTCTTCATGTCGCGAGTTCGGTTCTTGAGAGTGTACTGGTTGCACCTCTTTCCTGTGGCAACCTCGAATGCGGTGTTGATGGGCCCCCATTTGAAGGACTGATCCTTACCATTTTCCCGCTGATAAGCGAGGAGCACATGCATCAGCTTCTTTGTCAATTCCAAAGACCAGTAGAAGGCAGCGGGGACATAGTTCTTGTCCTCAGAACCAGACGCTGCTTTCTTTGCCTTCCCTTTGCCTTTCCCCTTCGCTTTGCCAGAGGATTCCGTATGGGTAGGTCCCAGATTTGCAGTCGATGGGGGTCGCTAGTATATCGAATGAATAGGTCGGTTTTGTGTTCGGAAATATGATGTACGACAAAATGAGACAATCAGTAAACGCAAGAAATAATGTCAATATTAACACCGAAACTAACACCCATCAAAGAAATCATTCATTATCCTTATATTTTCACAGTATGCCTGAGTTTCCTCTGAAGCAGTTGAACCCAGTAATGCAATTCAATCGACCACAAATGAGTTGCCAGCTCGTTAGAACGTTACGAATGGTAACTCTAACTTGTTCTATTAGCTGACAACATCGCCAATTCCATAACCCTAAATTCTAAAATTTTAACCCTAAGCGAACATGGTTTATGTTCAATCTCATTCGGATTATTCCCCTTTTCCAAATTGAACCCAATTTACTATAATATCCTCTACTCAGCAGTGCATCGAAAACCCCCTTTTCCTATATTGCCGATTTCCCCGACTAGAGAAAAAGGTAATCCAATGGCTGCTAAATCGAAAATCAATGAGAACTCAAGGAACATCGCACCAGTAGGGATTCAGGACTTACATGGAGTCCGACGTCGCTAGAGTCGTCGGTTGTGCTGGGGCAGGTCGGAGGTGCTGGTGGCTGCTCCCGGAGTGAAGGTCGCCGCCGCCGACGTCGTATGTCTTCCCAATCTCCTTTCGAGCTAACGGCAAGTGAAAGTGAAGATGGGGGATTGGGGGGTTTGAAGTTGAGGGGTATTTTTAGGGGCAATTTTGTCCTTTCATGTCATTTAGTGGGGGCAAATTTGTCTTTGTCAGTGTCATCCATCCCATAAACTTTAAACCAAAACCAAACACGAACGGGATTAAACTGGATTAAAAATTCCTCCTCGTCCAACCCGAAATTCCATCCCCATCCCTTCCATCCCCAAAATTCCATCCCCATCCACCTACCCCCATCCCGTTGCAATACACGGCCCAAATGTGTACATTTGCACACACCTAAAACAACCAATGGAGCTAAAAAATGTCTAAAAAGTACACATTTGCACACCACCATTGTGGATGGTCTAAACAAAGAGAAGCAAGCCTCTCAATCACTCTACTGACTGAAAACCAGATTACTAAAAAACAAAGCGGGGTAGCCCTTCCCCTACAATCATCATCCAAAATAGAAATAACAAAATCAGGAGGCTTTGAAAGGAGATGGAAGCTAGCCTCGCGATAAATCTAAATTAAAGCAAAGACAACAAGAAGTCGATGATAAAATTCACTTCCCTATAGAGATGGTTTAAGACGTCAATACTCCTTAAATTTTGCATTTTTAAAAAAAATTTACACGTATTTTATAGTTAACGACTTTTACAAAACTCCGTCCCACTAATAAGTTTTTAACCTCGTGAGTTTTTTTTACACTACCTTTAATATAAGGGATTGATAAATACACCGCTAATTTTTACTGGATACACCGCTAAGCTTCGCAACCCCCTGCAGACCGAGCTCCGCTACCTCTTGCAGACCTCACCGGGCATCGAAAAAAGTTCCGCAAGACGTTGCGGAAAGAGGTCCGCGTTAGGATGCGGAGAGTCCCTAACCTATATGTTAAAAAAAAAAAAAAACTCAACAAGCTACGCATCCTAGTGCGGAACTTCCCACTCTATACGTCTGTCAGCGTTGGAAATAAGGGCACCTAACCACAAGATGAGGATATGGCTGGGCTCCTAGCTACTCAACCCCCCTGAGGCTGCTGCTAGAGCTTATGACGCCGCCCTCGTCTGCCTCAAGGGCTCCTCCTCCAACCTCAACTTCCCCATTGACCACCTCCCCTTCCCCATCCCCAATCCTGATTCAATCATGTCCCCTAAATCCATCCAAAGAGTCGTCGCCGCCGCCGCCGCTACCATTAATATTGATCCTCCTCCGCCGCCTCCCTCATCCTCATCACTGACCCACTCGGCGGATCATGATGACTGCGGCTTCCTTCAGCAGCTTTCGAGCTCCTCTTCAATGGCTGACGCTTTCCCCGTTGACGAAGTCTCTAATTATAATTGCTGGTTCGACGATTTCGACAACGCCTTCCAATCCCCCAAATACCTAATCGATCCAGATTTGAGTATGAGCAGCTCCTTCTTCTTCAATCCCCCCAACATGATTGTCGACTACGAAGACCCCACCGCCGACATCCCTCTTTGGAACTTCTGTTGATTAATTGCAGATTGATTCAATTAATCCTTTATTAATCATATTCATTCATTCATTCATCAAGATAAGAGGGATTCAATATTAATTTGGCAGATTGATAGAGTTGGGAAATGAATGAAACACTGACCGACAGATATAGAGTTGGAAGTTCCGCACTAGGTTGCGTAGCTGGTTGAGTAAATTTTTTTTTACATATAGGTTAGGGACTCCGCATCCTAACACGGACCTCTTTCCACAACTTCTTGCGGAACTTTTGTCGATGGCCTTTTAGGGCGTGTTTGGCCCGATGCCCGGTGAGGTCCGCAAGAGGTAGCGGAGCTCGGTCCACAGAGGGTTGCGAAGCTTAGCGGTGTATCCAGTAAAAATTAACAGTGTATTTAACTTTTCCGTTAATATAACACTTAATTATTTCACTAATAAACACGTCCACTAATTACAGACACATTATTTAATTCGGTAGACCAAACGCTAAAAGTAACATCACCTTCTTTACGAAACGTGACATATATATATCCCCATCACCAACCCCCATTTCTCAGCAAGGCCTATAAATTCCGTTTGCTCGATCCCTCTTACAACTCACAAGTCCAAATTAAAGTCGACGCTCACTCACATTTTTCATCCCGATTAAGCCCCACATTCCAGATCCAATTAATCCAGATGGCACAAGTGAAATTCACCGGCAGGTACGTCGTTAAGCCGGCGGAGCCGACTCCGACGGACGTCGTGGCCCTTTCGGAGTTCGACCACGTGGCGGGGCCCACATGGGTGCCCGTCCTCTACTTCTACAAGCCCGACCAAGCCCGGCTGAAGGACAGCAAGGCCATCATCCCCACCTTAAGAGACTCCCTGAGCCAAGCCCTCGTCCACTACTACCCCCTCGCCGGACGGCTCCTCCGGCTGAGGAGCGGGCGGATGCAGCTCTGCTGCGACGGTTCCGGCGTGGAGCTGGTCGAGGCGGAGCTGCAGGCTGGGGATGGCGGCAGCGGAGAGATGCCGACGATGGAGTTCGGGGAGTTGGTGTCGGACACTTCCAAGTTCCAACACCTGTTGCCGGCGTTGGACTTGAACACGCCGGATGAGGAGATGGCGTTGTTCCACGTGCAGATCACGCACTTCGGCTGCGGCGGCTTCAGCCTCGGCGTCATGATGTCGCACGCGGTGGCCGATGGCTCTAGCGCCTTTTACTTCATCACCGATTGGGCTCGGTACGTAACGTTGTTTTCACAATTTTTTATTTTATTATTATTTTTTTATGATGAGGAACTCACCTTTGATGACAAACTCGGGCACGTGACCCAACCAGTAAAGTCACGCACCAGGTAAACTAGCTTGCGCCAACCGACTCGACCCACTAATAAGGAACAAGCAAACCTTAGATTATTTCGACTCACTATTTTATCAGATTCCTTTTCAATTTAAACTGCAAAACTTTATAACTTTATGTCCTAAATAAAATAATATAAAGTAACTTTGGCAAACAACAATTTGCGCGTAATGGAAGGTGATATACGTAATTATTTCGAGTATAAATTTATATTAAAAAATTTTAAAAATTTTATTTATACTTTATACACTTATATTAACATTTCTATAAAATTTTATTATTAAAATATATGTTTTAGAAAAATATAAAAAATATTTTCTAAATTAATCAATCTTTTAATTATCCATAATTTTTAATAATAGTAATAATAATTTTGCGTAATAAAATTTTATAAATATGTTAATATAAGTATAAAGAATATAAATATCAATTTTTAATTTTTTTATGTAATTTTATATCTAAAATAATTAAGTGTAACACCGAGTATAACATCTGATATTATAGGGGATCCAGACGGGCAAGCGCAACGTCTACACTGCAGTGATTCAATTGTTAAATATAAAATCTATTTATTTTATATATAAATTAACGGTTTTTCTATATTATACCATGGCATATTATCAAATAGTACAAATTTAGAAATATTTTTTAAATTTTAATTAGTCTAATTTTTTTAAATTAAATTCACTTATTTTTTTAGTTGGAAATCTTTCTCAACATAGGTTACCGTTTAAGTTTTACTCAGTAAATAGTAAGACACAAATGAATTGGTAATTATTCCATAAAGTTTTGTTATAAATGATTTAAATGAAGATAACCGACAAGCTAATGTGGCCGAAATTGAAAATAGGCTCACGCGTGGGGAGCCACTGGAGACGTATCCGTTTCATGACCGTACAATCCTCCGAGCCGGAGAACCGCCGAGGGAGCTCGACGGAGCAAGCCAGCCCGTGCCGGCCCCGCAGCGCCCACCCTCCCAAGACCCGCCAAAGGAGACGGATAGGGTAATACTGCCCTTGGCTATGGCCCAAGTTGACAAGCTTAAGAAGGCCGCCAACGCCAATCTTGACTCCGGCCGCCGCCCCTACAGCCGATATGAAGTCCTCGCCGCCCATATTTGGAGGTATGCACCTACTAAATTAAATGTACTATGTACGTTTTATGGGTTACTAAATTAAATGCATTTTCTCCTGAGAGTGTGTTAGTTTATTGCTTCAAAGTGAGTTTGTGGGGTCTTCGGTTTTCCTTTCCGTCCCTATGCCTGAACTTCTTCTTTTTTGTATTATGTACTCTGTTTTCTATTTAATCTAAGGGGTCTCCCAGTTTTTGTCAACCAAAAAAAAAAAAAAAAATTGACACAAGTTTATTAGAGCTTTTCAAAGAATTATGGCAATTTTTTTTTGATTTCGAAAAAATAAAATTTATCATACTGAACAAGTAAGAATTTACTGTTTTAATATATCCACAAAAGGCTAAAATTTCATTTAGATTTTAATTTTAAATTATATTATAATCTTAAATTTCATTTAGATTTTAATTTTAGCCTAATTTATGTTACGTCCTTTTTAGAAGATATAAATACGGGCAACTACTTTGATGGATTGGGCCATATATATAACGTTGTCAAGTGCAATTCCACAAACATTATATAGGTGTACTTGCAAGGCAAGAGGGCATGAAACCAAGGAACTGAGAGGACTAGGAATCGCAATCGATGCTCGTTACCGACTACCGTCATTCCCGAAGAAGTATTTCGGGAATACGGCGTTTGTTGTGGCCGCTAGAGGACATGCCGGAGATCTAGTCTCAATGCCCCTGAGTTTCACTTGCCAAAGGATAAGGGAAACCATTGAAAGAGTCACAGAAGAGTATGTGTGGTCCGAAATCGAGTTCTTCAAAAGGATAGATGATTTTTCCATCTGCCAGGAGTTTCGGGCTCTAAGAAGCACCGAAGGCCCCTATGTGAACCCAAACCCTGGGGTCATAAGCTGGCTTTCGATGCCTCTATATGGGCTTGATTTCGGGTGGGGGAGCGAGGTTCATGTGAGCTCTTGCACTCACAATGTTGACGGCCTTGCATTTGTTTATCCTTCCAGGGACGAGGGCGATGTGGTTGTCTCCGTCTCCTTGCAAGTTGATCATATCAGTGAGTTTAAGAAACATTTCTACGACGACATCATGTAGACATCATATAGACGCAACGCAAGGCACCATATATCTCGGCCATCTTTAAGGGTGAATGGTGCTATATAGTTTGAAATTCTTTGTTGTACGTTTTGATCTCGTCAAAAGATTCAGAATTATTCTCATGCCTGTACTGTAACAACTGTCGATAGAGGTAGATCCTTTAACAGTCCAAGGTGGCTATGGCCCCCTCTACTAAAAAATAAATTAAATATATATGTTATTCTCGTCGATAATTTCAATTTGATATATTTTATGCTCAAATCTAACACTCGAACAGAAAATTATGAAAATTATGCTCAAATATATATGTTATTCTCCTTTAAGAGTCCAAGGTGTTATATTTCATTATGTTATATTTTCTTTTTGATTTTTTAATCCGGTTATGCTTGTGGAATGATATATTTATATATAAATTCGATGGTCGAAGTCGTGTTTTGAAATGGAGTTGTTTCCGAGACAAAATGAAAGCCAATTTGCAACTTGGAATTGCAGTGTAATGCAATTCCAAGTGTAATGCAATTGATGCTTTTTTGTAAGGTTGAAATTGGAGAGGAATTGAGGATTGAAGCAATGAAGCCTACGGAGAGATGTGGGCCGTTTGAAGAAATGTTTGGGCCCAGAACGACGTCGGCCCGTGTAGCCAGAGTGTTAACAGCCCAACTACAATATACTTCATCTAGTATAGTGCTATAAAGGCCCACATATTACTACTTTTCGGGCACTACATGTGTAGTTCCGATACTTTTCAGGCACTATATATGTTTAACGAATGTAGAAAGTACTAAAAAATGTTTAAAACATAAATATATTTTTTATTGTAAAATTTTAAAATAAACAATTGTATGTAGAATGTAAGGTTGACGGGTTGTATAGAAATTATAAGGGTGTACGTAGCCTCTCGGAATGAGATTCGATGTAGCTTTCCATGAGTAAGTAATTACTCTACTAATACTATATATGGTCCTCAAATTGTGTAAACGATGATGGAGAACCACCAACCCATTGAAAATGGGAAAGAGGAGTACGATCAAAGCTAAAAGGTTTGGGTGTTGTTAGATACACCGCAAATCCCTCATCAAGAGTGCACGTCGGAATTAACATGCAGACGTTTCCAATTAATTAGCACGTTAAAAAAAATTAATTAATCCACTTTAACCCTGCACGTCAATTCTGACGTGTAGGATTTGGGGTGTATTTAGTCTGCAAGAAAGTTTTTAGGGCCTTTCTAGTGTGCCGGATCTAGAAAAATTTTTGGTGGACTACAATTGAAATCCCCTGTAACACTTTACGTGTTACACTCGATGTTACACTTAATTATTTTCGGTATAAATTGACATTAAAAAAATTAAAAAATTATATTTATACTTTATATACTTATATTAACATGTCTATAAATTTTTATTTTGAAAATATATGTTATAGAAAAATATAAAAAATATTTTCTAAAATAATCAATCTTTTAATTATCCATAATTTTTCATAATAAAATTTTATAAATATGTTAATAAAATTATATAGAATTTAAATATAATTTTTTTTTAATATAAATTTATATATGAAATAATTAAATGTAACACCGAGTGTAACACCCGGTGTCACAGGGGATCCTCACTGAATTATTTGTCTCTTTTGAAAAATGAGTGTGTTATCCGCATGCAACTTATGGAGTTATGGTTCACAAAAACCTTGTTCTTTACCAAAGTTATTAATTAACTTGTGACATATATATTGTAAGTTGATTTTTGGGACCTTATGATCGGAATAATGTTTGAAGTGGTTTTCATAATAAAAAAAAATGTTACCGAGCCCAATCGGTGATGAAGTAAAAGGCGTTAGACCCATCGGCCACCGCGTGCGACATCATGACGCCGAGGCTGAAGCCGCCGCAACCGAAGTGCGTGGAACAGTGCCATCTCCTCATCCGGCGTGTTCAAGTCCAACGCCGGCAACAGGTGTTGGAACTTGGAGGTGTCCGACACCAACTCCCCGAACTCCGTCGGCATGTCTCCGCTGCTCCCGCCGGCCTGCAGCAGCTCTGCCTCGATCAGCTCCACGCCGGAAGCATCACAGCGGAGCTGCATCCGCCCTCTCGGAAGCCGGAGGAGCCGTCTGGCGAGGGGGTAGTAGTGGACAAGGGCTTGGCTCAGTGAGACTCTTAAGGTGGGGATGATGGGCTTGCTGTCCTTCAGCCGGGCTTGGTCGGGCTTGTAGAAATAGAGGACGGGCACCCATGTGGGCCCCGCCAAGTTGTCGAACTCCGATAGGGCCACGACGCCTGTTGGAGTCGGCTCCACCGGCTTCACGACGTACCTGCCGGTGAATTTCACTTCCGCCATATGTATATCTTGAATTTGGGGCTTCAGATGAAAGTTAAATGAGAGGCTTAATTTTATGACTTGTGAGGGATCGAGCAACGGATTTAATTTATAGGCGACCGCTAACAAATAGGGCATATATATAAAAGATTGTTCGGAAAATATGTCACGTTTGCATGTACAGATTGATGTTACATATTGTTACTGTTAGCTGTTGGTCTACCAAATAATTTTTTTTTTTTTTTTTTTTATCCTTTCCTGTTCAAGTGGGCTTTACCCACTCTACATCTGGATCGGGTTACTGTAAGCCCATTAAAGGGTTGATTATCACACTCACAAGCGTCTCCATGTTTCCACGAGGATTCGAACTTCGAACCTCGAGGCATGGGATGTAGCCCCATAACCACTACACCAACTTGTGATTGGTACCAAATAATCTCTGCTATCAAAATTTCCATGCTACGTAACTAATAAATTTACCGTATTTCCTAAGGAGCATTTTGGTGTATCGTTATAGCCGGTGGAGGTTGTGTTAATGATAGTAAGGGCTCGTTTGGTTGAAATTTTGGAAATGTTAAGGGAAAGGAAACGAATGTAGTCCAATTATAGTTTAAGATACATTGTTAAAAAATTTAATCATTATCCTCTCCTCCAAACTTTTTCATACAAAATTGATTTTGTTCCTCCTTATTTCAATTATTATTTTTTTGGTTCTGATCCTTATTTCAATTATTAATTTGAGGAAGAGGTAACCATATCTCATATACTCCTTTAACCATTATTCTTCCCATCTTATATTTTACCCAAAAAAAATAGTATTTTTCTCTCCTTTAACCATTATTCTTCCCATCTTATACCAAACGAGCCCTAAATAAATTTATATGTAAAAATACGAAGAGACAAAATAGAATAAACGTGTCTGCGTCTTTTATTGAATGAATTTTTACCGTTATAAAGTAAACATTGAGAATGTGAACTATCTATGTATATATATTTATCTCCATCTAGATAAATCATCCTAGTCAGGCCCGGCTGGTGGGGTGGTGCAACCGGTGTATTTGCACAGGGCCCAAAGATTTTGGGGGCCCAATATAATTTGTATGGTTATATATACCAATGCATCCAAACAAATACAAAAGGAACATGGTAGCGTAGTGGTAGAGCTAATTAGTATCCTGGGGATTTCAAGTTAAGGTGATGGGTTCGATACCCAGCATCATCGCATTCATTTTCATTTTTCCTATGCCTCTTTCCTACTTTCAGCTTAAATTTTTTTTGGAGGGGTCACTTTTTCCTTTTCCTTTTTCTTTCTTCTGTTTCCTATTTTCACCTCAATTTGTTTTTCCAATATTCTTTCCAAATTTATTTTCTCTTAATTTTGAATAAATCACAAAAATATTGAATTATCATCTTAATTTTAATTTTTTATATGTCAAATGTAATTTATCCTAAGGAAATTTTTTATCTATAAATTAATGAAGACTTTAATATTTTTAAGTGTAAAATGTGTTACGAGTAAAAGAAAATTTCAAAACAATATATAATTATTTATCATTTAAAAAAATAAAATTCGTTTTAAACAATTTTTTAAGGACTTTTGTTGCCTTCTTCATCCTTTGAATTCCATAGTTTTTATAATAAAAATATGCATCTAGTAATACAAAAAATATATATAATACATTATTTTCATGTAAATACTAAGCAATCCATTTTTCACCTTATCGTATATGGTAGTTTATAAATATAAATATAAATTTATGATCGTATAAAAATGGCAAAAATTAATAGGGCCTAATTTTAGTCTCGCACCGGGCCTCCGAAATCATCGGGACGGCCCTGATCCTAGTTATCTTCCTTTAATGCTTCTTACAATTTTAATAAAACTTTTGTAAACAAGTTTACACTTGAACAAAACCACAAACAAAATTAACCAAGTACACAAGCTACAAAACAGTTGCTTGATTTGCTTCCTTAAGGTACACTAAGACTCTCGAAACTCATAATTAAGAATGAAACGAATCTCCTCTGTAGTTCTGAAATCAAAACTCGTAAGGAACACTCCATATTTTGTTGATAGGTTAATAACTCGATTACTCTCAGATTATCATGTCAACGATCAGCTTCTTGATAGATCAAACATGTGATTAGGACATCAACCAAACTATTGGCAAAATTCAGGGTTATCAACCAACTATTTGGAAGGGTCTGTTTTGATTTTGATTACGGCATCAATCAAACTATTGACAAAACTCAGGGCCGGGTAACATCCGGATAGAAGAAGGTGTAGGATATACCAACCAAAATTGCTCAAACCTCAAGGATACTAAACTTATTAATTTGATGGGTAATTAGTTAAATATGTTAAGAAAATGATGTTTTAACATTTCATATAAGATTATATTCAAATTTTTTTATTATATTTCTATTTCCCTTCTATAGTTTGATGTTTTATGGTTTTAATTACTTCGTGTTCAGATTTCTTAAAATTAAGGATTACAAAACCTTTTTGCTGCTTGAAATTTTTGTAATAGATTTTTTATTCTATTCTCTGAAATAGAAAAGGTAGGGTGAAAATTTTGTTTAAATTTATAAATTTTTTTTAATTTTGAAAGATACTACTTTATAGATCATTTTTTACTACATTTTCATTTTAAATAAATTTGGATTTTGTGGAAACTTTTGAACATTTTTTCCTCAAAATGAATGTTTTTTTTTCCTCAATAAAATTTTCATCTCTTTCTACAAAGTACAAAATGCAGGTTAGGTAGAAACATAGAAACATTACAGTTGGTATCCTAAACTTTTTTTGTCCGGATGATACCTCTGAGTTTTGTCAATAGTTTGGTTGATACCCTAATCGAAACAGAGCGTTCCAAATAGACGCTTCCAGAAGGCAAAGCTGAAGCTGGAGTTAGGTAGCTGGGCTTCTGTATGGGCAAGGACCAATAAGAACATACGGGAGCACTTGCTTTCACATATTATACATATACACATATATCTTATATACTTGCACATACAACTACAACATATATGAGCATATATAGGATTAAAACCCTATGCTGCTGACATTAAGTGTATGTATAAATATAAAATATATATAGGTATATGTATATATGTATATGTATATAAGTGTTTATACCTTGGTCTACCATTAACTTAGTCTATTGACCATACAATGTTCGTAGATCATATACTTAGATTAAAATAGACATTACGGTGAAGTAGTGAACATGTTAAATTGAATGTTATGAACAATGTTTTGCCGCTAGCAATCAATCTTTGATATTATAAGCAGCGAAAGTTATTTTTATAATTTATTGTGCATTTTGTTGCTTAAATTTGTGAATGGTAAGGTTTTCTTTGGTGAAAGTGCCCGTTTGTGCTAAAGCAAAGATCTTATATATTATCTTTTTTTTTTTTTACCACTGAGGCACAGATTAAACCTGTGACGATTGTGATTTTATTCTTGACATCAAAAATAATTTCAACATAAATTATTTTAAATGTATGCTCTTAAACAACCAAATAATTTCAACATAAATTATCTTAAATAGTCAATCTAGTTTCATAACACAATTCAATGACTCATAAGATTAAACCCACAAAACCAAAAATAAGTCTTCGGTCATATACCGAGCAAATAGTATGATTCTAGTATTCTACACTATTATTTTGCTTATAAGGTCACCTTGACAATGACAACATGATTGATACTCATTTCACATCCTTGAATCTTATTCTTTAAACAAATGACGACAACTACAATCGAGAGGATAACAAGGATAATGGTCGTCTTCCAATATCTAGTATCACATATGAACTTCCCCAGGGTCTTCACCAAAAAATTGCTTAATGACTCGATTATTTTACTTGGGTCATCACCTAGTGAGATCGCACTTGTAGGTACTGCACCCTCATAAACCATTCCTGATGGGTTTATGTAATACCCTCGTCCTACATCGGATATTAGAATGATGTTCGAAGTGATTTATAAGTGATTCAAGTCTCGCCCATGTTATAAGAGTGTTCTTCCTTTTCAGACTCCAAATGAGGATAACAAACCTGAGTGGGCTAAGTGGAATAGGTAGGAACCCCTTCCCACATCAAATATGAGAAGGATGTTCGGAGTGATTTAGAAGTAATTCAAGCCCTACCTGTGTTCTAAGAACTCTTCCTTTTCAACATCCATATGAAGACAACCGATCTAAAAGGGCTAAGTGGCATGGATTGATGCTTCTTATAGTTACCTGCCCTGTTTCAAAACAAACCAAAACCAAAATGCTTAGTTCAAATTCTTGCAAATGGAAATCTTTGTATATCGAATGATAAACTTAACCTATAGACGAGTTTTGAGAAGCTGAAGAAGTTGAAGTAGTAGCGGTGGGAGTGATAGGATTGAAGGGAGCTTCAGACATCACAAAAGTTAGGTCCTGAACCAGGACAATACGATTACAATCACGGTCTTGAATCTTGATCTTCATTGCAACCATATAAATGTGGGTATGGAATTTTCTTAGAGGAATTACAAACAAGAAACAACATAATAATACCCAATTGAAAGCTTGAAGCACCTGAAACAATTAGTTGTAAAATCATAAATTAAGTTGAAGGCTTGAATTGAAGCACCTAAAAAAATTTGACTTGAAGGCTTGAATTGAATTGAAGCACTTAAAACAATTATTTATATAACCAACCATATATTATGTTGAAAAATCAAAACTACACTTCAATCGATCGAACTAGCTAACAGGAAGGAAAAGAAAAAGTATAGAAGAAATTGAATTACCAAACAAACTCGATCGGTAATAGCTTCTTGGACGAAAATTGACAATGGCGCGCTTTCGAAAAGGGGAGAGAGGGAGAGGGAGAGGGAGAGGGGGGTGGGGAGAGAGAGTCTTTATGATTTGCTCGGCCTAGCCAATCGAGCCTTTTCCTAACTTCAACACCCTAGAGGTGGCAATCGGGCGGGTCGGGTCGGGTTTGGATTCGGTTAGTCGGGTTTCGGGTCATTCGGGTTTCGGATAATGTCTAATAATTTAGTCAATCGGTTGGGTCGGGTTCGGGTTTCGGTTGTATCGGGTTTCGGTTATTCGGGTTTCGGTTGTCTCGGGTTTTCATTATTTCAATATTCATTTTAAAAAATTTCCTAGATTGTAGCTTAAAGTTCGGGTTATTTCGGATTTCGGTTATAATGGGTTCGGGTCTTAATGGGTTTCGGGTTAATCAGGTTCGGTTCATTCGGATTTCGGATCCAAAATGGACGGGTTGTGTCGGTGTTCAGAATAATCGGTTTCGAGTCGACCGGGTCGGGTTTTCGGGTTCGGGTCGGGTTTTACCAGCTGTACCAAAATGTCACATTTTCAAACCCAATCACACCCTTCCTTGCATGTCATACACACTCATATCACAAGATTCACAAGAATAACAACAAAGCACAACAGAATCCACCTCAAAATAGCTAAAAATCAATTGAGATTTCAAATTTTTGCATTTTCACAAAAAAAAATTAAAAAAAAAACTAATTTAGAGGTTGACTATACCCAAAATATAACATTGAGACTTTGAGATTATATGTCATAATAAGCATTTGCAGTGATAGATCGGTGTAGATTATATAAAGAAAATCGGGAAGAAAAAAAACACTAGATCTGAAGAGAGGCGATATGAACTTGTTAGAAAGTTAATTTGTTAATAATGACGGTTTCAAGGAGGAAGATAGTGATAAGAAGAAAAAAAATATGTAGGGGATGTGTAGTATTGATTTAGTTTTTTTTTAATTTAGGCATCTGTGTGTGAAATGGTGAATTGTGCTACGCTTATCTTGTGCTTGCTGAGATTATTTTGGTTTATGACTTTCTTTTTCTAGCGTTTATTTTGAATTTTTAGGGTTGTGTGTCATTTAGAAGTTTCTTAGTATTTTCTCACTCTCTTCTTCCTAGCTTAGATGCTTTCCTGTAGTTTACTTGTTAGGAATTCCAGAG
Organism: Persicaria maculosa; assembly: GCA_963922045.1. Taxonomy (NCBI): domain Eukaryota; kingdom Viridiplantae; phylum Streptophyta; class Magnoliopsida; order Caryophyllales; family Polygonaceae; genus Persicaria; species Persicaria maculosa. The sequence goes on along the minus strand of OY998252.1, from coordinate 20,855,896 downwards.
TTTTGAAAGAAAAATTCACCATGCCTTGTTGGATCTTCTTCTCCTGACAAATCCACTGCCATCTCTCTCGGTGTTAATCATAGATTCAGATCCAAGTAACCTCCTTCGATTCCTCTCTGCTCACTCGTCTCTAATAGGTCTCAGGCTACGCACGAATCTGCGATGCACTTGAATCTTCTTGTTTTTTTTATATGGCGGAACACAACTCCTCCTTTTAATATATGTTTATGAATCTACTTTCTTTACCATCTTTTGTTAGCTCTAATCTCTTCACTTCCTCAACCTCTAGTGTCAACCTCAATTTCCTGATTTTAGCACCATGTTTAGAGTTTTAGCTTTAAGTTAAGGACCGAAAAAAAAAAAGAGTTTTAGCTTTAAGTAGTTGCTTATTGTTGGGGAAATCAAATTCCCTCATTTTGGGTTCTAATTTGTTTTGGAATTCCATTCCATGATTTGACTGCGAAACTCTTGATCTTTGGATATGGTTTTGTTTGTCAATCAATAGTCAATACCCAGTGTTTCCAAATTTTTATTCAATATTTTTTTAAAAAAAAATCATTCTGTTAATTTGTACAAATAAAAAATTCTCATTTTTGCTACTTTTTATTTTTAAAAATTTTTTTCTACTAAAATTGACTATTTAAATCATATATTTAAGGTTTTTTCTAAAAAATAATTTTAATATATAAATGTAAAAAAAAATTATCCGAGAAAATATTTATCCTTAGCCCCACCAGTGAGAATCCCCTATGACACCGGGTGTTACACTTAATTATTTCATATATAATTTATATTAAAAAAATTATATTTAAATTCTATACAATTTTATTAACATATTTATAAAATTTTATTATGAAAAATTATTATTAAAAATTATGGATAATTAAAATATTGATTATTTTAGAAAATATTATTTATATTTTTCTATAACATATATTTTCAAAATAAAAATTTATAGACATGTTAATATAAGTATATAAAGTATAAATATAATTTTTTAATTTTTTTAATGTCAATTTATACCGAAAATAATTAAGTGTAACACCGAGTGTAACACGTAAAGTGTTAAATGGGATCTCAATTGCAAATAATTAAATGAAGAATAAATCAGTAGTATGATACGTGAATTAGAATGCATGGTCTCAAATAACTTTAATTATTATTATTTTACATAATTTTTTAAAATAGGTAAAAAGTGTTTTTTTTAATGAAATGTATTTAGAGATCGATGGAGTATTTAGGGCATTTTGTGAAAGATTATAGATAGATAAATAAATATTTAGACTAGCTAGCAATTAAGGACGAGTACTCTTTTGTCGATTGAGAGCATTATGACGAATGAGGTCGAGAAAAGACCTAAATGATTCGAGTTGATGATTTCATTAACCTGACGGTTAAGATGTGCATCTTTATCTGTCACCATGTTACAGTCACGGGACACATGACATATGAAAACTGTTTGAAATGATCTAATAATAATTAAACTGTCAATACTCCACCAATCCATATATGCCGGAGTCTTTTTTCTTGTTTTCGTAACCTAGTATCAAGTTCATATATTGCTAACCTAGTATCAAGTTCATATTGCAAATTTAAACAGATATATATGATTTAATTTGTGTTTCAAATGCAATTTCCAAATTTTCAATTCATATCATAAGAAACTTTATATTCGGATTTTTTTGTAGCTAGCTATTCTCGTCAACCCGTGGTATTTCCGGGTTAGGGTTCGGATCGACCAACTCTTACCCTTGATCCGACAGGTCGAACCCGTAACCACGCCTATATCTTCCTACTACATGATTGACTAATGTATTTTAATTAAATAAATATAATTTTTTGTCGGTTATTCATAGTTTGTCCGTTTTCATATTCGACTCAAAATTTTCAAATTTAGTTGTCTAGAACCAATTTCTTATCTTTATAACAAAATGAGGCAAACTCTGCCTTTCTCCCGACTAGTGAGCCGAGTCAGTCGGCGCAAACCGGTTGCTGGCTGGGTCACATACTCGAAATTTACCACAAAGGTGGATTCCTAACTCGTCATAAAAAAAAACATGCAAGACAAATTTTGAAAGAAATGACAACAAATCATCAAGCTAGGGAAAAGAGGGGAACAAATTGGTCGAAATTTAACTTTATATAAAGTTGGTACCTGAAGGTTCGATAAAGTAAAACAAAGTAATATAACGATACTCTAGGAGGGGGGTTGAATAGAGTATGCAGTTTTTCGCAGATAGTCTCAAGACTTTTGAAGCTCGTGCAAAAACCCTTTGAGTTTAGACTTAGTCTTTTCTCTGAAAACCTGAATCACAAAGTTAAACAATTCGAACCAAGTGCGGAAATAAGGTAAAGCAGTAAATAAAGGACACAATGAATTGTTTATGAGGTTCGACACGAACTTGGCCTACGTCCCCGCCTAGGGTTCTTCCACAACCCTAGGATTCAACCGGCTTTTATTGATTCACAAGACTTAGGATCCTAATAGCTCACCGAGAAGCCTCTCTCCTATACAATTGCAATCTAGTCAACTCACGTTCCCTTGGAGTCCTAGACCAATCTAGAAGAGCCCCACCTCTCTATGCTATCTAGTACAATCCTCTTACACTTAGTGAATCAATCGTCTAGTGTTCACTTCCTGAGTTACAAACTCTTGAGTATAACACTCTCTCGAAATATATCCTATAAGCTCACTGTATAACTCTCAAATGCTTTGAAATGAAATAACAGACTCTTAAGAACTAGCAGAGAGCACACGAAGAAGACAGATCTCGCTTGAGGGCTTGAGTGTATGAAAGCTCGTGTTCAATGAATGTGTCTTGTCTTCTCTTCTTCCTTTTCTTTATAGAGAACAAATTGGCGCCTCCAAATATGAATCTTTCTCTTCAACGGCTAGGCTTGATCATGGCAATCTTCGAGATCTTCTATTCTTGGAAACTTGGACGCCATGATCTTCCAATTTGAATTCTCTCAATTTTGAACGCTTAAGGAAGGATATAAAATTCAAATAGTTTCTTGAAAGGTTAGTGAATATATAATAATATATTGGAAGCATATAATAACATATAATAATATTCGAGTAATATAATAGAAAGAACAGGTTTTGTGTTTCATCAACACTGCTTAAAGCTTCAAGACCTTTGACACAAACAGACTGTCAAAGCCTTTGAAACTCATTCCGATTTTCATCAAGGGAGGGAGTTATCAATCTCCCCCTTGATGAAAGACAAAACATGTACATCCCTGCAACTTAGTCAAACATATATAATATAAGTGAAATCGGACTAAGTACCTGCATGGGTTAGACAAATGTTGGATCATAAATTTAAAACATGAAAGACATCCAACTGAAAACAAAACAAGGTCTTCCAAGACCTTCACAGCAGTTAAAAAGTTTTCAAGGTCTAAACCACAGCAGATCATCTCCCCCTTTTTGTCTTTCAACAAAGGGAGGAGGTAAAATAGTCACCAAATGTTTTGAAACAGTTTCCAAAAACCAGCAATGTTTCAGATTCAGGGATAGGGTAGGGTAGGGTAGGGTAGGGTTAGGCTTCATCGTCCGGAGCATCATCAGTGAGCAGCGACCTCAAACCTTGCAACAGCTTGGACACCCCGCTCATCTCCGTCATAAACTCCTTGTGCAGCTCCTTAATATCCAGGCGAACTTCCTCCAGGCCCAACTCCAGGTTGGCCATGCGTTCATCAATGGCTGAGGCAATGGGAAGAGCTTTTGAGGGAGGGGCAAGACTCCAAGTCCCTTGGGGGACCGAGTAATGCATATCTTCTCAAGGCTCTTGGAGTCAAACTTTCCCATATGACGCTGTTGTTCTTTATTTTTGAAATCGATTCCAGAAGCTTTGAAGATATGGGTCAAAAGGGTGGCAAAGGGGAGGGGAGTTCCTTTTTTGGCTTTTCGAGTGTGAGCCATGGATCCAAGGATAGTGTTAGCCAGATCAAGATCAAGGCCGTTTAAGATGCGGTATAAGAGGATCATGGCATTATCGGTAAGGAGGGAGCCAGAGTTTAGACGGGGTAGGAGGCAACGCACAATGATGTTAAAAATGATCTTTGCCTCTAGGGTAAGGGATGAGTGAGTGAGTTGCTTTGAGGTGCTGTTGGATGCTTCGGGTAGGAGATATTTGGATCGGGCAAGGGCTAGGCACTGTTCTTTTGTAGGGTTCTCGGGAGAGGGTGGCCAAGGTCTAGGTAGGCCAAGGAAATCTGCGAAGTCAATGAAGTTGAAAGAGATTCTAACTCCCTTGACAACAGATTCCAAAGACCAACCGTCGGCATTGTGTTTGGCTTTTAGATTTATGTAGAACAGGCGGGTAAGTTGGGGATAGTAGATAGCTTCAAGGTTGAGAAGGGTCCAGGCAGGGGATTGTTTGAGTAGAGAGATGCAAGGTAAGTTCAAAGCTTCAAAGAACGCAAGATCTAAAAAATCGGAACAACAAATCCTACGAGTTCGAAACTCATCTACCCACTTTCCATCCATCTCAGCATTTTCAAACCATGAAGAGGGCAAAGATTGGTTTACCTGAATGAGGGCAGGTGGATCGGCGTTCTTCCTGCGTGCTTGTGTGGGAGCGGTCCTCTTGGCAGGCGCCTCAAGGCCTCTGAGGGTGCCCTTCCTGGTACACTTGGGAGAAGGAGGTTTGGCAGCTGCTGGGGCTTTCCGCTTCTTTGGAGACGGGGGAGGAGGAGAAGGAGAAGGAGAGGCAACGGGTTCAGTTCCTCTTCCTCCTCGTCTTCAGACCCCGAGTCCTCAGCGGACCCATCATCGTTGTCTGCTTTAGCATCCTCGTCATCACCGGTCTCATCATCCTCCTCTTCTTCTTCCTCTGGTTCCTCCTCAGTGGGAACCTCCTTCTCAGCCTCTTTCCGAATTCTCTCGGCCTCCTCCTCGGCCAATGTCCTTGCCAGCTCGGCCTCTTCCTCGGCCTTTTTCTTCCTTAAAGCTTCTTCTTCAGCTTCCTTGGCGGCATCCCGTTCCAGAATAGCGTCGAGATCCTCCTCTTCCTCCTCATCATCCACCTCCTCAGCGATGATTTTCTTTTTCCCTTTCTTATTTGCACTGAGAGGCTTCTTTGCTGAGCGTTTTTTAGAGCCCTTGGTTGCTGTAGTCGTGCACTCAGCGATGGTGCTCTGGACAATAGCAGGGACGATAGCTTGTGGAGTTGGTTCAGGTGGAGGGGAGGTAGCAGTAACCTGGCATCCCTTGGGGGTGGCGCCAAGTCTTTTGGGTGTGGAAGCTTTCTTTGATTTGGGAGCCATGGCGATTTTCGGCTAGGGTTTCAGAAAGTTTGAGAGGTTGAAGAAAGAGAATTGGAAAGGTTTAGATAAGTTTGAAGTGGTGAGAGAATCGGGTACAAATTTGGGTTTAAGTAGAGTGAGGTGATGGAGTTGATTGGACGGGTTTAGAGTTCCAAGGATAGTAATCATAACATTGCCAATTTGAAAAAAAAATTCAATTCAAAATTCAAATCTTTTTCTTAACCATTTTAAAATAGGAGGGAAATATCCGAAATTATTTTGTTCCAAAAATATCTCAACGGATAAAAATATGTGACATATATAGAATTTTAAAATCCGTTAAAAATATACTTGATCAAATATCTAAAAAGATATTAACCAAATATATGTGATCCGATATCTGTAATCTACCATTCAGTTCACAAACCTTGACATAATTCTCAAAGGTCTTGACACTGAGTAGAATTTATCTTTCGTAAAGGGAAAGGTCCCCCTACGAAAGTGCATCCTTGTTAAGCATCCCAATCTCACGTCTAATGAAGGTGAACCTGTCCTCTGCCAAAGGCTTAGTAAAAATGTCAGCCCATTGATAATCAGTTGAAATAAACGAAATGGACACATCACCTTTTTCAACATGGTCTCTAATGAAATGATGCCTTACATCAATATGTTTGGTTCTTGAATGCTGAACAGGATTCTTCGTGATTGATATGGCACTTGTGTTGTCACACTTAATGGGAATACCTTTGAGGTTGATGCCAAGATCTCTCATTTGTTGAGCTATCCAAAGGATTTGGGAGCAACATGCTCTAGCTGCTATGTATTCGGCTTTGGCAATGGATATGGCAACTGAGTTTTGTTTCTTAGAATGCCAACTGATCAAGGATGCTCCTAAGAATTTGCAACATCCTGATGTGCTCTTCCTATCCACCTTATAGCCTGCAAAATCTGCATCAGAATACCCGATTAAAGTAAAATCTTTTTGCTTTGGGTACCATAATCCAAGCTCCTTAGTGCCATTGAGATATCGAAAGATCCTCTTCACAGCCATGAGGTGAGATTCTTTAGGATCGGCTTGAAACCTAGCACACATGCAAATACTAAACATGATGTCAGGTCTACTAGCTGTAAGATATAGTGAAGATCCAATCATTCCTCAATACTCTTTTTGATTGACGCTCTTCCCAGTCTTGTCTTGATCTAGAGATAATGTTGAGCTCATGGGAGTCTTGGCTGCTTTGGATTGATCCATCTTGAATTTCTTCAAGAGATCCTTAGTGTACTTGCTTTGGTTGACAAAGATCCCTTTCTTAGATTGATGAGCTTGTAATCCCAAAAAGAAGTTGAGTTCACCCATCAAGCTCATCTCAAATTCACTGCACATAATATCAGAAAATTCCTTGCACAAAGATGTGTTAGTAGCACCAAATAATATATCATCAACATAAATTTGAATAACCAAAATGTCCTTTCCTTTGGTCTTGATAAAAAAGAGTCTTGTCGATCAACCCCCTTTTAAAATCATTTTCTAAAAGATATTTTGACAAGCGCTCATACCAAGCTCTTGGGGCTTGTTTCAAACCATAAAGCGCTTTGTCGAGTTTATAAACATGATTGGGAAATTCCGAACTTTCAAAACCTGGGGGTTGAGCCACATATACTTCTTTCTCTAAGAAACCACTAAGAAAAGCACACTTGACATCCATTTGATATAACTTTATGCCCATGAAAGATGCAAATGCTAATAATATACGAATGGCTTCAAGCCTGGCTACAGGAGCAAAGGTCTCCTCGTAGTCAATACCTTCCTCTTGATTGTAGCCTTGAGTAAGCCTTGAGTAACAAGCCTTGCCTTGTTCCTCACGATCTTACCATTCTCATCTAGCTTGTTTCAAAATACCCATCGTGTGCCAATGACTGATTGATGCTTTGGCCTAGGCTTCAAGGTCCAGACTTTGTTCCTTTCAAATTCGTTAAGCTCACTTTGCATAGCAATGATCCAATCTGGCTCTTGAAAGGCCTCATCTACCTTCTTTGGTTCTATAAGAGAAACAAACGCGTGAAAAGCACAAAGATCTTTAAGTTTAGAATGAGTTTGAACACTAAATGTAGGGTCAGAAATGATATCCTTTAATGAGTGTGATGAGGAGTATTTGAATTTTCTTTTGCTAGTCTCAGCTCCTTGATTCGTCACACCAACAGGATTGATTTGAGGTATATCTGACTCCATAGTCCTATTGGGTTCAGTTACAGCAGTTTCTGACGTTTCAACACTGTTGGATTGGACACCAAGGGCTTTGGACACATCTTCAACACCTTGGGCCAATTCTTCAGTGTTGAGAATCTGTTCCTGCATGTTCCTCTTTTCTGTGTTCTTAGTGGCAGCATCATCACCTTCCTCGTTCTCTGCATGGATGTTAAGATCTATATCTGCAACACTTTCACTCAAAGAACCGTCATTGTATTCATCAAATATAACATGTATACTTTCTTTAACTAACTGGGCCTTTTATTGAAGATTCTATAAGCTTTGCTACTTGTGGAGTAGCCAAGAAATATACCTTCATCACTACGCGCATCAAATTTCCCAAGGTTATCTTTTCCATTGTTATGAACAAAACAAGTACAACCAAAGGGTTTAAAGTAAGATATAAGTGGTTTGCGGCCTTTGAAAAGTTCGTAAGGAGTTTTCTTTAAGATGGAACGAATAAGACAACGATTCAAAATATAGTTAGCTGTGTTAACGGCTTCAGCCCAATAGGTTTTAGGTAATGCATTTTCTAAAAGCATAGTCCTAGTCATATCCTCTAGGGTGCGGTTCTTTCGTTCCACAACCCCATTTTGTTGAGGTGTCCTAGGAGCAGAAAAGTTATGGTAGATGCCATATTTAGCACAAAACAAATCAAACTGAAGTTGATCAAATTCCCTACCATGATCACTTCGAATTGACACTATGGGCTCGTTTCTTAAAGTTTGCAACTCCTTACAAAGTTTTGAAAAGTCAAATAAGGCCTCTGATTTTTCTTTTAAAAACGCAACCCAAGTATATCTAGAAAAATCATCAACAACAACAAGCATGTACTTTTTACCATTAGGAGATTTGACTCGCATAGGACCACATAAATCCATATGTAAAAGTTCAAGGGATCTAGAAGTACTTACAACCTTCTTGGGTTTGAAAGAGCTACGTGTTTGTTTACCTCGTGTGCATGCTTTGCACATATCAATACCTTTGAAGTCCATCTCAGGTAGTCCTCTTACAAGCCCTTTGGACACAAGCTTCTGTAGTGGTGGACTCACATGACCGAGTCTCCTGTGCCAGAGCTTTGGATAATCCGTCAAAGCCTTTAGACAGGTTAAGCTTCCTTGTGCCACTTGATCAGCATTCACAGCGTATATATTGTTGTACCGATATGCAGTTAGTATAACTTCACCTGTATCTTCTCTGCATACTAGACATCTTTTCTTATTAAATCTGACATCATTGCCACTATCACATAATTGAGATACACTAAGCAAATTATACTTCAAACCGTTAACAAGATAAACATTTTTAATACTATGGTTGGAATCACTTCCAACACTACCAATACCAATGATGTCACATTTTCCTTTGTCACCAAGAGTGATTGTTCCTGTGGATTGCTCCTTTAGATCATGAAAGAGAGAACTCTTCCCACTCATATGCCTCGAGCATCCACTATCAATAATCCATTTTTGCTCCTTCACCTTGGTGGTCTCCTGCAAAACAGACATCAATCTTTGTGGCTAGACCAATAAGCAAATTTGGATCCATTATTGGGGTAAACCATATTTGGTAAAATAGTGTCTTTGGGGACTCAAACTTGTGTTATCCGTTCTTTTCTCAAATGAACAGGAAATGTATTGCGAATGATATATGGATCCTTTCTTCTGTAGGGGCAGGTCTCTTTTACATGTCCCTTTCTAGCACAGTGATGATATACAGGAGAGGTTATGCTTCCTTTTGCCTTTACAAAAGTGGTAATGTGTTGCTTCTTTAAAAATCTCGGATTGTAACCAACACCACTTCTGTTTAGAGAACTTTGTTGCTCACCCAACATCCTATCAAGAGTGCCTTTGGATTTGGTAAAACTAATGAGGGCTGTCTGTTGGTCTTGAATCATATTATTCAGGGAGATCTTCTCGTTCTCTAAGTCATGATGTTCACTTCTTAGAGAGGAGAGATCTTGCTTGAGTTCAGATTTCTCTGAGTCAAGAGTCTTGACTTTAATGTCAAGACCTGAATAAGAAGCTTCAAGACATTTGACCCTCATAGACAGATCCTCAATAGTCCTTTCCTGGTCCACAGTTTTCTTAATAAGAGTGTTAGTCTGGGCAATAAGTTTTTCTTCATTGGCAATCATATTAGAAAGAAATTCCGATAATACCTCTTTTGGACTTGCCATAAGTTCTCTTACAGTTACATCAAGCTTCTCATCGTGGGATTCATCTCCTGAGGCCATAAGACAAACATTGGCCTTCTCATCATCGGAGTCAGAGTCAGAATCACTCCAAGTTGCCACCATGGCTTTCTTTTTCCATCTATCACCCTTCTTGGACTGCCTCTTCGTCTTTTGTGGGCAGTCTTTCACAAGATGATCTGTTTCACCACATTCAAAATAAGACAAAGGTTTAGTCTTCTTATCATACTTGTTGTATTGAGACTTACCTCGAAATTTAGAAGACTCTGATCCATCCTTGTTGTTGAATTGTTTCTTCATCTTGAGGATTCGAGCAAGGCCTCTTGTGATAAGAGCAAAAGGGTCATCCTCATCGTCATCCTCATCTTCGGAATCAGATCCATCTTTGGGCTCATCCTTCTTAGACTTGAGCGCCAAGTTCTTAGTGCTTGCTGGAAGTTCTCCATCGTCTTCATTAAGGATTATCTCATGCGTGATCAGTTTCCCAAGCAGGTCATCAAGGGGCAAAGTGGTGAGGTCTTGGGCTTCCTCTATGGTTGTTACCTTAGGACCCCACTTTTCTTTTGGGAGGCACCTCAATATCTTTCTTACTTTCTCAACGTTCGTAAAGCTCTTGCGAAGAGAGTCAAGGTTGTTGGTGATTTCTGTGAACCGTGTGAACATGGCCTTGATTGACTCATCAGACTTCATTTTGAAAAGCTCGTACTTTTGAAGGAAGATTCTGATCTTGGTGTCCTTTACTTGGCTGGTTCCTTCATAGGTGACAACCAGCTTGTCCCAAATCTCTTTAGCTGACCTACAAGATGAAATACGATTAAACTCATCAGTGCTAAGACCACAATAAAGTAAGTTAATAGCCCTGTAGTTTTTGGAGACGAGTTCAAGATCCGCTTGGATGTATTCAGACTCCTTCTTCGCAATTTTGGTTCCATTTGGTCCGTCTTTCTCTGGAATCTTCGGACCATTCTCTATAATGTTCCAGAGTTCCAGATCTTGATCTATAATGAACATCTTCATCAATGATCTCCATTGGACAAAGTTGTTTCCAACAAAGAGTGGTGGTCTACTGGTAGACCTTCCCTGTGCAAATCCTCCGCTTGCTTCACCAGACATGATCAAAAACTCACAAGATTGTTAGATCGAAAGCAGTGAGTAAAGCTCTGATACCAATTGAAGGTTCGATAAAGTAAAACAAAGTAATATAACGATACTCTAGAAGGGGGGTTGAATAGAGTATGCCGGTTTTTCGCAGATAGTCTCAAGACTTTTGAAGCTCGTGCAAAAACTCTTTGAGTTTAGACTTAGTCTTTTCTCTGAAAACCTGAATCACAAAGTTAAACAATTCAAACCAAGTGCGGAAATAAGGTAAAGCAGTAAATAAAGGACGCAATGAAATGTTTACGAGGTTCGACACGAACTTGGTCTACGTCCCCGCCTAGGGTTCTTCCACAACCCTAGGATTCAACCGACTTTTATTGATTCACAAGACTTAGGATCCTAATAGCTCACCGAGAAGCCTCTCTCCTATACAATTGCAATCTAGTCAACTCACGTTCCCTTGGAGTCCTAGACCAATCTAGAAGAGCCCCACCTCTCTATGTTATCTAGTACAATCCTCTTACACTTAGTGAATCAATCGCCTAGTATTCACTTCCTGAGTTACAAACTCTTGAGTATAACACTCTCTCGAAATATATCCTATAAGCTCACTGTATAACTCTCAAATGCTTTGAAATGAAATAACAGACTCTTAAGAACTAGCAGAGAGCACACGAAGAAGACAGATCTCGCTTGAGGGCTTGAGTGTATGAAAGCTCGTGTTCAATGAATGTGTCTTGTCTTCTCTTCTTCCTTTTCTTTATAGAGAACAAATCGGCGCCTCCAAAGATGAATCTTTCTCTTCAACGGCTAGGCTTGATCATGGCAATCTTCGAGATCTTCTATTCTTGGAAACTTGGACGCCATGATCTTCCAATTTGAATTCTCTCAATTTTGAACGCTTAAGGAAGGATATAAAATTCAAATAGCTTCCTAAAAGGTTAGTGAATATATAATAATATATTGGAAGCATATAATAACATATAATAATATTCAAGTAATATAATAGAAAGAACAGGTTTTGTGTTTCATCAACACTGCTTAAAGCTTCAAGACCTTTGACACAAACAGACTGTCAAAGCCTTTGAAACTTATTCCGATTTTCATCAAGGGAGAGAGTTATCAGTACCTAATAGAAAACTAATTTAAAAAGTTGACTAAATTCATTTAAATATAAATTATTTATTTAAAATTGAGTGTTTGATATTTTACCAACTTCACATAAAGTTATTTTTTCAACTTTGAAGGATCTCATTCCGAGGCATTTACTAATAATATATGTGGTTAAAATTAATTGAAATTGAAATTAGGATCACGCGTGAGGAGCTGCTGGACACTTATCCATTTCATAACCGTACGATCCTGAGAGCCGGAGAATCGCCCAAGGAAGTCACTAGAGCAAGCCAGCCCGACTTAGCAATTGTGCAGCGTCCATCCCCACTAGATCCACCAAAGGAGACAGACAGGGCAATATTACCCTTGTCTAAGGCTCAAGTTGACAAATTGAAAAAGGCCGCCAACGTCGATATTGACTCTGGTCGTCGCGCCTACAGTCGATATGAAGTCCTCGCCGCCCACATTTGGAGGTATGTATGTACCTTGTATGTGTGTGTATGTATGTATATATATATATAGACAGTGGCAGAGCCAGAAACTCTCGAGGGTGGAGGCATGCTGGTGGTAAACAACAATGTATAACAAAAACTCATACAACACAAAAAGTGTTCAATATATACTACACAACAACAATAAAGATAAAAGAGTTTAATATTACAACGAGACAACAAATTTTCAGAGAGGTACAAACACAGTTGTATATGAGTGATGTTGTTTTGGAATAAATCAATATCACTTTGTTAGGTTAAATTAATAGTAAAACTCTATATAATATACACGACAACAAATGATATTGTTTTGGGATAAAACATTATCATTTTTGGGATATAAGCATTGTCGTTTTGGGATAAAAACATGAAGTTTATAGTAATCAAATGCAATTCCACAAACATATATAGGTGTACTTGCAAGGCAAGAGGGCATGAAAGCAAGGAATTGAGAGGACTGTGAATCGCAATCGATGCTCGTTCTCGGCTACCATCATTTCTGAAGAAGTATTTTGGGAACACGGCGTTTATTGTGGCTGTCAAAGCACACGTCGGGGATCTACTTTCAATGCCTCTGAGTTTTACTTGCCAAAGGATAAGGGAAACCATTGAAAGGGTCAGAGAAGAGTATGTGTGGTCCGAAATCGAGTTTTTCAAAAGAATAGACGATTTTTCCATCTGTCAAGAGTTTCGGGCACTAAGAAGCACCGAAGGCCCCTACGTGAACCCAAACCCTGGGGTCATAAGTTGGATTTCGATGCCTCTATATGGGCTTGATTTTGGGTGGGGAAGCAAGGTTCATGTGAGCTCTTGCACTCACAACTTTGATGGCCTAGCATTTGTTTATCCTTCCAGAGAAGAGGGTGATGTGGTTGTCTCCGTCTCCTTGCAAGTTGATCATATCAACGAGTTTAAGAGACATTTCTACGACGACATCATGTAGATTTCAAGAGTCATCATATATATCGACGTAAGGCACTATATATTTACCAAAGATTGAGAATTGTTCTTATGCTTGCATCCTATGTACTGTTCTCACACTTAAGATTTGATATTTCTTCATTGCACTTTTTTTTATCTTGTCCACAAATATAGATTGAATTGTTCTCATTCTTGCATCCAAGGCAACCACAAGAATTCAAGACAAGATGATGGCAAAACTATGTATACTTATAGAGGGAGATGGTTTGGTTGTTATTTAGCTTGTTAGCTGGTTGTTACAACTCAGGTTAGGAAGAGGGTTAGTTGATTTGATCAGGGTTAATTGGTTGATTAGAGAAGTGTATATATGTAACATTTTGGTAGCTGGTTTAGCAGTAAGAAATACAGAAAATCCTCACAAACTCTCTCACTCTCCCATGGCGGGAAACCTCTTATTTCATATCCGATTTGGTCTTGTGAAGTACAGCTTTCGTTGCTGTAACTTCATATGGTATCAGAGCTCTCCACGAGTTTCTGAAATTGTGCTAGCTTTCGATTCGAATCTAAGATGGCAGGAAATGAGATCAACAACGAGATCAACAGTGATGGAAATCCAGAATCGTCGACGGCGATTCACGATGCTCGGAATTTCGGAGCGAATCAGGCAGATCCACTGTTTCTCTCAAACTCCGACCACCCTGGGATGGTGCTGGTGTCAGCGCAATTCAATGGAAGGAACTTTCACAGCTGGACTCGAGCTGTACGCATGGCATTTGGAGCCAAAATGAAGCTCGGCTTTATTAACGGCAAAGTGGAGAAGTCATGTGAGATTCACAAGGACTACGATCGCTGGATGAGATGCGATTTTATGGTCACAAGTTGGATCATCAATTCGATAAAGCCAAATCTAGCCGAGGATTTTGTCTATGTCAATTCGGCGAAGGAACTTTGGGAAGAGATCAAAGAAAGGTTTGCTAAAGCTAATGCGCCACTGGTTTATCAATTGAAGAAGGAAATAAGCAAAATAAAGCAGGAGAATCTCTCATTTTCTGAATACTTTGGAAAGAGGAAGAAAGCTTGGGACGAATTGCAGGAGATCGAACCATTTCCAGTTTGCAGGTGGGGAGGATTGAAGATGTGCTCCTGTGTGATCCTGAAGAAGCTCTTGGAGCGAGAAGCCACTACTAAGTTGATGTAGTTCCTTATGGGGCTCTCAGACACATACGAAGGAATTCGGAGCAGCATTTTGGCTATGGAACCACTTCCATATGGTAATTCAAATCGAACGCCAGAAAGGAATCACCAATGTCAATGCGCAGAGTCATGAAGTTCTGGTTGCAAGGAACTATGGGAATTCAAGAGCTGGCAGTGGTAAAGGACGAAATCCAGGAAGTTCTGGCTTTGGTAAGGGAGGATCTGGCCAAGCATCTGCATCTGGCAACAACACCTGGAAGGGATCTGATCAGAAGAAGGATTTCCAGAAGGCAAAGATGGAATTGGTGTGTAACTATTGTAAGGAGAGGGCACACCCCTACAACTCAACCCCCTATACCATGCTTGAAACGGGATATAGTGGCTTGTTGTTGTTGCTATTGGAGGGTGATTTAGCATGTTAATCACATCCAAAGTTGTACTTATATATATATATATATATATATATATATATATATATATATATATATATATATATATATGTTCTATACAACACAATTCTCATTATTGTGTGATACTGGTCCGCTCTCCATGGCATATAACAACCTAAAATCATGTTCGGTAGTGTAACATTTTGAAATGGAAATGTGTGAGCTTCATGAAACCTTTAGATCAAGAAATAACCTGCCCCGACCTGCACTTTACCACATATCACTATCACTTCTATAGCTACTTGACACATTACGCTTCGATCACCATACTTTACTTTGATTCATCTTTTTCCATTGATTTCCAATCACAATAGACATCCCTCAAATTTTTAACTAGTGATTTACGGTCATCCTAAGTGATCACACAATTAAAAAAAGTAACTCATATTATTTAGAGGTAACATGAATGCCAAATAAAATAAAAAGGATGGATACATCAATGAATAAACATGTTTCATACCTAACCAAATCAGCATGAAATCAGAAGAAGAATAAATCATGCTTAAAAAATGGGTATACTATGTTATTGTTTTATAATAATAATAGCCAATTATACTCGCCAAATCCAAATTGAAGGTTAAAAAAATTACACAAAGCGGGTGTTTGAATTTTATGTGATTCAAGCAATAGATTGCACAAATAGATCGAGAACAATCGGAATCAGAAAACCTCCATGGGAGGAGCTCAATTTGAGCTGTCAAAAACGTCAGTTTGTTACAACTACCCAAAACAGAATTCCCGCCTTATAAAGGCAGCTTTCGATTGAACTTGAAAAGACCAAACTACCCCTGTTGTGTGTTAACTACATTTTGATCTTAGGCAGCATACATCACATACACCACACACTCATATACCCCCCTCAAGTTGTGCCTAGTGCGGGAAGAACGAGGCTAAGCTTGGCTCTGAAGAATTCATGCTGCTTGGTACCAAGTGCTTTGGTAAAAATATCAGCCATCTGAAGAGATGTTGGGACATGGACAGTGTTGAGGAACCCAGCAGCAACCATTTCTCGAATAAAATGTGAGTCAATTCTCATATGTTTAGTGAGCTCGTGGAAAATGGGATTAAGAGCTAGTTGTTGAGCAGATTTATTATCACAGTGCAGAGAAATGGGAAGTGTAATGTGGATGCCAAAGTCAGATAAAATGCCTTGCATCCATACCAGTTCACTAGCCACATAAGACATAGCCCTGTACTCACTTTCTGTGGATAATTTGGACACCACCTTCTGTTTCTTTGTCTTCCAGGATGCCAAAGATGAGCCTAGGAAAACACAGTACCCAGATAATGATCGGCCAGTGTCGAAGCAATTGCCCCAATCAGCATCAGTGAAGGCTTGGACACTTAGTGATGAATTGGCTGAGTAGGAAAGAGCATAGTTGAAAGTACTTTTAAGGTACCTAAGAAAATACATCAAGACATCCCAATGTGGCTTCAAAGGATTTTGAAGGAATTGGCTGAGTTGCTGGACAGTGTAAGAGATATCAGGCCGAGTAAGTGTGAGGTAGAGTAATCTCCCAACAAGTCTTCTGTAATCCTCAAGGTTGGGAATAGGTTCACCTATAGATGCAGACAGTTTGACCCCATGTTGCATAGGAAATGAAGCTTCCTTACACCCATCCATCTGAGCATCAGTGAGGATGTCCAAGATATATTTCCTTTGATTCAAAAGAATACCTGCAGAAGACCTGGATATTTCCATGCCAAGGAAATATCTTGCAACTCCAAGATCCTTGATGGTGAATTGTCTGTGCAAAGCTGATTTTGTGCTCTCAATTTTAGTGCTTGAGCTGCCCATGATAAGCATATCATCAACATATACAAGTGTCACTATCATATGACTCCCTAATGTCTTGACAAACAGAGAAAAATCATGGGAAGATTGAGAGTAGCCTAAAGAAATCATGAATTTGGTGAGTTCATGATTCCATTGTCGGCTAGCTTGTTTTAACCCATATAAGGATCTTGTCAGCTTGCACACACTTCCACTAGGCACCTTGTAGCCAGGAGGTGAACACATATATACTTCCTCTTCCAAGTATCCATGCAAAAAAACATTGTTGACATCTAATTGATGCAACATCCACCCCTTACATGCAGCAATGGCAAGAAAAATCCTTACTATGGAGAGCTTGGCAACAGGTGAGAAAGTTTCTTTGTAATCCCTGCCTTTTACTTGATTGTATCCCTTAGCTACCAACCTTGCCTTGTAGCGTTCAACTGTGTCATCAGGCCTATATTTGACCTTGAAGATCCACTTGTAGCATATTGGTTTCTTTCCTGGAGGAAGGGTAGTAACTTCCCAAGTGTGGTTGTCTGTGAGGGCCACTAATTCCTTGTTCATAGCAGCTTCCCATTCAGGAATTCCCTTAGCTTGAGAGTAAGAGTTTGGTTCAAAGATGGAGCAAGCATTGACAAGGGAGTGAACATAGTCTTGTGACAGATGAGATAGATTGGTGATAGCAAATACAGCAAAGGAATCAGATTGAGAGGAATCAGGACTACCTCTGAGTGGGAGATAGGAGTAAGAAAAATCCTTGAGTCTAGCAGGCCTGGTGATGTGCCTCCTTAAATTCATATGAGGGGCAGTGGGAGATGTGGAAACATCATGTAGCTGAACAGAAGGTGTTTGCTGTGAAGATGGTGAAGAATCTGAAGCCTATGAGGTGGCAGGTGATTGAGTAACTGAAGGGGAGCTAAGTGGTGGTGATGTCTCAAATTGATTAGGAGGTTGTTCAAGAGAGGAGTTAACAGTTTCTGGGATCCACTCAGGTGCAAATTCTGAATGATCAATGGCCTGAAACTCATTTGACTGATCATGATGTTGTATCTCTGCAGTCTGCTTGAATGGAAACACAGTTTCTTCAAATGTTGCATGTCTACTTATGATGATTGTCCTTTTTTCTAGATCATACAGTTTGTAAGCTTTCTGATTTGGAGGATAACCAAGGAACACACATCTTCTAGCCACAGTTCCCAATTTATCCCTATAGTCATTTGGTTGGACAGCATAGCATAGGCAACCAATGACTCTCAGTTGATCATATGTAGGAGATGTGTGATAAAGAATTTCAAAGGGTGATTTCCATTGTAAAGTAGGGGTAGGCATCTTGTTTATGAGATGAGTTGCCCTAAGGACACAGTCTCCCCAAAATCTCAAAGGTAACCCAGCATGCATCCTAATTGCCCTGGCAGTCTCTAGCAGATGTCTATGCTTTCTTTCTACTCTCCCATTTTGCTCATGCACCCCTGGAGCTGCTCTCTGATGAACAATCCCTCTTGAATCAAACAAATCTTTGCAACCCTTTTGAGTGAACTCAGTGCCATTGTCAGTCCTCACTATCTTAACAGACATCTTGAATTGATTCTCAACCATGTTCAGAAAGGATGTAATCAATCTTAGTACCTGCATCTTGTCTTGCATCAAGTAAACCCAAGTACATCTAGAGCAATCATCTAGTATAGTAAGGAAAAACTTGGCCCCACACATGGCTGGGACTTTATAAGGACCCCAAACATCCAAATGCAAAAGCTGAAAAACATTCTCAGCAATAGACACACTTCTATCAAATTGTAACTTGTGTGCCTTAGTCATGGCACATACATCACAATGTATGTGCTGAGTATCAACAGCAGTACAACCAGGGATATGTTGGAGCTTAGAAAATGACATATGTCTCAATCTGGCATGCATTAAAAGCATGTTATTACAACTAACATTATTCAAAGAAGCAAAAAACTGCAACTGATGATGTGCATTTACACCAGTCTTCAGCACATACAGGCCTTTATCTTCAAATCCTCTTGCAATGACTACTTTAGTTGTAAGGTCCTGTAACCAACACCCCATAATGTCAAAACTGAATCTCAACTGTTGCTCACGCAGACACTTAGAAACAGACAACAGGTTATGTCTAAACTGAGGCACCAAAAGAACATGCTTTAGCACCAATTCAGGACTCAATCTGACTGTACCAAACTGTGTTACTGTGATGCATTTGCCATCAGGTAACCCAAGTTTGATTGCAGTGTTGAAGTCAAAAACCTCTGAGAAAATTTTACAATCAAAGGCAATATGATATGTGGCCCCAGAGTCAACAATCCACAGATCATGTTGAGACTTATTCACTCCAATTAGAAAGGAAGAGCTTAAAGTACCTGCAAAATGCACCATGTCCTGATTGGCAGTGCTATCAATGCTCTCCACCTGGGACTTTCCCTTCATCAGCTTCAGAACCTCTTAAAACACAGCATTAACAACTGCTTGGTCAGGTTTGCTGGTGTTGTAAACATCCTCTTCAAAAGGACTCTCTTGCTATGTTGACTCAAACTGAGCTGCAAATTTTCCAGCAGGCCTAGGTTTCCCTTCATCTTTAGGCCCTCTAAACCATTCAGGATACCCTATGATCTTAAAGCAAAACTCCTTGGTATGCCCTCTCTCACCACAATGATCACACTTCCTCTCAAGCTTAGCTTTCTTATAGTCTCTATAACTTTGCTCGGAATTCTTGTCAAAATACTTTGACTGATCTCCAGGCCTGTAATCTCTATATCCTTTAGCAGCATTTGCCTCACTGTCCAATTGATAATTCCTATCAATTTGTCCAAACCTGTCCTGTGTAGACCTGTCAAACTGCCTTGACACATTCAAGGCATTCTGCTCACCTTGGATTGCATTTGTGATTCCCTTGGATCTCTCTATCTGTGTGGCCATTTGAAAAGCCTTATTTATTCCTAGCATAGGGTCCTTAGACAGTATGTTGCTCCTCAAGTTCTCATATACATCATTCAAGCCCATAAAAAATTGCATGACCTTTGCTTTCTCCTCTCTATCCACAATCCTTTTCAGTAATCCACAGCTGCATCCATTTATGCCTCCACAGTTACATATAGGAACAACATCTAGGGACTTTAGTTCATCCCATATCTTGCTCAGTTTGCCAAAGTAAGCCCCAACAGACAGATTGTCTTGTCTCAGGTTAGCTAGATCCCTACGCAACTAGTAAACTAAAGGATCATTTGATTCGAAGAACCTTTCCTTCACTTCATCCCAGAGTTCCTTCGATGTTTCAACATACATGAGGCTTTCTGCTACCTCTCTAGTCATTGAATTAAACAACCAACACATAACCATCTGGTCTGCACGCATCCATTTCTCAAAATCATCACTGTTTTCTAGAGGTTTAACACAGCTTCCAGTTATAAATCCTAGCTTAACCTTTGCTCCTAGCGCCATTTTTATACCTCTACTCCAGCTCGTAAAATTTGCACCATTAAATGGATTTGAGGCTAAAACCATTCCTAGATGGTCTGAGTTTGACAAGAACAATGGATTGACATGTGCATTCGACATACCTTGCATCATATCTCCAAACTGGATCCCGGGATTCGGCAAATTCCATCCTCTCCCAGCGCCTGAACCTGGTGCAGGAGGAGTGACAAATGTTCCTCATCCTTGTCCATTGTTGTCGCCTCCAACACCAGATGATTGTCCTGCTCCTCTTTCAACCATATCGCTCTCAATTATTCCAGATCTCACCGGAATTATACAGAAACCAAACAGAAAAGTGGACACCAAGCTCCAGAGATCACCAGAACTCCAAACAACTCTCGAATTTCAAAACGAGACTAAGCGCAAATCACAGATCGTGACTCAGTGCTCTGATACCATTTGAATTTTATGTGATTCAAGCAATAGATTGCACAAATAGATCGAGAACAATCGGAATCAGAAAACCTCTATTGGAGGAGCTCAATTTGAGCTGTCAAAAACGTCAGTTTGTTACAACTACCCAAACAGAATTCCCGCCTTATAAAGGCAGCTTTCGATTGAACTTGAAAAGACCAAACTACCCCTGTTGTGTGTTAACTACATTTTGATCTTAGACAGCATACATCACATACACCACACACTCATATGGTGAATTGTAATTTATTTTATTTAACATGGCAAGCAATCAAAGGATGGAAAACAATTAGACATGAAAGGCACATAATGAACAGAAAAGCTCGGAAAATCACTTGTCTTATTCGTCTTATTAATATTGGATTTTTGTACCAACTATGGACTTCAAAGCACTTGTTTAGGAGTTTATGAACTCTAAGAACGAATCTACATGTATAAAATACGAGACACAGAGAAGTGTTTAATAATTGGAATTTTAATAAACAAAATTGACTTGTTTAATTTGAAAAAAAAATCGAATTAGTCAGAAAGTCGAAAATGCTACCAATCTTATTTGGAACCTTGTCTCATTGTGCACGGGTAAGTATTTGATGATAATGTTGTGGATTAAAGAGATTACGTAAGTTAGAACCACATCCAAAACTGTTGGATCATTTTTGGAAATTTTAAAAACTAAAACAGAGGCATATTTTACAAAAACTAAAAGTATGAAAGGTTTGATGTAATTACCCTTTGGCTAGTCTTCGGCGACTCCCCGCGACTTCGATAGTCCACGAAACGGCACGTGACTGGTGGCTATGGATTTGTGGCGATGAGGTGCATAGTGGGTGGAGTCGAATTAACTGGATGAAATCAAATCTATATACAAAGCTTATTGATAGAATTGTTTGAAGCACTCCACAAGCCCAATTTGTTCAAATCTGCTCTAATTTGGACGGATTTGGGGATAAGTTCGTCCGAGTTTATTTGAAGATTTTCACCTATAAATTGTGTCTCATATGTACATATTTATCCTTCATTGATTTATATATTCCGCCTAAATTATCTAATACAGTAGCAATAACACACCATCAAAAGAGGTTCAACAGAGGCTTCAATTTCTAAAAAATCCAACTTCACGTTTGATGCCGGAATCAATCCATTTGTGATATGTGTGGTGAACTTATTTAATTATGGTTTACCAACTACGAGAGCAAAAGCTAGTCTATATGTGTTTGGTGATTTGGTGGTGGGGGTTATGGGATCGCACTATTAAAAAAATATTCCACTCGAATTGCCAATTTGTCAAATGATATCATCATGATTTTACATCTATTTAAGCTAAACTGGTTTTATATAGAAATGAAGTATTGACTTCTCTAAGTAAAAGTAAAAGATAAAACATTGATAAATAAATCAACAGAATTAAAGAATAAAACTCTAAAAAAAATTGATAAATCAATCATAAAATCTAGGAGAATATGTTTCCAAAATCAGAAAGCTAGACCTATATCGTTAAAAGACATATGTTAGAAAAATCGATAAATCAATCATAAAATCCATCGTTTGTCTCCAATTTCTCGAATTATGAGATGTTTCCCATTGGAGTCTACCCATGCTTTTAATTAGATTGACTCGGCGAGGTTATGATAATGACAAAGAATTAACTATCAATTAAGGAATTTAACAGTTTGGATTAGTGTTCTTAAGTCAAACAGGGAGCATGGAATATGAAGAATTGTAATTTGATGGATAAGGATAGATTGATTAATAGGGTTAGAGTTGGTTAAGCTTGTAGGGATTTTAGTCAAGTCAATCTCTAAGGTATTATTGTAATTTAAAAAGCTATCAGTAAAATAAGTAAACCTTTCAAGTTTCAAGTCCGTAGTAGTAATTAACTAGTAAGACGATCAATGGTTTTATTTGATCAACTAGTTGGTTAATTAGGTTTTCCACTAATTTATTGTGTTATTACTCTTATTTATCTTCTTTTGTGATGTACGTGATCACTTCTATTTAGACCTATCAAAACGTGATCCTACCCGAGGACTTGATCGAACCTGACCCGTAAAACGTGGGTTTTGACGCAAATATTTTAACTAGAAATTCGAAGCATCCTATTGTGATGTGTTGGAACCTTTGTCCCGCATCGAAAAAAACTAGAACCCGAGCCTTGCATAAAAGTCAGTGGGTCACTTCTATTTAACAGGTTCGAGTCGCGCATCATTAAATATGGATCTGGGTTGAGCATTTCATGACCCGTAACCCGAAATGACTTGACTCGTAATGGATCTGAACCCAAGACGACCCGACCTATTCGGAATTTCACAAATTAACATATATTATTCAGTTCTCATGTCCTTACAAATTAATGATATCTAATATGTTCGGAAATACTATAAAATATTTTTTTAATTAATTTTTTTAATAATTCCATACTTTTTAGTTATAAGTATGAACTTATAAAAACAAATTTATTAAAAAAATAATATTTCATAGAGTTTTTATTTAAGAATTACCCCCTCTAATCCAAAATAAGTGTCGTTTTAACTCTTGACACAATTTTTAAGTAAAGTATTAATTATCATCGGTTTTATACATTTTTTCTAAATCCTATCATTTATCAAAGGCTTCCAACTTTTTCAACCAATAAGTGGAGAGTCTGGAGTCAACAAATACAATTTTTAATAACAATTGTTATTAATTTAATCTATTAAATTGCCTAGAAAACATAAAACGACACATATTTTAGATCAAATTCAAAAGTCTAAAAGGACACTTATTTTAGATCAGATGTAGTATTTTCTTGAAATGCGTGCTGAATGTTTTTTATTTTGGAGCAGAGAGAGAGTAATGGTTACAAAACGCTATATTTATATACATATATATACTCCGTATGTGTTCTTGTCTGAGCTGTCACAAGCTAGTCAATGTTCAATGCAAATTTATGAGGTAATTAACACTTCGCCTAACCCTATTAATTATTATTAGTAATTACTATTATCACAACAATTCAAGTTTAGCTTGACCAATTGGAAACTTTGATGAAGATGCATCTATTTATATCTATATTAATTAAGTAAAGTGCGATTGGAATCCGGCCGGTCAGTTGTCATCCCTCATTATTTACTCTTTTTTTGTACATGTATGATGTATGATTGCCAATTTGAAATCGAGTACTTTGATAATAAGTGGGATTTAACATATCTGTCGTGTTCAAATGTTTGGTAAGAGACGACTTTCCTACTACATCGGTTTGCAAAAATATATAAATTAGGAAAAACAGCTTTTAATAATAATAATAATAATAATAAATTATCTACTGTATAAATCATAAATAATAAAAATAATACGAATCAATACTTCTATTCTCCAATTTTGAGAAGATTGTTTTAATTTTCTGATGACGAGGAACCCAGTTTTGGTGGCAAACCCCGAGTAAATCGGTTTGTGCCGATCGACTCGACCCACTGGAAAGAAGCAAGGCAAACCTTGGATTTTCATCAAAGGAAAGGGACAGAGGTAGGGATCGAATCCGAGACCTCCTGACATCCCCTTGCTCCCCACCAGTGAGCCACCCCGACTGGGGCAAGATTGTTTTAATTTGCTCAAGCGGATTTCAAAGTTTTCTTCAAAATAGAAAAGTTGCTTAAAGAGAAACAAATTCTTCGAATTTACACCATTTTTCATTTTTTTTGTTTATAAGAGCTCGTTTGGTTTGCAACTCAAATAGTCGATCCCTAGAAAATTAGTGGGTTTAGCCTACTCTACATCTGGATCGGGTTACTGTAGGCCCATTTAAGGGGTTGACCCTCCCACTCACAAGCGTCTCCATGTTTCCACGAGGATTCGAACTTCGAATCTCGAGGCATAGGATGTAGCCCCATAACTACTACACCAACTTGTGATTGATGCCGGATATTGTTTCTTGTAACTAATTAACCAAAAAATTAACAATTAAACATACTCCATCAACTTCAAATAGTCGATCAGTTTCAGTTTCGTCAATCAAATAGACAAGACTCAAACATCATAATATCAATTAAATGAGATACTTCCAACCTTATAACATTTACTTTCATCCGTTAAACAAAACATATCGTAATATTAGTTATGTTTTGGAGAAATCGATCAAGGTAGTATAATAAATTAGAATATATGTATATTTTTATTTATTTTCTTAAAAGGTTTAAAAGTTGATGAAAAATATGTTTTGCTTAACCGATTGAGTATAATATACAAATTTCTCAAAAACTATTGCACCTATTAGATCTTCCCTTTTACCATTTTATACTACTACCAAGTACTAACCACCCATTTATTTTCCCGCCAAAAGAAACAGACAAAAATAACGAGACTAACAAGAAGTAGGTAAGGTTTTCAAATATTGGAACTTGTCAACTGATATATAGTTCCTTGATAAGTTCCTTACCAACCACCCTAAATTCATTAAATATTTCTTACCATATCAAATATATAATACTTTGTCCTTATCGGCAAAACGTGTAATCTTCTTACACATCGTTGTATGAGTGAACTTCAAAACAACACCACCTCAAAGGTCATCATATATATATATAGACAAGTCGCCGGTTGCAAGCAAAAGCAACAAACTCATAGCCTGTTTGTTGTGTTATTCTTCATCCGAAAAGTCGACATGGCAGACGTTAGGATCAAGGGAAGTTGCGTCGTGATGCCAGCAGAGGCAACACGGGACGGTGTCGTTGCCCTATCGGAGCTGGATCAGGTCGCTGGAGCCTCGTACGTGCCCCTCGTTTACTTCTACAAGCCCGATGAAGGATGGCTCAGCGATGCCCTAGCTCGCGATGTGCCTATCATTAGGACCCTGAAGGAGTCCTTGAGCCGCGCTCTTGTCCACTACTATCCGCTGGCTGGCCGCCTCCAGCGAATGGAGAATGCGCGGATCCAACTCAACTGCGATGCTGCGGGCGTGGTGGTTATAGAGGCAGAGTCTAGCAGCCAATTGTCCGACTTTGGCGACTTCTCTGACACCCGGAAGTTCCAGCGCCTTATTCCTACGGTAGACCACACGAAGCCGGTTGATGAGCTGCCTTTGTTGCTCGTGCAGCTTACGTTCTTTCGCTGTGGCGGTGTGAGCCTCGGTATGCTGATGTCACACGGTGTCGCAGACGGGTCGAGCGCCTTTAGTT
This sequence comes from Persicaria maculosa, assembly GCA_963922045.1. Taxonomy (NCBI): domain Eukaryota; kingdom Viridiplantae; phylum Streptophyta; class Magnoliopsida; order Caryophyllales; family Polygonaceae; genus Persicaria; species Persicaria maculosa. The sequence continues at coordinate 20,830,099 of OY998252.1, read as the reverse complement.
TCATCACCGACTGGGCCAGGTAACCATATTCATCTTGCTCGAATAACCTAGACAACTAAAGCCGATTTTACAAGTTTAGTTCTCGTTCAGGATTGCGCGTGGCGAGCCTTTGGAGACATACCCTTTTCATGACCGTACGATCCTCAAAGCAGGGCAACCGCCCAAGGAACTCCCCGGTTTTGCAAAGGTGGAGTCGGAGCTATCGGCGCTGATTAGCCAGCACCGGACTTCCGAGAAGCCAAAGGAGACAGAAATGGTATTGCTGCCTTTGACAAAGGCTCAAATTGAGAAGCTCAAGAAGGCTGCCAATGCCGAGATGGATGGTAGTCGTCGTCCCTATAGTCGTTATGAAGTCCTAGCGGCCCACATATGGAGGTAAGGTGTTGATGAATAACTCTTCGTTCCTATAACTATGCTGTAAGATTTCATCAATAACGGAATAAAATCGTAGGTGTTCTTGCAAGGCGAGAGGGCACGACAGCAAGGAACTAAGAGGACTGGGAATCGGGATTGATGCACGTTACCGTCTACCATCATTCCCGAAGAAGTATTTCGGCAACACAGCGTTCATTGCCGCTGCGAAAGGGCATTCAGGGGATCTGCTTTCGAATTCTCTAGGCTTCACTTGTGAGAGGATAAGGCAGGCGATTGAAGGCATTACGGAAGAGTACATATGGGCTGACATAGAGTTCATGAAGAGGCTAAATGACTTCTCCATCTGCCAAGAGTTGCGAGCTCTGCGCAGCACTGATGGCCCTTATGTCAACCCTAATCCCGGCGTGATAAGCTGGCTATCAATGCCGATCTACGGCCTGGATTTCGGGTGGGGAAGCGAGATCCACGTGAGCCCCGGGACTCACGATTACGACGGGGTTTCCCTGATTCTACCTGCAAGAGAAGTGGGAGATGTGATTGTTTACCTCTGCTTACAAGTTGCTCATCTTGACGAGTTCAAGAAACATTTCTACCAAGACATCATGTAGACAAGCTCTTAACAAGCTGTCACAAAATCGACCAATCTGCAGGCCGAGAAGCTTTCAAGTATTTTGTGCACTTTTTTTTTATACGCATTTTTTGTATCAGTTTGAAATGGTCACAACTCACAATCCTGCAAGGGACAATTAGCACGAGCTTCAACCTTTTAACAAAATTATGAAAGCTACATGAATCGCGATTCCTAATGTTATCTCATATTGAGCTCTCCGGTAAGCTAAGCAAGCTTGTCAAAAGAACAAAGGCTCTTTCCAACTACTTCACTCAACTACCCAAAATAAGAATCATCAAAACACACCCATATGCCTCCTAATTTAAGTTTCCTTGACAAAATAGCTTCATCATCTTCATATCAGCCTAAAGTTTCCAAGGATTTACTTCTAAGGAAGACAAGACAGAATCATGTATTCAATATCAGAGCAACTACATCATCCATGCATATTGTAATTCAAAAGACATGGAATGTTGTACTTGTATATATCTGCATCTATTTCATGGCATGATAGAGGGAGAATTGGAACAAAAAGAAAACCACACCTGCCCGTTTAAAGGGACAAAATTCGGGCAGGGAAGGGCCAAATGGTTTCCAAAAGAAAGATGGAAGAGCGAGACACAATAAGCTGCAAAACGAGTGATGATGGGTAATTTGCAAAAACTGTTCATATTCAAGTGTTTACTTGACTGTCCGGGACAACATCAACAGGTTGGCTCTCATCATCTTGCAGTTGCAACTGAGAAGCTACCAGCTTTGCCTTTTTGTATTTATGGGAGCTTCTGAGGATCGATTCCATTGTCAAATTCCCTTCAGTTGGTCTACATAAATTGTGGATCGTTAATGATTTGTATAAAAATTCATAGTCAAGGTCTCAAAATAGAGCTAGCAACTATAAAAGGATACATCTTTCCCTTTATAATGGACAACAAGTCAAAACCAACATAGCATCATTTTCACACAATTAACACCAAGCAGAGAGCATGTATATGAGGCTAAAAGCCTACAACCACACCAATCTAAAACACGGCCACATACGAACTTCTGACAAGCTAATATAGTCACGCAAGAATAGAAAACAAGATAGACAGCCCCTGCCTAAAAGCTTTAAAGGTAAACAGGGACGAATATGTATAGAGGTGTACTGCATACACTCTCAAGCATTCAATGAACAATTGTGTTCAAGCTTACAAGCAATTATCATAGGATGGAAAAATCCCCCTGTCTGAAACATCAAATTATATGACCTCTTGGTAAGAAACATTAGTTTAGTGGGCAGTGCTAAATACGGAAGATGAGCTCATTAATTAAAGATTAACTGATTTCAGCAGATTAATGCATCACGATATCAACATATTACATTGAATACTAAATTGCTATCATACAAGAAATAATTGTTTTGACAACATCAAATACATCTAATGCTTCATGTATTTTTGAGCCAATACCAATCACTACACAAAAACACTTGGACAAAACCAATCCATGACCTAATCATATGATAATCATCTTCTTTTTCTTTTAAATGATGTAACTGAGGAAATTTTCTGCAGTTGAGTTCAGAATAAAACTTACTTGGATTGCGAGGCCACCCCTCCATCTTCCGAATTTCCTGATACAACATCAACATTTAAAAAATTAATTTAAAAAAAATACTATCAAATTATTCAACCTTAAATCATAAGAAAAATGTACTTTTATCTTCTATACATACACACATCGTGTTACTCTCAACTCATCTTAGAGGTGGCGAAAAGGAAGATACCAATAAATTTGCAAACACATGGTCAACAACAGGCTCAGGATTCTTTAATTAAGTTCACCATGTAGTGGTGACTCCAATGGACGTTGATCACAAGGAAATAATTGTCATGCAAAAGGCCAGCATTGAAAAACTTGAATATTTCAAGATAGCTCTAATTATTAGGAACTTCATAGAATGTTTTCACTAGAGTTAGTAGAGAACAAGGGGGGCCTCTTATCTTGCACAAGTATCCTTCTACATAATCAAAGAAAACTTCCTCATCCTATGCCTAAGTAGTCAACATAACTTCAGACCAAACAAGATCATCAACATAACTTCCTTGTCAATCTCGTTTGAAACACAAAGAGAAGGATATGCATGTGAGAAGATTATAAGATCCATAGATTAAACGCATATAAAACACCACAAAAGAAATATCATTCATAAGATGTTGAAGTACCGTGATTAGGAGATGCCCAACTTCCTTTACTTTCATCTTCTGAGGAGGAAACATGGTCATCATATGGATTTTCTGTGCTTGAATCCAAAGTATCTCCTCCACCTTTAGTTTCAGCACTGGAGCTGCTTTCATCTTTGAAAATTGAACTGGACTTTGAAATCAAGCTTTTCTTTTTTAATGGTTTACGGGCAGCCTTTTGAGTGATCTTACTAGAAGTCTTACCAAGGCTTGATACATTTTGCTTCATTTTTGGCAATTCCTTCGTGGCCTTGCCCTGATGTAACCTCTTATCCAAGTGGGAACTCTCAACCTTGGACTTCAATGGATCAGAAGCAGCATATTGTATGGCTGCATTCATAGGAACTTCAACTGGATCAATTTTTGGGTCCTTTTCACGAGATATGCCATTCCTAGCATCTGCCTGCTCTCCTTCAACAACTTTTGGAATATTTTTTCCTGTACGAGTCTGCTGCTTAGTTTTCTTCTTAGTTTGCACGCTTTTAATCTCTGCATCCAATCTACTTCTCTGTGCTTGAGTCAGTTCTATGGGCTCTACATCATCTTGAAAGGTATCATCTGCTTTCTGTTGCAAACTAATATCACTCCCGTGATTTGTAATTATGACTCCAACCTGAGCTTTGTTACTAACTTCAGCATCAGCATGAGGGACAGAGTTCAGAGACACATTATCTGTCTGCTCAGCAGGTGAAGATAAAGATCCTCTATCAGCCTTTTCAGCTTCTGATCTTGGTAAAGTAGATTTGCTCCTTTCCAATTTTATGCTATTATTCTGGTCTTCCACAGAAAACTCAGAAATACTCTTTAATGGATGGCTCTGCTTCTGTTTAATTTTCTTCTTTGACTTTTCGCTCTTACTTCCATTCTTCTTTGCACTTTTCTGAATCTGAGTTAGCTGCATGGGTTCTGCATCATATTGCATGGTTTCATCAACTTCCTTTTGGGGGACAACATCACTCTCATGATTTCTAAGGATAACTTTATCATCCACAATATCCACGCCAACAACTTTGGCATTCCTCATCTCAATATCAGCATTAGCGTCAGCCACTGAAGCAGCTTTATCAATCTTCTCTTGAAATGAAGATGGCAACTCCATCTCATCATTCTTCTCAGCTGCTGACCCAATATCAGCATTAGCATCAGCCACTGAAGCAGCGTTATCAATCTTCTCTTGAAATGAAGATGGCAACTCCATCTCATCATTCCTCTCAGCTGCTGACCCAATATCAGCATTAGCATCAGCCACTAAAGCAGCTTTATCAATCTTCTCTTGAAATGACGATGGCAACTCCATCTCATCATTCTTCTCAGCTGCTGACTCTGAACAAGCAGATTTGCTCCTATCAAGATTCAAGTTATTTTTCTGATCATCGACAGGAAACTCAGACATGTTTGCTAAAATATTCTGCTTCCGCTTGGTTTTCTTCCTGGATCTTTTGTTCTTAATCTCAGCAACCTCCACACTTTTCTGGACTTGTGTTAGCTGCATGGGCTCTACATCATTGTGGATGGTCGCATCAGCTCCTTGAGATTTAACATTAATCTCGTGATTGGTATTGAGAACTTCATCCACGCAGATTTTAGTAGTTGTTTCAATATCAGCATTAGCATCAGCCGCTGAAGCAACTTTATCAATCTTCTCTTGAAATGAAGATGGCAACTCCATCTCGTCATTCTTCTCAGCTGCTGGCTCTGAACAAGCAGATTTGCTCCTATCAAGCTTCAAGTTATTTTTCTGATCTTCCACAGGAAACTCAGACATGTTTGCTAAACTATTATGCTTCAGCTTGGTTTTCTTGCTGGATCTTTTGTTCTTAATATCAGTAACCTCCACACTTTTCTGGACTTGTGTTAGCTGCATGGGCTCTACATCATTGTGGATAGTCGCATCAGCTCCTTCTTGGGATTTAACATTAATCTCGTGATTGGTATTGAGAACTTCATCCACGCAGATTTTAGTAGTTGTTTCAATATCAGCTTCAAATGTAACCACGGGAGCAACGATGCCAGTCTGCTCGCAAGCTGAAGATAAAAGTTGAACATTATCACCCTTCTCATCTCCTGACTTTGACCTGGTAGACTTGCTCTTCTCAGTATCCATGGTATCCCTCTGATCTTCCATTGACTCTTCAATGTTCTTTATCACAGGAGTCTGCTTCTGCTTGGCTTTCTTGTTAGATTTTTTAGTATGCTTGCTGTTTGATCTACCGGGTTTTTCATCACATACACCATCCATTTTGATAACATCAGGCAAATCAAACCCGGTCTTCTTTCTCTTTAATGGTCTTGCCATTTCTAATTCAGGGAGTTCTGCAAGCACTTCAGCTTGACGTTCTTTATCTTCCATATCAGGTACACCTAGAATAACGCCATAAAAATAAATAATATGTAGTACAAACAGCAAGCATGAAGCAGCCAATCACACATACTCATAGCAAAGAAGATTAGCATGTCAAGTATAATCATGCAAAAGAAAACATATATTGTCCTACCATGTTCCCCATTCCCCTTTGTATCCACTTGATGAGAGACATCATCCCCTCCATTCTTTCTTTTCTTTGATCTCCTCGTTCCAGATTCAAGGGCTACACCAAATGTTGTAGCTTCCTTTTCAGTGTCTCTAACATCAGGAACACCTATTCCAAAGTCAGTAAAATGAATCAATTACGTCCAAAGAAATAATATAAAGAACTGGGCATAACAAAGCAACCAGAAAATCATGCACAATCTACAAGAAGATCGTTAGGGACAGTTGTAAATATGTTCTTACTTTGAAGCCCAACTAGCTCTGCAGTTCCATCCTTATCCAAATCGATAGAGCTACCAACATTGTTGTTATTGCACTGAACATGCATAGTCATGTTTTTACCCCCATCTGGTAGAAGCAGGTTATGATTCTCTGTTGTAACAGAATCTGGCATAATATGGGTACTCCAATATGCTCCACTAATGTCATTTCCTTCGGATTGACCATTTGCAATATTCTTGCCAACATTTCTGGAAGAGTGCTCCTTGACTGCATCGACAGATATGGCATGAGATTTAAAAGAGACATTGTCTAAAGCATCAATGTTGGAAAATGTTTCATCGTTCATCATTTCAGCTTTTGTCATCCTCTTGTTCTTTTTCTTAGTGGTGCCCTTCGTCTTGTCACTCCCTATCTGAATATCTTGGGTATCCCTATCATGGGATTCTAGAATCTTATCTCCTTCGCCATAAGGAGCCAGTGTCTGCTTGTTTTCACCTGCACTTCCTACACCGGCATCAACATGATCACAGTGTTTACAATCATCAACATTTTGATCCAAACTTGTCATGATTTCAGGGTCCTGACTAGCAAAATCCTTATCCGCAGAGCCAATTTCCACAGCATCGCTTCCATTCAACTCATGAACATTTGTAGTAATCTTTCTCTTCTTCTTGGGCTTACTCTTCTCTAAAGACCCTACATCTGAAGACTTCCCAACTTTATTAACAGATGAGACTTCAGTAAGCAAGCCACTTGAGTTCCTCCCCTTCCTTCCACTACGTAATACTGTGACCTTTTCCTTCTCAAAAGAAAAATTACAAATATTTTCCACAACGGCATTTAACCTCTTAAAAGTATCAGATGAAGAGCTCTTCGCATTATCATTATCATCATTATTAAAATCAGCCACCAGCTGTAGAGTTTCAGACCTTGCTTCCCCAGACAAGTAATCAGTTTGTAAATTCCTCTCATCATTCTTGTGGCCTCCTTGCAGTGGAGAAGCAGGAGGCAACATTCGAATTTGTGGATCAGCAAAGAGCTTAGTGTTATGATCAGCAGCATCATGATGGCCAAATTGACTCGAGATATCAGCAAATACAAACCAATTCTTTTTTGTCCCAGCAAACACACTTCTAACAGGCATTAAATCTGAGAGGGTATAAAGTTTCCCCTTGCATCTTACCTGCCAAGATCAAACCAACATATCCAACAAAATGATCAAAATCCACATATAACTGAACAAGGAAGACCCCTAGCCAAGAAACAATACCTTCAAATCAAGAATCTCAATCTCACCAAATTCCACGAAGCACTTTGAATGCTCGGTCAGAATTTTGCCTGCACCATAGCAACAACGAATATATTAAGCAAAGTACTAGTCATTTTCCACTTAATTATTCCAATTCCAGAAACTAAGTATATGATTCCTCAAAGTGCATAGCGAAAACCACTACCAGGGATAATCGATTAATCAGAAAACCCTAACATCAAACAGAGATCAATCCACTAAAGGAAACTCGATAAATTTGTCATAACCGACTGGAATCAAACGATAAACATAAAGATTTTCATGCGGCGCAGAGGAGAGGAAACGTACGCTTAAGATCGATGGCAGTGTCGTTGAAAGAGACAGGGATAGCAAGATGAGTGTCGAGATTAGTATCAACGAAAACCGCTTTGTAATCGGTTGCATCTTCGCCGTCGTCGCGCATATTCGCCGTAGCCCTGATGTGCTCCTACAGCGAGCCAGAGTGAGAGAGAGAGCTATGCGGAAGTGAAAGAGGTTTCTAAGGGTTTTTATTGGCGGCAGCTGCGGATTGTGGACATCAGAAATGTTAAGATTTAAGAGGGAATGCTGGTAATAAAGAAGTAAAATAACCCAAGAAAAGAGATTTTTGCATTTTTAAAGAAAAAAAAAAAAATATTTGAGCGCTATTGCGTGATCGGCCCGTGGTTAGGCATGTTCAGGTGGATCAACCGAACAGGGCTCCCAAAATTTAAGGGCCCAATATAAAAACAATTATGTATATATACGTTTTGTTTTCCAAGTGAAACAGCAAAGGGCGCTTCCACTTTACAATTTCCGGTACGAATCCTGACAGGAGCACGATTTTTTCATTTACACACTACTTTTCTTTTTCTTTTTTTTTTATAACTCTTTTCTTTTTATTAATTGGTTGTTTTTTCTATTAATAAACTTTTTTTATTACAAATGACATATAAATAGACTACGATTTTTTTCATTTACACACTACTTTTCTTTTTCTTTTTTTTTATAACTCTTTTCTTTTTATTCATTGGTTGTTTTTTCTATTAGTAAACTTTTTTATTACAAATGACATACAAATAGACAAAATCATAAATGTTTTTATGGGTGATTTAACCTTTGATAAATACAATAGTATTTAAATATTTTTCAACATTTTGTAAGTATAAAAAAATATTTTTCTCAAATTTTGCAAGAAAAGTATATGTGTGTGTTGTTATTTATAATATTCAAATTTGATATTATTTACTTTTGATCTATATATAGATAATTGTGTGATTAATCATTTTTTTATTACTTGTTTTAACAAAGGATTAGCAAATAATTTTATTATTATTTAATTTCATTTCACTAATATAATTTATAAGATTTTTTGAAACAGGGCCCCTAAAATGTTTAGCACGGCCCTGGCCTGATGTACCGCTGTCATACGGCACTGCTTTCGGATTGTGCTTGGTTTCGTTCGTCGTCTACGTTCTCATCTCGTTTGGTTTAGTTGTGTACTTGTGTCTAGTTTCGCTTTCTTTGATTTTAGGTTTGTTTTAGACGGTTTTTCGTCTGGTGACATGTTGGCCTTCGAGATCCAGATTTATCTGGCCTCGAATTTTTACCAAATAAAAAAAAATTATATTTGACCACTTAACCATTCATTGATGTTTATGTCTCAATTCATCTTGGTTGATGCATATGTCAAAGTTGAGATCATCCAATGGGGTTGATTAAGCGATTGTTTTAGATGAGATAATAATTTTGTGAGTTCGGTTAATAGTGTTGATCATAACTATGTTTAAAATTTCTTAAGATTCTCATCGTGTTATTCACATTATCTTATATGCTGCTCTCCTCATATATGAGTTTTTGCTGTTTTGATCTCAAAACAACAAGACATAATGATAATTGTTACCGTCCTTACTTTCTTCTCCGGTTTGATTGTATAATGGTTATTTGACTTCTTGTTTTCTTTGGTTTTCATATATAAATAGCTACCTGATTGTTGTCCTTTTTTCTTTCAAATAGTATGTCTGTCAATTTTCAGTCTCTTGATATGCGTTGGACTGTCAAGGGCGGGCCCAGAAAGTTTTTAGCAGGGGGTCACCATAGCAGTCGACAATAAGATCGAGAAAAAAAATCGCAAAACACAACGTGATCGGTAGTATAAACTAGTGTCAACCTATGGTTTCGAAAATACTACAAATATATAATACGAAAATAAGGATAAAAACGAAAAATAAAGATATAAAATGCAATAAATAAACATTGCATTATTAACATGGGTAATGTATAATTAGATATAAAAAAATTTATTTCTTACCATATTCTCAAAATAAGTAATATAACCTATGGTTTCGAAGCTCTCGAGATGAATTATAATATGTGAATGTCAATTTAAGTAAAAGATTAAAGTATTATAGTATATTGAAATAAAACTAAAGTGATTAATACTGCTGTAATTTTCAAACATTCATAACTTTTTACTTACATGTCGGATTAGGGCGTATTATATATCAAAACGAAGCTATCGACGAGGAGAATACATTTAGGTAATTTGTCGGATGAGGAGGGGGCATGTGACCCCCTAAGACCCCCTAGGTCCGCCTCTGCCACTGTGGCTGCAAAGCAAAAGCCACTAGTAGTGTAAAAGCCTTTGATGAACAAACCAACAGAAAGAAGGACGATTGGTCATACGCGTTTGTTGTCGCCCGCCCTAGCAATGGAGATTATAAGATGTCGATTCCATCCGCCCTAACATTGAATATCTTGTCATTATGCGGCTTCCATATGTGCCAAATCATACTGCTACTGTGCCTCAAACGTCCGTAGCTATCCAAGCATTGCGAACAAAGCGACAAACGAACCCAGGATGCGTTCAGGTGGATAGGAGCCATCGCCATTCGCCAAGTGATGTAGAGGTGTTCGGAACATGTCTATGTCATAGTGGTGTGTCCAGGCAGAACGGAAAAGAGTTGTCAAGAGGTTACATTTTACTTGTATTTATGGACTAACAAACACTGTAAATAGAGAAATTACAGAACAGTAAAACCATTACTAAAAAAAAAAAATCCAATAGTACAAAAGGAAACTGAATTTTAGTTCTTTTTTTTAAGGACTTTGGCAACGCTACTCATTCTTAATTTACGGATTACAAACAAACTCTAGTCAGTCTTCCTGGAGTCCTTGAGCAGTCCCCTCTTGCGGATGCGCATGCAAAACCCGCGGCGCCATGCATCAATGAAGCTCTCCGGGATACAGCAAGCTAGGCCCCACAAGAACGAATGTGGCCAGTAAGGAGTGCAGCATGCCTCGTAACCTATGTATCTTAAGCCTGCCCTTGCATAGCTATCGGTTGATGGAACCAAGAACGAAGATCTCTTGATTGACGCCATCTTCGTAGCTACGTATAGCGGGACCTAGAAATACAGGTGGTTAAGTTCAGCCCCGAATCGTACACAAGTCTATCAAAGGCTTTCGTTTGCAATTGATCACATAATTACGGTGAAGCAATAAGCCTAAAATGTCTTCAACTCGACAGTTTTTACTCAATTCAGCATTTCTGATGTTAGAGTACTAAAACTGCTAGAGCGACATTTCGTGCACTAAACGAAAAAATCGTAACGTCCAAATGCAATTTAGCAACCCTAAGAAGATATCCTTCACGGAAGTAATGCATCAAAGCTGACCTACTCACACATAAAGAAGTGAAGAAATGAACTGATAGTGACATTTTCAATGTTTCAGTAACAGTTAAAATGCACAATTGAAACAAGCAAGATGATTTCAATTTCATTCTCTATGAAGTTCCGGGACAATCTCATCAATCAGCCAAGTAAATAACCAAATGAAGTGATCAAATTGGAGTTGCAGAAATTGTACCTGACACTGGACATCAATCCCCAATTTCTTATACTCCACATAGAGACTCCTGGAGAACTGATCGACGTACCTGAAACAATAAAACCCCAAAAGCCCCAATTTCAGCAAATCAGCCAGCATTGAAAGCTTAAATCGAATCAAACAGGTTGAAAAACTCACGCTTTAGTGGCGGCATAGACGGTGTAGAGAGGATCAGATGGGATCACAGTGGCGGAGCCGGATCCGATGTTTACAATGGCGCCCTTCTTTTTCCGGAGCATCACAGGGATCACCGCGTGGGTGACCTTAGTGGTTCCCTCGACGTTGACTTTGACCAAGTTGTTCAAGAGGTCTTCATCGACCTCGTGGAAGAACCTGGCGTAGGGGTAAGAAACCCCAACGTTGTTGATCAAAATCCCCAAATCCAAATCCTCGATCGTCTCCCGAATTCGCTTAATTCCGCCGTCCAGATCGCCGGCGAAGTCGACAACGACAGTCTTGATCTGCGTGGAGGCGTGCTTGGCGAGGATTGAATCGGAAACCTCACGGAGCTTCTCAGGGTTGCGGCCGACGAGGACCAAATTGAGGCCTTTCCGGGCTAATTGGAAGGCGAAGCCCTTGCCGATGCCGTCGGTGGAGCCCGTGACGACGGCCCAGGAGCCGTACTTCTTGAGGTCCTTGGCGGGGCGGAAGAAGGAGATGTAGAGCCATCTGAGGACGCGGAAGAGGGTTCTGAGGACGAAGAGGAGACCAAAGGCGAAGATGACGGCGAACCAGATGGGCTGGCTCTTGAGGCGCTCGAGGATGCAGCAGCGGAAAGCCATGGCGGATCTGGAGATGCAAAACAGGGGAGGTGGAAATCAAGAAGGGATTGAAGACAGATAAGCAAGATGCAGAAGGGGTCGTTGGAGGTAGATGAGCTGAAAATGGCGGATTCGGCAGCTATTTAATTGAAATGGGAAACAGGAAGGAATCGTGTTCAAAGTTTGAAACTTGCACCGATGCAACAACAAATAAGCGGCCAAGCCCGAGGTTTTGGTAAACACTCTGGTTTGAGGTTTCCATTGCAGGACAAAGGTTTACCGAAACTTGCAACTTTTGGGTTTTGGGCCATGGGTTTCGAGGCCCCTAGAAATTTCTACTGTATTACTTTTTTTTTTTTTTTTTTTTTTTGATAAGGAAATAATTCGAGACCGGACAGGCCCGGACTTCGAGAGGCCGACAAAGTCGGCAGACGGCTTGCCGTCTAAACATACAACATAGCAAAAACACAACAAGGAAACAGAAAATAGACACCTAATACAACAAAATAACTACACAAAATAAACCCGGAGAACCCCAGACCCTAAGCGCACAAGCGGACACAGGAGCGAGAAGAAGGAGACCCGGCATGGAGAAGTGGATAGCGAGCGCATGGGACAGCATAGCTGACACGATGTCTTGCCGCCGGAAAGACGGAAAGCAGTAATCCACGTAGGGCAAAGACGACTCCTGGGGAAGTGTGGATCACACGACGTTCCCTCCACCTAGATGAAGGATCTTCAGAGACCACGAACACCACCAACACGATCACTTCGATCAACCAGGGCCGCAGAACTGCTCCTCAACCGAAACTAACCACGAATCCAACAGACAGAACTCCAAACCAACCCGAGAAAGTGAAGCACGACCGCAAGAGGACGAAGAGCGCAGAAAGCTCCGGAAAATATTTACGCAAGTTATTTTATTTTAATTTTTACTTTATTATATTTTATTTTTAACCATCAAATCGGACTGCCCCGGGCCCAAGGCATAACCTAGCGGGATTTATGTAACGGCCTAGAATTATAATTTCCGGGTTACGTTTCAAGGGATGAAAACCCTTGTTCGGATCTTGCAATCCAGGTACGGGTCAAGGTTTCAAACTCTTTTAAGATCAGTATAAAGAGGGATTTCAAACCCTAAAAACCTCGAAGGGGCCGTTGGGTACCCTTAACCTGTCCTACAACTATGTCGCGGAATCCATTTCAAATGGAAGTAAAGCGGAAGCGAAGTAAATATACAAGTGTCACGGCAAAGCCGGTCAAAACCAAATCATGAGTGGGTAATTACCATTTTACTAAATTAGGATATTAGCTAGATTCTTCGATTCGCCAAAAGGAAACCCCGTCATATAGACATCGAGCACTCAAATCTGCAGAGAATACCTTTAAAAAAAAGAACGGGGAAAGGAATCAGATCGAGCCACTCATGCGGGACCGGCAGTCCTCGCTGAGGCCACATAGTATGTGCTATACCTAATAAAGATGCTCTAATGCAGTACGAAATTCAAACACACTAGCATGCTCCTAGTTCATAATAATGTGCAGAAATACTGTAAAGGGCCCAAGACAATGCCAAGTGGCATATCCCTCTCCTACCTCCACCCCTTCCGATAGGTGGAGACTGGCCAGCTCGTGAATGCATTCCATCATAATCGGGGGGCACGCATGCCTAACCCGCTCCACAATAAAGCCCGCAGGCATATCATAATATAAGGAAGTTCATGACTCGATTGACTCAGGGTACCCGATGAGGCTGGGCTACCCTATGACCCTAGCAAAGACTCTAGGACTATCACAGATAACGGCCGTTCTGTTTCAAACGCATAAAGTAAACAGATGCTCAATCAATTAGTACAACCTAAACATGATACTACATGGCATGCTTTTATGCATATGCAACACCTAACATAAAATGCAACAACAGGCATGAATGTCCAACCTGAGTAAGCCCCCTAGGGAACTTACCTGAAGATGCAGAACATCAGGATAATACAAGCAAGGGCCCAAATGCAAGTCCAAAGCAATCTAAAAGCAATACACACCTATCATCAAGCCATTTCCATAAGCCACCGAACCAACATTCATTCATACGAAACTCAAGTGCTCGACATCCTTAAAACCAATCAGTAGAAAAATCATTTTTTTTCCAAAACCTTTCCGCTACGATCAACATCGAGTAAAAATCATTTACTTCCCATCGAACCCATTGATAAAATCGTACCAACCATATTTTCCAAACTCTTAAATATCAAGTTAAGTCAACTCGTTTTCAAAACAATTTCTCAAATCATACTTGGCCAAATTCCAACATCAGACATTTAAACCTTAAAACCTAATCTCTCAAAATTATATCATAGAAATAATTCCGGCATTTTATTTCAAAACCTAAAACCCTTTTTAGATAATTTAACAAACAATATTTATCTAAAATGAATACCAAATAAATAAATTTTCTTTTTATAACACCATTTATAAATCAGAACCGACAATTCGCGTTAAAATTCCTAAATTCATATTTTCAAAGCAACCTTTAAAATACCATACCCCAAATGGTAATACTATAAAACAATTTATAACATATTAATATTTCCAGGAAATATAATACCTTAAAATCATAATGGTATAATAACATGATAATTTACTAGTAACAATCATATACTATACATCGTTATAAAATAACATGTAGTATAACATTAACATAGATAACATATAACATTCATAAAACAATGTGACCCAAAAGAAAACACTCTGCCCGACCCAACCGAAACCCAACCCAGGAAAGAATATAGGCCCAAGAGAAGAGAGGCCCAAGATCCTTCTAAATTTCGGATCCCATTCAAGGCCCAACCCAAAATCTCTCATTAAAACAACACCCATGAACCGGTTCTCAAATAAATGGCTTGAACCAGACCGGAAAATAATGAAAAAGCTGAACCGACCCGCCTCCTTCTCCCCCAAATACCCGGCGACGCAGAAACGGAAGAAGAAAAGGGAAGAGCTCAGGCCACCGGCGGCCGCCTTTCCGATTCACCCACACAACCTCTCCCCGAGATCAAGCAACGAAAAACTCAATCAGAACGACACCGAAGGAAGGGAAGAAGACGCTCACCGAGGAACACGCCGGAGGTTCTTCGAGGCTCGTCGGAAGCGCTCGTCGGAAATAATTCGGGCACCGTCGGAGATCGATTAGGCTTGTTCTTGGCCTAGGACGTGAATAGAAGGTCAAAAGCTGGATTTTTGGGACATTTCAAAGTGAAAGGGGGAGAAGGAAGGCTTACCGAGCCCGTTCTCGCGAAGACAGGGAAAGGAAGGAGGAAAAGGACGCCGCGGCGGCGCTGGGAATCTTCGGACGTCGGAGGTGTGGAGGAGCTGCCGCTGGGCTCGACGGAGAGGAGGAATGGAGTTGTGCTCCCTTGGCTTGGCTCGGTCTCATTCGGGAACGTCGGAGAACCGTGGCTAGGTGGTGGTGACTCGGCAATGGTGCTGGGGTATGGTGGTCTGGGCTTGGAGTTGAAAAGCTAGGGTATGGTTTCCTGGCTTCCGCATAGAGGGGAATGGGAAAGAGAGAGGAAATGCTCCATTTGTGAATTTGTGGGCTGCTTCCTTGTGAATTGCAGGAAATGAAGAGGGGAGGGCAGGGGTGATTGCAGAGATGCAGGCAAGAAGACAAGGAGAGGAGAATCAAAGTGGTCAAAAGCAAATTTCAAATACCCAAATAAAATATCTCGAAACCCGACTTCTCGACCTTATCCCGAATCAAAATTCCTATTAAATTTTTCAAAACCGAATTAATTAATCCGATAAAATCTCGCTCGTATTCCAAAATCTCAAGTCAACATAGCGGAATTAAAATCCGTCGGAAAAATCCGTTAAAATCATGCCGGAATTCATTTTAAGAGGCTTTAAATAATCCGATTGAAATTCATTTTTAATTTCTTTTCACGAAATTTAGGATTTAAAATCCGGGCTTTTACAATTTATGAGTCATAAGATTTTTAATTTTATGTATTTAATTTTTTCCTATCGGGCTCCTTTGGGCCCAGGACAAGTCCTTGGGCCCAAAGAAAGAAAACCAGACCCGAACAATAACCAATTAGGGTCTCCATCGGCCGAGGAGAGGAGATGGGCACAACCAGGAGAACGATGACGGCAAACAAACCGGAAGCCGCCGAAATGAGGACTAGAGAGGGAGATGGCAGTAGGCCAGAGGCCACGGGGACGAAGGCGAGAGGGACCGGTGGCGAACCATAGGCCGGCGAACGGACACCCAAGCCAAGGCGGCAGGGAGAAGGGATTGAAGGTTCGATATAACGCGAACAGATGCAGCGGTCCAATTCAAGATGAATCAAGACCGAATCTGGACGAAATTGAGACAATTAGGTTTTAACCTTTCGAAGTAGCGTTTTAACCTTAACCGGCAGATTTACATATATATTTTATGACTTTATTTTGACTGCATTTTTTTTTAATTAAATAAATTCTCGGGCTGCTTCGGGCCCAAGGACAATCCTTGGGCCCGAAGCACAATTAATCGGGTCATGAGTCCAACCACCGAAAGGAAGAACAACCATGGAGGTCGATCTAGGGTTTGAGCCGCCGGCGACGCCAAGGCGGGATCCGGAGAACGGGTGAGCGGTGCAAGACGTCGATGATGACGAGCAAGGCTCGAAAAGTGGTCGGGACCCGCTCCGCGGGAAGGTGAAGCCACCAAGGAAAGAAGGAGATGAGCCGGTAGTGGCTGGGGTGGGCAAACAATTAGTCGGAGGCAACGCACGAGCCACCGACAGTGGATGGCGGCTGCGAAATGCAGTTCATTCTTCTCTCACCAATGAAGGCGCAGGTTTGAGCCCCGGAGGGGAGTTATCCCAAGAGATAGATTTACAATCTTAGATTTTGACAACAATCCACTAATCCAAGCAAGCTAACACAGAAAACGGATGCACACAATACACGATCTGGAGGCTCCCGAAGGAGATTTGGGCTCCCGGAGGAGAGTTTATTATTTTATTTTATTTTCACTTACATTCTCCACCAGTGGTTGCAGTCGACGGAGACGACGGTTGACGGCAAGGGAGAAACTCGAAGACGGCACCCAAAACGACAGACAACAGGAAGACACCGCGGATGGTAGACCTCACAATCGCCGCCCGAAGAAGAGGAGCCGGAAGCGGAGGAAGAGATGACAGGCATCTGCGACCCAAACGAAGAAGAAGAGTCGGGGGTTGCAGACCCATGGAACAAGGGAAAAGGCCCGAAATCAGCCTTCCTGCAACTCGAATCGATAGCAAAACAAGGATTTCTAGGCACAAGAGGCCACGATCTATCTGAAATTATGGGTGCAGAAGATGATTTGGGTGATGAATAGAGGATTTTGGCCACAAATTAGGGATAGAAAGATGTAGACTGGAATGGAATTTGGGGGCGCGTCGGAGCGCGTACTCCACCAGCCCCGAAGGGTTTTCAACTCATCTTTCTTTTTAACTGGCCAAATCTACTACAAATGCATGATCGATTTTCTACTGTATTACTGTACACACTAATTTTAGATTGGAAAAACTAATTAAAATACCACATTTTAGAGTATGGTAAAAATATATCTTCGACTTTTAAATATAATAAAAATATCCCGATATTTGAGGGTAGTGGTAATATATTGTCATGAGTTTTTTCACATGTTAAAAAGAATGACAAGACAGCCTACATGGAAGCATTTTTACAAACTAGAACTAAAATTGGGTTTTCTTGAACGATTTTCTTAGGAAAAAAATAAACCGACAACAAAATTAAACTCGAAAAATGAAATTGATTCAAGATAAAATTTGCCCACCCGGCCCTTTTTTTGGGCTTTATTGTGGGAGTGTCCACCAACCCTAGCAAATTAGTTTTTTGTCCATCTATATATTTTTTGGACAAAATTGCCCTCCTCCTATGTAAACCTAAATCTCAAATCTTCAGTCGTCAAATCTCAGATCTCCTACGCTCCTCTTGGTCGTCTTCTATCCTCGTCGTCTTCTCTCTCGCTCCTCTCCCCGCCGTCTTCGTCTTTGATCCTCCACGATTCCGCCGATGTAGATCTGTGATTCCGTCGGGATGGTGTCGCCGGTGTCGACGCTGGAGCTCTTCCTCCTCTGTGAAGCCCGAGATCACTTGAAATTGTATCGGAGGAGAAGCCCGAGATCTGCTGAAATTGTATCGGGTTTCTGGATCTTTTTATCCATAAATCCGGCCGATCCGGCTACATGTCCAACTCCATCACCCCGGCCATCTGCAAGCTCGACTGCCTCTCCTCCCTCATCCTCGCCGACTGGAAGGCCGTCTCTGGCGAGACCCCCTCCTGCGGTTTCAAGAACTCCCGTCACTTATTGAAGATATGAATTGATTGATGACCGGAAGAAGGCCTGGGAACTGCTGAAACCTCGACATCGTCGTTGATTCGGCATCTTCGCTCGCGCTGGTGCCTTGCCGCTCTGACGAGCCACCTTGAAGCCAGATCTGGATTCGGCATCTACGGGAAGCAGATGAATTCGGTGGAGCTTGAGTAGCAGGAAGTAATGAGTTCCTTTGCCTCGTTGTTCTCTCTCTGGATCTGGATTTCAAAGAAGGGAGCTCAGGATCCAAAGCGAGTTCTCTCGATTTGGATTTTTGACAGATTCGGCGGAGATCTGGATTTTCGACAGATTCGGCGAAGATCGGAAGTCGATTCAGCAGTTGGGAGACCCGGATCTTGCTTTTGCCGGCGATGCAAAGTTGTTGATCTTTGTTTTCTTCTAATCCCTCCGGCCTCTCTCCGTTCTTCCACCTACGACCTCCTCGTCGGTTTCCGCATCTCATTCGCCCTCTACTTGTCGGTCTTTCGCATCGCCGTTGATCCGCGGTCTCCAGGTTCTTCTTCTCCTTCACTCTCTCGTTCCTCTATTGGATTCTATAATGCCGAAATTGAATTATGATTGAAGATTTGTACATGATTCTATAATGCTGAAATTGAATGATGATTGAAGATTTGTATAAAAATTACAAGAGAATTGCTATGCAGATTCTAATTGAAGTTCATTTGTAAGGTCTTTTAATGTTTCTTATGGCATTTCAACATGGAAATCACTTTAATAATTACTTTTGAAATTGGAGTTTACAGTTTGTGTGCTGTTATGCAGTATTGTTGTCAAATTGCTTATTTCAGCATCTTATAATTGCTTATTGATTCCATACCAATTGCTTATTTCAGCATCTTATAATTGCTTATTGATTCCATGCTAATTGCTTATTTCAGCATCTTATAATTTCAGCATTTTATAATATTTTAGTTTTGAATTGTTATCAAATTGCTGAAATGCGGATTATAGTTTCAGCAATCGCTGAAATGCGGATTGCAATGAATTTTGATGTTCATTGCTTTAAATCTCATTTAAAAGCCTCTTAGCTCAATGGTGCATCAACAACAGTGCTGAAATCGGGGTTTCAGCATCAATAAAAGTGCTGAAATCAGGATTTCAGCAACGCGGAAAAAAAAACTCAATTTCAGCAACTTCGGTTTCAGCAGTTTCAGCAACGCGGAAAAAAAACTCAATTTCAGCAACTTCGTTTTAGCAATGGGTGGACATTTTGCTAATATGAAGAAGGTGGTGGACATTTTCCTAATAAAATCCAAAATTTTGGACATCCTTGTAATCACCCCTTGATTCAATTGAGCAACTAATCCAGTCAAAATTGCCTCAAATTAACACAACAGGACTATTCTTAACAAAAAACCGACAACAAAATAAAACCGATAACAAAACAAAACCGACATCAACGGTAACAACGAAGAGAAGAAGATGTGAGAGAGACAACTCAAGATATGCGACCAGGAGGGAGGAAGACTACCATTGAGAGGAACCATGAGTTTCTTGGAAGACCTGGAAGACAATTCAAGAGGCGACCACGGAAGAAGATATGATGGAGGAAAATGCGACAATGGGTTGGGTATGAACCCGGTCCAACTCTTTATTTTGCTCCTAAGGAAACCGTTTAAGAAAACCTTTGTAAAAAAAATCCACGTAGACTGACAAAATGTGGTAATATATTACCACTACCCTCAAAGGTTTGGATATTTTTATTAAATTTTAAAGTTGAGGATATATTTTTACCATACACTCACCTTTGGGGGTATTTTAATTAGTTTTTCATTTTAGATTTTTTAAAAAATTACTACGTATAATATAATTATAATTACATTACACAATACTCATATATCTTTCCATAAATTTTTAATTTTTTTAATAAAACAATCAAATATATTATATTTTCAATTATTAGTATATATACTTTTTTAGTTTATTGAAAACCCTAACTAATAATATTAAAATAAATTATTATTTATATTTGGTAAGGAATTTAAAATCTGAGACACAACCAATATCTGAGAAATCAAAAGGCCGAACTGATAATGGCAAAAGGGACCCTCGTCGAGGTACAACCAGGAAGGAAACACCGCCAATCTGGCGAGACACTGAAAGGCTAAAAAATCACAATGAGTGTCCACTCAAAATTTAGGAAAAAAAAGGATTTATAAGGAAATTAAAAAGGCCGGAAAAACAAGGTTAATCATGGTGTTTATAAAATGATGCATTTAAAGATAAATTATATAAAATCAAACAAATATAAGATATTTTTTTAAAAGTAACTAAATTACATAAAATCGGCTTGTAAGACCATCCACAATGGTGGTGTGCAAATGTGTATTTTTTAGACATTTTTTAGTTCCATTGGTTGTTTTGGATGTGTGCAAATGTGCACATTTGAGCATGTGATGTGCAAATTTGAGCACACCATCTCCCCCATGTGCAAAAACTATTACAAAATACAAGACAATTTCATTAGCTTATTTTTTTATGATTTTAGTTTCCTTTTTGTTTTAAATGAATTGTATTTCAAGGATGTGTAAAAAATGCACATTTCATCAATAGAGCAAATTGCTAAAAAGTAATGTGTATTTTTACACATCATGTGCAAATGCATACATTTTGCACAAAACCATTGTGAATGGTCTAAAAGGAGTGTTTAAGTGGACACAAAAATGAAAATCACACAAAACACTTGTAAAAGGAGTGTTTAACTCACATTCTTAAAGATCGGAAAAGTGATCGAAATATTCCAACAACAGGTACCGAAGGGATCAATATTTCTAACTGAATCTCTTGCGTTTTGTATGGGGTTAGAGCTAGCCCACAATAGAGGATAGAAGAATGTCATAGTCTAAGGCAGGCCCGTCCAATTAATTTTCGAGGCCCGGGTCAAAAGTTTATTAATGATAAAATTATAGTTTTAGAAGCCTAGAGTATAGAGATACAAACTTTTTGATTACTTCCACATTTGAAGTAATTTGGTGTATTGCCATATTTTATAGAAATTTGTTGTTTATAGAAATTATTTACATTGTATTTCCGTATTTGAAGTAATTTTTTTTTGAAAAAATGACCGAAAATAATATGAACTATCAACGGTGAACAGAAAATAATACGAACTATAAAAATTACAAATTTATATACAAACTATTCTCTAATAAACCAATATTGATACAAATGCCAAAATTATAAAATGAAAAGTTTAATTTTTTTTTTATTAGGAAATAATTCGAGAGTCAGGCATACCTGACAACTCGAGAGGCCGACGAAGTCGGCAGACGGTGAAACCGTCCCTACATATAAAAAGGTGCAACAACTACAGAGTAGGAGGCGTAATCCCGGACGAGCAAGCGAGCCAACCCCGTACAAGCTGGAGTCAACGTAGACTAAGATCTGGTGCCAAGCATCCCCAAGCGGCGACACTATTGGCCAGCGGTAAATCAGGAGCCAGTCATGTGGCCAGTGAAGACGATCCTCCAAGGAATAGCCTAACGCGGAGTCGCCTCGATACACACCACCACGACCCCAGCCAATCCCGACACCGGTTACCAGAGCTCCAGCACGGAAGAGGAACGCCAAGCAACAGGGATCACAACCCAGAACCTTTAATCCCATTCATACGAATGAGAATTTATTTAAACCCTAACGGGATTTTCAAGCCCTTACGGGATTTATGCCCTTTCGGGAAAGTTTCAACCCTTTTGGGTAATTTTTATTTTTATTTTATTTATTTTATTTATTTTCCCTACCCCAAAACTTGGGCCCGAAGGACCCGAAGCTTGGGCCCCAAGGACCCGAAGCTTGGGCCCCAAGGACCAAGGAGGAGCGGGATGGTTTCAGCCATGGAAGCCCATGCGAACGGCGGCGAAGACGGCCACCGCAGAGCGACGGGAGCCGAGGAGGCGCCGGTGGACCCGTGACCTGGACAGACAGATCTCGTTTTGGTGAGGCGGCGGCGGATTGAAGGGTTGGGCAAGGGGAAGTGATCCGAAACGAAATCTAAACCACCAAAGATAGATGGTGGTGGAGAGGAGCCGAGGTTTAGGCCGGACAGCAAGGGTGGTGGTGGTGGTGACAACGGGAGTGAAAGACGGATGAAATCAACACCTATGGATGAAGGTCGAGGTGGTGGGGATGGTGTTTGGATTTGGGGATTTGGTAGTGGTGGTGTTTGGATTAGAGGAAAGGTGATGAAGGCAGTGGCGGGTGGGTGATGGCGGTGGTGTTTGGATTTGGGGGTTAGGGTTTTTAGAGAGAGAGGTTCACACCTCAATGAAAAGTTTAATTGAACTCAATATATAATTAACAAGAAAACTGGGTTAAAATTGTAAAACTATAAACAAATTAAGAGCGACCTCTTCTTTTCATGTGTTTCTACTAATTTGAGTGTGTCACTATTCATCACCTTCTTCATTATTGTTCAATGGTTCATCCATCTATAATTATTTGTCAAAGATTAAACTTAAAAGGATTTTATTTTTAATCTCTACCAATATAGATACATGAGATCCAAATGACCTGTATACACTCCAATTTCCCAATTTTTAGCCAAGGTTGAAAACTAATTTTATCAAACATCAAATATGAACAATTTGGGGAGATGGAGGTCAAATCGAGGTTGGCGCAGGCCCTAGATCCTCCACGCCGACGCAATCATCCTCGAGGGATACTTGTAGCCACCGTCTCATCGACATCGGCAGCGGCGTCAAGGATTCCACCGCGGCCCTGCGAGTCGAAGAATCCAACAATAGCATCATCAAGGGTTCCACCGCCTGCAAGGTTAATGAGCCCTGTAAAATCGGAGGCCTTGGACGAGCACCCCACTTGTCCTTGCCCAGGGTCGAGCCTGGTCGAAGGAGATAGCTTAATGGTGGTCAAGGCAATTAAGGATAATTCTAGAGCTCTATGGGAGATCCTCAGAGTTATTGAAAGGATTAGAAGACTACGAGCAACATTCTAATCATCAATATTCTGCCACTGCTTCAGAGAGGCAAACACAGCAGCTGATTTTATTGCTAGAGTTAATCTTAATTGTAACTCTTATACCCCTCCCTTTGAGTAGGGAGTTTTCTCTCATCGTCCGTCGGGATGATCAAGGATAATCTTTCTGCATAAAGACATCCTAATTTTTGTCTGCTCTACACAAAAAAAAAAAAAAAAAAAAAAACTTATTTCTTGAAGATTTGATGAGTTGGCGTCCACAATCTACACAAGTGCATGAGAAGCCCATATATCATCCAAGATTGTTTTTGACCATCTTATTGTCAAAATGGTTCGTTTATTCTATAATATGTTATAAGAAATTAAATTAAAAAACTATTTCTTTAAATAATATGAGTATGTTAACTCTAAAAAATCTGTTTTAAAAAGGTTTAAACTACGGGTATGTATTTTTTTTTTATTAATTAACTACTAAAAAAAGTAGTAGAATTAGCTTATTTGGTGTATGGGTTCACATTTTAACTAGTTTATAGTTAAAAAAAAGTTAAACCAACATGCTTATTTGGTGTTTATTTTGTTTATTTGGTTTGAAAGTACCACACTACTCCTAATAACAACCAAATAAACTCCACTTTTTAAAAAGAAACTGTTTTTCGTCTCATACGGAGATTATCTTGTTGTTTAAATTTTTAACTATTTTTACCAATAGTTTATAAATTTTACCTTGTTTATAATTTTAATCAGTTTATTAACACCGTCTCATACGAACCCTACGTGTTTTGAGCACCTTATATTTGAAATTGATTGTATAACTTCATATCTTAATTTTTTATATTAAATGAATAAAGCAGATACCATAATGAATCTTTGCTTTTGTGTATAGATAAATTAGTTGTTGATCCGTAGGGTTGGGTCATGGTACCGATTTTATCGTACCAACATGCTTAGGTTATTATCAAGTCGGTAATTGGAAAAATCGGTAATCGATAGGTCGGTATCAACAAGTCTTTGTATAATATATGATAGGTACCTACATATCAATTATCGACATTTTTTATTGATAAATGGTAGCAAAAATATCATACCGAATGGTATCAGTCCGATCAGGCCTGTACTTCGGACCTGTGCAAGCGGATCCACCGAACAGGGCCCCAAAATTTTTGGGACCTAACATCATTTAAGTTAATTATATAATAATGGGTTCCAAAAGTAATTATCTAGCAACTCTAGCCTATTTAAACCTTTCGGCTTTCTCCTTGTCCCATGTTCGAATGCCACCCCCACCCATTTTTTTGACTTTATTTTTGCCCATCTTCCTCCCACCAACCTAACTCTTTATTTTAAAAGTAGTATTTTCATTTACAATTTTGTTTTGTGTCTTAATAATTGATTAAAAATATAAAATTATCTCCTCATCACTAAATTTTTTAATTGATTTAATTTTAAAAAGATGAATTTTTTTAAATACATAGTATTTTAATGCAATAAATATTTAAGCTAAAAAAAATATAAAATCATTGCTCTTTTGACAAAAATATTTGAATTGAATTAATTTAAAACAAAAGTGAATTTGATAAAAAAAAATAGTATTTTAAACTTAATACAACAACTATTTTATAATTTGAAAATTTTGTAAGAATTAATGGATTTATGGTAAAAAAAATCAAATTGAAAAAATAGTTGATTTGGTGTTACAATGGCAAGATAGTTTATCAATTGGCTATAAAAAATCTAAAATTATTAATATTATAAGACTTAAATTTTTTTAGGACAGGGCCTCGGAAAAGATTGACACGGCCAGGCCCAACCCTGCATGTGCGAGGTGGACGCTCGTACAGGGCCTCCGATTTTACGGGGCCTCATTTTCAGGCCCGATCCTGGACATGTGCGAGGTGGGCACTCGCACAGGGCCTCCGATTTTACGGGACCTCATTTTAGTAATATCAGTAATATATTATAAATGTTTGTAAAATATTATAAATGCTTTCTTGCCATATTGGTTGGGTAGGGTGTATTAGACTCTGTTTTTTTTTTTTTTTAATTTGGCACGGGTTCGAATCCCGGCAGTGCTCTTCTTTATTTTTTGATATCCCCACCCCCTTTTTAACATGATAACTTCATAAGTATTCATTAAGTATTACTGTAATCATTAATGTTGAATCGTTCCCCAATCCCCACCAAAAAAAATTACTGTTGAATCGTTAGTAAATTCTCCCACCATGAAAAAGAAGAAGAAATGTAGTCAATAATATTTTTGGTGCTAGAAAATGTAGTAAATTATTTGAATTTTAATAAAATTAATGTAAATTGTCTAACATGATTAAATTAAAAATTATATATATGAAATTTAGGGTTATTTCTAAAAAATTCGCTTTTAAACGAGATTACATTTTTTTTATATAACAAACCATCTTTTATAAATTTTCTTTTTGTAAAACCATCTTATATAAGGTTTTGAGATAAATTGAACCACCTAGATTAATACTATATTTGATTTATTTATTTATTTTTAAAAAATATTTAATTTTGATCAAAGTACCCTTCATCCATATATTCAATTTCACAATAATGACTAAATTGCCTATAATTTATATTTTACAAAACTAAAACTCCTCTTTTCTATAAAGAAAGATCAAAAATAATTTATCCAAAATAAGCATCCACAAAGTTAAAAAAAAATTAATAACTTAAAGTTTACTTAAAAAAAAATACAATACAAATAATTTAATATGATGATATATCATGATATCATTAATTTTATTTTATTTTTAAATTTTCATTGTAAACTTTTGAATCGGACCTCCAAAATTCATTGGACGGTTCTAGACACGGCCCTGAGTTCGATACGTGATAATTCATTTTTTCCCATCATATATACCGTACCGATCCAGCCCTAGTTGATCGACAATGCGAAGTATAATATAGAAAAGGAATATGATCCAACATTTATGTAGAGACAATAGAGGAGTGATGAGTGGCTAGTGGTTTGTATTGTTACGTAAATAGCTATCTCAACGCTTGTATTGTAAGGTTGGTTAACCATAGTTAGAAGTAACCATTAGTGGGGTTAGGTTGTTAGAACTGCAGTACGTTATGACTAATTGCCGACGTACTTAGCAAATACTACTAGGAGTATATATAAATAGATGTAGTCTCTTCTGATTCAAATTCCTTCATATCGGACCGTACTCTTTCGGTTTAAAAAATTATATTTTGTGTTATCGATCATTTCTTTCTTTCATTTATACCATCACGAATCTACGCAATATAAAAAACAAAGAAAACTAAATAAATATACCAAATTAATTTATAGCGCTAAATTAAATCACGATCTAATCAATTAAATAAATCATTTAATATCAAATAAATTATGATTTCATCGAATTTATGATTCAATATCGGATATATAATGAGTTCATATAATCTAGTATACAATGTCGTATAAATCATGATTTCATCTAATCTAAGATTCAATAATAGTTATATCATGATTTCATTTAATCTGGGATTCAATATCGAATATGTGCTACGAATTGAATATTAATATATATTTAAATTTCAACAAAGAATATATTAATCAAATAAACATACTCGTGCATTCTCGTCTTTGCTATCGGATCTATCGTCCTCTATCTATACGTATTTGAGGGGTTTTAGTAAGGTGTCTTACTGTCTTGGATCAAATTGATAATATCAAAAGAATTCTTTTTTGGAATAAATTACAAACTGAGCGGTACCACCCTTTCATTAGATGGGATCGCCTTTGTGCATCGAAGCCACTAGACGGTCTCTCTATATATAAAAAATTAAAAGGAGGGAGATGGCTAAGGAGTAGGGCTGGAAATTACCCGCGGGTAACCGTTCCACCCGCCCCACCCGCATTAATTTTGTGGGTGAAAACCCGCAAAAAAGTGGGTGATGGGTGGAGCGGGTGCGGGTGAAGCGGGTGATGGATGGATTATGGGTGAAGATTTTTCACCCATCACCCGCCCCAATAATCCACCCATTAACCCGCCCCATTCACCCGCCCCGCATACCCACATAAAACTCTAAAAGTTTATCTATATATATGTGTGTGATATACTATTTTACCCTTTCAAATGGAAAATGTAAGTTATTTTTCTCTAATTGTAGTTGTCTATCTTTTTTTTTACATGTTTAATAGAGAACATATAATTTTATTTGTTCATGGGCATGCTAGGATCGATACTGTGGTGGATCCGCTTAATTATTGAAAAGGAAAAACATGCGATTCTGCTACTATCTACTCTTTAAGTTCCATTCTCATCTATTTTAGTTTCATTTTGTAATTTTAAGTAACACGTTATTGTGATGTATGAGTGTATAACATGTATTTGAATTCCATGAACTTATATTTGTAGTATTTATAAATTAAATTTTAAATTTTTATTCATCTTTCAAAGTTACTCAAAAAATTATCACTGCACCCATTGGGTACCCGCTCCACCCGCATCACCCGCGCGGGGCGGGTGAGGGTGCAGAAGTTTGCGGGTGATGGGTGGAGCGGGTGAGATTATTTACCCGCGGGGCGGGTGATGGAGTGGCTTCATCCACCCATAACCCGCCCCATTTCCACCCCTACTAAGGAGTAAGGAACATTACTATATTTTTTTTCCTTTTTTGCCCCCATATCTTATCCTTTTTCCTCTTTTGCCCTTATATTTTGTCATTTTTCCTTTTTTGCCCCTATATTTTGTCCTTTTTCCTTTTTTGCCCCTATGTTTTGTCATTTTTCCCTTTTTGCCCCTATATTTTTGACAAATTACTAACATCACCCTTATCCTTTGACCATTATTTTTGGGACAAACGACCACAATACATAACCATAAAATTTCATTTCTTTATTTGTTTTTATCAAAGTTATCTATGTGAATGAATGCTATGTATTTTAGTCATGTTGTGAATCGATAATTGAAATCACAAAGTATACCTTTCATGGAAATTTTCTTATTTTAATGAGTTATTAAATAATTATGATTTAAAATCCCTATAATGATCCGAATTTAAAGCCATGTGGTTCTTTATAGATATTTTAAGAGTGTTTTGCTTTTTTTTTCCCAAATAAGTTAACACATGCTTGTAAAAATAAGAATATATGAGTACCTAACATTACATTGAACGTAGTGTATTGGCCTTCATTTTGTCTTCACTGTGGAATGCGTTTGATAAATTTGTAAATTAAGCCTGCTATCTATTTTACTCAAGGTGATTGATTTGCTATAAAATATTGTGAAAAAATGCCAAAAGTCCTAAAATCTATAACTTACTATTAAAACACAACCCTTTTAGATGACGTGTCGCCACGCCCTTAAATCTAGCATTTTCAACCAATCAGCTTCTTTCTTAGTGTAATTAATTTCTTATTATCTTTTAATAATTTTTTTTAGCTCTTAATTTTGTTAGGGTTTCTGGCCTCCCCTTTCCGCGTCTCTCTCTACGTCTCCTTCCTTGCCTCCCTGCCCGATCGTCGTCAAGGTAACATTAATTTTTTCCACAAATTTTCCCAAAATCTCCATTCCAGTCCTGTTCTGAGACATCTTCTTCGACGATTGATAAGTCTAATTTTGTGATGCAGATGAGCGTATGTCAATTTGCGACCGAATCGCAGGATCCAGATGTGCGATCCCCTGATCTGCCTGGATTTGGGTTGCCTAAACTCTCGCCATCGTTACTGTTGAGAAACTCTCGGCATCGTTTCTGTTGATAAACTCTCGGCATCCCCTCATCCCTTGATCTTCCGATTTTCTTTGCTCTCTTAATTCCGTGATTAGCGTTTGAAAGTTTTCCAATTTTGATTGTCTAGATTTCTCTGTTAATGGTGAAGAGGATGAATGATAAGGGGCTTCAACCTCGACACCATGTTAGGGAAAGAGGTTTCGGCAGGGTTCATGTCAGGTAATCGCAGATTCTTTAACCCTTTGAGATTTTGTCGATTTGTTTGTTCTTAAACTCTCGCCATCGTTACTGTTGAGAAACTCTCGGCATCGTTTCTGTTGATAAACTCTCGGCATCCCCTCATCCCCTGATCTTTCGATTTTCTTTGCTCTCTTAATTCTGTGATTAGCGTTTGAAAGATTTCCAATTTTGATTGTCTAGATTTCTCTGTTAATGGTGAAGAGGATGAATGATAAGGGGCTTCAGCCTCGACACCATGTTAGGGAAAGAGGTTTCGGCAGGGTTGTTGTCAGGTAATCGCAGACTCTTCAACCCTTTGAGATTTTGTCGATTTGTTTGTTCTTCTTTTGAACTCGATCGTCAAATTACTTTAGTATTCTGCAATCTGAGATGAGTTGTTTCGTTTATTTATCATCTTTTGATTTGGTTTGAATATATGCTGATTAGCTGGTGCTGTGACTTCAATTCTGTTGCTGGATTCATTTTTTGATTTTTTGGAAATCGCTGATAAACTGTTTGGATTAGAGGGATTCTCTTGTGTGCTGTTGATTCTTTGATTCGGTTGATAAGGAAATTGCATGATTTGTGTTATTTGCATTGATTTGTATTTACCTTACCAGTCTATTATTGATATTCTGTATCAATGCCACGTTAAAATCTTGCTTTATTGATATAGCACATATTCATTGCTATTTTTTTTTACATTTGTTAGTTAATGGCAACTCATTACTATGTGTAAGTTGAAGCTATGTTGATCACTTTAGGGAAGTGGATATTATAAAAAAGATATTATACACCCAGCAGAAGTAGGATTACCAGCAGATTGAATAGTCCCAGCTGCTGTGATAGGAGGCTTGGTATTATACACCCAGTAGAAGTTGATTGATTTGGGTGTATAATATTTGGGTGTATAATATCTTTCCTTTTTTATGATAATTATAATCATTATCATATGTTTTTGTAATTCAATTGTCGCCTAAAATAACTTGATTGATTTGATAATCACCTAAATATATAAATATGCTTTGGGTGTATAATATCTTTCCTTCATTATTATGAATTTCGAATCTATTTCCATTTATGTACTTTTTTTTATGTACAATATTTTTTTATCGGTATCTTTTTGCCTTTTAATTTTGCCCAACTATCTTATAAATACTAAACTTGGTACTGATTATTTTCCTTCATCCTATCCGTTTGTCTACTATCCTCATTTGCCTGGTAGAAATGACAAAAGTCGTTGCCTTGCCTGAGCAGTTTGTATGCGTTGATGAAATCACTGAAGTAGCTACTATCAAGGTGCTCATTATGAGACTATTTTCCAAGCCTCCATTTCAAGGATCCAAGGCCAAGCCTCCACTAGAGTTGGTTTTGATAGACGAGAAGGTATAACATTTTTTGTTTAGTCTTGTGCATTGTTTGCTTTGCCTTTTAACTCTATTTTATTATTGACATCAATCGTCATTTTCTTTTTTTCAGGGGACTAGAATAGAGGCAATTGTGAAGCCCAGATTTCTTTGGAGGCATTCAAGTCATTTGAAAGAGTTTGCCACTATCATTATGTCGAGCTTTACTCTCATTGATAACACCTCTCAATTCAAGTTCAGCCAGCACCCCAGGAAAATAGAGGTCAATGAGAAGACAGTGATCAAATCATGTGATGGGTTGTCCATACCAAAACATGGTTTGCATTTTGAAGATTTCTCCAATATAAAAAAAGGGAAGATGTCAGATGACATTTTGTTTGGTAATTCTTCTTTACTTTTTATATTTATATTTATTCACCCATAAAATTGTCCCAATCTCATCTGGTTTCGTTTTTTATTTTTTTCTATTATCCTTGATTTTCCAGATGTTATCGGTCAAATTGTGGATTATACTGATATTATCACCAGCAACAATGGAGACAAGTCTACCAAGAATCGGATTATTATTCACTTGGAGGATCACGGGTGCATTATTACAACCTGTCTAACTTTCTCTTGCATTTTCTCCCATTTCATGTTGTTTCCCATTCTGTTTTGGTTAATTTATTGTCATCGTCATGTAGCAAGACTATCTTAAAATGCATTTTGTGGGAAGACTACGCTGTCGAAATGTCTACATTCGTGAACTCTGTCAAGGGAGGAGGGTGCGTGGTTGTTATCTTACAATTTGCAAAGACAACTTTGTGGGATGGTATCAACTTTTGATCATTTGTTTCATGTACCTCACACATGTCCATTTATATACATATCTTCATCTCCTGGTGTTTATATTTAAGTTTATGCTAACTTATTCTCAGGAGAGTTGCAAATCTCGAACACAAAATGGGGTTCCCGTCTGATACTAGATGAGCAACATCCTGATATCATAGAGTTCAAGAACATGTATTGAGATCTTTATGACTATCTGTTTATTTCATTTTTTAGTTGTACTTTTATTTTCCATTACAGTTGTATCTATTGTTTTTTTATGATTTATGGCGATTTTCATATTTGATCAGTGCATCCAGCTCTGGCGGGCTCGATTCCCGTACAATCAGCCATGTCACCAGCCATAGTTTTACATCAAATTCCCAGAAGTTTCTCAACTCCAATGAAATCTCAAATCTGAGTCAGCTTGACTCAAAGTCTAAGGTAAGTCTAAGGTATTTTGTTGCTGGATTAGCTGGTGCTGTGACTTCAATTCTGTTGCTGGATTCATTTTTTGATTTATTGGAAATCGCTGATAAACTGTTCGGATTAGAGGGATTCCCTTGTGTGCTGTTGATTCTTTGATTCGGTTGATAAGGAAATTGCATGATTTGTGTTATTTGCATTGATTTGTATTTACCTTACCAGTCTATTATTGATATTCTGTATCAATGCCACGTTAAAATCTTGCTTTATTGATATAGCACATATTCATTGCTATTTTTTTTTACATTTGTTAGTTAATGGCAACTCATTACTATGTGTAAGTTGAAGCTCTGTTGATCACTTTAGGGAAGTGGATATTATAAAAAAGATATTATACACCCAGCAGAAGTAGGATTACCATCAGATTTAATAGTCCCAGCTGCTGTGATAGGAGGCTTGATATTATTTTGTGATAATATTTATTTGGGTCTTATCATGTTCACTTATGGTATATACTTCTTGCTTATATGTAACAAACATCTGAGGTATTAATCATAATACAGGGTGCAATTTGTGTTGTATTGGCAACAATTGTCGAGTTTGAGAAAAAGGACAAGTGGTTCTACGACGCTTGCTTAAAATGTAAAAAGGCCGCTGACTCTTATGGTTCCAAGTTCCACTGTTTGCTTTGTGACAAACCTGTACCGTATCCTGGCCAACAGTACCTTTATCTCTTTTGCATTTTGTCTCACCTTTGATTCACATGTATGGTATTTATGAGTTCAGCCACAAATTTCACCTTTTGATGACCAGGATATACCTTCTTTAATTTTAGGTATTTACTTCAGCTAAAGGTTAAAGATGACACTGGAACAGCTTCTCTAATGATGTTTGATCAAGATGTTCAAGATATTGTCCACACTTCTGTATCTGTTCTTCGTGAAAAACAATCTAAGGTGACCCTCCACGATCACCTTTATATGCGATTGCATGTGTTTCTTTCATCTGATTTTCCACACATCTGATCATATGTACCCTTCACAGGATGGTGACATGGATGCTTTTCCTGCTGAGTTAAATGTTTTACTGGACAAGACATTATTGTTCCGCATAGAGGTGAAGGCTTCGACACACTCTATCAAGAACACGACGGCTGATGATGAGTTGATAGCGCAGTTTAAATCATTGTCAATCTCCCTCCAGGTAATCGCCATCCCTATCGTCGTTTAGTTGCTCTAAGACAAGTGCTATAACATGCATACTATCCCATGTATTTCGTAAATATCATACTGAACGAGATTACTGTGTGATGATGTAGGATACTCATTCTGATGCTGCCTCTTCTGATAAGTTGTTGATCGGCCTTGCTACTCCCCACAAACGTCAATACATTGAGCTCGATAGTGGAGAGGAGGAGGACTTTCAGACCTCCCCCTCCAAGCAAAAGGTTCAAATCAAGATTGAGAAGGATGATGTCGATAGTGGAGATGACAATGACTTTCAGATGTCCACCACCAAGCAAAAGGTTCAAATCAAGATTGAGAAGGAGGATGAGTGATTCTAAAGTCATTTGATACTATTTGCCCTACTACAAGTATTCTATATATTAAATAAAGTTGTATGGGCGCTATGCTACATTGGATCTGTTGACATTTTTGGTTTTAAGTTCTAATAATATTTATATGATAATATTATATATATGTTTATCAGTGGCTTTTTATATGTATTTATACTATATGTTTGTCTTGTGTGAATATCCCAATCACAGCAGTCCCACACCTACTGCCTACCAGTCCCACACCTCCAATTTCATCATTTTATACAATGAAATTGGAGGTAAATATAAGTAAAAAGTTCCCTTTTTATACAAAACAACCCTCATTCAGA
Source organism: Persicaria maculosa (assembly GCA_963922045.1). Taxonomy (NCBI): domain Eukaryota; kingdom Viridiplantae; phylum Streptophyta; class Magnoliopsida; order Caryophyllales; family Polygonaceae; genus Persicaria; species Persicaria maculosa. The sequence continues at coordinate 20,796,497 of OY998252.1, read as the reverse complement.
TAATCATAACATTCCCCCATTCTTATCTTCTCCACCTACTGCCTACCAGTCCCACACCTCCAATTTCATCAGTTCTTCCGACGTTGGCAGCTCTCGCGCCCAGATCCCAGACAACCAGGAAGGAACGACTTTCTCATATTCAATGGCTTTACATATATCACATCTACACCCAGTCTCCTCCTACCTCCAACTCGACCTTCACCCCAGCTTGCTCGTATTTCATTGGATTAATGGTCTTTGGAAATTCAGTCCTACGGAAAGCATCCAATATCATCTAGCAATTCAGAATTGTGCTCGGATGATAACTATAAGGTATGTCTTGGTTATCAATTACCCTACTGATTTTGGCTAATTTATATTTTAGAGTTGATTATATTAATATTCATGTTGGAACAAAATTCAATTAAACCTCTTTCACCTGAGTTGGTTTTTAGGTACTTTGGGTAATTTAGAGTTTATAAAAACAATTTATGATTTTTACTATTCTTTATTGATTGATAATTTCATGAAAATGTTTGATTGATGCCTGTATCTCTGTTCTGATTTGGTTCCTAATTTAGTTGGACAATATTCCTAATTTAGTTGGAGGATCACGGGTTTTTAATATTCTGTCCTGATTTCACCAAACCTTTCCCGCATTTTTTCAACACTGTTCATCTTTGCACTTCCCTGGTTACCATGCCCCCATTTTTTCACCAAAATTTTAATGTTTAGGGATTGCTACTGGACATTCACTGATCATGGATGATGCACATTGTTTTCGAGAGGAGCTACCTACATTGCGAACTCCAAGACCTCAAAAAATGCGGCAATTACAAGGTAAGCCGCCCCACAACTATTTCGGTTATATCTATTCACATTGATTTATATGGTTATTCTAAGCCATCAACCATTTCTTTCTTTATCAGAGAATGGTATATCAACTCCTTCACATGCTCTTGAGGATCAAAGGACCCCATTGATTGACATTTCGAATGGTTTGACTTTAATTTCTTTTCAAATATATCCATCAATAACTGTATGTTTGATTGATTAACTTTATGTAGGTTTGACATATCTAAATTTTAAAACTAATACTATTATGCCATTTTTGAGCATATTATGCAGCTTGTGGTAAATCGATTACCCCATCTATTGCTACCAAGCATAGGACCCCACTGCTTGACATTTCTAATGGTATTTATGCACTTTACTTTCATCTACGTAATAATGTTATATAAAGTATATATAATTCCTATCGAGCTCGAGAGTTTTATTGTCCTAAATCCATTTTTTTACACAGTTCAACATAACATTTGTACACCAAACTCAATTCGTATGGGGATGCCTTTCAGAGATGGTACATCATCACTTTTTTTTCCCTTTATCTGCATCCACCATGTTGGTTTTTAGTTTTTAAATTAAATGAAGTTGTAATATAACTATCTATATATGTTAACCATCTATCTCATTATGCCATTCGGTTAGGTGGTTATAGTTCACCCATTATGCCTTATGGAAATCGTCATATGACTCCTACACAGTGTCTTTCTACTGGTAACACTTCCAAATTTTTTATTTTGTGATAATTAATTTATTCAATCTGTTTTTATATCATGAATATCATACTTTTTGGACTTTATCCAGTTACATTGTCTTTTGTATATCATTCAGATCACTCTCCGATCCTTGATTCATTGGCACAAGACAGTGGACAAAATAGCCAAGCTAATAATAGAATACGTCGAAAGCTTTTATTGGCTCAAAAACGACAAACTAGGCATCAAGATTCAGGTTATCAAACTTAAAACCACATGTTTTATTTCTCCAGCTTTTTTTTTCTGAATATTAAATGAATGCATCTCTTCCCTGTATACCAACTATCTCTTAAACAGCACATGACAAACCTGTTAGCCCAACTTATGCTAAACGTCAAAGGACTATTTCGCCGGCTCTTTCTAAAGGTTATTGTCAAATATTGGTTGTCTAATTCCATATATTCCTTTTATTTCCTTTCTTCAATTTTATATATTGATAAAGTAAAATTTATTGTCACGTTCTTTTCATTTCAATTCACAGCCCACCGCACAGTAGCTACGAAATATTCTGGGAGAATACACAATACCCCTTTGGCCGATGTTTCGAACGGTAAATTATTCAACGACTATTCTTTTTCCCTTACTGCAACATGTTTTAATTTACGCATCTAATTAATAATTAGTATCTGTTATATATCAACGCAAATGGTAGGAGGAGTGGGTGACATACCTGAGAATTTGAAGCTTAATACACTTCATAATTACAATAACAGACCTCAAACAAAATTTGCATCTGCAACTTATCAAGTGAATCCTAAAACATGGTAGATATCACATAAAACTATAAATATATTTAAATATTCATTAATCTTTCTATATTCATCAATATGTTGCTATCTAACTTATCACTTATCTTCCATCATGACTTTCGTATCATTCTGACATTAGCAATATGAAATTCAATCTCAATTTTTAGCATTTGTGATTCATTTTTCAGTTTTTATCAATCAGAAATACAATTAGGAGTACACATCTGAAAATTCAGCATTTGTAATTCATTTGTGACCAATATCTAAATTCAACAGTTGATATAGTACGTTATAAAATCTGAAAATTCAGTTTTGAATCTGTAAATTAGGAGTCAAAATCTGTAAATTTGATGGATTGTTCAAACAACTTTTTTTTTTACAGTCTCTTTTGATTTACCTATTGCACGTGATGCACCACCTCCTATCACACCTGGGACTGATCAATCTTCTGGTGATATTTCTGCTGGTAATACTTCTAAAATTGTTGACGTTTTTTCACTTATGTTGGTGATGTCTGTTTCCTGTTGGTAATACTTCTGATGGTAATACCTTACATTACTGACTTTATGTTGTAATTGTTATTACAAAATTTATCTAGGTTATCATGACATTGGTCTTCCCACTTGGACCTGTGGTTCATGTGGTGCGTTGATGTGGTATGAAGAAAGAGGTGTCAAGTCTAAAAATGAGTCCAAGCCAACCTTTAGTCTGCGTTGTTCAAAGGGCAAAGTTGAGTTGCCTTTGGTTAAACAACCACCTACTCTACTGAGAGACCTTTTCTCTAGTGTTGATCCAAGGAGTCACAATTTTTTTGCAAATATCAGAAGTTACAACAACATGTTTGCTTTCACCTCCATGGGTGGAAAGCTTGCACTTCCCAAGGGAAAAGGGCCATACGTCTTTCGTATACAAGGCCAAAACATACACAGAATAGGTAGTCTTATGCCCACTGATGGAAGTTCACCCAAATTCTCCCAATTATATATCTATGATACGGCTAATGAGGAATCAAATCGCATTCAGACTCAAAGGTTTGCACCTTTTAAGTTTTGTGATGTTTGTTTTGTTTTTATTGTATTCCCATTCAGTACCCTTCACATTGATCAATTCCAATCTTGCAGGACAGGCACCGCTGATGATTTTGATGAATCTCTTGTGCAAGATTTAAAGCATATGCTTGATGAGCATAACCCACTGGCCCAATCTTTTAGAATGGCTAGAGATCGATTTGGGGATGATATGTCTAAGAGTGTTAAACTTAGGCTATTAGGAAGGAGGGGGCGTGATGGACGACGATACAATCTTCCAACTACGTCTGAAGTAGCTGCTATAATTGTTGATGACATCGGTTCTTCGGATGACGGGCGAGATACTGTTATTGAGACACGGACCGGTGAGTTGCAGCGTATCAATGAGTTGCATCCTTCGTATCTTGCTCTTCAGTATCCTTTGTTGTTTCCATATGCTGAAGACGGTTACACCATCGAGATTGAACATCGAGATACTGATGCCAACAGAACGAGGACCAAGCTGACATTGCGAGAGTTTTTTGCTTACCGATTTCAGCATAGGCCAACTGAATGCGCACTTTTTTTATTAGCCAGGCAGTTGTTCCAGCAATTAGTGGTTGATGGTTATACTATAATTGAAGCTTCAACGCTCTCATACTGTCGGTTCAATCAACAAACCTTAAGATCTGACACTTATATGAATCTGTCCGATACTGCTTCTAAAGGCAACACAGAGCCCGCTTCTGCTGGTAAGCGTATTCTATTGCCATCATCTTTTACTGGGGGACCCAGATATATGATGCAGAACTATCAAGATGCCATGGCGTTGTGTAAGTATTATGGCCACCCGGATTTGTTTATTACATTCACTTGCAACTCCAAGTGGCCAGAAATTACCCGTTTAGCTGAAATCCTAAATGTTCGGACAGAGGACATTTTTGATTTCTCTTGCAGATTATTTAGTATCAAACTTCATGAACTCATCCAAGATTTAAGGTGCAATCAGATCTTTGGAGAATGTCAAGCCCGTAAGTACTCATCTACCCTTCTTTCACTACATTGATCTTCTTTCAATAATGTTCATTAGTTACTTTCTTCTGTCTATTTACTGCATGTACTCTCTTATCTCCCATTCTTAATTTGCATGCAATCTAGCTCTTATATAACTTTTTTAAAATTCCATTTGAAGATAATTGTGTGCTCCTACTTACAAATTTTCTACCCCAAAATGTTGTCAAGTACATTAAGAACATATAAAAAAAACACATATATTGATTCATGTATTTACTCACTTTTAGACTAATGGGTATCATTCCCTCAGTTTGGGAAGATCGTTAGACAACACTCATTGTAAGGCATTGTTAGTGTTGTTAGCTCATTATAATGAGGATTTATATTCATCTCGTGTATGAAATATATTGGCCTATGCTACTTCCAAAAAGTCAAAATACAATATTTGGTGGACTTTATATCACTGTTAAATAAAGACCATCTTCTGCTATAATTTAAATGTTGCTCTGCATAAGCAATTTAATAGTCCTTTTTTTTTCCAGTTGTCTATACTATAGAGTTTCAAAAACGTGGTCTACCCCATGCTCACATTGTTCTGTTTCTCAAACGAGCTGACAAGTTATCAACCGCTGAGGACATTGATAGAGTTATTTCAGCTGAAATTCCAGATCCCCGCACGGATCCTGATTTGTATTCGGCAGTTAAGGACTTGATGATGCACGGTCCTTGTGGAAAGTCAAATCCCAATTCTGTCTGCATGAAAGATGGAGCTTGCACAAAATATTTTCCTAAGGGTTATGTGGAGAACACAACATTTGATGATGACGGCTATGCTTTATATAGAAGGTCCAATAATGGTCGTACTGTGAAAAAGGGAAAATTTGAGCTGGATAGCAGATTCGTTGTTCCTTACAATCCAAAACTCCTACTCAAGTATTGGGCACACATCAATGTCGAATGGTGCAATCAATCTCGATCAATAAAATATTTGTTCAAATACATAAGCAAAGGAAATGATCGAATCATGGCAACCATCTCAAATGATGATCAGGATGGAAAGGATGTTGATGAAATTCAAAGGTTCTATGATGCAAGGTAACCCTCCCTTTCATATATTTATCTTTGTTGTCAACTCGGATGTTATCCTTCGTGACTCTATCTCATTATATCTTTTTACATCCTGCATTTCTCAGGCTAACACATTGTTAAAATTCATTTTCTAATCACTCGTGTAATCACTTTTAGGTATCTCTCTCCAATCGAGGCACTTTGGCGAATATATGAATTTCCTATCCATTACAGAGTTCCGTCTGTTGAAAGGTTAAGTTTCCATTTGCCCAATCAACAAAATGTTGTGTTCCATGATGCTGACCCCATTCGTGATGTCGTTAAGAAATCTGGCAATCAGAAAACTATGTTCTTGGCTTGGATGGAATGCAATTCAAAGTATGACGAGGCTAAAGGCCTTACTTATGCTGAGTTCCCTACGGATCTTATTAAATCTGGTCAAGGGTGCTACCTCTTATGAAGATATTCGCACAGTTGACGGGGTTGTATATGATTCCTTCAAAGAAGCGTGTTATGCAAGGGGCTTGCTAGATGATGAGAAGGAGTACATCGATGCTATAGTTGAATCTAGCTTTTCGGGCCATCCTTCTTATCTAAGGAGGTTGTTTGCTATGTTATTACTCACCAGTACATTGTCTAGACCAGAATATGTCTGGGAGAATACATGGCATCTTCTTTCCGATGATATTCTTCACCATCAAAGAAAAGTACTTAGAATGAAAGGTAAGTATATGCATATTATATTTCTTCGCTGTAAAAAAATGAATTTCTTCATTATTGTGGATTCGTAAGAAAATAGGTATGGTATGATTTATGACATATATATGATAAACTACCTCAAGAATTATTAGATAAAATTGTCAGTGTGGTTTGCATGACAAATTACGTTAGTTATAACTTGATAAATTGTAAAACCGAAATAAATTGTGAAATGCTTATCTCCATGAAAAATTTTAAACGAAATTCTTCATTCGTTGGGAAACTGTAAAACCGAATTAAAAGGTTTCTTAGCTAGACCTATGATGGTTCAAGTTTTCGCAACCAAATAGGAGTAGAGTTTGCTCAGTTCAATATGTATGTGTTAGTAAACATTTGATACTGTATTTTTTATGGGAAAAAAATGTCATTGAATAATCAGAACTGCCCACTGGCTTTTTTACGTCTTCTTTTAGTCAATGCTCAGTGATTGCAAATATATTATTCTCTGTTGTCATGTAATCTTGCCTATTAGGAATGATTTATTTTTTTATGTCCACATTAATTCTATTTCTATTAGTTTAGTTCTTTAGAGTATGCAAATTTAGGATATAAGTAGATCATCCAAGTCTATATACAAGACCTCGTGCAATTTATTTCGGTTAATATGTATATGTTATCTTGCCGTCCTCCACCGGTTGAAACCGGTTTAATTGAACAATATGTAGTTTAATTATAACCTGTGTAAGGCTTTTATTTTTGGATTTCTTGATTTCATTATTCCTGATTATTTTTAATATTGGCTTTCATTTTTTGTGGAAAATTTAACAGAGTTGCTTAAGACATCATAATATTGTTAGTAATATTCTTTTTTTTTTTTGCAAAATAAAACAAGTTAAAGACATGTTGTGTTTTTGTATTTAGACTTGCAGTTAACGGAAGGACAGTTGAGAAACTATGCTCTTGCAGAAATTGAGAAATCCTTGCAGCGAAATGGCAGCTCTCTTAGAAATTACCCTCCAATGCCTCTGCCAAATGATATTCTCGTCACTGAATGTTCTAATAAGCTTATTCAAGATGAACTGAATTACGATAAAGCTAAGCTAGCTCAGGAGCATCAGACACTGATCGCCATGTTTACCGATGAGCAATCTTCTGTTTATGAGGAAATCATGCATGCTGTTTCTCGAAATGTAGGAGGTCTTTTCTTCCTTTATGGATATGGTGGAACAGGTAAAACTTTCATTTGGCGAGCCCTTTCAGCAGCACTGCATTCAAGAGGTGATATTGTCCTAACAGTTGCTTCAAGTGGGATTGCTTCTCTTCTTATCCCAGGCGGCAGGACAGCACATTCTAGATTTGGGATTCCTATAGACATTGATGCTCATTCAACTTGCCACATCAAAGCAGGTACTCCTTTGGCTGATCTTATGTGCAAGGCACAACTTATTATTTGGGATGAAGCACCTTTGATGCACAAGTTCTGTTTCGAGGCATTGGATCGCAGTTTAAGAGACGTCCTCAAATTCTTAAATCCTCATAGCTCAAATCAACCATTCGGGGGGAAAGTTGTTGTGCTTGGTGGTGACTTTAGGCAGATCTTGCCTGTTATTCCTCGAGGGACTAGACATGACATTGTCTCTGCAGCAATAAATTCATCTTATTTGTGGAAGTCTTGCAAGGTGTTTACCCTTACTAGGACTATGAGGTTATCGAGTGGTTCTACAGATTCTAATTTGCAGGACCTAAGGTAGTTCTCAGACTGGATTCTTGCAATTGGGAATGGGACATTGGGAGGTGTACATGATGGTGAATCTATCATAAACATACCTTCTGATCTTCTACTTACCTACACAGGTGATCCTGTTGCAGCCATTGTTGAATCAACTTACCCTTCAATATTGCAACAGTTATCTAATGCAAGGTATTTCGAAGAAAGAGCCATCCTGTCTCCAACAAATGAATTGGTGGATGAAGTGAATGAATATTTACTTGCTAAGATGCCGGGTGATGATAAGGTGTATTTGAGTTCTGATAGTATTTTGAAGACAGATGGGCATATAAGTGCTGAACAACCATTATATTCAACCGATTTTCTCAATGGCATCAAAGCTTCTGGCATCCCGAATCATGTGTTGAGACTGAAACTTGGTGTTCCCATTATGTTGCTGCGTAACATTGACCAGTCTGCTGGCTTGTGCAATGGAACGAGGTTGATAACAACTCGACTAGGGGACCACGTCATTGAGGCAAAGGTTATGTCTGGCCGAAATGTTGGCGACCAAGTTTTCATCCCTAGGATGCTCATGTGCCCTTCAAATACCGCTTCTTTACCATTCATGTTTCAAAGGCGACAGTTCCCCGTGTCTGTATGTTTTGCCATGACGATTAACAAAAGTCAAGGGCAAACACTTTCCCGTGTTGGTTTGTACCTAAAGAGACCGGTTTTTACTCATGGCCAACTGTATGTTGCCATATCCAGGGTTACAACCAAAGCTGGGTTGAAAATTCTGTCATGTGATAAAGAAGGTCAGCCATTGAACACCACAACTAATGTGGTGTACAAAGAAGTCTTCGAAACATTGACATAACCAGGTATGTTGAATTATATTGTAGTTTTCACATTTTTTTTAACCAAGTATTTTACATGTTTCCCTTGGGACTATCCATCACATACCGTGTACGCTTTGATTTAGCATTCGTGGAGTTGAGTTTTGTATCATTTGTTTGATATTTTTCGCTTTGATTTAGCATTCGTGGAGTTGAGTTTTGTATCATTTGTTTTATATTTTTTAATTGATGTGTAGGTATTCTGCTGGTATTTGTTCCTATATGGTGGTCCTAATGATATCTCTTGGTTAATTCAACTGGTGAGTCGACTTATGAACATTCATATTGTAGGAAATATTCTAATTTATTAATATAAAAAAACATAAGTAGAAGAACAATTACACAGGTTGTAATTCTAATTGTTATAATTGCTTGCAACTTTCAGGGTTCTCAATAATCAGAGATGGTGTCACTATGAAGTTAGAAATCATTTGAGATTGGAATTCAAGTTTATACTCGCTATCAAGACAACATTTCTACTTGTGTATTATTTACATACTATGTATTATACAAGTGACTTTATTATTTTCTAACCGGTAATATGTGTATTTTTTTCGACAAATTTTTGGTATTATTTAATATTCACAACTTTATTATTAAAATTGCGCGCCATTGGCGCGGGTATAGGACTAGTTATACTTATCATAATAGTATATTGAGCTTTATTATTTTCCTTCATTGTGGGACGTGTTTCTTAAATATATTTACAAAACTTGTTATCTATAAATTGTTTCACTAAACTCCAACATCAAAAGATTCAATGTTGTCAATATAAATCTTAATATTACCAATTATTAATCTGACTTATTAGGAGTGGGTGTCCGCATGAAAAGCGTGCGATGCCAACTAGTAGTATTAAAAAAGACAGAAGAGTCAGAAGATGTAAATATTATTTGAAGCTCCTATTTAAAATCTATATGAACCTGGACAAACCTGGGTCCAGTTCATAAGAGAAAATATCTCATGAGAGATTCTATCAAAGTGAGAACAATGTCTGTTGACAATTTGGGAGAATGCTAAATATTAAAAAAAAAGTCATAAAGGTTTACTTTGGCTAATTGAAAATGGTTTAGTCAAGAGGATCATGGTTGTGTTCGTGGTTTTCGAAGATCCCTCATCTAGGTGGGGGCAATGTTGGTGATCCGCACTTCCCCAGGTTTCGCCCTTTCTGGTGATGAGTTACTATTCTCCGCCTTCTTGACGTTAAGATATCGTGTGAGTTGTCGCACTCTCCCGTGTTCCCGACATTCGTGGCTCGCCCTGGTTCTCCATTGACTCCTCTGCTTGCGGACGACTTCTTCGGATTGTTTGAGTTTTTTCTTTCATATGTTTTTATTTGTGTTTTTAGTGTATTGTATATTGACGGTTAGTCCGTCTGTCGATTCGTCGGCCCCTCAAATTTCAAGGATATCTGAACTCGAATTCTTACCTAATAAAAAAAAAATGTATTGTCTAACACTTGGGGGAGATCTCTCCAAAACTTTCTAGGAAACAATAATGAAAAGATGAGTCTCGAATCTCCTCGGTCATAACAAAGATTAGAACCACTACCTCCTTAAAGACCCCTTTCTCCACAACATCATCAACAAGATACTTAATATTGATGTGCCCAAATTTAATGTCTAAGATAGACTACTATGGAAGCTGATAAGTGACAATTCTTTTTTTGTTTAATCGACCAATAAATGTCTGACATCGACCCATCTTCAATACTAACTAGATTTGAAAACTAAATATTCATTCTAATATCAAAAAAATTATTTAGAAAATATGTATTGACAATTTGACACCCTCCCAACTAAAAAGAGACTCAATAGATGTTTTGAGAGTCTCATCTCAATATTGCCTTTGTAAAAATGAGCTTGAGCATGCCCAACAACTTATTTGAAAAATTCTAAAAAATAGAAAATTATAAATCATATTTTTTTAATTTTTTTGAACTAAATTTCAACAGTTTCTCCATTTTGAAATTTAACTCAAAATATCTAGAGTTTTCTCTAAATTTAGAAAACGATCTTTATTTTTTCTTCTAATTTTATATTTTGGAGAATATAATAAAAATATCAATATTCTTCCGAAATTAAATATGGAAAATCTGGTCGGGTTGCTACAAGGATGAGAGTTACCTCATTTCGACGGTCCCTTGACATACCTTTGAAAGCAATGATCAAGTGTTTCTTTCAAATTCCATCTACTTTTGCCAAGTAGAATGGCATTATTTACTACACATCCAGTGACGGATCCAAACGGGGGCATGTGGGGTCACGTGCCCCCACCCTCATCCAACGAACCCCCTATATATATTCTCCTCGTCGATAGCTTCGTTTTGATATATAATACGCATTAATCCAATATCTGAGTAAAAAGTTATGCATGTTTTAAAATTGTAGGTATATTAATCACTTTGAATCTTATTTAAATAACCCACACTGCTTTTATATTTTATTTAGATTGACATTCCTATATTGTAATTTATCTTGAGATCTTTGAAATGAGAGGTTATATTACCAATTTCGACAATTAGATAAAAAATTACGGAAGTTTAAATGAGGGAAAATGTCAGATTTTTTCTTCTTTGCAAGATATTAGTGATGTTTCTAATTAAAAAGATAATCGAGGTAAGAATTCACAAAGCTTTCGATTTGGTATATCGTCTCATCGTGTTACCAGTTGCAAAAACTGTAGTGGAAAGAATTTTCTCTACTATGAGTATTATCAAGCCATATTTGCGCAACAAGATAAGAGAAGATTTTCGATCTCTCCGATAGTTTTGCCCGCTAGGTTGAAAATGATATTTTCAAGGGCAATGATAATGAGGTTATCGTTCAACATTTATAGGGTATGAAAATCCATAAATGGATTTGCCCTGTCAAGTTGAACTATTTCATTATAAAACTCTAATTAGCAATGACGAATTTTTTTGTACTAGTGAACTCTTTATTTTTTATCGCTATTTTGTAGTGTTGAAGACGTGTATTGTACGAGTTCGTGTTATTCATTGTCGTATATAATCGGTGTGCCCCCACCCTCTTCAGGTTCTGGCTCCGCCACTGTACACATCTATATGGAATATGGATGGATACGAACGAGTTGGGGGTTGTTTGGGTTGAAAATGTATTTTTAATTATAATACACTTATAAATATAAATATCTAAATAACATTTTATTATTATTTTTCATAATTTATAATAGCATAAATTTTAAATAAAATACATTATAAATTATAATGATCAAGTTTATAATGTAATATAAATTTTACATAAAAATAAGTGTTTGATTAACTCACTTTACAAAATATTTTATTTAAAATTTATGTTATTTTAAACATATTATGAAATGTGTTAAACCAAATACCTCGTTAATTGAAACATGTCATTTTAAAATTTTACAATTTTTTAATAAAGCAAATAAAAATACATTTATACTCCTGATTATTATTCTATTTTTTCACTCTATTGAAAACTATAAATAACATCTCCCTAATTATTATAAGAGAGATTTTGAAAAGTATACACAAAAATACCTAAAATACATCCTATTTATAATAAGATTTTTCTTTAAAATGACATATTTTTTTTAACAGGCAGGGGACTATTAAAATGTTTATGCTTTATAAGAAACCGAAAAACACCCTTTGTTTTGCTAAACAGTAAAATATAAGTCACAAAAGAGGGCTTATGATAAGTTTTATAGAACCAATCATCCCTTTATGTTTATGATGTGTTACCCTGATTAAGGCCTCCTTCGCCTCCGGCCAGTCAAACGCCTCAATATGGTGGGCTCACCGTGGAGTGGATGCAGCCGCCGCCTGGAGCCTAGCGTCCTTGCGGAGCCCGCGGGCCCGCATCCCGACGAAGTAGCGAAAGGTGAGCCTATTCATCAGGGACTCCGGCAATGCCCAAATGATACACCACTGCAGATAATGTGACCAGTAGGGCGTGCAGGTGTGGCCTTTTCCCACCCACCTTAGGCTCGCCCTACTGTACTCTTTCGGACCCGGGATCAGCACCGACGTCTTCCTTATCGACGCCAACTTCGTCGCTACCAAGAGCGGTACCTGATTTACATAAACTTCAGTATATTGACCCACCAGACTTTGACGTAACCGGTATAGAAAGATGCAATACCTGACATTGAATGTCGATTCCGAGTTTTTGATACTCTAAACTAAGACTTCTTGAGAACATACCAAGATACCTGTTCCGACAACATCGATAACCAATAGTCTTAGGGATCGGATTTGCTATGGGGACGGTTCGATCTCGCCAAATGCACATATGACATTTAATCAACAATTGACAAATAAGGAAAGCTTACGCTTTAGTAGCCGAATAGACAGTGTAAAGAGGGTATGAAGGGAGGCACGCAGCAGAGCCGGAGCCCATGTTGACGATGGCACCTTTCGCCTTCTTGAGCATACCCGGGAGGACGGCCCGAGTGACCCAAGTAGCGGCATCTGCGTTCACTCTCATGATACTCTCCATCAGCTTCAAGTCAATCTCATGGAAGAACCGGGCATAAGGGTATCCCATCCCGGCATTGTTGATCAGCACACCAACATCCAACCCATCAATCCCTTCCTTGATCCGCCTTTCGATCTCCTCTCCGCTCGTCTCCGCCAAGTCAACAAGGACGCTTCTGATCTCTACACCATTCCCATCAACTCCGCAGCATCTGTGCCTTATCTCAGCTGTTGTAGCTTCGAGTTTCGACCCGCTCCTCCCAACCAAGACCAGGTTGAGACCCTTGTCGGCCAGCTCGAAGGCGAGGGCTTTGCCGATGCCATCGGTGCAGCCGGTGACAACGGCCCATGAGCCGTAGGAAGTCAGATCCTTTGGTGGCTTGATGAAGGCGGAGTGTAGCCATGTGATGAGATTGAGGAATCTCGTGACAAGGGCGATCAAACCTATGCAAAAGATAGATCTGAATAACAGGTCCTGCCAATCTAATGCCATCACAGTTGAGCTCATCAGTAACTACTGTCATATATATCCGGAGATGCCTGTATTTAAAATATCTAAACCTAATAGTTGTTTGTTGGGGACATGGGTTTTCACCTAGTTTATTTTTATTTTATCTTTCCTGGGGGGTGGTGGGGTGGGGATGGACGGACCTTACACACAATAACTTCAACTTCAACCAGTTTTTTCAACCACTCAACAGATTGAACAGATTGAAGGAAAAGATGGACAAAAGCATGATGAATGCAGTTTGTGTCATAAACTTGTCATGATCCGAGTATGGAGAGTATTGAAGTCCGTTTGGACTCGTGATCGGAGGTCACGTGCATACGTGACCTAATAGCCTAGCACATAAACCGAGCGGAGTTCCATCCTAAACCCAATTGGCAATAGGCAATAGGAGTAACCCACAAGCTTATATACTAAGGCTTCTTTGTTCATATTATAGATGTGGGTCTTTTTTGGTCTCTTCACATCTTTCATTCTCTCAACAGTGAGCTGAGATTTCATGTGGGTACAACTGCATAAACCGATATTGAAGACAGACCCTTCTGTTACACATTTGTACATATTTTTACACTATTTATAGCTTGTACATGTATCTTTCCCAGAATGAATGACATACATAACTAGATGTCTCGTTTGAGTGTCTCAAGCTCAGACACATTAGAGTGATGTTCTTGGTGAAAAGGGTCGTCAGAGGCATGAACTGAGCTTGGTCTAGGAGAGACGTTCAAACTAGTCATGAGCTCCAAATCATGGTCATTCACCTTAGGGGCTTCATCTTTAAACTTCATGTAGAAAATGGACGACCAATAATCTCTTGCCAAGTTCTTCATAGGAGATGATTGTCCATTTGGTTTGGAGGCGCCCATAAAATGAAGTGTTGCGATGTAAGAAAGCATAATTGTGGTGGAAAGAAAATAAATATGGGAAGGTGAAGGTGTGTTGGTGGGTACCATTTTCATCAACTGCAACAGCTCATTCACGGCATTTTTGAATAGGTCAGGATCAGCAAGATTGGAAGTGTTTAAAATTCGCTGTCTTGTACGGTGAGATATATTCACCTCCATCTCAGCACCTGCATCACAAGAGCTTAGTTTGGTCAGCATGAACTTCATAAAAAGTGGAAACCTTGAGAATTGAGACCATATATGTAATAAAATCATATGCTGATCAAACATCATATTTGACCATTACAGTTGCTACAGCAGCAAAAATACTGAATAATAGCAGGATTGTTATGAATCAAGGAATTAGCCAGATGTTTCGGATCATACAAGCTTACCTGCAACAATATAATTCTGGATGATATGTCTTGCCATGTATATTCTTCTTATACTGTCATCTATAGGTAGTTTGTTTAGTTCACAAACTTCATCATAAAAATGCACACTTTCCCCAGCCAAACAACTGCATTTCATTCAAGGAGAATAATTTATTCTTACCATAAGTTTTACAATCAATCAATTATTTACCTAAAAAAAATTATGAGCAAGGAAATCCAAATTGACATTAGAAATTTTTATTCTGAATAAGCTGGGGCATGTAATCTTTATAAGCCAATGGTATTACCTGTCTGCAAACTCCATAAATGACTGGCGAAACCTCTTATCTGAAAGAAGCTTATCCAAAGGCTCATCCGGATCCACATTCACCTCCCTACATAACAGAACTCCACTGTCAGAGATTTGTAGAGCTTTACCCATTGTCCCAATTTCAAGGTGTTCCTTTTTCTTCAAACTCATTTGTGCAAGCAAAGGTTGTGAACTTGATATTGAGAAGAAAGCCACAACAAAGAGACTCGTCTGCAAAAATATTTGCCTAAAATGTTAGCTAACTACTATATTTCTAATTCTAACCTAAGTTGCACGGTAATAATAGCTCCTAGAGTTTCAAATGATCAAATCAGCCAAGCAGGAGACCTACCGTGACTAATAGCAGAAATCTGGAGCCAACTTGAATCCACTCCTTATCCTCATGCACCTTGTTTAAAACATAGGCTGTAGCCCACATTCCTGCAGGAGAAAGCAGATATAATAGTAGCCCTTGATGTCTTAACAAAATCTAGATGGCACATCTTTGATGTAACCATATGCTACAACAAATCAGCTGAAGTCACAGTAGGTGACCCGAGAGGGAGATATTAGAATAAATAAGAGCATTAGCCCCTGCTATATACTTCATCATATTTTGGTTATTTTGAAAAAGAATTTTTGCCGTTAGAAATCCCTTGCCCAAAAGCAATTTGCCCTCTGGTTTTCTTGCAGCTGTCTTTTTTGGTTGAATTTACTTACACACAAAATGTTTTATCAAGCAATGTTCAATCAGAAGAAGGTGCTCATAAGTTTAAAGTTTAAGAAGCAGGCTGATCCTTGATTACAACAATAGAAAATCATAGAAGTTGATTTATTTCTTATAATGCTAACAGTTTTAAGAAAAAGGCCACCAACCCCTACAACTCCTACAAGCAATTTCAAAATTAACCATAAATCCATCATATGGAAGCAACAGGTCAACAGCTGAACTTGGTACATGTTCAGAATTCTAGCGCCCCAATTAATATTTGGCAAAAAAATACTCAACAATATAGCGAAAGTCACACAATTCCAGCGCCTCACTTAACAAGAGGTCCGACTTCACAAAACTATTTAATGTCAAATGCTCAATGTCTTGGGGCAGGAAATGTAAAGCATACCTACAGAGAGTGTTGAAACAAGTACTCCCCGCCAAAGGTCATTGAGTTCATGAAATCTGAACTCCACATGTTGAATGGCCTTAGTTAATCCCATCAACATTGCAACATACAGAGAATGAACGCATACAATAGGAATGATCCAACGGGGTGACATTTGGCAACGAGAGTTAAATGGTTTCTTCAAATGGAGAACTGCAGCAAGAATACGTATGGTTAGCCAAAAATAGAACTGAAAAGTGAACAAGGGGAACTACTCAAGAATAGTAAGATGACATCAGTAAATAGTTTAGCAGGTAAAATTCACAAACTTTAAATTAAAAAGGAGAAAAAACTCAGGCTTACACGCAGCACCAGAAATCCATGGTAAAAGAATTAATGGAAGAAAAACATAAGTTCTGATCGGTGGTAAACGCTTCCTGAAAATGCAGAAATATGTTAACAGATTATGGAAAACCAACAGGTAGACCTCTCTCATCGAATATTTGACACATCATAAGCAAGGAACATAAATGTATGATTGCAGCCTTGAGCCTTGTAGGTTATGCAGCAAATTAGCAATACTAGGTTGCATGCTAAACCAGATGCCTAGTAACAGACAATTTATATATAAATGAAGGTAAGCATACATCTGTTCCTTGAAAGTTAATAACCATAATGGATTTTAAAAGTTACTCATGGATTACTTACTTGACAAATATGAAATAGAGCTGAAAGGCCTGGACTATGCGACAACTGAGCAGCAAACCAAAACCTAGTGGTCCTTCAGCCCAAACTGGACAAACAGTTGCGAATTAGATTTCAGGGAGACACATGAGAGGTTTTTAAATATACATGTATATAAAGAGTAGCTGCAACCTGACCAAATATAGCAAGACTGCCACCTATGAACTTCCTTCATTCTGATCATATGAACTGACATCTAGAACACAACAAAGGAAAGACCAATCATGTTTTAATACCATGGTATCAATTCATGATAGATAAAATGACGGAAACAATAGCTCACCACGACAGACAGTATAAGACTGACACTTGCAAAGACTTGAATTGCAGGAAGCCAAAAGGTGCTGCCTTTGGGAAACGGAACCTTGTAGATCATAAAGGGAAAGACGGATCGAGCAAGAAGTCTGTTAAAACAGGTAACAATTCATTCCATTAAGTAATTATTCTCCTACATGAAAATCTATATATTCAGTATTTATAATTAAAACAAAAGTAACTTCTACAAGTTTCTAAGGCCAGTTCATATAATAATATGAGTAAATTGTATTAAAAAAATCATGCGGTTGGTGACAGAACATTTGGATAATTCAAAAACTAATTTTCCCGGTGACAATGAAGCTGAAAAGGTAAATATGCAAAGTTCACACAACCAAATACAAATTCAAGGTTTTCAATACAACTCAAAACCTAATAATAAAGTGCCACTAAAGGAATAATGTTGTTCAAGGACTGGACAGAGAGCAAGAAAGCTAGCAGAGCCTTGAAGAGCTGTTTAAGCAAAGGATCCATATATTGGCTCCAATTTGCTATGTCAGCGCCTTAAAAACCACACTGTTTCACCTGACATCAGCTTTTCTCTAAAAATAAACAGAGTATGGAGGAATGGAGGCGCAATTAACCAGTTCTCAACTCAAGAGTCAAGTCAGCACAACAGCCACACATAAAACAAAACCGATCAGATTCAACATGAATAAAAAAAAAATGGATATCGAGCTAACAAATGAAATTATATACATAAAATAAAGCTGAATCAGTAAGCAAAAACAAATACGAAGCTCAGTCCTTATAATACTATTTACTCTAATGTCTAATCAAACCATTCAACGGAGAGAGAAATGAGTAATGACAAATGGAGATCGAATTGAATAAATAGAGCAGCGAAAACAGGAGAAGAGGCGCGGAGAGTACAGGAAGAGGGCGATAGAGGAGAGTGAGAGAGCGACGTAGTCGGAGGGGCAGCCTCCGTGCTTGGCGCATCCGGACATCTTCGCCGGTGGAAGCGGCGGTCGTTGACGGACGTTTCGGTTGACTGTGGATGTGGTAAAGATGAGATTTTGGGAGTCACCATTGAAGAGTAGGGTTTGAAGTTGGGGGTTTTGTTGGTGGGAAACGGGGAGATCACTTTCCCTTTTGGCAGTCCAAGAAATTTCCACGTGAACGGTGAACACTGAACACCCTCCCCACTCCCAGGCGTGTCCGTACTGTCGTCTGAATTATGTGGTCCGGACCGGGAGTCCTGGCCGGTTGGGCACGGACCGGGAGTCCTGGCCGGTTGGGCACGGACCGGATGATTCCGGTCTGATCCTCGTACAACTTTTTTTGAAATATATATATATTTTTTATTTTTAAAAAAGCGGAAAGCAATTAGGATGAACTAAACACGATTAGTAGTCCATCCTTTCGGATGAGAACCTGTAGCTCTGGATTTGTGGTAGGATAAGAGTAGAGCTTGTATGACCTAAGAAGGACAACCCGCTACACTGTTAACTTTCCTAAACACATGATGGATATGGATTGTCTAAAAGCGACAAATGGATTGTCTAGAAGCGACAAAGGTCCATCAAGGAGTCAGAAAATGATCATTTCGACTTCCCACAGACATTTTCAAATATTTTTTAAGTGCATTAATAATGCAAATGTTATCACCTTCTATCTCAATTCAATGTTTTGGATATTTAGTTCTAGTGCTCTACAAATTCCGGGTCTCAAAGCAGTGACCTCGGCCCTGATGATCGAGCATGATGAGATACTACTAGCACTCTCCATTGAGACACATTTTACTTCGTGATCCCAAATTACAAAGTCGATTGCAGAGTTTTCGGTGTCCCGAAAGAATCCGTCAAAATTTAGCTTGAAATCTGATCCTCTTGGTTTTTCCCATTTAATTTTTTTTCCTGTTTTCACCAATCACCACCATATGAATTGTTAGGATGTTTCTCATCATCTTCACTCTTAGGCTTCCTTTAACGGGTTTGATCGGCATTGCACTTATGGAGATCTTTAGCACCTTTTGCATCAGTCAACCCAAGCTTGAGGTCCAACGTCTACTCCTTGATTTGGTAAATAAAGAGCGGCAATTCAGGGTTCGAACTGGGGACCTTTGAGTACCACCCACAAGTCCTTTTCAGTTGAACCATTCCAGAATTGTTCCCAACGTCTCCTCCACCAAAGTCGAAATCGAGCCACATTGTACATGCTTGCTTACAAGCAATCCCTGCACCACAATGATCCCAAAGACAAAATTATTCTCATAAAATATTTTAAGTGATCTAATTTATCTAAAAAAACATTTTGTTTTCTTTGAGCGTAGCTCTTTGAAAGTTTTTCGATTTTTAATATGTTCTTTTGTGGGTAGCCTTACAAAATTTTAACTCTCTTTAGACTACGGTTGCGTTTGGCGCAATGTTCTAAAATGTGTTGGGTGACTGGTGGCCTCTTAACACTTAAGTAGGTGCTTGTACGGACTTAAAACAAATTTAATTACTTCATTATATTTTAACATATAACATGTGTCCATAATTTATATAATGTAATAATAATAATCTATAATATCTCTCATAAACCCAAATTTGTGATCTTTAACTAACACTAAAGTAAATAAATGCAAAAATATGCATCCGATTGGCTACTCTAAATTAACCTCCGGCATAAAATCCAATTGCATAGATTCGACTTAAAACCAAACATATCTAGACTTAGGGGATAAAAAAAAACTATAATTCGACTAATCATCTACCTAGCTAGACGCTAAAACTGAATAATCGCCTGGCTATATGAACCTAGGCGGGACCGGCTAGGCAGCGCCTCGGCGAATCTTCATCTAGAGACTCGTCTAGGATTAAAAATTCCTAGGTGTCCTTCCGCTTAACACCTAAACGTGATTTTTATAACACTGATTTGACAAAAGGAATGTTTTTTTTTTGTGAACAAGACGAGAGCAAGCTCTCGAACAAGAAAAGGATGGGCTACACAAGCCCTTTCTTGACTAGAGACTCCACCAAGCTCGAGTCCGTTTCGACAATCACCTTCCGAAACCCCTTATTCCACGCCAACTCCATAGAATCTACGAGGCCCCATAACTCAGCCATGGGGACCGAGCTTACTCCAACATTCCGAACACACCCTGTCAACCAAGCGCCTTGATCGTTCCTCACAACACCTCCAGCTGCTGCGTTCCCTGCCTTGTCCACCGCACCATCCGTGGTCACTTTAGCCCATCCGTCAGGTGGTCTAATCCACGAGATCATCTTCTTCATCCTCTCTTTGTGCTCGTTATGCTGCTCCTCATTGGCCCAGGCTGCCGAATACTCCTTGGATTGCAGCATAATGAAACCAGCTTTATCACCTCCGAACTGATTGCCGCTGAACACTTGCTCATTCCTCCACTTCCACGTCCACCAGAGAGTATACGCGAAGGTGGTAGCCCATCGGATACCGCTGCTATCCTTCCGGTTGCTCATGATGTTCCTCTGGAACCATTCTGCAAAACCAACATTAAAGAAATCAGGGAAGCACTCAGGGATATCTAAGTCTCTCCAAACATGGTTGATTATGGGACACTCCCTGAAAATGTGGCCGAGAGTCTCCGAGACGCCTCTACAGTTGGGACACCAAGGGTCCGATGCAAGGTGCCTTCTCCACCGTTCTTCATTAGTGAGGACGACGCCTCTAGCAACAAGCCAAATGAAGATTTTGATTCTCTTCGCTATCCACAACTTCCAAATCCTCTCGAATATAACTGCGTCCACGCACGCCTCCTGTTGAACTTTCATGATCCGGTCGTAGGCCGATCTGACCAAGTAGTTGCCATCCTTGGAGTCCATCCAGCTCAGCCTATCCCGCTCGTCTCCGCTCTCATCAATCCCCACAGAAGCAAGGCTCAACAAGGAACTCGCAGGGAGGAGCGGCGCAAGGGCATCCCAGTACCAACCGGAGCCGCTCCGCCATTACCCATGGACACACTTGTTAACCTCTTCCTCGCAAATCGCCCCCGTAGCCATGTCAATCAGTCTTCCATCCGTAAGCCACTGATCTGACCAGAATCTGGCAGACCTCCTGTCCCCTATCAGCCACTTGGCCCCATCGAAAACGACTAAATCCAGCACCTTACCGATGCTCGACCATATCGTAGACGGGCCATGGACCTCGGACGCATCGGCTCTAATATACTTTGCCTGCAAAATTTTACACCACATATCCATATTGTTATTAGTTAAGAATCTCCAAGCTAACTTACCTGTGATGGCCTCGTTAAGCTCGTTCATCCTTCTAATTCCCAATCCTCCGACAATCTTGGGTTTACACACATCATCCCATGCTACGAGATGGATTTTCCGATGCTCCTCCGTATCGCCCCAAACAAAGTCCCTGCAGATTCTATCAATGGCATCGCAGGTAGCTCTCGACAATCTGACAATAGCCATCGAATACATCGGAATCGAGGAAAGCACCGCTTTTGTCAACGTGACTCTCCCGGCAAAGCTCAAATGTCTGCGTTTCCAACCCGTCAGTCTACTGCTAACTTTGTCCACCAACGGTGCGAAGGTCTCCCCACTGATCCTTTTATGCAGAACCGGCATACCAAGGTAGCTCCCGAGATTATTCGTGACCTCAAAACCGCATTCGGCTTGGAGCTGCGTCGTGACTACCTCCGAGACGTTAGGAGAGACAAAGAACTTAGACTTAACGGCATTCAGTTTCTGGCCCGACCCTTCACAAAACACACTGAGAATCCTCTTAATCACACGGAGTTGCTCAACTGAAGTTTCCGAGATCAAAACCAAGTCATCCGCGAACATAATGTGGGAGATCACCGGCCCGCTCCTAGTCAACTTAGCAGGCTTCCAATCACCAATATCCACAGCCTTCTCAATCATATGACTTAACCTCTCAATGCACAGGTAAGGTGATATAGGATCCCCTTGGCGAACCCCCCTCGAGGGCTTGAAATCTTTCAAGACTTCCCCATTAACAAGCACACTCATATTAACAGTGTTGATGCATTCCGCAACCCATTAAATCCATTTCTCCGGAAACCCCGCATCCTCTAAAGTATCTTTTATAAAGTCTCAGCGGAGTTTATCATACGCCTTCTCAAGGTCGATCTTCATGATCATCCAATCCTTTCTACCCTTTTTCTTCCTCATCGAGTGAACCAACTCCTGCATTATCACAATGTTATCCGAGATCGACCTACCGGGGATAAAACTCCCTTGCATAGGACCAATCAGAATAGGCATCAGACTCCTCAGATGCTTGGCCATGATTTTAGTAATCACCTTATAGAGAACGTTACAGAGACTAATGGGTCTGAACTGAGCCCCAGTTTCAGGTCTTGCCATTTTTGCCAATAAGACGATCAAAGTTTCGTTAGTTCGCTCCGGCAAGCAAGCTGTCCGAAAGAAGAACTTCACAAAATCCACTAAAGACCCTCCAATAGTACTCCAACACCTTTGAAAAAAGACCGCTTGGAACCCGTCAATCCCCGGGGCTTTGAAGGGCCCCAACTCATTCACATCATCATGTATCTCTCCCTCTGTGATCGGCTTGATCAACCTTTCCCACTTCTCCTGCTCCAACCTAGGGAAACCGCCTCTGGGGACCCTAATCGGCAAGACTTCTTCGACCGGGATTGTATACAACTTCTGGAAGAACTCCACAACTTCGCTCTCAATCTTACTAGCTTCTAAAAGGTCTTCCCCGTCGGCACCTTTCAACACCTGTATGCGATTTCTGTTTCTACGAATGACCATAGACATGTGGAAGAAGGAGGTGTTACGATCCCCTGCGCGAAGCCAATTATCTCTAGACTTTTGAAACCATAACAGTTCTTCTTGCTCGAGGGTCTTGTTCAGCTCTTCTTGAAGACTATTTCTCTGCTCAATCAACGCAGTCAAAGGACGAGCCGCCAAATCTCTTTCCACCTTCCTCAACTCTCCCACCAATTTCTCTTTTCTCTCAAAAATGTTACCAAAAACATCCTTGTTCCACTTAATCAGATGGTCTCGCAGATTCTGGAGAGCCGAGATAGCTGGCCTCATCTCGTCCCAGTTACTCTGCACCAAGTCATTGAACTCAGGATGAGTCATCCAGGCCGCCTGGAAGCGGAACGGTCGCCTATTCTTGTTGAGCTTCAGTTTCGAATCCAACGTCAACACTATGGGGATATGATCAGAACCAAATTTAGTAAGGTGCCGGACGGTAGCATCCGACCAATCCATTCTCCCCTCGACATTGCAGATCACCCTATCCAATCTTTTCGCAACATAGTTCTCAATCGTCTTACCTCTGGACCACGTAAAACTCGACCCTATGAAACCGAGATCAATCAACCCTCATCCACTCCACGGAGCGTTCAGTGTCCGAAGAGAGGTCAGCAGACTCATCATCCCTTTCCCAACTGTGCAAGATGCAATTGAAGTCGCCACCAATAAACAACGGGCCCTCAATGTTGTCCGTGACCTCCTGATAACAACTCCAGAGATCCCTTCTATCCATCGTGTTCGGGTACCCATACACCACCATCAGATGGAAAGATTTACCTCTTTTGTCCACTTTAGCAACAATAAATCTGTCGTGGGAACAAACAATAGACAACTTGATGTCTTCCCCATTCCAGAGCAGCCATACGCCGCCTCTGAACCCATCAGCCTCAACAATGAATCTGTCCGAGAGACCGATCCTGTCACAGACCTGAGCAACTCTATTACCGGAAATCTTAGGTTCAAAGATGGCAATAACATCCAACTTATGAATCTTAATCAAGTACTTAATGGCTCTGCGAAACCCGTCACGACCGGCTCCACAACAATTCCACATGAGACAATTCATCATAACGACGATAAAAGCAGTAAACCGCGAACCTAGATTGGTTCCTCCCTCTCGATAACGAAGCCTCCCATCTCCAATTCCTTAGTCTGGTGCACCTCGTCGACCAACAACTC
Organism: Persicaria maculosa; assembly: GCA_963922045.1. NCBI lineage: Eukaryota > Viridiplantae > Streptophyta > Magnoliopsida > Caryophyllales > Polygonaceae > Persicaria > Persicaria maculosa. Next base: position 20,772,171 of record OY998252.1, on the reverse strand, counting down.
GGAAGACCATGTGCCCGAGGACGGAGGAGGGGTCACAACCATCTCCGAATCCATAGTCATGAGGTTAACCTTCTCGTGATTACTTACGATCTGCTTGGCGGCAAGGACTGACTTCGCCTGATCAGCCTTGACTATCACCTCCTTTAATTCCTCAACGGCTTCCAAACCCTCTTTAAATCTAAAGTACTCAACAGGCTCGGTTCTAGGCCTCTTCGATGGGTCTGCCTGTGCTGGGCCGGGCTTAACTCCCACTCTCCCGCCCTTGGGCCTGTTTTTCTTAACCTCCGATTTAGCGAATCCACTAGTCCATACTTGGCCCATAGCAAAGGCCCCTGCCGAATTCCCCATAGCGCTATGTCTCGAGGCATTAACACTACCATTCAATTTTTTCTCATTATTAACATTCCCGTTGGCACCTTTATCCTTAGGAACCCAGGAATGTTTGGACTTACTGAAGTTGATTGAGTAAATAAAGTGGATTGAGTAGTTAAAGTAGATAGCAATTGAGTTTAACGTTTGATTTTTATTTATAAGCTTTATATGTGTTTGGTAAAACTAGATTTATGGGAGAGCCTAAAGAGCTCATAGCCAATATATACCACCTAGAATAAAAATTATAAGAGGGAATGTAGGTAAATAGCACCCAAAAAATGAAACTTTGCATAATTAACTCTAGCCCTTGAAATATTGCAAAAGTGACTCGGTTTGCCCAACTTCACCCCTTGTAGCAGGTGACCCCCGAAAAAAAAAGGAAAAGAAAAGGATGGGAGGGACATTTAATTTTTTTTTTATAAGGAAATAATTCGAGGCCGGACAGGCCCGGACCTCGAGAGGCCGACAAAGTCGGCAGACGGCAAGCCGTCTAAACTTACAACATAGCAAAAGAAATACAACATAGAAACAGAAAACAATCACATAATACAACAAAAGAACCACACAAAACAAACCCGGAAAACCCCAAACACTAAGCAAACAAGCGGACACAGCAACGAGAAGAAGGAGACCCGGCGTAGTGAAGTGGATAGCGAGCGCATGGGACAGCACAACTGACACGATGTCTCGCCGCCGGAAAGACGGAAAGCAGAAATCCACGTAGGACAAAGACGACTCCTAGTGAAGTGTGGATCACACGACGTTCCCTCCACCAAGATGAAGGATCTTCGGAGACCACGAACACCACCAACACGATCACTTCGATCAACCAGGGCCGCAGAACTGCTCCTCAACCGAAACTAACCACGAACCAACAAACAGAACTCCAACCAACCCGAGAAAATGAAGCACGACCGCGAGAGGGTGAAGAGCGCAAGAGGATTCCGGATTATTTATCTAAAAAATTATATATCTTTGCTTATTTTAATTTCAATTTCAGTTTATATATATATATATATATATATATATATATATATATATATATATATATATATATATATATATATGTATATAAACTGATGGGCCAGCTTTGGGCCCAAGGCAATAGCCTTGGGCCCAAAGCACACAATCCGGGCCAAGGGTTGAAGCAAGTCAAGCAACCCTAGCACGAGACAACTGTTGCCGCCGACCAACAGGCCAAGACGCACCCGGTGGAAGACAAACAGCACAATGCGGAGTATATTGTTATGATTACTTTTATTTTATCATTAAATTAAAAGTCTTAGAATTGAGACCACAATCACAGCACACCAAAAGAAATCCCATGGAAACCGGGATTGCGCCTCAAAGAGTCGTGCCGAAAAGGAGTCCTCAAAGAAACCGCGCCGGCCGGAAGAACACTAGAGAGCAAGAGGCCGCGAGGTATTACAGGCATCTAGACCGGGAGAGGAGAGGAGCAAATGCCCACCCCGACCAAGATGGAGAACGCCTGTACAGCCAGGGAGCCGTCGGAGGAGGGTTTCAAGCCGACCGACGGTGCTCAACTAGGTGAAACCGAGGTCGACGAAACAGGGAGCCTAAACTGACAAGGGCTATGACGGTCGAAACGACTGTGGACGACTTTGGAATCAAGATCCCCAACCCCAACCCAGCAAGAGCCCTTTGAGGAAAGGGCGTCCGGGGAGGAGGAAGAGATCGGGCGCGATAAGGGAAGCGACAGAAGTGGCGAGCCACCTGCACCAACGCAGACCCACTGATTCAACCGGAGGCCGAGCGAAACAACCGACCGAACCAGGGGATGAAAGCGGGACAACCCAATCACAAGAAGCCCCAAAAAAAATAATCAAAGGGGGGATTGGATTGCCAGGACACAATGCCTAGGTGAATTTGGACCTTGAGGAGGGGTGGATTGGGGCTTCCGAAGGAGATTTAGTACTCGCAAAGAGAGATTGACATCGCTGAAACTCAGTGGGATGGCGAGGCCGTCAATCGATGATGGTAGGCGGCGGAGCGGAGTATAAGCCTTCACAGAAGAAGGGTTTTTTTCCCCCTCAAAAGAGAGATATGGGAGGGACATTTAATAATTACTGTAATACATCTCTCACTCTTTTTACTAATAATAATAAAAAAAAAAACCAAAAAAGTTGAAAATGCATGAAATTCATGTCAACTCATCTCTCTCTTTTTGAATAAAAAATCAAAAAAGGAAAAGGAAAAGGTACGTAGTTCGCATATCTTTGTTTTCTGCAGAATTTACATAACTAAGGTAACAAGGGTAAATGAACTAGTGACACGTAACATTATCAAGGTACGTAGTTCGCATATCTTCATTTTCTGCAGAATCTGCATAACTAAGGTGACAAGGGTAAATGGACTAGTGACACGTGACATAATCAAGGTGACACGTAAGTTTGGTTATTTAGAGGATACTGTCATAATCAATTCGATTTGAAATTAAGAGACGATTAGAATCTGATATGAATTTAAATGGTGACCTACGAATATCACATATTCCCTTAGATGTCAATCTATTGTTTTTTTATTTCAATTTGATTGGTTGTTGGACAACAATGTTGTTTTCTATTTTAATTGGGCTTGTTTCTGAACTATAAAGGAGGTTTGACTTACCCTGGTTAAATGTACAACGTTGTTTTCTAAACGCTTTTGTTCACCTTAGTTCATAGGATTGATGCTAAAAAGTAAAAACCTATTTCTTGCAAATGAAAGTGTTGTATGAGGCTGCCAATGAAATGCGCGTTGCTCATGGGATAGGAGTAACGGAGAAAGAAAAACAAAGGGATATCATCGCTTCTATGAACAATGATGCAGAGAAGGAGAGCGATGTTGTGAAAGATGTGGAGGTGCCTATGAAAGATGGGGGGAAGGATGGAGCTTAAGAGAAAGTTGTGGATGGGGAGGAAAGAAAAGGAAAGGATGAGGAGGTAAGCTTGTTTTGGAGTGACATGGTGTTTGGATGAACGCAATTAGGTTTTTTCAATTCGCTCTCAGGGAATTTTGGGCATGTTTGCAATTGTTTGAAAAAAATGAAAAAGGACTTGTGATAATTTAGTTGAACTTATCTTGTCAATAGTCATTCCGACATCTTGCCTCTAGCCTCACTCTTTATTTATTTATTTACATTTTGTCATGCAAATATAACATTATGTTGTGCATGTGCAAATATAACCGTAAGTTGTGCAAATATGACCCAAGTCTAGTGATTAGGATTGCCTGATGTACCGCTGGCCAGCGGTACGTGTTGTTGTTTGGTGGCGCTTGACTTTGGTTCGTAGTCTATGTTGACCCCAACGTGTTAGGTTTAGGTTTGCTAGGTCATTCAGAATTGTTTGCTTGTAACTGCCTAGTTTGCACCTTCTGTTATTCTCATTGTATGATTGACGGTTCGTTGTCTGCCGACTTTTTCGGCCCTTCGAGGAGTCAGATATGTCTGACCCTCGAATTCTTACCTTATAAAAAAAACAAAAAAAATAATCGTATGTTGAGCCTGTGCAAATATAACCGTATGTTGTGCAAAATATAACCTAAGTCTAGTCTTTTTTTTTTCCGTGTCAATACACTTTGGCGTGCAAATATAACTGTACGTTGTGCTTGTGCACATATAACCGCATGTTATGCAAATATAAATTTGTGTTGTGCAAATATAATATTGTGTTGTACAATCATACCAAAATCAAACACTATGCAAACCGGAGTCGGAGGTAGGTAGGTGATGTTTTGTTTTTTCTCCCCTATAAAACAATTAAGATAGCAAGATATCACTTAAGTCAAAAGTAAACAAACACTATGCAAACATTAAGTAAACAAAAATTATAACTATTGTGACGAAAACATGAATATTTAAACAAATAACATCAACACACAATTTATGGTTTATATTGAGAGATTTAATTGAAGGTTTTCTGAAACTAAATAAGAATTATATGATGGGTCATTCTAACTGATAAATGATAAACTTATGAAACATGAAACATAGAATAACATTTTAGCGAAACCACCGCTAGCTCCTTGGACCCTGGTCCTGTTGGTCAGAACTTCACCCTCGAATTCCTTGGACCTCTGCTAGTTAGGGGGTTCGCCCCCAAAGCCCCGATACGTGGTTATAATTACTCAATCAGGATTCAATTGAATTGTGTTGAATAGTTCTAGGGTATGTCTGTAAGAGATTATATAGCATTACATAATTCTAATCATACTAGGACAAATCTATTAATAAGGTCCAAAAGAATAACTTTAAATCTAAACAAAATATATCTTATCTAAATCTTATCATAGAAAGACATACATGTAATAAATCATTTAAGATAAACCATATTAGATTCAAGTCATCCCAACAAATCTTCACCTTGACTTGAATCCTCTCAGATGTAACAGATGGACTATTCAATGCCCAGATGTCCCAAATGCACTGCAATGTTAGATGTACTAGATGCGCTTCTAAAATGCCAAATGTATCAACTACACTTCTACAACGCCAAATGTATCAAGATGCACTGCAATGCCAAATGTACTAGATCATCCTCTCTCTCAACTTAGCAAGGAACAAACTTAGCAAACAACCATGTGGTAGTCTCTTCGTTTGAGCCCTTAGTGATGACACTATCTTCAAGACATACCATGAAGGTGAAATGCGCCTTCTCCTCCAGAGTGGTCATCTTAACAACTTCACCCTTGTCCAATAACGACCCCCATAAGCCATGTTGCTTCAGCAAAGTTCGCATCTTGAACAACCAGATGTTGAAATTGTTTCTCCTTTGTGAACTTGTCAATTCTGAGGTATAAAGCAAAGATCTTTCTTATCGGCTTGTTATCCTTCCTCTAACCCTATTTCCCCTCTGTTGTAAAATCTCTGCCGCTCCTCCCCCTCCGATCTCCCCTTAGTAACCTCTCTCGTTTTTGTTCTCTTCTCTGCGTAGATTCGGTAGCTTGTATTTCAATGGATGACTTTTGTCTATTTGAATTAGGGGATTTGTGTTGTGGGGAGGAGGATATCAGATACTAGATTTATTATCCATATCTCTGATATCGATATTTAATATCAATATTTGATATCAATACCAAGCATGGCTAAGTCTTGAAATATTCTAAAGAAGATAGATCATGCACACCATACAACGTACAATGCTGTTTATATTATTCTTACAACCCTTTGGGATTCTTCATAGGCCAGAGTTCAGGTCTTTCTTAAATCCTCGATCTGGATACAAATAAAGGTCTTTCCTTTTCAACTATATATAATACAATTGTTTGATGTTTGAAAGATGCTTTAGTTCTCAAACTCAAAAGCTTACAGTATAGATTTTACTCACAAAGAGTTTATGACGCCATTTGAAAAGGCTTAGCTAAGCTAGCTAGAGCAAGCACTCGAGATGGCGTATCCAGTTCTGGAGGTCATCTTCTTGTACCGATACACCCATATCCAAGACTTCTTGATCACAGCTAGGTGGTTCACTCTCAGCTGACCATGTTGGTGGTTCCATCTCAAACACCATCTGCCACACATTATCGATATCATCGTCTATGAAATCCAATTTGCTTGAACCACCCTCACTAGTACTCAAAGAGCTTGATGTTGGTTGTTGGTTGATACCCTCCTCGGAATCCTGATCATTGTTCTTCGTGGCCTCATGCGTATGAGCATCTACACCCCGCTGCTTAAGCACCTTCTTGATCCGCGTATTCCAGTGATTCTTGATTTCATTGTCCGTTCGCCCTGGAAAATGTGCCGCAATCTTGGACCACCTAAGCAAAGGGTGATGCCAAAACAGTTGTTATTTTGAACCATACATATGTATAATACATGTACACTATGTTACATACCTGTTGCCGAAACACGAATGGAGGTGGATAATCTGATCTTCTTCGGCCTCAGAGAAGGCGCCTCGCTTGAGATCCGGCCTCAGGTAATTGACCCATCTAAGACGGCAGCTCTTACCGCATCTTCGCAGGCCTAACTCGCCAACCCACCATTCGTTTTTTCGCCTTGTTAGTCATCAGGTACTTGCATCAATATACACCATGATCAACAAGCTAAAGGTACCGGTTTGTTGTTACCTGCATACTTCGGAACGAGTCTCCAGCATGGGATGCCGTGGGTGAGGATGAACCCTGTGAGCTTGAGATCTTCTTCGGCTGTCCATGGACCCTTCTTGAGCCCGATCTTCTCACAGCACGGCTTCCTCCCCATTTCGACAAGAACCCGAAAGGGTCACCTTAGGGCAAATCTTAGAAGTTAACACACTCAGGTTTGGTTATATAATGTATATGTACACACAAATTTTGGCTTACACACCAACTTGATCGATTTTGGATTGTTTATTTTTATATGATCAATGACCGATTCAATGAGTCCGACCTCGCTGATTCCTATGATATGGACAAATTGGGACTTGTCATCTGAAATTGCTACTACGGCTATAAATGACTCGATTCTAAAATTCGCAAATATAACCATTGTTTTAACAAGAATGATAATAGCGAAAAAAAACACAGAGATTTACGTGGTTCGACAACAATGTGTTACCTACATCCACGGGCAGAGAACCAGATTTGTATTAGAGGAAACGAAAACAAATTAGAGTTATAAGGGATCGGCATTTCATGAATATACGTAGACAATAGTGAAACCCTAAATAGACAATGACTGAAAACACATACAATAGGCCCGTTTACAATAAACATCGCATACCGTAAAGGGAGTCAAGCTGCCCGTCTCCGGAACCCCCAATGCGTCGCTGGTCAACAATGATTCAAGGCATATTAACAACCCACTTAACCGGTAATGTCATGAATTCGAGTCCCTTCGGATGGTGGTATGTCAGTAACTTAGGTACATCGATCATTGATCAATTACGAATTGAAGGAGGGGTTACCGTTGCTCCACGGATTCAGGAGTTAGGATGCAAACATCACAATTTCGACAGGCAAATGATAATGAGGTCAAATTTTCTGTTCATAAATATATACTAATTTAAGTCAATCTTCCACGGTGTTAGTTACTTGATGTACATCATTCCTTTAAAAAAACTCAAAATACAATCTTTACCTACTTTTTTTGATGAGCATGTGTATTAATTGGCCGGTATCACTTTAACTTATTGATCTTGAAAAATGCAGATGACAAGCCTGGAAAGTGATATGATCATACTTCAAAAAAAAATCTTAGTGTGAGGCACCTCTCAAAACTTGGACTTCTTATTTATCACATATCTGAAAACAAATGGGTGATCAATAAGTAGAAATTTATTATGTGTACACACTCGTGGATGATGAAACTTATTTGTACTAATTCACAGCAACTATTGGGGTAGCGAGTCACCTTAAGTCAGGCCAACATTGGCAATGAATCAAAGGCAAGCTCGTCGGGGTGTGCCCGTTCCGACCTAGTGTTGCTAGACCCTCATCGAACCCTTCTTCGACGTTGTAAATGGGGGTTTAAACCCAAAGCATTCGCATCGAATCAAAATATACTTTAGAAAATTTTTTATGATGAAAATTAATTTTATGAATTTTTTAAATATTTTTTTCCCAATTATAGCATTGTTATACATTTTTAAAATTTATTTATTAATAATTTTGACCTAAAATAATTTTATGTAACATCAAAAATTATATCAAGTGTAATAGTTGATCTTGATTGCCAAAACAGTCTCTACCTACTTTTTTTTTTAATTAGCATAATGAGAATTGGTATAATTAACTTTGGCTTATTGATCTTAAAAAAATGCAGATGACAAACCTAGCTTGAAAGTGAGTTACTAAAAAAAAATAGACTTTCGAGTGTCAACTCTCAAATTTTGAACTTCTTTTAACACAAATACTGCAATGCAAAAATCTTTATATAATCCATAGCCACAAACAAATGGCTGATTTTTCTATATATCCTATGCCCCAGTCCCCAAAGTTATAGAATAAGACACTAAATTTAATTTTTTTTAAAAAAAATTAATCAGTTTAGCCTTTTTTTAAATTAGATTCTTATGATCATTTGCCTTTTTGGTAGGGAATCTTTTCTAATTTAGGGTCTTATCTTATATCCTTATATATAAAAACCGTTTAATTAAATAGCCTTAAAGCTAAAATGGCTTTATTTCAAGTGTTAAACGTATAAGCCGATGTCTCTTGAGTGTTGAGGTATGCTAGGGATATTATAAATACTAATTTTTAATTTCTTTTTTCTTCGTCACATTATCTCAATATTTTATTCTTTTTTATTTATTTTATCAATAGTATTAGTGGAAGGCAAATTTTGGTTTTTTTTTATACATGCGAGAGTTTGGGACTGTCAACCGCGGTTGTGCCACCACTCAAGAGCGTCCCTGCGGACGAGAGTTTGGAACTCAGAATCAGAGCCCCAGGACGACGAAGCGGACTCTAAGGCCAGGTGAGCGAGACGATCAGCTGCCCTGTTGGCTTCCCTAAAGATATGAGTAACAGAAGTCACCCCAAAACAGTGAAGCAAGCGAAGAGAATCCGAGAGAAGAATCTCAATCTCCCAAGGAATTGACCAGACACCGTTGATTGCGTTAACAACCGCGAGACAGTCACTTTCCACAACAAGACTACGAATCCCAAGCCGACGAGCTTCCAGCAACCCATGTTGCAGACCGGCGATTTTGTCATTCCTTCCCATTTGAGACCCCATTTTTTTCTCCTTATCCATTTTTCATTAAGAAGTTAAGTGATTGTCTCAAATTAACCATTTTTTCATTCCTTCCCATTTTCCTTCCTTCCCATTTTTTAATTTGATCATTGATCAGTCAAGGGCAATGACTTTTGGTGACACATGTGTTGTGACATGAAAATTTTTTGGTGACAGCTTCGTTTTTAGATTTTTTTTACAGGGTCACTCTCAATGGTGACACATGCGTGTGGTGACATGAAATTTTTTTTATGACAGCTTCGTTTCAAGAGTTTTTTTTACGGGGTCACTGTCACCACCCTTATGTGATGACACATGTGTGTCGACATGAATTTTTTTTATGTCAGGTTCATTTCAAGAGTTTTTTTTTACGGTGTCACTGTCACCACCCTTATCAATGGTGACACATGTGTAGTGACATGAAATTTTTTTTATGACAACTTCGTTTTAAGAGTTTTTTTTAAGAGGTCACTGTCACCACCCTTATCAGTTGTCACAATATTAGTGACACATGTGTTGACAACTTTTTTTGGTGACAACTTTGTTTTTACATTTTTTTTACGACACTGTCACCACCCTAATCAATGTCACATTGTCACCACAAGTATACCGAGTTTTTTCACCACCAGTGTATCAAGTGAAAAAATGATCAAGTGTTAATAGTAGTGTCACCAAAAAGTAAAAACAATGTAATCATATGTGAAACAAATTATATAGTGTCATTGTGCTATTATTACCACAAAATAAGGACCGGCCTTATAAAGTGACACCTTGAAATTATCAACACTTTCAAAATTGTCAATTCATTAATATATAAACACCATATAAATTATATATCAACACCTTACAGATTATTGTTATGATTAAAAACATGAAATCCCTTGTTTCAAAACATCACGCGAATAATGTCTTTTGTAAAACATAATAAGCTAACAACTCGAAGATAACACGCACTAAAGTCTAAGTAACTAAATCAACTTGTACTAATTTATGAAAACTAGAATCGAAGCTCTGGCTATGGAGGAAACACAGAGATGAGAAAGGAGAAAATCTTTATTCTGTGTAAAATTGTTCCACAGACACACGAGAAGGAAAGATCCCCTATTTATACAGCTACTAGTGTAACAACCGAATCAACCTCAACCAACCACGTGTCCTCACTTTTCCGCCAACACAACTCCCTCCTTGTTGCTGGTGAAGACGATGGAGAGAGCTGGGACTGGACATGGGCGGTTTGAATGAGTCCATCTTCAATCCTCTCACGAACATAATGGCAGTCTATATTGAAGTGTTTGGTACGCTCGTGAAACACAGGATGGCCAACAATGTGTTGAGCAGCTTTATTGTCACAATAGAGCGTAACTAGAAGTTGAACATGAACGGACAAGTCATAAAGTACACCATTGATCCACACAATCTCACTAGCTGCAGTGGACATACACCGATATTCAAATTCAGCAGATGATTTGGATATCGTCTTCTGCTTCTTGGTCTTCCAAGAGATCAGGGAACCACCCAGGAAGACACAGTAACCGAATAAGGAACGCGCTGAGAACCGGCAAGAGCCCCCATTGGCGTCACTGAAAGCAGACACATACAAATCATCCGAAGCCGGGAAGAACAAGCCCCAATTGATGGTGGCTTTCAGGTAACGAACAACATGAATTGCTGCTTGAAAATGGGGAAGCCGAGGAGAGCAGATGAATTGACTAAGGTGTTGAACCGCATAAGAAATGTCAGATCGAGTGAGATTGTGGTACAAAGCACCTGTAGTCTTCGGGATCATTTAGGAGCTCTCCTTCATCAATTGATAAATGCAGGCCTCTGGGTAAGGGAAATGAGGCCGGTCTGCAATTAATCATGTTTGTATCACTTAAAATATCAGCAATATACTTTCGTTGATTGAGAATTGTCCCCTTTTGAGAATGAGCAACTTCAATTCCCAGGAAATAACGAACAAACCCCAGATCTTTGATGGTGAAAGCACTGTGAAGGCTTTGTTTGGTGAAGTGGATGTACTGCTCATCAGAACCAGTGAGAAGAAGATCGTCAACATACACAACTGCAATGGTTTGGCCACTTTCCGAGTCTCTAATGAACAAAGAATAATCTAACTTGGATTGACGAAATCCAAGCTTGTTTAAGAACCTGGATAACTCAAGGTTCCACTGCCGAGATGCCTGTTTCAACCCATACAAACTTCTCTGCAGTTTACAAACTTGCCCTTGCTTTCCCTTAAAAAAACCTTCAGGAGGCTTCATGTACACTTCTTCATCAAGAAACCCATGGAGAAAAGCATTGTTAATGTCCAACTGATGCACATTCCAAGCCTTTGAGGTAGCCAAAGCTAACACTAGCCTGACTGTAGTTAGTTTTGCTACTGGTGATAATGTTAACTTGTAATCCTTATCTTTCACCTGTGTGAACCCCTTTGCAACGAGTCTGGCTTTAAAACTTTCTACCGAACCATATGGCTTAAACTTGATTTTGAATATCCATTTGGAGCCAACAACTCTCTTGTCTTGAGGTAAATCTGTAATGATCCAAGTCCCATTGCTTTCCAGAGCATCCATCTCCTTTTTCATTGCTTCTACCCAACGAGGATCTTTGACTGCTTCCTTGAATGAAGCTGGTTCCTTAACAGCTAACACATTATGCAAGGAAGCCACATAATCACTTGAAAACCCTGACAAGTCAAGTAAAGAATTAATCATAAATGATGCAGACTGGCTTGATTCAGGTATGGTTGGACAATGGAATTCAGACAACCCAGTTGGTGGACGCCTGGTCCTATCTCATCTTCTGGGCTGTATAGGAGCAATATGAATCATAGGTGTTTCACTCTGAACAACTGGAGAGGGATGAGGACTAGAAGACACAGAGTCTTCAACAACTTCATTTGACACACTATCACTAATCCAGTCAGATGTGTGAGGATTGCCATTTTCAATTTCTTCAACCAATGTATCACCTTGATCATTGCTAGGATTGACAAGAGGCAGATGAGACTGAGAGGGAACTGGCTTAGCCTGATGATCAGTGTAAGGAAAGATATTTTCTCTGAATATCACATCTTTGTTGAACACAACTCTATTTGTTCCCAAATCCAACAACTTGTAGCCTTTCATGTGACCAGGATACCCTAGAAAAATACATTTCCTTGATTGACAACCAAACTTATCTCTGCTGCTTTCTCTGATCTTGGCAAAACTGAGACAACCAAGTACCTTCAACCCTCTGTAATTTGAAGCCTTCCCAAACAACACTTCATAAGGAACTTTCCAGTCCAACACAGAGCTTGGCATTAAGTTGATCACCTTAGTGGATGTAGTGATGCAATCTCCCCAGAATCTAATTGGTAGATTAGCATGGATCCTCATGGTACGAGCAGTTTCAATCAAGTGACGGTGTTTCCTCTCAACCCTTCCATTATGTGGAGGGACACCAGAAACACTCCTTTGATGAATAATACCCCTTTCAGCAAATAAGGTTTGACATGCTTTCTGTACAAATTCAGATCCATTGTCACTCCTGAATGCCTTAACACTCACCCCAAACGGTGTATGAACATAAGCCAGGAAATTCTTAATGATTCCAAGCACCTGCAGCTTGCTAGCAAACAAATATATCCATACAAACTTGCTATGATCATCAAGAACTGTCAAAAAATACTTTGCAGCTTCCAAGGAATGTGTTTTATAGGGACCCCATACATCTAACTGAACTATATCAAACACATTGGAAGCAACATATGAGCTTCTCTCAAAATGAAATCTATGTTGTTTGGCCAATACACAACTGTCACAAGTAAGGTTCAAACAATTCAAATGTTTGAAATCATCTATAGGTCTAATTTTAGACAAAGAACTATGACCAAGTCTCGCATGAATGAGAGCAAGATCAGCATTGGGAATTTCCCTTATTTTGAAAGCACTACTGTCATTAACTTCTGGACATGAGTAGCATCCACCTCCTGCTCCAAAAGCATCGGCTTGGACAATGTACAATCCTCTAGTACGCAGTCCTTTTCCCACGATCCTTTTAGTGGAAAGGTCATGAAAAATGCAATGATCGGCAGTGAACATTGCCATCAACACATTGTCTTCAAGTAATCTTCCCACAGACAGCAGATTATGCTTAAATGAAGGTACAAGCAACACATTTCTCAGAACAAGATCATCAGAAAATTTAACTGACCCCATTGTATCAACTAACACCACATAATCATCAGGTAATGCTACTTTCATTGGAACAATAAGCTTCTTCATATGATCAAACATCTTAGGATCAAAAAGCATGTGATCAGTAGCACTTGTATCTACTATCCAGAAATTCCTACCAATTTCCTTTTCAATCATTAAGACTCTTGATGGATTGTAATTACTTGAGAAATTTGCAACAACAAAGTAAGCATCACTATCTCCCTGCACCTGCTTCCCTTTCATGATCTTCACCATTTCCTTGCAAACAGCATTCACAAAAGCAGGATCAAACTGAGGAGCGTCATCTATGGGACTCTCACTGCTAGTTTCAGCAACATTTGCAGAAGATTTCCTTTGCTGTTTCCACTGGGCTTCCTTCCTTTTCTCAGGATATCCATAGAGCTTATAGCACTGATTTTTCACATGTCCTTTATTTCCACAGAAATCACATTTGGGAAAACCGTACAACTTGTAACATGTATCCTTCACATGTCCTTTGTTGCCATAGTAATCACACTTCTTGAAATCCTCCTTGCCTTTTTTGGCATCTGAATCCTTTTTCCAATTAGTCATCCCTTGTCTGTTAGCATTCAAAGCAATGCTATCTTCAAAGAAAACTATAGATTCTTGCAAAATTCGTCTATTTTTTAGCTATTGTGGGGCCAATAGTTTTCATTTCCCATCTCATGGAAACCCGAAACCCGATCTATTCGTTCGTAGAACTATTTACTCAATCGCAGACGCCCCTTCTTTCAAAGAGAGGAGGGCGGGTTATTTTAGGGCACTAGAACGAAACCCATTACTAATTCATGATCTGGCATGTACAGAATGAAAACTTCATTCTCGATCCTTTCTTTGAATCAGAAACACCTTTGCCTCCACCACATTGCTCCACTTGTGAAACAAGATAAAATGCTCTATTCATCGTTGGCATACTATCCATCCCCAAGATCTGGTTTCTCACAGCATCATACTCATTGTTTAGAACCATGAGAAATTGCATAAACTTGTTATTAGTATTCATTTCCACCATTTTCTTGATGACCAGACAAATGCACCTATCCATGGCACCACATTGACACTCGGGAACACCCTCAATGCTAAGTATCTCATCCCACAACTTCTTAAGTTTTGCGAAATAATCCCCAACAGAATCAGATCCTTGTTCCATATTCCTAAGAGACTTCCTAAGCTGATACAAGAGAGGTGCGTTAGATTGACCATACCTCTCCACGATTTCTGCCCAGAGCTCTCTCGCAGAACCGGCATAGACGAAGGATTCAGAAATTGAGCTCTCAATTGAATTCAATAGCCATCACCTGACCATGTAATCTTCTCGAATCCAGCGTTGATGAATCGCCGATCCCGCTGCTGGAGCTAGACATGAACCATCAATCAATCCAAGCTTAAACTTCGCACCAAACGCCATCTTCACATTTCGACTCCAACTGAGGAAGTTGAGGCCGTTGAACAAGACCGCAACGAGTTGTGCTCCTGGACTGTCGGAATTTGCAAGCGCCAAAGGATCGTTTGACACCATCGGCGCGCCTGGATCTCCTCCATTGTTCCTCAACACAGATGCATACGAATCCGCCATGTCTAGAAACCTCAAACAATCAAGCGGAAATTGCAGAATCCTTCCGCTCTGATACCATATGAAAACCATAATCGAAGCTCTAGCTATGGAGGAAACACAGAGATGAGAAAGGGGAAAATCTTTATTCTGTGTAAAATTGTAACAACCGAATCAACCTCAACCAACCACGTGTCCTCACTTTCCCGCCAATGCAACTCCCTCTTTGTTGCTGGTGAAGACGATGGAGAGAGGTGAGATTTGATCCTCTGTGTTCAGTTGCCCTGTACCCTCACACATGGGACCCCTGAACCTGAGCCTATGGTCTCATATAATTGGATTGGATTGCTAAGATCAAGAATAGGGGAAATCCTTTCTTTAAATGTTACCCGGGTGTATTTTCCTAGTTCCTCTTCCTTACTAGGCTCATCACTCATGTGGAAGATAACCTTAGGGAAATGAGGATAAATATCCAGGCCATTGCAATAACTTCATGCATTATTTTTAATTTCATTTTTCCACACAATGTTTTGTTTTGTTATAATAGTTTTAATTTTTAATGGATCTTTTTAATCATCTTTGCATTTCTTTCATTATGCACGTCATTTAGCGATGATAAAAGCCATATAAAATATTTTAAAAAAAATGGATACTATTAGTCATTTAGTATTAATAAGTTAATAGATGTAGAAATATAAATTATATAATTAATATCTATATATAGTATTTTAATATAAATATATATGAATTATACAATTAGTAGGTCAATGCAAATTGCAGAAAACCACCCTTTAAATATACTCATTTGCCATAAACTACCCCTTAAATTGATATTTCTAGAAAATCACCCTTGAAATAACTTTCGCCGCCATTCAAACACCACCAAAATTATTCCATTTATATCTAGATTAAATTTGATAAGTTATAATTTTCTTCCTCCTTTTATATTATATTTTAATGAAAATTTAACAATTAAAAAAAAGTAAATAATTAAATATGAAATTGAAAAGAGACCATTGACACCATTTTAGGGCTAATGAGGAATTATAGAGCAAATTTTTAGCCACCTTCAAAACCTCTTGTACCACAACTTTTGAACCCACTTCACTATGAAAGTTGTCGTCTCCATCTACATCAAGGTCAAAATACTCAACACCCTCTTCATCTTCACCATCAAGCACTCGAAAAGGTATCAATATTTATCAAAAATAGAGCATTTTCCCATCCCAAAGTATCCTACACGTCCACAATTCATCCTTTAAGAATACCTTCAATCCAAATCGAGTTTATACACTTTCCAAATAACGAATAAAATGGAGGCGACTTCTACCAAATTGCGCTCCCTCCAATAAAATCCCTCCCTTTCCCCTTTCAAATCACTTTCTAATTCCCCATTAGCTTCTACACACATTCTATTTAGGATTAAAAAAAAACATCAATTGTATTATCCCAATTTCATTCTTACTTTAATTATATTGTTAAATTTTCATTAAAATATAATTAAAAAGAGAAGTAAAATTGTAATTTAACAAGTTTAATTTTGGGGTGGTTGAAGTTATTTAAAAACATCAATTTAATAAATGGTTTAGGATAAATTGATATATTTAAAGGGTGGTTTTCTACAATTTAATCCAATTAGTTTTGATATAAATGGGTCGAACCTATTGGTCTATTTGGATTGACCCTTAGTCGAAGCCCAACCGTACGGGCTTAATAGTCGATCGTTCTGGCCCATTTGGACCAATTATCTTGCCCAAATTTGCTCAATCCTCCACTATTAAACCAGACAAATTATGTATCTTATTACTCTTAATTCTTATTCATGAATATCATTAAAAAATACACAATTCTATTTTATTTTATTTTCTTCCCGGGAAATCCACCCATGTACCATCAATGTGACTTGTAGACCACTTGTTAAGATGGTTAAAAGGATTGGGGCCACAACATATATATAGTGCTATCTATTCCTATGTAACCTCTAATCAGTAGTACAAAGATATTGGTAAGAGGAATCACTATATTGTATGGGGTGTTTAATCATCTTAAAGGACTTCAAAGTTCAAATGTACTACGCCCTTACTATGGGAATCTTATTTATTACGTTTTCCATAAAGTAACTCATATCATATGTCATACATACCCATATATACATAACTTAATGTGCCCATATGAAGCACAATCATTTACTCCGTACTCCGTAGTTTGTTTCTTCATTTTTCCTTTTTTGAATAATGGGATATTATTGCATCTTTTATGCCATATAATTAACGTGTGAATATATTGTTTAAACTGTTTTTCTATCATATATCTTAACTCTTGAGGGTATAGGATAATTAAGACCCTAAATTGAAAAAAAAAATCTATAAAAAAGACAAGTAATTCTAAGAATCTAATTTAAAAAAAGGATAAACTAATTACAACTTAAATTATTTTTTTTTCTAAATTTAGGGCCTTATCCTACCCTTGGAACATAGGATAGAAAAATCGTTGTTTAAAAAATGGAAGTACTGGAATGGAATAAAGAATATCGATCGAATACATCAAAGAAATGTACATACGATAATATATTGATGAGATTGTTTTTCTTTTAAATCAATACAATGATTTACATTTGGTTTATGAAAAATACTATTTGTAATAATTTATATTTATAATATGAATTGTTTATTAACGTAAACACCTAAATTAATTAGGTTAAATTTGGTGAATATCCATTTTTCATGTTAAAATTAAGTAAATGTCCACTTTTTTACAAAATTAAATAAATGTCTATTTTTTCCAAAAATATCTCTCCTTCCCCATCCCTAACCCTTCCTCCTTCCCCTTTGACCATTTTTAATTTTAACATTGACTAGTCAACATTGACCATTCCGGTCAACGCCTGCATTTGATGACAATTTTTTGGTGACAGTTGAGTATATTTTTCTGGTGACAGTTAATTGTGACAATTATTTTGGTGACAATTGATTTTTTGTGATATTTTATTTTTTCCGATGACAGTTAGTGGAAAATCTTTTCTAGTGACAATTGATTTTTTTTTTTTTCTTGTGATAATTGTTGGTGACAAAAACAATTGGGTGACAGTTGATTTTCTTCCAGTGATAGTTGCCAGTAACACTTTTCCTCGGTGACAAATGAGGTTTTTCTGCTAATAGATGTTTTCCTGATGACAATTGTTGGTGACAACTATTAATGACAGGGTTGATGACAATATATTATCACCATGATATTGTAACCTTAAAAAAATTGTCACCATAACATTATACATCACCAAGACATTGTCACCATCTACAGAACACTGTTTTCATATTGTTTAATCAATCGTATTGTCATCAACTTATAAAAAACATTGTCACCAACCTATTTTCAGTAATCTATTGACACCAACAATAAAACAGTGTAACCAATCTATTTTCATCAAGCTTTGGTCAATAATATACTGTCACCAATTACAAAATTTTGTCATCAATCTAGTGTCAATCACCTATTTTTAGAAATTAATTGTCACCAACGACAAAACAGTGTCACCGACAAATTGCCACCAACTACAAAGCACTTTCATCAAACTAAAATGTTTACAATGCTAATGTTATCACATTTGTCATCTAATATTAACACATTTTTGTTACAAAACTGAAACCCTAGAACAAGGGGATCTTAGACCCAAGAGGGGCTAAACCTAAGCAGACGGAAATTTGATGTACAGTATAGTTTAGGGTTTAGGGTTTAGGGTCAAGGCCCAAAACCCTAAAATGTGTGTACAATACCAATGTTATCAGATTTGTCATCTAATATTAACACATTTTTGTTACGAAGTTGAAACCCTAGAACTAGGGGAGCATAGACCCTAGAGGGGCTAAACTTGAGCAACCGAATAATTCGATGTACAATACTATAGTGGCATCACATTTATCATCTAATATTGACGCATTTTTGTTACAATAATAACCCTAAGTAGATGAAATTTGATGTAAAGTTTAACTTTGTAATACTTTATTGTCAGACTACAAAATATTGTCACCAACCTATTGTCAACAACTACGAAACACTATCATCAAATTATTTTCACCAACAAGTGAACACTGTCACCAAACATTGTCACAAACCAATTGTCAACAACTACGAAACATTGTCACCAAAATATTGTCACCAACAACTATTGTCTACAACTATGAAACATTGTCATCAAAATATTTTCACCAACTTATTGTCACCAACAAGTGAACACTGTCACCAAACATTGTCACAAACCAATTGTCAACAACTACGAAACATTGTCATCAAATTATTTTTCACCAACTTATTGTCACCAACAAGTGAACACTGTCACCAAACATTGTCACAAACCAATTGTCAACAGCTACGAAACATTGTCATCAAATTATTTTCATCAACTTATTGTCACCAACATGTGAACATTGTCACAAATCAATTGTCACCAACTAAAAAATATTGCCACCAATCTATTATCCCTAAACAACATTATCACCACCGATCATAAAAAATTGGGAATTTGGGAACTGAAAAGGAATTAAAGAAGATTATATCGATTTAGATCGAAAAGAAATTAAACAAGATGATCATCTGTGTGAATCTAGGATCGACATTTGTCCATCTGAAAGTTTCAACCTTTAGCCATGGAACCTCAGTAAGTCCGTTTGAATTTTCCTAAAAAATTGCTCATAATTGGGGTTCCTTTGTGTCCCCCTCTCAAACCTCACTGTCAATCTCCGCGATCCCAACCGATCAAATGCTGATCAACTAGGAGTCTTTCGATTTCAAATCTTACCAGAGTGAGAGATCCAATCTGATCAACAAAGCCCTTGACGCCGCCGTTTCATTCAACCATCCGATAAAGATCCACGACGCCATCCGCTACTCCCTCCTGGCCGGCGACAAGCGGATCCGCCGTATCCTATGTATAGTAGCCTACGAGCTCGTTGAAGGCGGCCACGGCTCCTCCTCCCCGGCTCTGCAGGTCGCCTGGGCGGTTGAGATGATCCACACCATGTCCCTCATTCCACGACGACCTGCCCTGCGTCGACGACAAGGTGTTCGTCGGGGGCAATCGTATTCCACGTCTCAGACTTGATCAGCAATAGCCCGACGATCAACGAGGGGATCCTCGCAGTCGAAACAGCACCTCTACCGACGACGGGAGGACAGGGTGCTGCTGGAGGGGAGGAGGTCGTTGGCGACCAAGGTGGCGACGTTCGTCGTGGCGAAGGACGGGTCGGGGCAGTACGGGACGGTGCAGGCGGCAATAAACGCGACGACGAAGATGAGAAGGACAAAGTCCGTGTGGAAACATATTATCCCTAAATCTGAACCCAAAAAAAATCTATAAAATAATGAGGGTATTGTGGGTATTATGAAAATATTATGAACACTTTTTTAATTGTTAAATGAAAATGGCATTTACCTAATTAAGCCTTCTAAATGGACATTTCACCAAATTTTTCTAATTAATTATCATCTTTATTTGTGATTGAATTTCATGTAATTATATTAGTCTCATTTTCTTCTCTATAACATTATATTTCCTCATTAATTTCTAGTTGACTCCTTATCCATACTGAAATTTGACTTCAATTAAAATACCATAATTAAATATGCTATCCAAAACCATAATTAAATATGTATGGAATAATAAAATCTTTATCATGAGATATAATGAACTAATATAGTTATTCTTAATAACTAAAGATAAAATAATTAAATTGATGACTATAATTAAAGATAAAAAATTTTATCACCGGCAAAAGAAAACGAAGTCATTTCAGCCTTCGACGACATTCGAGTTAAAATTCACCCATTCACCACATCAGACCACATCAGATCATGCACCAATTTCGATAGATTTGCGATCCCCTACTCAGAAGCACGGGAAACCTTTCCGTTTTGAACTGGCTTGGACGACTAAACCAGAGTTCAAAAACCTGGCTCACCAGGCTTGGAGGCTTAATCCTACGGGATCCTACATGTTTAAACTCGTTAAAAAAAACAAGCCTACTAAAAGACCTAGCAAAGCGTTGGCATAAACGCACTTTTAACAATATGCATAAACAAATCTTCGACACAGATGAACAACTTCCGCAGTTACAACAAAAGCTACTCGTTAATCCTAATCAGGACCTAAGTAACAGACATAAGAGATTGCTCAACAAAAGGAAACGAATGCTTGATTTCCAGCGTCGCTATTGGAGCCAACGAGCCAAGGTTAAACATATCAAATTAAATGACACAAACTCCAGTTACTTCCATCGTATAGCTTCGGCTAAACAGGGCAGGAAGATCGTAAAAGTCCTTACAACGGAATCAGGTCTCGTTCTGTCATACCATAACTTAATCAGAAATGAATTTGTAGATAGCTTCTCCAAAAGGTTGAGATCGTCCTATAACCATCACATCCCATGTGATGAGGATCTCCTTGTCATTGACTGCGAGATTTCTGATCAGTATAACCAGATGCTAACCGCGCCCATTACCAACGATGATATTAAGACTGCACTCTTTTCGATTGGTGCTGATAAGGCGTCAGGCCCGGACGGCATGCCAGTAGGTTTCTACCAGACTTACTGGGACATAGTCGGTCCTTCAATTATAAAAGCGGTTAAAGCATTCTTTTCAAGCGGGAGGATGTTGCGTCAAATTAACCACACGTTTATAACCCTAATCCAGAAAATCGACAATCCGCAAACAGTCAGTCACTTTAGGCCGATCAGCCTCTACTCTACTGTTTACAAAATTATCTCCAAGATCTTAACAGCTAGACTGTCGATAGTGTTCGACTCACTCATTCACCCTTTACAAAGTGCGTTTACTAAAGGTCGGTCGATCCAAGACAATATTCTCATTGCTCACGAGATTTTTCACTCGTTCCGATTAACTAAAGCAAAGGTCGGTTATATGGCGATCAAGCTAGATATGGAAAAGGCCTGCGACCGTATTGAATGGCCTTTTCTTTTCGCTACGCTCAAAAAGTTCGGTTTCGACTCAAAATTTGTCCACTGGATAAAGGAGTGTGTCCAGACTGTTTCATACTCAGTTCTTATTAATGATGAACCATCGACAGTTTTCGTTCCAACGAGAGGACTCCGATATGGAGACCCCCTTTCTCCTTTCCTTTTTATCCTCACAACAAAGGTTCTGTCCAGAACGTTACAGAGACAGTCCAACATCTCAAAGAACTTAGGCTTCACTTTCGGGGGAGGAGGGGTTAAGATTCCTTTCCTTGCCTTTGCTGACGATATCATGCTTTTCGGAAAAGCCAGCCAGTCAACATGTTTTGAACTTTCAGAGACTATTCAGCGATTTTGTCTCATCTCTTTTCAAAAGTTAACCTACATAAGTCAAGTTTTCAAGTTTCTCCTAACACTACGGCCACAACCATACAGACAGTTACGAACGCACTGGGTATCTCCCAGTCAAATAATCTAGAAAAATTTCTAGGTTGTCCAATTATCAATGGTAGTGTCAACAGAGACACCTTTGCGGAGATCATACTCAAAACTAAGCAACAACTTTCAAAGTGGAAAGCCTTCCTCTATTTCTGCAGAGGGCAAAAAAGTCCTAATCAAAGCAAATCTCTCAGCACAGCCGTTGTTCCTCATGCAAGCTTTCCTTTTGCCCTCGTTAATACTGCACGAGCTAGATAAGATCTACAAGCAATTTTTATGGAACAAAGATGCACATAGTACTCCTCTGATTAGCTGGGACAAGATTTGCACAGATACCCTTACCGGGGGGTTGGACATTTACAAGGCTGAAACGGTGAATATATCATTACAAATGAAATTATTGTGGAAACTAATTGCTGAACCGGACAACATCTGGGTGAAAGTAATAACAGGCAAATATCTAAAAGGAACCCCAGTTCTGCGTTACCAACACAAGGTCAATACCTCATGGCAGTGGGCCAAACTGAACTCTATTACCAATCTCTTCAAAACTGGCCTTCGCTGGTCAATCGGTGACGGAAATACGACTCATTTCTGGACGGACATTTGGGTCACTCAACAACCATTCACTAAATTGTGTCTTCATTCGCTCCCGGAATGGGTGCTGAATTGGAAGGTTAACAGATTTATTAACGACAATAACTCCTGGAACGTCACAAAACTTGATGCGGACCTTAGTGGATTACTACTGGTGGATATCATCTCCAAAATTAAAACTACCCCTCTTCCGACAAATCTTTTTCCTGACAGACTTTTCTGGGGATCCAGTAAAGATGGCTGGTTCTCCACTTCATCAGCAACAAAGCTAATTCCAAATCACGGGGGTGATCAGAACTTTGGTTGCAGCTGGATATGGAATCTGAACATTCCCTATAGGATAAGGCATTTCCTTTGGAAGATTGCCCGCAATGGTCTACCAACTATTGAGAGACTACAACAGGCCCATGCTTCAGTGCCCTCCGGGTGCAGCTTCTGTGGATGCACTGTCGAATCTACATTTCATATTTTAATTCAATGCCCAACTACGATCGCTCTAACCAAAGCTCTCCATATCAACCATATATCCATTAAGTGTTGGTATCGATATAGACACCAAACCAAATCTTCTTCTTAACAACATCTACACCAAAGTCGGCACTAAGGCTTTCACAAAACTCGTCTTTGCTTGGTGGAGTATTTGGTACTTTCGAAACCAAGTGGTTTTCCAACAAATTAATAATGCCCCTGTGAAGGCTATAACCATTTTCTGCAATTCTACTTACCACACATGGAATGCCTGAGTTGACGACTCAGAAACGAATGGTACATCCCATTCTCGGAACAAGACGGGTGGTACCGCACCAGGCTCGAGATCAACAAACCAAACCGCTTCAAAGGCCGATAAATGGGAAAAACCACCTACGGGATACTACAAACTGAATTTCGATGGCTCGTACTGCCAGCCAGGGGAAGGAACCTTCGACTTCGTGATCCGGGATCATATGGGAAATATACAGTCCCTTGGGGGGGGGTCCCTGTAATAATGGCTCCGTTGTGTTCGATGAGGCTATGGGCCTTCGGATGGGGGTCGCCAAGGCTAAATCCATGGGAATGAATAACCTCTGATCGAAGGAGGTTGCTTGGTCGTCATAAAGGCTCTTCTGGGGGACTGGTCTTGCCCCTGGAGTATCGAGCTGTTGATGGCTGATACGACTGTCGATTTATATACTTTCTCTCATGTTGATATTCGTCATATTTTTAGGGATTCCAATGTTGCGGCTGACAGGATTGCACGTCTGCCCTACACTGTCCCTACCGATGATAGCTACACTGATGATCTAAAACTCTGTGTTCTCGTCCGTTCGGACGCGCTAGGGAAAAAGTCGGGTCGCCGACGGTTTGCCTAATCTTTACCTGCTTCCAAAAAAAGACATAAGATAAAAAAAAAGGAAACAAAGGAGGCTGCTGCTATCGAAAGAGAACTCTTTCTACCAAAAAAAAAATTAATTACAAAGTAATGGAGGAGATTTCATCCTGAAATAAGGGATGGTTAAGACTTAAGATCAAATGAAAAAAGGTAAATATAAATGACAATTGCTTCAAAAAAGAAGAAGTGGAAACTATGAAAAAAAATGTCGACATATGTGAACACTCGTGCTCATTCTACGGACATGTTTTGAGTCATATATATATTCAGAAAAAAATACCTCCTTCCTAATGTGTCAGTTTCTTCCTAATATGTCATATGTCCATGGACCATGTCAACCGTGTCCTATATATATGCATCATTAAATACAAGACGTTTACTTATGGTGCTAAGGTGGCTTTGTGGGGGTAGAGTAAGGGGTGATAAGAAGGTTTCGGGTTCGATTTTTATCGGGTTTAAGTCGGTTAGCGTAAACGGGTTTATCTAATATGTGAATCCTGTGCGCAGCCGGGCAGGTTGTATCGGTGTTCGGGATTTACCACTGAAGATGGGTTCCTCGTCATAAAAAAAATGACCTTTATTTTTGTGCATGTATTTTTTTATAGTATAATACTTATTATCTTAATTAAAAAATTTAATATTTTATATAGTAGTTTTTAGCTGCTCAAAATATATAAAAAAAAAAGTAAAATATCTTATATTTATGATCGAATGGAGTATTATTTTTTAACATTGGTATAATTAATTAATTAGTTAGCTAGGTCACAACCAAAGGCGGATCCTCTTTAGGGTCAAAGGTGGCAGTCGCCTCCCAATTAAAAATAAATTTTAACATACATATTATTTTCGTTGATAGCTTCGTTTTGATATATTATAAGCTCAAATCCAATATTTGAGCAAAAAGTTATAAACATTTCAATTTTCATGACCGAAGTATATATGTAAATTATTTCTTACATCATTTACCAAACTGATATGCTTTATTGTAATTATCATTTGTTAAACTTCATGTCTTAATAATATAATTATACCTGAAAACTTTAAATTAGGAGGTTATATTGAAATATTTGAAAACAATGAAATAATGCATGCACGATTTTATGTTTTTATGTTTATTGCATATCCATGATAAATCAGAGGCGGATCCTCTTTAGGGCCAGAGGTGGCAGTCGCCCCCGCAGTCAAAAACAAAATTTAACATACATATTTCTCTCGTTGATAGCTTCGATTTGATATATTATAAGCTCAAATCCGATATCTGAGCAAAAAGTTATAAGCATTTCCACTTTCAGGACTGAACGTACATCTGTAAATTATTTCTTACATTATTTACCAAACTGGTATACTTTATCGTAATTATAATTTGTTAAACATCATGCCTAAATAATATAATTATACCAAAAAATTAAAATTATGAGGTTATATTGAAATATTTGAAAACAATGAAATAAAGCATGCACGATTTATATTTTTATTCTAGTTACATATTCTGATGATTTTTCGGAAAAGAAAAATTAGAATTCATTTTACATGAAAAAAATTTTATGGTAATTTTCTGCCCCCTCAATCAACAGTCTCAGACTCCCAGGATCCGCCACTGCCGTAAATTATAGTACCTTTCACATAACCACCCATAAAAACTTAAATTACAGTAAACCACCCATAAATTTGACTTTTTTTTTCATAAGACCACCCACACATTAAACCTCTATTTGTTTAGTTTAAAATGACTAAAATACTCCTAATTCAAGCTTATTTGTTTTGTGTTTTGTAAAGGAAAGATGTTGCATGTATATAGTGTTTGGATTCCAGTTGTATTATGTTTATAATTCAAAATAGACAAGGTCATCTTTGGTAAACAAAAATTTTAAGGTAAATTAATTAAGGGTGTGTTTGAATTCCATACTTTATTAATTATATATAATGTAATAGTTTTATCCCAATGTAACGTATGTGATTATTTGGTTAAATTAATATTTTACCTCAGTTTTTATGAAATTTTTAGTTATACAACCAACTGCTCACATGCATAAATCGAGGTACTCCAACCAGTATACATCTAAATTGGATTTGCAACGTGAAGAGTCGAGACTTGCAATAACTCCTAACAGTAACCTCTCCTTCAAATGTTGAATAAGATAGGGATAAACTCTAAAATAAAACAAGATTATTGCTTTTAAAGAAGGGTAAAGTTGACTCATATCTTAAATTACAAACCATATCATTTAAAGAAAATAAGCTAAGCTTATACATATCATTTGACAAATTAGCTGAACATGAATAATTTTATTATAATTTATCATTTTTTAAAAAGGTAAAAGTAAAAATGGATTATTTAACAAATAGAAAGTCTTATGAAAACAATTCATTGCATTAAATACAAATAAGCTTAATCAAGGGTATTTTAATATTTTTAAACAAAATAAATAGAGGTTTAATGGGTGGGTAGTCTTATGAAAAGATAACTAACTTATGGATAGTTTATTGTAATTTAAGTTTTTATGGATGATTATGTAAAAAGTATCATAATTTACGGGTAATTATGTGTAATTTACCCAAAAATTGATGGTAATTCTCCGCCTCCTTAATTGACGGTTTCAGAATTGGCCATGATCACAACTTGGCAACTCGTGGCCGCCTCGTACCGTCGTACGTGGGTCTATCATCTATGGAGGGTAAGGCTGTTACAACCATAGTTAGATGGAGGGTCAGTAGGTAATCATAGTTAGTTGGTGGGATAGATCATAGATGTGTATATATAATACGTAGTATATTAGACCTTTTATTCTTGTATGTGATTAATTTGAAGTAATACAACAGAAAATTCTCCACAAATAAACTCTCTGTTCGGTGCAAACATGGAGGAGCTAGAAATTCTAGACCTGAAGAAAGAAACTTAGGCTAACCTCATATGAGATTTCGTATCAGAGCCTTCAAGTATTCGATCGATCGACGAAATTGCATAACGTACAAAATTGTATAATCTGTTTTTAATTACCCGGCCATGTTTGTGCATCTATATACACGTATATTCTTTTGGAAAAGCTGTTGCAACCCAAATAAAAAAAGATCCATCTGATTTGCCACTTGAATGTGAGTAGTAAGAAGGTCAAAATGCATTAAATTCATGTCAACTCGTCTCTCTTTTCGAATAAAATATCAAAAAAAGGAAATAACTTGGGTGGTGATACAACCTTGGTTGACACCTCTCAAATTTTCGCCTTAACCGAAAAAAAAAGAGTGGGGCCCGGGCTGGGGCCGGGGCATGGGCGGGTAGCTAGGTTAAAAGGCAGAAGGTATGGGTAATGGGGGGCAGTGAGAGGGTGAAGTGATGTGGCAGTGAAATGAGTCGGGCACAAGAAATGCACGCACCACTAGTGGGTTTGCTTTAACTGCTCACACTCCACCCTTTGCCCGACACGCGGCCCTTTCCTTAATAAAGCCTGACCACCCTTCTTCTGTCCACTTTCACCAACCCACCGGGCTTTTCCCCATCGCCCGCCCGTCCCCACTCCTTTTACTTTCTTTTTCCCTTTTTTTTTTTATATAACGGAAACAAGTCGGACTATTCAAGCTTAGGCTACCAGCCTACCACCTTCTCCAAAATTCCCCACCATGAAAAAGTAAGGTAAATATTTTTTAAATTATTTTTAGTTCAACCCTAATAGTTTCTCATTTTTAAAATTTA
The DNA here is from genome assembly GCA_963922045.1 of Persicaria maculosa. NCBI lineage: Eukaryota > Viridiplantae > Streptophyta > Magnoliopsida > Caryophyllales > Polygonaceae > Persicaria > Persicaria maculosa. The sequence continues at coordinate 20,744,308 of OY998252.1, read as the reverse complement.
GAGAATATTACAAATTTAAAAAAACTTCTCTGTTTTTTTATTTTTTTTTGCTTTCTCAGTTTGAAGAATAAAATAAAGAATCTATTAGATTAAAAAATGCTTTAAATTTTTTCAAGATCTCTAAAATGGAGAATTTGTTGAAGATGTTATAGTCTACCATATTAACAAAGCAACAACAAACTCAGTATCTCCCATTCAGAGCAGGGTCTGGAGAGTCGAGATATACCCGCCCTTGTCCCGACTAGGTCGAGAGGGTGTTTCCGAGTGACCTAAGACCGGACATCAAAGGAAAGAGGAAAACCACATCACTAGAAACTGGAAATTAAGATGATAAAACGCAAAAAGAGACAAAGATGAAAAGATGGGAATGATGCACGCAAGGAAAGTTGAGATAGAAAGGGAAAGCATGAGCAAGAAACGTTGCCCTCGGCTAGCGTTCGTCAACTCGAATAGCACTCCTTCGGCCACCGAATCATGTCGCGTGTCATTAGAGGAGTGTTATCCGAGTTGACGAACGCTAGTAGGGTTTATTGATTGTGGATTGTTTTTGTCTTTATTTTTACCAAGACGGTTTATTCATCCGACGCTTCTTGCGCACTCTTTATTTATCAGATTTGTGTTCGATATTGCAAATTTTTACTTGTTAAAAAAATATTAGGATGAACTGACGTCTAACTCCTCATGGTTGCATGTGTATTAATATTCAAAATTACTATATACAGTATATATATTCAAGTAATCCTGGATCACACTTTTGTCCCATACTACGCAGCATTAAAAAAGTTGTTTGCATGTGTATTAATATTCAATAATCAATAATTACCTTCCTCAAAAGTGAGTGTATCAGTGTATGTATATTAAATAATACTGTAAAGAGTATAGCACATGCAAAAGTTGACAACTAGTCCACTCCTAGACCAGATGCCGGCCTGAAAAAGTACTGAATTACATTTGAGGAGATTATATATATATATATATATATATATATATATATATATATAGGGTGTTTTTAAATACACCGCAAATTCACTTTTAAAAATGCACGTTGTTTTCGACGTGCAAGCTACCATCACTAATTAACACTTTTTAACAATTAATTAACCTACTTTAACCCTGCACGACGTGCAGGGTTTGTGGTGTATATAGCGAAGGCGTATACATACGAAAAGGTTTCAAGTGGCTACCTACCCGGGATTCGAATTACGAATATTTGGGTACTATTTGTAAGTTTTTTTTTTGGTTAAACCATTTTAAAATGATTTTAATTAATTAATTAAGTACGAGTCTTTTATCAATCGAGAGGATCTTTGTGAATGAGGTTTTTAAGATCCGGATGGTTTTGGATATGGGTCTTGTCAACATGGTGGCTACGGTATGTAACTATATTGTCTTCACGGAACACATAAGAAATGTGAATTGTCTGAAAAGATCCTAGGTGAATAAGGGAGTCATAGATGATTATCACAATTTATCATGAACATTTCCATACTATTTTGAGGAAATTGAGTGAGATCATCTGTCTGACTGCAAAATGAGTCACGAGATACTATAAAACTCTATGTCGATTTTAATATTATACTCCCTCCGTCCAAAAATACATTGCCTTTTAGACTCGTGCACGCGAATTAAGGAACCTATTTTACCTCTTAATTTTCCACATCATTAGTACTCCCTCATCATTATTTTAACAAAGTAAAAAGATAGAGATTGGAAGTTAAAAGAGTTTTCTTTAATTTTCCAAGAGTTTTCTTTATTTTAACAAAGTAAAAAAAAATGTACTTTAGAGGTAATAATTACTACCTATACATCTAAAAGTCCATGTATTTCCGACAAAACTTCGAGGCCTAAAAGGCCATCTATTCTTGGACGGAGGGAGTATATAAGGAAGATATGATATAGTGATTTCAAATTATGCCTTTGAAGCTTATATTTTGATTAATCAAGTTCTAATCTTTTATAATCCCTTCCATCATTCGTGTGAAATCGATCAAATGAATAAAGTGCAAGTAAATATTAATGCGAGAAAATATTGTTAATTTAGATCCGATAAAGAAGATAACCAATTTCCCCACAGAACTTGTTTATATATAATTTCACATGATCTCCATCCAATCCATAAGGAACAAATGCAGGCTAGGGTTTGGATTTTGGGTTTGGGAATGTCATTGCAATGTAGACATGCATATGTGGTCAATTGTCAGATTTACATTTAACTCACCCAACGTAACAGTGAGTCACTGTTGAGATTCCTGGTCCCTATTTTCACTCTCACAAAACCCATTTTTTGCATTCCTTTTTTGACAGATAACCGGGGAATCCGGCTTCGATCATACTCACGGACTAAGACAAATCTCTAGAGTAGTCCATATTTTACCTTGATGCTTACAAATCGTTCACCATGTATGTATTGTCCCATTGACAATGAAAATCAAACAAACAAACAAACAACCTCTCTTAAATTTCAGATTCTGAGTATTCAACAATGGCATTCAATAGCCCAGTGAAATTGAGATAAGATCTCCTATAACCCTCTGTACCCCCTATTTTAATGAATTTACTAATTGGATTTACAAACAATGATTTTAGTGTTTGAATCGACAATTAAGAGAAAGAGAAAGAATCCCCAATAAAAATAACTACTCAATTTAGAAGATTTTGCAACCCACCAAAAGAGTGAAATTTGAGGAGAAAGTGCAATTTTCCTTAATTTTCCCCTTACCTTTCTTCTTCAAAAAAACCCAGTTACCAAATAGACTTTAACCTTTCCTGGTAACCCGGTTGAGCAACCATGGAATGGTTAGATATTCAAACTATTTTTTTTTTATTTTAAATTGTGAAAATACACAAATACTATGCGACAAGGACAGTCGCCATTGGTATTTTTGTTTATAAATGCCCGGATGAAGCCAGATTCGGCACAGTAACCAGAGGGAGCAGTAGTAGTGTTAGTGCGCCACCAACCCACCGCTTGTCAAGCTCTCAAAACACCCAACTGACTCCCTCTCTCAGCCACCTGCATTACTAAAATTCCAGGGCTTTTTCTTCCTATCTATATCCAAATTCAACAAAAAAGCTCTCATCTTTTCAATTTTTTAGGTATATCATTCATTGTTTTATGATCATTATCTCAATTGGGTAATCTGATTTTGATCAACAACCGATGGTTAACATGGTCTCTTTGTCTAACTTTGCCTTTTCAGGTCTGAATTGGGTTTCATTGTTAACAATGGAGGGGTACTTGGAACTCATCAATGCGGTATTCTGTCTAGTGTTGTTGACATGGGGGCTGTTGGATTGGGTGAAACAAAGAAGGAACACGGAGAATTTGGATGATGGATTAACATATCAAAACCCCCATTTCCTAGTCAAGATTGCTCCTTTTTGCAGTTTCACAATCACTATTTTATATCTGGGGTTTGGGGTTTATGAGTTCTGGGATTCCCAAACCCTCTCAAATAAATCCATCCTCTCATCATTGACATGGGCTTTGGCCACTTCAGTTGCTGCATACTCAAGGAAAAAGTGGCCCTTGGTTCTTGTTCTGTGGTGGGTATATTCCACATTACTTTATTTAACTATGGTTGGCACTTACTCCATTAAACTTTTCACATCCATTGATTTTCACACTCCCTTGCCTAAACCATCTCTTGTTGATGTCCTTAGTAGCCCATTATCAGTTCTTCTGTGTTTGAGTTCCCTACCTTTGAGGAGGTCATATGTAAACCATGATCTTAGGCAACCATTGCTTGAAGAGGATAGATCAGAATCTCACTGCTTTAATAAAGCTGGTTTTTTAAGCCAAATTACCTTTTCATGGCTTAACAATCTTTTCAAAATTGGTAGACTACAGAGATTTGATTTGCAGCACATACCTTCAATTTCTCAATCTGAGACTGCAGAAGTTGCTTCATGTCTTCTTGAAGAGTCCCTCAGAAGACAAAAAGTGAAGATAAACAATCTTTCTTTGACAAAGGCTTTGTTCTATTCTGTTTGGAAATCATTGGCTGTAAATGCCATCTTTGCAGGTAATTTTTTTTTTTTCCCTCTCATTGATTGTAAATTTGCACATAGCTAGATTAATTTGGGCTTTAACTGTTTAGAAAGATTTCAAGAATTTGTTTGGGTGATCTCTCTTAGGGGCAAATACAAGTGCATCCTATATGGGTCCCTTGTTAATCACCAGCTTTGTCAATTACCTATCAAACAAGGAGGAGGATTCGAGCTATAATTATGGACTTGTTTTAGCATCCCTCTTTTTCGTGGCGAAGTCAGTTGAGTCCTTATCCGAGAGACAGTGGTACTTTGGTTCTAGCCGAATCGGCATCAGGATTAGAGCAGCTCTGATTGTCTTAGCTTACAAGAAGTCCCTTTCCATCAAATTTGCAGGGTCTGGAAATGGGAAGATAATCAATCTGATCAATGTAGATGCTGAGAGGATTGGCGATTTTTGTTACTTTATCCACCGGGTTTGGTTGCTGCCTCTTCAGGTCTTCTTGGCGCTTGTCATTCTGTACAAGAATCTCGGTGCAGCTCCTTCGGCTGCAGCTCTTTTAGCTACAGTTTTGGTGATGGTATGCAACATGCCACTAGCCAATAAGCAAAAAGTGTTGCATTCTAGGATCATGGAAGCCAAGGATGCCAGGATGAAAGCTACATCAGAGACCCTTAAGAGCATGAGAGTCCTAAAGTTGCATTCCTGGGAGAACACTTTCTTAAAGAAGCTGGTCGGGTTGAGAGAAACCGAGAGGGGCTGGTTGAGCAAGTATCTCTACACATGTTCTGCAGTTGCATTCTTGTTTTGGGCGTCGCCCACGTTGGTTTCAGTTGTGACCTTTGGTGTCTGCATTTTGGTTAAGACACCATTGACAGCCAGCACTGTTCTTTCAGCTTTGGCAACATTTAGGATACTCCAGGAGCCCATATCCAACCTTCCAGATCTTATATCTATGATTGCTCAAACAAAGGTTTCGGTTGATCGCATACAAAGCTTCATTAAAGATGAAGATCAGAAGAAATTGATATCCTATCACAAGTTTAAAGGATCAACCGCTGTGATTGATATAGTGGCCGGAGAATACGCCTGGGAACGGAGCAATAATGTCATTACGCCTACAATCAGGATAACTGAGAGGTTAAAGATCATGAAAGGCGACAAAGTCGCTATCTGTGGTTCCGTTGGTTCAGGGAAATCTAGCTTGCTTTGTGGCATACTTAGCGAGATTCCCAGGATTTCCGGCTTGGAGATTAAGGTCTTAGGGAAAAAAGCTTATGTCCCACAAAGTGCTTGGATCCAAACAGGTACTGTTAGGGAAAACATACTGTTTGGAAAGGCAATGAACAAGGGCTTTTATGAGGAGGTTTTGGAAGGTTGTGCCCTGGATAAAGATGTAGAGATGTGGGCCAATGGAGATTTATGTGTTATTGGTGAGAGAGGGCTGAACTTAAGTGGAGGGCAAAAGCAAAGGATTCAACTGGCAAGGGCTGTTTACAGTGATTCAGATGTATATATCCTTGATGACCCCTTCAGTGCAGTGGACGCTCACACCGGTGCTCACTTGTTCAAGGCAAGTGATTCAGAGAATTTTTTTGCTTATATGTTGTGTTTTTGATGAAGTTAGTTTATAAAGGATTGTTGTCCATTAATGCAGAGATGTCTTATGCAACTTTTATCGCAAAAGACCGTTATATATGTCACTCATCAGCTCGAGTCTTTAGATGCTGCAGATCTTATTCTGGTATGTCACAAAAATGTTCATTGCTATGATTTAAGCTTTAACTGATATATTTCCATGTAATGTCTTTAGCTTGTAATGTTTTTTCATATAGGTCATGAAAGATGGTAGGATTGTTCAATCAGGAAAATACGAAGATTTAATCATGGATGTCGATGGTGAACTGGTAACACTGATGGCTGCCCACCGAAAATCATTAGCTCAGGTGAACACACACCAAGAACACAAACTGCTGGGCAAAAGATCAAAACAGAAGATCCAATCCGAAGTTATAGAAGAAAAATTTCAGTTCTTCATCAATGAGAACAAGTTGTTACCTCCTTCTGTGGACAACGAAGAAGAAAGTGGCCGTGTGAACAGGCATGTCTATTGGGCATTCGTGACGATGGCATATGGAGGAGCTCTAGTGCCCTTCATCCTTCTCTGTCAGATCCTCTTCCAGGGGCTTCAAATTGGAAGCAGTTATTGGATTGCATGGGCAACGGAAGTTGAAGACCGCGTGACTAGATTGCAGTTGATCGGTATCTTTGTTCTTCTTTCTGGTGGTAGTTCCTTTTTCATCTTGGGGAGGACTGTTTTCCTCGCTAAAATCGCCATTAAGACTGCTCAGAGGCTATATCTAGGCATGATTGAATCCGTCTTCCGAGCACCAATATCCTTTTTTGATGCCACTCCATCTAGTAGAATACTCAGCAGGGTATCAATGCAGCTCCATCTCCTCTCCATTACCATTTTCTTAGGTCTTTTATAGCAATTCAATCACCTGATGTTTCATCATTTGCTGCTTGCAGTCTTCGACAGACCAAAGTACAGTGGACACCGACATCCCTTACAGATTAGCTGGATTGGCATTTGCTCTTATTCAGCTATTAGGTGTGATTGTTCTCATGTCCCAAGTGGCCTGGCAAGTTTTCCCGCTTTTCATCGTCATCATCGGAATCTCCTTGTGGTATCAGGCAAGATAACTTACTATTCCAAACCTTTCTGAATTCTGAGCACTTCTGATTGCTCTAGCTAAAGTAGATTGAAATGCGTTTGCAGGCTTACTATATAACTACTGCCAGGGAGCTAGCGCGAATGGTGGGAATCAGGAAAGCTCCGATCTTGCACCATTTCTCTGAAACCATCACAGGTGTAGCAACGGTCCGTTGCTTCAATCAAGAACATAGATTTTTCATGAAGATTCTTAGCTTGCTTGATGACTATTCTCGTGTCGCTTTCCATAACTCTGCTACCATGGAGTGGCTATCTGTTAGGATTAACTTCCTCTTCAACCTCGTCTTCTTCATTGTTCTCGCAATCCTGGTGACCTTACCAAGATCTGCCATTGACCCAAGTAAGCCGCTTGATCCGACCTAAAACATACGATTCAAAACATGTTTTAAGTGTGCTTAAGATTTGTCTAATCGGTTTGGATGTCCATCACAGGCATGGCGGGTTTGGCTGCGACATACGGCTTAAATTTGAATGTTCTTCAGGCCTGGGTGATATGGAACCTTTGCAATGTGGAGAACAAAATGATCTCAGTAGAGAGGATTCTTCAGTTTACAAGCATTCCAAGTGAGGCTCCTCTCGTGATCGATGACTGCAGGCCCGAACCCAACTGGCCAAGCCAAGGGTCCATTGTGTTTGACAACTTACATGTCCAGTACTCGCCTGCTCTTCCCATGGTACTGAAAGGTATAACCTGCAACGTGCCTGGCGAGAAGAAAGTCGGGGTTGTGGGCCGAACAGGAAGTGGGAAGTCCACTCTGATTCAAGCCCTTTTCCGGGTTGTAGAGCCTTCATTGGGACAGATCCTCATCGATGGCGTGGATATTTGTCGTATGGGCCTGCAAGATCTAAGGTCTAGATTGAGTATTATTCCCCAAGATCCTACATTGTTCCAGGATACCCTGAGAGCCAATCTTGATCCCCTTCAAGAACACCATGATGACGAGATTTGGCGGGTATTTACTTATCTTGGCATATATGATACTCATTCCAATGTGTGATCATTCCACACAGTATACTTAATCCTGTTTAAACCTTTCGAATGCAGGTCTTGGAAAAGTGTCGCTTGGCCGAGATTGTGAAGCATGATCAAAGATTGCTTGATGCTCCAGGTATGAAACAGCATTCTAAACAATTAATATTCTTTATCCGATCCTAGAATCCCGATCCTAGTACCGTTTGGTGGTGAATGCTTCTGTAGTGGCGGAAGACGGGGAGAATTGGAGCCTAGGGCAAAGGCAGCTGGTTTGCCTAGCAAGAGTTCTCCTTCAGAGGAGAAGGATCCTAGTGCTGGATGAAGCGACAGCTTCTGTCGACATGGTGACTGACAACGTAATCCAGAAGGCCATCAGGATGGAGACAAGCGGGTGCACCGTCATCACCGTGGCCCACAGGATCCCAACTGTGATCGACAACGACCTTGTCTTGGTTCTCGACGAAGGTACGTACGCCAGGCCTTCAAATGCTGCTGCAGTAGTGTATTTTCATTACGGATCTAGTGACGCTCTTAACCGAGATTCGGGTTTTGTCTTACGAATGCAGGCAAGATCTTGGAGTATGATTCGCCTTCGGAGTTGCTAAGAGACAGTTCCTCGGCGTTCTCGAAGCTAGTGATGGAGTATCTAAAAAGATCCGACAAGAGGTAGTTAGTTGCCTTGGAGGCCTCTTGAGGCCGTTAACAGCAAAAACTAGTTCTCTAATCCATTGTTTTATTGTACATATAGAAAGGTTGAAACTTGCAAGTGTAGGTAAGCTGCTTGCTGATTTAACTTTCCAGTGGAAAATCACTTGGTGTAAAAATTAGCTTTTTCACAAATTACTTAATTCTAATTTGCAAGTTATTCATGGCCTTAATCTAGCGTGTGATTGTGTGATTGGGGCTACCGTCGTGTTCTTATGGAAATCGATTCGCAACCAGTCTTATAGATAAAAGGCGGCAGACTCGCTTGCCAATTTTGCTTTCTCGTTGGATATTGGTTTGCTTGTTTGGGATACTACTGTATATCCCTTAGGGGTCCTTGGTTTGGAGTTTTTCAAGGGGAATGTTTATTTTCTCGACTGTCCAGAACATTACAGAAAGCCAATCTTCTGAAATTAGACACAAAATTTGAACTGTCCACTGCCTCTAACGGTGTGGTTCGGTGGTTCCAAAGTCTGGATTTGGCGCTTGAAGAGGATGGGTTTGATGAGCCATGAGGAGTTGGGCAACCAAACTGTGTAACGTGGCAGCAAACACACCACACACCTGACACCACACAATATGGAGTACACAACAAATGAACAAAGGTCCCATCTTGACAATGACGAGTCCTCACCACTCACTCCTCATGTTTCTGTTTATCTCCTCTCTTCTTTACCTTTCACCTCACCTGCATTCTCCTCTCCATATCCCGCCACGAGAGAGAAATGGTGGAGCTTGAAGCGGAGAAAAGGCACATGGAGTCCAAACAAGATTCCGATACGGGCCATGGTTGGGTGGACGTCAACCCTAAGCCCAGTAAAGGACTGGCCTCCAAGGCCATCGATTGGATTGAGAAGGTGATTGTCAAGCTCATGTACGATTCCTCCACCACTCAGCACTTTCTCGCCGGCAATTTCGCCCCCGCTGCCGATGAGACTCCTCCTTTCATCGACTTGCCCGTCCAAGGTTACCTTCCGGTGAGTTTGTTCGTTTTATGTGGCGATTGTTAGGGCTTCTGATTGCTTATTGGGACGCTTCTCGAATGGTTTTGAGTACATTGCCACTGATTGGTGTCGTCCGACCCCGTTTTCCGGGAGCGAGAGGAATTTGTGGAAAGTGGATGGATAATCGATTTCCATGGGACATGAAATTGTCGAGTGTGCGATTTTGTGGTGGTTCTCACTGCGAATTTTGAACTTGGGTTATCCCACATTAATAGGGTAGATGCTAAAATTGCTTGTTACTTCTTAAAACAACTAGTTAACTAGATGTTGGGGGTATTGATAAGTCATACTCCGTATGTGATTATAAAGGAGAGAAACCTAGTAGAATGTGCAGACATTAAACTGATTCAATGAGCTAAGACTAAATACTTACATGGCAGGAGTGCTTGAATGGAGAGTTTGTGAGGGTAGGTCCGAATCCAAAGTTTGCTCCTGTGGCCGGATATCATTGGTATGCATTTCCTTTATTTACACTTCGTGCTTAGTTGCTTCATATTGGCTCGATGTCTTCTTTTGCCTATTCTTACTACTCTTATGATCCTAAAATATTTTATTGCTATATTGTAGGTTTGATGGAGATGGGTACGTTATCTTTTCTTTAACACTCTTGTGTTGCAACTTTGAGGCAATGTGAACGGAAGTAATATCTTTGCTTATACTTAATGTTGTAGACTCACATTCCTCAAAATGTCTTGATCTTTAGCTTATAACTTATAAAACTTAAAGTCATCATATGTTGATTGAGTTGAATGTATTGTGCCAAAATGACATATTAGAAATAGAAATTTAAACAATACCCATGATAGTTGAAAAAATTGCAAGCAACTTGCAAGTGTAGTACCAGACTCGGCTGTGTCCTCCTTCCTACTGAAATACTCTACAATGCTTTTTCCTTCACTAACCTACATTTGAGCATACAAACTTGCATCTTTTTCATCTCTGATATGCATGCTTCTTGGAAAATAGTCTCTTGATAAAATTCTAGGCTCTTAGTATATTGCAAATGTTATAGCTTATCCTGACTTGCATCTTTCGTTTTCCATTCAGCATGATACATGGATTGCGCATTAAAGATGGAAAAGCAACGTATGTCTCCCGTTATGTAAGAACATCTAAGCTAAAACAAGAAGAGTTCTTTGGAGAATCCAAATTTATGAAGGTATGCATTAAGGGGAAAAAGTCTTGTCTATCAATTTTTATTTATTTATTTACAGGAGTGATTGCCATTTTGTTATTCTTTGTGAAACTATGCACTTAGTAGTTAGTATTATCTGTGGGCATCAAACGATCCTTGATGTGAAAACCTAAATACATGAAGCTTCTTTTTAGGTTTTGTTTAATAGTTGTATGGTTGAATAATTTATTTATCAAAGCTCAGTTTACCATTGGTATAAAACATGGCACATAACGACAAATTCGTAATTTACAAAATCCATTTCCATTAAGGTTCCTTTGTCACGTGTGCATGGTCAAATAGGTATGTTTTCCCACACAATTACAATTTACATCCCAAATTTATCAAACTTATTTTGATTCAGTTGATCTAATAATTTCTTATCTACTTATTTTGCACTTGAACCAATGAAATTTATATGAGAATGTATAAATAGTCATGTTGAAGACAAGTTTGGGGGTAAATTGTAACTTTGGTGTGAAGTCCTAGTTGATGATCAAAACCTTTTTTTTATACCTTAATGCCTTAGATGATCGAGCAAAAGTACCTTAATGGCAGAACAAAATTTTAAAATACCAACTTGATGTTTGGTGTCATTTTTTTATTATTAATTTGGTAATTTGGCCAAACAGAGTTATTTTTCAAAGCAGTCATTACAAAGGCATTAGATGATGCTAAAATTAATATATCTTCTTCATGATATTGCAGCTTGGAGATCTCAAAGGATTCTATGGTTTATTTATGGTGTACATCAACATGCTGAGACACAAACTGAAAGTACTGGATGACACTTACGGACATGGGACAGGTTATTTGGACTTCACTTTTTGACAATGTTACACCATCTTTCATATGTGATATTGTGGAATTAATTGAAATATCAATCAGTCAATTAATTTATACTGCTACATTTTTTAAGAGAATAGAGTCATTAATTTTTTTTTTGTTAAAGAATAAAGTCATTAATAAAACTGCATGAATGGGAGAAGAGCATATTATAAAAGATTCTTTCTCTTGTTGCATTGCTTGGCACTACAAAAAATTTGAAACATCATAAATCATAATGTACTTTATAGGCTATAGTTTTAGATCAATTATTGATGACATGGTGATTGATGTACATGTGTCTAAAACCCTCTTAACCACCAATCAAATGAGGTAGGTCTTGATGTATCCTACTTTGAGACCCAGGTTAGTTTGCTATCCCATTCAGCTATGATATCTTAATGCTTTCTCATTCTTCTCCAGCTAATACAGCTCTTGTATATCACCACGGGAAACTGTTGGCGCTTCAGGAAGGAGACAAACCTTGTAAGTGTTAATATCTTGTTTTGATTTGAAGTTGTAGTCTTGTAGATAGGATTGTTTTGTGCGGACAATCAATACCCCTGAGGCCCTGACTATATTTATATAATGCTACATCATGATTGAAAACTCATGATGTCCTAGTTTTTCTTCGAGTGATGGTACCATGTGAAAATATCATGGGCCTCTTTTGATGAATAACTTGATTGGCGCAGTTGAATAGGATAACAAATAAATTTGTTTAAAGTTTACATGGAAAGACAAATGGGATGCAAACATAGGTATAGAATCCAAATCTTGAATAGTTGTGTTAATCATGTCATTGATTTGCTCGGCCACACTGCAAAGAAGGCCCTGTGCTGAGAGCCCTACCTAGGCCCTTCGATTCTTGACTCAATATCGCGCCCAATTTCCAAATAATCTGATAAGAGGGAGGACCTGTTATCTTGCTTTATCTATCCGAGAGTCATGGAAGAAGGGCATACATGGTCACTAAAGGCGCTGAAATGGCGTGATGAATTTGGGGCAACCATACATGGTCACTAAAGGTGCGAAAATGGGGTGTTGAATTTGGGGCAACCTTCAAGGGAAGGTTCTGTCACATGCCAAATGGCAGGGCTAGGTACAAAAGAGGCCAGGTTTTGCAGGAGAGGATATTGTGAGTTAACGGTCTGGGAAAGTTCATGCGGAGGAGTGTCGAGCAAGGTACCTAGGTGGCGTCGCATTGAGAAGTACCAAGTGAAGGTACTGACCCAAAGGTGTGCTGATCCAAAGGGTGAGGCCATATCAAGGACTGTTGGTCTCAATCTAAGGCTTGCATTGTCAAGTGTATGACTTTCCTATTCTTTTATTGTAGTCCTTTTTCATGAGTCACAGGCTTGTCTTGAATTCTTCCTGACGTTAATTTGATTGTGGCTTATTGAAGTCCTATCACTTAGCGTTTCCTAGTTTTATGTAGGTGTGTGTAGAAACGGGAAACAAGATTTAGTAGGTATGTCCATCCGGTACCTGGAATTAACACCTTAAATGTTATGGTTTTCAAATATAACAGTTCCATCAATTCTTGCCATTATTGGTCCCAAGGTATCCTTTATAACATGTTTCTTTGATGATTATACATGGGATCTTTGTGGTAAAGGTATTTCTTAATGAACTTTTTCTTTTGCTCGTTATCATTTTAATCTTGTTCCTCTTTTTTATTCAGATGCACTTAGAGTCCTAGAAGATGGAGACTTGCAGACTCTTGGCCTCTTAGACTATGATAAGAGATTGTCACATACCTTCACAGCTCATCCAAAAGTTGATCCAGTCACAGGTAATAGTAGATGTTACTTTAGATGATACAATGCTTATTGGATGTTTTTTTCCCTGCTAATAAAATTGTAAATTCAGGTGAGATGTTTGCTTTTGGGTATGATCAAAAACCTCCATATGTCACTTATCGAGTCATTTCGAAGGATGGTCTCATGCACGATCCTGTGCCAATTACGATTCCTGCATCTATCATGATGCATGACTTTGCGATAACTGAGAATTATGCAATTTTCATGGACCTTCCTCTGTACTTCAAACCAGAGGTAGCACCCCTTTGTATTTTATGTTGCTTTATTGCACTGTAAAAAGGAAAATCTTGAATGATCTGTTAATCTAACTGATAATTAATCTGATCCCGCATTACAAGTATCTCTTATCTTGACTATTGGTACTAAAAAATTTCTGGATTTTTTCTGGATGCAGGATATGGTTAAAAAGAAGAAAATTGCTTACACATTTGATCCGACAAAGAAAGCTCGTTTTGGGATCCTTCCACGCTATGCAAAGAATGAGCTCTTATTGAAGTGGTTCGAGCTTCCAAATTGTTTTATATTCCACAACGGTGTGTCCTTTTTCCTTTATATTCGTAACAGGGATACTCATGTGAGTAGGAGATATGCAATATCAATGCCATTACACTCATCTATTCAGGTTTCAGCAGGCTTAATGACGGCAAACTTGTTTAATTTAATGACATCAAACTTGAACGTTTTTTGCAAATTACCATACATTGAGAAATAGCAAGTAAACATTTTTCCTGTAATCTTTTGATGATCTTTGTGATTTTTTTTTAATAGCAAATGCGTGGGAAGAAGGAGATGAAGTCGTGTTGATTACTTGCCGCCTTGAGAATCCGGATTTGGACATGGACAGTAGATCTGTGGACGGAAAGCTTCAAGGCTTTTCAAATGACCTGTAAGAAATTCTTATCTTCATGGAATTGAAATATTTAGTTGTCTTCTGAGGTATTTCTTGTCATAATTACACTTTGTTTTTGGTTTATTAGGTATGAGATGAGATTTAACATGAAAACTGGTCTTGCCTCTCAAAGAAGACTTTCAGCAGGTGATGGTGATGTAGATTTTCCAAGGATAAATGAGAACTACACTGGCAGGTATCCTTCTTGATTCATATCATATCTTATTACTTTATTTGTTTTTATTTATTGTTCATTCTCACCTTGTACTCAATCCCGTTCCATTTCAGTAGATGTTAGAACCCTACATAAATTTCCAATTTACAGGAAACAACGATATGTATACGGAACTATCCTGGACAACATTGCAAAGATTACCGCGATTGTAAAGTTTGATCTACATGCTGAACCTGATCTTTCTAAAACAAAGCTTGAAGTTGGAGGCAATGTTCAAGGATTATTCAGTCTCGGGCCCGGAAGATTTGGTTCTGAGGCTGTTTTTATTCCTCGCGAACCCGGTACCATGTCTGAAGAAGATGATGGATATCTGATCTTCTTTTCACATGATGAAACTACTGGGTACTATTTCTCTTCTTAGATTGTCTGCACTCCCAAATATCTCAAGTATCATGTGTCTAAACAAATACATTGTTTATGTTTCTTTGGCTTTGCTTATTCTCCTATGCAAATATACATTCTTAGTTGAGCTTGAATGCGAAAGTGGACAACACTTGCAAGCATTGTCTTCTATTTACATGATCCAGTTTTTATGCAAAACCTGAACTTCAACAACCGTTTACTCAACGCACCTAAAGTTCATATCTTTATATGCAGAAAATCATTCGTGAATGTGATCGATGCAAAAACAATGTCAGCTGATCCAGTTGCAGTTGTCGAGTTACCACACAGGGTTCCTTATGGCTTTCATGCATTCTTTGTTACAGAGGTCAGTTCCATTGTTTTTTTGCACCTTACATTTGCAGCATTAATTACATCACACCTACTATTGAACATTACTCATGTAAACCCCCAATGGTGCAGATTAATCAGTACATTGTCCTGTGTCTCCTGCTGAATGATTGTTTGCTTGAATTGAAAACTAATTAAAATACCTTACGATTACGGTTTGCAGGATCAACTGAAAGAGCAAGCACTCCCATGAAGGGGACAAGATATCATACAATATACTATGTAATTGCCAAACAGTTCAGAGAGGGGAGTATATAGACAAGTCAAGAAATCTCTCTTATGATTTCAGGTATACTACTTATGTTCCATCACCTTTGTCGTCTCAGCTCAGTCCTGTACAATCAAACACTAGACTCCTTGTGATCACACACTCAAAATGGACAAAGATGTGATTCATAATTTGTTTGTAACATATAACTTATCAAAGGCAGTGCTTCTACGTTTTCTTCCCACCCTTCTCCCTTCTCGTTTGACAATTTTAGTGACATTTGTTCTTGTTGATAATAGATTATTTTTCCGATGACAGTCTTGACATTTATTTTCGCTGTCTTGTCCAGATCGGTTCTCCGATTTTCATTTGCTTGCCCCAACTTGGGGGTGGGATTCCATGGGATTGCGTTCCACTTCACTTGTTTTGCCCTGCCTTTGGCCTTCCTACCACTTGGTATGTCAAGCCCGTGTAGTTCCTTGGTGCGGAAATCCCTGATAGCGACCCCTCCATCCTTCTCCTTACCCGCCATTGTCAAACATTACCTTGCCGCAACGGCTAAACCCTTGGGCAGTTGGGCGGATGTGATTGCATTTTATACGCCTTGTCCCTTATGTCAAGAAGTACAACTCCTAACATGCTGCAACGACTTCCATAGTTGCGGCAGCAAATGCACCTTCTCGCGGCTGTGACAACCTCCTATACACGCCTGCATCCGCCCTGGTGTGACTGGTTCCTCCGCGCCAGCGACAACTCTGTATGGATGCGAATTGTGATTGACACCTTGCCGCTGTCACGACTCCTATGTCGTTGCAGCGACTGATCGAAGCTCCCCGTCGTTGCGACTCCCAACTCGCGCTTGCGAACGGACACTCCCATGCCCGCGACGGACTCCCAGCTTCTACTCGCGCCCACGATTGCCAGTGCGGCCTAATGCATATTTTATAGTCATGTTTTGTCCGTACTTGGGGTTTGCAATCTCGGGTAGGATCCATTGTCGGTTCCCCTAGTTAAGTCCTCGGGCCTAACTAGGGGTGACCCCTCCTTTAAATTTCCGCACTAGTATGTAAAAATATGATTCTCAATCTATTATAAACTTCGGATGTGTTTGCGATTACCACCCTTGGCGGGTTTATAATAAATATACTTGTAGATCAAAAACCTACAAAACTAACATTCTCATCTAATTGTCAAATGGTAAGCTTATAAGATCAACGTAATGGTTGCTAGCAATGACCCTTTCATCGGGCACTCAGTTTGTCTCAAAACTTTGTTGCTAAATTTTCCTTTTTTAATTTTGCCAAATTGTGAGAAATAGCCTTAACATCAGTTCAGTTGTGGAAAATGTCCTCAAATTGGGATTAATTGCTGCAATGTAGAGAGGAGTTCAGCCAAATTTGATCAGCCTGTTAGTTTGGAGTTTTTCAAGGGGAATTTTTTTTTTTTTGATTGTCCACTTGTCCAGACTCCAGAACATTACAGAAAGCCATTTTTCTAAAATTACACATAAAAACTTTGAATTGTCCACTGCCTCTAAGAAGGTCCCAAAGTGTGAATTTGGTGCTGAGGGAGCTAATGGCCAACACATTTTCATTATTAAAGATTTCTTAGTTCTTATACCCAAATGCCCTTATTTTATTTAAAAACATTTATGCTCCTGAACTGCGGGGGAAATTTTTTTTAAAAAAAGTATTCAGACTTATAAAATTAATCGATAACCTTATTACATGATTCCTGTATTAATAAATGAAAAATACACTGATAAATAAAAAAAGAATGAGAAAAACACCAATGCATTCGGGACCATGATGAAACTATCTAAATTCGCCCACAGGAAAAACAAAAAAGTGATCAATTTCTCTTCCTTGAATTCATCCACCGAAAAACAAAAAGACAGTTTTGTTGTAAATGTAACTTCCAGAAACTAGCGGGTCAATGGGTCTCAACCGCAGTCACCAATTTCAAACTTTGGAATTTTTATTTATTTTGTAAATAACTTTTTCTCCAAGAATACAATGAAAAATTCAAAACGGTCTGTTTTGAGTGTTTCTCTTTAAATACCCAGAATCAATCCTCCCCATTTTGCTCATAGCTCAAATCAAATCTCATTTCCCTTTCTCATATAAATTACTCTTTTCACATATTCATCTGTTCTCAAAGAAGTCATGGGTAATCAATCTGTTCATCTTTTCTTCCTCTTGTTTTGGATCCTAAATTTCATTATATATAAAAAAAGGTCTGATTTTTCTTGGAGTTTTTCCCTCATGGATTGTCTTTGTTTTCTTGCTTTTCAACAGCCTCTGACAAGAAGATCAAGATTGGCATCAATGGTATAGTATTCTCCTTAATTCCTCTGTTGCCAAATTATTAACAACTGGTTTTTGCTGATCATTTAAACAAAAAAAAAAACCTTTTCTTTTTTCCCCTCTTTCAGGATTTGGTAGAATTGGTCGTTTGGTTGCAAGGGTTGCTCTTCTGAGGAGTGATATTGAATTGGTTGCTATCAATGACCCTTTCATCAGCACTGAGTACATGGTTTGTCTCAAATTGGGATTAATTGCTGCAATTTGCACCTTTTTTTTTTCACAACACATAGAAAGGAGAAAAATTCACTGAAATTTGAGTTGAATTGGGTATTGTGCAGACTTACATGTTCAAGTATGATAGTGTACATGGACAATGGAAGCATCATGATGTGAGGGTTAAGGATGATAAAACCCTTCTCTTTGGAGAAAAAGCTGTTTCTGTCTTTGGATTTAGGTATAAACCCTCAAAAACCCTAAACACTTTAGTTTTTCATCAATTGCTTGAATATTTGATTTACTTGACTATTTCTGAAGATTCCATCCTCTTTGCAATTGATTAGGAACCCGGAAGAGATCCCATGGGGTGAGGTTGGTGCTGAATTTGTTGTTGAATCCACTGGAGTGTTCACTGATAAGGCAAAAGCTGCTGCCCACTTGAAGGTATATTATATATACTCTTCTTAATCCAAAAGCATCTACTGTCATAGGAGTTTTTGTACAATGCTGATCAGTTTGATTGAATCATTTACAAAAAAATCAGGGTGGTGCAAAGAAAGTGGTGATCTCTGCACCAAGTAAAGATGCACCCATGTTTGTTATGGGTGTCAATGAGAAAGACTACAAGCCGGAACTCGACATCGTCTCCAACGCTAGCTGCACCACAAACTGTCTTGCCCCTCTTGCCAAGGTCATCAATGACCGATTTGGCATCGTCGAGGGCCTTATGACCACTGTACATGCCACTACTGGTAATTTCATGCCCTCTTTTGAGTCTTTGTTATGCCAAAAATTCAGCTTATAGTTCAGATGTTGTCTGTACAAAGTTTGTTAGTAGCTTATTAAGGGCGTGTTTGGTATACCGCGGACTGAGATTCTCAACTTTAACACATGAGCTCATACCACCTTCAATTCTTCAAACATCAATCATGCCAAATTGTTGAATCATTTACAAGTATATATATAGATAAGCAATGTTATATTCTTCGACACGGGTGTCTAATCCTGCAAATTGTAAAACAGCTACACAGAAGACGGTTGATGGGCCATCAAACAAGGATTGGAGGGGCGGAAGGGCCGCCTCCACCAACATTATCCCGAGCAGCACCGGGGCTGCAAAGGTCTGCTCTTAACAACCTTTCATTCAGTTTCATAAGTATTTGACGATTCGGATGGATTCTTGACAGTACCTTCCTTTTGTTGCTCTTGTGGTTGGGATAGGCTGTTGGTAAGGTGCTTCCGGCTTTGAATGGCAAGCTAACCGGAATGTCCTTCCGTGTACCTATTGTGGATGTCTCTGTTGTTGATCTCACTGTCAGGCTCGAAAAGGCAGCCACCTATGATGAAATCAAAGCTGCTATCAAGTAAGCATTTTCATTCATACTTTTCATGATCTGATCTTGTCTGCTTGATCTCAATTTCGGGTTTCATTGTATGTGTGATCAAATAGAGAGGAGTCCGAAACCAATCTGAAGGGCATCCTGGGTTATACTGAAGCAGATGTTGTATCTAGCGACTTTGTAGGCGACAGCAGGTACTGCTTTCAATCACTCTTGGTTGTTTTTGCTGCATTAAAAGGTGTAGCTCTCTGCCTTCGTTTGCTGATTATGTTTTCGGGTCTCATAGGTCAAGCATCTTCGATGCCAAGGCTGGAATTGCTCTGAATGGCAATTTCGTCAAGCTGGTTTCGTGGTACGACAATGAATGGGGCTACAGGTAACTTAAAATCTCCAAACAAGTATCCACATTGAGTTCTTAAGCTTATGCATAGCTGAACCTTTAATATCAGTTTGATCTTACAAATGTCGTTTCTGTACGATGAATTGGGCAGTTCTCGCGTGATAGACTTGATCCTGCACATAGCTTCCGTGCAAGAGTGATTCCAATACGACGCTGCTGGATTGAGGGCTATGTCTGTAACAACACTTGTGCTATATTTTCAAGTCGTTTGCTTTTGAAGTTCCTTTCGAAATCTGTGTTCGGAAACTGGTGAATAAAACCGAGTCTCTAGTTAACAATGCTTTTGGTGATCTTGTAAAATTTGAAGTTTCTTTCGATTTTTCGAAATATGTGTTCGGAAACTGGTGAATAAAATTGAGTTTTTAGTTAACAAATGTTGTAATTTTACAACTGCATCTCAAACACAATGCCAAAATAAACCTTCTTGTGTTAACTTCTAGTGTTCATTGTTTGGTGCAAGATCACAGAAGCTTGCTCTCTAATAGCTGAACAAATTCAATATCTAGTTAGTATATGGGTCGGATCCGTTGTGTAAATAGGTCAGGCCCAACAGTTTCCATATTATTGGGCCGAAGCCCAAATCATACAAATTTGGCCTCTAGATCTAACACATAATCAAATACTTCAATAATCAATAATTACTTACCAAAATCTCCAATGTTGCCTTGAATTACTAAAAAATCGAATATCCTTATTAGGTTTAAACCAACTTTAAATTTAATAAATTAGTTTAATGCATTTCTGGAGCGTTGAAACCGCGTCGATATAAATGTGGTACCTTAAAACCCTAATTTATCTTCAAATTCCGGTGCTTACTTTCACATCGATTCGTATGTGCACAATTTATCTAACAACACCCTTAGTCAAATTCAATGTTCACCGACAAATGTGAAAAAGGCAAAAGGCATATTGGATTCCTTTAACATTGGCTTTTAACTGTTGTTAATGCAACTATCACATGATCTGTACATTGACAAAAATTCCTTGAGCAAAATAATTTATTAACTCACCCGATCCTAAAAAAGAAGCAATAAAAGGTTAAAAACAACCATGTCACACCAAAATAAAAAGGTGAAAAGGATGATAGATTGGAGACATTGGGGACTGTGAAAGAAAATCTATTTAACTTGGGCAATCGCATATGGGCCACTGTCACCCATGTGCTTTAGCCTTTAGAGTTCCGACTTTGGATTAATTCTCAGAATTTGCCCTCTTCTTCATTGAATTTTGTAAATTTACCACCGGAAATTATGGAATATAACCCCAACTATAAGAATAACCACCTAAAATAGCCTGAACTTTCAAATGACGCAAAAGCTCCCAACCATGAGATATTTAGCAAAAAATAGCCCTAGCATAGCAACACTTCGTCGTGGTTGTGTTTCAACACTTTCCTCAAATGTGGCTATTCACCATAAAATATTTAAATTTTTTACTCTTTTTTTTTAATAAGGTAAGAATTCGAGGGTCAGACAAACCTGACACCTCGAGTGGTCGACAGAGTCGGCAGACGGCAAACCGTCAAACATATAACCTAAATAGAAGGTGCAATACAAAAGATGGTAAGCAAACAGATCCAAGCTAACAAACGAACATAACCCTAATACATTGGGGACAGCATAGACTACAACCCGACGCCAAGCGCCACCTAACAATGACACTGTTGGTCAGCGGTACATTAGGAGTCCCTGTGGGCAGTGAAGACGAAATTTCCGAATCACGGAGTCACTTCGATACACACTGTCTTGACCCCAGCCAGACCCAACACCGGGCATCAGAGCCCCAACTAAGACTAGGAATGCCACGAGCACCCAGAGACGCCACCAAGAACCACCCTAGTAAAACGTACCTGAAAGACTTTCGAAATTTTATTGAGACCCTTACGGGATTTTGATCAAGCCCTTTCGAAATTTATTTCAATTTTTAACATATTTTAAAGGGTTGAAAACTATATAAAATTGTAACTTTTTATTTTTTTCCTAAAACTTTTTAGTTACTTACTAATATATACTCCCAACTCAGAAATTTAGTATTAATTTTTGGAAAACACTAGAAATTTAATATTTTACCTAATTTTTAACTCATGTTAGTATATTTTAGATGGAAAGGAGGAATAAATTCCCAACTCAGATAAGTTTATGTAAAAAAACAAAACAAAACAAAATCTTTACACTTTACTACTTTAGATGGTGGGAGGGTATAATGCACCCTAAGAAATTTAATAATACACCGAATAGGAAGTTGGAAGTTCATATCACGTGTGACAATTCTATGATGGTTGATTTGATATGCCCTCATAATTAAGATGCTTTCTTACTATGCATTTCATCTCTTTTGAGTTTTGACCATTAAATTTGGTCAGTAATCTCAACATCTGCATCTGCATCTGCTTCCCCTTAAACATAACTGTGAATCTGCATTACCCATTTGGTGGAAGTGGATTCATGATGATGATTGATGAATAAATATTCTTTTTGGACTGAAATAGCAAATCTTACATGTATAATGTTGATGTTACTTTGCCTTGTTTGGGCCACTATGTATATAAATACTGTCTTTTTTAGACTATATGCTAATAAATCTATTTTATAAATGACTAAAATAATTAATATTTAAATATTATTTTTCAATATGAATTTTTAACCCAATCTATAAATTTTTTGTCTTTAATTAATGTGAGTGTATTTGACATTTCAATTAATAGTCCAATTAAAGTTTTGACATACCAAACATAACTGGAGTTTTCCATCTTTATAAAATGTTACTAGTCTCTCAACATTTCTTATCTTCCATCATCCCTAAACAAAAACAAAATCCTTATCTTTACACCACAAACATTGTGAAACTGCCTCTTCCAAATCCAAGGGATATCCCTCCATCTTGTTAAGCTTGTTGGAAGCACTGAAACTCCAAACCCTCAAAAGAAAGAGTTGATTTGTGAGCTGCAAGAAATTGGGGGAAATGGTACCAAACTTCCCATTGAAGTGGGAGAGCACAGGGGAGCAATGGTGGTATGCATCCCCAATAGACTGTGCAGCAGCCAATGGGCACTATGACCTGGTCAGGGAGCTGCTCTACATAGACACCAACCTCCTCATCAAGCTCACCTCCCTGCGCCGGATCAGGCGCCTCGAGACCGTCTGGGACGACCATGATCAGTTCAACAATGTGGCCAAGCACAGGGCCTATGTTGCCAGGACCCTTCTGCTGGAATGTGAGTCATCCCTCATCAGGGCTGGCTATGGTGGGTGGCTCCTCTACACTGCAGCCTCAGCTGGTGATGTGGCCTTTCTCCAGGAGCTGCTGGAGAGGGACCCTTTGCTGGTTTTCGGAGAGGGCGAGTATGGGATCACTGATGTGCTCTATGCAGCTGCAAGGAGCAGGTCCACTCAGCCCTTCAAGCTTCTCATGGAGTTTGCATTGGGTATGGGGAGGAGGGGGTTTCAGGAGGGTCATCAGCCCTGTGATGGGTTTAGATGGGAGATCATCAATAGGGCTGTCCATTGTGCTGCTAGAGGTGGGAGTTTGGAGGTGTTGATGGAGGTTTTGGTTGCTGGTGGCCCTCCTGTTTTGGCTTATAGAGATGCTCAGGGCTCCACCATCTTGCATTCTGCAGCAGGAAGAGGCCAAGCTGAGGTCAGTCCTTGTGTTTTGGCTTCAATTGATTGTAATTAGAAGCTGATTTTAACATCTTGAACACGTACTTGAGACTGAATTTCTGAACATTGATGGTTTAGGTAGTGAAGGAACTCATTGCTTCATACAACATCATCGACGCCACTGATCATCAAGGCAACACAGCACTTCACATTGCAGCCTACAGAGGGTTCTTGCCTGTTGTGGAGGTCTTAGTTGCCGCGTCTCCTTCATTAGTGTTGTTGACGAACAAGGAAGGAAACACTTTGCTCCACATGGCAGTGGCCGGGTTTCAAGCCCCTGGATTTCATAGACTGGATCAGCAGCTTGAGCTTATGAGACAGCTAGTTGGCGGTGAGATCATCAACATACAAGGCATTGTCAATTGTAGGAATAAACAAGGAAGAACCGCGCTTCACTTGGCTGTGGATGAGAGCTTACAATCCGACGTGGTTGAGCTTCTCATCACCGTTCCTTTGATTGAGCTGAATATCAAGGATGCCGATGGAATGACCCCAATGGCCTTGCTTAAGCGACATCCTCAGAGTGGATCGTCTAAGCTTCTGATCAGGCAGATGGTTGCCGCTGGTGGAACTGTGTCTTGTCGAGAGGATCACGCAGCAAGAGGTGTGCTTTCAGACTTTGGGGTCCATCTCAAGCTGCAGAGTGGTGTTGGGAGCAGCCCGGGAGCTTCATTCAGAGTACCCGATTCAGAGATATTCTTATACGCAGGAAATGAGGACAAGGATGATGACTGGGAAGCTAGCTGTTCCAATGGCGAGAGCACGCGCAATAGCGCATACTCGGGTGAAGTCTTAAGCCAAGGCAAGAGTGGCACCAAGAGGCTCAATAAGTCTAGGAGTTCGGCTGCAGTCCGCTTGAAGGTGCTCCTCCAGTGGCCGAAGAGGAAAGACAAGGCAAGCAGCGATGCATCCGAATTGAACACGTTAACCAGGAGTTTGGATGAGACTCCTACCCCACTCCGACACAGATACTCAACGAACTCTTCGCTTCTGAACAACAAGAGGGTGATTCCTACGAAACCCGAGTTTCCAAGCCCCTCTGCTAAGAAGAAGTTCACAGCAAGCCTAATGCAGGGTGTTCTCCTTCAGCAGCCAATCCCGAGACTGATCAGCTCATCAGCACATTCTCCTTCTAGCCCATTTTCGAGGTCATCCATGTCCTCCCCCGCTTCAGTAGATAAGACAAAGGGCGTCAACATGATAGATACGTGCTCAAGTGAAAGGTCCTGCAATGACAGTGGCGAATCGAAGTCATTGAAGCGTAGCCAAAGCCCTGTCAACAAGAAGTCGATGAACCACTACTTGTGCTTCGGAGCGCAAGACTTGGTTCTGGAGGATTCAATCGGCTACAGACACAGACGGCCACCTGGGCATTTCCAAAGGAACTCACTCTTTTGATGAGAATGCACAGTTTGTATCATTATGTGTGACTTCCTAGCCTTCTGTTGGCTTGGGCATTCGAGTTCTCAACTCATAACTTGAAACTACTTGACACCTAAATGGCTAAATGAGTTGATTTTTGAAAGCTACTTGATTCATATCCAGTCTACCTCGACTGATTTACATCTTTGTAAGCAATAGAGTGTGAAACATAGACAATGTAGGGAAAAGAGTGCATTGATTCATCAACTATTAATCAAAATGACATTAATCTTTACACATATTATGAAAAAATAAACAGGCAAAAACTGCAACAGCAGCAACCAGAGCAAATGAATCAAAAGGTTCTTGTGTATTTCCATTCCATGAGACAAATTTTTTTATTCAACAACGTGTAAAAGCTAAAAGGGCGCAAAGAAAACCAGTCAAGCTTTGGCAATCTTGATACCTCCAACAGCTAAACTAAAATTTCTGGTACCCCTACCTGAAGTTGGATAAAAGGGGAATTTTTTTTTTTTTTGAAAGGGTACAGGATGGCATCTAGTATAGCATTCCACTCATATGTACAAGAGCAAGTACAGGCATGAACAAAAAAGATCGAAACCTGGCAATTCTTCAAGTTACTAAGGCTCTGAAGTCGGGTTCGTGAACACCACTGTCTGCCCAAGCACAAAAAGCACCAATGACAGTTCAATGAAGAAAATTGTGCTTATGAGCCCTCGATCAACTGTCCATCCGAAGATGGTAATCCCTCCTGGGTTATTCTGCAGGTACATAACTGCATTTGCCACTACGGTAGGTTAGGAATATTAACAATATCAATATTCTGAAAGTAACAACTGAGGGGAATGAGCATATTTAAGGAATCCTTGGAGACAACCAATCAAATAGAAAAGATCTTGGATTTCTTACCAAAAGATTCTCTCTTGTGATACGAGGACGCGAGAGTTACCAGATGATTGTTTGTGAGCATTGAGGGATAGTCTAGTGACTCCAGGTCACTTTCGGAGTAATTGATGGGCAGTGATACTCTATGGTTAGAATTGGAAGCATCTACACTACTCGGACTGCTCATGAGCCTTATTTCGGAGGAGCTGTTTGTCAATAAAGCATGCCATTTGCTGGCCACAGAAGAAATGGCTTGGGCCCTGTGGGAGATTTTCGTGGCAGCATGTAAGCAGAGAATTATCCCCACTACTTGAACAACTGAAGTCACCTGAAACTCAACACATGATCAGACGAACTTGTTAAGAAGCGGAAAATTCAAACACTTTTGGAGGAATGTATTGCAGAGTGCAGATTGAAAGTTTGATCATATTATAAGCTGATTCATTAGTCTCCAAATTACTCATAGGACATTCTTGTTCTATGCATCAGGAAATGAATGAATGATCAATGGCATCACAAAAGTAAACTTGCGCAATTCAAATGTTGAGTAAAGATTCAGGATATGCCGAGTACTTACTGCAAAGTCCCCACCATTTGAGAAAGTGATGGCTCCACTATACCCCGTTGTTCGTAGGAGAGTTACGAACTGGCTAGCAGTGACAACAAAGAACAGCAACAGGAGATAGATGCGGAACCTATGGCTGATTTTGGACAGATGATGTCTCAAACGAACGTGCTCGTCTAT
Source organism: Persicaria maculosa (assembly GCA_963922045.1). Lineage (NCBI taxonomy): Eukaryota > Viridiplantae > Streptophyta > Magnoliopsida > Caryophyllales > Polygonaceae > Persicaria > Persicaria maculosa. Next base: position 20,718,078 of record OY998252.1, on the reverse strand, counting down.
GAGAACTAGAATATCAGATTCTCTCTCCAAGAGCTTGCCATAATCCTCAAAGTGGATAACCTGAAGATTGCAGACGAGATGGAACAAAATGCAGGCTGCTAGAGAGATCGCGTTCAAGTAAGTGCAGGAGATAACTAAAGCTAACACAATGGCAGCAGACTTCCACCATGACTCGTTTTGTACATCCCACATCCTAACAACCTCGTGTGCAGTCTTTAGGATTATACAAGGCAGAAGCCATAATATGAGCATACGATACGAGTTCTGTAAATGAACAATATGACCAAATACACCTTATAAGTTCAAGAAAGACAAAAGGGGGAAATTAGCACCAAAGGATATAGCCTCCTCCATAAGCCAGAAAACAGAATACACAACGATTCTCCAGCACAATCTCTAGAACAATTAGAGAGTAGAACAATGTGAGAGAGAAGGGAATCAAGCACAAACCCCTCTATAATAATAGAAGACTATTTCGCCTTCTAGGACAACACTATTCAGTATTCAACATGAAACAATACCAACAAATAGCAACTACCTGCTGTTTCAAAGGAAACACCAGTTCCCTAAATCATTCTGAACAACCATAGTTAACTGGCATCCCATTTCCAGGAAAATAAAAAAGCAGCAGCAAAAATCTTCAGGTTTAGCTATTTCTAATCCTCAAATCTATTACCTATATGCAATCAAACACCCTCACTCCCTCAGCCATGTATTATTAAGTTCCAATTCCTTGTTCCAACCCAATACCGGGATTTCAACTTTCAACCAAATACCAATTAAAAAGGAATGCTACAATTCATTCTTAATTTCATATGAACTATGAACATGACAATTTCAAGGCAATGCAGAAAGGACTAAAATAAAACAAAAAGAGGGAATGAGGAGGCAATGGCTCACCAATATCATCTGAATGTACTGGTCCATGAACCGAGACATATGACCCTTATGCCGATCAACAAATAAGAACTTCCGGACTCCATATTTTCTAAGATTGTGTGACAAACAGATCAAGGAAACAGCACCCAAACAAGCCTGTGAAGCCAAGCAATCAAACTCAAAATCCCTAGCCTGAGACTCTTCAGAGGAGTTGTTCAGCTCAAGTACAAGTATCGGCACAGCAACACCCAGAACAAGAAAAGCGACCCAAGATAGGCCAAAGCTCAAGATTGAACTTTGATTAAATCCCAGAAAGCTGAGGTAGAAATCTAGGCGTTGAAGGGCCTTGTCGAGTTGGGTATCCTGATTATCGCCATCAATGTCATTGATCTGGAGTTGGGTGTGTGGGTTTTGGTTCGATTGGAGGAGTGGAGTCTGAAATTGATCAGTGGCGATGGTGGGTTTGCTCTCCTTTTCCATATAACAGCAAAGAGGGAGAAATTAGTTTGTGCCCTAATTTCTCAGAAGGAAGCAGGAAATCGCAACCTCCGTTTGATGATTTCAAAATGGGACCTCAAACTCTCAGACCATCCGTCAGGCAGAACAAAGATAACAATTTTTTTTGCAGGAAAGTTTTCTATTTGTCTAATTTGGGGCGGAAATTGAAATGAGGGTAATATCTAAGTCCTGCAACTCTACAAGTGCAAACCCAAACGAAATTAGGAGGCGAATGGAAGGATTGGAAATATCAAAGGAGTGATGTTGAAGCAAACATATACTGTACATTGGTTTTGTTCATAAATATTGAAAGGTATATTAACGAGAAACTAAACACAGTGTTGGGATACTGGGATTCAGATGTGATCTTTGTATTCGAAGAAAATTTAAAGGAAATATTCAGACACACATACTGTAGTTTTATTGTTTGGAAAAGCTGTTTCCTTTAGAACTTGATTAGTTCATTATTTGCCCCTTTTCCAATTGGGGGCGTACTTTGCATTTTAAGCAACCAGATTATGGCTTTATGTGATGGCGAGGGACACTATTTCAAATAAGACTATCCACAATGGTTTTGTCTATAATGTATACATTTGCACAAGGTGTGTAAAAATACACCTTACTTTTTGATATTTTGCTCCAATGGTCAAATGTGTATTTTTTACACATCATTCAAATACAATTAATTTAAAACAAAAAAAGAAAACAAAAATCATAAAAAACACACCAATAAAATTGTCTTACTTTTTGAAAAAGTTTTTGCACATGAGGGAGGTGATGTGCTCAAATTTGCACATTACATACTCAAATGTGCACATTTGCACACCCCAGAAGCAACCAATGGAGCTCAAAAATGTCAAAAAAATGCACATTTAGACATTTGCACACAACCATTGGAGTTAGTCTAAGGGTTTTAACTTAGGATGTGTTTGGATTCCATTGTATTTTAATTATCATGTAATTATTTTACCTCATTTTATGTAAGTGTTTGTTTTTAAAAATAAAAATCTCGTAAAAATTGGGGTAAAATCATAATTTAACTAAATAATCACATAAGTCTAGATAAAATAATTACATTATAATTAATATATTATGAAATTCAAAAGCACTATAATTTAAACATTTTAAAAATTGTATTAATCAAACAACGTCTTATCATTTTACATTATAAATATAATGCATTTGGAATTCAAACACACCCTAAACCTGAAATGTAATTGGATAGTGGTGACAGGTGAGTATCACCACTATTTTAGATAAATTTAATTTTTCAATTTCAATTAAGTTTACAAGTCATTTTTAAACATAGCCTTGTTTTAAAACATAGCCTTGCTAATATAGAAAGATTAGAAACACACTTTCATTTTTTTTTTTACACTTTCATTAACACAAAGAGTAACAAATCCAAATAAAGACAAAAAAAGGGCCTTTTCAATGGGATCCACTTTGTGAAAGACGTGTTATTTTCAACTAACAAAATATGTTCGACCTTTTCCATTCGGCCTTCGAGTACAAGTAGACCTGTCAAAACACAACCCGACCCGGTCGACCCGATCCGAACGTCCGAAAAAATTTCGACTCGAACCCGGGAATTCTGATCCGGAAATTTTTTTCGACCCGAACCCGAAATACCCGGAAATTTTCTGGGTAATCTGGGTTTCAACCCGGTGACCCGATTGACCCGGTAATTTTGACCCGATTTACCCATTTGACCCGGTGACCCGACTAACCCGATTGATTTATAATTATATATGATTAAATTTTTTTTATGGAGATTTCAATTCATTACATTTTATAATTACAATCACTTGATCTTTCATTTTCAAATCAACTTTTATATTTATTTGTATTGTGTAATACTCCGTCCAATCGATAGTATTTGATTTTTTTAATTTTTCAACTGACTTTTTTAAGAAGATAAAAATTCTAAAAAATATTAAAATATTAAAACAATTCAATGCTTATTACTAAGTGCATGAAATTATTTTTAAAAAAATTATTTGAAAATTTGATATTTGATATATTATTACATTTTATTAAAAATTACGAGAAATAATAAAAAACAAATATTTTAGATCAAATATAGTATATAATTACAAGCACCAGAACTTATGAACAACGTCTTTAACTTTAGAATTTTAAATTTATCGCAAAATTATCAAATCGTGATTTTTTTTTAATTTTAAAAGGAAAAAATTGAACAACCCGAAATCGACCCGAAATGACCCGAAAACCCGGTCAAACCCGTATTACCCGGGACCCGAAAATACCCGAAACCCGTATTACCCGGGACCCGTATTACCCGAGACCCGAAGTAACCCGACCCGAACTCGACCCGAATGACCCGTTTGACAGGTCTAGGTACAAGTTATTTTCATTTTTTATGGTTTAAATTCTTTAATGGTAATTTTGACATTTTGATATATTCTTTTGGCATTATTAAGTCCATAGGAATGATTTGGAGAATATAAAATCAAAGCATCTATAATACAGGGAAAACTAATTAAAATACCCCCCACCTTTAAGGGTATGGTAAAAATCTATCCTCGACTTTTAAATGTAATAAAAATATCCCGACATTTGAAGGTAGTGGTAATATAATACCTTGTGTTTTCTCACGGCTCAAAAATGCTGACAAAACAGCCTACGTGAATTTTTTTTTACAAGACAACATACGTGGAAGCCTTTTTTTTTTACAAATTAGCATTAAAATTGGGTTTTCTTGATCGGTTTACTTTGGAAAAACAATAAAACGATAACAAATTAAACCCGAAAAACGAAATTGATTCAACCAAGCAACTAATCTGGTCAAAATTGATTCAAATTAACACAACACGACTATTCCTAACACCAAACCGACAACAAAACTAAACCAAGAACAACAACAACGAAGAGAGGAAAAAAAAACTTACCCACCCAAATCCATGAACGAATCAAAGGGGAAGAAGATGTGAGAGAGACAGCTCAAGATAGTAGACCACGAGGGAGAGGAAGACTGACATTGAAGAGGAACCATGAGCTACTTGGAAGACCTGAAAGACAATTCATGAGGCGGTCACAGTCCACGAAAGAAGATATGAGGGAGGAAAAGACGTTGGGTATGAAATCGGTCCAACTCTTTATTTTTTTCCTAAGGACATTGTTCAAGAAAACCCTTGTAAAAAATCCGTGTAGGCTGCCTTGTCAGCATTTTTTACTCGAGAAAAAAAATTGTGGTAATATATTACCACTACCCGCAAAGGTCGGGATATTTTTATTACATTTGAAAGTTGAGGATATATTTTTACCATACCCCCAAATATGGAGTATTTTAATTAGTTTTCCCTAAAAAAAACCTAAATATTTTTTTTTGTATTTTTGTTGTTATAATCCGATTCGGTTGAAATTGACAGCTTTATTCAAATATTAAATTGTATGATTGATTTAAAGAGTTCATCATCTCATTTATATCAATATTTAGAGTGAAATGTTTGTATTGCAATTTGCAACACTCAAACATTCATAAAAATTGGGGCTATACTCAAACACTTGTGAAATTCAAGGTAAAATATTACATTACAATTTGATATATTAATAATCCAAACACACCTTAATTACCCCTAACACAATTTTGACTTTCTTGATCATTGTAGTGATTAGTGTAACTGAAGAAGTTAGTATAACGAATTTTTATTTATAAAACAATTATAAAAAAAAAGCAAATATTTTTAGCAAACACTTCCTCAAGCATATTACCAAAAAGTCCCAAACAAAAATACAAGGACGCCTACCGTGGGGCTCGAATATTATATGATTTATTTAAAGAGTTTGCTAAAAAAAAAGCAAAAATAATGGTCTTTTGTATTTTTTTTTTGTTTCTTTTTATAATCTGATTCAGTTGAATTTGACTGTTTTATTCAACTATTATATAATTTATTTAAAGAGTTGGTCATCTCATTTATAAGCGACCCAATATTTAGAGTGAAATATTTGTATTGGTTCACTCAAGCATCCATAAAAATTGGGTTCCTACTCAAACACTTGTGAAATTCAAGGGCGTAATAAAAAAAAAAACTTGAGAAATTCAAGGGCGTAATAAAAAAAAACTTGTGAAATTCAAGGTAAAATAATTACATTACAATTTGAAATATTAATGATCCAAACACGCCCTTAATCATCCCTAATACAAATCTGACTTTCTTGATCAATGTAGTGATTAATGAAACCTTTTTTTTTTTTATAAGGAAAAAAATCGGGTGGTGGTTAGCCAACCCGAGAGCATCCCAAAGGATGAGATCACGAGGATCTAAAGGAAATACAATCACAAAATACAACAAAAAATCACCCAAAGCAAACCCGGAAAATCCCCAAACCCTAAACAAACTAGCGGACAAAACAGCGAGAGGAAAGAAGCCCGGCGTGGTGAAGTGGATATATAGCGAGCGCATGGGACAACATCTGCTAACACGATGTCTCGCCGCCGGAAGAACGAAAAGAAGAAATCCACGTAGGGCAAAGACGACACCTGGGGAAGTGTGGATCACACGACGTTCCCCCCACCTAGATGAGGGATCTTCGGAGACCACGAACACCACCAACACGATCACTTCGATCAACCAGCGTCGCAGAACTGATCCTCAACCGAAACTAACCACGAACCAGTAGACGGACACCCACCCAACACGAGAAAATGAAGCACGGCCGCGAGTAGGACGAAGAGCAAGAGAAGATTCCGGAATTTATTCATAGATAATTAATGCAATTTACGGATATATATATATATAGTTTTATTAAGTTTAAATTCTAATTTATTAATTATTATTTTAATTGTACGGGCTAGCTTTGGGCCCAAGAAAATTCCTTGGACCCAAAGGAAGGACAAACAGGTCCAAATCACAACCCACGGGCCAAAAAAGGGCCAAGGAAACCCTAGAGACCAGACGGGCAGGAAGAAGGCGGAAGCAACTAGCAAGACACCCGAAAGCATATCACCAGCCATGGACAACCAAATGCATAAATATATGAAAATATATATATGGAACCGGTTTTGTATAATATAAATATACAAAAACACGGCACATATATATAAAAAAAAATACCTAACGATTTATTACTGCCACTGGAAAATAGTTTGAACAAATAACAGTAACAAATATGTTATAACACTAATTATACGTGAATAGAATATGAGTTTAATTTGCTTGGGCCCGGGGCACCAAGATGTTGAGCCCAAAGACAAGACTAGGCCCGAAGGACTGAAGTCAGGCCCAAAGGACAGAGGAAGAACATGAACGTCGTTGGTGATGCACTGCCGGCAGAGGGAGGTCGGAGGGAGGTGAGATCGGAAGTGAAAGAGGTACTAAGGGACTCAGTTGAAACAACGAACCCAAGCCAAGTCGCCGGAAGGAGGCTGATCGAGCTCAAACCCCGGGAACCCAGAACGAGACCGCCATGAGAGAGGCCAACTGAGCAAGCCGAGGGTAGGAGACGAGCAGCGAGAGCCATGAGAGGAACCGAGGTCCCGACATGGAGGCCGAGATCGAAGAGACGGTAGTTGGGGAACCAAAATAGGCCAGAGATCCACCCCAAATTGAGGAGGAAGAGGGAGATTTAGAGGTGAAGGGTTCAACAATTAGGGTTTCGAAAAAAGGGGGCTTTTCTCCCGCACGCCCGAAGGAGGAGGGCGAAAGGGCATGATGAAGGATTGAAGAAAAAGAGTTTTTGGCGGATCGAGATCATCGATCCGAAGAGGAACAACACTAGTGACATGAAATACCAGTGGTATATGAAGCCTCAAAAAAAACCCAAATCAAAAAAAAGAGGGAAAGCGAGACTGAAGTGGGGAAGGGTGGCAGACAACGAAGGTCGCCGGAGATAGAGAGGGTGGTGACGGAGAAGGTCAGGGCTCCCGGAGGAGATGTAGGGGCTCCCGAAAGAGATGTAGGGGCTCTCGAAGGAGGTTTACCTGAGACGCCAATGTTAAGCGCTCTCAATCTTGCTCTTACTCTCTCTCTCTCTCTCCTAAACCACGAGGTTCGATTCTTCAAAAAAACTACGTGCGGTGCGGCAGAGGTTGCAGATCTGAATACAAACCCCTAAATCTCTTATGAACAAAGAGATAGAAACGCAAATTCCTCGTTCCTCATTCTGATTTTTTTTTTTTAATTTTGGGGTTTCCGCCTGTGAGATCATGAGATTGATTGTAATGTCCTCCTTAGGGTTTCCATTCATTGATATAACATATATATAGGTTACAAAGGTATTGGGCCTTAATGGGCTTTTAGCCCACTATACAATATAAGACCTATGTAATCTATCAAACCCCCGCAGTCGAAACGGGAGGGGTCCGTACAGTGAAACTGGAATGAAAATCAATGAACAACTGTCTAGGTAAACCCTTGGTGAATATATCAGCGTACTGATAAGAAGACGGGACATGTAGAACGCGGACATGTCCAATGGGAACCTTGTCCCTGACGAAGTGGAGATCAAGCTCAATGTGCTTCGTGCGTTGATGCTGGACTGGGTTGCTAGCCAGGTAGACGGCGGAAACGTTGTCAGTGTAGACCAGAGTGGCCTTCTGCAAGGGGCAACGTAGCTCAAGCAGGAGATTGCCGAGCCAAGAGCACTCGGAGACAACGTTGGCAACACCCCTGTATTCGGCTTCAGCGCTGGAGCGAGACACGACGGACTGACGCTTGGCTGACCAAGACACAAGAGTGTCATTGAGGAAGACACAGTAACCAGACGTGGAGCGACGTGTGTCTGGACAACCACCCCAATCCGCATCAGTGTAAGCCACAAGATCAAGCTTAGAGGAAGGAGTGATGGTGGTGCCGAGCTCGAGGGTGCCGCTGATGTACCGAATGATCCGCTTCAAAGCCTGCAAGTGAGGTTCCCTAGGGGCACGCATGAACAAGCAGATCTGTTGAACGACGTAACTGATATCAGGCCTGGTGAAAGTGAGATACTGAAGAGCACCAGCGAGGCTCCTGTACAGTGTTGGATCGTCAACCAAAGGACCAGAATGAACACTGAGCTTGTTGGATGTATCGACTGGGGTCGCGACGGGATTACAGTTGATCATCTTGGCCCGAGCAACAATCTCAGCAGCATACTTACTTTGTGAGAGAAACAGACCAGACGCATGCCGCTGAACAGCAACTCCCAAGAAGTAAGACAGCTGACCCAGATCAGACATGGAGAATTCCGCACTCAACTGCGAGATGATAGACGTCCGAAGAGCATCAGAAGAGGCGGTGAGAATGATGTCGTCGACATAAAGCAACAGGAATGCCAAGTCTGAGCCTCTGCGATAGATAAACAGAGACGAGTCCGAACGGCTGCCAGTGAAACCCAAACGTAGCAGATGAGAGGCAAAACACTGGAACCACGCCCGCGGAGCCTGTTTCAAACCATATAGAGAGCGCTTGAGAAGACAGACATGCTTTGGACGCTCAGCATCAGCAAACCCCGGCGGCTGAAACATGTAAATTGTCTCGTTCAGATGACCATGCAGAAAGGCGTTCTTGACATCTAACTGATGGATGACCCAGTTGCGCGACAGAGCCAGACTCAAGACTACTCGGATAGTGTCAGGCTTGACCACAGGGCTGAAGGTCTCATCACAATCAATACCTGCCTACTGAGATCTACCGTTCACCACCAGACGGGCCTTGTAGCGCTCCAACGTCCCATCAGAGCGGAACTTGTGACGAAAGAGCCACATACAGCGAATGGCGTTCGCCTCAGGAGGGCAAGGAACAAGAACCCAAGTACCATTCTTCGTAAGGGCCCTGTATTCGTCGAGCATAGCCGCCTGCCAATTCGGGTCGAGGAGGGTTGTATTGTGGGAGGTGGGAACGGGGGAGAGGGAGGTCTGGGTGGAGGCAGAGGGTGAATGGGAGTCGGGAAGGACGGGGGCAAGAGGGGCTAAGCCAGGGGAAGAGGCGGCGGGCGGATCAAATGCGGCGAGGGTTGCGGCGGGCACCGCATGACTTGCGGCGGCCGCCGCCAGGGAGGGGTGTGGGAGACGCGAAGGGAAATCGCGACTCATCAAAGGTGACATGACGTGAGAGAATGATCTTGTGGGTCTTGATATCGAGGCAAATGTAACCGCGATGATCAGACGGGTAGCCAAGAAAGACACAAGGGGTGGAGCGTGGGTGAAGCTTGTGGGGGGCGGTGGATGACTGATTAGGGAAGCACAAGCAACCAAAGTTACGAAGGTGATCATATATAGGCAAACTGCAATACAGAGCCTGAAACGGTGAGCGATGGTTGAGGGTGGTGGAAGGGAGAATGTTGAGGAGGTAACATGTGGTGGCCAGGGCAAAAGGCCAGTAAAGGAGGGGAATGGATGCGTGGAAGAGGAGAGTGCGCATCATATTGGTAATGGTTCGGATGATTCGTTCGGCCTTGCCATTTTGTTGAGAGGTGTAGGGGCAGGACAAGCGATAGGAGATCCTATTGGTATTAAAGAAAGTGTGAAAATCTTTGTTGTCAAATTCGCGGCCATTGTCGCATTGGAAACACTTGACAGAGGTGTGGAACTGAGTTTTGTTGTAAGCGTGGAATTTGGCAAAGATAGGGAACACTTGAGATTTAAAGTGCAGAGGGAAAACCCATAAGAAATGTGTATAATCATCCAGAAACAAGAGGTAATACTTATGACCCTCCTTGCTAGGCACAAGAGATGTCCAAATATCACTATGAATAATATCAAAAGGTGCAAATGTAGTGTTTAAAGATCGCTGAAAAGGAAGTCTGGCATGCTTGCCTAACTGACAAGACGAACATAAGCTAAAGCGATGCTCTTTATTACATTGGACAAGACTCTTAGAACGAAGTAAATCTAAAACTGCAGGACTGGGATGACCAAGGCGTGCATGCCAAAGACTGGATGATGATGCCGACAGGGCGACTGGACTTGACGGGCTGGATGGTGAGGGCGACGACACAGGATAGAGCTCCCCGGTGCTATTACATCTCAGGCTAGTAACCCCCGTAGTAAGATCCTTCACAGAGAAACCAAACCAGGGGCGGCCACAGGGTGGGGCGGGCGTACGCGGCCGCCCCACCCTTCGACCCACGTGTCCCGGGGTTTGAAAAAAAAAATAAAAAATAATTTATATATATATAGAAGTGTTGTAATAAGTAAAACTAGGATGAATATAGAATCAATTAGTCTACTTAGCTTAGTTGGTTGGTGGGAAGGAAGGAATCTAACATTAAACCCAAAGGTTCGGGGTTCAAGTCCCAATAGCCTCATTTTTTAAAACAAATTTCACCTCCCTAAAAATAACTTTTTTATTATTTGTTCAACTTACATCCCACTTTCGTTGTTTCTACCCCTTATTTAATTATATTCCCACTTCCCGACTTTTCTATTATATACAAATTATCTAGTTATAACTAATTAAACCCCATAAAATTGGTGAAATTAGCCTCTTTTTTTTTAAAAAAAAATTTCGCCTCCCTCAAAAAAGTTTTTTTAATTCTTTGTTCAACTTGCACCTACTCTCTATTTTCTACCCCTTATTTAATTATGTTCCCACTTCTCGAGCTCCCTACTATATACAAATTATCTAGCTATAAACTAATTAAACCCCATAAAATTGGTGAAATTATGATTTGATTATGAAAATAAATTTTGTGAAATTTTCATTAGAGTTTTGATTTTGAGAATAAATTTTGTGTTTTAATTATTGTGTATGTGATTTTGAGAATGAAATTTATGAATTGAATTTGTGAAGCTTTATGCAATATTTGTATTTTCGTAACCTACATATTCAAATCACATATTCTATCATGTCTTTGGGAACCAAAAGATATTATAAAGTTGATGAGTTTACAATCCTAGCTAATATGCAAAAGCTTTGAATTTAACATGATTGAATTTCGATAAGTTTACACTCCTAAATATGACAAATGCCTGAATTTTCAATGAATGACGAGAAACAACTATCATAGCAACAAAGCAAATGTAAGCCTACTTTTCTATAATCCAATGCTAAGTTGAAAATCATAGCTTAGGTAAAGAAGTTTATTTAAGGCCAATGTCTTAGTACACACTAGAAAATTTCGCCCCACCTTTCGGAGGATTCTGCGGCCGCCACTGAACCAAACGGATCAAACACAAGAGAAACATTATTGTCAGTGGTGAACCGACGGACAGAGATAAGGTTTTTGACAAGTTTGGGGGCAACAAGGACGTTGTTGAGGTGCAAAGGGTTGGTAGGGGTTGGTAGTGTGGTGTGGCCAATGCCCGAAGTAGCAAGGCGACCACCGTTGCCGACGATAATAGAATAAGCAGGACCCTTAAAAGAAAGAGAGGAGAGAGTACCTGAGGAGTTCGTCATATGAGAGGTGGCGCCAGTGTCCATGTACCAAGCGGCGTGAGGGGGTGTCAGCTTCATTGAGGAGAAGGCATTGTGCACATCAGTCGGGTATGCCCGATCAGACGACATGTAGACCTGATGACCGGCAGGGCGGGGAGCAGGACCCAACAAGCCCTGCTGACGGTTGGGATACAGGGCTGGTCCACGAAACGACGCACCGAGGTAGCCGTAGGGCATCCAAGGAAGGTAGCCAGGGTTGGGGTACCAAGAGGGGTGGCGGGGATCATACTGCTGCGGGCGGCGACCAGTGCTGCGGCCGCCGCCTCTTGTTCCCTGCTGGTCGTTGCTGCGGCCGAGCTGGAGGGCAAGCTGCTCGATGATGTCACTGGATGAGACCAGCGCCGTCTTGTCTTTGGCGGCGTCGGTTGTCTGACGTTGAAGACGAGTCTCCTCCAGGATCAGTTGAGACCTGTTCTTCTCGATCGTAGGGAGAGGTTCCGTCTGCTATATATGAGTAGCAGCGACATTGTATTCGGAAGGGAGGCCCGAGAGTACCTGGAGGACGAGACGGGTGGCGCTGGGTTTGGAGTCGACGGCGTCGAGCTGATCAGCCAGGGTCTTGATGTGCTGACAGTAGGCAGATATCGACGGAAAAGAAGAAAGCTTGCAACTTGAGAATTCATGCTCGAGATAGACAGCACGGGTGGACTTGTTGTCTTGAAGGATATCCTGAAGTTTCTTCCAAGCATTCAAGGCGGAGTCTTTGGGGTCAAGGATGGTGGACAATAGATCTTTTGAGATGGTGTTGAAGATCCATTGAAGGACAATGGTGTCAAGTTGAGCGAAGAGATCGTCGTCTTCACTTTCAGGGCGTTTGGCGGAGGAGTCAATGTGGTGGAGGACTTTATGAGCCTTAACATGGGTCGTGAAGAGGTGCGATCACATGGTGTAGGTACTGGATTCATGATCAAGAATGATAGGGATGCAATTTTTTATGTTGGAGATGGTTAGAGCGGAGTGGAAGTGCGGCTTAATAGGGTCGGTAGGTGGTGGGTTAGCCATTGGGACGAGAAGAGAGGGCTAAGGGCGGCGGGGAGAGAGAGAAGGGCTGTTGAGGGTGGCCGAGTAGGGGGGAGGGTGGCGCCGGCAGGAGGGTGGCGGCCGAGGGGGGAGGGTGGCGGCACAAGGGGGGAGGTGGCGGCTAGGGTTTAGAATAAGGAGAGAAAAAAAAATTTGGGTCTTTGGATCTTAGGCTGTGATACCATGTGAGATCATCAGATTGATTGTAATGTCCTCCTTAGGGTTTCCATTCATTAATGTCCTCCTTAGGGTTTCCATTCATTGATATAACATATATATATATATATATATATATATATATATATATATATATATATATATATATATATATATATATATATATATATATATATATATATATATATATATATAGGTTACAAAGGTATTGGGCCTTAATGGGCTTTTAGCCCACTATACAATATAAGACCTATGTAATCTATCACCGCCCTCTCTCTAGAGCATTTTCTTAAGTAAGTGTCTAGTGAGTAATGAAACCTGAAGAACAGAAGAAGTTAATATAAATATAAGGAGAGAAAAAAAAATTTGGGTCTTTGGATCTTAGGCTGTGATACCATGTGAGATCATCAGATTGATTGTAATGTCCTCCTTAGGGTTTCCATTCATTAATGTCCTCCTTAGGGTTTCCATTCATTGATATAACATATATATATATATATATATATATATATATATATATATATATATATATATATATATATATATAGGTTACAAAGGTATTGGGCCTTAATGGGCTTTTAGCCCACTATACAATATAAGACCTATGTAATCTATCACCGCCCTCTCTCTAGAGCATTTTCTTAAGTAAGTGTCTAGTGAGTAATGAAACCTGAAGAACAGAAGAAGTTAATATAAATATTTTTTTTTATAAACAGATTAAAGAAAGAAAATATTTTTAGCAAATACTTCCTCAAGCATATTACCAAAAAATGTCACAAACAAAAAAATACGCCCACCGTGGGGCTCGAACCCACGACCACAAGGTTAAGAGCCTTGCGCTCTACCAACTGAGCTAGACGGGCTTTGATGTTAAATTTTCCAAGTAAACGTATTTATTCGGTAAAGTCACGAAAAGGCAAATAAAATACCGATAAAAGGCCCATAGGCATAGTCCCAAACAACGGCCCAAAAACGAGGGCCCAATTCAGTAGTCTGTCGCGCAAGAAATCTTTTGCTGTTCGCTTCACCCTCCGTAGTTTCCTTGTTATATAGTCACTCACTCCCCTTCGTCTCGACTCTCGATCGCTACATCCACCCAGCTTCGCTCGCCCTGCAAATTCTCCATACTCAAATCAGTCTCTCTTTCCAGGATCATCCACAGGTAGCTTCTTCTAACTTCTTTTATTTTTGACAATTTCCCCGTTTGTTGTTTGAATTTGGGAGGAAATTGGTGACCATTATTTTACAAATTTGGGGAAATCAAGCTTGAAAGGATGAAATCGAAATTGATGCTGGCAATGCGTTGCGCTGAGTAGCTATAGATTGTTTTAATTCAGCGGGATTTATTAGGTCGATTACAGAATTATTTTAGGTTTAGGTTTTTATTTTTGTGTTGTTATGTGGATCTGCATCTGTAGTTAATCTACACAGCAGATTTAATTGCGGTAAAGTCTTAGTCTTTTGCCGTGGGAAAGGAGTGATATAAACTATAAAGTGATATACTGATTTTTTGGGCTAGGTGATATCTCGCTTTCTCTTCTCTCCGTCTGTTCGCTCGCTCCCTCTTCTGTCCGTCTGCTCGCTCAGGCACGCTCTCTCTTTTCCCGTTCTTCTCCCCTATTTCTTTGCCCCATCTATGGCATGTTGGAATCTATGGGCAATTCCAATTTCGAAATCTAGGGCTAGGGCTGTGAGATTTGTAAATTAGGGTTTATGCATTCTTTGGGTTGTTGTTCTTTGCCTGTAATATGAAAACTGAAATCGATATGCAGCCCTTGTACAATTGAAATTTGTGTGCCCTTGTACAATCTGAAATTTGCAGCCCTTGCAATCGTAATAGCTGTACGGTGTGATTTTTCTTTTTGTGTGCTTTCCCTTGTAATCGAAATTTGCAGCCCTTGTAATCAGAATTTGTGCCTATGCGGATGTTGCTCTGTTTGAGATTTATTTTGTTCAGTTGTGATTAGATGTTGCTTTGTTTCATTCCAAGCAGCACGCTGCAATATACCAAACAAATATCTAGATATCAATACCAAACGACCCCTTATATGGTATGGATTAGTTTTCGGTAGACGATGGCCCTTTGTCCGGCTGCTTAGATTATCGGGGGTTTCGGTAGACACCGTTTTAACTAAGTTGTCCTGTGGCCTTATTTTTCTCATTGTCTTGATGTTCAGGATAAACCATGATTCTCGACTTGAGTGGGTTGGAATCAACTTTGCCATTGTTTGCACGTGATAGTGAGTTGCCTAATGGTCTGCAGGCGTCCCCAGCATTTGAACTTCCTAATGCTCCTAATGTAAGTTTATGTTAGTTGCTTAGTTTCTTTACTAGCCGATTGAGCTCAAATTGGTGATATACTGATATTTGTTTTAATTTTTGGCATATTTGTCTTGTTTAGTTTGATGGCTTCCTGAAGGAGGCAGTACAGATGGTGAAGCCAGCGAAGGGGACAACCACTCTCGCTTTTATATTCAAAGAAGGTGTCATTGTCGCTGCTGATTCACGAGCCAGCATGGGTGGATACATATGTATGTATTCTTTGCGATAAGGATTTAGCTCTGCCTTCATTACCGAAGACATCTGTTTATTCTGTTTATGTCTTAGCGAGTCTTTTCTTGAATATACTCGGTTGTTGTTGTGTCTTAGAAACATCCTCTCGATTTGTTTGGGTAAGGGTGTATACATCTCGACCCTAAGCCCTGGTTTAAGCGGGACTGCACTAGGTTGATACATAAGTCATTTGCTCTTGGATGGAACGTAACTTTAATGAGCAAATCCAAAGTTGAAGATGAATGAATTTGTGAGTGAGGTTAGGCAGAAAATGATCTGGGGGTTTATTTCAAAAATGCAACTGCTTCAATGAACTTTATTTTGTTAGTTCCATGAAGACCTTCATGTCAATATTTCATGTTTTAAAAGTTAATACTAAGTAATGAATGACCAGTTTTCTTATTCAAGTTTATTTGTTTGCTGGCTAGCTTGTTATGTGAAATCACATTTACACATTTATTCTTCTGCTTTGAGTATTGTAATGCAGTTGGCCCAGCCTCTTTTGTATCTGTGATAGCTCTATCCCTTTGTTGCTATCAAATGATTTTCACAAATTAATTATGCTGTTTGAATATTGAGCACTCATACATAATCAATTTGGTAGTAGGATAAAGGCTGTTTCAATGGTATCTGGATGTACTGTTTAAGCCCTCTTGAAATAATAGTCTAGAATGGTTATTTGTTACATTCACCGGATTACTGTCATTGGATGATGTCATGCTGATGATGGTTGTTAATGTTTCAGCATCCCAATCTGTGAAGAAAATCATTGAGATCAATCCTTACATGCTTGGCACCATGGCTGGAGGAGCTGCTGACTGTCAGTTCTGGCATCGTAACCTGGGCATAAAAGTAAAGTTTTTTTTTGTTATTATTAAACTTCATTTAGTGTGATTATTTAATTGACATTTAGTGCCTTAAAGGCTTCCCCTTGCTTGAAACTGGATGGAGTATTTTTAGTGTATTTATTCTTGGAGCATGATATAATAAAACGGCTGGTAATAGATTATTGGTCCTGCACTCCTGCACCTAGTGATGTTTGTCTCTAGCGCCGAGTTTTAGTTTGATCTAACTTTGGCATTATGCTATAGCTGCTAATTGAGGATGTAAACCTCCTGAAAATTGGTTGATTGGTTTTCCTAATAATTGTTTTGTTTATTTCAGTGCCGGCTACATGAGTTAGCAAATAAGCGAAGGATTTCAGTAACTGGTGCTTCAAAGTTGCTGGCAAACATTCTGTATTCATACAGGGGCATGGGTCTCTCTGTTGGGACTATGATTGCTGGCTGGGATGAAACAGTAAGGACCAGTTTCTTCATTGGTGTTGATTGATGATCTGCCTTGTACCATAACACTAATATTATTTGTTATTTATTTTACTTGCCATGCAGGGTCCTGCTTTGTATTATGTGGATAGTGAAGGTGGACGACTTAAGGGACAAAGATTCTCTGTTGGATCCGGCTCACCATATGCTTATGGTGTTCTTGATAACGGGTCTGTTTATTTCTAGCGTATTATTATCATTATTTTCCCATTGTGCACTGATAGAGATCAGCATCTGCTTTTTTTTTCATTCTTTACTTTATTATTATTATTTTTTAATTCAACCTTTTGATAATGATTCTACCAGATACCGGTATGATATGACAGTTGAAGAAGCTGGAGAATTAGGTAGACGATCTATTTACCACGCAACATTCCGTGATGGAGCTAGTGGTGGTGTTGCCAGCGGTATAACTCTGACACTCACTTCTATAGTTATATGACCCCCTTCACACTAATGCATAGAAAATAAAATATCCTCAACTGATGTGAAATGGATGTTTGTTTCCAGTTTATTATGTTGGACCTAACGGATGGAGGAAGCTCTCGGGTGATGATGTTGGAGAACTCCATTACAAGTACTACCCCGTGACAAGCAACAACGTAGAACAAGAAATGGTTGAAGTAGCTGCATGAATGGCGGAGTAAGAGGGATTTGCAACTGGATCTAAAAAACTCGTGTTTATTTTCTTCTTCTTATAGAAGAGTTCCAATTATCGTACTTTGGGGTTCTTCCTCTGTAATTCTGCTACACAGTTACTATCAGCTTTCTAGATTGGACCATGTCTGGTTTCTCTTGTTGACTTGATAATCTGATTGCAATTTCTTATACTTTCTGTCTGATCCTTTGGTTGCCATCTCTTGAACTGCACCTTTGGCAAAATTGCCAACTAGCCCAGTGACAATCTCTCCAAATTTCTTGACAGTTACTATAAGTTTGTGAGTAAATGTTTCTACCAACAATCAGTTATATGGTATTGGTATGACAATATTTTGGATGCAGTGTGAAGTGACTTGTTGAAACTTGATATTTCTGATACTGCCCTTTTATCTTAAGCTTGAAGGATCACCACAACAATATTTTGATATGTTTTGGTTTATTTACAACAAGCATTTCCTTATCTAACTTTAGTACAAAGCCACCTAGGCATAGTAACAAGAAAAATGGGTCTCTCTCCCTTTTCCTGTGTGATGTTTTTGTAAATATCTTATTCCAATGTTGTTGGTTATCTTGTGGAATATCTCACCTACTTTGTCATTTTCTAGGTGATACTTTGATGTTTGTATTCATGTTCATATTCTTCTTCTACACTTGATCCCATCCCCCACCCCACCACAAACATTTATTTTTAATTTATAATCTATAAAACATTGTTCAAGATTATTATTTACTTGTTCACATGAACTTTTGTCTAGTCATGATGGTTAGTTCGTCTGTCAATCCATCGACCTCTCGAGAATCAAATTTGTTACTTGATCTCTCGAATTTTTACTTGTATATAAAAAAAATGAAGTCCATCTACTTTATAAGTCCAAGTGCCAAACATAGCGATTTTTAAAAAAAATGCGGAGTTTGTTCTGCTTAATAGGCGCGCAAATGTAAGTCTTGTAAGATATGGGATTTGAACCGTTGAGTCATTGACCGCTTGATAGAGAGATTGAAGAATACCTCCTCCTTACCACCAACTAAAGGATCATTAGTTAGTAGTTACTCTTCCTTCTGTTATCTTGAATCTTTTGTGCTAGTGTAACTCTTATTGTTTTCTTCCTTGGAAATGTTTCATAATATAATTAAATTAGACATAATCATGAACCTTAATTTACAAATAACCTGATATCCTACACACACTGCCAACATAGAGTATATAATATAGGCTCTACTAGCTTGATATCTTGTTTGCTAACTGCAACATTTTGTAAGGTTCTACTCATCCTATATGCTCTTACTGTATGTAGCACTTCACCAAAAACAAAATAATGGCAATCTGGAAAGTGGAAAGGTATTTTCCCCAAGCACCCAAACCCTAGTTTCTTTTCAAGTTTCATTAGCTTCTAAGCATGATTTTCATGATTGGGAGGCACATATAATCATACCCTATGCAACTACCCTTACCATACTTATATTATTTTTTAGTATATGAGTTCAATTTCTCCCCTCTATATAATTGTAAAACTAATATTATGGATCTTGAATTAAGAAGCAAGCATCAATGCCATTTAGTATTCATTCCCTTGTTGCCTTCTTTTGAAACAACTTAAGGTAACCAAATGCTCATTGAGAGTAGTACGGTCTAAATCGTCTGTCTCGTGTGCACGGGCGCACATGCATGCGCTAGTAGCCCAGCACACAAGCCGAGTGAGATTCCATTCTAAAATCAATTGACAAAAGAAGGGTAGTCCACCAACTCATATATTAAGGTTTGTTATGTTCAACTTTTGATGCGAGACTTTTTTGGTCTCATTCACATATCTCAACAGTCTCAAACACTGTCTCAGACCCAGCTAATACTGAATGTTAGAGATCGAATCCGAGCTGGATTTAGTAAAGCAAACTTGTTCCTAGCTATGCAATTAGCTAGTCATTTAGATGTATCTTGATTATGATATAGGTATACATGTTTTTTGGGTACTAACATGGAATCAAAGTTCATAAAGGCCATTGTAGCAAAGTGGTCCAAAGGTGAAAGTACTAATAAATTTGTTTCACACAAGATGTAAATCCGGTGGTGAAACTTGCATATTACAGCACAATCATATATTGATTATATTCATACAAATGTAGAACAACAGGACTTTATTGTTTTTGGAGGAAATGGAACAATCAGTGTATGTGTTTGGTGTATGAATTTAATTCACGTTGCCCTGTTAGATTGGATACTAGATGATGATGATCTATCTATCTCCTTTGCCATTCAACACATTTAATTCATATTGGGGAAATAAATAATGACCCATACTAGTTACCACCATTTACTTGCTTCTGAATGATTGAATTTTGCTGTTGTTGCCTTGTTGGTAGAGGGAATATATCAAACCATGTCGAGGTGGTTGAGTCAGAAAGGACCTCAGGGACTCAGGTTAGGTAGTACCCGATGGTCCCCGATTTAATTCTCAGATATGACCGTTCTATATTTATCAAAATCAAGGTAAAGGGAATATATGTCTCAACTCCCAAGTAAAAAGTAAGTAAAAATATCACAAAAACACAATAAATCGGAATTATAATGTAGAAATTAGACAAATATCGATCAGTAGATCTATCTAATGTTATATTTATCATATGATTAATATATATAATATATATATATATATATATATATATATATATTTTTTAAAGAAATTGTTACGATTATTATTTTAAATTTTTTAACAAATTGAACTGTAACTTTTTAATTAACAAATGCCCTTAATCTTTTAGAGGTTTTAATGTAGAATCTTGATTCAAATAACATTACGTTATATATACTAGAAAATAATTAAAATTGCGCATCCTTCATTCCTTCGTGTTAAGCAAAAATAAATTAGGGTGAAGAACCGCATAATTACACAAAATAGCCCATAAATTTATCAAAATTACTCATAAATAGTTTTACGTTATATATTGGGAGAAACATGCATGCATTTGCAATTACTAGTATAAATCATTCCTACCAATGCACTTATCACTAATCAATTACTCCGTACCATATTAGGCCTAATGAATTACGGTATAGTCATAAATATGTTTACGAAATAGGATTTAAAAAAAAAAACTGCCAACTCAATGTAAAAAGAACGAAAATTCAAAATTGAATAGTACAAACCCCGATTAGAAATGTTAAAATTTGTATTCCAAGAATCAGTTGCAAGGAGGGGCCATGAGCACTTCGTTTGAAATTTGCTAATATTAGGATTAGCGTTAAAGTGAAGTAATACATGTACTCGTACTAAGTAATAACTAATCATAAATCATGATAATAGAAAGTTTGAAATTAAAAAAAATATATAGAAAAAGGGTAATTTTTTACTTTTCCATACTTTTTAACAACTATAGTGTCTACTATATATACCAACATTTTTTTTTACCTTAGTTTAATGAGATTATTTATGTGAAAAGCTATGTGTCCGATTTTTCACTACTAATAAATTAGGTAATATTCTTTATAAATAGTCATCTAATTAGAATTAAACCCACCCAAACTTAATTTTTAGAATATTTTTTTTATAGAGTAAAAATTCGAGATTAGACAAACCTAATTCTCGAAAGGCCGTGAAACCGCCAAAAAAAAACACCGCCACAAAAAATACAACCAAAATTAACAAACCGACGATTCATAGAAGACTGGAACGAGATGAAAAAGAGATCTTCAATGAAACCGTGGGGAGTCAACAAACTTAAACCTTGAAGTTGAACTGAGCATAAAAATGTTTTTCATACCCGTCTCAATTAGAAAATAAACGAGTTCGACTCGAACTAAAACTGAACTTAAGCTGCTCAACTTACGGTGAAAATATGAAAGGAAAAAAAAAAAAAAAAAGTTAACGCAGTGCTTCCACGTTCCCGTTATGAATCCCATGGCGGGCTCAGGAAGGCGTGGGCTCCACCAACACTCCCCTCTTTCAATCGCACATTAATAACCTCAGCAAACCCTCCTCCGATTCCCGCATTTTCCCTCTCCCTCTTTCAACTCTGCACTTCCAAATCCCTAACTAGATTCCGCCATTGATGCTTTAGCTAAAGATGCACTTCACTCTCATCTCCCTCTTCTTCCTCTCCCTTGCCTCTCCGTCCCTCTCCCTCTCCTCCGACGGCCTCTCCCTCCTCTCCCTCAAGTCCGCCGTCGATCCCTCCCCCGCCGCCTCCTCTGCCTTCTCCGGATGGAACGATGACGATGCCGACCCCTGTAAATGGCCCGGCGTCTCCTGCTCAAACTCCTCCTCCGGTGATCCTCGCGTCGTCGGCCTCTCCCTCGCCGGCCAAGCCCTCAGCGGCTACATCCCGTCCGAGCTCGGAACCCTAGTCTACCTCCGGCGCCTCAATCTCCATGGCAACAGCTTCCACGGCTCCCTCCCTGCCGAGCTGTTCAATGCCACCTCCCTCCATAGCCTCTTCCTCTACGGCAACAATCTCTCCGGCGAGATCCCGCCGTCCGTCTGTAACCTCCCAAGGATACAAAACGTCGACCTCTCTAGCAACTCCTTCTCCGGCCCCATCCCTAAGGAGCTTCGCAACTGCCACATGCTCCAGCGCCTCGTCCTCTCCGGAAACCAGCTCTCCGGTGACATCCCTGCCGGGATTTGGTCTCAGCTTACCAATCTCGTCCGGCTTGACCTCTCCAACAACGAGCTTACCGGTTCAATTCCGGTCGACCTCGGCGGATTGCAGTCGCTATCGGAGACTCTGAATCTCTCATTCAATCACCTCACCGGGAAGATCCCGAGATCGCTTGGGAATCTCCCGATGACGGTTAGCTTCGATCTCCGCAACAACAATCTCACCGGTGAGATCCCACAGACGGGGTCCTTCGCCAGCCAGGGCCCAACGGCTTTCCTCAACAACCCTTCGCTGTGTGGTTTTCCACTTCAGAAGAGCTGCAATAACCCCTCTGGTACCGCCACAAGCACACCGGTACAACGAATTTCTCTCTCTATCTCTCGATTTTGGCAAAATTCAATTCGATCAGTCGACGAATTTTAGTAAAATTGGTACCGACATTTCGCAAATTCCTTGGTCACGCACAGGACTCGACCCATGAGGGCCACCGGAGCAGACACCGAGGGTTAGATGCAAGGACAATAGTTCTGATCTCCACCGCAGATGCAGCTGCGGTCGCCTTTGTAGGGCTGATCATCATATACGTCTACTGGAAGAAGAAAGATGATTGGAACAGCTGCAGTTGCACCGGAACAACCAAACTGGGAGGCAACAGCAATGGGAAAAACAAACACCTCTGTGGCTGCTTCGATACGTTCTCAGGCAATGAGTCGGAGCCTGATTCGGAGAAGGGCAGTGGCCTTGGCGGTGCTGGAAGCAGTAGCCATGGCGGGTGTCCTACGGAAGGGGAGCTCGTGGCCATTGACAAGTCATTTTCCTTCGAACTGGACGAGCTCCTGAGGGCTTCAGCTTATGTCCTTGGGAAGAGTGGGCTGGGGATAGTCTACAAGGTTGTGCTCGGGAATGGCGTGCCAGTCGCAGTGAGGAGGCTTGGAGAAGGCGGAGAGCAGCGGTATAAGGAGTTTGCTGCGGAGATACAGGCGATTGGGAAGGTGAAGCACCCCAATGTGGTGAGGCTGAGAGCTTACTACTGGGCTCCTGATGAGAAGCTGCTCATTTCGGATTTCATTTCTAATGGCAACTTAGATGCTACTCTCCGCGGTAAGCTTCCTGTCTCTCAATTTGTTCCGGTTTTCTTGATGCTTATAACCTTACTAGCTAACTTATATGGCTAACATAGGAACTGATTGCGCATATAAGTTGACTTGTGAATGTTTTTTCATACATGATTCAGAGAAGCTCAATTTGATTGTGCACACATGGTGAGAAAGATACTTTCATTCCTGTGAGATAATGCATAGTTTCTGTCCAAACCAATAAAACAGTGTGGTATAGTTTCTCATATAAATCCAACCAGAAGGCCAGAACTTCTGCCTCATTGTCATGTTTATAATTTTTTGACTGATAAAAGGACAAAATGGTATAGATTGGCTATTTGGCTGTGTCATTTCATTTAACTGGTAATTTTGTCAATTTTTTGCCATAGGAAATGGGCACCCTCTTTTCTTCTGCAACTTATCAGTGATAGATTTAAATCTGTGGGGTATGATATAGGTAAGCTGCAAAGTGCAAACTAACAAAAGGGTAGTTGAGTTATTTATGATCTAATTAATTGGGGAACAATTTCAATCAATCCTACCACAGTGTGTTCTAGAGTAACAATACTATTACTGCCTGATCATCTGAATCCCTGATATATGGAATTTAAAATGTGAAACCTATTAATGCCAAGCTGAGTGTAAGAATTAGAATTTATGTTATATAGTACTACTAGCTTGATTCAAAGTAGTCGATGTTTGGATTTTTTTACAGTAGCTTCATCTAAAGTGCCCCACATGCCACTAATTTGGTAGTTGGTCTACTTTTTACATGGTATTCACCATTACCTTGTAGATTTTTTTTGTAGTTGGTACCCAGTACTTCCTTTGAGCCTATCGAAATGGGGTGTCATTTGTGTGCATTTTGTCAAAGAACATGGTGAAAGTCAACTGTTAAATCTGTAGTGGGTAGAGGAAGTGGAGAGGAATTATTTCATCTCCTTCACTGAATGAACCCATACCATTCCTCCATGATCCCACTTCTCCATTCAAATAGGTCATTGATCAAACTGCACTATCTCCTTCTCTTGCATTCAACTTTCTGTTAAAGAAAGAAAAAGCATGTGCTTCCTTTCTGGACCAAAGTTGATGTAATGTGAAGGAAAGGTCCTGAACTTCTTAGTTTATAACCCGTATGCTCAAACCTGAACTTGTTTTGTGTTCTTCGACTAGAAAATGTTTCAACCCGAACTAATTGACATACCACCAATCTCTTGTGATGAACTTGAAAAGTGACTTTCTTACTTCACCAGTGTCATAACTCATAACCTGCATAATTGATAAGAAAAGAGCTTTTCACGTACAGGGAAAACAGGGCAGCCAACAAGCAGCCTATCATGGTCAGCCAGGTTAAGAATCGCCAAGGGAACAGCCAGAGGTCTTGCTTACCTCCATGAGTGCAGTCCAAGAAAGTTTGTCCATGGTGATATCAAGCCCTCCAACATCCTCCTCGACAACGAATTCCAGCCACACGTCTCCGACTTTGGCCTAAGCCGTTTGATCCATATCACGGGCAGCGACCCTTCGTCTTCTGGCGGTTACATGGGCGCAGCCCTACCATACATCAAGCCAGCCCAAAACCCCGAAAAAACCAAAACCACCAGCTACAAGGCCCCTGAAGCCAAGATACCAGGGTCCCGCCCTACCCAAAAATGGGATGTATACTCATTCGGTGTCATCTTGCTTGAGCTCTTGACAGGGAAGTCCCCGGAGCTCTCATCTCCCTCCACATCGACATCCCAAGAAATCCTAGACCTCGTCAAATGGGTAAGGAAGGGGTTCCAAGAAGAGGTACCCCTGTCAGAAATGGTTGATCCCGCATTGCTTCATGAAGTCCATGCCAAGAAGGAAGTCCTTGCAGCGTTTCATGTGGCTCTCACTTGCACCGAAGGAGACCCCGAGATCAGGCCTAGGATGAAAACTGCTTCAGAAAATCTCGAGAGGATCGGAACATAAGTTGATCTATAAACTACACAACCAGTATTCCATGAATGTGAAAATTCAATCCTATCAGCAGCTTCAGATGAAGATAGAAAGATTGAAGGGCAAGGATTTTTTTTCTTTCTTTTTTGTATACATATTTCTTTATTGCTGAGTTTCTGTAAACCCTTAGCTCTTCCTTCTTTATCTATTGGTTTCGCAACTAGGACAAAGCTTCCCACATTTTCCTCTTCTCGGCTGCACGGCGAGGCAGTCAAGTATACTTATATAATGTAGAGAGATTGGCAGATGTTTACTGTCAAGCCATTCATTCATGTGGAAGCAATAAAATCAAACTTTCCTTCTCAGCCTTCATATCCTATTCAGTCCTTGCATACAACTTAAAGCAAAATAAACAAGAAACAAGTAGAAGTAAACAACACTTGGATAACTTTTGAAATAACCCAAACAAATCTTGACAAATATAGTATATGCTTGTGGTTTAAACCTCTACCAATAAATAAACAAATACGGATATATATACCCACACATCTACAACTACCAACAAATACACATTAAGCAAACAGAGCCTAAGTGTAGCTAAATGCAATGAGTATGAGTGTATGATATGTTAATCAACAACAGTAAACTAACCACCACCACCAATGTTTTTGCTTTGTGATCAATAAAAATCAGATAGACTAATAAAAATGTTACTTTCTAGTTGATACTGTAATTGATTTATCTTGCCGTTGAGACAACAACCTCTTGAAAACTCAACTATATACATAACATAGGGGTGATTCTGATTTCTCTGAATGTTTTCTTTATCACCCTTTTGCTTTACTTTCAAAACCCACCATTCCTCATTTCCTCCACCTACTAGTCGATTCAACCCTTTCCTCCTCCATTCATAAAGCCATAAAGCAAGATCAGTTTTTTCTCCCTTTGTTGTTCTACTTTGGACCCCTTCCAAAATTTCCCTTTCTTTCTCAAGCTCAGATTCACTACAAAAAAAACAACCAATTGTCAGGTCAAAACATGAAAAGGGTGCTTATCTATTTGGGAATGAGTTCAACTGCTGCTTCAAAGATGAAAACGATATCGACCGGGAGGGCAATAAGCCGGCCAGATTTTCCTGAGACTGATGCACCTGTCTATAAGAGTGTGGTTGCAGTTGCAGAGCCATTTCCAAATGATGAAACAGGTAAAGAAAAGGACTTCACATGTTGCAAGTATTATTGTTGCTAATCATAATCTCTAGGATTTTTGTATGTTTTGGATTGATCTTCTTTCTCTTGCAACTTGCAAGCTGTTTTTAAATAATAATAAAAGTTGTGTATTTGCTAGAAAATGACTCTGGAGAGCACTAATCAAGTGTTGCTTCATATGCTTGTACAAATTCATCCACAGGCCACAGAAAAATTGAAAGAGTACAAGCGTTTGAGATTGAATTATGTCATAAGTAGTATTTAGCTTGTAGTATTTCTAGGCATCTTTCCTCATTATGCAGATAAGGTTTTGTTTGGTGTAATAGTAATTTTAATTTTTAATTTGAAGATTGGTGTAATAGTTTTTTAGCTTTGGTAGCTACTTTTCAATATAGCTTGGAAGCAATCTACTAAACTAACTTCACTAGTTCATTGACCATGATAATGGAGCACCTAACACCACTGTCGACCGAATTACGATACCATTGAAAACTACTAAGAACTATGACCTACTAATGTTCCTACAAATGCTGATCCATGAATAATCATCAGAGTAATACGTACCTACAGTCTCCACAGGTACCAGGGACGAAGCATTTTTTGACTCGGAAACCTGGCTAGAATCAGACTGTGACGACTTTTTCAGTGTCCAAGGAGGTAATAAACAATAATGCTGGAATGTTGTATCTTCTTTAACATTTGGAAGCATTGTAAGGCAAGCCAATGAGATAATGCAGATGAGATTCTGACTGGCTTTCTTGCATTTTCATTGACAGATAAAACTCCATCCTTGAACGCGAGTCCTGTCCACCCGAAGAAGACAGATAACACTCCGTCCTTGAACGTGAGTCCTGTCCACCCGAAGAAGACAGATAAAACTCCATCCTTGAACGCGAGTCCTGTCCACCTGAAGGAGACAGATAAAATGCCAACCTTGAACACGAGTCCTGTCCACCCGAAGAAGACCCTCAGGGAGCTCCTTTCTGAAAGTTTTGACAGCAGAAAATACATTGATCCACAGATTTTCATTGACGAGAAACAGGAGGAAGAGCTGCCAAACGCTGCTTACAAGCTGCAAAGAAGGAAATCATCTAGGTCAGCTCGGCACTGCTTCCCTAGTCTGGTGAGGAGCCTCAGCTGTTCGGAATGGAAGAAGAAGAGGCTAAGCCCTGTTCATATTGTCCACTGCTGATGTGTTGTTGTCGTAACACAATAAGGACATTCAGCTGCCACTCAATAAACACGTCGAATCTCATGAGTTATTGCTCATAACCAGTAAGGACTTTCAGCCATGTATATATCAGAAAGATAACGTACAACACGGTTGACATGTAAACAAGTTTTATGACAATGTTACAATGAAGATTACTTCTTTATAGTTTCAAAAATGAAGCCACACGTAAACTAACTAAAGTTGTCTTGAGAAGGAAACAAGGGTCCAATCGGTACAAAGAGCCAACAGTGGTACATCTAAAATTAGGGGATCAAACAGGTGTGGCCAAACATCACAACATCCTCTTTACGCTTTGATGGTCACAATGCACAAACACAAACCTGAGGGCTTGATGTTGGAGGTTTTCCACTCGGTCCCAGGGGCCGCAGCAGGGTCATACATCAGGGTTCGGTAAGACTGCTCCTCCTTGAGTGAGAATAGCAGCAGCTTTCCGTCCAGTATTCCAAACTTAAATCCAATATTAGAGCTGCCTGTTAATGGCACCGGCACCATCTTCCATGAGTTGTCTTCGGGGTTGAAAATGGCCAGTTTCCTCTGGTTCTTCCACTCCATGCAAAATAGCTTCTTTTCAATCACAGCATGAGCTGTGACCATGACACAACCATTCTTCATCTCAGACCAGGTGTGGCTCTCAGGGTTGTATACATCAACAAACTTGGAGTTTCCAATGGTGAAACTCGACCTTCCACCCATGACATAGAGCTTGCCCTGGAAGCCACAGGCAAAACAACCCCACCTTGGTCGTCGAATGGACTCAATGAGGGTCCATCTTCCAGTATCAGAATCATAGACCTCTGCACTTGAGAGACTCTCACCATCCTCCCCATAGCCACCTACTGCATAAACCTTGCCATTAACCTCAGCACAGGCAAAGTCATAGCGAGCAACATTCATGTTTTCCAACTTGCTCCAGCTGAAATCAGAATCAGAAACCACAAAATTGAAGTGCAAAGTTACAAAGAAGTTATGATCTCAATCTCTCTAGATTTTTAGAAGACTCAGGGATTAAAATGCACACGCAAAGGAGTATACTAGCAAACTAATTAAGACATCATCACTTTGAAATGATGTCATATATGGATTTTGAAGCTACCAATGATCCTAAAGACCGATAGTATCACAAATGTCAGAAGAAAAAATGAATTATGAACAGTTATGGATTCATTATTAGTATGATGAATGTATACCAATTAAGGCAGGAGTCATATTGATAAACGTCAGCTGAGGCAGTGGTTGTGCCTTCAACCACTGTGAAACCAGCAATGACAAAAAGCTTTCCATCAAGAACCACCACCCCAAAACCTGCCTTCGGTGAACCAGGCATTAATGGAAGAATCTGATGCGTGTTTCCTAAGCAATCTAACACCTCCCAGTGGCTCGGTTTCCCTTCATGGCCTGTAGTCAGCACATATAGCCATTCTTCTAACATCCCAGCTTGTTTCCGAATAGTGATGAACTCTTTGCTCCGGATAAAAGACCTCCACCTCTTGCTGACTGCCCCCATGGATGGGGAATTATTACGAGGGACTAGTGCAAGGCATAACTTTGCCACATCATCAGAAAGTCCTGGCAAAATTGGGATGTAAGGATCACCAGCAACGTTAGATGCTGATTGGTGAATGCTCTTTGAGTTAGTTGACAAATCATGCTGGACCGAATTGGACAAGCACATATTCAATTCTGCTGCACCAAGCATTTGCAAACTGATGGACAAAACAGATTTATGACTGCAATTTAGAGACTCTGCACACAGGCAATTTCTCTCAAAACCTAACAACTTTGTAACCAACAGATCCTTAACTAAAGATTTTCGTGATACCCATCACACATAGGAATTCTACGAGACCAAGGAATAAACGAGTCAGCAGTACTAATCACTTGAGCCCTGAGTGCTGATGATCCTTTATGCTTTGTCCAATAAGATTCATGGGCCATGCCACAATTTTGTGTCTTAACTGTTTTATCGGAGCTTCTGTCAGTTTCAATCTCTCCTAAGTTGGTTCTCCCCACACACATTGCCCGGTTACCTGCAAATAACAACATTCAGCATCAAATCCAGCAATAGATATCCTAATCGTCAATTAACAGAAACAAAGTCACAAAACAAAACGAAAGAATACCTGTCAAGGCCATAGAATGTTGCAAGTATTAACCGCCAGAAACATCCATTCCGGAGAAAATAATAACTACAAAAGAATCAGAATCAGTAAGCATAAAACATAAAGTCAACCAAAGCAATTATCTTGCTCAGCAATACCAGAACAAGTAATATATAATACAACACCAAATTTTACTGTCATACCTAACAGAAAAATAAGAGTAGATATGAAGGTGAAATGCTCAACTACCTCCTACTTCACCAACTCATTGGACAGAAAAAGAATTGGAGGCCAATTGATGGCCCAAAATAATATATTTGCAGATCTTTTGATTAAACAAAATTGAGATGTTTTAAGCTGGAAATCAATAACAGCAGAACCAAAAACAAGCTCCAAAGGTCCATATGAATATATTATACTATAGTATCAAAAAGGAGAGAAACTTCCAATCAGAAGGCCAAGAAATTAGGAGATAGGGCAACTAGATCTGAATTATACAACCAAGCTACAAAATAAAATAAACGCAATCAGACCATAATCAGAGAATAGAAATTCAAAGAAAAAGAAATTACGGAATCCGACTACAGAACATGATAGATAAGAGACATTATCAGACAAATACCTCAATCATAAAACCATCAAATCAAGAGAGGGAAATCAGCAGGAAATGAACAACTGCATACAGTAAGATGGCATATATACCATAAAACACATACCGTAATTGCAAAACAGAAATGCAAAATCCAGGAATACATCACATTAACCAGAGCTAATTCAAGAACTTCAAATCTTGCAATAAAGATAGCGGTTGTGAATTGTGCGGCTAAGATGATAAAAGTCGTACATACTATACACACAAAAAAGTTAAAAGGATAAGAAGAAATGGAATTGAGGAATGAAAGGGAAGAGTAGGTGAAGGAAAGCGAAGTACCAGATGAGAAAGAAGCTATGCAGCTTGCGCTGTAAAGAATGCAATGGAAATGGAAAGTGGTGAGAGAGAGAGAAGGAGAGAGATTTGGACAGGAAGAAGCGGCTATGGATTTATAGGGACGACAGAGTAGACTCAAACGGGTTAGGAGAAGATAATAATTGCCCGGTTCGGTTCGCAGTTCGCACCGCCCATTTCTTGGGTAACCGCCCACGATACCATAGGCAAGGTTCTAAATATTGCGTATCGGAGTCGTATCGGTTAGGAGTAAAAATGATATATCGGGGATATATTGGGATATATCGGATTTATCAATTTCACTAATTTTTAACTATAAATACTATATTTATACTTCAAAATGTAAAAATACACATGAAAAATTAATATTTAAATTGAAAAATTATCAAATAAACTTGACAAAATAAACAAATTCATTCATAAAGGTTAAAGTTACCTTATCAAAGTTGACAGTTCTAAATATCCCCGATATATCGCCGATATTGACTCATATATCAGGTCATAAAGGCTAAAGTTGTCTTATAAAAGTTGGTAATTCTAAATATCATCGATATATCACCGATATTGACCCGATATATCAGCGCTAATCCGATATATCGCCGATATTGACCCGATATATGTAGTTGACCGATATTTTCACCCGATATGCCGATATCGTATCGGATTCTAAATATCCCCGATATATCGGCCGATATATCCGATATTTAGAACACTGACCATAGGGACTAGGGAGTAGAGATGCCAGTGGGACGAGACTAGTCGACCCCTGTTTTGAGTGGGAGCAAATCCTTTGCCTCAATTTCCCGCCGGGTGTACCTATATACACCGCAAATTCAAGGATTAGAGTGGCTAATCAACGTCGGATTCGACATTGTAGCGCTAATTATATTACAACGTCGGATCCAACGTTGTAGCATGTGAAATGAAGGATCGGATCGGGCCGAACTGGGCTAACAACATCGGATCCGACGTCCTCTGGCCCACACACCTATGATACCCTGAAACTCTATTTCATAGCGATTTCGGGTTTCTGCATATGAAGAAACTCCGAGGAAACACCTCAGAAACGTTTCTGAGAGGTCATAAACTTTAACCGTTTCATTGACCAAAAAAGTCAGAAACTTTGATCGTTTTCGTTTGGTTAGAAACGTTTCTGACTTGCTAGATGACATTTCCACTAATTTTATAGTTAAAAAAATCAAACCCTAAATTATACTTCCCCTTCCACCCATCTGAAACTCTCGTTTCCTTCTATCTTTGTCGCTTACTTCTCCTCCATTTTCGGTCCTTCCTCGTCTCACTTGCTCGGTGCTCTCTTGCTCTAAGCTCTCTTCGGTAAACCCTCACTTGTAGAATTTTCTCTTGATAAGCCAGAACTTAAGGAAGAGTTAGCTAAGTAGAAGATTGATGTTGGATTGATTACTTTGTGTTGTTCTTGATTATGTTGTTATTTTCTTTATTTTGTTGGTAATTTGCAAGACATTTAATATATTTGACATGTCTGTATTGATTTATGTTAAGGAGTAAGGACACTGTTTACCACGGTATTGAACATTTTAATTTGTAGCCTTAATAATGCATTCAATGTGTATCACTTAGTGATATGTTTATTGCTCTTATTTAGACCTTTAAATGAACATATAATTCATATTGTCGTTTCCTCGGCGTTTCCGTTTCCTACAAAATTTGGATTGTCGTTTCCCCGTTTCCGTTTCCCTCCCGGTTTCCGTTTCTGTTTCAGAACAAAAAAAACGTCCAAAAGGACGTTATAAGTCAAATTTTATTATTATTTTTTTAATATATTATATTAGGCCCGATCTGACTCATATTAGTAACGTTCAATTAGACGTTGTAACAACGTCTAATTCAACGTTGTTACAACATCCGATAAGTGAAATTAGCACACTATTAACAACGTTGGATTGGACGTTGTTACAACGTCTGATTAGACGTTTTTACAACGTCAGATTGAACGTTAATTTGTGGTGTATTTAGGAACCTGTTTCCCGCCCCACAACCCTATCCCACGAAAATATTTTACCTCTAAATTAACATTAATATATATATATATATTCTACAAACTTATTATAACATATTAAAAAAAAACTTCAAAAATCAACTTACAATTTAAAAAAAAAACATATAGTAAAATAACCTCTTTTTCAAACTTAAAAATATCTTTTTATCTCTCTTAAATTATTATAATCTTCGTAAGTTGATTTTGTAAGATTTATTTTTTCAAATATCTTATAATAAGTATATAGAATTGAAATATATTTTTAATTTTTTAATATTAATTTAGAGATAAAATATTTTCGTAGGACGGGGTTGTGAGGCGGGAAATTGGAGCAGAAAATTTGCTCCGGTTTTGAGTATGGGGATAGAGAAATTATATGGGAATTGGTCAAAGTTGGGACTAAATAAATAAGAGACATTTTTTTCTTTCACTTTATTATTTATAAATAAACATATACTCTATCTTTTATCTTTATTATCTTGTTTAATAAAGAAGTTGGCTTCATGCACTTTTAATTAGTTCTCTATTATCCCGGTGATCAGAGACTTCTTTATTGTCTTGTTTAATAAACTTCTTTACTAATCGGGATAATAGAGAACAAGAAAACTGAGATATATGTGTGTGTTGAGACACTTTTGTGATACAGAAAGAGAGCTTGTTTAATCGGCAAGATAGATACATAGCTAGGTCGCCTAATTGTTAATTGAAGAGTCAATAAGCAAATCTTTGAGGAAATTGTGATGAATTCCAAAAAAAAAACTACAAAAATGAAAAGCAAATTCTATGTCCCATGAGGGAAGAAGCTTATTAATAAAAACTAATCTTAGTGCAAAACCTATATACATAATGTAGAGCTTCTTCCTACCAAATAATATACTCTATGAGCTAGATAAAGTCAATAAAAACTTTTATTGGAAAAAAGAAGCAAACTATCACCCTCTAATTAGATGAGATAATGTTTGTAAATCTAAACAACATGGAGAAATAAGTATTAGAAAAGCAGAGAAAATCAACATAGCACTGCGATCATAAAGCAAATTGGATCTCTGTGAAGGGAGCTAGTATCCCGCCATGCTCAATTATTAGAGTCGAGGTTACAACACTGAGATATGGAATTCGTGAAGTTGAAGAACTTAATATCCAAAACATCGAATTAGAATGTGACAACCTATGCATTATTAATGCACTTAAAGACATATGGAAATGCCCTTGAGAAATCGAAATGATCAATATTTGATTCTCTAATGGACCTTTGTCGATTTCAAACAGTCCAAAATCATCACGTGTGTAGGAAAATTAATAGTGTGGCGGATAGATTGACCTTTCTGGCAGGGACAGAGCCAGAAAGTTTTGAGCGGGGGGTCACCATAATAGTAGATAATAAGATCGAGAAAAAAACCGTAAAACACACAACGTGTTCGATAGTAGAAACTAGTGTCAAACGATATTATAAACTAGTGTCAAACGATATTACAAACTACTACAAATATATAAAACGAAAATAAGGATATAAAACTCAATAAATAAACATTGTATTGTTAACATGTAATAATGTCTAACTAGATATAAAAAATTTAAACTTGCGTAACTTCTTAGCAAATTCTCAAAATAAGTAATATAACATATGGTTTCGAAGCTCTCAAGATGAATCATAATATGTGAATGTCAATTTAAGTAAAATAAAAAAGTATTATAGTATATTGAAATAAAATTAGAGTGATTAATACACTTATAATTTTCAAACATTCATAACTTTTTACTCAGGTATCGGATTAGACGTATTATATATCAAAATGAAGCTACTGACGAGGAGAATACACCTAGGTAATTTGTCGGATGAAGGGATGATCATGTGACCCCCCAGGACCCCTCCTAGCTCCGCCTCTGCTTTCTGGGTCACAAAACCACTACCACCAACCCTATCACAGATTTAGAACTTCATGTTATCATTCGAAAGAATGCTCTAAGTTGGATTACCGATCATACATAGTCTTTAAAAAAAAATGAGCAATAGCATGTAAATTAAATTTGATGTGTTTGGATTCCAATCTATTAGGTTTATATATAAGTATAGACACTTTGTAAAGTGTTTGGTTAAAAAATATAAGATATTTAATTTAAAATAAAATATCTTATAAATTATATAAGATAACTATATTAAATTTATATTGTCATTGTAAACTTAACCCAATACTATTTAATTTATACTATGTATATAATATTTTATTTTAAATTCATAATGCAATTGGTTAATTAATTAGATGAGAATTTTCAAAACAATACTTTTTTTTAGCACAACTTGCAGTAATTAAAAGTTTGGAAATTTCGCGAGGTACCCTGAGGTATTGCAATTTTTACGAGGTATACAACTCTTTTGCATATTTCGTGTAGTGCCTTGTAGTTTTGATTGTTTTCGCCTCGTGCCCTTCCCTTGTTAAATTTAAACAGACTAGTGATGCTCCGTTAGTTTTGCAATTAAAAAAAAATAATAAAAAAAAACGGAGAACAGAAGAAGAACACAGAAGCGAAGCGAAGAGAAGGCAGCGATAGCTCACGCGAGAGAGAAGGCCGACGATAGGGCGAAGGCCAGTGACTGAAGAAGGCCGGTGTGGCGTCGAGGCTGCTAGGAGTCCTCAATCGAGTTTAGGAAGAGCAACTAAAGAAGGTATTTCTGCCTCCTTATCTTCTTCGAAAATTAGGGTTTGAAATGGGGCTTCTCAGCATTGGAATTGAGGCTTCGAATTGGGGCTTCAATTTGGAGCTTTTTAAGCTTAAATTCGAGATTTGAAATCTATCCCAAAATTACTGAGAAGCCCCAATTCGAATTTGGGTTTGGAATTACAACATATCTTCGATTGTATCTTTTTCCATTTTTTGTTATAGGGCTCTCCTATCTTCGACTGTATCTTTTTCCATGCCCCAATTCGAATTATGTTTATGTCCCTGAACAAGAGGTTGGAATGTGGCAATGGCTCTTTGGAAAGACTGGCAAGTGTTGTTCTTCTCAATTTTGGTCTAAGTGATGGTTTTGTAGGAATTTCTGCCCCGTCACTTGCCAAAGTTCTGCCGGTTTGTATTTATGATATGATGTGCTTATTGAGCCTTTGTCCTCTTCTATATAGAGAAAATTACTGATAGTTTGAAGTGTAACTGTGCTCTAGTTTTCTTGTTAATTTTTAGTTTTTATCCATATACAGATTGATTTGGCAATGTTTGGTGGAGATCTTTTATGTCAGGTATGTCTAGTTCGTAGCTGTGGACTTTCCATTGCCTCATTGGTGGAAATAGTATAAATGATTCATAAAAAAAGAAATAGTATAAATGCATTCTGATTGTTAATACAAAAATCAATTTTCTTTTGGTTCAGTATGACAACAATTTTTGGTGGGTGGAACTGTGGACGTATGACAACAATTTTCTTTTGGTGTGTGGAAATGTGTTGCCAGCTCTCCTATCTTCTTCTTTCTTCTTTTATGTGTGTGGACCTAGTTATAAAACTATTTAGCCTATTTGCTCAATCGGTAGAGCATTGTGTTTAGACACAAGATGTGGATTCGAATCCCATATAGGCCATAAACATGAGCAAGTAACTCGTTTTAAAATTCGAAAACTTTTTCCAAATGTTGTTTGTAGAGAGATCAATTAGCTTGAAGGGAAATAAACCTTGAAGCATATATATGATTATAAATCACCAAGAGATGCTCATGGAGCTGCTTAATCCATGCTATTTTGCTTAGATGACGATTCCTGAATGAAGTAAACAAGGCAGACCCAAAATATACATTTGCGCAAGTGAGATGAGTTCAATTGTAGTAATAAGATGGAGCTCCTGAATTTATAGTGGTCAAAAAAATAACAACAAGGTTGTGTTGTCTACTATGTATAAAGTTTGTGCTGTTTATAGAGTGTAACTGCTCTTGTTTAGGGATTTAACTTGATTCACTGGACATGGGTGATGGAATCAAACTTTGTGACACACTAGGATTCGGAAAAAAAAAAAAGTTTCAAGCTAGGAAATTGTCAAGGCATTGCATTCAAGTATTTAACTAACTAAATCCAATTTAGACATGCCCTTACATTACTTAAATGGTTCATGAATTCAATTCAATAAGCCTATGTGGGATTCGAACCCACATTTTTGTGCATGAGTACATTGCTCTCCCATTTGAGCGAATAGGCTAAAAACGTTTGATGACCAATCACTATGAGAGGATGAAGTACGTAGTTTGCATGAACATTCAATCAAAGCAAACTAAAGACAATACTATAAATTAGGCAAGCAGGTATACAATATCCTTGCATATCCAAACCTTTCAATGAAACTGTAGCTGTGAAATTAGAAAAAGTAGGACAGAGCAAGCTATCAAATGTGTTAGCTCCTGTTTCCAACAAAAACCCACTACATAATTATCCACAGTTCCTTGCATTATATGAAGTATCTCGTAACATAAAAAGCCCAAGTACTACAACCTAGCAATAAGAGCTATAACATTATTCATCTCTTAAAAAATGGCAAAATCCCTAAACAAGGGATGCTGATGCCGAACTAAAAACCAAGTTCCAACTATAGTGAACTCTAATGAACCGAAAACAACTTACATATAAGTGATGCAGAAAAGAACGATACCTGCTTCTATTGACAAGGCAATACGATCTCTTAAAATCAAAAGCTCGGGAGTTAATTCCTCCCCCAGCACTTTTAAGTACTCCATTGTTGTTGATAAAAAGACATTGACTGGCCAAAACTTCTGAATATTTCTCAAAAAGTTTGCATAATGCAGAACTGAAATGCTTTTGCCCAGTAGCAAGAACAAAAATTATTGCCTTTTCCATCAAATCCTGAGAAGCAAAAGAAAAGTAAGGTCTTTCCTGCGATACGAAGCACCATATCTCAGTTCACAATCTAATGTGCTAAATATGCTCATCTGAAGAGTCTCCATGTTTAAATTAGAGGTCCAAGGAGGGGCATTAAGCTAACAAATAAAAAAAATAAACAAAAGGATATTGCCCCATGAGCATGCAATATGTGTGGGATATTAGGAAAAAAAAACAATAAAAGTAGTAAGCAAGCAAAAAGGAAATCGAAACTCAACTGCAGCATAGTTGGTAAGTCCCACTTCAAGTCCATAACGAGGTAATTCATGGGCATATGCAGCTGAAAGGATCATGTCCACAACTATGGTAGCAGAAACAATTTGTGCAGTGATGTCTTTGTTGGTCTATTAAATAAGTTAAGTTGGAAACTAAATTTAGCACGAAAAAATGCAGCAACTAAGAATTATTAAAAGCCTTAACAACAAAGCAGTGAAAAACTAAGAATTATTAAAAGCCTGAGATGAGGACCGATTTTGTCAAATCTATCTTTGAAGTGGCCTAAAGAAGCATTCATGGCAATCAGGAATTTACCTATCATATATACAATCAAAATACAAATAACAATCCTGAATTTTAGACTCAAATAGCTAACAAATTAATCAGTTCAGAGAGGGGAAACACACTTATCTAACAATATTTCAAGCAATTTCAAATTCAATCAAGCATAGCAAGCAAATGCAATTTCAAATTCAATCAAAATGAAGGACAAAGCAACAACAAGCAAATTCACACAAATTCAGCCCTAACCTGAAGCCCTAACCCGAAATCTCGGATCTAGAAGCAGAGAAAAAGAAGAGTGTACCTGGAATCGCTGAGTCGAAATCGCGTGAAGGAGAGGAGAGGAGATGAGAGATGGAATCGCGTGAAGAAGGAGAGGATTACACTGGAATGAGCTGCTCTGTGAGGAGTTGTCAAGGGCACTCACCTCCACTGCCACCGCCCTCAGTCACCGGCGCTCCTTCGTCTTCTCCCTCTCGCCCTTCATTCTTCAATGTTCGTCTTCTCTCTCGCGCGCGTGCGAACTGCCTTCTTCTTCTCTTTCTCTCTCGCGACCACCTTCGAGCAGCAACGAGCGTTCCTCTCCACTTCGCTCTCTTCTCTCTCTTCGCCGCTTCTTGTTCTTTTTTTTCTTTTTTTTTTTAATTGAAACTAACGGAGCATATAAAAATCTGTTAGATTTAACATGGAAGGATACGGGGCGAAAAAATTGAAAATCTCAGGAGCACCACGCGAAATATATAAAAGAGTTGTATACCTCGTGAAAATTGCAATACCTTAGAGGTACCTCGCGAAATTTCCGTTAAAAGTTTTATATTCTCCTTTTGGAGAATGGATTTATGCTCGACTTTAATTAGCGGGTCCAAATGTGTGAATATATTCCTTTAGATAATTAAACGTACACTTAGGCCTTAGCTACCTAGCTAGTAACATCAACAAAGTTTGCAACTTGTGAATAAGGAAAATCTAGTGAGACGTGGAATGAAAAATGCCAATTTCATTATTGAGAATTTTAGATCAAACTCAAATACTCAATCCTAGTCATATTTTCGATGTGTTCAGATTCCAACGTACCTAGTATCAAGCTAGCAATCATAAATTTACGGGTATACTATTCACACCGTGAGTTTTCAGCAAACGCATGGTGCGAGGTTGCCAATATCGACTGTCGATATCGGCACCAAACTCTTGAGTTGGCAGCGTGCTAGGTTGAGTTTTGCAGGTTTGCTGTTGGTCAGGGACTGTCGATATCGGCATGAATTAAGATCGAGTCGACACGTTGTTTGCCGTCTTCGGCCCATCGAGTCGATCATCTGTTTGACGAAAAAATAGATCGTGCTAATAACAACCCCTAAACTTAATGGGTTTAAAATAATATGAATTAAAATAAAATACATTATAAATTATATTAACCAAATACTAACAATTGCGTCAAATTATTATAAATTTAATTCAATTGGTTGGCACAATTTAAGGTATTTTTAATTTAAATTCATGTTATTAATTTAAATGCAATCTAAATTGCATTATCCATATACCTACCAATGTGCGCATTATATAAATTTAATATAATAGAGCCGAAACACAAACTTTATCACCCTATTAAGGTGTGTTTTAGCAACCATGTAGGATACAAACATGATAATAAGTAAATTTAAAGTCTTAGCCCTTACAATTCCAACATAAGCATTTGACCCAGTCTATTGATTTTTAGTTCCTATTGCTAGTTAATTCTATTTCAGTTTGATACCTATTTGTGTTATTTTGACTTTTTTCTTGCTTATTTGTTCGATCTCTTTACTACTTGGCTTTGCATTGTTGTCGTTGTTCTCCTATGCTCTCTTATTCTTTTATTTGGTTGTCTTTGGATTCGAAAACACCATCTCAACTAGTTCAGGGGCAATGAATATGTTTATCTCAACCCCTAAACGTACCCTACTTTATTGTGAAATATATTGAGTAATTGAGATACTGTTGTTGCTCTATCAGTAATCAATTAGTATATATATTATATAGTAGGATGAAGTATAAAAATTCCCTAAATCAATGTACAATGTTCAATTCCAATAAAGGCATTGCAAATGGGGCAAATTTCCAATTGTTGGGATAAATAGTCATCCCACATTGATTGTGGAGTAGTATAACAAACCAAAATATAAGGTTGGGAGAAATCCCTACACATTGGCTTAAACTTTTGTGTAAAGTGGTGGATCTCGACCTTATAAACAAAAATATAATAAACCCGACACGACTCCCGATTTGATACGACCCGCTCGGGATTCTCGGTTTCTCACATGGTATCAGAGCAAGTCCGAGTCGGGTCGGTTTTCCTGGCTTAGGGGCCAGGCGATTCAGATGCCGAACCCCGTCGTAAAAACCAAAAAAAAAAAAAAACGGGCGAGCTATAAAGAGATTGAGAGTCTCGAACCAGGAGAAGATTTAAAGAAAAAAAAAATTGTTCAAGTGTCAACCCCACCAAAATATAAAGTTGGGAGAAACCCCTACACATTGGCTTCAGCTTTTGTGTAAAGTGGTGGATCTCGACCTTATAAACAAAAATATAATAAACCCGACACGACTCCCAATTTGATACGACCCACTCAGAATTCTCGGTTTCTCACACCAATAAAAGGATATGCCAAGTAGTATGAAGTATGAACAATTGATCTTAACCTTTTTTAATCTTAATCTAGTGGATGTGATTTAAAATTCATTCATCTATTTTCTAAACCTTTTTAGTAGGGGTGGGCACGGGACGGGACGGGACGGGATTGAGCCGGGACGGGACTCGTCCCGTGAAATTTTTACGGGACGGGATCGGGACGGGATTGACACTTTTTTTTCGGGACGGGATCGGGACGGGATGGTGTCTGGACGGGGCGGGATCGGGACGGGACAGGCTTTGTCCCGCAAATAAAAATAATAAAATATTATATAAATTTGCAAAGTGAAAAAAAACTTTCATAATTCATTAATTTGTATAATATGTTGAATATGGTATTCTTCTCAACTATATTATTCAATAATAATAATATTATTATTAATATTAATATTATAATACTATTATTAATTCATACAATGATTATATAATTAATTATAACGTTTAACATATTTGGCTACATTATCTTACTAGATCGGGACGGAAAGTGATTGAGACGAGATTCACCAGATACTGTCTCATTATCGATTGATAGTTGGGAAGAATACCGTATTGAGCTATTTGCCTTTTTTAGCTCTAAATGGGTATAATAATAATAATAATAATAATAATAATAATAATAATAATAATAATAATAATAATAATAATAATAATAATAATAATAATAATAATAATACGAAGAACAACACCAACAACAACAACAACAACAACAATAATAATAATAATTCCACGTTATAATTAAATAATAATAATAACAATATTATTATGATTATTATTACTTATTTTTATTGTTATTATTATAAAATAATTATACTTTACAAGAAAAAAATATAATATATAATATAATAATAATATAATATAACAATAATAATAATAATTTATTATAAAGTAATATTATTATTAAATTATATTATAATATTATATAATAATATTATTATTATAATCAATTATTATAAATTGAAAATTATTATTATAATTATAAATAATATTTGCTCAAATAATAATAATAATAATATTATTATAAACAAATATTATTATTATTATTATAAATGGAAGATTGTGATTATAATTATAATTATAATATTTGCTCAAATAATAATACTAATAATATATTATTATTATTCTATAATATTATTATTATTATAAAAATTATTATTATTATTATTATTATTATTATTATTATTATTATTATTATTATAATATGCGGGACGGGACGGGATTTGCGGGATCCCGCCGGGATCGTCCCGCGTTTCGTCCCGCATAATTTTTACGGGACGGGATTCGCTATTTGGTCCTAAATCCCACCGGGATCGAGACGGGATCGGGACGGAACCGGGACGGGATCGGGATTTGTGCCCACCCCTACTTTTTAGAACTTATTAATTTATACTATTACTATAACAGTTGATCTAAACAGAGATCAACCCATGGAATCTAAACCCAAAAAACACGTCTACATTGCGTTTTCATCCAACCAAGTCCAAGAGGATAAGAGTTGGAAAAGGATAGGCAAAAGACCAGTCAATCCGAATAGGATCCAACATGTCTGCCTTATCCCTCAAAACTCGGTGTTATTAATTAACAAATATATAATTTTAATCATAGAAGTTGATCAACAACAATTTTACTTATTTCATTTCGCTGTTATCTGTATTCCAGTATTTTAGGTTGTTTGTTTGACGGTTCGTCATCTGCCGACTTTGTCGTCCTCTTGATGAGTCAGGTTTGTCTGACCTTCGAATTTTTACCTAATCAAACAAAAAAAAAAACAATTTTACTTTTAATTAGACCATGTGTTGTTTCAAAATCCTGTCAATTTCCCTCTTTAATTTGACTAATGCAGAATTATTATATCGATTTTTTTTATCATATGACATAGAATAATAGCAATAATTTGAAAATATTTTTTAAATTTTAATTAGTTTAGCTTTTTTTTATATACTTAGATTCCTATGATATATCGCTTGCTTTTTTTGGTAGAAAATCTTTCCAAACTTAAGGTTTTCGTTATTATATTAGGTGGTTGTGTTTCTTGGTTAAATACCAAGATTGACATTTGCTAAATACAGCTATTTGCAAGCCTAAACTTCACAAATCCATCCGTTAATTGTGTTTTAAAAAAACCCACTATTCTCAAATTGACTAATTAATGAACACACATATATATCTTCTTGTGATAAGGAAAAGGCATCTTTTGTGCCTTCTTTGCAAGATGTTATTCGAGGCTTCGAGCGATCTAATCCACCTATATATGCCTTACTAAAAAGTAGGGAAAAATAATAATTTAAGGATGCTTAAATATAATTTTGTGGACTATAGTTTTGTCTAAAATGGCATAAATAAGGGATGGTTTTGTGAAGTATATGCCAATATATGATTAGCTTTGATAATTGATATGCAACGGCTCTTATATATTCGCCTTCATCTTTTCCTCTCTTTTAATTATCCAGTTTTATAGAATACAATAAATGGCTCTTGGCATTGTCTAAGGCCATCTTCAACTAGGAGATCTTTATAGTGCACTTTAGTTCCTCCAATTAAAAACGTAGGATGTTTGACTTAAAATAAACTAGTAAGTATATTTTAAAAAGATAAAAACTATATAAAATATTAATATCTATCTATCTATTACTAACTATTAAAACAAAAGTCTTACCGATGACGTGACGTCCTCTCCTTAATC
Source organism: Persicaria maculosa (assembly GCA_963922045.1). NCBI lineage: Eukaryota > Viridiplantae > Streptophyta > Magnoliopsida > Caryophyllales > Polygonaceae > Persicaria > Persicaria maculosa. Next base: position 20,674,755 of record OY998252.1, on the reverse strand, counting down.
TAGACCTTTTAACCAATCATGTTAGCCTAAATTATAATTTTAGTAGTTTTTTTTAAAAAAAACATTCTATCTATTACTAACTATTAAAACAAAAGTCTTACCGATGATGTGGCGGCTCTCCTTAATCGTAGGCTTTTAACCAATCACCTTAGCCTAAATTATAATTTTAGTAGTTTTTTTTTAAAAAACAATCTATTACTAACTATTAAAGCAAAAGTTTTACCATTGACGTGGCGCCCTCTCCTAATTAATCCTAGGCCTTTTAACCAATCAGTCAATCACCTTAGCCTAAATTATAATTTTAGTAGTTTTTTTTTTAAAAAAAACAATGTGATTAATTCAAAAAATAAAAATTAATAATAAGGAAACATAAAATTAATATTAGTAATCTGTATCTATATATATCTATATATACTACTTTAATTGCATTTTCAACCATCTATTACTAACTATTAAAACAAAAGCCTTACCGATGACGTGGCGCCCTCTCCTTAATCACAGGCCTTTTAACCAATCACCTTAACCTAAATTATAATTTTAGCAGTTTTTTTTTTAAAAAACAATCTATTACTAACTATTTAGTATTTACTAACTATTAAATCAAAAGCCTTACCGATGACGTGGCGCCCTCTCCTTAATCCTAGGCCTTTTAACCAATCACCTTAGCCTAAATTATAATTTTAGTAGTTTTTTTTTAAAAACATCTATTACTAACTATTAAAACAAAAGCCTTACCGATGACATGTCGCCCTCTCCTTAATCCTAGGCCTTTTAACCAATCACCTTAGCCTAAATTATAATTTTAGTAGTTTTTTTTTTAAAAAACATCTATTACTAACTATTAAAACAAAAGCCTTACCGATGACGTGGCGGTCTCTCCTTAATCACAGGCCTTTTAACCAATCACCTTAGCCTAAATTATAATTTTAGTAGTTTTTTTTTAAAAAAACATCTATTACTAACTATTAAAACAAAAGCCTTACCGATGACGTGGCGGTCTCTCCTTAATCACAGGCCTTTTAACCAATCACCTTAGCCTAAATTATAATTTTAGTAGTTTTTTTAAAAAAAAACAATCTATTACTAACTATTAAAACAAAAGTCTTACCGTTAACGTGGCGCCTTCTCCTTAATCCTAGGCCTTTTAACCAATCACCTTAGCCTAAATTATAATTTTAGTATTTTTTTTTTAAAAACATCTATTACTAACTATTAAAACAAAAGTCTTACCGATGACGTGGCGGCCTCTCCTTAATCCTAGGTTTTTTAACCAATCACCTTAGCCTAAATTATAATTTTAGTAGTTTTTTTTTAAAAAAAACAATCTATTACAAACTATTAAAACAAAAGCCTTACCGTTGACGTGGCGCCCTCTCTTTAATCCTAGGCCTTTTAACCAATCACCTTAGCCTAAATTATAATTTTAGTAGTTTTTTTTTAAAAAAAACAATGGGATTAATTCAAAACATAAAAATTAATAATAAGGAAACATAAAATTAATATTAGTAATATGTATCTATATATATCTATATATACTACTTTAATTGCTTTTTCAACCATCTATTACTAACTATTAAAACAAAAGTCTTACCGATGACGTGGCGCCCTCTCCTTAATCCTATGCCTTTTAACCAATCATCTTAGCCTAAATTATAATTTTAGTAGTTTTTTTTTTAAATAACAACCTATTACTAACTATTAAAACAAAAGCCTTACCGATGACGTGACGCCCTCTGCTTAATCCTGGGCCTTTTAACCAATCACCTTAGCCTAAATTATAATTTTAGTAGTTTTTTTTTAAAAAAATCTATTACTAACTATTACGGAGTAAAACAAAAGCCTTACCGATGACGTGACGCCATCTCCTTAATCCTAGGCCTTTTAACCAATTACCTTAGCCTAAATTATAATTTTAGTAGTTTTTTTTTAAAAAAAACAATATATTACTAATCTATATAAACTCTTAATTTAGAAGAGTTTAGGATGATGTGTCAATCTTAGAGGCATTTTAGGAGTCTTAACCAATCTTTTTTTTTGCCATTTTTCTTTAATTCTCTTTTTTTATTTTTTTTCCTTTAATTTTCTTTTTTCTTTAATTTTACTAAGTATTGAATTCAATCTAATATAACTATTGAGCTTAAATCTAATATAACTCAAATTTATTTGCTAACTATTGGACTTAAATCTAATATAACTCAAATTTATTTGCTAACTATTGGGCTTAATTCAAAACATTGAATATAACTATTGATTATGACACATCACATTTAAACAATGTTATAATTATATTGATGTTATTATTACTGAGTAATTTAAAATATATATTTATGTATTATACTTTACATAAGATTTTTAAAATATAATTTCTTAGATAATGATAAGATACATTTGTTGTAATGTTTTTTTTTTATGATTTTTATCTTAACACTTATTAACATTTTTATATATAGATATTTTAGTTTTTAAAAAACGCGCAATGACGCGGGAATCGTCTTAGTTAACTATTAAAACAAAAGCCTTACCGATGACGCGGCGCCCTCTCCTTAATCCTAGGCCTTTTAACCAGTCACCTTAGCCTAAATTATAATTTTAGTAGTTTTTTTTTTAAAACAATGGGATTAATTCCAAAGATAAAAATTAATATTAAGGAAACATAAAATTAATATTAGTAATCTGTATCTATATATATCTATATATACTACTTTAATTGCTTTTTCAACCAATGGGTTTAATTCAAAACATTTAATTATCTAAACTTTTACTATTATTCTATAATATTCTATATAAACTCTTAATTTAGAAGAGTTTAGGATGATGTGTCAATCTTAGAGGCATTTTAGGAGTCTTAACCAATCTTTTTTTTTGCCATTTTTCTTTAATTCTCTTTTTTTATTTTTTTTCCTTTAATTTTCTTTTTTCTTTAATTTTACTAAGTATTGAATTCAATCTAATATAACTATTGAGCTTAAATCTAATATAACTCAAATTTATTTGCTAACTATTGGACTTAAATCTAATATAACTCAAATTTATTTGCTAACTATTGGGCTTAATTCAAAACATTGAATATAACTATTGATTATGACACATCACATTTAAACAATGTTATAATTATATTGATGTTATTATTACTGAGTAATTTAAAATATATATTTATGTATTATACTTTACATAAGATTTTTAAAATATAATTTCTTAGATAATGATAAGATACATTTGTTGTAATGTTTTTTTTTTATGATTTTTATCTTAACACTTATTAACATTTTTATATATAGATATTTTAGTTTTTAAAAAACGCGCAATGACGCGGGAATCGTCTTAGTTAACTATTAAAACAAAAGCCTTACCGATGACGCGGCGCCCTCTCCTTAATCCTAGGCCTTTTAACCAGTCACCTTAGCCTAAATTATAATTTTAGTAGTTTTTTTTTTAAAACAATGGGATTAATTCCAAAGATAAAAATTAATATTAAGGAAACATAAAATTAATATTAGTAATCTGTATCTATATATATCTATATATACTACTTTAATTGCTTTTTCAACCAATGGGTTTAATTCAAAACATTTAATTATCTAAACTTTTACTATTATTCTATAATATTAATTTAATATTTTGCTAAGCTTTTATTTATAAAAAATATCTACTTTGCTATCCAATATCTTATGTAATATATACTTTTGATTTCTTTTTCACTCATCTACGTACCCATTTTTTAATGCACGAAAATTCAAATGGTTTATTTAATTTATAATGTATATCTACTTATGGAATATTTCAATATGATTATATCTTTATGATTATTCTTAGTTATCTTATTGCCTTTTACTTTTTTTTTTCTGAAAATCTAATTGATTAATTTAATTTTGAATGCATATCCATTTATGAAATATTTTTATTTGATTCTATCTGATTCTATCTACAAGATTTTTATCAATTATGTTTTTGTCTTTTACTTTTGTCCAACTATCATATCTTAAAAATAATACACTCGGTACTAAATATTGTTAGTCATCCCAACCGTTTTCTATTATCCTCATTTGCTAGGTTGAAATGACAAGAGTAGTTGCCTTGGTGGATCGGTTTGCAGGCGTTTACGAAATCATCCCAACCGTACGTATTATACAATTTACTTTATTATTTTCTAACCGCTAATATGTGTATTTTTGTCGGTAAATTTTTGTTATTATTTAATATTCACAACTTTACGATTAAATTGCGCGCCATTGGCGTGGGTATATGACTAGTATTTATTAATATAAAAAACTTAATACTTATTTGAGCATGGGTAATGCGGTTCTTTAACCCAAATTTAAGAAATTTAATACTATTTTATTTGAGATTATAAAAAATGGGTTAAAGAACGATTTGACATGTTCTCTCCTGAGAAACTCTTAAACACCATATAAAAGAGAAAAATTGAGGACCACATCAAAAAAAAAGTTGAAAGAAACTCTCATGGGTTACAGGTAGGTGTGGCCACGGGTCTGACCCGGCGGGTCGACGGGTTCGACCCGCCGGGTCAAGGGTCGGGGAAGGGCGACCCGAACCCTAACCTAGGAATTCCACGGGTTGGCGGGTTCGGGTCACCCGGCGGGTTGACCCGACGAGTTTGGCCCGGGTTGGACGGGTTTGCACTTCTTCGGGATTGTCGGAATTGTCGAGAACGGGTATTGAACGCATATATGTTTGAAAAATATCTTTTCGTGTTGACAAATCAGAACTTTAGGTACAAAATACAATATTACATGTTATAATTTTCAAGACTACAAGTTTACAACTATAACTATAAGTTTTACAATACAATCGTACAATTTGTGTATTAGTGAGTGTGGGGGGAAAAAAAAGGAAGAAGGGCTTGAATCGGTTTCCCGATTGCCTACGTATCCTCCCGGGGGTGAGGAATCAAAGCCCACGTAGTTCTTTTACCTGTGTATGTCTGAACCCCGGCCCGATTACCTACTCTTCTAGTATTCTTGATCGTCGGACCCTCCACCTCCTGAGCCATCTGTGCCCGCGCCGTCAATGGAGCTCCCAATGGACTATGTATCTACTCCGTCATCATCCTCGGAATCAGTCCTCAAGGTGTTCTTCTGCATCCGCATCTTCGCCTTCTTCCAATCTGCAAGGCAAACTTGGGCTTCGAGGTTCTCGGGAAGCAACCTTGATGTAACGGCCCGAGATTATGATTCCCGGGTTACGTTTCGAGGGATGAAACCTCTCGTTAGGATCTTGCGCTCCGAGTACAGATTGAAGGTTTGAAATTCTATCATAACATTTTGAAGGGGGATTTCATACCCAATATTCGAAGGGATCGTTGGAATCCCCGGGGAAGTCCCCTGTACCTGCCATAAGTCTAAGCGTGGAAAACCATCAATCATGCAAATAGCAGAATCAAGGTGTAATACAAGAAGGTGCCACGGCAGAGCCGGGTCAAAACCAAATCAATAAGCGTATTTATCTAAATGTAAGGTTAGACCATTTCTTTGCAATCGCCCGAGAGAGTTCCCACGTCACAGAAGCAAAGAACAATCATGCTGCAAAACAAATCTAAAAAAAATGTACGTGGGGCGGTGTCAGATCGAAGCCCTACGCAATGTAATCCCAAACAAGCAGACACATGCACACGCTAGTCCTAATAAAGATGCTTCTAGATGCAAGGTGGAATATTAACACACTAGCATGGTCCTAAGATCAAGTGCATAAATATAATAAAGCCTTAGCACCGAATACCAAGTGGTATATCCCTCTCCTACCTCCACCCCCTTCCGATAGGATGGAGACTGGCCAGCTCGTGAATGCATTCCATAATAATCGGGCGGCACGCATGCCCAACCCGCTCCACAATAAAGCCCGCAAGCATCTCATAATATAAGGAACTTCATGACTCGATTGACTCAGGACGGGACCCGATGAGACTAGGTCGTCCTATAACCCTAGCAATGACTCTAGTTACTTCACAGATAACGACCGTTCTGTTTACAAAAGCAATGAGTAAACGAATGCTCAATCATGAGTGCAATCCTAACAGGATACTACATGGCATGCTTTATTATGAATGCAAGCACCTAGTATGCACATGGCTACAAGCAGGGAGATCTCTTTTCGAATCTGAGTGAGCTCATATAGGAACTCACCTGGAAGTGCAGAACAACAAAAGGCAACAATTAGGTATACAGAAAGCCAACATGTCACAGATGATCACCTAACACATATATAAGTAATATAAATAAGTCTACTTCTAATGTTACTTAAGCATATAATATCACACACAAGTCATCAAATTCATTCCTAATTTTCTCAAGATTTCCCAAAACTCTTTTAAAACCTCAAGTTAGATCAAATCACTATTCGAAACGCTTTCTCAAATCATCCAAAAATCCATTTATAAAACGTTAACCTTTCATTAACTTATTTTATTATTATTTCAAGACAAATCTGGCAAGGTTAATATATTTCCACAATCCTCTTTTATTTTATAAAACCAATTTCCATCCTTTAAAACCTTTTCCCAATCCCCTTTTAAGAATTCAAGCCTCATAATATTATCTATATATATTTATTTTAAAACTCAATAATAATAATAGTATATTTTGATAAAATATATTTATGAGTCTTTAAAATCCCTTTTAAGACATTCATACAACAATTAGGCCCAAAAGAGGAAGGCCCAAAACCTCATAACCCAAATTCATTTTCGGATCTAACAGATCCCAAAATCCCAAACCCTTTTTAAAAGACAGAACCGACCTCATTTTATTTACTTAAAATAGTGAACCGGACCGGCTAAAAAAATAAAAGGGAACCGAACCCTTCTTCAACCCAGTCCCCAGACTCCCCACTCTGCTCGAAATCGGAAAGAGAAGAAGAAGCAAAGGGTCTCGCCGGCGACGACTGGCGGATCCGACTACCTTCCTGACACTAGAGGACCATTAATCGACAAGGAAAGGAGGAGAAAGAGAGGTTCTCACCGGAGCCGGAGTTTCGTAGGGAAGAGTTCTTGACTTCGCCGGAAAATGGAGCTTGGGGCTGCGGTGTGGCGTTCAGGGCGTCGGAGCCAATTTCTCGCCGAAATCTTCATAGGGAGGGCGGATAAGTGTTAAATTCGAAGCTTTTCGCAGTTTGGAATCGAAAGGAAAGGAAACGGGGCCTTACCGCTCGGAATCGGGAGAACAGAGGAGAGAGGGAGGCGGTGGTGGCTGCTGAAGCTACTTCTGGCGGCTCCGGGGAGGCAATGGACGCCTCTGCTTTTGCTGGCTAAAGGAGTAGGAAAGGAAGGGGTGCTGATGGCGCTCGGCGCTTCTCAAGGAAAACAGGGGGATGGCGGTGGTGCTTGGGCTGACGTTTTGTGGCCGACGGAAGAAAACGGGAGAGGTGGTGGCGGAGGTTGGGGAGTGTGGTGGTGGTTGGCGGTAATGGAGGAGTTAGCACAATGATCTTGGCAACCCAAAGAGATAAGGGGGTGTTTGTCTTCTTGTGTTTGTGTGGGTGTGAAAGGAGAACCCAAAGCCTGATTTTCAATGGGTCAAAGGATCTGATTTTTGTGAAGAGAGAATTGTTGTTGGTTTTCCAAGAATGGGGCAACCCATAAAGGAGGGGATAAGATTTACCCAAAAAGGAGAAAATGAGTTGGAATTGGTCAAACATGGAACAAGTGTAGAGATTTGGGTAACAATTTGTGATATGAGACGGAAAGAATTTTCGAATCCCGAGGAGAAAGACGGATTCAATCGTTAAAGTTAAAAAATTGGACCAGAATTCATTTTAAGAATTTCAATTTCGATTTAGTAAATTAAAGACGAGTTTTTCCTTGAAATTATCCGAATTAAATCCGATTTAGATTCATTTTTAATTTCTTTTTTCCAAAATTAGGGTTTAAAAATCCGAGCCTTTACACTTGATCTCGTCTCCGAAAGAATCTGACCTCCGCGGCTGAAAAGCTGCTCGACGGCTACGGTGGAGCAAGGTGCCCCAAGTATTTGTCAGGCGATTACCTGCAACGTCGGGAATCTTTTTCTTTCGGGACGGCTCCACCACTCAAGGACATCGAAATCTTCTTCTTCATCGCTGAGAAAATCAAAGTTAGTGGACAAATATTCGTCGAGCTCTGAGTGGGGGCTCGACGAAGATCTCGACCTCTTTGACCCAAAGATATCTCGGGTAAGTGCCTTAGTTCTAGCGGTGATGCTAGTTCGTGTCCCGCTTGAACTGGAAGGCACGGGAGGATGACCGGAGGGCGCTCTATCGCCCGTCGAATATTCAGTATATAATTGTTCTAATAATCCTCTAACTCTAGCAACTATAATTGGAACATTGAAATCGGGATCTTCCTCAATTTCTAAAGTCGGAAAATAGTTTTCTAAAAAATTTTGAACCCCGTTTAATTTATATCTTGGGTCGAAACAACACGCTACAAGGAAAATGTCGGGTATAACATTGTAATATGCGACCCATTTCCGCCGCATCTCCAAAGTGGCTTCGGAAATGGATGGCACGTTAATCCCGTCTTGAAGGGCTATTGCTACGTTCATTGCAATAAAACAAAAAAGGTTTGATGTAGGCATGTAAATGTGGCTGAAAGTCCGAGTTGCGTCGTAAAAAACTTTGAAAACCTCCACAATATCTCAGGCCTGAGTCCAAACCTCCGCAAAGATGTCGGGTATAACTTTGTAATATGCGACCCATTTCCCGCATCTCCAAAGTGGCTTCGGAAATGGATGGCACGTTAATCCCGTCTTGAAGGGCTATTGCTACGTTCATTGCAATAAAACAAAAAAGGTTTGATGTAGGCATGTAAACGTGGATGAAAGTCCGAGTTGCGTTGTAAAAAACTTTGAAAATCTCCACAACATCTCGGGCCTGAGTCCAAACCTCCACAAAGATGTTTGACCCTTCGATGTTTTGTGTTGCAAAACCGGAAAGAAGTTCCTTGTAAGCGATGGAATCATAAATCATTGTGTAAGTCGAGTTCCACCGAGTGCAAACATCCTTGGGGAACGTTTTTGGGCGAGTTTGGTGAGCGCGACAATAAGCGCTCCACTGCTGGTGAAGCTGTTTGCTTTGCCAAAGTGCCCGCAAAACAAATCGAATTGGTTCAACAACACCTTGTAAATAGTTTAAACCATCTTGCACACATAAGTTTAAAATATGAGGGGCGCAACGGATGTGGAAAAACTTTCCGCCTATCCCGGGCTGACAGTTTTGGATTAATTCCGAAATAGATGCGGTGTTGGCAGAAGCGTTGTCAAACCGATACTAAAAAATCTTTTAGTCAATCTATATTCTTGTAAAACGGTTAAAAGGACATGTGCTATGTTTCGTGCCGTGTGTGCTTCGTCGAAAACTCGAAAAGCTAAAACACGTTTGTGCAATTGAAAACGTTGATCAAGCCAATGGCAAGTAACACCCATGTATGAGTGATGTTGCCAATGGTCGGTCCAAATGTCACTACAAATCGAAACATGTAAATCATGGTTTTTTTGAAAATATTCGATTAATTCATTTTTACGGGTGTTACACCGTCTAAGTATTTTCCTCTTAACCATGTTTCGACTAATACCTTGCCATGCAAGTTGAACATTTTGTGTAATAAAATCATTGAAACATAAACGTTGGGAAAAACTATAAGCTAAACCCTCGGCAGCTATCATTTCCGCATAGTGATCATGACAACTATGATAATCATAAGACCATAAACCAGCGGGTTGAGAGGAAGAAGATGCGTACCCGGTTAGTTGAGTTTGTCCTTTGGCGAGGTCGAGCTTCTCGGGATGCTTCGATCGGATATGGCGACCGTAGTTCCCATATCTGCCTCCTTTCTTGTGCTTGTAGACCGTGCCGTAGAAGTTGCACTTGGCGGCGCAACTCGTTTCCTCCCAAGTCGGCTCCCTAGGCCCCTTCGTGAACCAATACTTGAAAGTAGCGGCTCGAACTTCCGCCGTAGTAATAGGGTCGCCATCGGCCGGAGTTCCTTGGCTCCCTTCGGTGGGGAACCCGGACTCTTGGGTCGGAATCGTCGGAGTTCCGACTTGGGGGGTCCCCTTGGGCTCGGCCTCCTCCTCCACCATGATCTCGTCGACGTGGTCGGCTAGAAGAGCATCATCTCGACGACGTTGGGATCCACTCGCCGCCGAGACCGATGCACTTCGCCGAAGGCTTGGTGCCGCCGCCGCCGCCGGGTTCGAGCCACCGGCTCTGCCTCCAACACTCGGGGTCGATGAAGTTGGGGCTCCACTTACACTCTTGCGACCCCGGGTAATTCGGTTGAAGACACCCGACATTTTGAATTTTAGAGATTTAGGAGATGTAAGAGAGAGAGATTAGGAAACCGGGATTACGAGAGACAAGATCGAGCGATTAGAGAGCGGTTACAGAGATGAATATGAGATTAGAGGAGATGAGTGAGGTGTGGGTTGAAAATGGGAGGGAAAAGGGGTATTTATAGGGCCAAACCGAGCCAATTGGCTCGTGCCGGGTCGACCGTTGGAAACTAGCCGTTGCTTTGAATTTTTTTTTTGGGTGTTGTTTGGATACTTGTTAACTATCTTAACTTGTAATTAAATTTATATGTCAAGTTTCCAATTAATTTTATTGAATTTTTTTATTTTTTTAACATTTTAAATGTAATATATAATGTTTAGGTAATTTTTTGTAAGTTGTTAGGTAATTAGTAAAAAAATTATCTTATAAAACACTATTCTTTGAATCATTCAAACACAAGTTTATTGTAAACTGAAAGACGAATACAAGTTCACAAATCACGACTCACATTCACCGATTCACATAACATAAAAACTTAAAAACATAAAACATAAACTTACTACATTACTACAATACTCACTACTTATGATTAAGACTTAGGACTTAGGAATACTAGACTAGTTACCACCACTCGTCCCACTCGAGCCCGAAGCGCCATCGTTCTTCATCTTTTCGGGGTGCTTGTTGGTGATGTGAAGCTTCAAATTACCATATCCAAGGTTATTTTTCACCTTGTACCTTTTAGCACAGTGACGACAAACGGCTTCGAATGTTCCATCGGCTTGCTCCACCTTCTCGTAATGATCTCGGAACAACGCCGCCCGAAGGTTGTCATCAGATCTAGTTGCGTCGGACATGATTACGACTTACGAGCTTATCAAATCAAATTGATAGGTGATTGATGGATTGGATGGGAATATATGTGATTTGTGACATGAAGGATTCGGGTATTTATAGCCCCGAGCACTCAACTAGCCGTTACAACGGCTACATTTTAAAAAAAAATCCTCCTTCTGTGGGCCCCAAGGCAACGGCTCTATTTTTCAAAATAAGTCGACCCAGTGGGTCGACCCGCCGGGTCACCGGGTTACAAATCCCCGACCCTAACCCTAACCCGCTACCTGTCCCCACCCGCCTACCCGTCAACCCGGACCCGCCGGGTCACGGGTTGACCCGTGACCCGTGGTCACGCCTAGTTATAGGGATGTGAGTGGGAATGTATAATCGGTTGTTTAAAGAATGTTGAAGATAGAGAAAGATAAAAAGTGGAGTTAAGAAACCCAAATGAGTTCGATGGATGCTCTTAGTATTTGATATTAATTTTTTTTTAAAAAATTAATAAAAAGTTAATATTTGTATAATTTTTAGCAAATCAAAATACGTGCCAAAAAAATAAAAAAAAGTTAGTATTTTTTAGATTGGAGGGAGTAGTTTATAGATGGAATATCACAAAATGACCCAAAAAATTGGTTTTATTACAAGGTTAACCCAACCCGGTTTTAAATTGGGTCAAACCAGATATTGGGTTAAACCTTGCAACCGGTAGCAGGTAGGGGGGTGCAACCTTCCATTGTGCGACACATGGCAGAATCAGACTGAGAGAGAGAGAATATGAGAGGCGGAGAGGGAGAGATGAGGGGAAAAGCAAGTCCCATCTGCAGAGGAGAGAGGCAGAGAGAGAGAGAGAGAGATAGATGAGTGAACAAAGAAAAGTAAAGTTGTAGAGGAGAGAGAGAAATCAGTGAGGATAGGACATAGAGAAATGGCAGAGTCCTCTCCTCTGCGACTTTACTGTTGCTTTTTCACTTCGAAGAAGAAGCAATTGGGCGGGGGTTTATTTGCAGGTTGACGTGTATGCAGTTAGTTTTAACTGGACACCCAAAGCAAAACGACATGACACATATTGGAATCGACTGGACAAGAGTTATCGGAGAAAGAGATTCCCCATCGACTTCGGATAGAAAATGGGCAAGTTTGCTTTCGATAAAGGTTATGAGAGAGATGTCTCCCTCAAATCTGAAGCAAATTTACCCATTTTCTATCTGAAGTCGATGATGAATCTGTTTTTCCTATAACTCTTGTCCAATCGATTCCAATATGTGTCATGTTGTTTTGCTTTGGGTGTCCAGTTAAAACTAACTGCTTACATGTCAACTTGCAAAAAACCCTCGCCCAATTGCTTCTTCTTCGATGGTTTTTATATGAAACTTAAGATTTAATTCAAATTATATTAATGCTCTCTCACTGTCACTTTTCCATCTCTCTTTGTCATAACCTAACTAATCTCTCTCTCTCTCATCTGCAACTTTACTTTTCTTTTTTCACTCCTCTCTCTCTCCCCCCCCCTTTCCAGACTTTCTCTTACTCCCCCCTTCTCTTTCTCTCTCACTGATTTTTTTTATCGAAAACAAACTTACCCATTTTCTATCCAAAGTCGATGGTGAATCTGTTTCTCCAATAACTCTTGTCCAATCAGTTCTAATAGGTGGCACGTCATTTTGCTTTTGGTGTCCAGTTAAAACTAACTGCTTACACGTCAAACTGCAAATAAACCACAACCCACTTGCTTCTTCTTCGATAGTTTTTCTCTGAAACTTAAGATTTAATTCAAATTATATTAATGCTTCGATGGTTTTTATCTGAAACTTAAGATTTAATTCAAATTATATTAATGTCCCCTTACCGTCACTCTTCCCCCCTCTATCTATGTCTCTGTCTTATCCCCTCTGCCCTCTTTCTCTTTTTTACCGCCTGAGCTTAGGGGAGAGGGCGACACTAGAACCAGGGGAACATTGAACAACACGCAAAACAGGAAACAACCATAGGGTACGTGTCTAGTAGGAAATCATTGGGTGTCCAATAGAGTATCAAAGAGTGTCCAATAAGAAATAATAGAGTGGAAAGTTGCTATATTGTTCATTCATAATAATAAAAAAAATAAAGCGGTTTACCAAGCCTCTGCGAGAGCTCCTCCACTTCGATTCCACCTCATCTACTCCAAATCCGGCCTCCACTCGCCTCGAATTGACCTGAAAAAGCCATCAGAATGAAGGTGAAGGACGACGACATCAGAGCGAACGATTGCTTCAAGTGGACGATTGCTTGTAACTCAAAGTCCAATTGTCAATTATGGTTACAAGAATTCGCTCGTTACAATAATTTTAGGTATAAGTAATTAGTTACAAGAATTAAATATATTACCTACAACAAATTAGTTACAATAATGAGATTGTGTTGATTACAATTATAATTACAATAATTAAGAACGATTACAAGAAATTAACTACAATACAAACTATTAAGCTTACACTCATCTAGAGCTATATTTAAAAATTGTAATTAATGTTTTAACATATGATAATTAAGGTTTCAATAAATTACACTAGATTACAATAGTTTTCAACATATGTCGTTTAAATTACTTTAATCTAGATTACACTAATGTAGAATTACAATAGGTCTCATTCTCCTTTTTCGTCCGCAGCTGCCGTTAAAGGACGTAGTGGACGAGCTGGGCTGAGAACTGGACATGCGAATCAAGCCTCGCGATTGCGGCCAACAGGCTTGCCATCAAACGCTTCCAGTCCCCCTTGCTCAGGTAATTGTCGAGGTTGGCAAGTAACTGGGGCCGCCTGTACTGGTTGACCCGACCCTTGTAATGGTAGTCCTCGAGGACATCATAAATGCCCTGCACAATGGGGTGAAAATGTCAGTCACGGATCGACAATACGATATTCCGTTGATCAACACTATGCAAACCATACCTCGCCTGTTGTCTGTGAATGGGGAATCCTTTTGACAGAGCGGCTAGTCGACATGTTCTTCTTTGCTCGATATTCTGCAGAATTGGAAAGCAAAACCTTAGGGCGCTCCACACAAAGCCTGTATATAATGACACCAATCACAATGCACATGGAAATAAGGTTATCTAACAAGACATCAGTTACAATGCACATGATAATAACGACGCTGCAAACCATTTCCCACCCTATACATACCAACTATCGCATGCCTGTCGCCCCTAAACATATCAAACGTCTCCGCATTCAAAGCAAACTTTGTAAGCTTTTATAAGATTCAATCGAATATATGTCGAGGTAGTTTTGAATTTCACATGCCATGAAGAGTTATAAACATGACACATGACTACTACAAACATGACAGAAATCAAAGTGCCGGCAAATCCATTAAATGTTCAAAGGTATCTCAAGATTAAACATATCCAAGTCGCCTTATTCCTGATATTTCTTATTCTACATAGTCGTTCTCCAATTCCCCCAAAATCCCCAATTTCGTCAAATCCCCCATTCCCCCATCTAACTACAACCTTTATATCCATTTCCCTCCATTTCACCCCAGTCATCCCCAATTTTACCCAATGTTCAAGACCAGCTATTAATTTCCCCCAATTTCTCTTCTATCCCCCTCGTCAAAACCCCCGTTCTGACACTTTTCATCCCTTGATTTTTACATGCCGATGGTTACTTCTTACATGACAGAGGGAACTTGGAAGACAAATTTCGTTCTTCATCCCATTTCAAACAATGGCAAACACATTTGGTTCTTCCACTCGATTCCTCGCCCTATCAATTTGTGCAATCGGTAAATAATCGATGGCGTTAGAGTTTACTTACTTGATAACCGAAGGTCCGTCACTTGTATTCAATGTCTGTGGCATGTTTGATGTCGGCTTCTTCTTCTCCTTTGTGACAATGTCTTGTTCTTCTTCTTACTCCTTCCTCTTATTCCTTCCATTTTCGATTTTCTGAGAGAGAGATACATAGAAACTCTAGGCCTCCCCTTTATTAACCCTCTCTCATCGGTAGTTGAGTTGACAGGTTTTTAAAAACCTGTCAATTCTCTCCCCATCCACTCTTCTGACTCTCTGTCTCCTCAATAACTGCAGTCGGTCTCTCCCTCTCTTTTAACCAGTTGGGATGCAATTTTTTAAGGGGTTAGGGTTAATTTTTTATAATTAATGTGGATAGTGGATAGGGGGTGCAAACCCAACCGGGTATATGGGTTAGTTTTGCAAATGTCCCTAATTTATATAATAAATTAAGGTAAAATATCCAAAAATAAGTTGTACAAACTATTAACCATGAATTAATATTAATATCAACTTTAAAAATCAGTAAAGGTAAAGGTATACAAACTATTTTATATTAAACCAATTTCGATATCGGAATAAATTAGCCCAATTTTTCATTCAATGTTTCGACGTGACAATCGAATGTTCGAAAATTTAAGGACATGACACTACATCATTAAATGCCAAAATGCAATTTTTGAAAATAAAAACTAAATTTAAATACAAATTGGATTTTAGAGTTATTTTAATCATCTAATTTGAACTCAATATTATTATTATTATTATTTTACAAAAATAACATTAAATACTTAATGATCTGGAACCACATCATTAAATTTTTGAATATTTAGTTGCCATGTAAAAAATTTAACCGAAAAATTGGCCAAAGTTTTTTCTTTATCGAAATTTGTTTACTATGGAATAGTTAATTTGTATATCTTTTAGGGCTTGTTTTAATTGGTATGGGGTATAGGTATAAGATATGGGTATAGAAGACCCAATATCTATAACTTTTGCTTGGTATATTTGTATATAGTTATCAATTTGATATTCCCATATATTGATTCTAGTTTTTTTTTATATATATTTCTACAATTTGGGGCATATTGGAAACACACTCTTCTTCCCTCCGATGGACGGTGACCAATGAATGACATTCTTCTTCTTCTTATGTTCTTCATTGCTCTTCCATCGATGGGTTTAGGGGTTTGATTTTTGAGCAATTGTTGTTCAACATATACATGGGCTGATTTTTGTCGTCTATCCTGATTTTTGTTTAGCACATGACTGGTTTTTTGTCTGATTTTTGGGTAACTGACTAACTGTTGTTCAACATAAGGGATGATTTATGTCTAGTCTTCTAGATTGATTTTTGTTTAACACAGGGGTTGATTTTTAGGCAAATGTTGTTAAACATATATAGGGACTGATTTTTGGGCAAATATTGTTCAACACATGGGTTGATTTTGGGGAAATGGTGGTTTACAGAGAGAATGATTTTTGGGCAAATTGTTGGATTTTTGGTTTCTTTCTATTATATATTTTTTTAAAAATCGATATCTATATACCATTTCGAAACAACAGATATAAAATATCAAATATCAATATCATACCCATTTTTTTTACCCATATCTTAATATCTATATATCATACCCGTATCCTAGATCTTAAATCTATATCCCATTTCCAAACGAGCCATTAATAATTTTTAAAGTTTGTACATATTATTAATTATTGTTTATATTATTTTTGATTATTTTTTCACAAATTGATTAACGGAAATTTCACGAGATACCCCTTAGGTAAGGCATAATTCATGCGGTGTATAATTGTTTGACATATTTCATCTGGCATCCCTGAGGTTTTTCTTAACCGCCAAACACCCTTCCATCCCTTTGGAAATTTTAAAATCACCATTTGAGGAGCTAGCTTACTTACGAGATCGATAACTTCTAGCTCGGAACTCCGTTTTCTACGTCCGACCTATCAACTGACGATGAATTGCTGACAGAAGGAAAACCTGTCGTTGATCCACCAAAGAAAACTCAAACCTATAGCAAGTATAGCAATAAGCAAGAGGTCGATCCACAGGGAAAGTTATAACTCAAGTGTAATTCAGGTGTAAATCAAAGTAACCAATTTGGGGGGTTTTTGTGTGTGAAAGTTCCGCCTTTTATCAAAGCGAAGTAAAGAAAGCAAAGTAAATGAATTTGTTTTAGACAAGTAGGAGAAGCAATTCTACCTACAATTTTCCACTTTATTGGATTGAAGCGATCCTTGTAACTTCTTCTCGTCCTATTAAATTTCCTATGAATGCCCTTGTCCCGACCTAATATAGTTACTAGTCCAATCAGTCCTAGAAACCCTTATCAATCGAACAGTCCCTAAAGAAGGATTTAACCCAATTGATAGCTTTAAGTTTAGAGATTAGTCAAGGTATTTGCAGTCAGTGGCGGATCCAGGATTTTAGTCAAGGGGGGGCTAAATGTAAGTTCACTTTGACGGGTCTCCGTAATGACGAATCATATTCATTAACGGGTTTTCACAATGTCGAATCACTAATAATAACCCATTGCTTCTCCAATCAAGCTCTTTTAATTTATCGCTCCTTCTATCACCTCTAGAAACATCTTATTCAACCGCAATCGCATCGCATTTTGAGATGGATTAGGAATCTTATTGATTAAAGAAGTTGAAGATCCAACCCTTTGAATATATAACTTAAATCGAATAATAAACGTGTCCATATTATATACTCCTATAAAAACAAATCCACAAACCACAATTTCAAATCACGAACCACAAATTTACAAATTTATTTGTCAAAACCACATGTTTTAATCACAATTTATCGGAATTTATAATAAAAAAAGGAAGCATTTAAAAAAAATAAAAACAGAAACAAAACATAAAATAAAAAAGGAAAACAGAAAGTGTTTAAAAAAATACAACCAAAAAATAAAATACAACCAAAAATAAAATAAAAAAGGAAAACAGGGAGTGTTTAAAAAAATACAACCAAAAAATAAAAAAGAAAGCGTTTAAAAAAAATAAAAACAGAAACCAAAAAATAAAAAAGGAAAACAGGTAGCTCTGCGGGAGAATCGAACCTGGGTTTCAATCAAAGTAACCCCGCGTCTCCCGTCCCTTTCTTACCATCACGCCAATGTGTTTTACTGTCACAATATACAATCTACTTAATTTTATTACTGAACATATGACATATATATAAAAATATATACCTTTAAATTTTCGGATTAGCGGGGGGCTCCAGCCACCCCGAGCCCCCCCGTGAATCCGCCACTGTTTGCAGTCCCTAAAGAGGGATTTAACAACACATCCAACTTCCTACTCATTCAATTAGTTCAAGCAACCCTAAAGGAACAAGTTTGCCACTTAGGTTAAGGTTCACAATCAGGAATCTACAAAACCTTAGCAATTGAATTGATTCTAACTAGTTGCGCGAGCTAGATAGAATAAAACAATAGACAATCAAGCACAAAGAAGTTGAAGCATTCAAATATAGGAAACAAGGAACGAGAATTAGAAACTCACAATCAATCCAAATAAAGCTTCAAATTACAGGCAGAATAGATGAATTTAGTACCTCATGGAAGACATTGCTCAAAATCTCTAAAGTGTCTAATGAAAGAATAAAATAGAAGTGCTGGAAAAATAACTAAATTTGGCCTTAAATATGACCCAAAGTCGGCCATGAAACAAAGTAAATAGATCTAGGGTTTTAATTATTCAAAACGCTGCGCACAAGCGATGACGACCAATGTTGCGGCCGCGGCATATGCTGCGGCCGCAACACATGCTGTTTCCTTATGCCCGCTGCAGCGGCCTCTGCTGCGGCCGCGGCATGCTGTTTGCCGGTTCTTCTTGTCTTTATTCGCGGGTATCTCCACTTGTCTTGCATCTCTTCCTTCCTTGCTTCCTTCTAATGTTTCTTGTATTCCTCTTCAAGATATTGCATCTCCCAAATGTATTCCGATTCAATCTGCAAGATAAACACAAATTTGCGCAGAATCCGAACTCTTCTAAAATAATCACAAGATGCAATTTAGCAACAAAATATGAAAGAAATGCAACCTAACTAAACTAAAAATGCCTATAATGCCTATCTAAGATATGCATTATCAATTGCGTACAAGAGTCTGGCATTAACGACGTGGTCGGAGGAAAGGTGGCATCGGGAAAGAGCTCGCAAGTACATTGTAGAACAATTTCAAACCCCGAAAAAAATATACAATTTTCAATCGGGCACGAATTAGATTGGATTGTTGATAGATTAAGCTTTCAACAACTTGGAATAATATGTAGGAAGAGGCTCCTAGACTCTGTGAGGATTTGGATTGAACCCGGATTCGCCGTCCACGGTTGTCGGTCATTGAAACGCTACCACAAGATCCTCTTTCTCCCTCATTTCTCCACCAAAATGTCTCATTCTAAGCCTTAGATCTTCAAAAAGATCCACACTTCTGACCCCATAGCTAGTTCAAGCCAACTCATCGCCAATCGATCCAACTGCTCTCTTCGGACGCCGAAAAAGTTGACCTCCGTGAGCAACCAATATGGGTAAGTCTCGAGCTCTTATTTCTCTCTTTACATGTTATTCCAAGTTGTTGGAAGGTCAATCAATCAACAATTCAGTCCAATTCGTGCCTGATTGAAAATTTTGTATTTTTTTCCGGGTTTGAAATTGTTCTACAAAGCACTTATGAGCTTTTTTCGACACCATATTGCTTCCCCCAACCACATCGTCTATGCCAGACTCTTGTACGCAATGTCATCGTTAGTTTGATAGGTCGAATGTAGAAAACAGAGTTACGAGCTAGGAGTTATCGATCTCGTAAGTAAGCTCCTCGAATGGTGATTTTAAAAATTCCAAATTGGGATGGAAAGGTATTTGACGGGGAAAAAAAACCTTAAGGATACAAGGTGAAATATGTCAAATAATTATACACTGTGTGTATTACGCCTTACTTCGGGAATACTTCGTGAAATTCCCGTGATTTTTTTTTGAGAATAAAACCGGCTTTCTTAACCCATTTCTTTCTGAATAAGAGACACAATATTGTTTGGTAAATCATTCAAATAAAAAACTAAAGCCGAATTAAAAGTTCTAATGGCAGTAATACTATGAGCTACATAATTTCCTTCATGCCGAATGAAACTCCAACTAACTTCGTTCAAGCCTTTCGCCATTTGGAGAATATCTTGAACCAACAACCCAGTCATGCCCATCCCAGGATCATGCTTGACAATCTTCTTCATCAGCGCCTCATTATCAGACTCAAACTGCACCGATTTAATTCCCCTCTCGTTAGCGAATGACACCGCCCACCTAATGGCTTTCGCTTCGGTGATCTCCACATCCTCGGCATCTTGAATCCTCTTATAGCCAGCTGCAACGAAACCCTCATCGTCCCCTCTCTGAACAATGCCCACAAAGGAACCCGCTCGTACCGATACGCTCGCATCGCAGTTGAACTTCATTGTACCTTGTGCAGGTTTGCACCACAGTTTCAACCCCCTCTCCCCTATCGGCCGCCACCCAGAAATTGTATGATTTGTGTATCGGTGGAACTCATCCAGCATCTCCGTCGCTCGGCCAACAACCTCCTCCGGCAGCATAGACAGACCCTCAAAGACTCTTCTATTTCTAGCAAGCCATATATGCCATAAGAGCATCACCCACCATTGTTGTTCACTCGTGGAGCCTCTGGAGAAGACCGACATAAAGCCATCAAACACACTCGCAGCACCAGTTCAATGTGTCGCTCCCTGTGGGAACGCTTTCCACACCATCTTAGTCGGCCAGCACTCAACCAGGGCGTGGAAACTCGATTCCTGTTTGCCACATAAATCACAAGAATCATCTTCAATAGCCTTCCGACGTTGCATATTTGTTTTACACGGGAGAATGTCTCGAATGGCTCTCCACGCAAGGTTTCTAGCCTTCGGGATGGTCTTGAGTTTCCAGAAAACCTTCCATGATTTCTCCCTAGCATTACCATCCGCTTCGCCCACACAAACCCCTTCTCTAGACTCCTCTCGAGCTGTCTGTGATATGCACTCCGAACTGTGAACCTGCCCCCTTTATCGTCCTACCAAACTAAATGGTCCCCGCTACTAGGAGCTACAAGTCGCAGCTTGAGAACCTCTTCCACGTCATAAGGGAGGAGCAAATCATTCAACTTGTCAATATTCCACCTCCCAGTTTCCCAATCTATTAGCTCCACCACCCTCAAACCCGGATCTCCCCCTCGGAAATTACCGACAACTTTAAAACTCGAACGACATTTAATCTATTTATCGTTCAAAACATTAATCTCCGTTCCATTACTAACACTCCATATCAAACCCTCCTTAAGCACCTCTCTACCTTATATTAGACTTCTCCACGTATAGCTAGGATTAAACCCCACATTCGCATTCAAGAAATCCGTCCTTGGGAAATACTTTGCCTTCAAAAGTCTACCGATCAAAGAGTTTGGTTCCTCCAGCCTTGCCGAGCAAGTAAAGCGAGATTAAATATTTCCATGTCTCTAAAACCCATCGCACCTTTGCTCTTTGCCTGACACATCTTCTTCCATGCCATCCAATGAATCTTTTGCTTGCCATCACCTCCCCCCCCACCAGTATTTACACATCAAACTCTCGATCTTGCGACACAGCCCTGTTGGCAGCCAAAAGCATGACATGGTATAAGAAGGAATCGCTTGGACCACTGCCTTAATAAGTACTTCTTTCCCAACTCTAGATAAACACTTCTCTTTCCAACCTTGCATCTTTTTCCAAATCCGCTCCTTTATGTGCTCAAAGATCACCTTCTTTGATCTTCCAACAATTATCGGAAGCCCAAGGTATTTCTCGTGTTTTTCCACCTCTCGAATGCCCAAAACAGCTTGAATCACCCCTTTCCTATCAGCCGCAACATTTCTGCTGAACGACAGTTCTGATTTTGAAAAGGTCGCCTGTTGACCCGAGCCTGTCCATAATTATGGAGTATGTTGACAATTTCTGCACTCTGTTGACAGGTAGCTCTAAAAAATAATACCCAATTATCAACAAAAAATAAGTGAGAAATAGTGGGGGCCAATCTAGCTATTCTGACACCCTGAATCTTTCCCATCGATTCAGCTACCCTTATCACCCCCGACAATCCCTTCGCACACAACAGAAACAGATAGGGAGATAGAGGATCTCCCTGTCGCAACCCTCCTTCAGGAATAAAGCATGGAGATGGAATCCCCTCAATCAAAACTGAAAATGACATAGTTGAAACACATTCCATGATCAGTTTTATCCACCTATCATTGAACCCGAATCTCTGTATACAATGCTCTAAGAAGGTCCACTCCACCTTGTCATAGGCTTTCGCCATATCAAGCTTCAGAGCCATATACCCTTTCTTCCTAGTCGTCTGCGATTTCATATGATGGAAAATCTCGAACGGCCCCAAAACATTGTCAGTGATCAATCTTCCCGACACGAAGGCACTTTGAGTTGGTGCGATGATCTTCTCGAGAATCTTCTTCAACCTGTTTGCAAGTACCTTCGACACAATCTTGTAAACTACATTACACAAACTAATGGGCCTTATATCTCTCATTCTACATGGATCCGTGACCTTAGGGATAAGTGTGATAAGCGTGTGATTCATCCCTTGGGGTAACGGGTTACCATTTATGTCAATGACAATCTTTGTTATATCCTGGCCAACAATATGTCAACACTTTTGATAAAACAATGCTAGCATACCATCCAGACCAGGAGATTTTGTAGGGTGCATTGAAAAAAGGGCATTTTTTACCTCATCTACAGTAAAGGGCCGAAGGAGCTCCTGGTTATCATCCGTAGACACAATAGGCTTGATCCCTTGAGTAGCCGTCTCGGGGGGTGCTTTCACTTCGGACTTGAACAGATTCTGGAAATAGGACATAGCAGCTCCTTCCATACCTTCATGTGTTCTCACCTCTATCCCATCATCATTAATAAGCTTCTGCACACGGTTTCTTCTCTGTCTCCCGTTTGTCTTCCTATGGAAAAAGGTTGTGTTCCTATCCCCACAACTAAACTCACTAGTCCGTGCCCGCTGAAACCACATCATCTCCTCCTTATCCATCAAAACACTTTCTTGTTTCTCTAGCTCCTTCCTTTCCTTGACTAGCTCCCCATACATTATGCCTCCAATATCCTTTAGCCTTTTCCGAATTTCCCCTAGCTTCCTTCTCACATTGCCAAACACTGCCTTATCCCATTCTCGGAGATCATCTGCACACCTTCCAATCTTCCTCTCCACACTTCCATCCACATGTATCGAACTAGGGTTAGTCCACCCGTTGTGAATAGTCTCTATACAATCCTCATTTGTAAACCACATCGCCTCAAACCGAAATGGTATAACCCTTCTCCGCGTAGACCCTCTATTTGTTCCCTCTAAGCTGATCAAAATAGGCCGATGGTCCGAATTACACCTTTCTAGGTGCTCTACCCTCACATTTGGAAAGCCCTCTAGAAATTGCTCATTCATGAAAGCCATGTCTAGTCGTTCCTAAATGAAATCCTCATCCTCTCGCCCGTTATCCCAAGTAAAACGACCTCCGCTGAACGGCACTTCCCGAAGCTGACAGTACTCAATCACCTCCCTGAAATCCACCAACACCCCAAAGCGCGACAAATTTCCACCTTTCTTGTCTTCTAGTGATGACATAAGGTTAAAATCGCCCATACAAATCCAAGCTTGATGTGAATCCCCGTATAAGCGTTTCATCAGCCCCATAGTATGCCTCTTCTCAGCGTGATCCGCCCAACCGTAGATTCAAGTGACCCTGACCTCCACCCCTGGTTCCATCACTAGCCTCCCATCAATATGATGACAGGTATAGGATAGAATATTCAGATTCCACTCTCTAGTCCAAAGCATAGCAAGGCCTCCCGATCTGCCTATACAGTCCACCACAAACATATTCTCAAAGCCCAATTGAATTCGAATCTTCTCCATCCTAGTCCTACTACTTTTAGTCTCCATCAAGAATAGGACCTTCGGGGCCTCCCTCCTTACCAACAAGGTAAGTTTTTCAACTGCATGGGCCTTCCCCAATCCCCGACAGTTATAACTGATAAAACTCATTTTTGGCGACGGGGAATCTCCTCCCCTGCCGCTTGATATTGGGTATCCATTTTATTGCAGCTCACCTTCCTTCATTTGTCATTTTCATTCACTGTAAAAACATTCTCTCCTTCCCCTAGATCACCCCCCTCCATCAATCCCCCCCCCCCTCCCTCTTTTCTCTTTTGTCCACTAGCCCCCATTAAAAAAACCCCATCGGGCCCTCCCACTCCCCCTTCTCTAGCTGCTCTCTTCCAACTCACTCTCCTCACTTTTTGTACATTTTCTTGTTGGCACACTTCTACTTTTTCCCCACTTTCCCCCAATGCCCCTATAGTATTCTCCTCCCTATCACCTATAGTTACCTCTTTCTCTTTTTCTTTTGACTTTTGCCCACTTCCTCCTTCTAGCTGATCTCTCTCCACCATTTCAACCACTTCCATAGCATATTCACCTAACTCCCTATCCCCTTCATCCCCATTCTCCTCATCTTCTTTTTCTTTTTCCTCCAATATTTCAATCAAGGACTTCCTCTTAGGTGCTTTCATACTGCCCTCCCCTTCTTCAGCTTCCACCTTCTCTCCCATCCTCATCTTATTAATGAAATTCTTCTCCCTCTTCTTCTCCAGACCTCCTCTAACTCTCATCTCCTTGCTTGGAGGTGCTCTCAACCAATCTCCATATTCTTTCCCTTTCTCAGTATCCCCATTTTCGTCTTCACACTCTCCTTCCTCATGCCCCACCCTCCCACAATGGTAGCGAAAATTTGGCAATCGTTCATATTTAACTTTCACCCAAATTTTCCTACCTCCTAGATTCACCATAATGCCCCTTATCAATGGTTTCAGCAAGTCCACCATCACTCTCATTCGGATGAATCTACCGCATATCATTAATTCCTCCTCATCCCATTCAATGATTCCACCGAAGACCTGTCCTAGACTCTCAACCATAGCTTTCGTATGAGCACCTACATGCAAGTCATAGATCCTAACCCAAAAAGCAGTTTGCGTGAAATTCATTCTCGATATCTGCTCAAAACCTGGTTCCTTCAAAACCAGAAGGGCTCTATCAAAAGACCAAGGGCCTCCCTTTAGGACCCGTTTCTTGTCACCCTCGCTACTGAACTGAAAACTAAACAGATTTTCATTGATTTCGCAAAACAGAAAATCATCCCTTAATTTCCACGCACCTTTCATGGTAGCCCTAACCACCTGAGCATTCGGCGCCCTCACAGTTAAGACCTTGCCAATCAACGTTAAAGCACTTTGAACCGTCTTTTCTCCCGCAACAACTCTGTCACCATCAATCACTGTAACCTCTTTTTCAGTCAGATGGATATGTTTCCCTTTCTCCATCCTTACCAATCGATGCCCTAGTCCCAGAACTTGTCCAAATCCAGCGAGCAAGCAGCACCCCCGAAGCCGGTGGATCTCGCACTTTGTCGGCGAGGAAAAACCAAGCTCTCACGGCCCTAAACCGGAGAGAGAAGCTCTCACGACACTTTCCCGTGATTAATCTAAAGACATATAAAGGAGATACGATCGGTCTCCCGTTGATTAACGTCAAGCTAAAAAAAACATCTATTAGTGGATGGACTATGGCCCAACCAATCCCAAACGTACTTTAGGTCCTCATAAGGCTTTTTTGTTAGTCTAAGTAGTAAGAAAAACAATATAGTAATAATAAAAATGATGACCATGTATTGGTCCGTTTTCGTAAACTAATTTATTGTGTTTGTTTGTGTCTGCTATTTGTGTGAACTCATCTTGTGTTTTATATCCATATTAACTCATCTTTTTATTTCTAATTTGTTTTGCTTTAGATTTCTGTTTAGATTCCGACTATATTCGAATTTTTACTTGTTTTTTTTCTTTTTGTCATTTGTTTATGTTTGTACATGATGGTTAGTCCATCTACCGGTTTGTCCAGTTTATCGATTTCTCTAGGCTTGTCTAGATAACCGAATTATTATCTTACTTCCAAAAAAAAAAACTATTTATCTTTTTGAGTCAGTTAAATGAGAACTCATATAATCAAATAAAAATCATAAATAGTTTGGTAGAAACCCGACAATGCATGGATATGGAAATTGGACATCCCACCGTCTAGTGCGTATAAACTGATTACATTCTAATCATCGCTGCACTCAGATGATAATGCATGGATATGGAAATTGGACATCCCACCGAAGATCAAAAACTTTCTTTGGAAAGTATGCCAGAATGGTCTTCCAACTGCTTCTAGGTTAGCAGCTCGAGGGACTCCTGTGCCTCCCACCTGCAATTTTTGCAATTGTGCGGCCGAAGATGAGGTACACTTGTTGTTTGAATGTGGCTATGTACATTCGCTACTCAATTTCCCGCCTACCACGAAGATGACAATATCCAATATGATTTCTCTCTCCCGAGACATACAACCTATCTTTTCGGTCATTGGGAACAACCTCACTTCACCTGTCAAGGCAGAACTTGCTTTCGTTTGGTGGTCAGTGTGGTACTCTCGGAACCAATTTGTGTTTTGACAAGTTCCCTTCCCCGTTAAAGACGCTCTAGTCCGCATTGTTAAAACCCATAGGGAAAACTGGAGAAGAACATCTCTAATAGATGAGTGTCTAGAAGAGGTCCCCCCCCCCACATACTCAAAGATCTAACCACCCAAAGGTCAAAAATAAGGCCGTAAGGATTAAATGGCGTAAACCACCGATGGGCACCTTCAAACTAAACTTCGATGGATCCACGCTAACAAACTCTGTTAGCTCGGCTGGTGCCATTATCAGGGATTGGGAGGGCAGGCCAATCTGTATAAGCTACAGTAAGCTGTGAAAGCAAAATCCCATAAACGCAGAAGCTCTCGCTCTAAAACTGGGAATCCAAAATGCTATCCAACTCAGAATTGACAAGCTACACATATTGAAGGCGATTCTAGTATAATCATTAATCACCTACTTCAAACAATGAAATGTCCTTGGGGGATCGAACTGATATTGTCAGATGTTAAAAGCCTTTTATCAACTTTGAAATAAGTATCATTCTTTCATATTTCCCGCATGGGCAATAGAGTAACGGATAAGGTTGCACACATTTGCCACTCTGTCCGGGGAGTCAATATTCACAACAATCTTGATCTTTTAAACTTCATCCGAAAGGATGCTATCGGGTAGAGCTCGCTCACCCGAATTCTTTCCTACTAAAAAAAAAAAAAAGAAAAGAGGAAGACAACAATCTATATGAATCTACCAGGGTCCAACCCAATACGTCTCCGAATAATGATTCGACAATCAGCAGTATCAACACGAATACACGATATCCAAATTTCTACCAAACACTCCCTAATGTGCTAAAGACATTCCGAAACGACGTCGCTTTGCCACACCTTCTTGCAGGAAAAAGATGACGACGAAGAAACCAAATTCCTCTCTCCGATTCGCAACACAGAGTATTCGAGTTCACGAACTCAGCTCCGAGTCACTGCCCTCTGAATCCCTAACTCAGCACAGTATCGGTTCACTCTCCACTCCGTCTCATCTGATCGCAAGCTGTATCAATGTGGTTTTTCAGGTGCTTCTTAGATCTTCTCTCCCTCCCAAGGTATGTTAATCGGTGGACTCAGGTCCCTTTCGACGGATCTCTGTACTCGATCCCGTGTATGCTTTGTATATTACGGTTTTCTTGTTTGTACGCTGATCCATGGATGAAGCTAAAGCTCAATTGGGTCCAGTTCTGGAGAAAATTTGTTCGCTTTCCCCGTTTTGATTTGGTTCCGATTTTGCAGGCTCTTATCGGTTTGATCTGGAATGTATTTCCCCAGATCAGAATAGTTTTTCAGTTGGGAGAGCGTGTAGCAGATGGATTGGTTCGGCGGGAGAGTTTCGTTGAGCAATTTGGATTTGGCGGGGGCAGTGAATAAGCTCAGCGAGAGCGTTAAGAATATAGAGCGCAATTTTGATACTGCTCTCTTTGATGGGGACAATGCCGAGTCCACCAGTGAAGGTCATTTCCCCTCTCCCTTATCAGTTTTATTTCCTATACTAGGAATTTGAATTTTGAAGTATCTTTGATTTTATCTTCCCTGTGTTGTGTGATTGAGTGAGTTGAGAAATAGAGTCTTTAAGTGCGTCTGTAGAAATGCCAGTTTTATGCTCACTAGTTTGTGATTCAGTTACACTGTTCTTTTGTCTGAACTGCATATAGAAGACCTCTTACTCATCATATCTGCTAACATATCTACTTCAATCCATAATCTTTACTTCATGATCTTCCATTTCCAGAATTTGATTTTATGGTGGGCTTCTTTTCATGGATTATAGAACTATTACATATATTTTAGTATTTTACTAACTGATCTCTAGGGCAAGAGATACATGCGGCTGTTCTGTATTACTTAGTAGTTTCAATTATGTAGCTGCCATCTCTGCCTCTGGCAGCTGTTTTGTTAAGTTGTGCTGGAATGGTGGAATGTGATATGCCTAAAATTATTTAGTCCAAAATCATCCTGTGTGCACAATACACACCGCTGGAAATCCTAGAAGTTACAAGGCATTTACTTCACAGCCAAAGGCTATGTTGGGTTGGCAAACTATGAATGGTTATGACTGCCGAATTTGAGGATGTCATTCTCGAAAGATGGTTAGTGGATGTCTGGATGCAACTTAAAAGGACATCCGGAGATAGAACAAAATCTTTGAAGATATTGTGATAGAAGCTAAAAAGGTTTTGCCCTCATTCAACAGCCTTGAGAAAGCTACTGGTTGTGGTTGTTGCATTGAACAGTTTTGGACAATTTGTTGGCGTGCTTGATTTTTGTGTTCGCCTGTTTTTGTGTAACATATTGCTTTGAACTGATTTTTCTTTTGTTTGTTTCAGCTTCTGGACCACAGTCTTCCAATTCTGACAGGAAACCTTTGTTTGATCCTGTCATGGCCTTTATGGGCCAAAAGGAAGTTGAAGCTCCAGCAGATTCAGATGCTGCAGAAACCATCAGTGAGACGAGGGTTGAAGACAGTGAAGTAGAAATTCCAGAGCAGTCAGGAACTCTACAACCTTCATTGCCTTCATCTGAAGGGAAAGAGAAAGAAAATGTTTATAGTCTGGAGAATTCCTCCATTGAGGTGGAACCTTCTTTTCATCAAGGCTCTAATATGCCTGTAGAGCCCCAAGATTTCTCAACTATTCATGCTTCTGATGCAAAAACTGTAACAACAGAGAACTCTGAGAACCTGGAATCTGAATCCATCTTGCTGCAAACAACCCAATTGGAATCCAATTCAGGGGATGCGGAATCGATTGATTCTGTCAAACAGGTGGATCAAGAGAATAGTGTTTATGGGGGTTCTTTGGTACAGCCAGAACCTGTTGAAGTTAAGGTGGAAGCTGATCAAGCACAGCAACTCCATAACGATAATGTTGTTTTGGATGAGTCAGATAATAACATAAATGCTATTGAACACACAGATGAACAGAAGACAGAAGAATCTTCTTGTGGAGAAGACCCTAGGGTTCTCACAGTAACACCTGTTGATATCCCGGAAGGAACTGAAGCAGTAACTTCACAAACAAGTTCTACTTTTATAAGTGAACCTGAAAGTCATGGTGAAGCACTGACTAATCAACTGCCCATTGAGCTCCCCACTGATAGGAATTTGGTGCTTCCTCCTGTCTTGGGTAGTCAAGGAACTGTGTCTGGGAATGAGAATAATGATGTGCACCCACAAGCAGAGAATACTGTAATTGATAGCAAAGAGCATAAACTCTGCCCATCATCCAATGTGCCGGACTCTGCTGATGTTATGGTTGAGCTAGCGAAATTGAAGAGAGAGATGAAATTGATGGAAACAGCATTGCAAGGAGCCGCAAAGCAAGCTCAGGTAGATCACAGATATCTCACGATAAATTGAACTTTATATCTTGCTTTTGGTATCTTTATTCATGACAAGGCAGATTTTGATCCGGTCCCTTCGATGACTTTTCTAGTCTAAAGCAGATGAGATTGCAAAGTTGATGAATGAAAATGAACATCTGAAGTCTACGGTTGAGGATTTGCGGGTAAGTCATTTGCTGCTTTGAATCCTTTTCTTGCCTTTGTTGATCTTTTATTTGATTATTTTAGTCGTGCAGTTGTCTTCTTGTCTCTTCTATAATTTCCATTAATCAAAGCAACGTCTATTCATGCACCGCAATTGACAAATGGAAATGGCAGGAACGAACATATTATGTTCTTCATCATGACTTCATCGATGAACACGTCTTTCAGAGAGCTTTTTTAAAGCTTTTTTTTGCTACATATTAATTTTTTTTTTTGGGTAACCTTCTTTCCTATCTGTAAATTTTTGGCTTGTTACTTGAATGAATTCTAAATTCTAAGATTGTTCCTTTTCTTTCTTTAGTAGTCATATTTATTAGCTTCGGGCCTTTAACTGTGATCAATTTTCACATGAAACCATGCTCTTATGATTTTTCTTTATGTCATTATCCTTCATTTTCTGAATAAACCACATCACGTAAAAATAAAATTATGTACAAAATCATCCTTACAAGGAGAAAGAAAGAATTGCTTTATATATTAAATAGCATCAGCAAAGCTGTCAATAAAAATAATGTTATCTATACAAGACGAGTCTGGTTAACGACACAATATGAGGCCCTTTCTATTAGGATATAATACAATACTCCCTTTCTTAAGCAAAACATGTCATTTTTTACTCATTTGCACAAGTTTTAAGGAGACAACAAATACTGTATATCATTTACCCTCATTTATTATTCTATTTTTCACTTTCTCGAAAACTACAACTAATCATCCACTAATAATTACCAGGGAAATTGTGGAAAGGAAACACCAAAATACCTCTTTCTTAACAAGAATCACTCCTTAAAACGATATGCTTTGCTTAAGAGATGTAGTATTATTTAGGATCTGGATTTATTGCAAAAGTAAATTTGGATTTCAATTTCAGAATTATTTTCCTCCTCAAATTTTGATGATCACGGTTTAGCTTAAAATTAATTTTGATGATAGAGGAAGTCCAATGAAGCAGCAGAGATTGAGTCCTTGCGAGAAGAATACCATCAAAGGGTTGCAACTCTTGAAAGAAAGGTAAATTCCTTGCAGTATCCGACTTTTTTTTTGTTATAATTTGAATGGATTGGTGGCTTCTGTGCTCATATAATAGGAATAGCCTTTTCATTGGATATACACTTGTGCTAACCCTACCCTGTTTTTGTATGGCTTGACTGAAAATTGAAGTCTAGTTAGACATTCTTGAAAGTTTAAGTGACAACTAATAACATTTGGCCAAGATTTTTGTAGCTGCTTAATTGTTGGTCAAGGAACAGGTGCTGTTAAAAAATTCGTGAAAGCCCTGACTGGTTTTCCTAATATGCGTGGCACATTCTTCATCACTTTAATTTGGGTTTAATTTTTGGTACGAGCACAAACCCTTTTTCGTGTCGTGGGTCGTTTTATGGAGAAATTAAATCTTCTGATCATGATTTTTAATACTATTAAGGACCACCGGCATGCTTAAAAAGTTCATGCTGTTAGGACATGTTCACTCACAAGTTGTGAGTCACAACTAAATGTCTGAATATTGTGTTGCGTTGAGCAGCGGAGCAACTCTAGTTGGTTAGAAGCTCAAGCACTAAAAGATGCTTGCATTATTAGATCCTGTCTTTAGGGGAAAAAATATATGGTAAATTTTCTCCTAAAGTTGGAGAACGCCTTCCCGAATTGTGGTTTCATTTTTTGTTTCCATTTTTGTATAGAAAAAGGCACCACCCTTACGATGAGCATGTGTAATTGGAATTTTGAAATGTTGGTTTCCTTATCATTGGAAGTTTTTTTTTTTTTTATTAACCATGCTTTTTCCTCATTAGGTTGCAACTGGATCCTTCATGCTACGTTAATTAGCTGTCCATATTATTTTTTTAGTATTGGTTTATTGTCCATAAAACTGTTTCATACATCTATTTTTGCAAATTATTTCAGGTTTATTCGCTTACTAGGGAAAGGGATACATTACGCAGAGAACAGAATAAGAAAAGTGACGCAGCTGCCTTATTAAAGGAAAAAGATGAAATAATTAATCAAATTATGGCTGAGGGTGAGCTTAAATACATTATATTATATTTATTCATTTTTGTTGGTTATCTCCGGCTCTGCTTTGGTTGTTATCAAGCCTAGCATTGGTCTTGGAATGTCAAAAGGAATGATAATGTGCCTTTGTAATTGATTTCCAAAGAAAATAGTGAATCTTTTGAGGAGAGATCTCTGGTTCTTCTTGGGATGATTGTTTGAGGAAAGACTTTGTAGTGACTTTCCCTCTTCATAGCTTAGTGACTAAAAGCATTAAGATTTGAGAATTCAACCTCCCATTTTAGATATGTCATGTGTCGTCTTTGCTATGTTGACCAATATTTATTTTTTGCTTTACTTGTTCAATTATGATTACGATGTGTGAGTGTTTGCATTGTTTCATTACGGCAGGTGAAGAGCTTTCCAAAAAGCAAGCTACTCAAGAAGCTACAATTAGGAAGCTGCGAGCGCAGGTTTCCTTCCAATCTTTATGATCATTTCTATATTTGTAAGACTAATGTATTATAATCTGTTTATAATTTTCTTTTTCCCTTGCATACTTTTTTTTTGTGAAAGCTAGGTTAGGGAGCTTGAAGAAGAAAAGAAGGGGTTGCTTACCAAGCTTCAGGTATTTGAGACGATTCATTTTTTAAAAATGTTTGATGACATGCCATCTCATTTAACCATTTGGTTGTTTTACTCTAGAAAGAAAAGTCAACCATAATTTAAGCCGTCATTTTACCACCTCTTGTCAACACATTTAAAGAGGGTAAGGAAAGCCATGGAACACGAGTTGTAAATTGTAATCATTTTAAACTTATAGGTAGTTTACTGGAAGTTATAGAGATAATGAACGATAGATTGCAAATATGTTTATGAATCCAACTGGCAATTCTATTGTTGAACCATGAACAATCTCACTCCTGCGTATCCAAGATTTAATTTGAAGCTGATCAGCTTATGATTTCTTCTGTTACTGTGCTTGATAAGCCTGCACATCTTAGAGGATTCAGCTCTATCAATTCCTACTGAAAAAAGAGAGTATATGCAGCTTAATTGGCATGCAGCCAAAAGAATGTTGCTAACTTAGAGTATCTTGATCTTCCAGTATGTTTGGAAATAAGTCGGCGTAGTTTTTTCAATCTAAAATTGTTCGTTAGTTTGAAATGCAATGTCAGATCCTACAGCTGGGACATACTTCAAAGCTTGAAAACAAATAAAAGCTGTCGTTGGCAAACTTAAGTTCTAATTGGTTCTGTTCTGGTCTATTTTCAGGTGGAAGAGAATAAAGTAGAGAGTATAAAAAAAGACAAGTCAGCAACGGAAAAGTTACTCCAGGAAACAATTGAAAAACATCACGCTGAGCTCGCAGCTCAGAAGGATTACTACGTTAATGCACTTAATGCAGCTAAGGAGGCTGAAGCATTGGCAGAGGCACGTGCTAACAATGAAGCCCGTGCTGAACTTGAGAGTCGTTTGAAGATAGCTAGTGAGCGTGAAGAAATGTTAGTTCAAGCACTTGAAGAATTAAGAAAAACTTTAAGTACACAAGAGCAGCAGGTGCGTTTGAGTATCATTCAACATTTTTCAGTCTAAACCCTCCAGATTTAAATGTGCCTTTTAATCATCATCATGCATTGCAGGCTTCTTTTAGAGAAGATATGTTGCGTAGGGACATGGAGGATCTCCAAAGACGATATCAAGTGAGTGCTCCTTGGAGAAGATCACCTGCTGATATTTCCTTTAGTTTTGATTTCTCACATTGTGTTTTCTTGGCAACTAGGCAAGTGAGCGTCGATGTGAGGAACTGGTCACACAAGTTCCAGAATCCACTAGACCTCTCTTGAGGCAAATTGAAGCTATGAAGGTTCGGTTTTACACCGTTTATTCTAAATGGATGGCGTAGTGTATTCCTTTGATTCACTGGTGCGTTTTCCTCATTTTCTGGCTTTCAATAACAGGAGACATCTGACAGAAGGGCTGAAGTTTGGGTTTCTGTGGAGAGAACTTTGAACTTCCGACTTCAGGTTTGTATACAACACTACTACAGTATGTTATTCAGTTTTAATCCTTGGTTCTAAGGCCTCCTTGTGCAGGAAGCAGAAGCAAAAGCTGCAGCTGCTGAAGAGAGGGAAAGATCTGTAAATGAGCGATTGTCTCAAACATTATCTCGGGTCAATGTCCTTGAAGCTCAAGTTAGTTATCTCATATCTATTACTACAGGTCATTATAATCAGTATTACTAGAACAAGTTTGTAACTTTTGTTGGTGATATATCAGATTTCATGCCTTAGAGCAGAGCAGACACAGTTGACTAGGTCACTTGAAAAGGAGAGACAGCGAGCAGCTGAAAATAGGCAAGAGTACCTAGCGGCAAAGGAGGAATCCGATACCAATGAAGGGCATGCAATCCAGCTGGAAGAAGAGCTCAGGGAACTTAAAAAGAAACACAAACAAGAATTGCAAGAATCGTTGGCACACAGAGAACTTCTCGAGCAGGTAGGACTGTTTTTATTAACTAGTGTAGGCAAATGGGACATGCTTGGGGAAACAAGGAATCGGTTGAACATAATAAAGTAGGAAAAGAGATTGGCTTCTGTCTGCACCGCTGCTATACCTTTTCAAGCTGGTTACAATGGGTATTGAACACCTATTTGTTTGTTTCATGTGATCTGACATATCACATCTGTATAAATCTCGAGCTTGTTAGATGAAACTGCATATGTTTATTGCTCGTGATATTTTGAACTCCTTTTTTCTTATGGTAAAGCTAAAATTAAAGAAACTGTCAATTAGTAATAGAAAGTTCACATAATGGAGATACTCAATGGGTGTTATTTGCCTTCTCATTGTATGTTCTCCCCATTTTCAAGGTTTATTTCAGTTCTTGGCCGGTGAAAAAAAATTAGCAGGATTCATCTTTACCAACTATATCGAAGGTGGTATGGTTGATATGGATTAAACAAATTGAAGAGGTAGAAAGGGATCTGTTGATATGGGATTTCATGACTCCTGCTTCTGATCTGTATTTTTTTCCATGCAGCGTTTTCTTTCTGTTGTTGAAGATGAAATTTGTCTCTCTTTCAAAACTGAGAGGATTTGTTTATGACCATGAACTTGATGGGTCCACCACAGTTTGTGTGACAAATTTAATGGATACTCAATATAGTTCTATAGATGTCCATGTATCTCTTTTTTCACTTGTGAATTACGATACCTATCTTTTTAGGGTTGCTAATATATGTGCTTTTGGTAGGAGACCAACTGTAGTTCTGTTCTCCTTCAGTAATTTAATGAGAAATCATAAGCTCTTTAGAGGAATTCTGTTTTTCAAAAAAAAAAATCTCAGTTTTTTTTTCTTTTCTGCAAATAGTAGTTTTAGGTTTGTTTCAAAATAGTAGGATAGGTATCCTCTCTCTGTATATTTTTTTTTGTTTTCATTAATATTATGCTTCTTTGATATGAAAACCACAGGATCTAGAACGAGAAAAGGCTGTAAGGTTAGAGTTGGAGAGAACCGCCCGTGTTCAACTTTTAGATCAAAGTACGATTGCAAAGAAGAGTTCCATCACTGAAAATGGTATTGAATGAACTCATTCTATCGGGCCACTTGCATATGAGCATTCATGTATATTATATATTAATATCTTAGTTGTTGCAGGAAATTTGACTCGTAAACTTTCAACTGCTAGCAGTATTAGCAACACTGAAGAAAGTTTCTTCCTGCAAGCATCTCTAGACTCTCCTGACAATTCATTGGAGAGGAGAAATTCCGGAGAGTCAACTATGAGTTCATATTATTTAAAAACTACAACACCGGGTACTTTTGAAGCTGCTCTGAGGCAAAAGGAGGGTGAACTCTCTTCTTACATGTCACGTCTGGTAACAATTTCTTGCATGATTGTATTAGTTCACCAGTTTTTATACCAAATTTAGTTTGGTACTGAAGAGTGGGCCTATTTTATATGGACATTTGGGTATTGGTGTTTTGAGGATATACGTTAAGTTTTTCTTACGTCTTTGTTGATCATGAAGTTGCTTTGTTCTTTCAGGCAACAATGGAATCAATAAGAGACTCTCTTGCCGAGGAGTTGGTTAAAATGACCGAACAAGTTAGTGCTTTAGCTATTTGTATGTTCTTACCTTTTCTAATCCATCATATCTTTGAGAATTAATGGAATGTCTGTAGTGTGAGAAGTTGCGGACAGAGGCAGCCACACTACCTGGCATTCGGGCAGAATTAGAAGCTTTAAGACGGAGACATGCTGCTGCACTGGAGCTAATGGGTGAACGTGATGAAGAGGTATCCTGCAATTTGAGTTCTTTTAATGTAAAATTTCTATTATTTTAAGCTGTGTTGATATCGCTGGTGTAGTTTGGAATCTTTTTTCATGTTACAAGCTCATTATTAAAAATGTAATAAGCTGTATGTTACCTATAAAGTTTGAACATTCATGTGAAAGATAACAAAACTAATTAATCATAAAATGCTCAATTAGTTTTAAATATTTTTGTGGATATTCTTTTTGGTAGAAGAATTGAGAATCCTTGAATGCTCAATTTTTACACTCTTGTATTCTTTGTAGGAACAGTCAACTTGTGTTCATGGTTTTGAAATCTTTGGTTTAGCCTCTATGTTTTACTACTTTCTTATTCGTCTATAATATTGAGCTTCCGAATATAGTGGGTTATTGGTTGCCTTTTCCATTTCTGAACCCGGATCAGAAATGCACTATTATTGTGTGAATATGCTGTGAATTTTCGTGTCATTCTGTGAAATCCACTTGTCTTACCGTCTTAGGGCTTTGACATCCCTATGTATATAAACCTGTTTTAGTCTAAGATGAAGTATCTGACCCTTAGCATTGCTTTCCAGTTGGAAGAACTACGTAATGACATTGTGGACTTAAAGGAGATGTACAGAGAGCAGGTCAACTTACTTGTTAACAAGGTAAAATTTCCCCCCTTATTGTATCCCTCCAGATTTTCATGTTGTTCATTGGTTTGCTTTTCCCGTCTTCGTTTGATAATCTCTCATGTCCACGTGCCTCTTTTTTCTGTACAGATCCAGGGGTTAAGCTCGCAAATGGGTGTTGCTTGATGTTTTTGCCGCTTTACTCTCTGATGCACATACACGATTGTTTTCCCATTTTCCATTCCGTGTAATTCAGGTGAGATGCAGTTTCCAAGTAAGTTGCTAAGGCTAGTTTTTTTCGTCATTTCCCAAAGCTGTTTTTTTCTTTGCTGTCATAATGTACTAAACCGAGATGTCAACTGCAACGGGGGTTCTTTTCTTCTTTTTAGTGTACACGGATGTTTTTTTCTTTCAATTGTTAAATTTGAATAGGAAGCTTGAAGAAAAGGGTATAATGTTCTGCCAATTTCCTATCAAGCTAATCAAATAGCAAAATTTCTAACCGTGATATTATTGTATAATTGCATCTTTTCCTTGCTGTCCAAATATTCACGCATTGTCAATAGAAAAAATTAGCGGTAGAAAGGGTACTTGTACTTCCCCTTTCTTGAAGGAGCTCATCTTTGTAAAATCAGTAGAAACAACACCACGGAGAAGTTAGAAATTTGGACTTGATTAGAGTTTTCTCGGCCAAGGCGGGGTTTCTGGGACTTCCCCATCTTTGTAGCAGATGAAGCTTGTTAGTTTTTCATTTATGCATAACGCGAAAATGGTCATTCGGATCTCTTGTTGCAGGTGTTGCCGCTGGAGCATGGGGGTGTTCGCCTACTATCCCTACTGAGCTGTGCCTATGGTCTTCACCCTTCTATCTATGCCCAATTGCCCATGATATCTATACCTTGCATCACTTTAATTTGTGGGGTTTTTTTTTCCGAAAACTGAACAGGTGTGTTTGAGCTTGATTTGATAAACAATTATCCGTTGCTTTGTAGATTCATTTCGTGCAGCAATTTGTGTGTAATAGTGCATCATTCGTAGATCTCAACCTAACATCGATTCTCACCCGATCCATTTCCTATATTCATCACTTGCGATTACGAAGTAGTAAGATTTTAACCCGAGTTTATTCAGAGCAGGGAATTAACCATTCCAAGAAAGGTCTCAACGACCCTATCTATCCGATTGTTGCTACACTGAACCAGGACGGGCAGTCACCATTAGAGAATCTAAATAGTGAGTGATCTTGTATGTTTTAATGATGGAGATGGAGTAGAAATTGAGGCCTACAAAACGTGCTTTATTTATTGATCCCAAGTGTTATTACTGGGAACAAAGTGTATATATGCGCATATATTGAGACATTTTATCTACCTAATAGGTTAATGGGTTTGATATTTGAGTCGAGCTAAGTAGTAGTTGTTCACATTCAGCTCATTTACAAATAAGTTGAGCTTGAACCAAGCTTAAATTTTGACTTCAGCTTGAAAGTGTGTTCATATTTGTTCGGATAGACATGCC
This sequence comes from Persicaria maculosa, assembly GCA_963922045.1. Taxonomy (NCBI): domain Eukaryota; kingdom Viridiplantae; phylum Streptophyta; class Magnoliopsida; order Caryophyllales; family Polygonaceae; genus Persicaria; species Persicaria maculosa. Next base: position 20,636,274 of record OY998252.1, on the reverse strand, counting down.
AGGTTGCTTTGTCTCCATTGTTTCAATCTCCAGTGCTTCAGTTGTGAAAGACGATGGAAGAAGACGGTGATGTTATAAACGTTTGGGCCTTTTCTTTCTATTGTGCACTTTGGGCTTTTTGTTTGGGCTTTAGTATAAATAGGCCCGCATTGTATATCCGAATTCATTCAATGAAAATCAATTGAAAGCTTCCCTCCAATTCTCTCTTCTTCATCAAGCTCAAACCAAATCTCAGATCCTTCGTTTCTCAGATCTGATCTCATTCTTCAAATCGAACATGGTATCAGAGCAGATCTAACGATCTGAATCACTTCGCTGCATCAATTTGATCGCATCCTTCTGTTCTTCATTTCAATTTGCGAGAATTCGCCATGAGTGACGAACAGATCGTTGAACCAGTGAAGCCTGATCTGAGCAAGCTGGATCCCAACGATCCATATTTCCTGCATCCTAGTGATCATCCAGGGCTCATACTCGTCACACCTCCTTTCAATGGCAAAGGATTCGGAGAATGGCGACGCTCGCTCAGGATGGCCTTGTCGGCGAAGAACAAGGTAGGCTTCATCAATGGAGCCATTGTGCGTCCCGCTGCAGATTCTCCAATGTTCAGGCTGTGGGAGAGGTGCAACGACATGGTCTTCTCATGGATAACCAACACTCTCAGTCCAGACATAAAGAGAAGTGTTATATACAACACTGCTCAAGCGGTGTGGCGCCAGCTGAATTCGCGTTTCAACAAAGTCGGAGGCACGCAAATGCATTCGATCTTGCAAGAGCTGGCCACAACGGTGCAAGGTACCAGCTCGTTCTCCGATTACTTTACTAAGGTGAAAATTCTTTGGGATGAATTAGATAGCATGAAGAATCTGACACCGTGCGCTTGTGAGGGGTGCACTTGCAACTATGTAGCCAATTTTAGCAAGTATGAGGATAATCAGAGAATTATTCGTCTTATGATGGGGTTGAATCAATCCTATACTGTGGCACGCGGTTCCATCTTGATGATGGATCCCTTGCCAGACATAGATCGCATCTATTACTTGCTCTCTCAAGAAGAAAATCAAAGAGAAAGCAAGTCTGCAGGAGGTTCAATTCAAAACGAAGGAGTGTCGATGCTTGCTAAGGCATCCAACTCCGGATCTAAGAGTTCTTCTTCTGGTGGATCTGGATTTGGTGGATCTGGATCCAATTCTGGCAACTCAGGAATGAATGCTTCCGGGAGAGTGAATACTGAGAAAGAGAAAGGAAAGTTTGATCGAAAACCGTTGTTTTGCACAAATTGCAAGAAAACAAACCACACTGTGGATAGATGTTTTTTTATCATAGGCTTTCCTGCTGGTTATACAGAGAACAGAGATAATAGGGATCGAAAGGATGCTGGTGATCGCAAGTTTGCTGGCACTGTGAATCAAAGTCAGAAGAGTGAGTTTACCAGTGAACAAATTGCTCACCTGGTGTCTTTGTTGCAGTCCAATGGATCATCCTTACGAAGCAGAGAACCAACAGTCGATGACTTTGCAGGTTTCTCAGGTACTACACTCTCTCAACAAGTTCTTGATGTGAGAGTTTGGATCATTGACAGTGGTGCAAGTGGACATATGTGTGGTGATGAGAAGTTGTTCACATCATCATACAAATTGGCCAAGCCATTTACTGTCACTTTGCCCACTGGAGAGACCACTTTTATCACAACTGCAGGCACGGTGGAAATTGTGCAAGGCTTGACATTGCACAACACCTTGCTTGTGTCTGAGTTCAAATGCAACTTGATCTCAGTAGGAAAACTGATCAAGGAGCTCAACTGTTATGTCTTATTTACTGCCAAGGGCTGTTACTTGCAGGGTGCTTCTATGAGTAGGCCAATGAAGATTGGAGATATGGTCAAGGATCTGTTCCTGCTAGGCCACACAAATACTGTCCAAGTTGCTGCACATTCTCAAGGGGAGTCAAATAAGATGTCAAAGGTGGTGGATTCTTCCATTTGGCATAAAAGGCTGGGCCACTTACCCCTCAAGAGGCTTAGAACTATGACTGAGATTGCTTTGTCTGAAAGCTGTAACACAGACTTGAATTCCTGTTCTGTATGTGCTCGCTCTAGGCAAGCTAGACTGCCCTTCCCCTTGAGTTCTATCAAGACTTCATTTCCTTTTGAATTGCTGCATATTGATGTGTGGGGGCCCTATAGAGTCCCTACATATGATAATTGTCGATATTTTCTGACCATGGTGGACGATTTCACTCGTACTACATGGGTTCAGTTATTGCCAGTTAAGTCAGTTGCTTTTTCTGCTATCAAACAGTTTTTTGCATTGGTTGAGAGGCAGTTTGGTAGACAGGTTATGGGAATTAGGACTGATAATGCAATGGAGTTGGGAGGAAGTGCTGAGCATGCTCAGTTCCTCCTTGATCATGGCATTACTAGGCAAACCTCATGTGCAATTACTCCACAGCAAAATGGAGTGGTAGAACGAAAGCATCGCCATATTTTGGAAGTGGCCAGAAGCTTGATGTTTGAATCTGGTTTGCCAAGGAGATTTTGGGGTGATAGTGTGGTGATGGCCGTCCACATTATTAACAGACTGCCTAGTCAGTTACTCCAGAAGAAATCTCCTTATGAAGCTTTATACAATCATGCGCCTTCTTTTGATTATTTTAGATGTTTTGGTTGCTTATGTTATGCCTCCACATTATCTCATGGACGAGATAAGTTTGCAGCCAGAGCTGTCCCTTGTGTCTTATTGGGATATCCAACAGGGAAGAAGGGATATAAACTCTTCAATTTGGAGTCTAAGCAGATCTTGCTGTCCAGAGATGTTGTCTTTCATGAGCAAACCTTTCCCTACTTGTCCATTCCTTCATCTATAAATCTTGACTCCACCAGCTATTCTTTTCCACCACAAGATGCCACTCTGACATATGACATTGATGCCACACCTATTTCTCCAGTTCCTATAGCTTCCACACAAGATATCCCACCTGTTTCTCCAGCTCCCTCTTATCCTCCTCACCAGCCATCTGTCATTCGAAAATCCACTCGAGAACACCATCCTCCTTCTTACCTTTCTGAATATGTTTGCTCATCCTGTAGTAACATTGAATGTTGCTTCCATACCATCACATCCACTTGCTACTTCCCTACAGCTTCAGTCCCAAGTGTTTCCCACCCTGATCATGAGCCTTCTACTTTTGGGGAAGCCTGTGGATTTGAGGTGTGGCAAGCTGCTATGAGTGATGAATTTCAGGCACTGGACAGCAATAGAACATGGGACATTGTTGATCTACCTAAAGGTAAGCGGGCAATTGGCTGTAAATGGGTATTCAAAGTCAAAAGAAAGGCAGATGGGTCGATTGAGAGATACAAAGCTCGGTTAGTCGTCAAAGGCTTTACACAAAAAGAAGGCATCGATTATAATGAAACTTTCTCTCCGGTCATCAAGATGACTACTGTCCGAGCTCTTGTCACTGTGGCTTTGCAAAGGGACTGGACAGTGATGCAAATGGACGTGAACAATGCCTTTTTGCATGGCCATCTGGATGAAGAAGTTTACATGAAGTTACCTCCTGGTCTGACTGTTGATGGCACTGGCAAGGTTTGTCGTCTTCGAAAGTCTCTTTACGGGTTGAAGCAGGCCTCCCGCCAGTGGTATGCAAGGTTGTCTGCTGCTCTGAGACGAAGGGGATACACTCAGTCTCCTAGTGATTACTCTTTGTTCTTTCGGAAGAATCATGGCAAAGTGTGTTTTGTGGCAATATATGTGGACGACATCTTAGTAACTGGTAGTGATACCTATGAGATGTTGAGCCTTAAGGCTTTTCTGGATGCCCAATTTCGAATTAAAGATCTTGGGAATCTCCATTTCTTCTTGGGCATTGAGTTCATCCGGGTCCCTCAAGGGTTGTTGCTGATCCAACAACGCTTCATCAATGAGTTGCTTGGTGAATTTGATTGTCCTGGTGCACCAGTTGTGAGCCCGCTGGAGCCTCACCTTAAACTCTCACCTGATGATGGTGACATTCTTGGAGATCCCTCGACTTATCGACGCCTAATTGGCAAGCTAAACTTTCTTGTTCATACCCGCCCCGATTTGGCGTTTACGGTACAATTCCTCAGTCAATTCCTTCAGGCTCCCAGGACTGCTCACTTGGACGCTGCAATCCATGTTCTCCGCTACCTTAAGGGATCTGCTACTAAGGGTCTCCTGCTTGCAAAAGATTCTAATCTCACTCTCCAGGCCTATTGCGACGCCGATTGGGCCAGTTGCCCTCTTTCCCGGCGCTCCGTCAGTGGCTTTGCCATTTTCCTGGGATCCAGCCTTTTGTCCTGGAAATCAAAGAAACAGCAGAGCGTCTCGCTGTCCTCAGCTGAAGCTGAGTATCGGTCTATTCGCCGCGTTTGCACTGAGATTGCCTGGTTAACCAGGCTCCTTCACGAACTGGATGTTCCTGGAATTACTCCTGTCCCGGTTCGTTGTGACAACCAAGCTGCAATCTATATTGCGAAGAATCCCGTGTACCATGAGCGTACCAAGCACATAGAACTCGACTGCCACTATGCTCGAGAAAAACTCATGGAAGGCCTCATCTCCCTGCATCACGTTGCTTCTCGTGATCAGCTTGCGGATTTCTTGACGAAAAATGTTCCTGGCTGTCATCTTCTTCCTTTATTGGGCAAGATCGGAGTTGTATCATCCCCACCTCCATCTTGAGGGGGGGTGTTCGGATAGACATGCCAGGTTGCTTTGTCTCCATTGTTTCAATCTCCAGTGCTTCAGTTGTGAAAGACGATGGAAGAAGACGGTGATGTTATAAACGTTTGGGCCTTTTCTTTCTATTGTGCACTTTGGGCTTTTTGTTTGGGCTTTAGTATAAATAGGCCCGCATTGTATATCCGAATTCATTCAATGAAAATCAATTGAAAGCTTCCCTCCAATTCTCTCTTCTTCATCAAGCTCAAACCAAATCTCAGATCCTTCGTTTCTCAGATCTGATCTCATTCTTCAAATCGAACATAATAACCACGGGGAAATTTTGTAAATTATATAATATTCGAGCCTAATTCGAGCCAAACCTCATTTTTAATTGAGATTTAAAATGTTCTCATACTTAACTTGTTTAATAAATAAGCGAGCTCGAGTCGAGCTTTTATCAGAAACGATCTCGAGCCAATCGACTCATATAATAAGTGCATTGAAACGGACAAGTCAAAACCAAAGGTATCAATCTCTGAAAAATGAAACACTTTGAAAATGGGTCTGAACATTCCAGTAGATCGGATCGATCCAGTACCAACTGCCAACTGCCCAGTCAAATTTCACAACGCAAACGCAAAAGGGTCAAACAAGCCCTGACCGTGTCCATCGTCACTGCTGACGTCATCCTTTCCTCCCTCACGAGCTCCTCCAGTCCTCCACAATTCCACATGGAGATGAATCCGGACGTAAATACTGCTTAATTAATTAGTACCCAATATATACACCCCAAAATATAAGGGAAGACCCAAACTAAGCTTAACAAATTTAGTTATACAAATAAAAAAAAATAGTACAAACACCATTAGGGCTAGAAATCACCCGTGGGTGACCGACTCACCCGACCCATCCGACCCGAATATTAGGGTGAAAACCCGAAAAAAACCGGGTGACGGATGGGTGATGAGTCGGGTGAAATGGGTGATGGGTCGGGTGATGGGTGATATATTTTCCATCCATTACCCGACCCATTATCCGACCCGCTTAACCATCCGTTAGCCCACCCGATTATTATAATATCTTAATTAAAAAACTTTTTATGGAGCCTAACTTTATGGTTAACATTTTTACCATTTTCTTAAAGATTTCAAGTCTACCTTCATTACTTTATTTATTATAAATCGCGCCATGGCGTGGGAATTATACTATTTTAATTATAATGTAATTATTTTACATCGTTTTATGTGAGCGTTTGATTGTAAAATAAAAATCTTGTAAAAACCGAAGTAAGACCATAATTTAACCAAATAATTATATAAATCGAGATAAAATAATTACATTATAATTAATACATTGTGGAATCCAAAAATACCATAATTTAAAAACCTTAAAAATTGTGTTAACCAAACACCGCCTTATCATTTTGCATTATAAATATAATGCATTTGAAATCCAAACACACCTAGTTATAAACACAATTATTTTTAGTTTAATTCTCACATTATAATTCAAATTTATCATATTTTAAATAAATTTTAATAAATAATTAATATAATTTTAAAATATTATATTAGAATATTCTCGAACAAAAACTCATATGAGATAAGATACCCTTCCATCAATGCGTTCACATTTTATTAAATTAATAAGTATATAATATAGTACACCATTAGTAAAAAAACACACAGTCGAGATAATTCCTTACACACAGGGGCCACGGCACACCCACTCCATTAGGACCATTACAGAATTACAGATGATTCATTAATCGTGGCCGAGAAAAAGTCATTAATCGTGGGAAGGGACGGCTGGAAATCTGCCACGTGTCATCTATACGTTTGACGATCTTGACAATCGACGGTCACTCCCGGAGCCACGCCTTCTATATATATACCCCTCTCCGACCAATCGCAATTCTCCGTTCCTGGTCCCAGCATCCCCAAATAATATCTTGTTAATTTTAGCCTCCTCGGTCGTTCTGCCGTTCTCCACACTACCGGACCTGCAGATCCATCCATGGCGGAGAAGCAATTCAAATACGTTATCCTCGGTGGTGGCGTTGCCGCGGTGAGCCCCGATCTCTTTCATTTTCCTTATTTCGTTGATCTCGGAATCATGTTTTAAGTCCGATTTTTATTGTGTGTTCAAATTGCGGTTTCGTGTGACGATTCTCCGTTTATTGTTGATATTCGATGTTAATTCTGGATTTCCCTGACAGATGTAATTTGTTGAATACGATTTCAGTTTAGATTTGATGCAGAACCGCGAAAAAATAGATCGCATAATTGCTGGATGTGTTTGATTGCTGACTAGTGATAATCGGGAATTTTTAAGCTATGGCAAAAAATCACGTCGAATGACGAATTAACTGTTTGAGTTACGATAATTTTTTAGTTATCATGTGTACAGATGTTCACCTTAGAAGATTGAAGGTGAATGCCTTGGCTTGAACTCTATCACTGATTCTAATAAATTGCGAAACAACTTTGAGTCCAGATATTGCTGTGGTTGGATAAACTTTTCTGAAGTTGAGGAGTCCATTTTTGTTGTTTCGGAAGGAAATAGTAATATTTGCTGTGTTTCAGAAGCTTAATTGGAAATGATGCATTGTCATTATGACATTATGCATAAAATGTTGTGTAGATCTTTAAAAATGTATGTTCATATGGAACATCAAATCTTACATAGTTACATTGCTCTTTTGTTATTAGGTTACGGCAGTCAATATCACTGCCTGCTTGTGTCCTTGTCTGCCCTACATCCCTTCCTGTTTGTTGTATTATTACTGATCGTTCAGTTGTGCACAATAGCTGTAGAGTCGTATTAATGAATTATATGATATGGTCCAAGTTCGTACATCAAATTCCATTCAGAGAACTTTTGCATATTTTGTATGTTAACTATATTATGTTATGCGGGCTCTTGCAACAAACAAATCATTCCGTTGTACACAACAGCGGTAGAGTCGTATTTATGAATTATATGATATGGTCCATGTTCTTACATCAAATTCCATTCAGAGAACTTTTGCATATTTTGTATGTTAACTATATTATGTTATGCGGGCTCTTGCAACAAAGTGGGGTTTGAGAACGTATGTTCTATTTAATCATCATTGGACTTAAGCCTTTATCTCTTCTTGCAGGGTTATGCTGCCCGTGAGTTTGCCAAACAGGGTGTCCAACCAGGAGAGCTTGCGCTGATTTCTAAAGAGGCTGTATGTAGCCAAGTCTATATATTACTATCAAGCATGAATTCTAGAGCCACGTAGTTTTGTGTATTCAAATACTTAAAAGGGATCGGAAATGTAGAGTCAAGTCCCTTTATTGTTTCACACTTTTACTTCTTAAATCCGTCAAGTCCCTACATTTAGACATCGCCTATTTATTAGAACAATGGATGAAAAGTGAAAGCTACCTTTTTTGGACAATTTGACCTATTTTTTGCATATCTTGTGGAGTATGTATTATGTGGTATTCCGTAGAATATAGGCACAAATTGTCTTGTGAAGAGTATCTTTGAGCTGAATTAACTCCCTTATTCTGTGTCTGAATGCTTTTTAGGTGGCTCCATATGAACGCCCAGCACTCAGTAAGGCGTACCTCTTTCCGGAGGGTAAGTAATGCCGTTCAGTTGTACCATCTTCTGTATTTTCCTTATACCTTCTCAATTTCTTCATCACCTTAGTCAGCTTGAATATTTGTAAGATTGTTTTCCGGGACTTAATTAGCATCAACCTCCCTAGCCTACCTTTTCAAATATAGCAACCTCTCAATAAGATAAGATTTTCAGGTGCTGCCAGACTTCCAGGATTCCACGTCTGTGTTGGAAGTGGAGGAGAGAGACTTCTTCCTGAATGGTACCAGGAGAAAGGTAATGTTTGCATTTGTTTTGATAACCTTATTGTGGGATTTTTGGCTCATACAAGTGGATCTTAATTATGTTTTTGTGGTTCTTATTTTATGATTGCGGGACGCTTCTTAAAAGAAGAGGTTTTTGGCTTATGCTGTATTGTTCTATGTTAGTTTAATTTTATCATCACTATTGATGGAAGTTGCTGGAGGATTGATTATACTAGATTATACACTTGTGCTCTGGTATTTTCCATGGCAAATGAGGCAAAATATGTTTAGACTGCTGCCTCAAAGCAAAAATACTTCTGTCTAAAAACATCAAATATACATGTATGATGATTTTGGCACCATAACCGAATTTTATTAAATAGAGTGGTTCTTATTCCAGTTTAATAGCAATAATCACATGCAAATATGGTTGATCTGGGTGCAGGCATAGAACTAATTCTTAGTACAGAAATAGTAAAAGCTGATCTTGCTTCCAAGACACTCACAAGTGCAGCTGGAGATGTTTTCAAGTACAACACTTTGATCATTGCCACAGGTTCTTCTGTAAGTTTTATAACCTACTGTTTTTAACCCCATCAACATGTTTTTGTACGTGTCTTTTTTTTTCCGTACCTGGATCTTGAATTAAAATCATTTAAATGTCCTTCAATATTGTTGCAGGTCATAAAGTTGACTGACTTTGGTGTCCAAGGAGCTGATGCTAAACACATTCACTACCTGAGAGAGATAGATGATGCTGATAAACTCGTGGAAGCCATTAAAGAGAAAAAGGGTGGGAAGGCCGTTGTTGTTGGGGGAGGCTACATTGGCCTTGAGCTTAGTGCAGTACTGCTACTTAACAAGTTGGATGTCACCATGGTTTATCCTGAGCCCTGGTGCAGTAAGTACTCAATATCTTCACTTTACTTTGCAATAATAATCCTACCTGATACTAGGCTGTTGTTTTTGGGGGAGGCTACATTGGCTTGGAGTGACTTGTGTTTTCATCTTGCAGTGCCTCGTCTTTTCACTGCTGATATAGCTGCATTTTACGAGGGTTATTATAGTAAAAAGGGTATCAAAATCATAAAGGGGACTGTGGCTGTTGGTTTTGAGTCCCATGAGAGTGGAGAGGTATGTCTGCCAAGTGCCAAGGATGTTATCGATATTTTATTTTTCACTTAGCCATATACTCGTCTTTGTGAAGATCGATTGCCAATATTGTTAAGGATCGCCCTTTGCAATGTGTTCCAGGTGAAGGTAGTTAAACTGAAGGATGGAAGAGAGCTTGAAGCTGACATAGTAATTGTCGGTGTTGGTGCAAGGCCACTCACAAATCTGTTCAAAGGGCAGCTTGAAGAGGATAAGGGCGGAATTAAGGTTATTCTTCTGAACCATATGTAGATTTATAAGAACTTAAAATGGTATATCTCGTGTCAACTGTATTTAACCAGTGGCTCCGTGTTCTGGTTGCAGACTGATGCGTTCTTCAAAACTAGTGTCCCAGACGTTTATGCTGTTGGTGACGTTGCTACCTTCCCCATGAAAATGTATGGTGATATCAGAAGAGTAGAGCATGTGGACCACTCCCGTAAATCTGCTGAGCAGGCTGTAAAGGTATGCCTCGCTAGCTAGCTTGACTCGCTATCATTACTTTCATCATATTAGTTTGTACATGTGAAATTGTTTTCAACTGCCATTTCCCTCTACACAGGCCATTAAGGCAAGCGAGGAGGCCAAAGCAATTGAGGAGTACGACTACCTTCCCTACTTCTACTCCCGTTCCTTTGAGCTGTCATGGCAGTTCTATGGCGACAATGTGGGAGATGCTGTGATCTTTGGAGATAACAGTCATGAATCTGCAAACCCAAAGTTCGGATCTTACTGGATCAAAGACGGGAAGGTTGTGGGAGCGTTCCTGGAGAGTGGCACCCCAGAAGAGAACCAAGCCATAGCTAAGGTCGCGAAGGCCCAGCCAACCGCAAGCTTGGAACAGCTTGCAAGTGAAGGCCTAGGCTTTGCCTCTAAAATCTAAACACCCACACAGCACTATTTGCTTTAAGAGTCTGTTGCGTGGTCTCCTATGTGTGTTCTTGTATTTAATTTGCAATAAGGGTTCGTTTGTGCTGTCTTGCGATTTTGCAGCGTGATGACCATCTTGTTTGTTGTCTCGTGGTGGACAGTGAAAGTGTTATTTTTTTCAGTTTTTTCGACTTCACCACAATCACATTCAGTCTGTATATTCTGTTGTTGGCCTGTTTGTCCCTACATTTTGCGAGATGATGGCATGTAGAGATAATGTGCAAGGGCTTAACCCTACTTTTAATTTCTCGATGGTTTTTCTTAACAACCGATGTCGGATCCCAACATGTATTGTCACCAAAATCACCTAGTTAAGGTCCCTGCAATCAATTCGAAACTGTTAGGTTGTCTCTAGGTAGGGCTAGAAATAACCCGTGGGCATCCGATCCACCCGCTCCATTCGCATTAATTTTGCAAACCCGCAGTAAAGTGGGTGACGGGTTATGCGGGTGATGGATGGATTATATGGCCTTATGCACGAAGAATTTTCACCCATTAACCCGCTCCATTCACCTCCTGCATACCCATTACCCGCATTAAACCCTAAAAATATGTGTTTTTTTTACTATTTTACTCTTTTCATATGAAGCCTCTAAAATTTAAACTCTAATCTTGAGTCTTGATAACATGTTATTGTGATGTATGACAAGTATTCGACTTTCACAAACTTATATTTCTAGTATTCGTAAATTAAAATTTAAGCTTTTATTCATCTTTTAATTTTATTTTTTTTTGAAAAAAAACTACATTTATTTCACTCATTGGACACCTGCTCCACCCGCATCACCCGAACGGATTAGAGGATATATAGTGAAGAGGTTTGGGGGGAATGGGTAGAGCGGGCAAAACTATTTACCCACGGGACAGATAATGATCGAAATGACTTCATCCACGTATAGGTCAACCTAAAACTTTCCATTATGCATGTTTGATTAGATTGTGTATCTCAGCTTCGGGGTAAAAAAAAAAACAGTAATGTGCTCTCTCTTAGGAAGTATATGGATTCACAGATTTGTTCAAACATGGCATATAATGATATGAAGTAGACTTCATTGAACTCGTGATAAATATTTAATATCATTTCGTGCAACTTATTTTGGTAGCTACTTTTTATGTGCAACAGTGCAAGTATTAGCACATGTTATGTAAGATTTTTAATTAATTTATTGTGCAATATGTCTACTTCCATATTTTCAACATTCCCATCCGTTTTATTGGATGAAATTATGAAAAGCAAACCTTTTGAGGGTTTTATTTAAGATGAACTTTCCAACATATTTATATTCTGTTTGTCTGTACGTGGTTCTTATTTGGGAAATTACATACATGTGATGTGTACAAAAAATATACTAGTAAATTAAGGGTAAAGTATTTACAAGGCCAAAATGGGTCGCATATCTGCATAAGTGTCTTGCTGGCTGTATGGTGAGAATTTATTAGGTGTATGCTTTTGGTCGGAATTTGGTGGAGTCATGAAACAACTATCGATAATGAATCATAGCACAATTTCGATCAACCAAAAAAAAAAAAAATCATAGCACAAACACTTTGTAGATGTAGTTGGAGATATACTGGCATTAATAAGGGTTGTCCTACATTTTGTTGTGAATCCAACTCGTGAATTATCATTACATATGATTTTATGAATCTTTCGAAAGATATGATTAATAGTTTGTAATAAAGCCATTGAGGAGTACGAAGGCAGTAATCATTTCGAAATGTGTAGAATATACTAGACATATAGTCATATAACAAGTTGAATAAAATGTAAACTCTATAATTGCTGTAAGGGCATTTTGGTAATTTCAGTACATGGGATATTTGTACTGAAATTCCCGCCTCTCTCCAGCGGAGTTGAGTAGTTGTAACAAACTCTTTCTAGAGCTCAATGGAAGCTCCAAGTTTCAGTTGTTCTTCCAACTGGATTTCCAGCTACAATTTCACATAATCTTCTTCATTCAAATGGTATCAGAGCTTGTTCGATCGAAATCGGAAAGCTTAGATCAGATCGAGTGATTTGATCAGTTTTTGTTCCTTCCGCATTTTCTGTGTTTTTGGTTTTCTCAATTGATTGCTGAGATTTGATCATGGCTGGAAGAGGATCGCCGAATCAGATTGGGCAGACTTATGCTGAAGCTGTTAATGGTGGAAGTTCTGGTCGAGGAACTTTTGTCGCAGTAACTCCCCCTGCACCTGGATTTGGGAGAGGCGGCAATGGAGGATTCAATGGAATCCAATTCGGAGATCTGAATCAAGGTATGAATAATGTGCACTATAATCCTCTTTTCTTGTCCAATTCGGACCACTCAGGGATGCAGCTGGTTAATACTGTGTTCAATGGGATGAACTTCGCTACATGGAGTAGAGGAATTCGGATGGCTCTTAGAGCCAAAGCCAAGCTCGGCTTCATCACAGGCAGCTGTGTGAAACCTCCTCCAAACAGCGAGGATTTTGAGAAATGGGAGAGAGCTGACTTCATGGTCAGGTGTTGGATGATCAATTCAATGGTGAGTGAAATTGCTGAAACACTCATGCATGTTGAATCTGCTGTTGAGCTATGGAATGACATTCGTGAACGCTTTTGTGAGTCAAATGATCCATTGATCTACCAGCTGCGTCGGGATCTAGGTAACATTCGTCAAGAAAATCTGTCTGTGGGAGCATATTATGGCAAATTAAAGAAATGCTGGGATGAATTGCAGTTGCTTGATGCTGTGCCAAACTGTAACTGTGGTGCAATTGGAAATTGCAGCTGTGGATTGTTGAAGAAGATCATTGATAGAGATAAAAAGGCCAAGGTTATGCAATTTATGATGGGGCTCAATGATGTTTATGAGCCACTGCGTGGAAATGTTCTTTCAAAGGATCCCATGCCAGGATTGCTAAAGGTGTTTCAGATGGCAGTTCAGGTAGAGAGATCAAAGGGTGTCACCTCAGTTATTCCTGGTGACATAAGTGCATTGAATGTTAGCAAGGTTCAGCAATCTGAGAATGAAGCAAATGCTGTCAACAGGTTTGGATATGGTAGACAAGGTGATCAGCAAGGTTATAACAAGCAAGGCTATGGTAAACAAGGAGATCAGCTAACTGAACAGATGAGATTTGAGCAGGCTAAGAGAGAGTACAAGAAAGCTAAGCTTGAACGCAAGTGTGACTATTGTAATGAAAGGGGTCACACCAAGGATTACTGTTTTAAACTTGTTGGTTATCCAGAGTGGTTCAAGAACCCCAAGGAAGATGATAAAGGCAAACCACATGGGAGGTTTGTAGCTCAGCTTGAGGGTGCTCAGGTTGACAATCCTTTTGATCATGGAAATCAAGAGGTGAGACCAGACCCAACCATGGTCAATGCTATCTACAATGAAGTAATGAGGATGATGAAAGGCAAAGGGCACACTGACATTTCAGAAAGCTCTGTGAACCAAGCTATGGTTCATTTTGCAGGTACTTTGAGCATGTCCTTTCTTGTTGGTATGCATAAGGGAGACAAACATACCTGGATAGTGGATTCAGGAGCAACAAACCATATTGCCTTTGACAAAGGGATATTTTCTGAGATTGCTCCTTTACCCACCATCATTTCTTTGGGATTACCTGATGGTACACATATCTCAGTGAAATGGTGTGGTACTATGATACTATATGACACATTCATTATCAAAAATGTGCTATATGTCCCTCAGTTCTGTCATAACCTTCTTTCAGTTTCTAAAGTCCTCAAGGACCAGAAACTTTTGTTCCAATTTGATGAAGCCTGTTGCTACCTACAGGACCCTACAACTAAGTGTTTGCTGGTCAAAGGGCATGAAGATGGTGGTCTATACAGAATTCAGACTTTGGTTTCAGAAGTTAAGACTGGTAACATTTCTACTGCTGCTACAGATGTGGCTCTTTGTAATAATGTAGACAGTTTATTGACTACTCATGCTCGTCTTGGACACATGTCTTTGTCTAAAATGAGACATTTGAATCTCTGCAAAGATGCTAAGAATGCTTGTTTCAGATTTGATACTTGTTCAGTAGCTAAATTTCACAAACTGAAATTTGATAGAAGTGAGTCTGTTGCCCCTGCTCCCTTTCATTTGGTACACATGGACCTATGGGGACCCTATAAAACTCCATCCATCTGCGGTGCTAGATACTTCCTTACAATCCTAGATGACCATACTAGGACAACTTGGGTGTATTTACTTCAAGACAAAATGCAGGTGTTAGGATACATTACTAAGTTTCTCATGTTGATTGAAACACAGTTCCAAATGTCTGTTAAGTGCATAAGGACAGACAATGGAACCGAATTTACACAAAGAGGTTGTGTTGAGCTGTTTGATGCTCATGGAATTGTTCACCAGAAATCTGCTCCTGGTGTTCATGAGCAAAATGGCCGTGTTGAGAGAAAACACAGACATTTACTTGAAACTGCAAGGGCTATCAGACTACATGCTGGTTTGCCCAACAAATTCTAGGGAGATTGTGTATTGAGTGCCACTTACCTTGTGAATAAGATGCCCTCTGCAGTTTTGGGATGGAAATCCCCTTTTGAGATGTTGTTTCATGTGTTGCCTACTTATGACAGACTCAGAGTAGTTGGATGTTTATTTTATGCCCTCCAACCCAATGATAGAAGAGATAAGCTTGGCAACATTGCTAGAAGATGTGTGTTCTTAGGCTATCCCCCAGGCCAGAAGGCATATAAGCTGTATGATTGGGATAGGAGAACCATCATCATAAGCAGGCATGTGAAGTTTGAGGAATCTGTATTTCCCTTCAAAGGTGATCACATGGCTCATCCTACTTCCCATTTTCCCAAGATATCTCAACCAACTGATGATGATGAGCCACCATATTCACAGCTCAAGATTCATCCTCCATCCACACAGCTTACCTCCATTCCTTCTCATGCCAGTGACAGTCCAGTGCAAGCTATGGAGAATTCTTTTGATAACTGTCTTTCCTCTACTCACTCTCAGTCCCCAGTTTTCTCATCTTCTCCAGAGAGTGTTAATGGCCCTCCTCCTTTGCCTAAGAGAGTTGTCAAGGCTCATGCTAGGCTCCAGGACTACATCTGTTCAAGATTACCCTCCAGGCATCCCTCAGTACCAGAGGAGTCTATCTCCCAATCTTTTGCTGTCTTTAACCTTCAAAATCTTGCTCATTTGTCTGGTGCATATGTCCAATCACTGGTGAATGTGTGTGCTGTGTTTGAACCTAACATCTACTCGCAAGCCAGAGGCATAGATGAGTGGGAAACTGCTATGAAAAATGAGATTGAGGCTTTAGAAAAGAACCAGACTTGGTCTATCATTCCTCTTCCTCAAGGCAAGAGGGCAATAGGGTCAAAATGGATTTTCAAAATCAAGTATAGGCCTGATGGATTGATTGAGAGATACAAAGCCAGGCTTGTGGCTAAAGGATATAATCAAGTGAAGGACAAAGATTATAAGCAAACCTTCTCTCCTGTAGCAAAACTCTCAACTGTTAGAGTTATTCTTGCCTTAGCTGCTGTCAAGGGCTGGGTTTTACATCAACTTGATGTAAACAATGCATTTCTGCATGGGTATTTGGAGGAAGAAGTATACATGGTGCCTCCACTAGGTTACAAGGTGCCTGATGGCCATGTTTGCAAGCTCCACAGGTCACTTTATGGATTGAAACAGGCCAGCAGACAATGGAATCATGAGTTAACTCAATTTCTAGTCAAGCTTGGATATTCTCAGTCTAGACATGACTATTCTCTCTTTGTCAAAAGTACAGGATCATCTCTCACCATTGCTCTTGTATATGTGGATGACATGCTCCTTCTTGGTAACTCTTCAGCAGAAATTCAACTAATTAAGCAAAGTCTTCATGCTGCCTTCACCATCAAGGATTTAGGAGTGGCTAGGTACTTCTTAGGCATGGAGATTGCTAGATCTTCCTCAGGGATTTTGCTCAACCAAAGGAAATACATTTTAGACATCCTCACTGATGCTAAAATGGAGGCTTGCAAGGCCACTCCCTTTCCTATGCAGCATGGCACCAAACTCTCTTCTACTGAAGGCCAACCTATTGAGCAACCTGAGCACAGGGAGGATTGTTGGGAGACTCCTATACCTCACACTCACTCGTCCTGACATCTCTTTCACTGTCCAACAGTTGAGTTAGTTTTTTCAGAATCCTCTCCAACCTCATTGGGATGCAGCCATGTACTTACTCAGATACTTGAAAGGGACATTCAACCTTGCTCTTTCTTTCCCTGCAATTTCATCCTTGCATCTCACAGCCTTCAGTGATGCTGATTGGGGTAACTGTAGGGATACAGGGAGATCATTGACTGGCTACTGTGTTCCTTGGAGGTTCTCTCATTTCCTGGAAAACCAAGAAGCAAAAGGTGGTTTCCAAGTCCTCCACAGAGAGTGAATATAGAGCCATGTCCTCTGTAGCCAGTGAATTGGTTTGGTTGCAGGGCTTATTGAGTGACCTTTGCATATCTGTTGCAGTGCCTATTCCTCTACACTGTGACAATAAGTCGGCTCAAGAACTTGCTGCAAATCCCTTGTTCCATGAGAGGACAAAACATGTAAGGCTTGATGCTCATTTCATTAGAGAAATGGTACAGGACAAGTTCATTGCTACCTCTCATGTCTCTTCATCCAACCAAATTGCAGACATTCTAACAAAAGCCTTGGGATCTCATCAACATCAATTTCTAAGGTCCAAGCTTGGTCTTGTTCTTCCTAGTACAGGCCAAGTTTGAGGGGGGAATGTAGAATATACTAGACATATAGTCATATAACAAGTTGAATAAAATGTAAACTCTATAGTTGCTGTAAGGGCATTTTGGTAATTTCAGTACATGGGATATTTGTACTGAAATTCCCGCCTCTCTCCAGTGGAGTTGAGCAGTTGTAACAAACTCTTTCTAGAGCTCAATGGAAGCTCCAAGTTTCAGTTGTTCTTCCAACTGGGTTTCCAGCTACAATTTCACATAATCTTCTTCATTCAAAAAATGGCTCACTGAAAAGGACTTGTGGGTAGCAATTGAGGAATACGGAGGCATCAATTGAACATCTGTATTTGTACATACGAGATGCATATTCACTGGCGCACCCAACTTTAAAATCCTTAATCATTTTTATTGATGTTTATATTAAAGGCCAGTTCGAACCAATGACCAGGGGGTCGTCTGCTTGTGCGCACATGCGTACGCTCTAAGCTCGGTACATAAGCACAATGAGGTTCTATCCTAAATCCAGTTGGCAATAGGAGGAGTATCCCACTAGCTTATATACTATGTCTTGTAATTCATTCATATTTTCAATGAGAGACTCTTTAATTTATTCACATCTCTCAAAATGCCCCGCAAGTGCAATTAGGGTCGTTTTTGCATCTAGTTGCACTTGGACAATGGGGCTAGCTATCGAGAGTCGAGTCGTTTGGTTTTACCGCTCTGATGCTACGTTGAAATCCATTAGGGCTCGTGAACGGAGGTTGTGACGGGAGCTTGATCGCTAGTAACCTAGGTCATAAGCACGGTGATGTTTCATTCTAAACTAATTGACAATAGGAAGAGTATCCAACTGATTTATATAATATGGCTTGTTCATTCATATTTTCAATGTGTGACTCTTTAATCTCTTCACATCTCCCAACAATTTTGATGGATGTTTTTAAATTTTGCTCAGGTGATGATTTGTCAACAAATTGTACGAGTATTTAATAGGCAGTTTTGTGTAATTTCACCGTTTCGGCTATATACACCACAAATCCACACGTCCTTAAGGATGTGCAAGTGGGTTTACAGCCACCCGAGCCCGGACGTGCAAAAGTGCACGTCCTTAAGGACGTGCAAGCCCGTCTACTAAATCCGAAGCGGACGTGCCGCTTCGTCTTCATTCCTCTTCGTCTTCGTCTTCGTCTTCGCCAGAGAGAGAGAAATCGAGAGAGAGAGAGATCGCCGGAGTGAGAGAGAGAGAGGCTGCCGGAGAGAGAGACCGAGAGAGCGAGAGAGAGAGAGACACGCAGTGAGAGAGATGGAGACGGAAAGAGAGAGAGAGAGATCGAGGTGGCGGTGGCGGCGATGGAGGCGGAGCTGCTAGCGGCCAGGGAGGCGGGTGGTGGTGCGACGCCGATGGAGGCGGAGGGTGGTGGTGGGGGTGGAGCATCGAGGGAGGCGGTGGCGGTGGAGCCGGTGGCCGAGGGTGGTGGTGGGGCGGTGCTGGTGGAGGCGGTGGCTGAGGAGGGAGGTGGTGAGGCGGTGCTGGTGGAGGCGGTGGCTGAGGAGGGAGGTGGTGAGGCGGTGCTGGTGGAGGCGGTGGCTGAGGAGGGAGGTGGTGAGGCGGTGCCGGTGGAGGTGGTGGCCGAGGAGGGTGGTGGTGGTGGATCAGCATCGGCGGCTGCGGCGTCTAGTGGTGGTGGTGGTGGTGGTGGAGCAATGACGGAGGTGGAGGATCCCATATTACCGCCGCGGAAGCGGCGGACGATTGAGGTGTCTCCGGTCCCGACCCCACCGGTATGTTATTTGAATTACTTATTTTGTTTGATTTATTTTTATAGTTTTAAAATATAAATTGATAGATTATAATATAATTTTATAATATAAGTTGATAGAATATAATTGATAATATATAGTATTTATGATTTGTTATGTTTATAGTATATAGTTTGATAGAAAAGAATATAGTTTTAATTTGATAGAATATAATAGATAGTATATATTAAAATACATAGAAAAAAATTACAATTGAAAGACAATAAAAAACATTAAAATATATTACAATATATCAAAAGACATTAGAATAAATTAAAATAAAAACATTAAAATATATTAAAATACATAAAAATAAATAGTATATATTAAAATACATAGAAAAAAATTACAATTGAGAGACAATAAAAAACATAAAAATATATTACAATACATTATTCGCATATTATTCGAATGAAAACCTTAATAATTATTGCTTTCCATTTAATTATACCCTAAATCCTTCAACTCCACTAGCTAAACACTTTAATTTTTTCAATTAACAATACAAAATCCTCGAAAACCCTAAACCCTAAACCCTAAAGCGAAACCCTAACTAGGGTTTGCACGTCCTTAACAACGTGCATAGTCGTCAATTAACAATGCACGTTGTTAAGGACGTGCAAAGAGTCTGCTAGTAGACGTGCACAGTCCCACACTTGCACGTCGTTAAGGATGTGCAAATCCTTAATCTGGATTTGCGGTGTATATATCAACACCCAATTTCACACTTTACGTGAGATTAAGTGAAAAAATTAATATTTTATGTAATTTACCCTTAAATTTGATTTTCTATTAGTATTAATTTATAT
Source organism: Persicaria maculosa (assembly GCA_963922045.1). Lineage (NCBI taxonomy): Eukaryota > Viridiplantae > Streptophyta > Magnoliopsida > Caryophyllales > Polygonaceae > Persicaria > Persicaria maculosa. Next base: position 20,616,344 of record OY998252.1, on the reverse strand, counting down.
TAAAATAAATTGCATACTTGTACGGGTGCACACTGCACACCCAAAAATTGAAAAGTAGATGTGTGTGTCTTCTTCCCCCGGCAAAATCAAACCCTCTCTCTCTCCCCGTCACTCCCCGACGACCCTCTCTCTCTACACTCCGTTGACTGCTTCATTCAACACACCTACTCTATAAAATACACCATCAAAATGGAGGTCGAAGCTTTAGGTTCAAACTCCTCCCCATTCCCCTCCTCCCTTGACGCCATGATCGTCAACCCTGGACCGAATTCGGATTCACCTTCTCCCGATCACAATCCCAATGGCACCTTCGACGCGGTTCCTCCGTCGCCCCCTCCCTTCTCCGGACCTCCGATATCCGGCGTTGACTCAAACGCGGAGACGACGAGAAACGGCGGCCACGCGCCGGAGGTGGCGGTATTGAAGGTGCAGAAGGTGTACCGGAGTTACCGTACCCGCCGCAGGCTAGCGGATTCCGCCGTCGTCGCCGAGGAGTTCTGGTAACTCTTTCTAGAAACTTCTCCTTTACTTTCTAGTCGCGCGGTTGTAATTTGTGCTGAAGTGGCTGTCGGTGACGGTTGTGGAATGACCGGTGGTGACAGGTGGCAGGCGATCGACTACGCGCGGTTGAATCACAGTACGATTTCCTTCTTCGATTTCTCCGCCCCTGAAACGGCGGCGTCTAGGTGGGCTAGGGTCACCCTTATCGCTTCCAAGGTGTACACCATTTTTCCCTTTTTGGTTTTATTATTATTTTTATTTTTGTGGTTCTTTTTTGCTTTCAGATGATGGATGATTTTTTTGAATCATTGATGGCGAGCGGTTGAATCCGATCGAACATGACTAAAAAGGGGAAATTTGGGTTGCTTTTGTGCAGGTGGGAAAGGGGCTTGGCCGGGATTCAAAAGCACAAACACTTGCTTTTCAGCATTGGATAGAAGCTGTAATTTCACTCTCTGTTAAACTGATATAAATCCAGATTGCTTGACCAAAATTGTACTGATTTGATCACTGGATTGAATGTAGATCGATCCGAGGCATCGCTATGGGCATAACTTGCACAAGTATTACAATGTCTGGTGTGAAACGACTTCCGGCCAACCGTTCTTCTATTGGTAATAATGCAGTTGAGATTTAGAGTTTTGGCTCTGAATTGTGTTGTTTGTTATCTTGCACTGATTCCTCACCATATATATGTAAACTGTCATGAATGTTTCTTGGCCTTTTATACAATACTGGTATTCTGTTTGCTATAAAAAGTTTGGACACATTTGGGTCCATTTTCATGCTAGTATAGGGACTTCCTTACTCGACTCGCTCTGTTCGCTCCTCAATGGAAAAACGTTCGAATTGATTGTCTGTTCATTTTCTAGGCTTTTGGTAGAACTGAGGTATCAGATAACAATTTTGAGATATATAAGACATCCAAGTTTGTGGACATTTTCGCTTGCTTGAACAGTTTCTTGTTGTTAGCGTAAGTTGAGATCTGATTGTTACACATGTTTTCTCGTTCCAGGTTGGATGTGGGAGATGGAAAAGACATAGAGCTGCCAGAGTGTCCGAGGTCAAAGCTTAGAGACCAATGCGTAAAGTATCTTGGACCAGTATGTGATTTCTCAAACTTGTGCGTATTAGAATGTATAAAAATGGTTCATCATGTTTGTTTACAAGAGAAAATCATGATGCTCATCTGGATGTTTTGTAACTTTGTACAGCAAGAGAGAGAACAATACGAGTACATTTTTGTTGAAGGAAAGATTATTCACAAGCAGACCGAGGAACTTCTTGATACCGGCAGTGGAACAAAGTGGATATTTGTGATGAGCGCCTCTGAGAGGCTATATATGGGCGAGGTGGGTTTTCGTTGTCAATATTCAATGAGTTTGCACCCTTTTTTTTCCTTTCATTTTACCATTTCTGGTGCTTAGTTTTAATCAGTAACTTCTTTTGGGTGTTGCAGAAAAAGAAGGGGAAGTTTCATCATTCAAGCTTTCTCGCTGGTGGAACTACCTTGGCTGCTGGGCGGCTTATAGCAGCATGCGGTATAATCAAGGTATAATTCTTTCTCTACTCAGATTCAATCTTTTTATTCAGGGAAATGGTAAACCTTTGGAATTGGATTGTTTTGATTTTGTCCTTGGTTTTGATATTATGGAAATACATCAGACACGACTTGTATCTGATTATCGAGGATAGCTCATTTTGAGTGATTGTATAACATATGATTGCTTATTCACCTGGGTACATACACACAAGTTTCATCTGAATAACGATCATTAATCTTTCAAGAGCTACTGCGTTTTTTTAGCAGCTGGTCATGGTTCATACCTCATTGACTATCTTTAAATTTCATGCTGATTTCAGCAAGGTTAAACGTTTATTGCCTTGTCTTTATTTGTTCGTTCATATATAGGCTGCTAAAATTGGACCAAAACTGTGGCACTTCCAGAATGTACAGTATAAAATATGTTTAGATTTTGTGAAATCGGAATGTAACCCGTAGGCTTTCATTAGAGATCATAAAAGTGCCTACTCCATTGTGATTAAGCTCACAGTTTCTTCAGTTTGCTGCAATAGCTTTTGTTTCATTTCCTTGTATCTAAGTTTGATGAATCTTCACTTTTCAGTCTATCTCGGCATACAGTGGACATTACCGACCAAGTGATGATAAACTCGACAGCTTCATGTCATTTCTGAAGAAGCATGGGGTGAACCTTGACCAAGTTCAGGTACAATAGTCCCTGCCTTCTCTGTAGCCTCTCAAAGCCCACTAATAAACACATTGGAGATCCATGTTCCTCGGAACTAATAGCCGGAAGCATGAAACAGCTTGTCAATTCGCACCTATACACTGTTTTGTCCCTTAACATTTCCCAGCCCTCAAATGATATTTGGTATCTTCACGGTAAAGTATTGGTATTGAGATCTTTTATTCTTGAAAACACTGAAGAGATCCAAATTGCTCTAATAAACCATGTTTCTTGCAACTTTTATTTCCAGATCGAGAGGTCAAATGAGTATTCATCTGAATCGTCCGATGCTTATGAATACAAGTCAAGTACTTCTATGGATACAACAGCTAAGGTCTCTACTGACCCAGCGCCTTCCCTTCCCCAATCCGATCCGCATCCTGAAGCCGAACCTCAGTCCCTACAACCACTCACCAAGCCGAAAAGCAACTACAGCAGGACCTTATCTGGCGGTCTACAGAGCCCACGGGCTGATGTGCCCAAGGAAGCCATATTGCAGAGGATCAATTCAAAGAAGGAAGGCAAGTCATATCAGCTAGGACACCAGCTCCAGAGGAAATGGTCAACTGGGGCTGGCCCGAGAATCGGCTGCATTGCAGACTACCCGTTGGAGCTCCGGTTCCAGGCTTTGGAGTACACCGAGCTGTCGCCTAGGCTCCCTCCCACACCCTCGAACTTCAGGCGAGCTGCTGGGTTCAGTTCTCCCTTGGGGAGCCCTCGAGATTGCGACACGGTTGCTGTGGGGCTTGACACACCTGATCCATGATGTTCAGCTACAGTATGAAAAATGCTTTAGCTGTCATGTAAGCTTGCATTTTGGCTACCAACTTGTGAAGATCCTTTTATCATTGTTTATCCAAGTTGAGAAGTATTTTAGGTGTCATGTGATCTTGTAATTTTTTTTTTTTTTTTTTTTGATTAGGTAAAAATTCGAAGATCAGACAGGCCTGATTCATCGAGAGACCGACCGAAGTCGGCAGACGGCGAACCGTCTAACAGAGCAACCTAAAAACATAAATACAAATAACAGGCGTAATGAACCAAACAAAAATAAACTCTACAACAAACGTTCCAAGAAGATCAAACACCCGAAAAGCTGAGGAAGCCACCGAAGAACGCAGTCAAGTACCACCGTGAGCCAGTAGTACAGCAAGACACTAACTCCTGTGGGTAGTGCAGACGAACTCCAAGGAAAACTCTATCCCGAATACGGAGTTGCCTTGAGCGCACCACCTCGACCTCAGCCAGACCCGACTACAGACTCCACGCCCCTCAACCAAGCATAAGATCTCCTAGAAACATCGGAAGCAGAGCCGCAAACTGCTCGAACAAAACGCCAACAAGCTTTCACCTGCAAAAGTATCGACAAGCCCTTGCGGGATTTTCTCAAACCCTTTCGGGTGGTTATACTCAAAACCCTTTTGGGACAATATCAAGAACCCGAATCGGGTTCTTGATAAAACCCCAATCGGGTTCTTGATAAAACCCCAATCGGGTGGGTTTAAAACTAGTTTGTTTATAAATATTTATAACAAACTATTAATTATATATATATAAACCAGACACTTTTTCTTTTCCCATGGTTGTCAGACCTTGCGTGCAAAGGTGAAAGTATACCTTGCACGCCAAGGAGTACGATGATGGCAGCAAACACAAGCCACAAGTACAATACAACTTGCAGCCCAAGGAAGACGGTGGGGTTTCGAACCACCGATGGAGCACCGGGCGACCATCGGCAGACGGGCGAAGACCGAAGACGGAGGATGCGAGGGGGACCAAGAGGCCTCGGATGCGCTAGCTAGGGTTGAGGAGGAGAGGGCGGGGCAACACCGGCGGCATATGGCCGGGACCCAGGCACCCCAACACCCAAAAGATTGATTTGGCGGTGGCGGGAGCCAGTAGATTAGCCGACTCGGGGAAGACACGTTTGTGGACGGGATTTGAGATTAGACGAGGGGAGGAGGACCACCAGGGCGAAGCGGCGCCGGGCTTGGAAACAACGAAAGAAATTGGCGCACCAGCCATTAAAAGACCCAAATCACGGGGGATTAAAAATCTAAGCTACACAACGACAAGGGTAAATGCCCAATTTGTGGATCATTTTGTGGAAGTGTGTGCGTGACGGCTTGGTTTAGGCAAAAATGGATGAATAGGAAAGGATTGGCTTGAAGGTTACACAAATTCTAGAGAGATGGAGGAGCCCCTCTCTCTAGAGTTTTTCGACTACAAATCAATAAAATATGTGATCTTGTATTTTGGTTTCCACCTCTTCTCTTCTTTTCTTTTCTTTTCTTTTCTTTTCCCCCCCTCTTTGATAACGGTAAAAATTTGAAGTATTAAACTAAGGGCGTGTTTGCCAACGGGGTGGGAGGGGTGGAAGAGATGGGGGTGGGTTTTGGGAAATCGTGCCGGTATGTTTGGCAACGGGATGGGCGGGGTGGGAGGGTAGCGAAAATGGGGATGGAGCGGGGTGGGAGGTAGATTAATCCGCACCTAAAATAAGGAGGATGGAGGGGATGGGAGAGGTGAAACACCCCGAAATGTCCCTTGAAGTATTTGGGTGAAATATTGCCCGAAGAAAAGGATGAGACGACAGCAAACGGTGCTTCGGATCATGCCAACTCTCTCGCTTGTGCTCGGATGGTCGCGTCGTCTTGGGCTGCAGAGGCGGGAATATATGCAAATATGGACGGAGAGTTGGAAATTAATGAGGTCAAGACACTGGACGGCCAGAAAGGGTGCTTATCATCTTAGGGGAGCAAGATCACGCATATCGGGCGACCATAAATTATCCCTTACGATGGATGAGCTGTTCTCGGTAATGTCGGGAATCAGGGATCCTACGAGTGGTGTTGGGGACGCAGCCTATTTTAATGATGATTCCGATATTGATGAAGGCGGGGATTCCTCCTCGGATGATGAAACTTATCATCCGGGCTGACCTTTCCTGATTCTGCATCGCTGCTGTGGGCTGGTGCCGGCTTGTGAGGATCGTTTGCTGTCATTATTTGTCTCCTTGCTTGGGTTGCTGGTGTTGGGAGCCAGATTATTTATTTTTTGTGGAGCTGTCTTGTACCGGGTTCCTTTTGTTATTATTTGAACCTGGGTTATGTTGTTTGGGCCGGTTCTCTGTTTATTGTGGGTTTGGTACATCTGGGCTAGAGAGAGGCATATTTTTGGTGTATGGGCCGGGTTTCTTTGGGCCTGTTAATTGCTTCCCCCTTATGTTTAGTTGGACGAGATGGCTGGGCTCATCATTTAATATAAATTACTTCCATTGTTGGAATTTATATTAAATGTTGGGTGTAACAGCTCGTTTCGGCTTGGCTTGGAATACAGGGGAATCGGTGGGGCCTTTTTGAGAGTTTTATTGGGGTGGTGGTTATATAGTTTTTTGTGGGTTGCACCATCTATTTTATGTAAGACCCCCTCGTATGGTCTTGCTTTTGTTACTCTTTGGCTTCTGCCAACATCTATATATTTACCTTTATAGGAAATATTGCCCGAAGAAATGCTCTGATGGCTTCTTCATTACTCCCTCGCCGCCGTTTAATAATCCTTCTCCACCTCCTCGCCGTTGCCGCCTTCTTCACCGGCGAATCGCCGATTATCCCAACTGCCCTCCACCTCGCGCCTCCAATTGCTAGTCCGCCATGCTCCAAGGCCGCCTTCGTTCTCAGGAAGACCACATCCTTTGCGCCCTTGACGTTCCCATGAAGGGTGTTGTCGTTCCCAGGTCCAGTAAATTGAAGAAGATGAAATTGAGTTTTTAGGGTATTTGGGAGGGGCATTTTCGTCATCTCAGGTGGGTTAGTGGGGGCAAACAATCGAACACAAATGGGATTAATTTTACCAAAAATCTCTATCCCGTCCATCCACAAAAATAATCTCCATCCCTTCTATCCCCAAAATCCATCTCCATCCACTAAAATTCATCCTGTTGTCAAACACGCCCTAACTCCAATGGTTAAGTTTAAGTGCAAATTTACATATTTGCACAAGGGTGAATTTAGTAAGTGTCCATATTTTGGGCAAAAATTAAGCCCTAGGACAAAAACGGGGAAAAATTAGGTCGATGTCCACAATTTGCAACTTTGCCCCTGCCTCCTTATTCCCGTTTCTTTCTTCCCCTTCCCAATCGACCGATCTCCCTCCCATGGCTCCTTCTCCTCCGGCATCCGTCCCGGCGCTCTCGCTCTCATCTCCATCGCGACGCTCTCCCTCTCGGCCTCTCCTCCGGGATCTGTCACGGCGCTCTCGCTCTCGCTCTCCTCCGGCCTCTCGTCACGGCGCTCTCGCTCTTGTCACGGCGCTCTTCGTCGCCGATTGATGAGGACAGGTTCCCCGACGGCGCTCTTCGGGAATGGATTTTTGTTTGATGAGGACAGGTTCCCCGGCGACGACGGAGTTGGATACGGGAGGAGGTGCGGCGGCGATGATAGTAACGTTGGAGGAGGACGGGAGAAAGATCGAAGCGAGATTGATCGTCGACTGCTTCGAAGACTGGCCGCACACGGCCGAGAGCTCGACGACAGAGATGCTGAGGTCGAGCGTGAGGAAGAGGATCGTAATCATTGAGCCGCAGTTGATTTGTGCTTATTGTTGTTCTTCGATCACAAATTTGTCTGTTCTGGAAGCTGATTTTTGTTGATCTCTTGAATTTAAGGTGTTCATCGCTTAATCTCTGTGTTGCCCTGCATTTTGACAGTACAAATCCTCTACCCAAAACTCCGCCCCACAAAATTATTTTACATCTAAATTAATATTAAAAAAAATTTTAAAAAATATATTTAACTTCTACATACTTATGATAACATATTCGAAAAAAAAATCTTAAAAAATCAACTTACAAAAATTATAATAATTGATAAGAGATAGAAAGATTTTTTTAAGTTTTAAAAAGATGTTACTTTACTATATTTTTTTTAAAAAAATATATAATTTGAATTTTTAAGATTTTTTTCAAATATGTTATCATAAGTATGTAAAAACTAAATATATATTTTTTAATATTAATTTAGATGTAAAATAATTTTGTGGGGTGGGGTTGAGGATTTGCACCGACATTTTGATGCTTTGGGGAACTAGCCGATGGCAATTAATTATGTTCAATTCTATAGAAATTTGCTTTGGGGAATTAGCAGATGGCAATTAATTATGTTCAATTATATAGAAATTTGCTTTGCAGATGACAATTAATTATGTTCAATTAACTCGTCATAGATACTGTCACCACTATAAAAATAAAGTCATAGATACTGTATGGTCATAGACACTGTAATCAAAGGGAAATCACATGATAAGGGAAGCACAACCCCTAAGGGGCTAATGAGAAGCCAAAATAAATGTGTTGACAATTCTCCTCTAATATATGAATGGGTAAGAGGATCATAGACGCTGTAAGCAAAATAAAAATAAGGTCATAGACACTGTCACCACTATTAAAACAGGGTTATAGACATTGTAATCAAAAGGAAAACCCTATAGACGTTGTAACCAAAATAAAAACAGCTTTATTAACACTGTAAGTTGTAACCAAAATAAAAATAGGGTCATAGACACTGTAACCAAAGGAAAATCCTAGGACAAGGGAAAAACAAACCCTATAGGGGCTAATGAGAAGCCAAAATACATGTGGTGACAATTCTTCTCTAATTTTTAATTTCTAGTTTTCTAGATTTTTTTAAAGTAGTGTCGCCACAATAAAAATAAAAATGTAACTACTGCTGTAACCACTATAAAAATAAAGTCATAGATACTGTCACCACTATAAAAACATGGTCATAGACACTGTAATCAAAGTGAAATCATATGATAAGTGAAGCACAAACACTATAGGGGCAATGAGAAGCCAAAATGTGGTGACAATTCTCCTCTAATAAATGAATGAGTAAGAGGGTCATAGACACTGTAATCAAAATAAAAAGTGTCATAGTCGTTGTCACCACTATAAAAATAAAGTCATAGACACTGAAATCAAAAGGAAAACTCTATAGATGCTTTAACCAAAATAAAAACAGCTTTATAGACACTGTCGCCATTATGAAAAAAGGTTCATAGACACTGTAATCAAAGGAAAACCCTAGGAAGTACAAATATAGGGGGTGGAGCACGGTAAGTTGGGTATGATGTTTGACAAGCGTGCTTATTTTTTTATTGTAAGCACGATTTTATGTTAAAAGTGTGTTCCCAATCCCAAATCTATACAAACCTAAAAGCAGAAGCAAACCTCTCTTACCTGGCTTCACACTTTTTCTTCATTCCAGATGTCAACAGGAGAAACGTTCTTCCCTTCTCCATCCATATGTGGAATCTACGTGGAACCTATGTGGCGCAGGCGTTTGGTTTGCAATGTTGATTCCCACGTTCTTCCACTACTTCCTCCATAGTCTCAACCGCTCAACCACCCAACTCCTTGGCGATTCCATAGGGATTGAAGGTTGTCCAATCTTCAACCGGAGGTTTTCAGACGTGCCCTTCCTCCTCACAATGTTGGTCCTTTCGGTTCTACTTGCCTTCCCCTTGCTTTTTTTTTTTTGTGTTGAGCTTCAGATTGAGGATGGGTACTTCTGTAATGGTGCCCATCGCAGTTCTTCTTTCGCTTCTCAGAGACACGTCACTCAGGTAACTCTCTCTGTCCGATTCCCCGATCAAATTCGATTCTTCACTTGATTCGGAAATCGATCATTTCGATTAGGTTTTCTTCATGTCCAATATTTGATCACCGTCAGTCCAATTTCGTTGTTCAATTCAGGGATTTTGGGGCAAATTTGGTCCTTTCTTTAAGTAATTTCTCTTAGAGCATCTTCCCCCGTAAGCTATTATGGCTAGGGGAAATAGCCTATTAAAAGAGAATATTGTATAGAATATTCTCTTTTGGCTTATTATACGACTTTGTTGTTCCCACCGTAGGCCAATTTTGGTAGGCTAAATTTCATTTAAATACTAATATAATTTAGAACTTTCACATCTCATTTCCGTCATTCGATTCTATCTTTAGTACATTAAGCAACATAATATTTATTTTTTATTATAATTTTGATTAATCTATAATAAAAAGGATTGATGTCATTTTCTATAAATATCATTTATGCAATGATAATTTAAATATGTCAAATATCTTTACAATACTACAACTTTTATTTTTAATTAAAAATCATAACTATATAATATATAGGTTTATAATTGTATTATTTAACATTTAGCCTTTCAAAAGAGGAAGCCAAATTTGGCCTTTCTTTTAGAAATAGGCCAAAAACAAAATGGCTAAAATGAGTTTTGGCCTAGGATGGGAGCAAAATTAGACCAAAACTCAATTTTTAGCTTACCATGGGAGATGGCCTTATGCGATTCTGTTTTGATGCGAATTGGTGCAAACCTGAAAAACCAACAGAGTCTGGTTTTGTTCATCGATGTACGTCTGATTTTTAATTGGGCACAAATTTCTTTTCAGAATTGAGCCAAGATGAGGTTGAAGATGTGCAGTTTAAGCTGGTATGCAACTTTAGAATGCTCATTTGCTCCTTGCCCTCAATCAAAGCACGCCCTTTAAGGAAGTTTCGTTGGTTGCTTGAAAGATGATTTAAAAGATAGATGCAGTACTATTAACCAATACCCTCTTGCAGGCGTGGCTTACCTACTTCTGGAGAAGAGCAAAAAGTCATGCCTTGGGGTGGAAATCACAGGAGAGCGTTTGGCCCATCCACAGAAGGTATTTGTTCTTTTTTTTTTCTCATCTGCTTTTGTCAAAGATTTCTAAGTTGATTATTTGGCTTTGCAGATTTCTTCTGCTCATATTAATCAATATACTGCTCAAGTACTAGGGGTAATATTTGCATTGTTAGAAGATTCAGATGGTTCATTTCAGTTCACTGCAGTTTGGTCTCCTACCCTTCTGCATCGTCAGTGCTGAGTTAATTTAATTTGGAATATGTATTATATGTTAAATTTTTCATTCAATGGCAGATTCTTGAGACATCATCCAATGAAGATGTAGAACCAATTTTTTTCAACCTTTTTGTGCGGCTTTGGAATCTTCAAGTATGTTCCTTTCTTATCAATGTTTAGCTCAGTCACTTCTATTTGGTCCAATTCTGATATTTTTATTAGCTTTAAAAGGTATAATACCAAGCAGCAAATGAAAATAGCTTCAAAAGGTATAATACCAAAACTCTGAAAATGTGCAAAATTGTAATGCAAGTTTCTTGAATGTGTACTTCCTTTGTGGGAATTTGATTTGATGTTCTGCTGGTCACTTTTGAGTAGATGTACACCACGTTTGAATGGTGGAGTTTTGCTGTCATATGTGTTGTGGGTAACGGAGTTACTCCCTTTTTGAGTCAGGTTAGCCATCACCCTATGATTATTGCCTACCTTTTAATACTTCGTTAGGTGGGCTTAATGCTCATGGATAATTTAAGTTCAATGTTTACGCTCTTTAATGTTTTTTGTATAGTGGTTCCATTGCTTCCCACTGATTTGATCTGGAGTCCAAAATGAAAGACCATTTCCAAGGTGTGATGTACCTTGTGGTCAAGTTTCGGTTTCCCACAAAAGTTGCAGGTTTAGTGACCAAAGTTTACAAGTTTATCAGAGTTGGGGGAAGGCCTCTAAGATTCTTTATTATTAGTTCACGGAGCAAAAGATATTTCCCTAGGTAATTCAAAAATTCCATTTGAGTATTTGGTTTCTAAGAAGTATTTACTTTGTCAACACATTTTTATTTCTTAACCTTTTGTTCAGGTAAATAGCACCTTCTTCATCACTCTTCTGGGAACTGGGCAATAAGAAGGTGTTTGTTGCGGGTACAATTGGCAGCACTGGGAAGAGGATTGTTGCACATCTCCTTGCCAAGGGGTTTGCCTTCAACCGAAGATCGTTGTTATTGAGTTGGCGTTGTCCACTGATTACCTTAGGTATTTGTTCTCCCTTCATTTTTTGAACTTCTTATGAATGGGCAATCTCATATTTAGGTATTTGTTCTCCCTTCATTTTCTGAAACTATCCAATCACTGGTATTAGGAAATTTGCTGAAATTACCCATAATGGATCCTTCATTACTTTTCCTGATGTTTAGCCATCAATGCAATTAACCAACTTTAAATAGCATAATTGCCTTTCCTTATGGTTCCTACATCCAATAAAGATGCAATTTGACTAGAGAACTGAACATGTGGTGCATTAGTGATAAACACAGAGGTTGTAAAATAAAAATGGTGAACCAACAAGCAAGGCTATCACTCCCACACATTCTACTATCCGCAAAATCAACATTTCCTTTTACTCTATTAAAAACTTATAAATATTGCAACAAGGTTCCATTTGAAGTACACCCATTTAAACCATAACAAGAATTACACACATCCAAATCCAACTGAAGTTTCAATCTTTGTGTTTCTAACTCTTATTAGAAACATTATTATCAGAATGGGGCAATCCAATGTCGACCATGACAAACATTCAAACTATGATATCACACATATATAGCTTTACTGAAAATAAAGACAGGATATCAAAATATAATCAAATGTTTGTCTAGCATTCAATATCAAAGAAAGAAGAACAACAACGATGAAAATAACCAAATAAGTTACACACCTTATATACAGAAGTCAGAAGCCCATCATCTCCAACACGAAGCTTCTCAACGACCTGACGGCTAACAAGAACAGTTTTTTTCTTTACAAATCAACATATTTCACAAGCTACATATATAGGGTAAAATGCATCAGAGTGATGGAGGTGTTCATCGCTTTGTTGTTGCCAGCATAACAATAAAGGCTACTGTATGTGAAGTGTGGAGTGATTTGACTGCCTATGAGAGTCTCCCTGAGTAAGTGATGACATAGTTAAGTTACCTTCTATTTCTTTTAAGTGATATTGCTCCATTCTCTTGCCTATCATTACGAGTTGAAGATTGGATCAATGAAAGTGGAAATGTTTGGAGATTAAAGTATTTTTGTAAATTTTTTTGCCACTGTTTGCTGATATAAGCTGAAATTTCCAGAATAGTTCTAAACTTGGCAATCAATAAGGTTCTGTTGCGGGACAACAATAGAGTTTGTATCCTTCAGGTAGAAACCATGGCTTTCATTGTATATGTAAAGTAACATACAATTAGATGCATTATAACATGTGCTATCTGATTCATTAATGTGTTCAGGAATGATGCAAGGGTCTATTATATGGATTTGTATTAACAGTTGGAACGAGAGTTTAGTTTTGGGCAGGTTGAGGGTGACTTTGATTCGTTTTGGGGTAAGTGGCAGCTTCAGCAGCTGGGAAATTATCATACAACGCTTAAATACTCTACTGAATCTAAGATGCACAAGATACTTTCCTGTAAGAGGCAATCATGGAAGAGGTGAGCTAATCTCTCCCCGCTTTTCTTGATATCGGGTTTCCTTTGTTTTCATTTGTTATGCCTTGGAAGCTTGAAGCTCACATCCAAGACTGTGCGTGATAAATCGCCTCAATGTAACTCAAGTTATTATATTGTCTTTCCTGGTTTGCTTGCTCCTAAGAGATAACTTGTCTTTCCTGGTTTCATAAGCATTCAGATTGTGATTGTCATGTAACCACTAATCAATAAAAGCTTATGATTGTAACTTTCTAGCTAAAAGCTTGTGGATATGCTCTTAACGAATTAAATACCCAAACTAACATAGACTTGCTCTTAAATCAATAAGCTCATATTGGTCGAACTGAATGTGATTATAACTTTCTACCTAAATTCTTGTGGACTGCCTCTTACAAGGTTACACCAGAAGCACTGGCTGCACTCCCCCCCCCCCTTTAAGCTCAATTACATTTAATTCAAATGGCCGTACAAACTGTAAGCCTGAGGTTGTGAAAATTGGGCTAGGTTCATCGTATCTGTTGCAATGGTAAGTGTTGTAGAAGCTGCATTGCTTCAGTAGCTTGGGGTTGTTGATCCTGTTTCAACTATTAACTCCTTGCAATGAAAATCATGGAAGCAAAGACCTGATTGAAGCCCTTATAAGCCATTTTCGCCCTCAACATAGCTGCATCTTCCCACATTTGGGCATGTGCATACATATTTGCCAGCATCACATAGTCGCCGACGTTATCCGATTCTGATTTCATCAAGTTTCTACTTGAGATCTCTCTTGCTTTCAGGATATGATAACTTCTGGAGGCACTCCTCCTGCTTTCAGGCTATGATAACTTCTGGAGGCACTCAATAAAAAGCGCACCATACCACGTTGTTTGTCTCCATTGGCATACTACTGAAAAACTCAAGGGCTTCATCGAGCTTCCTTGATCGTCCGAAGAGGTGTTGGATTTTGGTCTCTGTTCCATGCTCCACCTTCCTTGATCAGTTGGCGATTTTTTGGGCTCTGTTCCATGCTCCACCTTCATCTACAAACCTTTAAGTCTGCGGGTGATGACAGGTTGCATCCATTGTGCATATTGAGCACGTGGACTTTTATTGTCCAATTTCTGAGCTGAGAGGTCATGAATATTTTGAGGAATCTAATAATCTTCAAGTTTGATCGATCACTGCCTCTTTTTTGAACCTGCAAATAAGTAGAACAGAAACAAACATGGCAAACATGATCGCACAAGAGGGCATGAAGTAGTATAGGTCCAATGAAATTAAACATTGATGAGTCGAAGCAATGGGAATGTTCTTCTACAAGTTTGATCCACCTAACTTTTCTGATGCATTCTCTGTGTGATGAACCCGATGCACCAACACTGCCAGAATGACCCGCGCAGCTCGTGCTTTATCATCAGCCCCCTCTTAGAGTCAAATAAATATATGCAACATGAATATGTGAGATTGTTTAACAGGTGATGGTGAATTCCTTTAGCTGTGCAGTACCTTTAAAAAATCGTCAACTGATTGATATTTCCATGATTAACTTTAGATTGATGAAGCATCTCTAAGAAGGCAAAACGAACCCTTAATTGATTAGATAATAAGTGGCTACTTCATGTATGTTTCTTGAGGAAAATTTTGATTCTGTCTAAACAAAAGGCTACTAAACCTATATGCACATTAGTAACGTATCCAAGTTCATGGGCTCAACTAGGAATCACCTAAAAAGCTAAACACGCAATGGAGCATACAAATATTATCGAAAACTTGAAGCCTCGGCATGAAATCTCCTTTCTACTTTTCAAGTCAGATCTTAAGCCCCCAAAAAAGATCATCATTCAACATGCTCATCATTTGGGTAATACATAAATACAAACTTATGTGGTAGTGCCAATGAAGAGTTCCTTACATATCCTCGCCACATTAGTTAAAATCCATTATAGTTACATAACAACTTCGTATACCGCTGAATGAAACAGGGTTTTAACTCATTTTATGTTATTTTTTTATCTGTCATTAAGCAATCCGAATGTGAATCGGAGGGATCCGGGGAAACTGACTAACTGGCTACATTGATCAGTTTATCATGAATTACTACATTGTTCAGTTTACCATGATACAAATGTGTTACACTGTAGTGATCACTACTACATTCGTTAATCAAAATACATCCCTTTAATATTTTTATATAGTTTTTTAGGAACGTAAAACTATCTCTACCATTACATTAATATTAAATTCTTTTGCGTTTTTTTAATATATCTCTACCATTACACTCCCAAAATTACTTATATTATTATTAGATTGCAAAATAAAAAATTTAACAAAATATGTAAATACCCGTGCTTTAAACACGAGTATTTATACAATAAAAAAAATTCATACTCGTGCCTTAGGCACGGGCCTTACACTAGTTCAACTAAAATCAACACACTTTTTCACAAAACCATTCTCCTTTATTTCTAAAAAAATATTTAGATCGGTTTTCGTGTAAAGCGTGCTTAAAAAAACTTAAAACGAGCACAATTTAATTTTCAAAGCGTGTTCCCAAAACCAGATTTGACTAAAATAAACACGCTTTGCTATAAAACCGTTCTCGTTTATTTAAAAAAATATTTAGACCGGTTTTCGTGTAAAGCGTGCTTAAAAAAACTTAAAACGAACACGGTTTAATTTTCAAAGCATGTTCCCAAAAACAGATTTGAGTAAAATAAACACGATTTGCTATAAAACCGTTCTCGTTTATTTCTAAAAAAATATTTAGATCGGTTTTCGTTTAAAGCGTGCTTAAAAAACTTTAAACGAACACGTTTCAATTTTCAAAGTGTGTTCCCAAAACCAGATTTGACGAAAATAAACACGCTTTGCTATAAAACCGTTCTCGTTTATTTGGAAAAAAAATAAATTTAACCCGATTTTCGTGTAAAGTGTGCTTAAAAAAATTACAATGAACACGATTTAATTCTCAAAGTGTGTTCCCAAAACCAATTAAATTTAACTAAAACAAACACGTTTTTTTTATAAAACCGTTCTCATTTATTTCTAAAAACTATTAAGGCCGGTTTTCGTGTGAAGCTTTCTTAAAAATAAATTGAAACAAACACGGTTTTATTTTATAAGTGTGTTCCTAAAACCAACTTTAAATAAAATCAAAACGCTTTTCTATAGAACCATTCTCGTTTGTTTCTACAGGAATAATTAGCGTGCTTCAAAAAATTAAAACGCACACAGTTTTATAAGAAAAGTGTCTTCCCAAAACCAAATTTAACTAGAGGGAACACATTTTTCTTTTAAAGCGTTCTCATTTATTTTTATAAATCGTTCTCGAAAAAAATATTCTTTTTTATATTTAGAGTTTTTTTTTTAGTAATTAGATTAAATAAATGCACAAAGTTACAACAAAATTCCGTAGCTCAGGTGGTAGACGTGTGAAGCGGATGAATTCAGTATGAGGGTGCAAGAGGTCTTGGGTTCGAATCTTGGTTCGAGAGGTAAGGTATTGAATTGGACCATGTAAAGGCTCGGATTTTTAAATCCAAATTTTCGGAAAAGAAATTTAAAAATGAAATTAATTGAATTTAATTCGGATATTTCAAGCAAAACCCGTCCTAAATTTAATAAATCTAATTTGAAATTCCTAAAGCGAATTCCAGCCCAATTTTTAGCTTTAAAGATCGAATCCGTCTTTTTCTCGGGATTTGAAAATTCCTTCCTTCGGTGATATCCTATTCAAATTTTAATATGTAATCGTTTGAGAGAGCGGGATTTAAAATACGAATCGTCGGAAATTCAAATTCCCGACTCGGGACCACGATTCCGTCATATTCTCTCATCCTTATCCAATCCAACTCTTACCTTCTCTTTTGGGTAAAATTTTATCTATGCTTTCTCCCTCTCTTCTTGGTCCACCTTGTTTTGACAAACAAACAACAAATCCTTCTTTCCCAAAATCAGATTTCTTTGACCAATTCTAGACCACAAACTCAACCCAAACATCACCTAGCTTCTCTCCCCCTTTGCCATGAGAAACAACCCCATCTCCTTCCATGTTGTCTGTTGACGCCTGAGCACCAGTCTCCACCCCATCAAATCGTCACCCAAACCCCTGAGCGCCACCGCTGTGTCGAGCAAACCAGCAAGGCTCCCCACCTCTGTCCGCCACCGTTGTCACCCTCCCGATTCTCCCTCTGTCTGCTGATTGTGAATCAACCCAAACAGCCTCACCATTCCAGACACAACCACCACCTCCTCCTTTCATTCATCTCGAGCCGCCACCTCCTCTCTCCTTCTCCGATGTCCAACGAAGCAAGCCTAAGTGAGAGCCAAGCGCCGAACGCTGTCCGCCGCCCAGAAGCAGCCACCGGATCTGACGCCACTTCCCTGCCTCGCTCCCAAATTGATCGGTAAGGGCTTCTCTTCCGTTCCGACCTAAATCTCCACAAAGGTGCCCCTTTATGACCCTTTCTTTCGTCCTTGGCCAAGCAAACACTGATTTCCGACTCCGACGAAGCCAGGTCGCGCCTCCAACGGAGATTCTGGCGATGCCCGGCGATCTCGGTGAGACTTCTCTCCCTCCTTTCCTATTACTCTCATTTCTGTCCTGCGGTCGGAATTCCGGTTCGGTCGGGGTGGGTGAGTCTAGACCGGAAAGCAGTTCGCCGGCAGGCCGAGCTTCCCTTCTTCCTCCTCCGTTTTTCCGTCCGGCGTCTGTGTTCTGCTCACCAGGGGAAAGTAGACCTTGAACCCGATTTTCTCCTTTCCTTTTTTCTTATTCTCTGAACCGGTTCGGTCTACTTTAAAGCAAAACCAGATTCTCATTTGGGCCTATTTTAATGAAACTGGGCCTGTTTTTCTTAAATCCGAAATTTGAGTTGCTTTGGGGCCTAAATTTGTGTGTTAACTGTATTCAAATGGAAAAAGGTCTTAAGACTTACATACTTGGGTAACTAATAATAAATATTATGTATTTAATGTGTTTTAAAATGGTATCATTTGGGGGATGTATTATTTTATAATGATTTATAATGTTGTTTTAGTAGAGATTTGAACTCTAATTAGAAAAGTATTGTAGGAATTCTAGATTGATTTATTATTAGCTTTGGGTTATAAATATGATTTGGAAGGATGATATAATTTTGGGTATCTTATTTTAAGCTAAGTAGTGTTCGAAAAATTATTTAAAGGGGTTTTCCAGTTTCCGAAAAATATTTCTAAAGCGTCGGAACTCATTAAGAATGGTTTTGAGCTAGAGAATGCCAGGATTATTTTATGATATAATTTTGGGAAATTGGTTAAGGATTTAAATGTTTAATGTCGGGATTCTTTGTCATGGTTTGATGATGTTGGTTTTGAAAAGGAAGTTTGGTAATATGGTTGGTACGATTTTATCAATGGGTTTAATTTGAAGAATGACTTTGGTTGATATTGATCATATCGGAAAGGTTTTGGAAAACGGTTTTACCATCGGTTGGTTTTGAATATGTTGAGGACTTGGGTTCATATGTATGAATGATGGATCGATAGCTTATGGAAATGGCTTGATGATAGGTGTGTACTGCTTTAGGATTGCTTTGGACTTGCATTTGAGCCCTTGCTTGCGTTATTTTGCTGTCCTGCATCTTCAGGTAAGTTCCCTAGGGGGCTTACTCAGGTTGGACATTCATGCCTGTTGTTGCATTTTATCTTAGGTGTTGCATATGCATAAAGCATGCCATGTAGTATCATGTTTAGGTTTCACTAATTGAATGAGCATCTGCTTACTTTATGCGTTTGAAACAGAACGGCCGTTATCTGTGATAGTCCTAGAGTCTTTGCTAGGGTCATAGGGTAACCCAGCCTCATCGGGTACCCTGCGTCAATCGAGTCATGAACTTCCTTATATTATGAGATGCATGCGGGCTTTATTGTGGAGCGGGTTAGGCATGCGTGCCGCCCGATTATGATGGAATGCATTCACGAGCTGGCCAGTCTCCGCCCTATCGGAAGGGGGTGGAGGTAGGAGAGGGATATGCCACTTGGCATTGTCTTGGGCCTTTTACAGTATTTCTGCACATTATTATACCTAGGAGCATGCTAGTGTGCTTGACTTTCGTACTGCATTAGAGCATCTTTATTAGGTATAGCACATACTATGTGGCCTCAGCGAGGACTGCCGGTCCCGCATGAGTGGCTCGATCTGACTCCTTTCCCCGTTCTCTTTTTTAAGACATTTCTGCAGATTTTGAGTGCTCGATGTCTATATGACGAGGTTCCCTTTTGGCGAATTGAAGAATCTGGCTAATATCCTAACTTAGTAAAATGGTAATTACCCACTCATAATTTGGTTTGACCGGCTCTGCCGTGGCACTTGTATCTTTACTTTACTTCCGCTTTACTTTCGTTTGAAATGGATTCCGCGACATAGTCTTAGGACAAGTTAAGGGTACCCAACGGCCCTTCGATGTTTTTAGGGTTTGAAATCCCTCTCTCTACTAATCTTAAAATGAGTTTGAAACCTCGACCCGTACCTGGATTGCAAGATCCGAACAAGGGGTTTCATCCCTTGAAACGTAACCCGGAAATCATAATTCTGGGCCGTTACAGACCAGTGTTGAGATGGATATCCGTTTGAGAGATATATGAAGGAGCACACTTTTTATTTAAAGTGTGCTTATTATTAAGCACGGTTTGAAAAAAAGTGTGCTAAAACTTCTTTTTTTAGCACGCTTCAATTGAAGCGTTCTTATAATTCGAGTAGAACGGATATTGGCCGTATGAAAATTTTAAGAACACTTCAACACAAAACCGTGCTTAAAATATGGGATCACGGTTAAATAATAAGCGTGCTTGTTTGGGAGCGCATCCATTATAAGAACAGTACTAGAAGTGTGCTTCCATGTATAAAAAAAAGCGTGCTCCAGTCCCCCCTTTTGTACTAGTATAATGAGAAGCCGCTATTCATGTGGTGATAGTTTTACTCTAATAAATGAATGGGTAAGGGGATCATAGACGATGTAATCACTGTTAAAACATGGTTATAGACCCTGTAATTAAAAAAAAAAGGGACAAAAACATTGTAACCACTATTAAAATAAGGTCATAGACACTTGTAACCAAAAGGAAAACCCTATAATTAGGGAAGCACAAACCCTAAAGGGACTAATGAAAAGCCAAAAGAACATGTGATGTACAGTATGGTTTAGGGTTAAGTCTTTAGGGTTTAGGGCCAAGGCCCTAAACCATAAATCCTAAACCCTAAAATGTTATGTACAGTACATCGTTAAGAGATGATTGTTGTCACCAAATGGAAAACCCTAGGACAAGTGAAGCACAAACCCTATAGGGCTAATGAGAAGCCTATATTCATGCAGTGACAGTTCTCCTCTAATATATGAATGGGTAAGAGGGTCATAGACGCTGTAAGCAAAATAAAAATAGGGTCATTGACACTGTCACCACTATTAAAACAAGGTCATAAACATTGTAATAAAAAAAACCCTATAGACGTTGTAACCAAAATAAAAACAAGGTTATAGACACTGTCATGACTATGAAAAAGGCTCAAATAAACTGTAATCAAAGGAAAACCCTATGATTAGGGAAGCACAAACCCTAAAGCCTAAAGGGGCTAATGAGAAGCCAAAAGAACATGTGATGTACAGTATGGTTTAGGGTTTAGGGTTAAATCTTTAGGGTTTAGGGCCAAGGTCCTAAACCCTAAATCCTAAACCCTAAAATGTTAAGTACAATACATCGTTAAGAGATGATTGATGTCACCAAATGGAAAACCCTATGACAAGGTAAGCACGAACCCTAAAGGGGCTAATGAGAAGCCAAAAGACATTAGGTGAACGGGTCTCCTTCAATATATGAATGGTTAAGAGAGTCATAGACATGGTCATCACTATGAAAATAGGATAATATGTAAAGGCCCGGATTTTTGAATAATAACTTTTGAAAAAAATGAATTTAAATTAGATTTAATTAGAATATTTCAAGGAAAACTCGTCTTTAATCTACTAAATCAAAATTAAAATTCTTAGATCGAATTCCGGCCCAATTTTTCATTTTATACAAAATAGATTTTATTCCGCTTTTTAGGAATTCCATTATTAAATTCGGATTGAAAATTTTATAAATTATTTGTAAACGAGTCGGGATAAGATCAAATAGCGGATTTCGAGATTTATTTTCGGGTATTTTAAAATTCGGATTCTGTGTCCTTCCCTCCTCTTTTGTCGTAATCTCTCCTCCCTCCCTGAGGAGCAAAGGCTCAACAGCTGTCCCAATTTGTTTTTTTTACCCAATTGTATCCAACACCCACAGTGCCTACCTTCTCTTATCCCATACTTTCCTCCCCTTTAGACATTTGGTCAAAACACTGCCTTGTCTGATTTCAAAACCCACGCAACCCCAAACCCCCCTTACTCTCCCTCTCTTCACCTATGTGGTTCACAGCACCCCGTGGCCGCCAAGCATCACCACAACCCCAGCAACACGGCAGCGGCACCGAGCACCGCCAGGGCGCCTCCAGCCCCTCCGCCCTCGTCCCTTCCTTCAACAGCCGAGCCCCCACTGCTGCCCTGTTCTTCGTGTTCAATAACCGAGGAAACCCAGCTCCTTCTCCCGCTTCCTTCCGTCGAACTCAGCCGCAGCGGCATCTTCGGGACCTTCTTCTCCCCTCCCCCGACGTCCACCGCCGTCGCCACCACAGCCGAAGCCACCAGGGGCGGCCGACGCCGCCACCATCTTCCTTCTTCCCTGTTCGCGGATCGAGCTCGGTAAGCTCCCTTCCTCCCTCCCATCGCTCTCAACTCGGCAAGGTTCCATCTTTTTGATCTCCTCTCTCGACCCAGGACAAGCAAAAATCAGTTCGGGTCTCCGACGAAGCCGAATCGATTTCCGACGAGATTTTCCGGCGAGTCGACGCCCTCGGTGAGCCTTCTCCCTTCCTCCTCCTTCCCTCCCTTCTTGTCTTGTATGTGTGTGTCGGCGTCGGGATCGGGATCGGGTGGCCGGAGTCCGGGCGTCGCCGGCGATCCTTCCTCCTCTTCCTCCCCGGCTTTTCAAATGGAGAGGATTTCTCCCTCTGTTTCTGTCGGACTGGAAAAGGAAGAGGAAAGAGACGTGGGGCCACTCCTTGCCACCTCACCTGTGGGCCCTCATCGCCACATCAGAGCCATGTCAAGCTGGGGCCCTTCCTTCTTTTTTTAATTTGAATCCGAACATGGGAGAATGTATTTGAATGGTTGTTGGGTCTTTCTTTCAAGACAAATGATTTGGGCCTAATTTTTGTGGGCCGGTTCTGTGTTTAAAAAGAAATAAGGGGCTTGGGCCTATTTTTGGTTCCGGGTTGTCTATTTGGGTTTGGGTACTTAATTGTTGTTGTTATTAGTTGTTTTATTATATGTTATAGTATATATGGTTAGACTTTAATTGTTTGGTTATTATTATTAGTACTATGATTTATTACAATTCTGATTTTATGGAAGTAAAGTTCTGAAATTATTTTATGTAATTGTTTTAAAAGTGTTATTATAAGGTTAAATGTTGTGTGATGATTTAAATATGGGTTGTGAAAATAGACGTGTTTTGGTGATTTAATGTCGGAATTCATTATAAATGACTTTTGAAAATAAACATGCCGGAATCGTTTTAATAATATAATTTTGGGAAATTGGTTAAGGATTTAATGATTTATGTCGGAATTTGGCCAAGTATGATTTGAGAAATTGTTTTGAGAACGAGTTGACTTAACCTGAGATTTAGGAGTTGGAAAATATGGTTGGTACTATTTTATCAATAGGGTTTGATTGAAAGGACGATTTTGGTTGATGTTGATCAGATGGGAAGGGTTTTGGAAAATGGTTTTACTATCGGTTAGTTTTGAGCATGTTGAGAACGTGGAGTTTGTGTGTATGATTGATGGACCGGTAGCTTATGGAAATGCTTGATGATAGGTGTGTATTGCTTTTGGATCGCTTTGAACTTGCATTTGGGCCCTTGCTTGCGTTATTTTGTTGTTCTGCATCTTCAGGTAAGTTCCCTAGGGGCTTACTCAGGTTGGACATTCATGCCTGTTGTTGCATTTTATGTTAGGTGTTGCATATGCATAAAAGCATGCCATGTAGTATCCTGTTTAGGTTGCATTAATTGAATGAGCATCTGCTTACTTTATGCGTTTGAAACAGAACGGCCGTTATCTGTGATAGTCCTAGAGTCTTTGCTAGGGTCATAGGGTAGCCCAGCCTCATCGGGTACCCTGAGTCAATCGAGTCATGGACTTCCTTATATTATGATATGCCTGCGGGCTTTATTGTGGAGCGGGTTAGGCATGCGTGCCCCCCCCTCCCCCCCGATTATGATGGAATGCATTCACGAGCTGGCCAGTCTCCGCCCTATCGGAAGGGGTGGAGGTAGGAGAGGGATATGCCACTTGGCATTGTCTTGGGCCCTTTACAGTATTTCTGCACATTATTATACTTAGGGGCATGCTAGTGTGTTCGACTTTCGTACTGCATTAGAGCATCTTTATTAGGTATAGCACATACTATGTGGCCTCAGCGAGGACTGCCGGTCCCGCATGAGTGGCTCGATCTGACTCCTTTCCCCGTTCTTTTTTTTAAGGTATTTTCTGCAGATATTGTTTGCTCCTTGCTTCTGTGACGGGAAACCCTTTGGCGAATCGAAGAACCTAGCTAATATTCTAACTTGGTAAAATGGTAATCACTCGCTTATGATTTGGTTTTGACCCGGCTTTGTCGTGGCATTTGTATCTTAACCTTGCTTCCGCTTTACTTTCATTTGAATTGAATTTTGCGACATAGTCTTAAGATAGGTTAAGGGTACCCAACGACCCTTCGTGACTTTTAGGGTTTGAAATCCCTCTTTCCACTAACCTTAAAATGAGTTTGAAACCTCGACCCGTACCTGGATTGCAAGATCCGAACAAGGGTTTTCATCCCTTGAAACGTAACCCGGAAATCATAATTCTGGGCCGTTACAAAGATGGTATCAGAGCTGAGGTTGTGCAATTCGGGTACGCAAGGGTCGAGTGTATGTTTTGGAAAACCGCCCATGAATTTCAAAGGATTTGAAAGTATTTTAAGAAGGGCAAAAGGAACTTAAGATGCCTAACCGAAATTGGACTAAGTAATAAACTTGACTTGTAATAAAAGAGGAAAACCGACCAAACGGGGATGCGAGTGGGTAGTAAAGGCGCTAGACCACCCCGTTGGGTGTAGTCGAGAATGGGTAGGCAAAATACTAGCTTACTCTTTACAGATGGGTTTGGAAGTTTCCAAGGAGATGATTATGAGTGCCATTAACTGATTCTATGCTGAGTGCTTGCTATGCTAGAGATCTGATTTGGATGCCCTAACAATGAAAGGTGTACTAACTTGTCTGCGCAAATGGGATAGCGGTAGTACCCTTATTTCTATATGGTCAAGCCCAGCTTGTGTGGAATGGCCTCTTCCACTATGTTAAACCCTTTCCGGTTCTACCAAATCTTTCTCTTGGCTGTCAGTGTCTTTCACGGGGAATCGGGTTGGTAAACACATTGTGTCGGAAACTCATGTATGTATATGAAGGTTCTCTGAGTGAGTATTGGAAGGTGGTTCTTGATGACATTTTGAGTCAAAAGTAAGGTGTCATAGGGTTGTCTTTCTTGATTCATATGATGATCAACCTTTATTTTCTTACCACAAAGAGTCGTACCAAAGTCTCACGGGGAAAGAGGGGTGATGAGTCATTTGGGGAAGGTAAATGGTTGCCCTTAGGGATCTCTGTCCGGTTGTAATAGTGACTCTCTCTGAACTACATGAAATGATCTTGTAACTTCCTGCATGTTCCTTGCAAATGCTCATTTGTAAAATATTGCTCATGTCATTACATCTGTGATCTGCTCTCCCTATATAAATGCTTGTACATGGTCTCCTTAGGATGCTAGATGATGACGTGTTAATGCTTATTACTCGTTTTGTGACCAGAATCTAGAGCATGCCCATCTATTCTGTATTCGTCAGATTAAGGAATGTTGGTTGTTTTGCAATTGATATTATTTTGTGATTACTTGCGTTGGATGGGGAGTATGTTGTACGATTGAGTCTTGATAAATGCATGATTTGATGTTCATGATGACCATTGTGTGATTCCAAGTTACACATGTTATGTCCCTATCATTCCAACATGCCTTACTCAGTATGTCGCATCGTCATATTAGTGCATGAATGCAAATGTCATGTGTTAGAAAGCTGCATGATAAATGTCCTCCCTATAAATAGGTTCATGATAGTGCGATCGTTCAGTCCTGGTATCATGATAGAGTGAGTTCCTTACTTGATGGATACATGTTAAAACTTGATGTCCACATGCCTTATATGATACGTAATTCCCAGTACATGTTAAGATAATGATCCTTAATGTAAATTCGTGGTTGTATGACATTCTGTACCCATGCTTGCCCTATTGCTTAGGTCCCGTGTTGCACCTTGTTTCCTGTCTTGATTATATGTCACCTTCGCATGTCTAATTGAACTGTTGTATTGGTGGTACTAACGAATGATTTGAAGCATTAATTGCATGATAGGAGTCTGTACATAGTTGTTGCCTTCTCCTAGATTAGGCCTTTGATAGTGTGCTACACTTCTCTTGTATGAACGTCGTAAGATGATTTCCTCTGCATGATTAGTCGATGTTACCCGTGGCTTGTTGGCTAAATTAGTAGTTCAATTGTGATCATGCTACTTGACGTGATGTCTTGGTAAATGCATGTTGCATGTTGGAACACATACCTTGTATGCTAGTCATATTGCATGTTGCGTAGGCTTGCATTGTGCATTGTTATAATCCTCCCATGCTTCTATATCACGGGATATGTTAATATGATTCCTTGCACATCGATGTGTTGATCATTTAAGCGCATGTATGTATCGAATGTCATGTTGAGGCTTTAACATCATGTAGGACCCTTGGTTGTGACTTGTGCGAATTTATACCTTGCTTGCATTATTGCTGATTCTCTCTCGAGCTAGGTCCCTGATAGTGTGATCCTTCCCTCTTTCTATCATCTTGAAATGTCTTACTCATGCATATTAGATTGATGTTGAATTCGATGATCGATTGCTTTCAGTGATGGTTTATCATAGCATGCTTACATGTTATTACTCGGTAGTGTTTCCCTATTACGTTATAAATTCCTCTTGTGCTGGCATAAATGTATGACTCGGCCCCTCATATAATCACACACCACGTTATATCATTTCGCATATGCATGACGCATGAATGTTAGAATGAATTTAGTCGAGTTACCTTTATTGTGGTCATGATTCGATATGTGCTAGTAGTATCCTGTAGGTTGTATGATTTCCAATATGACTCGCTAAATGATTACATGTTGTACCTGTTTTATGATTTGATAACTATTGTACATTTATATGTGTCCTATGATAGTTCGTTCTTAGCAGGATTATGATTTATTACCCATGACGTCCTTCTTATTACTTTTAATGATTCCTCATTTTTGTAAACATTCCGTTAACCCCCTTTTAAGGACTCTTGACTGTGCTTGTATCACATCATGTGTTGCTAGTATCATGTAGGACATGTGCTTTCTAAATGTATCTTGTCATATGATTACATGTCATGCTTGACCTATTATATGACCAGTGTATTAAGATGAGATAGTTACTATAATGCTCTTATATGTTCTCGTATGATGCTTAATCTGCTTGCTATGATATACCTCGTCATGCTATGTTTGAACCCAATTGTTGATGTGTGTACCATGCTCGTTCATTGTCCATATACATGATATTGTCATCATCATTAAATATCGCATGACTTTGAATCTTGCACAATCATTACTGGTTCCGCATATCTTGCTTGAAGTTATTAGGCATCTCTGCTTCCATGGAATAATAGACTGTTAACTTGTCTCACATGCATCCGTGTAGGACTCGATTCAGTCGATTGTGTATTTTGGAATGAATATGCATGTCGTTCTTCTTAAGATAGGTACATGTTAGTGTGGATTAATGTGACTTATGTGCTCCATGATGAATTCATTTTGCTCGTCATAATTGTAACCTAATAGACTTTCATAAGGGCATCATTGCTATTCTCGGGTCGGAGTCTTGTCTCTAGTCTTGTCGTCTTTAGTATCGGTCTTTGTTTGTCTCCGAGAGGAAAATTGGGTGTCCTTCCCTATCACTCCCCTATCTCCACTAACTCGAACTCATACGTGATACATTGGACGAGCGACGCATGAAAGAGAGGACGGAAAGTAGATAACGATAGAGCGGTGCAGCGGAAGCGTAGACCCATAACCCACGGGCCTTAGGATCAATGATGTTGGCGGAACAAGCACGTATCGAGGATTGCGGTTACCGAGTACGACATGACTTGCAAGCGAGTGTCCTTTGTTCGAATTGCGAATCCTTCTGAATTTGTCGATGATGATATTGCACTGATCTGACAATGAGATTTACGTGCTGATGTGCTGACTTGGTGATGACTGTTGCGTGATTGTCTATTGTTTATGATAATATGATTTGATGCCTTGATGTGTTGTTACCTTGAGTTGCCAAGCCTGATCTAAATTCCTTTGCCTACAAGCATGAACTGTGAATGTTGAGAAGCCTGATTATCTGATAAGGTCATGATGTAACTTGCTAGCTTGACTTGATTATGTGCATATATGATGTTTTGCAATGGTTACTGAGCATGACGACAATTGGAGATTTATTGATATAGTTACAATGCTTAATGGTGAACTAATGATGCTATTGATATAAATGCTAGTTGATATGATGTGACCCTTATGTGTAATAATGTGCATGATTTATTATTCCTTGAACTTGTGGGTGAGGGTTCTCTTGTGGAGTGGTTGATGAGTGGTAAAAGAATTCTAGGCGGCTAGGATAATCGATGGTATTACGAGGTAAGACGCGAGAGAGGGATCCACGTGGTTAGCATGGTATGATGCTTGTGATGTCTCGAGTAGTATATGAAGTGTGGGGAATGACTTTTGAGAGTATTGAGGATATAGTAAGAAAGGGTACTCGGGTGTGAAGTTAGAGATAGGAGTTGAGTTCTTAGAGGTGGATGGCTAGTGAGAGTGCTTGGTGGGATGAGGGGCGAGATTGGAGTATCGAGATGAATTGTGACTTCTTTTAGAGGATGTTATCTGAGTTGATGTTGGTGAGTCTAGATGAGGCGGGCCTTGACTTGGGAATTGGAATCGGGCCAGCGGGGATTGCGTTTTATTTTGAGTGGTGATGATGTGAGGGTTTTCTTGCTTATGTGTTATTATGTGGAGGCATGATGTCATATTATGAATTAGTAAGCATGACATTATATTATATGGTCGGTAAGCATGATTATGAATATGTAACTGATGAATATGGCTGGGGCATGAATATGATTGGTTTATATATGAAATAATGGTGTCTGATGGCTAAATGATCGTTATATGGAGTTGTGACGAGTTAAGGTGGTGTCTTTTAGGGCATATTGACATTTTGATTATTTATATACTGCTTCCCTCCTCTTTTGTCGTAATCTCTCCTCCCTCCCTGAGGAGCAAAGGCTCAACAGCTGTCCCAATTTGTTTTTTTTACCCAATTGTATCCAACACCCACAGTGCCTACCTTCTCTTATCCCATACTTTCCTCCCCTTTAGACATTTGGTCAAAACACTGCCTTGTCTGATTTCAAAACCCACGCAACCCCAAACCCCCCTTACTCTCCCTCTCTTAACCTATGTGGTTCACAGCACCCCGTGGCCGCCAAGCATCACCACAACCCCAGAAACACGGCAGCGGCACCGAGCACCTCCAGGGCGCCTCCAGCCCCTCCGCCCCCGTCCCTTCCTTCAACAGCCGAGCCCCCACTGCTGCCCTGTTCTTCGTGTTCAATAACCGAGGAAACCCAGCTCCTTCTTCCGCTTCCTTCTGTCGAACTCAGCCGCAGCGGCATCTTCGGGACCTTCTTCTCCCCTCCCCCGACGTCCACCGCCGCCGCCACCACAGCCGAAGCCACCAGGGGCGGCCGACGCCGCCACCATCTTCCTTCTTCCCTGTTCGCGGATCGAGCTCGGTAAGCTCCCTTCCTCCCTCCCTTCGCTCTCAACTCGGCAAGGTTCCATCTTTTTGATCTCCTCTCTCGACCCAGGACAAGCAAAAATCAGTTCGGGTCTCCGACGAAGCCGAATCGATTTCCGACGAGATTTTCCGGCGAGTCGACGCCCTCGGTGAGCCTTCTCCCTTCCTCCTCCTTCCCTCCCTTCTTGTCTTGTATGTGTGTGTCGGCGTCGGGATCGGGTGGCCGGAGTCCGGGCGTCGCCGACGATCCTTCCTCCTCTTCCTCCCGGGCTTTTCAAATGGATAGGATTTCTCCCTCTGTTTCTGTCGGACTGGAAAAGGAAGAGGAAAGAGGCGTGGGGCCACTCCTTGCCACCTCACCTGTGGGCCCTCATCGCCACATCAGCGCCATGTCAAGCTGGGGCCCTTCCTTCTTTTTTTAATTTGAATCCGAACATGGGAGAATGTATTTGAATGGTTGTTGGGTCTTTCTTTCAAGACAAATGATTTGGGCCTAATTTTTGTGGGCCGGTTCTGTGTTTAAAAAGAAATAAGGGGCTTGGGCCTATTTTTGGTTCCGGGTTGTCTATTTGGGTTTGGGTACTTAATTGTTGTTGTTATTAGTTGTTTTATTATATGTTATAGTATATATGGTTAGACTTTAATTGTTTGGTTATTATTATTAGTACTATGATTTATTACAATTCTGATTTTATGGAAGTAAAGTTCTGAAATTATTTTATGTAATTGTTTTAAAAGTGTTATTATAAGGTTAAATGTTGTGTGATGATTTAAATATGGGTTGTGAAAATAGACGTGTTTTGGTGATTTAATGTCGGAATTCATTATAAATGACTTTTGAAAATAAACATGCCGGAATCGTTTTAATAATATAATTTTGGGAAATTGGTTAAAGATTTAATGATTTATGTCGGAATTTGGCCAAGTATGATTTGAGAAATTGTTTTGAGAACGAGTTGACTTAACCTGAGATTTAGGAGTTGGAAAATATGATTGGTACTATTTTATCAATAGGGTTTGATTGAAAGGACGATTTTGGTTGATGTTGATCAAATGGGAAGGGTTTTGGAAAATGGTTTTACTATCGGTTAGTTTTGAGCATGTTGAGAACGTGGAGTTTGTGTGTATGATTGATGGACCGGTAGCTTATGGAAATGCTTGATGATAGGTGTGTATTGCTTTTGGATCGCTTTGAACTTACATTTGGGCCCTTGCTTGCGTTATTTTGTTGTTCTGCATCTTCAGGTAAGTTCCCTAGGGGCTTACTCAGGTTGGACATTCATGCCTGTTGTTGCATTTTATGTTAGGTGTTGCATATGCATAAAAGCATGCCATGTAGTATCCTGTTTAGGTTGCATTAATTGAATGAGCATCTGCTTACTTTATACGTTTGAAACAGAACGGCCGTTATCTGTGATAGTCCTAGAGTCTTTGCTAGGGTCATAGGGTAGCCCAGCCTCATCGGGTACCCTGAGTCAATCGAGTCATGGACTTCCTTATATTATGATATGCCTGCGGGCTTTATTGTGGAGCGGGTTAGGCATGCGTGCCCCCCCCCCCGATTATGATGGAATGCATTCACGAGCTGGCCAGTCTCCGCCCTATCGGAAGGGGTGGAGGTAGGAGAGGGATATGCCACTTGGCATTGTCTTGGGCCCTTTACAGTATTTCTGCACATTATTATACTTAGGGGCATGCTAGTGTGTTCGACTTTCGTACTGCATTAGAGCATCTTTATTAGGTATAGCACATACTATGTGGCCTCAGCGAGGACTGCCGGTCCCGCATGAGTGGCTCGATCTGACTCCTTTCCCCATTCTTTTTTTTTAAGGTATTTTCTGCAGATATTGTTTGCTCCTTGCTTCTGTGACGGGAAACCCTTTGGCGAATCGAAGAACCTAGCTAATATTCTAACTTGGTAAAATGGTAATCACTCGCTTATGATTTGGTTTTGACCCGGCTTTGTCGTGGCATTTGTATCTTAACCTTGCTTCCGCTTTACTTTCATTTGAATTGAATTTCGCGACATAGTCTTAAGATAGGTTAAGGGTACCCAACGACCCTTCGTGACTTTTAGGGTTTGAAATCCCTCTTTCCACTAACCTTAAAATGAGTTTGAAACCTCGACCCGTACCTGGATTGCAAGATCCGAACAAGGGTTTTCATCCCTTGAAACGTAACCCGAAAATCATAATTCTAGGCCGTTACATAATAGACACTGTCACCACTATAAAAACCGGGTCATAGACACTGTCACCACTATGAAAAAAATGTCATAAACACTGTAATCAAAGGAAACCCTATAAATGTTGTAACCAAAATAAAAACAGGGTTATAGATACTGTCACCACTATGAAAAAATGATTAAAGACACTGTAATCAAAGGATAAAAGGAAAATTGCAAGTTAATGGGAAACAAATTGATGAATAAATTATGAAACTTGCGTGTTCATAGAAAGATGCTCAGATGTGTGATGTGTGATGGAAATACCTTCATTTTGTATAATAACAACATTGTCACCAATAGTATTTCCCTTATTATCACCCATTGCAAACAAAGTTTGCTACTGCTGCACTACTCGAGGTTTTCGATATTATTCAAAGATCATGAAAAGTGAAATTTTTAGCAGCTTATTCACCATATGTCAAAAACAAAAGTGGTCATATGTTCAAAATTCATAGCATGAATAGTTTTACACCCTGTTATGAGAATACATTCCAAAAGCATAATGGTTTCGACAGCAATTGAGATCATTGTCACTAGGTACTTACAATTCTCCTTAGCAGTCTCTTTAGTAGAGGGTTTTCGTTAGCTACACAAGCTAATTGCAAAAAACAGTAAAAAAGACAGTACTTCCTCAAGGTTGATGGTGGAAAGCTAGGTAGCACTCTCATGTAAGCACTTTGATTGCCGCACCAATCGAGATCGATTGTAAGCGAATTGGCAGAAATAGATGCTAATTACTTAACTAATTACAAAGGATGAGGATAGAGCGGGCGATGGAGAGGAGCGGGATATCGACGGAGTATCTGAAGTTTGTGTTCTCTCGTTCTGCAGCAGTTCCAGGGGATATCGAGAGCACAAGAGGAGGAATAGATCTACCGGATGAAAACCTCCTCGGTTGCAGCAGCGACCATGGCTGCTCTCGTCGACGGTAGTTGCAAAAAGGTCCGCGAAGGCGCGAAGTTGTTCGCTCCTGCTGCTTGTTCTTCTTCGACGTCGATCTCCTCCATTGCTGCTCGAGATCCTCGGCTGATCTCCTCCATTGCTGCCATCGGTTACGAATTTGGAAGAAAGCCTACAAATCCAACGACAGAAGCCCCGCCTCGATCTCTCTTCTCTCGGATATCTTTCAGATCGAGCATCGATGGCAACAGCAATCGCTGCTCCAAGGCCGAAGGAGGAAATTAAAGGAGGCGGCAGAGAGGCGGAGGGAATCGGAGCGAAGGCAGCGGAGGCGGAGGAGAAGATCCGAGGTCGGAGATCTTGGTACCTTCAATTATGTGATTTTCAGATCTGGGCATCGGGCGAAGAAAAGGGTAAAAATTAAATAGGAGGGTAAAGGTGGTATTATGAAATGTTTTTGGACATTTACTAGCAAAGACAAAATCTTAGGACATTTTCTAAACGGCCCAAAGGCCGAATTCTTCTTTGCACAAAGTGTTAAAAAATATACACAACTTTTTGATATTTTACTCCATTATCTAGATGTGTATTTTATACACCTCCATCTCTAAATAAATATGATTAAATTAAAAAGTAAAAAGAAAAAACTTAAAAACAACCAATAGAAATGACCCCTACTTTATTGAAAAGTGATAAAAGTTTTTGTCCATGTGGGAGGTGATGTGCTTATATTGGAGCATTTTGTGTGCAAATGCCCATATTTTGCACACTTAAAAGTAACCATTGGAGCACAACTTGTATCAAAATGTGCATATTTAAGCATTTGCACCATACCATTGGAGTTAGTCTTATATGATAAATCGAGAGACCGAACAGAAGAAAGACATAATGACAATAAAAAGGAAATGCAAAACAACAAAGAAAAATGATCGACACAACTAATCATGGCAGTAATAAGACTGGCAAGTGTGGAAGTTGAGGAAGATTCGGGAATACACTGTAAATGTCGAGAAAATGGGAGAGTCGAGAAACTAACGCAACGTCTCGACGCCAGGAAGACGAAAGGTAGAAAACCATCAAGAAACTAAAAATAATAATTCATTTTTACAACTTATGAATTCACTCGATATGTAGAGCGTCCGAGACTACAATCTCTTTCGGAGCTAAACCCAGCCACACCCAAGAACAACACCACAATCAGTGACGGATCTGTTGGGGGGGGGGGGGGGGGGCTGAAGCCCCCCGCCAGCCAAAATAAGAATATGTGTATTTTTATATATTTGTTAATTTAGTAGTATATAAAACTAAAGTAGAATCTATAATATATATCTAGTAAAAGTTGTGTTCAGCCCACCATAAATGCTATAATTGTGTTCTCGGTTATCCGCTTAATCGGTTATCCGCACGTTGGGATTAAATGTTGAATTTAATCTCACAACCTTGCTATAAAATATTGTGTAATCACTAGCTACCTTGCTATAATATTTTTGTCTCACATTCAAAATGTGGAGAACATTATATGTTTTTTGTTTATATGTAATGTTTTAAAAAAAACTTTGAGTTTTTTTAATAAAAAATTATCATATATAGTTTATACTATACGAATGTGTGGATGGGATAATTTATTATACCATCATCATAATCTTTTTGTTACTATTTATTTTCAACTAATTTCAAAATATTATCTTTGTGCCCATTCTTTATAGAATATATTATGATCTTAATCATACAAAATATTATATTTTAATTTGATTAAATTTCTTTTCTCTCATATATTAATGGTATAATTTTTCATATGTAACATGTATAGTTTATAAAGAGTAAACAACCAATAATATAAAAAAGTAACTCCAACAAACATTGAATACAAAAAATGTAACACCTTTAGCCTATTTAATTTGAAATTTATTTTCCTTAAATAATAAGTAAAAAATTGAAACTCCTAATTCAATTAAAGCATGCTTATGCTATATAAAGACACACCTCATCTTTTTACAATCAAATCAACTCTTTCTTTTTCTTTCATTCTCATTATATGTCAAAATAGATTCTTTGATATAATATTGAATTTCTATTATCCTAATCTATCGTTTGTTGATTGCTATTGTTTTCAACTTTCATACTAATATTTTCTTTTTGTTTATTGTATTTTTTATAGTGTTATTGGTGAAAAAAGAAGAAGTACATATTGAGAAGTTTCATTGGTAAAAAAGAAGAAGCTCATATTGATAAATAAAATCTAAGGTGAGTGGTTGTAATACAATCCTTTACTTGAACTTTTATTTTCTTTATTTTTAGTTTTGTTGGAATTTATTTTGTTTTAAAATTTTTTTTGTGGAATCTCTTCTTTTTAGTTTTGAGTTGTGGTTAAGGTGTTTTAGACTCCTATTTTTATATATACAAAAATTCTATATTGTCTATGTTTTCCCTATCACTTAAACTTTCCCCTATTTTTGTTTATTTGTTTGGTTTAATTTATCTATTTATTTATTGTAATTTCTTAATTATTTATATATGATTATATTTTTCAATTGTTTTTGTCGTTAATTTATATCATTTTATTATTTCTTAATTTTTAATTATTCTTTAATTATTATTTTTCCCTAATAATTGTTATCTTTTTGACCGAAAATAAAATATAATAATGACAAAGTTTTGATTATATTTGTCTCATAATTTTATATTAATGCCACCCAACTTTTTTTATGTAAAATAAAAAATAACTATAATGGTCAAACAATGCTTTAAATAGGGTAGTCAAATGGGTGGAAGTTTTTTTTGTCAAAGGAATAATGCATCACATTAATTTTACTTTTTAAAGATGATAAATAGGAAATTAAAGTGGGTTAGTCTAAAGATTGGGAGTTTTTCTTTGGTTAAATGCTAGATTTTTCTTATAAATAGTCAATTGTTTCAATGTTCGTCAAACAAATGACAGAGAAATCATATATTATTAGGTGACACTTTTGTTCATCACTTTTTTTTTTCTTCCAATTTTTATTTATTTATGGCTTTAATATATTGTTCAATGCACTTTCTTATTTCTATTATGATATTAGGCATGGTTTTATTTTTCATTTTTTATGATGTTACTTTATATCATATTTTATTTTGCATTTCTTATTTGTTGTAATAATATATGATTTTTAATTTTCTCTAATTCCTATTAGGTTTTGATGAACCATTGTTGCAAGAAGACTCATATTTGGAGGTTTTATTCATCATTTATTTATTTTACCCCTATTTTTGACTTTTTTTCTTTAATTAATTTATTATTTATTGCACTTTCTTATTTATATAGTAGATTATATATGATTTTATTTTTCAACTGTTTTTGTTGTTACTTTATATCATATTTCTTATTTGATTAAATATTCTTTAATTATTATTTTTCTGTAATAATTATTTTCTCTTTGACCAAAAATGCAATATAATAATGATAAATTTTTTATTATATTTCTCTCATATTTTTATATTAATGTTTACCCAAATTTTTTATTTCAAATAAAAAATTACTATAATTGCCAGTCAATGCTTTAAATAGGGTAGTCAAAGGGGTGGAAGTTTTTTTTTGTTAAATGAAACATACATCGCATTAATTTTACTTTTTAGAGATGATAAATAGGAAATTAAAATGGGTTAGTCCAAAGGTTGAGAGTTTTTCTTTGGTTAAATGTTGGATTTTTCTTATAAATAGTCAATTGTTTCAATGTTATCTTCTAAAACTCAATTTTTTTGCAAACAAATAAGAGATGAATCATATATTGTTAGGTGGCATTTTCTATTCCTTTTTTTCTCACAATTTTTTATTATTTATTGCTTTAATATATTGTTTCATTGTATTTTCTTATTTCTATTATGATATTATGCATGATTTTATTTTTCAGTTTTTATGCTGTTACTTTATGCTATCATATTTTATTTTGCATTTCTTAATTTTTTATAATAATATAGGGTTTTTAGTTTTCTTTAATTGCTATTAAGTTTTTATGAACCATTGTTGCAAGAAGACTCATATTTGGAGGTTTTATTCATCATTTATTTGTTTTTCCCTATTTTTGTTTATTTTTTTCTATAATTAATTTATTTTTTTATTGCACTTTCTTATTTATATAGTAGATTATATATGATTTTATTTTCCTTTTTTGTTATTTTATATCATATATTATTTCTTATTTGTTTAAATAATCTTTAATTATTATTTTTCTCTATTTTGATTTCTTTTTTTTTTGTTGATATATGGAAAAACTTACAATTACCATGCACCATTGTTGAAAGAAGAATCGTATTCACCATGGCGGGATCTTAACGAGAAATAAATATATTAATGGACCGATCTCTCTCTCTCTCTATTCAATTTATATTAATATGTCACCTTTAGTTTAATGAGTGTGGTTGTAGTTGTAGTGCGTTGAAATATATGTATAAGCACAGAGGTATATATAAAGTAAAAAAAATATAAAAAAAATACATGGAGTAGTTATGTACCTTATTTATTTACATTTTTCCTCCTATATACTTGCATAGAGATGCATACTTGTAAAATCTTTCAATTCATGATTGGAAGAGAAGAGCTCAAAATGTTAAGTTTATTTATAAATATATTATGGATGACTATAAATAATACTGAGCTTTCTTCTCAAATCTATATAAACCAAATATATTCATAATAAATTCAATTTCACGTAGTTTAACTATATATAATTATTTCATTGATATAATTTCCGCTAATAAGAACCAATCATATAAAACTTTAATACCATATGATTTGATAAACTTTAATACCATATGATTCGATCTGATTAAATTATGTCCCGTGCGTATGCACGGGCATGCCCCCTAGTAAAATTACAAAGTCACGTTAGCTTAGCGGAAAGAATTTAGGGGGGGGGGGGGGGGTTGGGCAGCGCATGTTTGAATCTCAACTCCACATTTTTTTGTTACGTTTCGGCTATATACACCGCAAATCCCCACGTCCTTAAGGACGTGCAAGGGTGGTGAGAGCCACGCAAACCCGGACGTGCTTGCACGTCTTTTTTTTTTTTTAATAACGTGCTTGCACGTCCTTGGGGACGGGCTTGCACGTCCTTAAGGACGTGCAATAGGGCACGTGCTTAAGGACGTGCAAGCCCGTCCCTTAATGACGAAGAGGACGTGCCTCTTCGTCTTCATCGTCTTCTTCTTCGTCTGAAATCGAGCGAGAGAGAGCAGTGCCCGCCGGAGCGAGAGAGAGACCGAGAGAGATAGAGACCCAGAGAGAGAGAGACCCGGAGAGAGAGAGAGACCAAGAGAGATGGAGACAGAAAGAGAGAGAGAGCTCGAGGCGGCGGAGGCGACAGCGATGGAGGTGGAGGGTGGTGGTGGTGGAGCATCGGGGGAGGCGGAGGGTGGTGGTGGTGGAGCATCGGGGGAGGCGGTGGCTGATGAAACCCGATTTTCAAAATCCCGTGTCAGCGGGTTCCGGGATCAAATTGAACGCGGGCGAGCTCAGACGATCGGGCTTACCTGAGACGCGCGACGAGATTTCCGTCGGCGTACCCAAACCTGTGCCGATCCGAGCTCAAGCTATTCGCGGACAACCTTCCTCCCTACAGGGCTCCATCAAGTGTCGGTCTAGCCGAGACTAATCCCGCTTGAGAAGGGTGGCTCATGGCCAGGGAATCCGGCCTAAGCCTCATGAGATTCCAGTTTCCGACCCCCAACCTTGTGAGGCCAACAAGCCTTATTTATAATGGGAGCCTTATGTGCCACGCCCGACACATGTAGAGAAAACGATAACAAGTGTCGCGCGACTCGGGACAAGTGTCGTATGGCTTGGTACAAGTGTCGCATGGCTCGGAACAAGTGTCCTCCACGTGGCATTTCATGGGTTTATTCAACATTGGTGGATTTAAGTGGGGGTTGGTGGGAAAATCCACCATTTAACTTAATACGGGTTAATTTATATAGCGGGAACCCGTTTATGTATACGATATTATTTATTTTCTGGTGTTTCGTCAATGCATATGATATTATTTATTTTATGGTGTTTCGTCACAGCTCCTCGAACCTTAGTTAAGATGAGGCTTAGCTAGGGTTCGATTTCAAACGAGACAACATATGCATTTATACTTCGCCTTCCTTTGGGAGAGTACTCAATATATCAGACTTTTGGTGTAATGTTTTTGCTAAGTTTGTTTGGTCTGGGTTGTACCCAACACATTAGTGGGTTGCCTACGTATCTCTTGGGAAGAGAATCAAGCCTTTCGTAGTTCAATTAGGATGCCCTCCGCGGATGAGAGCTCTGGCGTTGAGGGGTCTTAATTTATACTCATTAAGAGTTTATTTCCGCGAGCTTACCAGCTACGATCGGAGGCTCTCTGTGAGCATAGGTCCAGCGTTGAGGGACTTAGTTTATACTCGTTAAGAGTTTATCTCCGCGAGCTTACCAGCTACGATCGGAGGCCCTCTGTGAGCATAGCTCCAGCGTTGAGGGACTTAGTTTATACTCGTTAAGAGTTTATCTCCGCGAGCATACAAGCTACGATCGGAGGCCCTCTGTGAGCATAGCTCCAGCATTTGAGGGACTTAGTTTATACTCGTTAAGAGTTTATTTCCGCGAGCTTACCAGCTACGATCGGAGGCCCTCTGTGAGCATAGCTCCAGTGTTGAGGGACTTAGTTTATACTCGTTAAGAGTTTATCTCCGCGAGCATACAAGCTACGATCGGAGGCCCTCTGTGAGCATAGCTCCAGCGTTGAGGGACTTAGTTTATACTCGTTAAGAGTTTATCTCCGCGAGCATACAAGCTACGATCGGAGGCCCTCTGTGAGCATAGCTCCAGCGTTGAGGGACTTAGTTTATACTCGTTAAGAGTTTATCTCCGCGAGCATACAAGTTACGATCGGAGGCCCTCTGTGAGCATAGCTCCAGCGTTGAGGGACTTAGTTTATACTCGTTAAGAGTTTATCTCCGCGAGCATACAAGCTACGATCGGAGGCCCTCTGTGAGCATAGCTCCAGCATTTGAGGGATTTAATTAAATCTTCGATCCGGGAGGCGAGCTCTATCGGATGCCCGACGCGGAGCAAGCTCCAGCGTAATGAGACTTAAAAGAATCCTAGATCCGGGAGGCAAGCTCTACGACCGGATGTCCGACGCGGAGCAAGATCACGCGTAGTGGGACTAGGTAAAATATTCGATCCGAGAGGCAGGCTCTACGACCGGATGCCCGACGCGGAGCAAGATCACGCGTAATAGGAGTTAATATAAAATATCATCTCCGAGAATGCAGATTCAATCGGAGGTCCGACGCGGAGCCAAGCTCCAGCGTCCTAGGACTTAATATAAAATATCATCTCCGAGAATGCAGATTCGATCGGAGGCCCGACGCGGAGCCAAGCTCCAGCGTCCTAGGACTTAATATAAAATATCATCTCCAAGAATGCAGATTCGATCGGAGGCCCGACGCGGAGCCAAGCTCCAGCGTCCTAGGACTTAATATAAAATATCATCTCCGAGAATGCAGATTCGATCGGAGGCCCGACGCGGAGCCAAGCTCCAGCGTCCTAGGACTTAATATAAATATCATCTCCGAGAATGCAGATTCGATCGAAGGCCCGACACGGAGCCAAGCTCCAGCGTCCTAGGACTTAATATAAAATATCATCTCCGAGAATGCAGATTCGATCGGAGGCCCGACGCGGAGCCAAGCTCCAGCGTCCTAGGACTTAATATAAAATATCATCTCCGAGAATGCAGATTCGATCGAAGGCCCGACGCGGAGCCAAGCTCCAGCGTCCTAGGACTTAATATAAAATATCATCTCCGAGAATGCAGATTCGATCGGAGGCCTGATGCGGAGCCAAGCTCCAGCGTCCTAGGACTTAATATAAAATATCATCTCCGAGAATGCAGATTCGATCGGAGGCCCGACGCGGAGCGAAGCTCCAGCGTCCTATGACTTAATATAAAAGCTATGATCCAGGAGGCCAGCTCTACGACCGGATTCCCGACGCGGAGCAAGATCACGCGTAAGGGGACTAAATAAAATCTACGATCCGGGATGCCAGCTCTACGACCGGATGCTCGACGCGGAGCAAGATCACGCGTAAGGGGATTAAATAAAAGTTATGATCCGGGAGGCCAACTCTACGACCGGATCCCCGACGCGGAGCAAGATCACGCGTAAGGGGACTAAATAAAAGCTACGATCCGGGAGGCCAGCTCTACGACCGGATTCCCGACGCGGAGCAAGATCACGCGTAAGGGGACTAAATAAAATCTACGATCCGGGAGGCCAGCTCTACGAACGGATGTCCGACACGGAGCTAGATCATGCGTAAGGGGATTAAATAAAAGCTATGATCTGGGAGGCCAGCTCTACGACCGGATCCCCGACGCGGAGCAAGATCAGGCGTAAGGGGACTAAATAAAAGCTACGATCCGGGAGGCCAGCTCTACGACCGGATCCCCGACGCGGAGCAAGATCACGCGTAAGGGGACTAAATAAAAGCTACGATCCGGGAGGCCAGCTCTACGACCGGATTCCCGACGCGGAGCAAGATCACGCGTAAGGGGACTAAATAAAATCTATGATCCGGGAGGCCGGCTCTACGACCGGATGTCCGACGCGGAGCAAGATCACGCGTAAGGGGATTAAATAAAAGCTATGATCCGGGAGGCCAACTCTACCACCGGATCCCCGACGCGGAGCAAGATCACGCGTAAGGGGACTAAATAAAATCTACGATCCGGGAGGCCAGCTCTACGACTGGATGCCCGACGCGGAGCAAGATCACGCGTAAAGGGACTAAATAAAGCAAAATACGAACGATATATAGCACAATTATATAGATCAATTACCAATTAGAAATCCTCTTTGAGGCCTCGAATTTCGGGCACTCGTTACGAGGACAGAGGTGTTGCACTCTTCACGAATTGGCGACTCTGCCCATGGCTCTTCACCTTTATTAGAGTCCGTGGGCAGATTTGTAATTTTCCGATGTGAGGGGCTTCTAAATGCAAAAAATACTCCACAAACACTCCGCGAGCGAATTCTCCTGGGTTCTTTGTAAAGCTCCTCACTCGCGATCGGTTAGCGCATGGCCGGTGAGGGTTGTTGCTCTGATTAACTTATAAATCGAACCGCCGTTTGCATCCATCAGTCGTGAACCTCTCTACCTCATGCCGTGTGAATCTCATGGCATGTGAGTTCCTCCGTATTCATAGCTCCTGACATTATAAATCTATGATAGTAATTCTAGAACAAGCAAACTGCAAAGCTGCCGTATAGACTTTAGCTAATACCTGAGACTCAAATGAATGCTACTAACAGGTTTATTCAAGTGATCCTCAGATGCGTACCTATATGTATTCATATATATTATACATGCTCTAATGGCTTTATGACAATAGGCTGGTATCCGGATTCCAGCTGCTAGTTTATTCAAGCCGAAATTTATATATATAAAAATTGAACCCAATTAAGGCAAAATATGCAGATAGCTAACAGGAATCTGATCATTGTTTTGGGCCTTCGGTGCACGTGACGCTCATCATAGCATAAACAATATAAGAACAACCTACGACTGTTGTTTTCGTCTTTCTCCCGGGATCAAATACAGCCCGCGGACAAAGATTCGTGACCTGTATAATAGCTATTTGCCACTTCGCCCATTCGATATGTATAACGACAACACATCTAAATCAAAAAGCATTTTTATCTATGATTGCAGTAGCTATACATACATGCATCTCCTTGAATCAAAACCATAATTCCTTGCATAAATACATATCTATTTATATGATTATCACAGTAGCCTTGTGACTTTCGCTCAAACTCAATAAATTTTGGAACCTCATCAAAGCAAAATAAGTGGATAATTTACCTTGAAAAATCACCTCTTAAGGTGAGTGGTTCCCACAGACGGCGCCAATGATGAAACCCGATTTTCAAAATCCCGTGTCAGCGGGTTCCGGGATCAAATTGAACGCGGGCGAGCTCAGACGATCGGGCTTACCTGAGACGCGCGACGAGATTTCCGTCGGCGTACCCAAACCTGTGCCGATCCGAGCTCAAGCTATTCGCGGACAACCTTCCTCCCTACAGGGCTCCATCAAGTGTCGGTTTAGCCGAGACTAATCCCGCTTGAGAAGGGTGGCTCATGGCCAGGGAATCCGGCCTAAGCCTAATGAGATTCCAGTTTCCGACCCCCAACCTTGTGAGGCCAACAAGCCTTATTTATAATGGGAGCCTTATGTGCCACGCCCGACACATGTAGAGAAAACGATAACAAGTGTCGCGCGACTCGGGACAAGTGTCGTATGGCTTGGGACAAGTGTCGCATGGCTCGGAACAAGTGTCCTCCACGTGGCATTTCATGGGTTTATTCAACATTGGTGGATTTAAGTGGGGGTTGGTGGGAAAATCCACCATTTAACTTAATACGGGTTAATTTATATAGCGGGAACCCGTTTATGTATACGATATTATTTATTTTCTGGTGTTTCGTCAATGCATATGATATTATTTATTTTATGGTGTTTCGACAGTGGCGGTGGAGCCGGTGGCTGAGGGGCTGGAGGTGCTGGCGGCTGTGGCGGCGGAGGAGGGTGGTGGTGGTGGGGCGGCGGCTGGCGCCGGCGAGGGAGCCCGAACAGTGGCCAAGGAGGAGGGTGGTGGTGGTGGGGCGGCGTCTAGCGCCGGCGATGGAGGCCGAGCAGTGGCCGAGGAGGAGGCGGAACCGCCGCGGAAGCGTCGGTCCATTGAGGTGTCCCCGATCCCGACTCCACCGGTATGTTATTTGAATTACTTTTTGTTTGATTTATTTTTAGAGTTTGAAAATATAATTTGATAGATAATATAGTTTTATAATAGAAATTTA
This sequence comes from Persicaria maculosa, assembly GCA_963922045.1. Classification (NCBI taxonomy): domain Eukaryota; kingdom Viridiplantae; phylum Streptophyta; class Magnoliopsida; order Caryophyllales; family Polygonaceae; genus Persicaria; species Persicaria maculosa. The sequence continues at coordinate 20,573,176 of OY998252.1, read as the reverse complement.
TAGAATATATGATTGATAATATATATTGTTTAATAGAATATAATTGAAAATAGATTTTTTGATTTATTTATATATTATAATGTTTTTTTATAGTATATAGTTTGATAGAAGAGAATATAATTGTAATTTGATAGAATATAATACATAGAAAAAAATTACAATTGAAAGACAATAAAAAACATTAAAATATATTATAATACTTCAAAAGTATTTAATTAACATTAAAATATATTTGAATATATTAAAATATATTCAAATACATAAAAATAAATTTATATTGAAAGATAATAAAAAACATTAAAAAAATATTAAAATACTTCAAAATTATTTCATTTACATTAAAATATATTTAACTATATTCAAATACATAAAAATAAATTTATATTGAAAGATAATAAAAAACATTAAAAAAATATTAAAATACTTCAAAATACATAAAAATATAATAAAATACATAGAAATAAATTTAAATTTAAAGAAAATATAAAAATTAAAATATAATAAAATATAATAAAATACATAGAAATAAATTTAAATTTAAAGAAAATAAAAACATTAAAATATAATAAATTATAATAAAATACATGAAAATAAAATAAAATTTAAAGAAAATAAAAACATTAAAATATAATAACTTATAATAAAATACATAGAAATAAATTTATATTTAAAGAAAATAAAAACATTAAAATATAATAAAATACATAGAAATAAATATAAATGGAAAGAAAATAAAATCATTAAAATATATTAAATTATATTAAATTATAATATAATAAATTATAATAAAATACATTTCATAATAACAGGCAGGGAGGCTCATGAGGGGGGACGGTACCCTCCGGCCTGTTACGTTCGCCGACCGGGCAGCGGTCAGCCAGATTCCAGGGAGGACGGTACCCGACAGTTCGACAGCCACAGTCGACGATCTGCTCGCGTCTGCAGAGCGGTTGCAGCAGTCGATGGGGGACCCCCCCGGCCGACAAGAACGACACCTTCTGGTCGGGTATGCCAGGTTGGGATCCTTCTGGCGATGTGATGATGGGGTTGCAGCCTTCTTTAGAGCCCCCTGAGGTTTTGAGTAGCTGCATCACCGACGTAGTCGCTGGGCGACGGGCCGACATGGGTAGACGTCCTACTCGTGTTCCACCCACCATCCCGGAGGCATCTTCTTCAGCCGTTCCGGAGGCTTCTACATCCGGCACAGACGAGCCCGAGCCTTCGACCTCCGCCACACCAACGGCCATCTCTTTGGGCTCTGCAGATGATGTGATCCCTGACGTCGTTGAGGAGGCTGACGACGGTCAGGAGGGGCAGGCTCAGGGCCAGGGGGCCCACAGGTACAGCCCGAGCCCATCCCTGCGCAGGCTGCCGCACCGGCTGTGCAGGTCGACCCTTCATTGCCGCCGGGAGAGCTGCTTGTGTCTTACAGGCATCACCGGGCGTACCAGGTGTGGAGAGATCCTACGGTGGAGCTGCCGCTGCTGAAGTTCCACCACCGGGCGACTCACTTGCTGCCTTTCGAGCTGACGGAGGGAAAAGTCGTTGATTCACCTCGCCAAAAATAATTCCCAAACAAACAAACTAGTATAGTATGCAAGTAAGGGGTCGAACCCAAGAGAATCAAGTATTTCTAAATATTGTGTATTTATCAATATAAAAGAAACGATTTTTATGAATGAAAATAAAAGAAGATAATATTGACAAAAGCAAATAAATGATAGAAGAAAAGCGTTTCCACCTACAAGTTCTCGACTTTGGTTGGTTTTATTGATCATCGAATCCTTTTCAAGTTATTATCTTTTCCTACGAATTCCTCTCGTCTTGGTTTAAATAGATTAAAAGTCCTACGAGTCCAATTAATCCCTTACACCTCTATGCAACCTTAACACGGTCAAGATTTAACAAAGAGATAGCAAATAGTCCTAAGAACTTGAGCATATAAATAACACCAATTAAACACGGTAAATCAATGTTTAAGATATATGTCAACTCCCTACATAATCATGTTTCAAACACGGAATCCACAATCTTATGCGTGCTACTACGGAAATAACACAAATACGAAAGTATTAAATCCTAGCATGAAATCAATATTATCAAGGTAGCTAATCAAGATAACACCAATAACATAATCAATATCGCACAAAGAAGTTGAAAGAATTATAGAGGAAAAATAACTTATATTAGAAACTCACAAACCACCAACCAAGTCTCGAAAGTGTAGGCGAAAACTACAAAATTAGCCAAACATGGCTTACCTAAGCTTTCTTCTCTTCAACGGTGATTTCTCTACTTGGAATTCATTCCTAAACTAATCCTAAAACATCCTATTTATAAGCCGAATGTCTTCCATAAATAAGGTAAAAGATAGATAAAAGATAAAAGCTTCCTAAACAAACTAGATAAAAGATAGAACTTTCCTAATTTAACTCAGCGTCGGATTCCGCTGGCAGCGAATGGCCTCAATCAAGCTCCTGTTGAATTTTCGCTACCACACTCGCTGGCAGCGAATGTCCATGCCTTAGAATATTTTCAAGCTTCCTTGGTTCCCTTGTCGGCGAAGGTTTCCGCTGTCGCGAATCACATCTTCCGCTGTCGCGAGCTGCTCCTCCCGCTGCCGCGAGCCCATCTTTCCGCTGGAGCGAGTTGCCGAGTCTCCGTCGCCCTGGTGATTCTCGCTGGCAGCGACTTTTTCCGCGGCAGCGAGTGGCTCGCTGCAGCGAGTCCAGTCGCTGGCAGCTGGCAGCGAATGCTGCCTGGTCGGCCGGTCTGACTCGACTCGCTGCCAGCGAACTCCATTCGCTGGCAGCGAGACTCGCTGGCTCCTGGACATGCTCCTGCTGACTCCACTCGCTGTCAGCGAGATTCCATTCGCTGGCAGCGAGTCATGCTCAAGCCACCTTCTCGCGCATGTTGTTGCTGACTTGATTCGCTGCAGCGGAAAGCTATTCGCTGTCAGCGAAAATCCAACAGTACACCATCACGTAGATCTTCGAAAGAGCTTTCCAACACATGCTCATATGCGTCGATCGGACATCCGAGGCCTCCGGAAAGTGCGTTACAAGTTCAGCTCGCCGGGCGGACAGCTTTCGCGACTCGCCCTCGTTTCCGCTCTTCGACCTCGATTTCGTACTCCGTTGCTCCTTAGGTTGTTCCATGCTCTTCGTGACTTCTTCCTTAAGCTCTCCCAAGTCTCGCCTTAGCCTTCCTTAGCTCCGTTCCTCATGTTCTTCGCCTCGGATCTACGAATCTACATAAAACCATCGAAATAGCGTAGATTCCGAATTTTTCCACAAAATGAATGCTAATCTAATTAACACTAAAACATGAATATATGACAATGAAATGCACCTAAACTAACCTATAATGCCTATTGGAATATGCCTTATCCCTACATATTTGAGGGCCCGGGGACATGGGTCCAGGATCTGCTCCCATCCGGCGTCTCCCAGCTCAGGTCCCTCCACTGGCAGTGTGTGGACGAGTTCACCTGCACGGGCTTTTTGGAGCATTGGCGCCCGGAGACGAACTCCTTCCACTTTCCATGGGGCAAGATGACCATCACGCTGCACGATGTTGCATGTCTGATGGGACTTCCGATTGATGGCCAGCCCTGCACGTCACATCTGCCCGCGGCAGCTTTGGTCACCGCCATCGCGGAGTACTACCAGCTCACCCCTGCGACTCTGAAGTCGTACAGACACGCTGGCGGCCCTCTGGTGACTGGGTTTACTGCCCTGTGGCAGTAGAGACACGGGCCGCTCGTCGACCCCGCCCCCGCCGGTGACCCAGAGGCCGCGGCTAAACCTGAGCAGATACGGCTGCGCACGCATGTGGGAGGGGGCAGCCTGAGGATGACCCTGCACAGCGTCTGTTTCTGCACAGGACCTACATGGCCATCGCTCTCGCCGCGACTTTGTTTGTGGACAAGTCGCAGAGCCGGATCCCATGGAGGATATTCGGCCTCATTTGGGACATCCCACCGACGGCCACCCTTGCATGGGCTGCAGGTGCCCTCGCATGTCTCTACAGGGGCCTAGGCGAGGCTACCCGCTCAGGCGCGAAGGGCATAGACAGATGCACGCCGATCCTACAGGTACGAGACCGTTGAATTAGAGTTTTAGTTTACAAATATTTAAATTATATGCTAACAACATACTTTTTTGTGTCAAGGCTTGGATATGGGCGTACTTCCCTCGCTTCCGAGGTGATTTGTCCAGCGACCCGGCTAGGAAGGATGACCCTCGCTTCTACGCGAAGTTCATCGGTCCGAAGCAGCCAACGCGGATGAAGGACGACGCGAAGCTGAAGAAGATGCGGGAGCTGCGGGACGAGGTGGACCGTCTTACCGTCGATGATGTATGTATTCGAGACTCTATCTATATTACTTATAATTCTTAGCTGTGAATTAAATCTGATTTGTTTAATTGTAGGTTCGGTGGATGCCTTTTGGGCGTGATTTGGACTTCGACGGCCAGTACCGTCAGTCCACCTATCGGGGCACCATCACCTTCTGCGGTGAGGAGGAGCCGTATATGCCTGATAGATGCCTCCGGCAGTTCGGACGGGTCCAGGGGATTCCGCAGGCCGTCATCGCGCCGGATCAGGTCTGCCGCGACACGACCCTGAAGAACGCGCGGTACATCGCCGTGTTTGCCCCGGGCCATAACAGGTGGCGGGACCTGCAAGACGAGGGTCGCTTCTACAGGCTGGCCGATCACAGGCGCACCAGCGAGGATTGCGAGGCTGGTGTCACTGCAGATTACTTGCCTTGGTACGCGTCGCAGAGCCGGCCGTACGTGCTGCCGACCACGCCACCCCATCCCGACCCGCCGGCGCCCGTCCACCCGATCGGCATGGACCCATGGGTGGACCTCCCTCAGCCTCCCGTCATCCCGCCGGTGTTGGCGGCCCGCTTGCACGAGATGGAGGGCTATTGGAGAGCCCTGTCTACCGACCCTCGCCTTGGGGAGCTATTAGACGAGGTGACGGGTATTTTGGATCATGCTGTACGCCATCCACCTGGCGAGTGATGTACTTTTGCAGTTTGTATGTTGATATTATACATTTATATTACAGATTTTGTATCTATCTCTATATTTCTATTAGACTCTTCTCATTTCTTCAGAGTCATATTGAACGTAAACATCAAAAACGAAAACGTTAATATGATAAGGTTGCACGATAACGAAAACGAAAACGTTAATATGATAAGGTTGCCCGATAACGAAAACGAAAACGTTAATATGATAAGGTCGAGGGCTATTTGTGTATGTTGTTTATAATGTTTTCATGCATATTTTGGTTAGGAACTTCTCTAAGGATTTGTGAAGGAGCACAGAAACAGATTGTCGAAGTAGATCGACAATCTGTTTCTGTGCTCCTTGATACAACTACCTTACAGATTGGCTATGGTTTAAGGGTAGGCTAGGGTTTAAGGGTTGGCTAGGGTTTTAGGGTTTGTCGAAACTGCACGTCCTTAAGGACGTGCAGTTTCCTTACCCTAAAACCCTAACCTACCCAAACCCTAAAACCCTAGTCAAACCCTAAACCCTAGCACATCCTTAAGGATGTGCTAGGGTTCTGCTTACAATTAACGCAACAGTGCCTATTTGAAGCGATGGAGGACATCTTCATTCCGCACTCCAAAACAAAGTCCGACTTCTTTCGATATATTCTTTCGCCGTTAGAATCGTTATGGCCGAGCCGCAAAGCAATCCTCGTCTCCAAGTATCCCAGGTACGGATAGGTTTCGTAGAGTCAACATATTTCGTATTCGTTCCGTTTTGTTCATATTTCCTATTATGTGAATACAGTTTCGAGACTTTACGTCTGAGTTCTCAGACCCAAGGGTTTGGAATGACCGTGACGAAATGGTTACGCATTTCAAGGACTTGGGTCGGAGACACTGCATGATTTTAGTAATCAAGCGGTCTTGGACGGGGGCGTCGAATCGTCCAGGCAGGGTTCTCCTTGCTTGCGAGCAGTTTGGGGAGTACCGACCACGCGGGAGGAAGCTCCGGAGCACGCAGACGAAGATAAGTGGTTGTCCATTCTCTCTACACGGACACGAAGCTCCGTCGGGTCAGTGGCGCATGACGGTAACCCATGGTGTTCATAACTAGGGATGGCAATGGGGCGGGGACTCCCCATTCCCCGCGGGGAATCCCCGCGACGGGGACGGGGATGGGGGGCAAAATGATTCCCCGCACGGGGACGGGGATGGGGACGGGGATAGTAGTCCCCACCCCGATCCCCGCCCCGCCCCGTCCCCGTTGGGGACCCCGCGGGGATCCCCGATAGGAGTATCAAATCCCCAATTATATGTAATATTTATGTTATATTTTTTACATAATTTTAAAAAATATCTTATACTTTTCTATTAAATGGGGGAAACCATGGGTTTTAAACGGGAAACCCGCGGATTTCCCCACGGGGAATGCAAACGGGGAAAATTAAGCGGGGAAGGGGATTCCCCGATGGGGACGGGGACCCGATGGGGATGGGGACGGGGGGAATTTTTGATCCCCGAACGGGGACGGGGACGGGGAGACATTTTGCAAATGGGGACGGGGACGGGGAGGGTACTCCCCGCCCCAAACCCGCCCCGTTGCCATCCCTATTCATAACCACGGGCTTTCCACGAGCTTGAAGGGTCACGCCATCGCCGGACAGATGACAAAGGGGGAAAAGAAGATGGCGAGGTGGATGAAGGAAGTTGGCACTCCTCCAAAATCCATTGGGTACGGATTGAGGCAGTTGGATGATACCAGCGTCACGTCAAGGAAGAACCTTACCAACACGCTCGCCATGATGGTCGCCGAAGAAAGAGGTAGTCGGACGATGACCCAGGATACCTTGCACCATCTGCGGGAAAGAAGGTACTACTACGACTTCAGACGACATCCGGATGACGACAACGTCTTGAGCGACCTCTTCCTGGCGCATCTCGACGAGATACGCCTTCTCCGAAGGTTCCATTACGTCATCATAATGGACAACACATACAAAACAAATGCGTAAGTTACTTAATTACGATTACATTATTGCACATATAGCCAATTATAAAGTATTTTATATGTAACATATTTACACTTGCAGATATGGGATTCCTTTGTGCGAGGTGGTCGGGCTCACACCCTCAGGCAATACTTACTGCATCGCCTATGCCTTCATGTCGCAAGAGAACGAAGACACATACGCATGGGTGTTGCGACAGCTTCAGATCTTGCTTGGGACGGTTCAGCCTCAAGCTATCATGACTGATCGAGAGCTAGGTCTCTTGGCGGCGCTGAATGTTGTCTTCCCCGACGTCCAGCATCTCCTTTGTTGGTTACACGTGACGAGAAGATGCGAGGAAGCAGCTCTGAAGATCACGAAGAATTTAAACCACGCTGGCATCTTTAAGGGCAACTGTTGGGGGTTGTTCGAATTGAGGTCGGAGGAATCATTCGACCGACGTCGTCGGGCGCTACGAGCTGCATGGCACCCATTCCTAGGTGTGGTGGCGTATTTGGAGTCGGTTTGGCTTCCATACAACAGGAGCATAGTACGGTGCTACGTAGATAATGTCTTCCATCTCGGCACCCGTACGACAAACAGGTACAACCTTACTTCATATCTCCCATTACAATATGATATAATATCGAATATTTAGTGGTATGCACTTCAATGTGTACAGAGTTGAGGGTCAACACAAGGTTCTGAAGGAGGCACTTCACTCATCGACTGGTGACTTCCGCGTCGTGATCGATGCAATCCATAGAGTCAACGATTGTCAACTGCATGAGCTGCAAACTGCTTTGGAGATCGACCGCTTCAAATGGCCAACAGCGGCGTATAAAGTCAACCTTTTCGATGAGGTAAAGACTTTAATCTCCAAAAAGTGCTTCGATTATCTGTACAAGATGTGGCAGGACGTCGTGAACCAAAAGGTTCCTCCGGTATCCACGGACCGACATTGGAGGGTTTGTTACGGGATCCCTTGTGTCCATGAGATTCAGGCATACGTCAACTCCGACACTCCGATACCCGCTGAGGACATCCACCCGTTCTGGATGGATTTGACATGGACTGACCTCGACGACACCCCACTGCCGTATGAGCTGTCATCTTCATACACGGCTTCCAACGATGTATGCGAGGATGAGCTGCACCCACCCTCATCAGCAAGCGTCCGAAGGAAGGGGAGACCTCGGGGGTCGAGGAATGCCTGCAGAACCAACCCGTTGCCATACGAGGAGGTAAGGGAAAGGTTTGAGAGAGAAGAAGCGCGTGCTGCTCGAAATGCTGCTCGGCCTCGTCCACAAGCGACCTCAGCTCGACGTGGACGTGATGATGTGTTCGGAGGGTTCAACTGGGGTCGAAACAACGTTGATCCCTTCATGTTCGGTCATATTGAGACGGTGAGGGACACTGTTGGAGATGGTCATTGTGGCTAACGTGCTTTGGCGGCTTTGACATCACCGATCGGCGAGACTGCTTTCCCGGAACTCAAAACGTTACTATGCAATCACTTGGAGGATCACGCTGATCTGGACGTCGGTTGTTATACGGGAGAGTACCCATTTCAGCAGTTCGTCGACTACCAGAGATGGGCCGGAGCCACACATGGTGATAGGAGACGGTGGATAGAGCTACCCATCATGGGTTTAGTATTTGCGACGGTATATCAGATTCCTCTCGTCGTCCTAGCTTGGCATCATCCGTTCACATGTCTCCCCATGATCTCGCCGACATCTGCTAATAACCCTCCCCAATCAGCAACTCTTGGTGTAGCCTGCATCGGAAACCAAGACCATTTTGCCGCGGTACGACTTCAAACGTCTTTTTTATTACCTATTCATGTTTTTCATACATATATCAATACTCTAACTCTAAATTTTTTTTCTCATAGATCTGGTTGCGTCCTAACGCTCCTCTTCCGCCGCCTCCACTAGAATGGGTCGAACATCATCATCCGAGCGTCGAAGGATGGGATGCTCCGTTTCAAGCTCAGATTGAGAGATTTAGAGCCTTGCGTGCTGAGTCCGGCCGCCCTTTACTATTTTCCTAGATTGTATTCCACAACTTTATTAAAATTTGAATGTAAACCTTTTTTTCCGTTCCTTGTAACGTTATTCGCATATTATCCGAATGAAAACCTTAACAATTCTTGTGTTCTGTTTAATTTGACCCTAAATCCTTCAAATCCATTAGCTAAACACTTCAATTTTATCAATTAACATTACAAAACCGTCGAAAAACCTAAACCCTAACCCTAAACCCTAAACCCTAAACCCTAAACGCAAAACCCTAACTAGGGTTTGCACGTCCTTAACAACGTGCCAGTATTGCACGTCCTTAAGGACGTGCTTGCATGTTGTTAAGGACGTGCAAGACTTAAATAGTGGACGTGCACAGTCCCAGACTTGCACGTCCTTAAGAACGTGCAAGCACGTCCTTAAGGACGTGCAAATCCTTAATCCGGATTTAACAAAACACTAATCCCTTTCTCTACTTTGTTTTTTTTTTTAAAAAAAATCACTAATCGACTAATCCCTTGTTTTCCTTTGTTTTTTTTAAACAACACTAATCACTACCCCAACAATTTTTTTTTTGGATTGAAGTAGATAACATACAACATTTTTGTTTTTGTCGAAGTACATAGACAGTTTAGATTTTACCGATACCCGCAGGTAACCCGCATCCGCAATACCAGACGGGCTTGGACAATACATTCAACCCGTGAAGCAAGGTTTGCCCGACCCACGCGCGCCCGCAAAACAGGAATAATATTTGGGGTAAAACCCGCCCCAAGTCCGGCCTGTGCCCACGTTTGCCCGAGTCTAGTTACATTACAGTTGGGGATGTAGGTTCTTGAATCCGCAAAACAGTATAGTGATGTTTTTAGTGCCATTCAACAAATAAGCAGGACTCAAGGTATCAACGGTTTATATAGGTATAATCTTAGACTCGAACATTTGAAACATCATTTTTCGAAAAAAAATAATCCAACCCCCCCTATAAAAATTCATGGATCCACCACCGACCGCAATAGAGAAAATCTCTTCCTTTCCTTTTTTTTTAACCCTCTCTTAAAAGTGGGAATGTTTGGGCTCCAAGCACTTCGTTCTTCAAAGTTGTTCACAACTAAAAAAAAGTTCCAGAAATAGGAAATGAATTAATATGAAAAGGTTCGGGAAAGAGTTTTGCCAAGCTAGTATGATTGGGCAATGGTATGGCTAGCAGGCTAGGTTTTGATACGTGGGTTAGTGACCAGGGACGGAACCAGAACGGAAAGGTTGGGTAGGCTAAAATCACCTTATACAATAAAAAATAATTTCAAAAGTTATTAACATCTCCCTAATAATATATATACACATATATAAACACTTTAAAATACATTATTATTTAAAAATCATCAAGAAAATAAAATCACAAAAAGTATTAGTTAAATCCATCTATAATAGAATTATAAATATAAATTAAATAACTCAATCTGTAAGCAAAATAGAGAGAAAAATTGTGGGAAGTGAAGGTTTTTTAAAACAAAATAGACATAAAAGAAAAAAAAGGGTGTGGTTATATACACCACAAATCCAAAAGCTGAAAATGCACGTCCTTAAGGACGTGCAAGCCTTGTGACTAATTAACTTTTAAAAAAAATTAATTAACCCCTTTTAACCATATACGTCCTTAAGACTATCCACAATGGTTTTGTCTAAAATGTATACATTTGCACAAGATGTGTAAAAATGCACCTTACTTTTTGATATTTTGCTCCAATGGTCAAATGTGTATTTTTTACACATCATTCAAATACAATTAATTTAAAACAAAAAAAGAAAACAAAAATCATAAAAAACACACCAATAAGATTGTCTTGCTTTTTGAAAAAGTTTTTGCACATGGGGGAGGTGATGTGCTCAAATTTGCACATTGCATGCTCAAATGTGCACATTTGCACACCCCAAAAGCAACCAATGGAGCTAAAAATGTCTAAAAAATACACATTTGGACATTTACACACAACCATTGGAGTTAGTTTAAGAACGTGCATGATTTGGGGTGTATATAGCCAACACGGAAAAAAATTACAGAAATGGAGGGTAAGGGAGTCGAACTTGGGTAAACGGACACTTGAAGTATTCAACAAACCAAAACAACCATTGTGCCACATTCCTTTTATGTAAATATTGTACTACTAATACCTATATTCTATCTTTTTGAGGTAGGCTGCAGCAAAGCCTATCTCACCCCAGTTCCGTGTTTGTTGGTGACTTTGTCTTTCTTGTTAATTATTATGATACATGTTTCATGTGAACAGTGGCTGATTTGGCAAGCTAGTTGACGTCATTGAAATGCAATCGATACCATATTGATTCTGTTTGGAGTCCATGTTGAGGTGTCCGCTAGTGATCCCTAGAGTTCTCTGTGAAATGTTCTGTTCGACTGATTAGTTCGTTGATTCTGTCAGCTTATAGTTTACAGTATAGATGACATGTACTTTATTTCTACATTTTTCTTTTCGATCGTCATTTGCTTTTTGTTATTTTTCTTCTGTCATTTGCTTATTTTATTTAATTATGATTGTACATGATGGTTAGTCCATCAATCGGCTTGTTCAGTCTCGCGATTTCTCTAGACTTGTATAGATAACCGAATTTCTTTCTTTATATAAAAAAATCGATATTAGACAGATTTGATCATTAAGAGGTCGATGAATCGACAATCTGAAATCGCCTAGACTAGACAAACTCTATTGTGGGGATGGACTTTAGCAAATTTGGTCGCATGCAAACAAAATGGAAGAGACTAGACTGTGTAGAGGAGGATGAGGAAAGAATGCAGTGATTGGCAAAGCCCACTGAATGCTACTGTAGGTCGCCGCACCAGAGTGGCTCTGCCCTCTCTCAGACAGTACAGACTCCAGCCTTCGTCTAATGCTGCCACGTGTCCCCGACGAGAAACCCTCCCCCACCGGGTTTTCTTTTTCTCATTATTTTAATATTTTTGGTGGGCAGAGGAAAATATGGAGCAAGCAAACGCTGACAAATGTCAAAAGAAGAAGGGATCTAGGGACTATCACTTCCTCGAAGTTCGTAATTTCCTACCGACGTATGCAAATCGAAGGTTTGAGAAGATTGGTCATATATATATATATATATATATATATATATATATTTTATACTACAAGGCAAGGATTCGGGGAGAGCTAACTACGACTAGCTCTCCGCCCAATGGCGTCCCCACGAACGAGCTTAAAGATCTTAGTGGGAGCGCAGTTTGCTACGAAGTGAGACGAGAGGTCAAGATGCGCAAGACGGTCCACCACCTGGTTGCACTTCTTGAAGATGTGATCGAAAGTGACACGCTGGAAGGCGCGACAGAGACCCAGTGCATCCGAAATCGACATCCCGATCTCCAACGGACAGCGCCAAACACCCTTAAGAGCATTTATGATCGTAAGGCAATCACCTTGGATCTCATGATGGGCAAAACCCCGCTTGGAGGCTTCAAGAAGTCCCGAGATAAGACCGAAGCACTCCGCCTGCACGGCCAAAATCGAACCATGTCCACGAGCGCCACAAGCCAACACCCTACCCTGCCAGTCACGGATAACAAACCCAGATGCCGCTCTGTTCGAATCCGTTCGAGCACCATCGAAGTTTAGTTTAATAAAATCCGCAGCAGGTTTTTTCCATCTGACTATTTTTGCTTTTGACGTTTTCTTTTCGGGGTTGGAGATTTTTTGTTCGGTAGTTTGCTCAGGTTGATCGTCTGTCTCTACTTTTTTCCACGTTTTTCTAAATTGCTTTATATTTTGTATCCAATCTGCCATAGAATTGATATTGCTGTTGTCAAAAGTTATTCCGTCCTCATCGACCATATACCCCATAATCCAAAGGCGATGATTGATTTTTGTTCGGGAGTTAGTTTTTGGAACACTTCCGTTATAATATCATTGTATGGTTGCATCCTTAAACGATGCCAACAACCAATACGAACGACAACACTATATACACCGAGAACTAGTTCTATAAATACAAACATAAATATATTCTAGATTAGTTTGAACGTGTTATACTGTGTTAAATATTAAATATGTCCGACATTTAAAGAGTAACGAACGGATCTTTAATGGATGTTCAATATAAGTAACGAATTATAGATCCGTTCATGTGTTTTTTTTTAAATAAAAAACAAGTTTAAATTTTTTGAAAAGGTAAAATAAAAAATATACTCCATCCATTTCAAAATAAATGTCGTTTGACCTTTATGCACTTTTTTTAAGGAAGTAAAAATTTCTATAAAATATTATTTTTTAATCAATTTTTTTTATATAAATTGATACTTACTTTACTAATAACTATGAAATTGTTAAAACAAGTTGATTAAAAAAATAATATTTTATAGAGTTTTTACCTCCTTAAAAAAACGTGCATTAAAAGACAAACGACAATTATTATATATGACACGAAGGGAGTAATACAAAGGGATCTTTGATCCATTACTTTTTTTTTAAACTTTCAAACTTTTTTGTTGTAAAATTATACGGAGTAAAATGAACGGATCATGGATCCATTTGTGTTATTTTTTAAAATCAAATGGATCTATTTGTGTGGTTTTTTTTTTAAATTTTTGTAATGATTATTGGACATGTGTCAAATTGTAAGACAAACGGATTCTTCCATTTGAGTAAATATAGCACATGATCTTGGTGCATATAGCAATTGTAGTGGAAGGATGTAGGATCCATTAAATTATTAAATTGACATGGGTTTAGTAACCATTATAAATTGTTAGAAAAAAAATGACCCGTTTATAATGAATAGATCTAAGATTCGTTCATTACATAATTCAAATATTCTAACGTCTTTAAATAAAAACAAATAAATACAACAATGGATCTTTTAAAAAGACAATTGGGGAATTACTACTAAATACCCCACTATGATATTTGGTTTGCAAAAATACCTAGGTTTGAAAACAATTGTATCAATATATGAAAATTTGTAAAAATATCTTATTTAATTATCAAATCTACCCACCACTCCAAAAGATCAGGAAAAAAAAATCTTTTGGTATTTTTTTATTTTTCTTATATTTTTAAATTATATTAAATAATAAAAAAAATTGGAATTAAAAAAAAAATCACAATCCCAATCCCTACTAAGTATTAGCCCCCGACCGACCCAATCCCAATCCCTAACCAAAACACACAAGAGCAGACCGACCAATCCTAAGTCTCCTGCACTCGGTCCTTAGCCTGAGTCTCCGGCTCCGTCGCTGCCCTCACCGTCCGTCGCTACGCTCACACTCCGGTGCCCCCGACCGACCCAATCCCAATCCCTAACCAGAACACACAAGAGCAGCCCGACCGTCACTGCGCTCACACTCCGGCGCAATCAGTTTTCGGCTCCATCGTTGGCCTCTATTATCTTAACCCGTGCTCGACCTCAAGAGCAGCCCGACCAATCGTCCGGCTCTGGCTCCATCAGGCCACCCTGCGACTTGTCTTGATTAGAAACTCTCTCGAGTCTCGACTTACCAAAGGTAAAAACAAAGGAAGAAAACAAAAATGTTCTTCATTCTTTGATAGATATTTGTGTTACATGTAGCACCTAAAGTCGCAAATATCGTCTTCATTGTTTCACTCAATAATGTACTCCGATTTCAGATGAAAAGTATGTGCCCTTGTATTTCCATGTCGAAATCTTGAGGAACTGACATCCGATTTGGTGTACCCTTATAGTTAATTTTCATTTTAAGAACTTCAATTGTTGTTTAATGACCACTTCCATTGCTTGATTTTGCTAATATAGTAATGCTTTGTTCTGAAATTGGTCTTTGTCCACGAATCACAAACATAGCTCAAAATCCATCATTTTGTTCTGGCTTTTTTGCTATTTTGAGTTCCCCTTTAAAAATTAGATTCTTTTTGGTTGCTTTTACTCATTTTGATTTGCATATTCTCACTTATATTGCTAATTCTGGATCATGCCTACCACATAAGCACTAGCAGTAGATGCAGATTGGTAGTTGTTTGACTGATGATATGCTTTTGTATGTATATGGAGATCGAGAAAACTATAGAATAGAAAGAGAGAGTGTAAACTGAATTTTTCATTTCTTGATTGTGTGAATGAATGATCACCGAGTACATCACAACTATTTATACACATATCTAGGAGTTTGTTACACATTGCTCTAACAGCCTCAATCGAGGATTTACAAGGCACGAGCTGAGCTCACTTGGTTGGTTGGGTTAGCTCGGCTGACTCCAACATTGTCGCGACACTTCTATTTGTCACATTATACAAGTGAATGTAGTGCTACATTTATTCCCAAACTTAGTGTTCTCACCAAATAAACCTACAGAATGTAGCGTTCTCACAAAATAAATTTAGTGTTCTCGCGACACTTCTATTTGTATGTACTTATGTTAGCACAAAATAAACCTACAGTATATCCTGAAGATATGATTTTTCGTATCTTCATTGATTCTCTTCCCGATTATAGCTTCAATCCTGTCAAAATAAACCTTCAGCCTTGTCACTATGAACATTATTCCTGTCGTTCTGAACAAATAACTTTGTCATCTTGAACAGACCTTTAATTTCTAGTTTTGATATGGATAAAATCGTATCTTTATTCTCTTCCCTATTATAGACTTCATCATGTCATTATTAATTAGGGAAAACTAATTAAAATACCCCACCTTTAGGGGTATGGTAAAAATATATCATCAACTTTCAAATGTAATTAAAATATCCCGACCTTTGAGGGTAGTGGTAACATATTACCACGAGTTTTCTCATGGGTCAAAAATGCTGGCAAGACAGCCTACGTTGATTTTGTTTTTTACAAGGCAGCCTGTGTGGAAGCCTTTTTACAAATTAGTACTAAAATTGGGTTTTCTTAAACGATTTCCTTAGAAAAAATAATGCACCGACAACAAAATTAAACCCGAAAAAAACAAAATTGATTCAAACAAGCAACTAATCCGGTCAAAATTGCCTCAAATTAACACAACTATTCATAACACCAAACCGACAACAAAAAACTAAACCGAAAACAATAGCAACAACAAAGAGGGAAGAAAAACTTATTAAACTAAGTTCGTGAACGAATCAAAGAGGAAGAATATGTGAGAGAAACAACTTAAAATAGTCGACCACAAGGAAGAAAGACTATCATTGAAGAGTAACTATAAGTTGCACCAATAAAATTAAAGTAAATTGAACATGATTATAGACATAGATCAATCCTCACCGATTTTGAGGAGGGCACATGGAAGCGATGCCGCTGGGACCCCACTTGCGTGGGAGATCCTACGTGGCAAAGTGGACACGTGGCGGGTGAAGATACATCAACGCCAGCGGTCAACCAGATGTCCGATCCTGACGGGGCCGTTCAACTTGGCTTTATTCTTTAGGATTTGTATACTCCCCCTCTCCCCTCTCCTCTCCTCTCTTTGCTTTTCTACTTCGCTTTCTCCCTCGCCTCTCCTTTTTCTCTCTCCATCCATCCCCTGTCTTCATCGTAATCGACTAATCTCAGCGAGTTTTATTGTAACTTTCCAATCCCTTTTTTACTTGATTTTTTTTGCACTAAACGCAATTACGGCCTGCGAATCTATGTCTCGAAGTTGCACCGCCGCTAATTCTTCGCCGGCGGCGGCGGCTGTGGATGATCGGGTGCTGGAGCCTGAGTTTGAGGCGGCCGAAGTCCTAGCGAGCTTGTCGAAGTCGCCGAAACCGCCTTCGTCCAGGGAGGCCAGTGTTGGCGGCGGCGGAGGAGCCGGTGAGTCGGTCGACAGTTGGGGCAGCAGAAGTAAGCGGTCGACTGTCCGAGTCAAGAGTGAGTCTTCGCCTGTTGACTCGGCGTTGAACTCTGCCACGACGGCGGTCGCGGGAGAGGAGGCGGCCAGGGGGAAAAGGCCGGTGCTTTTGGCCTTTGATCTTAACGAGGTAGGGTTGTTTCTCCTGGTTGTTCATCAAATTCAAAGATTTGAGTTTTGATTTTAGGTCACTCCAACTGTTTGGTTGTATCTGTTGTTTTGATATTCCGAGTGTCTTGGCGTTTAGATGATCTCTAAAGCTTGAAATTTACATGGAACCTGTTGTTAGTTTTGCTCAACAGAAATTTAAAAACTTTGATTTTGAAATCAATGTTGTTGAATGTCATTGATGAACAACAATGACTGATATGCATTGAGTGAGTTAGTATTGGGTGCTTTCCTCCTCTCCCTGACAATATATATCTGATAGTGCCAAAACCTATCATTTGAATGGACAACTGCAAAAATTTCATTTTGGTGAAATCATTAGTGGCTATCTTGATACGTCTCTCACAATGATGTTCGATTGAGTAATTTAAAATGATGAATATCAACATAGTTGCCAGTGTGTTGTATGAGTACTACAAGCTTGATTCAAGTAAGATAAATACAGTGCCTGCAGGGAAGCCCTTTCGTTCCGAGGGGTATAGAATAGATCTGCTATTCTAAGTATTGTAATGATTTTCTTTATACCAGGATGAAGGCACAACATTCAACCAGGAGGAAGAATGTATTGTCAAAGATGAAGATGTTGAATTGGCTGAGCCAAGTCGTGTGTGTACAACATCTGGTGGGAAGTCAAGACATACTTTGACAGAGGTACTTCAAGTTTTTATCAAAAGCTTTGAGCAAATAGCAAATTATGGAATAGTTTTCCTAGATCCAATCTAAGCTTCTTGTTTAGGCTCAGAAAGAGGCACGGAGATTGCGCAGAGTGTTGGCCAATAGAGAATCTGCGAGGCAAACAATTCGGCGGAGGCAGGTAGTTTTAGTTAGCTTCCCTGATTGAAGCTTAAACTAACCACACTTCTTGTTGTATTGAATGCAATGCACTGTTGTATAACTTGCAAATTGAATTGGATTTTTATATCCTAAAAAAAGTTGTATTTTCATTTCTTCTGTTGTAGGCATTATATGAAGAATTAAACAGAACGGTTATAGATTTGGCACGGCAAAATGAAAATTTGAAGAGGGTAAGTTATGTCTCAATCAAAGTGTATTTTCATTCAAAGTGCATACAAATTGTTATTTCATATCATTCTTCATGTGATTCACTAGTGTTGTTCAACAGGAAAAGGAGTTGGCTGTTAGGGATTATGAGGATCTTAAATGTACTAACAAAAAGTTGAAAGAACAGGTGTGATGATATTGATAATCTGCACACAAATATCTATTCTATATGAACAATTTCTTTCATAATCGTATTCTTTTTCGTTATGTAGGTTGCAGGACAATTAGGATCCAACCTACAAGAAAATCTGGTAAAATCTACGTCATCTAACTACGTATCTGCTCTCCCGTTTACCAACTACCCATATATCATGTGTAAGGACGCGCTTTTCATCTGTCCTTACAATATCCAGATGCCTGATCATATGAACCCGACTCAACTTGGTTATTATGGTTCCACAAGTCAGTCAGAAGCAAATATGCGAGAGGCTAGTAACTCCGAGCCCCCTAATGATAAAGGCAAGCCCTTGGGCCACTGGTGCATGGTGCCGTGTCCCATCTTTTTCCCCGTGCATGATGTTAAGAATGGCCCCAACTTGTTCCCATTCTTTCCTGCTGGAGACGGAGAAAATGAAACAGGTGTGGATAACCAACGTGCTGGTACTTCGTCCTCAAAATTCGTAACTTCTCCAAAAGATCTTTATTTGGAATACCATACAGATGTCAAAAAAGAAGTCTCTGCTCCAGCACAAGCCCGACTAGAGAAAACTACATATGAGATTCCGTTGGGATTATCACGGGATGTAGCGGACACTTCATCCTTGGAATGTGGTAGAACTCCATCTGATGTTATAAGAGAAGCAATGGGTATTAAACTGGTCAGTGCTCAAAATTCGGAGTCATTTTCTTCAAAGGGGGTTCATGATGTTAATCATCTCCAAGAGCATCACAAAGAACCGGTTGTAAGCCTTGGCAAGAGGCTTGTAGATCCAGCTGCTGCAGCGAAGGCTAGGAAGAGACGGAAGGAATTGACAAGACTGAAGAGCCTACATTGTCGCGCACATAGGAAAGAAGGATTGAGAACATGAGACAAGGAGAGTCTCGCCCTCTATGTCAAGAAATGTTTGATCATTGGGTATGGTATTTGGATCTAGTGAAGGATTTTGCTCCTATTTAGCCAAGGTTTTTTGAGGTGAACCATTGCTAATTCTCGAAGTGATCTATATCGAATCCACAGTTCCAGCAGCTTAGGGAATCTGACTTGCGTTCATTTTGGCTATGTGCGCAGTTTTTGCAAAGGGACTTGGTATATCTGTAAATTCGCGATGTTCTTAACGTTTTTTTGTTTGATGTTCTTGCATATGTTGCACCATAGAGAACTTTCTGCATCTTTCTGGGCAATCAATGATTTTTGAAGTTCATCTCTTAAAACTTGCTCATGCCTTTCCTACACATGTATCTTCAAAGTTTTAGTAGTTCATGATGTGCAGTTTTTTTTGAATCAAGGACAGAAATTCGATTTTTTAGATATGTCTAGAAGAACTGAGAGATCAGACAAGTCGGTAGATAGATTAACCATTATGTACAACCTGAAGCAAATGACAATAGATAGATTAACCATTATGTACAACCTGAAGCAAATGACAGAAATGAAGCAAATCCTGAAGCAAATGACAGAAATGAAGCAAATGACAAAAAAGTAAAATGTAACAAGTAAATGGTTGACAATAAAATGTAAAAGAAAAAGTACATGCAATCCTACGCCGAAAACCACAAGCTAGCAGTTCTTGAAAATTGACAGACGCACACATAAAATTATTGGGATCACTAGTAGATACCGCAAGTTAGCCCAATAAACAAATCAACTTTGTAAATTTGAAACAAAGATTGTTTCATTTGTAATTATCAAAATTTTAAAGAGTATATTTTTGCAAGCACTCGTTCAACGGTACTGATGAAAACAGGTAATAAGATAATTCGAGATCAAAAAATATCTCGAATTAACCGATCTAATTCGCCTTAGTAAAAGACCCTAAGAATCGCCCCTACCTATTTAGGTTACTTAAAAAGGTGTAAGGTGTGGAGGTAAATTTGGGTTGCAATATCATAATTAGCACACAAAAATCCAAAAGAGGGCTAAATCAAGATAGAAACTGTTGTATGTCCATCAAAAACACTCAATAGAACACAAAAATCATGTATCAAACACCGTTTTTAGCAAAAGCAACACCACTCCTAATGCGGTTTCTGCACAACATTCAATCATGCATGGTTACTTACAGCTTAACTAGTTGCACAATGCACTTCAGTGAGTCAACATTGGCGCCAGTTTTCTCAATGGGGTGAACTCAGAGAAAAGGTTAAAGGCCCGAAGAGCTGAGATGAAGAGGATTTGCTACTCGATTATATCCCTTTGTCAAGTGCTAAACTGAAATAAGTAACAAGGGCTTGGTTAAAACATCTGCAAATTGATCTCTAGTTGATACATGGCTGAATTGAAGAGCACGTCTGTGCACATGCTCTCTGATAAAATGATAAGCAAGAGTGATGTGCTTCATTCTTGAATGAAATACCGGGCTGAAACTCAAACTAGTAGCATCTAGGCTGTCACAGTAAATTACCAATTGATGATTTATTGGTACCTAGAGTTCAGCAAGCAGATGAACCCAAAGAACTTCGGATGCCATGTCTGCCAAAGCCTTGTACTTCGCTTCTGTTGAGGAACGAGAAACTGAGCGCTGCTTACAAGAGCTCTAGGGCACCGGTGTCCTACCAAAGTAAATAATATAGCCAGTGGTGGAAACAAAGTCATATTTGTCCCCGCTCAATCTGCATCCGAAAGCGCATGGATTGCGGAAGCTGAATTCTTGTAGATGTTGACTCCAGGATGAGAAGTCCCCGAGAAGTAGTGTATTAGGCGTTTGAGAGCAGCCCAATGATCTGATGTTGGAGATTGCATATACTGGGATAATTTGCTGACACCAAAAGAAATATCAGGCCTGGTTAATCCCATGTATTGAAGGCTACCAACCATCGTAAAGAAATATCAGGCCTGGTTAATCCCATGCATTGAAGGCTACCAACCATCGTACGATAATATGTTAATGAAGGTAACTGAGCACCTCCATCTTTGAGTAGTAGAACAGTAGACATAGGAGTGGTAACTGGTGGTTTAGTTTCATCCATCTCGGCCTTCTGTAGAAGATCTAGGATATACTTAAGCTGGGAGAGGAAAATTCCTGTAAGAGTGGGAATGACCTCGACGCCAAGGAAATATGACAAGACCCTTAAATCCTTCAAAGAGAACTTGGCAGCCAAACTTGTCACCAAGTTATCGATTAGAGAAGAAGTGTTACCTGTGATGATTATGTCATCCACGTGTACCAACAGATAAAGAAGTTGTTGAGCATGCCGATAAATAAACAAAGACGCATCAACCATGGAATTGATAAAATCGACTTGAAGAAGAAATGCCTTAAGCTCATTATACCAAGCCCAGGGTGCATGTTTAAGCCTATAAATTGCCTTCCTCAGCTTACACGACAAATCCAGGAGGTTGGGTCATGTACACGTCCTCATACAAGGTTTCTTGTAAGAAGGCATTGTTTATGTCGATCTGTTGTAGACGCCAACCATCGGAAACAACCATAATGAGGATGATTCAGATCGCAACAGGCTTTACTGGCCATCAGGATGATTTTTGACTTGGAACAGCCACTTGTACCCAACTTGCTTGTATGATGAAGAAGAGGGTAGAAGGTCTCAAGTATTGCATCATACTCGGTTTGTATGGAAACCCTGCATTCCAGGCTTTTTTAAAGCTTGAGTTATGTTTTATGGCTCAGTTGGGTGGGATGGATATTTTTGAATGTGAAGATTAAGTTTATTAATGGTGAATGAGAAGGAAGCAGGTGAAGCTGCAGAAGGAATAATCAAAATCGTTTAGGCTGATACCATGCTAAGAGATAAGAAGAATAGAAAAGTTTTGTAATCTTTTAGGGTAAATTCCTTTGGTGGTCCCTAACCTTTAAGGGTTAGCCACTATAAGTCCCTAACCTTTTTAAGTGTTAATTTTAGTCCCTATCCTTTTACATATTGCTACTATTTGATCCTCCCATCCAACTAAATGCCAACCTTTTATTAAATGTACATTTTCTAATTGCCTTTTCTAAATGAAAAACTATTTTAGTTATTGGGCATCCTTATTAACTATTTTTATTTGTTATTTTAAGGGAAAGCTAATTAAAATATCCTGACCTTTGAGGGTATGGTAAAAATATATCATCATCTTTCAAATGTAATAAAAATATTCCGACCTTTGAGGGTAGTGGTAATATATTACCAAGGGTTTTCTCATGGGTCAAAAATGCTAACGAGGCAGCCTGCGTGATTTTTTTTTGGACAAGGGTTTTCTTGAACGGTTTCCTTAGGGAAAAAATAAAGATCAAGTTGGACCGGGTTAATACCCAACGTCTTTTCCTCCCTCTTATCTTCTTTCGTGCTCGACTCTTAAACTGTCTTCTAGATCTTCCAGGTAGCTCATGGTTCCTCTTAAATGACAGTCTTCCTCCCCCGAGGATTGCCTATCTCGAGCTATCTCTCTCTCACATCTTCTTCCTCTTTGATTCGTTCACAGACTTGGTTGAATAAGTTTTTTTTCCCCTCTTCGTTGTTGTTGTTGTTCTCGATTTAGTATTGTTATCGGTTTGGTTTTAGGAATATTCGTGTTTGTGTTAATTTGAGACAATTTTGACCGGATTAGTTGTTTGGTTGAATCAATTTCGTTTTTTTCGGGTTTATTTTTATTATCGGTTTATTTTTTTTCTTAAGATTACTGTTCAAGAAAACTCAATTTTAGTGCTAATTTGTAAAAAAGGATTCTACGTAGGTTGTCTTGTCAAAAAAATTCATATAGGCTGCCTTGACAGCATTTTTGACTCGTGAGAAAGTCCGTGGTAATAATATCTCGACCTTTGAAGGTAGTGATAATATATTACCGTAATATATTATCACTACCTTCAAAGGTCGAGATATTTTTTATTACATTTTATAGCTGAGGATATATTTTTACCATACCCCCAAAGATGGGGGTATTTTAATTAGTTTTCCCTTATTTTAATACAAACCCTTGTATTAGAGTATAATTTATGATATTTTAAGATTTTCCACATATATATTCAAAATTTTATTTGTAAATTATAACTTCACACAATAAATGAGTTTTTAATGTGAAAATACTATGACACACATCTATGTGTATTGATACACACAATGAAAGAGTTAAAATATATGACTTAAAATCTACGGAAATTTCGCGAGGTAACCCTGAGGTTTCGCGTGATTCGCGTGGTGAACAAGGGTTTCAGATATTTTGCCTGGTAACCCTGGAGTTTCGAAATTTTTTGTCTCGCGCCCAGAAAGATTACTTTGGCCAAAAAAGTCATTTTTAAATTGTAAGCGGGTAAGTAATGTAATACTAATAAAACTTGTGGATTATTTTCACAATTATGATCCTTTTCAATGTTCTTTTTATCTGAACGACGAGATGAGCAGGTAGAAGAAGACGATAGCAGAGGCATGCCGGTGGCTCCAACGGTGGCTCCAGCAGCGGTGACAGGGGATAGAGGGGCGACGGCGGCGCTGGCGGGTGCTGGCATTGGTGGGGCGAGTTGGTCGATGGTGGTGGGCTGCGATTTAAGGTTAGTTTTCAGAGTTCGAAAATTTTGAATAGGTTCGATCGAAATTTCTATCTACAATTAGTTCTTATTGAGTGGGATGAGTGATCTAGGGTGTGAAATTGAGCTCAAATCATGATTTGAACCTTCGAATTTCAAATTATGAGTTTTAGGGTTAAAGGGTCCGAAAATTTGGGGGGTTTTGGTTATTGTTTTTAGGGATCTGTAATGTATGGTAATGGGTGTGTAAAATGTTTGTTTAATTTTGTTTATGGGGTTTTTAGTCAGTTGAATGTATGTATGATACATATTTTCTTTTACTGTCAGAGAAATTTCGGTTCTAGTATGATACATATACAAGCTTAGGTTGCATGTTTTCTTTTGCAGTCATATGCATCTCGTGATTAATTATAAGTTGTCATTGTTTGCATAATGGGAGATAAAATCAGTGAATCTATAATATGTACAATCTGTATTCCGTTCTTATGTCTATGTATAATGTATGTCAGTATGATACATATATAAGCTTAGGTTGCATCTTTTCTTGTATAGTTTAATAGTTATATGTATCTCTTGATTATACTTGGTCATTGTATGTAGAATGGGAGATAAAATCAGTGAATCTGTAATCTGTGCAAGCTATAAAATCTGTAATTTGTAAAAAAATTCAGTTCAAAGCTAAAATGAGTGAATCTGTAATCTGTGCAAGCTGTAAAATCTGTAATTTGTACAAATATTCAGCTAAACGCTAAAATTAGTGAATATGTACAAGCTGTAAAATCTGTAATTTGAAAAAAAAAATCTGTTGAATGCTAAAATCAGTGAATCTGTAATCTGTACAAGCTGTAAAATCTGTAATTTGTAATAAAAAATTCTGTTGAAAGCTAAAATCAGTTAATCTATAATCTGAAAAAAAAAATTATGTATCAATTAAAATCAGTAAACAAGTTGTGAAATCTGTACATAATCTATTTGACCTTGGCCAACAAGTGATCAAGCTCTCTATTTTGACCGAATGTATTCATGTATGAATGAATCATGTACTTGGCAATCTGGCAATGATGAGATGGTCCTGTTTCAATGAAACTATGTCACTTTAACCACTTAAACATTCATGAGATTTTGTGATCACCTATCGTTAATATGTTTTTAGCAAATTGTAAGTCTATTAGCTCAAGTGGTAGAGCGATGTGCGCATGCGCATGATGCGGGTTCAAATCCTGCATATGCTAATCTCCAAGTGCTTGCTAATTTACATTTTCACTCTTTTGACACTGCTATGATACACGATGTTATAACATTTTGTATCAGTTTGGCAACCAAGTGCTTGATAATTCCATTTAAGGTAATTCCAACTATCTCAAATGCAGCAGTAGCTATGGGATAATTCCAACTCTCCACACACAACTAGGCCAGAAAATTCAAGCCTCTCCAAACACATACAATGGGAAAAGGAAGATAAAATATGTTCAAGATAATGCATTTAACCAAGCCTATGTGGGATTCGAACCCATGTCTTCGTGCCTGAGCACTTTGCTCTCCCATTTGAGCTAATAGGCTAAAAAATTTCTTTACTTCGCTTCAAGAATACTTGCAAGTGGATTAACAAAATTGCAGAAGATGTTCTCTGAGCAAATATATATTAGTGGAGAATCTTACTTTGTCTGCAAGAGGGTCAAAGGCAGCATAAAGCTCGAAGTCCAGTGTCACCAAGCAGAGTAGGACTATCACAATGAAGCACGAGATATCAGAAGAGATGTATAACAACTTGGGGAATTCGATGAAAATTCAAGAATTCTAATGCCCCGTCCAACAAGATGCATGTTAGCAGAAAAGAAGTTGTCTATTCTTTCAACTGATATGACTTGAATTAGAACTAGGAATCCACAAATACACCCCAATTGAAGTGGGTTAATTAATTTTTTAGCGTGCTAATTAATTGGAAAGGTCTGCACGTTAATTCCGACATGTCATTTTTTATGGGGATTTGCGGTGTATCTAACAACACCCGACTTTTATTAAGGACGAGGGAGTATTCTGTATTCTTTAACTTAATTTTCCTTAATATCCATCTCAAATATAAATAACAAATATATTAATCACCCAATTCTAAACGAGTGGTTTAGATTTAAATTACTTTATTCATTTTTTAATTTAAATTTTAAGGTCGATAAATTCCTATAGCTAATCCTATCAACTTCACGGAATTCAACTGCATGATCCTTACCGATAAAATCATGCTCTTGAATCGGATCATTCCATCCACTTAAATAAGAAATCCATTTAGGTTAATATCCTAAATTGAAACAGAGGCTCAAACAACAAAGGGGTCACCTGAGATTTCCAATTGGCCTCAACGTCCGAATCATCCTAAATCCTAATCAATGGCAATCAAACAGAACAAACACTCACTATGGAAACTATCTGTTGTTTTATGCTGAAATTGCAGTTGAGGAGATTTCAATCAAATCAAACTTCCTTAATTATTTAGATCGAATGTAATCTTTTGGTATCTTTAAATTGTTTCCAAAAATACAAAGAAATAGATTAAGCCCCAAGTAAGCCCTAACAGATCGAGCACCCTGATCCCCTATATATATAGAAATCTATACGAAGAAAACAGATTTCATCAAATCGAGCTCGATCAGAAAGAACGATCACGGAGTACAATCAAGTCTTCAACATGCCCAAGTTCGATCCGCAGGCGATTGGTGGCTCCTCCGATCAAGATCAAGATTGGTGGAATCAGGAGGATTACTTCCTCACCGATCAAGAATGGCGGCACTTCTACGACGCCCCGACGACGGAGCCACGTTTCGACGCTCCACCGACCGATCACGGAAACACTGTCCAGCCGCCACCGCCACAACCAGGCCGCAATTCCGAGTCCTCGATTCCGACTACGACGGATCAACAATGGTGCGATTTTCGCCTCGAGGAACCAATCGATGGCTACGACGAGTTGGAATGCGCTTTCATCGACCTTCTCGACAGGATGGCGGCCACGATCAGGAAGATCTCTCGCACGGCTCCCGCATCGCCAGAATCTAAATACGCCGTTGAGCCGATCAAGAATAGGAAACCCTGGACTGAACGAGAACACAAGTAAGTATTATTAAATTAATTAATTTCTCCTTAATTATCCATTACATTATATAGAAAAATTAATAGAAATTTGTTGAATTAATTAAGGTGTTTTGTGATGGTTTTATAGGCTGTTTCTGGAGGGGCTCCAAGTATATGGGGATGGCGATTGGACTAACATAGCAAAGCACTTTGTGAAGACGAGAACGAAGATTCAAATTGCGAGTCATGCTCGGAAGCACTGTCTTCGACAACATGGATCTCGCATCACCAAGAACAGTAGGAGGAACTAAAGGCGAACGTACTCTACCACCAGCGATCTTTTAACTCAGTATCTTAGACAATCAATATTTTAGAATATTCTTTTTACATAAGTATAACTGACTGTTAAGTGTTTTGCCATGTGTGAAGTAATGCATATTGTTTTCAAATTGTACTTCTGTTGATTTCAGTTTGTGTATAAATATATTGTTTGGTTGAATTTGTTGATTGCTTAGTACTAAAATTCAGCACTTTATTTTTAATTTTCACAAGGATAACACTTTTTTTTAGGTGATCAAATGTTTTTTCATTCGGACTGGGCTTGAATTGGGCCTGTTTCTTTGAGAGATTCTACCAACCGGAAAACTCAACTTTCTATTTTTTTTTTTCCGATTCTCTAGACATACCTAGAAGTACAGATCGAATAAGTTAGTAGATTGATTAACCATTATGTACAATCTAAAGCAAATGCAAAATAAAATGCAATAAGTAAATTACTGAAAATAAAATGCAAAAGAAAAAGCACATGTCGTCCTACGCCGAAAAGGCGAAAACCACAAGCTAGTAGAATAAACAAATTGCCCTGCCAAAAAACATAGAATTCTAATAATTGACAGACGCATATAAAGAATTGTTGGAATCACTAGTGAACACCACACCCTAGCCCAATAAACAAATTAAATTTCTAAATTTGAAACAAACATTGCTTCATTGGTAGTTATCAAAACTGTCACAACTTTAAAAGAGACTTTATTTTTGCAAGCACTCGTTCAAAAACGGTACTGATGAAAAATGGTATAAGAGATTCCAATCCAAAATATTTTTTGATATGGAATTAACCGATCTAATTCGCCTCATACTAAAGAATTACTAAAGACAAAGTATCAGTTATGTTTTTGGGCAATCCTAAAATAACAAATTACTAATACTATAGTATGTACAATTACAACAACACAGTTGAAAATATCAACATTTGAAACATTTCCCGCCTCCTTAGTTACGGCGGAATAATCTCATGGCACCGTACAATACCAGAAGCCCCTCCATAACACAACCACCTCTCACTTCCCTTGTTCATGTTCCACCTTACTTTGTGCACAGCCACCATTTTCGATGGCAGCGCTTCAAGTTTGCTTTCGGTTTCGAGATTCACGTCCGGTTTCACACTCGAGCTCTCAGGATCAACATCTTTGGATGCAGAGCCTTGACCCTCTTTGGCTTTCTTCGCTTCACTCGCCTTGGACTTCGTCTTCTTCAGGGTCGATATTGGTTCATCCATATCTCCATCACTGATGTCCTCACCATAGCAAAGAGCTAAGGGAAAATGGGTTAAGAGCCGAGTTAGCATGATTGGCGAGCTTTTGTTCAGCTAAAAGAAACACCTTCGACAAGGATGTTACCTGCAGGTTGATTGGCGAGCTTTTGTTCTTTTGCCCTTTCTGCCTTATTGGACTCGTAGATCAATCCACGCACACTTCCAGGAATGTTGCCCCATTGATCGGATGGAGGAATATTTACTACAAGTATTCCGTCCTCATCGGTCAGTGAGCCAGCGAGGAAATGAGGGGTGCGATTCCTGTTTGGGTCCTTATCCACTGCCTTGCTCGTAAGCTGTTAATGGAGGAAAATTTTACATAATCAGCTCTTCAATGCCAAGTTCCAAATGAAGATGGATGTACTGAAATGTGCAACAAGAGGGTATTTGGACTGACCTGGAAATAAAGGACAGTACCATTGGAACCACAATATGCAACCATTCCTGAAATATTGAGAGGATAAGTGTAAGACTCGATCATCTTTCACCATACGAAAATGATGATTGAAGTCTATGTGAAAATGTTCATTCTCTGTACATGGTAAATCTAACTAGAGCTCTACAACAGCCGAACCTGTATGTCGTGAGGTTTGGATGCTCCAAATAGAGAAAGGAGAACAAGTATAACTATGCAACCCTTGATGCAGTGTTCCACCAAAAGGCTTTCCAGTCACAGGAAAATCATATGCCGACTTCGCCAAGCTCAGGATCCGTAGCACCCCATCGTCATAGGATGTTAGAATACATCTTCACGAAGAAAAGGATCTCAGTTTAGCAACTCAAAAGGAAAGAGTAGTTGGAGCTATTGGATGAGACGCTTCACATACAATATTTACCTTTAATATTGATAGTCGGCAAAGAATTAATACTAGTATAATAACGAATCATACTACGAAAAAGACACAATTTAGGCATATTCAATTCCCAAAGGTAAAAAATACAATTTAGATGGATAAACTTTTTGTACCTTGGATCAGGAAGCCAATCAAGACTATAAACAAACCTTTGCGCTGTAATATCCCACAAAGGACGAAATGGATCTCTACAAGTTATAACGAAAATTTGAAGTTAATTGCACATACGTACTAGAAGCAACTCAATTTGATATGATATTTGTCGATTGTAGAACCAATGCATGACAAATCTAGGGATTATTTAAAACTAAGCCATGATACCTCAAGTCCCAAAATTTCATTCCTTCATGCCCAGCAGTTGCAATGAGATTCCCACTCTCAGTATCACTGGAATTCAAAAGTGGATTATAAGAACAGCAATTAAGGACAAAATGAAATTAGTGAAAAACTGAAGGGTTGAGGTTCCTTGGAAATTGAAATTCCTGTGGTTGCTAGTGTTGAATAGGATAAAAAAAAAGCATACCCTTCAAACGGTGCCCAGGCAAGGGATCTAATAGGTACTGTATCTGCGCTGAAACATAGAATAGGTCTGCTATCTGCAGAAGAGAAGCGAGGTAAGCTCTTTATTCATTCCGATCTACGGGAAAAAAAATATTGACAAAGGCTCCATTTTTAGCATCGAGCATGAATAAAATTCTTTTTAAGAAAATTATTGTGAATTTCAAACTGAGCTTCACTGCAATGTACATGCAACACTTACCTGTAAGCTATTTTGATTGATATTTTCATATAAATGTATTCTTTCAATCCATTCAAAATAAAGGAAATACATCAAAACTACATGTCACATTACCTTTTGACGAACTATTCGCAGAAAACTTCCACAAAGCAACCTATACACAAAGGGATGATCAAATGAAGATTAATTCACAGTACAATGAAAAGCATGAATTAGTATGTTGTCTAATGTCTATAGCGACACAGGCAAACTACTGCACACACAAATACAAAACTAAAATTAGAAGGAATTGTCAAGAAAAAGAAACCAGCTGACACTATTACCATTCCATCGTGACATCCAGCCAGAATCAGATCATGAGGCGGTGACGTGGACCATTCCACAGTTAGGGGTATGCTGTTAAACAGAACAAACTATTTTAAACGAATTGAATCCCAAGAAGGTCTAAAGTTGGATAAACAAGAAATTGGTATAAAGGAGGATATGAAGGATTCACATAGTCTAATTAAGTGACTTAACTATACAAGACAATACCATGCTTGTTCCATGTAACACTTTGATGGGCCTTGATCAATTTTATGAATTTAAGCAAATTAATAAATGTAATGCAGTATTAGTTCTGGTGCGTTCGTTTATATGCAGGTATGCACAAGGTATCTATATGCATCCTAACTTCACAAAAGGGACCGGACTTCACATGGGTTCACACTTTAAGTTTCACAGAGCAAGCCACTGTTTCAATTATAATGGGAACAGTAAGAAACCTTCATAAATTAAAGAACTCGTGAAGGTACCTCTGTCTGTCACCACATCGCAACTTTGAACATCTGAATACTGGCTTTAATTTCAGAAAGCGTGGATCAATATGATCCTGCTTCTGAGTCAGATAAATAGCCTTCAGTATCCTAGGAGAAGGTATTTCCCACCTACAAGGGGTACACATAAGGATATCAATGCAAATGACATGCCTAGGGAATGAAAACAAAAGAATTAGCTTACAACCCAAGGAGACAAGCATCACGAAATAGCTTACACTTCTAAGGATCCATCTCCCAACAAGACAGCAAGATGGCCCAACACATGCTTGCACTCAGAATAACAAGTGCTTGAAGGACGCCATTTCACGTCCCATGCGACTTTTCCATTATGGCCCAAGCATAGAACCACTCGGGGAGGAAGGATATCCTTTGGAATAGGAGTAGAAGCAACAAAAACAGATCCAGACCCAGGCACAGCTTTACTTGTGCCTGAGTTCTCTTGCAGATTTGCAGTGGAAGGCCCTTTATCTGAATGATTTATACCTGAAGGAAGATTGGGATGCTCATTATTGTTCAAACTCCATCCCTTGGCTTTCCGTTTTCTCTTCGCTTTAGGGCTTATTGGTTGTGCCTTACTAGAACTCTTATTTACATGATTATCATCTGCATGATACATGTTTGAACTACTTCCTGGATACTCGATAGCTAAAATTTCAGCAGACTGGCTTTGACAATCTAAGTTACAGGAAGCTACTTCTGATGCTTGATCCCTATCTTTCCCTCTTGGCCACTTTGGTTGAGCATCATCTTCTTTTGCTGCAGAGGCAATATGTGAACTACTTTTCGGGTATTCAATAGCCATCACTTCAAGAGGCTGTTCAAAATCTAAGTCAGCAGGGGTTACTATAGGATGCTCACTTGATCGTCCTTTTGACCTCTTTGGTAGAGTTTTTGGTTGAGCATTATCTTCTTTTCCTACATGAGCAATACGTGGAATACTTTTCCGGTAATCACTAGCTAGCACTTCAAGAGGCTGTTCAAAATCTATGCTAGTGGGTGCTGTTACTATAGGATGCTTCCTTGGTCGTCCTCTTGGCCTCTTTGGTAGCGTATTTTCTTCTTTTTCCCCATTTCTCTTTCGATATCTGGGACATGGTTTTCGTACAGAAGACGGATTTTTCTCTTTCACTATATGGTTTACTACGCACCAAATCTGAACCATACCCCGGCCAGTTAGCCGAGCACCTAGCTTGTGATATGCTGAATCAGGCGGATGGGCTGAAACAGGAATGAACTGAATAATAGAAATGCTGGAGGTTATATTACAAATAAGATGAGAAGAAGTATATATATATATATAAGTCTGGATAGTATTAAATATCAAATCCCAAAGAAGAAACTCAATTCTAAAACTAAGTACAACAGCAAAGAGACCGGTCATGAGGAATGGAACATATTTTTGGCATTAAATATTTTTTTGCCTTCATTATGAAAAACGATCTTCTAGTGGATTTATATTTTTCTTCTATATTGAGGATAAGTATTTAATTCGAATAAATGTCTCACAATTACATAACTTTATAGATAGTGCAAAAAAGCGAAGAAATCTGTAACTATTGAACAAGGATGACAAGCAAGATCTAATGCAATATAACCACTAAAGAAAACTAAACAAAAGGAAATAAAAGAGGACAATGCAATCACCTCACAGCTTAATAGTGAGTCAGGCTTCATATCTGGCCTCGAACACCAATCCAATGCCCAAACACAACCACCAGGATAAAACACAAAATCGTTCCTGCAAAAAAAAGGGTGAAAATTATAGTTCCAAGAGATATCTTCAAAACCTTCATCCTTGTACAATTAGTAATCATATACTGATGAATCCAACATACTAGGGCATTTCATATTATAGCCAACCAAACATGACATACCTGGACTCCGTAGAATTTGCACTGTTGGATGAATCCTTTACCTGCTGCACTAAAAGGATCATACATTGAGGTAAACATTACTTGGTGAAATTCCTATTCAACACAGAACAATACTTAATTGTCCAAGAATCATTGGTTTCACATACCCTAGGAACTGTGGCTGAGGAAAACTGAGATAAACTGATTTCACTGAGGACATCTTTCTCTTGAGATACTCCCGTTTCAGAAGCAAACCGGACTGTTCTTGGTTTATACTTAAAATACTTCCATTCACTGCAAGTCCAACACCAACATTGCAAAACAATGAAAATCACACCAAAAAGAGTCGAAACCAATGAAAAGTTAAAATGTGCAACACTGCAAAGACATTATTACTTCAAAAAAGCCACCATCTCAGATTGGCGTTTCATCTCGTCTTCTTCAATGGGATCATCAGCCTCTTCTCCACAAAGCACAGATATCTTGTCCATTGTTCTAAAATGACTCTCAACAGAATCATCAAAGGGTGAAAATCCGGGCACTGAAGCATGATTTTCTTCTGGTTGAGAACCAATTAACCCTGGCTGATCCAACAAAACAGGCTGTCTCTCCTTCTCTGTCCTCCTCACCCCTTTCATTTTTCTTCTTTGGTACACTATAGGCGCCTTCTTCCTCATTTTTTCGCCTGATTCACAAACCATTACTTCCCTAACTACCGCTTGGTCTTCCATATCTCCTGTCAAAGCAGGTCCAGTTAAATCAACTAGTGCAATCATCTTAGCTTAGCTGCCTGTATCGGAAGCAGCTGTTGTAACGAAAACCTCATCCAAAATCATGCCAATCATATCACTACAAGATCTGACTAGAAAGGTAAAAGCTCAACAAACAAATGCCTATATGTCAGTTTATTATCATCCTCATCGAATTGTACATCGAAACACACAGCAACCGGCAATAAGGAACAGAATCAAACAAGAGAAGCCAAAATCGGGATTAGGGATGCAGGAAATCAGTTGTTGAAAGTTGGAATTGAGTTAGGGCAAAAGTTTGGGAGGAGAGCTGGAGATATCCACACACAGTAATTTGGTACTGAAATTACCTCTGACTAGGGATGCGCGCTTGTGCGGCAGGCGGACTGGGGGTGGCGCCGTGACGGTGGACCACTTGGAGTCGGTAGAGGAGGCGGCGGAGGGAAAACCAACCTGAGAGGGGGATGCGGTCGCGAGTTCGACGTCTGGGATGGGGTTTCAATTGTTACCATTTCTCTCCTTTTAGTCCTTTATTAAGTTACTTTTTTACTGTATTTAATTTAATTATTACGGAGTAAAATTTACTGAGTACCTACAAAATAACTAGCCGTTTAACTTTTTAACAAGTTTTTTTAGAAGTTAAAAACTACTCCTTCCGTTCTAAAATATTTGTCGTTTTACTTTTTAACACGTTTTTTAAAAAGCTAAAAACTCTATAAAAAATTCATAATTTTATAGACAATTGTATTAAATATTAAATTATTTTTTAAAATTAATAAAATCATTGATATTTTATATATTTTTTACCATTTTTAAAAATCGTACCAACAGTAAAATGACAAGTATTTTGAGACGGATGGAGTATATAAAATAGGCAAAATTGCAGGAAATATCCCCACCTTTGGGGGTACACCTGATATACGAGCCTACGAGCTCGAGTACTTGATGTTCAAGCTCGGCTCGTTTATAAACGAGTCGAGCTCGAGCTCGAGCTCAATTTCTATTCGAGTATATACATGTGCTCAAGCTCGACTCGCGAGCAGGGTGTAGAACTCGAGCTCGGCTCAATGAGCTCGATTGTCCTCGAGCCTGAACACGAGCTCGGGTTCGATAAGCTCGATCGGGCTCGTTACAAGCTCGAACTCGGGCTCGATGAGCTCGTTAAGGCTCGAATGAACTCAACAGACAGCAACAAACAATTCATCTAACTAGTGCTTGAAAATTTTTTCTTGCAATTTTGTGTGCACTTGAAATTTTCTCCATCAATTCTTCTATTATTGTTCTCCATTCTTCCCACTTTATTGATTTATTAATGTTTGATATTTTTTCATCTAACTAGTGTGTTGTAGACTAATCTTGTTTCGATTGAGCAAGCTAGATAGCTCAGATGTAAAATACATCAATTTGCTCATAATCACTCTTATGTAGCGAAACGCCACTCATCCCATTTTTCCACTACACGAACTGTTGAATTTATGACATTTTAAACCTACCCAGCACTTCAAAAACAACAGTCATAAACCAAATCCGAATCAGAATAAACCAAATCGAATTGAAACTGCAATAAACCAAACCAGTCACACATGAGACGAGAGCAGATATGAGAGAGAATCGAGAGAGGATTGAGCAGATCGGGACTTCCAGATAGCAAAATAGAGAGAGATCTGAGAGACACAATGGAGGCTGCGAGCAAATCCGACAATGGAGGCGGCGAGCAAATCCAACAATGGAGGCGACAATGGAAGCGGTGACAATGGCCGAGCAAAACAAATCGAGAGAGAAGAGCAGAGCGAGAGGGATCTGAGAGAGATCTGAGGAGAAGGTTCAAAGAGGTGTGAGTTGCTTTCGATGAATTGCATATTCAATTTATCCCCCATTTTATGTGTATGATGTATCAAAATGAACATGCCATGACATCCTCAAACTGACATGTCATACCATATAGCCAGATTTTATCATCGGTGGTGAGGTCCGGGATACCGAAAGCAACTTAATCTAAAGTATAGGTGACGGAGGGAAAACCTGTCGTTGACCCGTCAAAAAAAACTCAAAATTATAACTAGTATAGCAATAAGTAAGAGGTCGATCCACAGGGAAATTTATTATCCAAGTATGATTTAGATGTCAATTAAAGTAACCAAATGGAGGTTTTTAAGTGTGTGAAAGATCCGCCTTTTATCAAAGCGGATTGATGAAAGCAAGATTAAATGGTTGTAATTCAAACAATTGTGAGAAGCAGTTCTACCTATAATTTTCCACTTTATTTGGTTGAAGCGATCCTTGTAACTTCTTGTCGTCCTATTAAGTTTCCTATGAATGCCATTGTCCCAACCTAATATAGTTACTAGTCCAATCAGTCCTAGAAACTCTTGTCAATCGAACAGTCCCTAAAGAAGGATTTAACTCAATTGATAGCTTTAAGTCCAGAGATTAATCAAGGTATTTGCAGTCCCTAAAGAGGGATTTAACAACACATCCAACTTCCTACTTATCCAATTAGTTCAATCAGCCCTGAAGGGACAATTTTGCTACTTAGGTTAAGGTTCACAATTAGGAATCTACAAAACATTAGCAATTGAATTGATCTAACAAATTGACCAGACAAGATAGAACAAAACAATAAACAATCAAACACAAAGAAGTTGAAGCATTCAAATATAGGAAACAAGGAACGAGAATTAGAAAGTCACAATCAATCCAAATAAAGCTTCAAATTGCAGGCATGAAAGATGAGTTTAGTTCCTCATGGAAGACATCGCTCAAATCTCTAAATTGTCTGATGAACGTATAATGGAATAGAAGTGAAAGAGAAATAACATAAATCGGCCTTTTAATAAGTCTAGTCGGCCATGGAACAAAACAAACAACTAGGTTCATTAAGTAAAACGCGGCGTCGCTGACGACCCATGTTGCGGCCGTGGCATAAGCTGCTTCTCCATATCCCGCTGCACGTCTTTTTGCTGCGGCTGCGACATCTCTCGCTGCCACATCATCTCGTCCAATGCGAGAGCAGCTCTAACTCCAATCTCTTTTCTCCTCTCCATTCCTTGCTTCTTTCCAATGTTCCGTGCATTTCTCTTCAAGATGTTGCATCTCCCAATTGTGTTCAGATTCAATCTGCAAAATAAACACAAATTTGCGCAGAATCCGAATTCTTCTAAAATAATAACAAGATGCAATTTAACTTCAAATTATTACCTAAATGCAACCTAACTAAACTAAAAATGCCTATATCTAAGATATGCATTGTCAATATGATATTATACGAAATTTAAAAAGTTTAGGGTGTTTAGCACAACTACCCTAAAGGTGGAGATATTTCCTGCAATTTTGCCGATAAAATATTAATTTTTAAAAATAATATTATAATCCGTACTTGTTATAATAAATATATTATTTTAAAAAAATAATTAATATTTTATATAGTTTTACTCTTTAAAAAAATGAAAATATACGAAATTAAGATGCATGAAAAAGTAACAAAGAATTGAAAGTGGCTACATTATTTTGCTCATCCAAACCACATGCAATGCAAGGACGACCAAACCGATCCAACTAGCACAGCACATACCGTTTATTTACAATTAAAAAGAAGACATTCAGAATTACATAAACTAATTAATCAAACAAACAATACATCGGTCATGCATTCATGCATGTGATCAATTTAAGCCGAGATCGAGACGCACATAATGCACATATATTTCACGACGCTAGAAATACACTCAAGCGACGGACATATGATGTCGCATTAATAGACTAGTCATGAGCTACTAGAGTAATACTTGTTGGAGAGTTCCTTGGAGAGCCCCATAGATTGCTTCCCACCCTGCTTGCGTCGGGTGATACGTGTCCCAAAAGAACGACGTTTTGGGATCGTCGCATACTGTGTACAACTTGTTACCATTTACATCCACATCAGAACAGGTAGAATTCTCGTCGAATCCCATGCAACATGGCTTCAATGGCTCTTCAAACTTCACACTTCCTATAATTCACACATTGGATCATAATTAAGGACAAATGTCAGGGTGATGATATTAAAGCAGTTTATATACCGCTACATTATATATATATATATTGCAACATTTTGAACTTAATTTATGTAACGGTTTTCAAAAGATCACCTGGGTAAGTCTCTTTTTGGTCCATGGCGAGCATGAAGGAGTTGAAGAGGTCAAGCACAACAATAGGTGGTTGTTGAGAGCTACTATTGTAAGTCGTCGCATCATTGTTCAACTTGGCCACTGCTTTTCGCAAGAGGAGGTTGTGGAGTGCCACTGCGGAGTTATCTGTCGCATTACACTGTCTGAACCAGTTACTCTTCGTCTTCTGTGGCAGGCAACCTAGCGGTTGCAGTGCGGTCACTACAATCTTCTTCATCCCTAGGCCACAGATGCGTTGCAAGTTCAATGCAAGCTGGTTCACCACCTTTGTTATAAAGCTTGGCAAGTCCTGTGCCGACCAAAATATATAACATTCGGAACTCGTTATCTCAAGTTATATTTTTTTTAATCTTTATGTTATAAGACTTGTAACACTTTCTTTAAAGTTATGTAACATAAGATCTCAAATTAATAATACCTGGAAAGAGCCGTTTTTTGAAAGGAAAGCATTGTAGTCGTTGCCGACACAGGAGACAAGAGCGACGGAATCATTCAAGTCGGGGTGGAGGTGGACGACGTCGTTTCCAGAAAGCAACTGCTGGAAAAGGTCAATCTGGGAGGTCATGTTAGGTAGTGGGGTAAGTGTGTCAAAAACACCGGTTCCTCCAAAGGCGAAATTCACACCATGCTTTGTCTTTCCGGGAGCCACTTTCCTCCATGTGTAAGGAAATGGGGACTTCAATCCCATAAACTTTGCTGCAAATTCATTGCATTAACTCATTATTAATTCATCAATCGCCAATTACACCTGGGCGAATAAATTAGCTTTTAGCCCCTTTCAATGTAAACTTTCATCACATGAGCGGGTATGCATCAAAATAATTAGCTTTACCCATCTTAATTATACCCATAACTATGTACAATATGTAGTTTAGTGACGAGGTATTGTAAGAAACATTTTTTTTTTTTATGACGAGAAACCCACCTTTGGTGGCAAACTCCGGGCACGTGACCCAGCCGGCAAGAGTCACGCACCAGATAAACCGGCTTGCGCCGACCGGCTCGACCCACTGGAAAGGAGCAAGGCAAACCTTGGATGTTAATCCAAGGAAAGGGGCGGAGGTAGGGATCGAACCCGAGACCTCCCCACATCCCCCTTGCTCCCCACCACTGAGCCACCCCGACTGGGGCACATTTTTTTTTTTTTTTTTGGTTAAAAAGGAGAGATGGAGCTCCCCGCGCTTCAAATGCGCTTTATTAATAAGTAAAAACAGGCCTAAGTAGTCATCAATCGGGGATAATCCGAAACATCTCTGATAACTTCTCTCAATTCATGAAATTTTCTAATTTTGAGATAAACAGATTCTCTAAAATTTTCTCCAAAGTCAAGAACGTGATATAATAAATAAATAAAGTTATAATGTTCAAATCTATGGTATATTCTCCATATTTGATAGAAAGATTTGAGAATCATTCTGTAATTTATAAATCATGTATAAATTAGATAATGTATTAAAACTGTAGAAAAAAATTGCTTGAAATCGTAAGTTTTTTTTTTAATAATAAATGTGTGAATATATACAAGATCATGAGCTCACTCAACACACACTCGGCTAACACTCGGACTAGTCAGAAGGGCAAATCCGTCATTTCACATAAGGTCCAAGTTGCATATAGCTGGCGGGATGGTTGTTAGAGAGGTTGTAACAACATTTCAATTTCTTCAACTTGCTTCTGTAAAACTCAGAAATGGAGAGTTTCTCCACTTCCATTCAATAAGATCTAGCTTGATTCTTCCTCAATTTTGTTCAATTTCGGTTTATTCAAATGGTATCAGAGCACGAGAGTTTCGATCATTGATTTGAGCGATCGATCTGTTCTCTTCTCTTTCAATTTCGGATTCAAGATCGTCAGTTGCTTCTGATCTGTAGTGATGGTTGGGCGAGGCAATCAGCAGACTCAAGGATCTGGTGTTGGAGGCGAGGGAAGCGACAATGGCCGTGGAACCTATGTTACGCCACCTGCTCCAGGAGTTGGAGCTGGAAGAGGATGGAACATGATGAATCAGGGACTTCAGTTCGGCGATATGATGAACGGTATGTCTAATCCACATGTTAGTCCTTTGTTTCTTTCGAATTCAGACCATCCAGGAATGGTTCTGGTCTCTACTCCCTTCAATGGCTCAAACTTTACGAGCTGGAGTAGGAGCATAAACATGGCGCTAGGAGCCAAAGTGAAACTAGGATTTATAACTGGAAGCTGTGTGAAGCCATTAGAAGGCAGTGAGGAATATGAGAAGTGGATGAGAGCTGACGCCATGGTTAGATGCTGGTTGATTAACTCGATGACGAGTGAAATAGCTGAGAGCTTCATGTATGTTGAAACTGCGAGAGAGCTTTGGGATGACATTAAGGAGAGGTTCTTCGAATCAAACGATCCATTAGTATACAAGCTTCGTAGAGATCTGGCAAATTTGAGACAAGAGAATTTGTCTGTTGGAGCATATTTTGGGAAATTGAAAAAAGTTTGGGATGAATTACAACATTTAGATGCAATTCCAGGTTGCAATTGTGGAGGCATCAATTAGTGCTCCTGTGGTTTGTTGAAGAAGATTATCGAAAGAGAGGAAAAGGCAAAAGTAATGCAATTCATGATGGGATTGAATGATGTTTATGATAATTTGAGAAGCAATCTTTTGTCGAAGGATCCGATGCTTGGAATCAACAAAGCCTTTCAAATGGCAACTCAGATTGAGCGTTCCAAAGGTGTCACATGGATCAACCATAGAGATATGAATGCCCTTGCTGTGTCTAGATTTGGACAAGGTGATATGGAAGCTAATGCAGTGAACAAATTTCGTGCTGGTGAACAATCTAAGCAGTTTGATCAAGCTAAGAGAGACTACAAGAAAGCCAAACTTGAGAGAAAATGTGACTATTGTGGTGAAAGGGGACACACCAAGGAGTACTGCTTTAAACTCATAGGCTATCCAGATTGGTTTAAGGGGCCAAAGGATGATGATAGGCCTAAACAGTCAGGCAGATTTGCTGCTCAGATGGAGTGTGTTCCACAGGAAAGTCCATTTGATGAGCCTGCTCAGGGAACTGGGAAACCTGATCAAGCCATGGTCAATGCTGTGTTCCAGGAGGTGCTGAAACTTATGAAAGGGAAAGCTCCCATGGAGAGTGTTGATAGTTTTGCCAACCAAGCCATGATCCACTTTGCAGGTACCCTTAGTGCTTCATTTCTTATTGGTGCAAATAAGGCACAAAGTGATGTGTGGATTGTAGACTCGGGAGCTACAGACCACATTGCCTTTGATCCTGTTATTTTTTCTGAATTGCATGAGCTAAATCCTCCTATTAACCTTGGATTGCCCGATGGTAAGTGCATCCTTGTTAAACAAAGAGGTACTGTGATATTGAGCAGCAAGCTGAACCTTGACAAAGTGTTGCTAGTACCACAGTTTAGACACAACCTTCTTTCTGTTTCAAAGAGCTTGTGTGTTGGTAGCCTGAGGTTCAGCTTTGATCTTAAGAATTGTTGGTTACAGGACCTTACAACTGAAGCTGTGCTTGTCAATGGGATTGAAGAGAAGAGACTGTTTGTTCTAAAAGCTAGTGGATGTTCCAGGATGTTGAAGTTGGTTTCTCATTCTGCTAATAATGCTACTCTTAAATGTAATAACATGCAATTGGTGCATGCCAGACTTGGACATATGTCTTTTTCAAAGTTTTCCCATATTCCTGATTGTAAGGAACTGGATGTAAAGGATTTATCTTGTGACATTTGCTCTATGACTAAGCTGTCAAAGCTAAGATTTGCTAGAAGTGACTCTGTTGCTGAATTTCCTTTTCAGTTGATACATGTTGATGTGTGGGTACCTTACAAAGTCCCATCCAGATGTGGGGCTAGGTACTTCCTAACAATTCTAGAGGATCACACTAGGACTACCTGGGTATACCTTATGCAAGATAAAATGCAGGTGCTTAGGCTGCTTACTGTATTCTTAGAGCTAGTTGAGAATCAGTTCAAGGTTTCAATTCAGTCTATTAAGACTGACAATGGTACTGAATTCACATAGAAGGGTTGTGTGGATCTTTTTGCTTTCAAAGGCATTGTTCACCAAAGATCAGGCCCTGTGGTACATGAGCAAAATGGTAGAGTTAAGAGGAAGCATAGGTATTTAATTGAAACTGTCAGGGCCATTCGATTACATGCTGGATTGCCTACAAGGTTTTGGGGTGATTGTGTGTTGGGTGCCACACACATTGTTAATAAGATGCCTTCAAGTGTGTTAAATTGGAAATCTCCTTTTGAATTACTTTACAAGGTTGCTCCTAGATATGATCAATTGAGAGTGATAGGGTGCTTATGTTTTGCTGTTCAGCCTAATGATCCTAGAGATAAGCTGGGTATTGTGGCTAGAAGATGTGTTTTTCTGGGGTATCCCCCAGGTTAAAAGGCCTACAAGCTTTTAGATTTGGAAAGGCAAACCATTATTGTGAGCAGGCATGTGAAGTTTATGGAGCATTAGTTTCCTTTTAAGAAATCTGTAGAACCTTATAACCTCCAGCAAAGTTTGAGTGATCATGTAGAACCAGATGACATTGACTGGCTTCCTCATGAGTCACCTCAAAGTTCTCAACCTCCACAGCAATCAAGTTCTCCTTCTCTAGGCACACCAGGTTCTCATCATCAATCACCTGGGTCTCCAATTTTCCCATCAGATCCTAGCTTGAGTGATCACAACAATATTGACCATACTGACAGTTCACACTCACCCTCACCTCAGTACATAAACCTCAGAAGGAACATTGTCAGACCAGCTAGACTTAATGATTTTGTTTGCACTGGATTGCCCAATAGAGGACATGATACATCATCTTCTTCAGACTCCTTTGCAGTCTTCTCAGTTCACAACTTATCTCATCTGTCTGCTCCTTATGTTCAGTCCTTAGTGAATGTTTGCTCAGTTTTTGAACCTCATTCTTACAATCAAGCTAAAGGGATACCTGAGTGGGAACAGGCAATGAAGCTTGAACTTGAGGCACTTACCAGCAATCACACTTGGAGCATCACTCCTCTTCCTTCAGGAAAGAAAGCAATTGGCTATAAGTGGATCTTCAAAATCAAGCACAAACCAGATGGATCAATAGAAAGATATAAGGCCATGCTAGTAGCTAAGGGTTACAATCAGGTTAAGGACAAAGAGTACAAGCAAACATTCTCACCAGTAGCAAAGCTGTCCATAGTAAGGATTATTTTGGCTATAGCTGCTTCTAAATGGGTGGGTTCTTCACCAACTGGATGTGAATAATGCCTTCCTACATGGATATCTCGAGGAAGAAGTATACATGACCCCTCCACCTGGTTTTCAGGTGCCTACTGCTCATGTATGCAGGCTCAAAAGATCATTGTATGGCCTAAAGCAAGCTAGTTGTCAGTGGAACCATGAACTCACTAGGTTTATGATCACATTAGGCTTCAGTCAATCTGGTCATGACTACTCCCTCTTCACTAAGATCACAACAACTTCAACCACCATTGCCTTGGTGTATGTAGATGATATGCTGGTACTGGGAAACTGTAACAGTGAAATTCAAGCCACTAAGGATGCCTTGCACAGAGAATTCACTATCAAGGACCTAGGAGTGGCAAGATATTTCCTAGGTATGGAGATTGCCCGATCATCCACTGGCATTCTCCTAAATCAACGCAAGTATATCCTTGATATACTCACTGATGCTCACATGATAGGGTGTCGACAGGCTGAGTTCCCTATGCAACATGGTATAAAATTGTCAGCTAATTTAGGAGATCCAATTGCAAATCCTGAAGATTACAGACGCCTCGTAGGTAGACTCCTCTACCTCACCTTAACCCGTCCAGATATCTCCTATACTGTGCAACAACTGAGCCAGTATCTTCAAAAACCACTAAAGCCTCACTAGGATGCACTCACATATCTTCTTAGATATCTGAAAGGGAGTTTTAACTTGGCACTCTCATTCCCTGCAATCTCTTCATCCACAGTTAAAGCTTTCAGTGATGCCGATTGGGGTAATTGCATCGACACAGGGCGCTCTCTTTGTGGCTATTATGTCTTCCTTGGCTCGGCCTTAATTTCATGGAAAACCAAGAAGCAACAGGTGGTTTCTAAGTCGTCCACATAAAGCGAATATAGAGCCATGTCTGCAGTGGCCAGTGAACTGGTATGGGTTCAAGGGATCCTCCATGATCTGGGAATTGATGTTCCCACTCCCATTTCATTGCTTTGTGATAACAGGTCTGCACAACAGTTGGTCGTCAACCCTGTCTTCCATGAGCGTACCAAACATGTGCGCATAGATGCTCATTTTATCCGAGAAATGGTGCAACAGGGCTTTATCTCTACCACACATGTTCCATCTGCTCACCAAATAGCAGACATTCTAACTAAGGCTCTGGGTGCTAAACAGCATGCCTTTCTTCGGTCCAAGCTGGGA
Organism: Persicaria maculosa; assembly: GCA_963922045.1. Taxonomy (NCBI): domain Eukaryota; kingdom Viridiplantae; phylum Streptophyta; class Magnoliopsida; order Caryophyllales; family Polygonaceae; genus Persicaria; species Persicaria maculosa. Next base: position 20,529,236 of record OY998252.1, on the reverse strand, counting down.
CTCGTCCTTCCTTGCCTTGGTCCAGCTTGAGGGGAGTATGTGAATATATATACAAGGTCATGAGCTCACTCAACACACACTCGACTAACACTCGGACTAGTGAGAAGGGCAAATTCGTCATTTCACATAAGGTCCAAGTTGTATATAGCTGGCGGGATGGTTGTTAGAGAGGTTGTAACAACATTTCAATTTCTTCAATTTGCTTCTGTAAAACTCAGAAATGGAGAGTTTCTCCACTTCCATTCAATAAGATCTAATTTGATTCTTCCTCAATTTCGTTCAATTTCGGTTTATTCAAAAAATGGATTATGGAGAAACAAATTGGATTCAATTGACTCTCAATTCATTTTAATTTTCTCTCTGATTCAATTGACAAATGGCAATCTAGAGATATATTTTTGGATGACTATAGCAATATTGTGTATGATCTATTTTGATTGTTGGTGAATTTTTTTTTTTTTTACTTTTGTCCTTATAAATGGAAATTGTTTTTATATGTACGTCCAATAACACATTCCATACTCCACTATCAATTCCCGATGACTATGAGTTTGAGAACCGGGTCAATTTTTTGAAAAGAAAAATGATACAAACACTAAGTGACGATACCCATACCTCTCAATCAAATGATGCCAATTGAGTTTGCGTTTGCTATTAATTGTTTTCTATGACTTAATTTATACGGAGTAATATAAAAGTAAGATGATCCTTAATTTTACTAATTTGTATAATGTGGTCTTGATTTCTTTTGGGGATATGATAAGGTTTGTGGGCATAAAAGTGACCTACAAAAATAGCTAGTGAAAGTGAAAGGCAATGAGTTCGTATGGAACTGACTAAAATTATAAACAGTGTAAAATTTATAAGTAGTTAAAAATTTAAACAATAAGATAATCTCCGTATGGGGAGAAAAACAGTTTATTTGTAAAAAGTGGAGTTTATTTGATTGTTATTAGGGGTATTGTGGTACTTTCAAACCAAATAAGATAAAGGGGAGAATAAACAACTAAAAAAGCACCGATTTGTAGCTTGTTTTTTAACCATTTTTTTAACGGTTTTACTTATTTTTGACCTCCCATACACTCATTTAAACTACTTATAAAATAAACACCTATTTTATACTGAATTTTTACCTTTTTTTTACACGCCCTATGCCTTTGAAAGAGAAGCATGTATAAAAGTGATACAAATTAAATTGTGTAAACCTTCTTTATAAATAACCTATTTTATTAGCTTATACTAATCGATATAAAATGTCATTTAATTGAACATTCAAAAACACTTGTCGTCACTATTTTTGATAATCACGTCAAAACAAACGGTGCAATCTACCGACGCCAAAGGTTGAATATATCGACGCAAAAAGATAGTTTTGTATGAGCTTTGTAAAGCTAAAGGTGGGATAGATGAAGGACTGGTTGCAATTGATAACCAGCACTATCTAAAGTGGAGCGACTGACCATATATATATATAATGTACAGGGAAAATAAAGTTGCGTTATTAATGATTACATTTTGAGGATTGGGCAAATTTTGGTTCTTGCAGGTTATGGGGTCTAAAGAGAATATATGTCTCATTTTGACCGTTTAATTATGGATCCCATTTGCCCTTCATAATCATACAACTCCCTCTTTCACTATTTCATTCATCTTATAATCAAGTCCTATACAACACTCCTACTAATCCTACTAATTAAGTTCAATTTCAGAATAAAAATCATATGCACGGTTAAAAATTAAAATATTGCTACAATTATAATTATGATGCTAATTTTTAGAATTAGTAGATATTTTTGCTTAAAACTAGTATGTCAATATAGATTTATCAAATCAAAGGATATCTACTCTTTTGAGACATCAACATATTATTCTAAGCGGATTTTCTATCATATGTTCCAAAACATAGGATAAGATGCTAAATTGAGAAATATTTCTTTTAAATACACCTGATTTACCCATTTTTAAATTAAATTATGGGGTTTATTTATTTCCTTTTAGAGTTTTATTTCTCGATAAAGTATTTTTATCCTACACTCTTACGACACACAATAGACAAACTGTATTCTAAGATACAGAGAGTTCGGGTGTATGTCGTGACGATACACCTAACGAAAAATTGAAGTATGGACAATTCAACATGTTTTTAGGGGCTGAGTGTGCCTAATTGCAACAATGTTATATATTTCTGATTTAGTTTCATGTAAAGGTATAATTGAAATAAATAAATGTTACATCAAGAACAATGGCTAGAATAATATGACACTATAGTGTTATTTGCACCGCCGTGTACAGTGTACACTATCCAGTGAGTGATCAGTGAACGTAAATTAAGGGTCCGTTGAATTTGAACAATGAAAGTAATTGAAACGGGTAAATAAAATGGGACAAAATATTTACCAACGTAGTCGGTCAAGACGCGGCCGTCGGAGAAACGGCCGGTGGACCTGCCGGGGAAGGTGACGCCGTAAGGGAACTTCCACGAGTTGGAGATTGACTTCCTTATATTTCCGGTGTCGGCGTACGAGTCTCCGAACACAAACAGCCTCCTCGGCTTATAACCGCCACCGCTACCGCCGCGCCAATTAGCCGAACCCTCCGCCCCTTTTTCCAAAACAATTTACAAATAAGAAATCGGAAATTAAAGATCGCGGAATTGGGGAAAACAAATCATGAAATTAAGAAATTTAATTACCTGCAGAGAGAAGGAAAAGGAGAAGGGCGGATGCGAGGTGTTGAAACTTGGCCATCTCCATTGACACTCTCTGTTCACTCACTGAGGTGAAGGTAAGCTTAACTATGAATATGATATGATCGATATGTTGTTTGGGAGAAAGAGAAGGTGAAAGGGCCCAAAAAAGAAGAGGAAAGTATATAGTGCCACACAAAGCAAATGAGGTGTAAAGTGATCACTTCTTTCTTTCTTTCTTTCTTTTTTTTTTATTTTTAAAAAAACTATGTTTTCGATTTTATTGGCAATTGAATATTTGACCTGAGCGGTTTCTACCTAGTCAGGTCTGTGAGACGGAAAAAAAATGAAAACCCTACTTTGCTTAGAGAACGCGCCTCACGCGCGGGCTTCTCCTTCAACTTCTTGCCTTGTCCGCCGTCACCTTCAATCCGGCGCACCCGCCCATCAGATCTCCTGGCCACCCACCCTCCTCAGCCCACAGGCTTTAATCCGTAGCTCTCCCTACATGAATCGACCCTCGTTGCTAAAGGAGGTAGCTCCCTCCTCGAGTTCCCAATTCGGCGTGTGTTTCGCCAGCAAGCCCGTATTCGGGATGAATTGTCCTGTTTGGATCAACATTTGTGTGCTTGAAAGTGCGCTTCGGGCCTCATTCAAAGCGAACTGGTACAATTGGGTCAAGTGGCCTAGTTGTGATGGGGTTCCTGTGGGTTTGGGTCCAGCCGGGAGGTGGCACTCCGTGCCCAGTGGTGGGTGCAAGTTCGGGCGGTGGAAGGGCTGGCTCTTCAAGCGGGCGGTCATGTCGGCCGTTGGGTGTTTCAAATGGTGGTATTCCCACTCATTACCCCATACCCCCTTCCACAAGGTGCACTTCTCTAGTTTAGGGTTAATCCCCCATTTCAATATCTGGAAGCCCAGGTTTGAAGGCTGTATAAAGCCTGTTTTTATACTAATTTGGATTCTTTATCCTATTGATTGCAATTTCTCCGATGAAATCTCTATTACTGTGTCTACCATGTGCTCTCATCTTGCTCTATTACTTTGTTCTGTTTCTGTCTGCGGCTCGGCAGCCCCGATCACACTATTTTGGCTGACCTCCATCTACCAAATCATCTATTTGTTCATAAAATGTGAAGTTGGATTCTTTCCTACTAGGAATAATTGTTGTTGCTATATAGTCAAGTTTGGCTGCAGTTTGATTACTTGTTTCCTCTGTTGCACCAGTTGGTTCAAGCCCATTTTTATTACTTTATTAAACTCGGAAACACCGAAGACTCTCATCTGGTTAACCATTAATTATTTAACGTATGTCAATTTGTTTACAACACTTGGAATTGAGTCATTTTCATTTGGGGTACCTGTACGATGGCCTAAGTGCCATTTGTGCAGTATAAGCAACCCCCTTACCCCATTTGATTGTCATTATGATAATTGTAAATGGGGTTCTAATTTAAACAATATTGTCAAACCACTTTCATACATTTACAAAGTTGAAGTGAAAACAACTATGGATTACTACTGTCTTGAGCATGACCTGCTCAATTACTTATATGGGAATACATCCCCTTTACAAATTACCACAATAATGAAACGAGTTTGCTACACCTTGATGGACACTTCAATCACGTTTGGCTCACCGGCCTCCAATTATGATTGCATAAATTTAGATAAGCCCTACCAAGCCTTTTGTATACATATTTTGACACTTACACCGTATGTGTTACTTATAAATAACCTTGTACTCTTTATTGATTTCATACCAAATATATTTATATACATTCTAAAAGGGATTACATCCCCTGTGATATTTATAAAAGGTTGTGACGTGTTCGTTGCTTTCGCCTTTGAGTTCTGTGTGTTACATATTCCAACCCTTGTAAACAGATTTGCTTGTCTTAGACTAAGTGCTACACCCTTGCTTTTCTCAAACTGTTTTGGAGTACCCAACCTATTATCCAACAAAATTTATAAATGGGTCTTACCAGGCCGAACCACTCTTATTCAGAGCTTATTTACAATTCAAGTGAGTCGTAATCTCGATTACGATACTCGTTTAATTAAGTCGGACACTGACAGGTCGATAGATCATGGGATTCCCCCCCTCGTTTTAATCAACTCATCCCTAAGGGCCACACAGAACCATCTTGCTCCCACCACGAGCTACGGCCAAAGCCAGCCCAAATCATTAGTACAAAATGTTCGCCCAAAAAGGTTTATATGAATATATGCACCTGGAACTCACTCGGCATCCGGAGCCGTAATTTCTGGACAAATGTAGATATTTTCTGCCAAAATAATAATATCAACGTTCTAGCTCTTTTAGAAACTAAGACTGATAAGGTTCCTTCCGAAAGCATACTGCGTAAATGTGGCTTCTCGAATGTTGCTTTTGATCCGGCTATTGGTTTTTCTGGGGGTATCTGTCTTCTGTGGAAAGATATCCCTGCCTCACAAGGTTCCATTGAACTTATTTCGGTTCACCACCGATTTATTCACTTTAACTACTCAGACTACGCTACCAAGCGGTGTTTTGCGGTTCTTGTGGTCTATGCCCCACCGGATGAGCGTCGTAAATCACCTTTCTGGGATACAATCTCCCTTTATATACAGTCACTTGTTATTCCCTTCTGCATCATGGGAGACCTTAACGAAATAGCTTCCCCAGCTGATAAACTTGGAGGAGTCTATCCTTCGGCGTCGCGTTTCACGCGCTTACTAGATTTAAAGAACAGACTATCACTACTAGAAGTACCATCTAGCGGGGGTCAGTTCACTTGGCAACGGAAATCGAAAGATGTGGTCATTTGTTTGGAAAAACTTGATCGCCTACTAATCCACACGGACATGCTTACCATTTTTGACTCACTTCGTACACAGATCCATCCCTTTACTAGATCTGATCATGCTCCGATCTCCACAGATTTTCGTCACAACATTCAGTCTAAGAATAGACCATTTAAGTTCGAATTAGCTTGGGCCGCAAGGGCCGATTACAGAAATTTAGTCTCGCAAGCTTGGAGAGCAAACCCACAAGGGTCTTTGATGTTTAAATTGCTTCAGAAGGCAAAAGTTCTTAAAAAACTTTCCAAAACATGGCATAAGAATACAGTTCGCAATATTCATAACCAAATTCTAGTAACGGATCAAAAGCTCCTTAGTTTACAGACATCTCTTATCTCAAATTATAACAGTCAGGATGTTCAAATCCTAAAACAATTACTCAACAAAAGAGAACGAATGCTCGACTTTCACCGTCGCTATTGGAGCCAACGGGCTAAAGTTAAACATACCAAACTTAATGACTCCAATTCAGGCTACTTCCATAAGATCGCTACTGCAAAAACAGGCAGGAAAATGATCAAATCTATCCTACTTCCCGGTGGGGAGTCCACAACTGATTTCCACACAATCCAACAAGAATTTGTTCGCGACTTCAAAGCTCGTTTCAGAGCCTCTTCGACCCCTGTTTCGGATCTGTCTCCAGACCTAGCGGTCATCCCATCCTTAGTTTCACAAGCAGATAACGACATGCTATCGGCACCTGTTACAAACAATGAGATTAAAGCGGCTGTTTTTTCTATGAGCCCGGATAAGGCTCCGGGACCTGATGGCTTCCCAGCTGGTTTTTACCAAAAGTTCTGGCCTACAGTTGGGCCCTCTGTAATAAAAGCCGTCAAAGCCTTCTTCACCACTGGCAGGTTACTGCGTCAGACAAACCATACTTTCATTACGCTTCTACCGAAATGCAATGACCCGACTGCAGTAAACCACTACAGACCTATCAGTCTATGCTCTACAATTTACAAAATCATAGCTAAAGTAATTTCAGCACGGTTAACCAAGATTTTTGACAAACTTATACACCCCCTCCAGGGAGCTTTCACCAAAGGGAGATCTATCCAGGACAACATTCTGATTGCTCATGAGGCCTTGCATTCGTTTCGGATGAAGAAAGGCAAAATGGGCATGATTGCTCTTAAGCTAGATATGGAAAAGGCATACGATCGCATCGAATGGGCCTTTCTGTTCCAAGTTTTATCTAAGTATGGTTTCAATGACCTCTTTATTAACAGAATAAGGGAATGTGTTTCAACTGTATCCTACTCGGTCCTCGTTAATGATGAACCAACCACAGTATTTAAACCCACAAGAGGTTTAAGACAAGGAGACCCCCTCTCCCCTTTTCTCTTTATCCTAGCCTCCGAGGTATTAGCACGTACACTGCATAACAAAGGGCTCGCTAGCAAGGACCTGGGTATCTCTTTCGGTCGTCCGGGTATCAAGGTTCCCTTCCTAGCGTTTGCTGATGATATTCTTATTTTCTGCAAAGCCTCTCACTCGGCATGTACGTCTGTACTGTCTATCTTAGACAGATACTGTTTAATTTCGGGACTAAAGGTGAACCTGCACAAATCCAGCTTCCAAGCGTCTTCTAACACGACTGCTACCGCCATAGCGTCTACTATTGCAGTACTTGGCATTCCCCAGGCTAACAATTTTGACAAATATTTAGGTTGCCCTATCGTTAACGGTAGGACCAATAAGGACACATTCGCTAATGTGGTTCTCAAAACCAAAAATCCACTCACAAAATGGAAAGCTTCAAATCTCTCTGCCGAAGGGAGACGGGTGCTTATCAAAGCAAATCTGAGTGCCAAACCGATTTTCCTTATGCAATCTTTCCTACTACCCTTTCATCTTCTTCATGAACTTGACAAAGTGTATAGACAATTCTTTTGGAACAAAACCTCTAAAGCTCCACCGCTGATTAGCTGGGACAAAATCTGTTCGGACACTTTGAAAGGTGGTTTGGGGATTCATAAGGCGGAGTCTATGAATATAGCTCTCCAGATGAAGCTTCTTTGGAAAATAATTTCTGAACCAGACAACATCTGGGTTCGTGTCATCTCACAAAAATATCTTAAAGGCCATAACCTTTCCAATTATAACAAAAAAGGTAATACCTCGTGGCAATGGTCCCGCCTTATGTCCATCAGACCTCAGTTTCTCCCAGCTCTTCAGTGGAGGGTCGGAAATGGGGAATCCATTGATTTCTGGTCCCATAACTGGGCCTTCGAGAGGCCATTGAGTTCCAAAACACTAAAACCCATCCCGGATAATCTCTTGGGAGTTTCGGTGGCTCACTTCATCACCAACCGCCAGTGGAACAAAACATTTATAAATGACTCATTAGCAAATGTTTTGAAACAAGATGATATCGACCACATCACGGGTCTAACTTTGCCTAGTAACCAAATCTCGGATCGTCTATATTGGGGCCCAAGCAAAAATGGCTGGTTCTCAACCGCCTCTGCCAACTCCTTCCTATCTGTTAACACCGGGTCGCCTGATTTCGATTGCGATTGGATCTGGAGTCTCGATGTGCCCCCTAAGGTTCGACACTTCCTCTGGAAAATATCCCGTGATGGTCTCCCGACCAAAACCAGATTACAGAGGTCGCACGTGGCTGTACCTGCTGGTTGTGTTTTCTGTGGCAATACAAATGAATCGGATGATCACTTGTTTCTTCGATGTCCCATGGCTACTGCTTTGCTCAAAGCTTTACGCATCCACATTCCGGGATTTATCACTGTTTCTGTCGGCACGGGAAATGTGTTTCCTCTTACTGCTATAAAATGTGTTATTGGGACCAACAATTTTGCCGTTCTAGCCACAGCTTGGTGGGCCATGTGGTTCTTTAGAAACCAACTCGTTTTCGGTCATACTAACAAGGTAACTATCAATGAAATCTTGCTGTTCCACAGCACAACTAGTCATTGTTGGAAACAGTCAAAACGTTTAGACGATGATCCGACTGGTCCGTTGATCCCTAATCATCGCAGTCACAGCGGTACGCATAACCAGGCTATTAGGGGTTGTGCTACGAAAACTAGGGCTCAGAATAGGTCCGGGAAGTGGGATAAACCTCCGCCGAACTGTTATAAGCTCAATTTTGATGGTTCGGTACTCCCGAGTGGTAACTCGTCTTATGGTTTTGTCATCCGTGACTCTGCGGGTTTAGTGGTCTCTGCTGGCAGATCTGTTTGTACAAATATCTCAGTGATTTATGCCGAAAATCTCGGTCTCGGAATGGGTTTGTTACGTGCAAAAGAGTTGCAACTATCTACACTTCTGATCGAAGGAGACAACCTACTGGTGATAAAATCTCTACTAGGGGATTGGAAATGCCCCTGGACAATAGAGATGCTACAAGCTGATATACTGTCTGATATCTCGTCCTTTACTTATGTTGCTATTCGTCATATTTTCAGGGAATCGAATGCTGTGGCTGACTACCTTGCTCGTAGTGCCCAAATTTCCCCTGCCGACGTCTGCTGCGAGGATGATCCAGAACTGCTAGTTCTCGTCCGGAAGGATGCGCTAGGAAGGGCCTCTGCTGCGGCCGACCCGACCTAATTCTTATCTTGCGTCAAAAAAAAAAAAAAAAAAGAAACCGCACGCGGTTTTGTCGTATTTTCATTCTATATTTGTTTTTCACTTCTAAATTTTTATTGCTTTGAATATTCATGAAAGCTGTATTTTGCTTGCATTTTCATAACATATTGGTCATTCACATGACGAATATGGTTCGGAGATAGAAATTATCTTTAGTTAAAATCTCTCATGATCTAATTCCAGATCTTCATGCCCCTCAAGCTTTGATAAGTAGACTAAACTAAAAATCAACACAGATAAACGAGAAAATGCAATCAATAAGAATAATAAACCACAAGACAGTTAATAGAAGTGATGCAACAAATTACGGTTAAGAGTATTCAATAAAAAAAATGCAAAAAAATCACAACTAAGTAAAAAGGCTTCAGTGGCCCTACCCCATTCAGGAGAAACCAGATTGATATTTGGCAACCACCAAAGAAACCCAAATTATCAAAGAAACTTAGGTTGTGTTCAGTAGTGTATTTGAGGGGATTGTGGAGATTAGTTGAAAACACAAATCAGTTTTCTCCAAAAGAAAGGGTGTTCGACAGTGGATGGAAGGAGATTATCGGGATTTCAGGAGATTATTTTAAAATCTTCCCACCCCAAGATTCAGGAGATTGTGGGGAGATTTCGATTTCAGATCTCCAATATTGGCTCTGGCCCTAATCGACGACCCCTTCTTTGGTAGCAATTGAATATTTGAGATGATAGGTAACTATGCAAGTATTTGTTTGATCAATTTTGAATTTTTAGAGTATCTATTGGTGAAGGCCGCGGATTGTGTCCATTGGAGGGGTGGTATCCAATGGAGCAGATTGAGGTTTTTAAGATACAGGGAGTATGGTTTAGGGTTTTAGGATGGTTGATATAAGTTTATGGGTTTAGAAATACGAATAGATCCCGAACTTGATTTTGATGAGGATGATTCATTCCTCTTTCTTTCTTATAGGACACAAAGTATTTTGATGAGCTCGTCAAATTTCTGATCGATTCTGTCTTCCACCGTCTTGAGCCATATACCGCCCGCCAATCCGCCATGGCTATTCTTAATTTGCGACGCAATTTTGGTACCAGGAATTTGTTTTTTGAAATTGACCAAGAACCTGACTCTAGATACCAATTTGTTAGGACCCGAAGGTCGGATAATGATTTGAGATAGGAATAAGAGAGATAAGGAAGAGAAGAAGAGATATTCAAGAGGGAGATAAGGAAATTGTTCTGTAATTCATCGATGATCTCTACAATACAATTTGGGGTATTTATAACCCCATACTCAACTTTCTAGTACTTATATTTATTATCCCTATTATACTAATTCCTAACCGTTTATTGTAATGTTGCAGCATAAGCAATGTTTTAAAAATCTAGAGAAAACGTCCTCCTTATATCTTTATATATCATATACTTTTATCTTCACATTTACATTGAGGAATGAATGCATATTCTGAAGCTAAGTTGTGCCCGGTGGGATTGATTGAATCGTCATTGTCATTATCATTGTTTTTGCATGTTTCAATCTTTTACTTTTAGCAGCATGCCCTTTTATTTTGTGCAATGGTGGCTTAACTTTGTGCTCTGCTCACCCCTTTTACCAAGATGATTAGAACAAGAGACTCTTTATAGAATCGGGTATAGTTGTTTAATTACAACTTTATATAATTTAATCTCAAGATCCGAAATGCGTTCACATGCTTTAATTTCCATCATCTATAATTTTATATACCCTAAATGTAACACTTTTGTGCATATGAAAGTTTTTTTTTAAATACATTCTATCATTTAGATGCACATCGTTTGTTATTCAATAAGAAATCGAATGTTCTTTTATATAGTGAACAAAAGTTAATTATTCATATTCTTAAAACCAGCATTTTTTTATATACAAGATATACACCCCTCAATAGCATCCTTTTAAACAAGATTAAGACTCGTATATGGTTGTCAATAAAAAATCCAGAAATTAAGTAGAGAATCCGGGAAGTAGATATAATATATATTAGATAAAACCTAATCTAGGTAGTTATTTATGAGATATTATTTTATCTTGTAATCCTAGATATAGATAAAATCTCTCCTAATTGGAAAGAGATATGGAAAGTGTACTATATATTGTAACCTATTCTTTGATCATGTTAATACACAAGTCTACACATTCGTACATGGTATACAGAGCCTAGGGTTTTTTTTTTTTTTTTTTTACAAACAACACACGTCCTCGGCCTCCCTTCCCGCCGCCGCTGCCCTATCTCCATCGCTGCCCGCCGCCGTCCTCTCTTCTCTGCCTTCACCATGTCGACCTCCCAAACCAACAACAACATCCTCCTCTCCACCGGTACCTCCACCACCATGCAATTCCCCAACCTTTCCATTAAACTTGACCGAACTAACTACTACTCGTGGCGCAGTGTTATTCTCTCTACCCTTGAAGCCTATGACGTTGATCAATATGTCCTCACAAAACCCAAACCCACACCCAAGGCCGGCGATGCTCCCTCTACGGAGTACACCAATTGGCGGAAAGCCGACCGCTTTGTCTTGGTCTGGCTCCGATCCACCCTTTCTGAGAAGTTGCTCTGTTATGTCGCCAAGGCATCTACCTCATATGATGCCTGGACCATGATCTCTACCATGTTCCAGTCTCAAACTCGCGCCCGTCTCATGACTCTGAAGGGTCAACTTCAGAGTTTATCCAAGGGTTCACTGTCGATGATGGATTACATCGAAAAGAAGCGATCCATTGTCGATGCCCTCGCGGAGTGCCAGTACTTTGTTCAAGATGATGATGTTGTTGCTTCCTTGCTTCATGGCTTGGATTCCTCTTATGGCCCTTTCAAAGCGGCTATCAACGTTCGTGTCGAACCTATCTCTCCTAATGAACTTGCGGGTCTTCTTCTCCATGAGGAGGAGCGTCTTGAGCAAGATTCTACTCCGACTGTCCCCGGATCCACCGTGGTTCCTCCCCCAACCGCGGACGCTGCATCACCACCGGTCGCCAACATCGCTTCCAGCGGTTCCCAGTCTCGGTCAGACTCGTCTTCTCGGGGTCGTGGCCGAGGTGACCGTGGTCGCGGATGTGGCAGGGGCCGGTTATCGGACAACACCTCTGATTCCAGCAGCCAGCAGCAGCAGTCTTCCCGTCCAGTGTGTCAGATTTGTGATCGTCCTCGCCATCCGGCCAGAAACTCCTTTAATCGCCTTGATGTCACGTGATTCCCGTCCACATATGTTCCTAAATCTGTCAACCATGCCGCCACTGGCTCCTTTGTTGCCGATCCATCCTGGTATGTTGACTCCGGCGCTTCTCATCATGTCACCAACAACATGAGGAACTTGTCCCTTCGTTCCGAATATGACGGTACTGATCATCTTGCCCTTGGTGACGGAAAAACCGTCCCTATTACTCACACTGGTTCTGCTTCTATTGGTAGCTCTTTAGCTTTGCGTAATGTGCTTGTTGTTCCTCAAATTGCCAAGAATTTATTAAGTGCTACGTCTCTGACAAGAGACAATGAGGTCTTTATTGAGTTGCATAATGATCGCTGTTTGATTAAGGATTTGCAGGGACGGATGCTGCTGAAGGAAACCGTTGAGGATGGACTTTATCGCCTTTGTCCACAGTCAAGCCCTCCTCGTGTCTATCATGCCTGCCGAACATCACTCCAGGGTTGGCATAATCGTCTTGCCCATCCCCATGTTGCTGTCCTCAATAGTCTTGTTTCTAAATTTCAATTACCAGTGTCAAATAAACACTTTCCGACTGTCTGTGAGTCTTGTCAGCTCGGAAAGAGTCATCGTTTACCTGTTTATGCTATTCATAAGTCTAGTTCGTCCTGTTTTGATTTGATTTATGCGGATGTTTGGGGTCCTGCGTCTGTTCCCTCCCTTTATGGCAATAAATATTTTGTTTAGTTTGTTGATGATCATAGCAAGTTTTGTTGGATATATTTTCTGTCTCAGAAATCACAGGTTTTGCAAACATTCATAACCTTTCACAAAATGATCCAAACCCAATTCAACAAAACCATCAAACACCTACAAACTGATGGTGGCGGGGAATTCCTTGCCCTAACCTCTTATTTACAAAGCCATGGCATCCTTCACCGAATATCTTGTCCTCACACTCCTTCTCAAAATGGAGCTGTTGAACGCCGCCATCGCATTGTCCAAGAAAAAGGCCTCTCCCTACTTGCCCATGCCGGCTTGCCCTTTGAATATTGGGAACATGCCTTTCACACCGCCGTCTACTTATCAAATCGCACCATTACCCCTCTTCTTCAAGATACCTCTCCCTTTCAATCCCTCTACAATAAATCACCGGATTATACCCTACTTAAAACCTTTGGGTGCGTCTGTTACCCATACCTCAAGCCTTACAACTCCACCAAATTGGCCTTCCGTTCCCAACCTTGCATGTTCTTGGCTACAACTCCAAATATAAAGGTTATGTTTGTTTGCATCTCCCTACAGGCAGATTTTATATCTCAACCCATGTTGTGTTCAATGAGGATAGCTTCCCTTACCGGACCCCTTTTCCGTCATCAACCTCCTCCTCGTCGCCCCCTGATGTCTCCTCGTCCACCTCCTCCCGTCTACTGCAGCTCGCTGCAAGCACACCCGCGTCACCCCCTTCTCCCTCCTCCTCGGCGTCAACCACCCTCCCCTCATAGGAAAGTCCTGTCATGGATACTTCTTCTCCCACTGTGTCGCCAGTTTTGAGTCCATCTGTGTCAGAGTCTGTCGCTTCTGTTCCTCAGTCCCCTATAGCGACACCTAGCTCCTCTCCAACCCCTACCTCCCGTCCAGTCCATCTTCGGCACCCCTCTCGGCATCGCCTCCGCCCTCTGCAGCGTGTACCCATGAACACCATCCGCTAGGGTTTCTTCGTCCTGCTGATGACTCACATCACCCTATGTCAACTCGTGCTCGCACCGATGATCTCAAACCCCGCTCTTTCAGCACCAGGTATCCCGCTCCTACTTGCTTCCTCACGGAAAAGAAGCCATCTACCTTTGCGTTGGCTGCAAAGTCTCCTCAATGGCGCTCTGCTATGCAATCTGAACTCGATGCTCTCACAACGAATCAGACTTGGTCTCTTGTGCCTTGTCCTCCTCGGGCTAATGTTGTTGGTAACAAATGGGTCTTCCGCATCAAGCGTAAACCTGACGACAGTGTTGAAAGGTACGAGGCTCGGCTTGTTGCCAAAGGGTTTCACCAGGAAGAGGGTGTAGACTATTTCGACACCTTCAGCCTTGTGGTTAAGCCGACCTCCAACCATGTTGTCCTGTGCATCGCTCTGCCTAGAGGTTGGGATCTCCGTCAACTAGACATCAACAATGCCTTTCTCAATGGTGATCTGAATGAAGTTGTGTATATGTCGCAGCCTAAGGGATTTGTTGATCCACGCTTTCCGACTCATGTCTGCAAGTTGCACAAAGCCCTGTATGGTCTCAAACAGGCTCCCCGCGCTTGGTTCAACAAACTTCGTCTTTACTTGTAGAGTAGTGGCTTTCAAGCATGTTTTTTCGACACCTCCCTTTCTGTTCTTCAGTCTGCCGCTGCCATCACCTATGTGCTTGTTTATGTTGATGATATCATCTTCACTGGCTCTGATTCTGGCTTCGTCACGCGCTTCATTGCTGCCCTTAATCACCGATTTGCACTTAATTATATTGGTCGCCTATCTTTCTTCCTTGGTGTGGAGATTACCTATTCACCGTCGTCTATTCATCTGTCTCAACAGAAGTATATCCACGACTTACTTGAGCGTTGCAATATGCTCGAGGCTCAGCCGATCTCCTCGCTAGCTGATCCGACCGTCACCAAGGTCACCCGATTTGCCCTATGTTGATCCCTCTGCATATCGTCATGTGGTAGGTAGCTTACAATATGCGCTGATAACCCGACCTGAGATCAGTTTTGCTGTCAATCGGGCCTGTCAGCACATGCATCATCTGCTCACGTCTCACTGGCAGCATGTCAAGCACATATTGCGCTATCTCAAAGGCACTCTTGATCATGGTCTCACTTTGACAGTTTCTCCGCACTGATCGGATTGATCTTCGTTCTCAGCATGGGTTTACAATGTTCTTTGGTGGCAATCTCGTCAGTTGGGCCAGTCACAAGCAGAGGGCTCTCGCTCGCTCCAGTACCGAAGCAGAATACCGAGCACTCGCCTTCACTGCCATCGAATTAGCTTGGCTTTGCCAGCTATTGCGTGAGCTGCGTTTTCCAGTTCCACGACCGCCAGTTCTTCTCTATGACAATTTGTCTGCAACATTTCTTGCCACTAATCCTGCGATCACCAACAAGTCCAAGCATATCCAACTTGACTACCATTATGTCCGTCAACAGGTTGACGTACTCTCGTGATCTTGTGGTCAAGCATATCCCCGCCAAGGACCAAGTAGCCGATATATTCACCAAAGCACTCACGGGTCGCTTCGTCACTGCTCTTCGTCCCAAGCTTCTGGTCACTCCGCGTCCTTTAGCTTGCAGGGGGTATTAGATAAAACCTAATCTAGGTAGTTATTCATGAGATATTATTTTATCTTGTAATTTTAGATATAGATAGAATCTCTCCTAATTGGAAAGAGATATGAAAAGTGTACTATATATTGTAACCTGTTCTTTGATCATGTTAATACACAAGTCTACACATTCGTAAAATATATGCGTTTAATTGTTTTTTTTTTTTATCATGGAAAAACCCAGAAAATTGAATTCATGCTAATTTAAAAGTCTCTTATTTTGGAGGAAGTTTACTTATCTAGTATCTAGGTGACTATAGATAAGTTATACTTTTGAAATTTTTTAATTTCCTCATTTTTAATTCTTGTAATTCAAAATGTAACAAAACACATATTCTTAGTTCTCATGATTTTACCAGCCCTAACATAACAAATCATCTTATCCACTTCTTTGTATCATTAACAAAAAAAAAAAAAAAAAAAAAAACTCAAGAAAGCAAACCCAAGCAACAAAAGTAGACCAACAAAACAAAGAAATCCAAAGATGGAAGCTATGAACAAATCTCCATCTAGTTGGTTAAAACAGGAGTGATCTTGATGACAAGGCCAGGGAAGACATCGTCGGGGTCATGTATATGAGGGTTGTTCTCCACAATGTAGGGATCCCGGCACTTGTCTCCGATGCTGTGCAGCGTCTCCCTCTCCCCAACCACATAGATCTCATCGCACGGCTTGCTCCTCATCACCCCATCCCTCCACCCGTACGCCGCTTCGGAGTACCTCTCCTCCGCCCCCACCCCGCCCAACTCCTCTCCTTGGCACAGTAGGCTCATTGCCAGCATCAATCCCAGCAGCAACGACGTGTACCACGACACGCTCTCCGCCATCGATAGCACCGATGAGCACGAGCACGAGCACTCCTCAGTAGCCGATCTCTTCTTGTTGCCCGTTCTTGATGGTTGATGTGATGGCATTTGAAGATGTTTGAATGGATCAATTCAAGTGTTGTTGTGTCATATATAGATATATTGATTGGTGAAATGGTGAAGAGGGTTAGTTGAAGTGGGTGCAGTAGAGGAAGACCATGATCAAATCGGTTTCTGAATGAAGGGTTTTGGTAGGTGACTTACTGAATTGTTTAGAGAGTGACATCAGAGTTTCAACTGCAATTTACTTGTTTCTGTGGGAAGCTATAAAAATTGGTTCAACTGCCCCTTTACTTAGATGCTTACAAAAATATATACTGTCATCTTGGTCAAATCTGTTATGACTTCTGAATACCGATTGTAAATACAGGGAAGAAATTCTAACCAACCGCATTAGCTCAGATAGTTGATCGCCACTGAAACACCAATATCTGACCTAAATCTGAAACTTTATCGGAATTAATTGAAAATTGACTCGATTTGACCAAGATGACCAAATACCCAAAATGGCTAAACCCTAAATTGACCTGATATGAACCTGATTCACCGGATTGCCAACTAGCGACTGTGAGTGGATTGACCTGAGGGCCCAATCTTGGTATAGACATTGGTTGCAAGACAAACAGATCTGTGCATTGGGATGAATTCTGAATTCTGAGTCTCCATGAGATTAGGTGGACCTGTATACGAAAATTCAAAGCAAAGAAGAAATCATTTGTCAGGACAAAAGTTCAGTGGCAAGATTTGGCAAGGACAGTTTCATTTGTGTATGGAATTTGACCTCGATTAGCAAAGAAAAGGTTTAAGGGATCACCAGCAAGTTCTCAATCTCTAATTAATCTTATCCTCACTAACCACTGATCAGTACTAAAAATCCCCAAAATTAGAATCTCCAATTCACTAAATGAACAGCCAATTGAGCGAAAAATTAGATCCCCGATCCATGGATTGCTTCAGCCTTATCTGGAAAACAAAAAGCTAACGACATTTTGCCGATTCCAGCCAGGATCAGGATGAAAAGGGGGTTTTGATCGGTACACAGCGGAACGAGACAAAAGGACTGGAAATTTTCAAAGGGTGATCAACTCAAATCGAATTAGCGGATACTTTGATTTGAGGTCTCTTTCTCACTGTCCTCTCGATGAAGATTGAAGAAGACGATCAAATACAGTGTTTAATTAGATCAGTTTGAGAGGTGAAAGGAAACGGTGATCGGATCTTCTATCTCACATTCTCCCTCACTGGTAATAGTCTGGTATTAACAACCTGTCAACCTCAATCGAATCCGGTAAATAAATCCCGCGAGATCATTAAATATTGCAGATATTTGATTTTGAAAACTATTCCGTGATTGACCGATCATTTTCATTATATTAAATAATCATTAAATTAATTAATGTCATTTTCTTTCGTTCAATTAGAGATTATATCTTTTATGAAAAATAAGGATCTTCACAGATTTTGGTAAATCTTGTTCGTGAGATAATCCAATATTTGCATAATATAATTTGGTCATTTTACCTGGTAGAAATACAACAATATATATATAATCCATGAATTTCTCTTAAGTATATATCAAAATTAAACACCTCTCAACACGATCTTAACCCGATCCCTACATTTCCAAACTCATTCCCCTTCCACTTAATTTGCTGAAAATGGGTTCTGTTCCTCCCACTGCCATTCCCGCCCACACCACCAAAAGGTTCGATTTTTCTAAGTCAAATTGGAAAATATTTTCTCAAATATACCCAATTTAATCGTTTTTAAAGATGATAAGGTTTATGCATTTGCTTTTAGGGTTTTGTTTCCCTAAAAAATATCGTTATCCTATACTATTAGGACACACAGCAGACAAATCGGTTTTTCTTTAGTCCAGTTCTCTAACCAATTCAGTCGCGCTCTATATCTAAATCTAGATCAGCTATTTTATTATATCCATTTAAGCAGTTGAATCTCTCACTTACAAATGAGTTCGTATTTTCAAGAGAATTCGAGCTTTCAATATCCGGATATATCTTTACAATCTGCACAAACTTGTAATTTCTTTTAATATAACAATACTACTATTTAATTTGTTCTCTAATATAAGTCCGTTTCCTTTCGATTTTAAAGGCTAGAAGGAAAGGTAGCAATCATAACCGGCGGGGCGAGCGGCATCGGAGCCAGCACGGTGCGGCTCTTCTCCGAGCACGGCGCCAAAGTCATCATCGCCGACATCCAAGACGATCTCGGCCTAGCCCTCGCAGCAAAGCTCGGCGACACCGTCACCTACATCCACTGCGACGTCTCCAACGAGGACGACGTCCGCGCGGTGGTGGATGCCGCCATCTCAAACCACGGCAAACTCGACATAATGTACAACAACGCGGGGGTGATGGACCGCTACAGGGGCTCCATCCTCGACACCACGAGCCAAGATCTCGACCGCGTCCTAAGCGTCAACCTCCACGGGGCCTTCTACGGAGCCAAGCACGCCGCCAGGGTGATGGCGCCGAGGCGACAAGGCTGCATACTCTTCACGGCCAGCGCCTGCACCGCCATCGCTGGGATCGCCAGCCACCCCTACATGATATCAAAGTACGGTATCTTGGGGCTCGCGAACAACTTGACGGCGGAGTTGGGGAAGAAGGGGATAAGGGTGAACTGCATTTCGCCGTCAGGGGTGTTCACCGGGATGGCGCCAGCGGGCGGGGGCGAGGGGGTTGATGTGGAGAAGCTGGTGGAGAGGGTGAAGGAGTCAGGGAACCTAAAGGGGGAGATGCTGACGCCGGAGAGCGTGGCGAGGGCGGCGGTTTACTTGGCGAGTGATGATGCCAACTATGTGAGTGGCCATAATCTGGTGCTTGATGGAGGATACAGCGCTGTCACTCCATTGATGACTATAGCTTTTAGCTGATTTAATTTGAATATATACAAGATCGATTAACAATAAATTGTAGAGTATTGTTTGTGCTCCTCCTATCTATGTTTGTGAGTTTGTGTACGTTGTGTAAAATTGTGTTTTTATTGTTGAATGTAACGATGGAAGAAGTTTATATTGATAATTAATTTGACTAATAATATATGTTACAAGTTCTTGTCAGTATGTTGGAATCATAAATCTAAGTGATGGATGGGATGGATTTGGTGAAGAAGATGATGACTACTACGGACTACGGAGGGAAAGTTATAAGGCCCAGTTGGTAGTCATAACCGAAATCTAGCCCATAACCCAACACCAGCCCATTACATTAGTCTGTTTTTTTTTTTTTTTTTTTTTTTGAGGAAAACCAGAATTATATTAATCAACTAAGATCAAGTTAACAATATTATCAAGTTCAAAAGGTAAGAAACAAGCATCCGAAACTATCCAAGGTTCTACAGGGAGAACGAGTGCAATATGATGAGCCCAGGCACGGAACCAGGAATAAATATTTGGGTGGGCTGAATTTGCATATAATTTTGTTGTTTTTTTTCTAATTTCTTAATACTAAAACTAATAATAAAATAATTAATCAATATAAATGGCTAGTCATTACTCCATACAGAATGATGGCAGGTGCAAAGGTAAAATAAAATAAAAAACAAAAGGCCAAATTGCTTCTCTTCAGGGGAACCGAACCTAGCACTCCCTTTATCCTATCATAGCCCACTACCAATTGCGCCAACATCACAAACATGTATTAGTGTTAGGGGTGTTATTCGAGCCGAACGAGCCGAGCTTTGCATGTTCAAGCTTGTTCGTTTTTTAAACGAGCTCGAGCCGAGCCTAGCCTAATTTTTAAACGAGCTTTTTATTTTGTTCAAGCTCGGCTTGTTTAGGAAATGAACGAGCTCGAGCCGAGCTTTTTTCGAGCTTTACGTAGTTCTACTTGGTTATGACATGTTAACTTAAAGAAAATTTTAGAAATTTCATAGAATTCGAGCTATTCGAGCTTTATTCGAACAAGCCGAGCTTTCAACCGAGTTTAAAATTTTGTTCAAGCTCGGCTTGTTTAAATAAGTGAACGAGCTCGAGTCGAGCTTTTTCGAGCCGAGCTCGAGCTGTTCAGTTCATATAACAGCCCTAATTAGTGTGTTACCCCATGTAGTTTTATTTTCAAATGGGTTGGGCTGCAACATAGGTCAGCTCACCCCTACCTCCGTATTTGGATGAGCCGCCCGATTACCTCCGCGACACACGAAACCAATCCGGCGGGCCTAAAACTGGTTCATCATCCATCTAATGGTAGTCACCACAGCCCCTAGCTGGCCTCTTTCGCTCCAGTTACTACTCACCTTCGCAACCAAGGTCGAGCAATCCGTCTACACAAGCACATGCTCCATGTCATACTCCGAGGCCAACTTTAGCCCCCATAACATTGCTTCTCCCTCCGCCACCTCCACACTTGGAACCCCCACGCACCTACGAGCAGCAACAAAGCAAACACCTCCATCATAACTTCTGGCAATGACACCCACACCACAACCTTTTTGTTTGTCGACCGCTGCATCACAATTAAGTTTAATTCAACCCTCCGGAGATTTTGTTGAAAGAGAGGAGCCAGAACATTTTCTCTTAATCCTCCTCAATTCACTTGATTTGATAAATATGATTACAATTTATAGAATCCTAATTACCCTAAAACTGATCGTGCAGCACTTGCCCACTAACCCACTAATCTAATAACTAACTTAATCCTAAAATCTCTCTAACTGATCAACCACTAACAATTAACCTAAATTGGCAGACGATCACTAACATATATTCTAACTTAATTTACTTAACCTAATTAATTTTGAATCACTAAATCTTACATCTCCCCTTGATTCAAAATTCCACAAAATGAATTTTTTTTTCTTTCTTCAGATGCAACGCATCTTCTTCATCGTAAATTGCTTCCAGCAGACGCACTTCATCGTCTTCAACGTCTTCATACCCTTCGACTTCAAATTCTTCAGATCGATGAACTTCGGATCTTGATCGATCTTCTCATCGTCTTCGAATCATAATCGATTGATGCACTTTTCATCTTCTTTGATTCTTGATGCACATCTCATCTTCTTCAAATCCATGGAGCACTTTCTAATCTCCACAATTGCCTTGTTTGACCAGACTCCCGTCATCGGAGCCACTCTTCAACTTCACAACTGCCTTTTCGGCTGAACTCTCCCCATCGGAGCCCTCTTCTTCATAACTGCCTTTTCCGGTCTGACTCCCCCCATCGGAGCCCACTTCTTCAAAGTCGACCTTCTTTGGTCGGACTCTCATATGAAGTCTGTCGAGCATCTTCTTGCCAGGAGTTCTTCTCGATTCGGGCATCATCATCTCCAGAGACTTCTTCTTTGATTCGGCCTTTCATCTTCGGCCTCATCTTGAACTCCCACCTTCTCTTCTTGTAGGCGGCTCCACCCTCATTTGGTAGCCTCTTATCCAGACTCTTCTTCTTGGCCTTCATCTTTGGCCTCTTTTTTCTTTCCTACAATGGAAAGCTTCAAATCCTTTGGAGCACCGTTCTCTCGACCTCCTCATAATTCCTTGCTTGGAACCATCTTTAACACACGGAGCACCATCTCTCGGCCTCCTTCAACAACAAACATGGAGAACCACCTTCTAGGCCTCCTTCTTCACAATTCCTTGGCTCGGAATCGTCTCAACAACGGAGCACTTTGAAGCCCCCTCCATTCCCTGCGTGGGAATCCTTTTTTTTTCTCATTGTCTTCCTTCTCTTGGAAAGACCACTTCCATGGAGTATTTTCTCTCCATTCATCAATGGGATCGAACCCGGAATATGATCTCGAACCCTAGCTCTGATACCATATGTTGTCTCAACAATGGTGGATCAACACAATCTTAACAAGAGTGATCAACTGACAATTTTAGATGGAAAACCTTCTTGCTGTTCAACACTTAGAACACGCACAGAGAACTCACAAGTTTTCCTTTAACTGCCACACACCTTAATTGATTGAAAAACTGAAAGTACTTACACCCTAATACTTGATAACTGCACCCCCACTAAGCCAAGCACTACTTGCTACCATAACATCATACTCGTAGCTTTACATGACAAACAAACTGACTTCCTAACTGCATTACATCAGCTAGTCCTACATACAAGACAACTAACTTAACAAACTACCTTAGCTTAGGATTTGAATTACATATTTAACACCTCCTCTTAATTCAAATTCCCCATGCCAATCCTATTCAAGAAGAAATGATGCTTTGCAGAACTTAAAGACTTTGTAAACAGATATGCATTTTGTGTAACACCCTCATCCCACATCGGATATAATAAGGATGTACGGAGTGATTTATAAATGATTCAAGTCCTACCTATGTCATAAGAGCTCTTCCTTTTCAAGCTCCAAGTGAGGACAACCTGAGAGGGCTTGGTGGCATGGGTTGGCGCCTCTCAAGACCCCGGGTCTTACAGATGGTATCAGAGCCGACTCCGGGCTCGGAGGTGCGCCGACAGTATGCTCGGGTACGCTCTTCCCGGATGGCAGTTCCTTGGGCATGACGGGGTCGTCAGTGATTTAAGTGGGGGAGATTGTAACACCCCCATCCCACATCGGATATAATAAGGATGTACGGAGTGAGTTATAAATGATTCAAGTCCTACCTATGTCATAAGAGCTCTTTCTTTTTAGGCTTCAAGTGAGGACAACGGACCCGAGAGGGCTTGGTGGCATGGGATGGCGCCTCTTAAGACCCCGGGTCTTACATAGCCATACAACTTATGCAATTTTTCCATTTGGATGATGACTTCTTTTCTTTTCTTCTATGCTTACTTTTGCCCCTAGGTGAATTTTATCCTCCCTAGGTCCAAGCTTACTAGACTTTTACTCCTAAGTGAATTTTATCCTCCTTAGGCCCCTAGTAATAAGTCATCTCTATTATGCAAAAAGGGTTACCTTATTTCGGCTATGCCTCTCGCAATGCACAACCATACATACATCATCTCTACTCAAAGCAACTCCAACATAAAGATTTTTCACCAATTATCCTCCTAATTCCCGGATAGGGTCAGGCTAATCCTTGGCTATGATATATTTTGTGGAGCTATAAAAAAGAATAGGCTTTAAGGCTCAGATCGGCTTCAAGCAAAGGATAATGCAAAGGGTAGATAATGTATAATATGGCTAAAGAAAACACACCTCAATCATTTGAAATTCACAAGCAACAAACATGTGCAATACGGTCATGAAAAACAAGCATATGAAGAGTATAATCACACAATAAAAGCAAAAGGGAAATAATTATGAATAGTCCTTATAAGGCCAAAATCAAACTCACAAGGGTTATATTTAACCCAAGTTCCTTCGCAACACACAGTCTCTTCCAGCTCAGCCAATGAACCTTTCTCTTATTAACTCCATCTCCCCACCAGAACTTACACATTAGGCCCTCAATATCCTTGCATTAGTCTGTATTCTAACACAGTATATACATTACTGAAAGTTTTAAGGCCCCGTTTGGTACGAGTATCGGAATCGGAATAAGAAAGTAAAAAATTCAACCTAAAAATACTCAAATTAAACCTACCAAATTCATAAATTAGTTCACAAAAAAAAACACACACAACTTTTTAACAAAATTAGGAGAGAGTACTGGGTGGTGTAGCGGTCAACTACAAAGAGGGTGGGCTGGGCAGTGGTGAAAGAGAAGGTGGGAGGAGAACGAGGGCGGCCGGGCTAGGCGACACTCGATGGGCAGGAGGTTTGGGCAGCACTCGATGAGAGTTGGGCAGGCAGGAGGGATGGCGAGGGTTGGGCAGTCAGGAGGGAGAAGGAGGGTGGCTGGAGATGACGACGATGATGGATGCAGCTGTGAAGAGGCAGATGTGGACGACGGATGAGAAGGACAATGATGCGTAACAGAAATGATTCAACTCATATTAAAATGAGTCCACACTCGATTGAGTTCCCATATTTAATTTAAAAAAAAAATTAACGCATCTGATAAGATTATTCGTAACTTATTGATGAATTTTTTTTTGAGATCAATTTATTGCTGAATTAGATCAACAAAGTTATATAGTGTAGTAGTGTACCAAATAAAAACTATTGTTAGCAATTCCCTTTTAATATACAAGATACATAATATATACTGAAGACTCCACCTTGAATGTAAGATCTTGAGAGCTAACCTACAGGTCTTTGAGAAAGGTTGATGAAAGACAAAACAAGGCTCTGGTTTCAAGGTCTTGACATCAAAGGCGAATTGGACGAATTGGATGCGTCGAATATTTTATATATTTATTTGTTAAAGATTTTTATGTGTAGATTTTATATTAATATTTGAAAAAGTTGCTGCGTTATTTTATGCGGATAATGGAAGATTTGGTGGCTAGAAAATCTTCTATAAAAGTCTGATTTTTTGAATTCAAATTGAAGATATGGTGAAGATTCTGCGCAACCAAAAGATTCTGATTTTCATGGTTGTAAATCAAGCAAGAATAAAGGGTTTCCAAAGTTCAAAAATCAGCCATGCAGCCTATAAAGGAGAAGGTGCAAGCGGAGAAGAAGAACACATACTCGAGCATTCAATCTACAAGCAAAGCGTTCTCCATTGCAATCACCTGTCGCCGATTCTCTCTTTCTCCATTGTTGTTCTTGCTTTATCTTTTGAGAGGTTGAGAGTTTCTAGAGCTTCATTGTACAAATCTAAAGTGTTATACTAAGAGTATACATCTACTCAAACGTATTCACCAAGCTATTATTTCACGAGTGTTTTGGGTCGACTAGATAGTAGCGGGTGATGCTACAAGTTGAGAGAAAGGTTGTTCTTCTAAGTTGCATCTAGGACTCTAAGGGATCTGAGTTGACTAGATAGAAGCGAGTGAGACTTCGAGTATTTAGAAGAAGGAAAGATATTCTCAGTTGTATCTAGGATTTATAAGAAGTGAAATAATAGTGCTTTTGAAGCCTACGGGTTAGATAACCCTAGGCGAGGACGTATGTCAAGTTGTACTGAACCTCGTTAACAATTCGTGTGTTGTGATTTTATTTCCGCACTTTACATTTAACAAGTTTTCTTTCGTAAAGCTGAACAAGTTTCTGGAATCATTTCAAGACCTCGAGTTCTGACTCAAATCCTTGGGATTCATTTCAAGACCTTGAAGTTCCGTATGCAGAAAGTTTGCAAACATTTGTCATACTCTATTCACCCCCCCCCCCCCCCCCTCTAGAGTATTGTTTATTACTTTGTATGATATCACCTATTAGACTCTTCATATACCAACAATGGACTTATTAAAGTCCATTGGGATTTCTTATCAAGGATCATGTGCACATGCGCTCTAGGTCCAACAAATAAACATAATTTCATCCTAAAATCAATTAACAATATGAGGAATATCTAACCTATTTATATATTCAACTTGTATGGTGGTGAAACTATTTTATCTCTTTATATCTCAACAACATACACACTAGTGGCAGAGCCAGAAAAATTTCAGAGGGGGTCACAATTGTACATATGATATAGTTTTGGATTAAATTAACATAAAGAATTATATATAATAAGATAAATAAGTAATGTTATTTTAAGATAAAATGTCATCGGTTTATGATAAAGCGCTATCATTTTTTTCGCGTCTAAAAAAAGAAATATCCTGAAAAAATTAACTAAATAAGTATAGAAAATGCAATATAATAAACATTAAGTGAAGATGATGGTTGTTAATTATACAAGTTGAATAGCTAGAGCTTGGCTCGAGTTTTGCTCAATAAAAGCTCGGCTCGAGCATCATTACAAATTGAGCTGATTATGAGCATATTTTTATGCTCAATTCAAAGCTTCCCTCGACTCAATTGAAACTCAAATAGCACGAATTTTGTGAAATTTACAAATTTTATTTTAAGTTACTATGTCACGAGGAAGTAAGTTTACATAATATTTGGAAAAAAACTCAGTTCAAGCTCATTTACTAAACAAGCCGAGAGTATGAGCTCAAGTTCAAATATAAGTTCGACTCAAGCTTGACTAGCTCGTTTCTAAACGAGCTAAATATAACGAAGCAGTACTAGACTTGTTTTGCTCGAATAACAACCATAGTCAATATATATAACTTGTTGCGCTCATAACATATAATAATGTATAACCAGATATAAAAAATTTAAACTTGTGTAACATTTTATCTAATTGTCGAAATGATTAGTATAACCTCTCATTTCGAAGCTTTCGAGATGAATTATAGTATGTGAATGTTAATTTAAGTAAAATATAAAGGCATTATAGTCTATTGAAATAAATTAAAGTGATTAGGGTGTATTATATATCAAAGCGAAGCTATTGATGAGGAGAATACACCTAATTACGTCGTCGTATGAGTCTATGAGAGGGGGAACACGACCCCTAGCCCCTAGCTCCAGTGGCGTAACCTCTTTAGGGTGGGAGGTGGTCATGGCCCCTCCGGACGGTAAAAAATTAATGTTATATGTGATATATTATTTATTATATTTGAAAGTAAAAGGATATTTAAACAATTAATTTCTTTAGTTTAGATGGTAAATGATTAATATTTTAACCAGGAAGTCAAGGGTTCAAATTCAATATCTTCATTTTAGAACAATATTTTTTGAAATTATTGTGAATTTAACATAAAACAACCAAAAAAAATTTAAATATTTTTTTCGACCCCTCCAGATAGATAGTTCAGGTTCCGCAACTGCCTAGCTCCGCCCCTGATAGGCACTTTCATATCATATTGCTCAAATGTATTAGATTCTTCCTGATCCAAATTTATCCTACAAGACCATGAAGGCAACCAAATTAATATTCAAAACTTATCAACAACTTTCGTATTATATATATAAGGCAAATTCTCAACTTTTAATCAAAATGAAAATTAAATATCAATATTACCACCTATATTAAAAATCGTTAGCGAGCACGTGATTTTGATGAATGATACATAAACCTTTTTTTTGGGTGGAATGTTACATAAATCATTAACCATACCAGTTAAATTAAGGTGGATCATACAACGTGAAGTCACACGCTCAAGTGCATATACGCTAGTCATATCGAACACACAAACAGAATGAGATTTCATTTTAAAATTACTTGGCATCATAAGGATTAGTTCACCCACTTATTATATACAAGATTTGAATTCACCATATTTTTCGTGTGTGATACTATCTCACATCATATTTCTCAACAAAACTCAAGTGTATGATAAAGAAAGACACCACACTTGCCCACTTGTCCACCGGTGGAGATCTCTCATCCCACTAAGGGCGTGTTTGCTAAAAGTGTATTTGTTGATAGTTGTAGATGTGTGGGTATATATATCGGTATTTGTGTATTTATTGCTAGAGGTTTGAGTAGTAGATAAAGGAGATTTATTTTGGTTTAAAATCTTGTAAAAAATGTTGTTAAGTGTTTGGTATTAGAAGATTTGTAGATAGATATCAATCTTGAAAATACCAAATTGGACTTGAAAAATAAAATAAATATTTGGGAGATGCAGAGACGTGCCAAAGAAATTACTTTTCCAATTTCATAAAATGGTTGATAGTAGTAACCTAGACCAAAATTGCTCCCAAAGAAAGATATTCGCCGACCGACCGAGAGCTCAATATACTGGAGGTGACGGAGATTATGGAGTGCTTGTTGCACAGTATGAGGCGGTGTGAGGGAGCTTCGTCGGCGCGACCATCCATCCAGGTAACTGAAGTGTGAGCATTGATATTATTTATTCGTATAGAGCAACCGATGATGGCGGGATGTATTCATATGTGTGTTCGTGTGCTTGCTTTCGATTCGCCTAAAGTTGTCTTTGAATTGCAAAACCTAACGGTAGAAGTGTGTTGGTTTTGTGAAGTTGAACAATTCGATAGTGTTGGACCCATAATTATGGGATATTGATATTTGTAGAGAAAGGGGAAGAGGGTATTATAGGAAATATTTTTCCCCAAATCTACCCAATCTTGCCTGAGGATGATGGAGTATATTGGCCTTTCAAAGCTATGCAAATATGCATCTCCATCCCCATCTTCCCTCCTAGCTTCCAACACCAAACACTTGAAATACTAGATAGCTACTATTCCTAATCTCATAAAATACAGGGAAATCCACAAGCAAACACACGCTAATTTGCCAAACCCATAACGTCCAAAAAAAATTTTCACATGTAATATTTACCTCTCGCAGTAATTTTACACCGACCCAGTTAGTTATTGGTTCGAAAGCATTTCCATTTTGATCCCGAATGATACCATAAGCCGGATAGTTAGTTCAATTGGAGAGACGTATCAAAAACTCCAAAAACCTTTTTTTTTATTCACTTTATGTAACTGAAAAAATCAAATGACTAATATATGTACAACATCTATCATCATACCTATAAATTTATAATCTAAGAATAACAAACTGCATGCGTCACATGACGTCATATAGATTTACACATTAAATTATACGGTAACAAGGAATATTCTTTGTTTCTTCGTTTACATATAATAATATATTATATATCATGGCTTGGTTTCTTAGAGCTCGTCTTTGGGGTGTAGATTTGGCGCGCAGAGTTTGGAAGAGGTCAAGCTCTCGATCCACGCCTCATCCGCGAGTGAGGAGTTGGAATCGTCATTCCGGTGCCATGACCAGTGCGCTGTCGTTCCGTTCACCACCTTCAACCTTCCATGCCCGAAGCTCGCCTCACGAAACACCGAAATCGACGGAGCTGGGTGGAGATACCTTCAATACAAGATCATGTATATCATTTTAGTGCCAAACTACGGAATGTATATAAAATGATGAAATTGTATATCAAATAGATGCACAGTTTTTCTGTACTTTAATTCTAGGAATTGGCTAATCCATCAAATTATAAATGTGACCATTTAAACACAGTAATAATCACGGTTTCATAAGCAGTCAGAATTTTAATCGATTATACTTTTAGAAATCGTAAAAGTATCACCTTCTACGATTTTGAAAATCGAAAAACTCTAAGCAGTTACGATTTTAAAAACCATGAGAAACTTAGGCCATTTCAATAGAATATAGGTCCAACTGGCCCAACGCATCAGCCGACCTATTTTCCACGGTTTTTAAAATCGTGACAGCAGACCATTCTCTCATGGTTTTAAAAGTTGTAGCAATTAGCAACAACGGTATATTTGACAAGATTTTAACCGTTCGGATAGCAACTCAGATTCAATGAGTAATTGCAATATAAAAATGTATGAAGATTTGGGATTGATTGGAGACTCACGCCATGGCAAGACCTTCCCTGTTCCCTCCGTCGCCGATGGTTATATAAATCGGCCCACATGGATCCGCCGCGTTATCATACACTCTCGTCTGCAATTAGTTCCCAAAACCAAAACGCTCTTAATTAGTCCGCTGAAAATATATGCATTTGATGTAACTGATAAGATATAGACATGGGACCTAACATTGGTTACTAATACTATCCATAAAAATAAATTATTGTTGATTTTGAAGAAGGTTTTTTAATCGCATAAATTTTCAATCTCATTCTTCAAAATGTGAACACACACCCAAAAAAAAAGATTTTTCTTAAATCTCCCATTCTTTAAAAGTATAACCTTCGTTTATAAATAGATGTCGTTTGACTTTTTGACGCGTTTTTTAAGGAGAAAAAACTATATAAATATCAATTTTTAGTAATTTTTTAATACAATATAAATACTTATTAATAATAAGTACTCCCTCCGTTTCAAAATAAGTGTCATTTGTCTTTTTCTGCACGCTTTTTGAGAAGGTAAAAACACTATAAAATATTATTTTTTTAATCAATTTTTTTTAATAATTTCATAGTCGGTATTCATAAGTATAAACTTATAAAAACAAATTCATTACAAAAATAATATTTTATATAGTTTTTACCACATTAAAATGCGTGCAGAAAAGTAAAACGACTTTTATTTTGGAACGGAGGGAGTATTATATTATTAAAAAAACTGTTTAAAAAGTTAATATTTTATATAAGTTTTAGTTTATTAAAAAACGTGTTAACAAACGAAATCTATTTCTATTTGGAGATTGTTTATGGAAGCTGTTCGGCATGCTCTTAATACTCTTACTTACAGAGTTATAGATCGCCAAACAAATTAACACAGATTTTAAAAAAATAAAATAAAATAAAACAAACCGATACTTACAAATCTTTCATAAGCATGAACGTGACCGGAAAACACGAAATCCACTCTCGCCTGAAACAGCAGCTCCTCCATAGCCACCCTCATCCTCTCCCCTTCGCCCCTATGCGCGTGGTTCGAGTTATACCACGGCGCGTGTAGGAGCGCCACCACCCACGGCGTCCGCGCCCTGTCGACGCCCGCAAGGTCAGCCTGGAGCCACCTATACTGGTCCGACCCTGCCTCGTACTCCACGTAGGACCCCAGCATGATGACGTGGACGGCGCCCCCGCCGACGTCGAACGAGTAGAATTGGTTGGAAGGGGACTTGCTCTCTCTGTACGGCATCGGCCACCTGGCGTTGTACGCCTTGAAGCCTTCCCGGTGGAGCAACGGGATTATCTCCACGTCGTGGTTGCCCCCCGCCACCATCCACGGCCGTGTCGAGGCCGCCGGCTCCACCAGACGCCCGAACGAGTCCCACAGCGGCTGCAGCGTGTCCGCGTAGGACAGGTCCCCCGGCAGGAGGAACACGTCGTAGTCCGCCCTCGCCACGTGTTCTAGGGTCAATTTCGTCCATCCCGTTTGCCCTAAATCTCCTGCATTGATCGAAATTTCAAAATTAGGTTTTCGGTGAGATTTCATCTCAAAATCAATTTATTTTCTTATTATATACGGCCAGGTTTAATTTCATCTCTTTGGATTTATATTTAGAATTCTTGTTTTTCAATAACAAAAAAATTAAGCTTTTTTTTTAATATATTTTCGTAAAAAACAATTATTTCTCAGATATATATATACTACACAAAACCCCATTGGATGTATTTATTTTTTTAAAACTTTTTTGCTCGAATTATTTTTTAAACAAGCTTGATGATAGCAAGGGGTAAGCGGCTCACCGACGACAACGAATTCGATGGGAAGGGAGGAAGGAGGGGTGCGGAAGGAGAATTCAGGGGCGGAGCCGCTGCAGCGGTAGTAGTAGGTGGTGGACGGGTCAAGTGGGCCGATGGTGGTGTGATGGATCTTGCCGGAGGTGTAGAGGAAGTATTTGTAGGTGAGGTGATCGCCGGTGGCGGATGCTACGTAGTTGCGGGGCTCTTTGCCGTAGTCGACGGTGGAGGGGGCGTTTGAGCTCTCCGTCAGCCATGACACTTTCATGTGGTCTTCTCCCACTAATGAAATGTGAACCTATATAGATACACCACAAATCCATATTAGCAAATGCAACTGATAAAGATGCACAAACACAGCGCTCCCTGATATGCGGTGTATTTAGTTTCCGCGATGCACAAAATAAGAATGCAACCGATAAAGATGCGAGAGTGTCGTTTCTCATTCGACTAAAAAAACATAAAAATGGTCGAATATATGAATATCGGTAAGATGTAAATATTTTTGTGATTGGAGGTTAATTACCTGTTGGGGTTCATGTTTGGAGCGTTTTGGGGAAGGGAAGACGGTGTCACGAGCTCCCGGACGAATGTAGGATGAGGACGAGGAAGAGGAGAAGGAAGGCAAGAGTACTAGTAGCGAAAGCGCGAGGACTACGAGAGTAATGTTGTTATGTATTGATGGAAAGCACAAAATCTTCATGGTTGTGGATCTCTTCATAGGGGGAATGTAATGTTGTTAGATACAGTAATATATAGGCTTTATATATGGTTGCTTGTTATATGATATATATTCTGATGTATAAAAATGGAATTTTAATGGCGTGAAGCAAAATGATAGTAGTAAAAAATACGGAGTATATAGCATATATGGTATTTGGGACGGCAGTATCCGTACTCCCAATAAAATATAAAATAAAAAACAAAGTTAATTTGTTATATGTTGAATTCATATATTCGTAGCTCAAACTGAAATATGGGATTGGTCACGGCTGAGGTTGGAATATTTCGTACACGTTTACTAAACTTATGTTCGTCATCCAGTTTGCTGTTATGAAATTACGTGCAATTTTTATTCTTAACCAACTTTGGCTAAAAAAGGTTAAATTATTGTGCACGTGGGTGAAAAAATTATACCAGTATATTTACTTTTTTTTCCTTTATAAAAATTAAGCTTTTTTTTATTAAAAAAAATAGAGTTGGGATGACTGAATTTTAAAATCAACAGTTAAAATTCCCTCCAACTGACTCTATTACATAAGTCTTCAAAAGGCCCACAAATGCCTAATTAAAAGCCCAATAAAAATCTCTAACCTTACCATAAATGTAATTAATAAGCCGAGTTGTTAACGGGGTAAAAATGTATGTCAAGTTTACACTTTTGATCTGAAACTTCTTTAACATCAACATTTTTCCTTTTAATTTTCTACAACTTAACCAAATATCTTTTTAAAATTTATAAAAGTGTAATTTATAATAATTAAATTAATGATAAGTAGTGGGATAATTGGTGGAGTGAGTGATTGGTGTGGTAAGTAGTGAGATGAGTAATACAATGAGAAGATGATAATGCATGGATATGAGAACTGAAAGTTTTTTTAAAGTGAAAAAATTTCTTTAAAAACTAGTGATGAATGACATGCCAAATAAAAACGACTTGCCTTAAAAGTTGTTGCGGTTCCCCTCACTTGTATCTTTTGCAACAATACTGAAGAAGATGCATATCATATTTTTACCACATACAAGCGTTCACTTAATCTTACCATGAAAGAATGGATGGTGATCTAGAAAAGACTATAACTAGAGTAAATGCGTAAGGAAAGAGTCTCAAGCAAGTGATTTCTGAAAAATTTTCAACCCTTTGTATGACTCAAAGAACTTCTCTAGCAACCTATTGGTGGAGGATTTGGAATATAAGGAACAACATAGTATTTGATTATCAAAGTTTCACAAACACAAAAAAAGCAAGAAGGGTATTTAAGACAACAATTACAAAATTGGAAACAATTTAAAACAACTATGTACATTAGGAGGAAGACAAAATCAAAATATCTGATGGAAAAAACCTCTGAAAAGTGTCTTTAAGATTAATTTTGATGCTTCAGTATTGTCTTCAGATGTTGCTGCTACGGGGTTTGTGATTCGAGACCACATGGGATGTGTCCAGGTATGTGATGCCTCGTTGTGTGGTTCCACCTCAAGGCTAATGGCAGAAGTGTTGGCCCTTCATTCAGGTTTGGATGAGGCAAAGGAGATGGAGCTAACGATCAAGGACTGAGATTGAAAGAGACAGTCTTGTGGTCATCAACTTTGTCAAGGGTTCTTGGATTTGTCCGCGAGAAATCGAGACGATTATTGCAAACGTTCTTATCTTGATTCAGGGGTTTGATGAAATCTCCTATAAGTCTGTCACCATGTTTAATTTCTGCGAAGGCAACAAGGTGACATATAAAGTAGCACATCTTTGTTTTTTCGTTGGATGCTGCTTCTCTCGTTGCCCATCTAGAGTTCTATACTCTTGTCCAAAAGGAAGTTGTTGGGTGGTAGTTCAGCAAGGTCTAACTCCACCCAAACCTTTCCTTGTTCAAAAAAAAATGTGAGAGGGGTAATAGGATGATGTGGAAAGCATACATCCGTTTTTTATTGATCCGCGTAGCAATGAGAAAGTGAATGAATGAAGTGATAAGTCTCGTGTATATTGACCATATGAGGTCTTGACCAAAGACAAGGGCAATTCCGTAATTTGCCAGAAGCAAAATAGGGGTAAAATTGGGAACACAATGTATTGGGCTGGGGTTATAAATAGGCCCATTGTCTGTAACCGAATTCTGTTAGAAGAATTGTAGTTGAAATCAAAACAGCTCGATTGAGCTCTTCCTCCCACCTTGTTCTTGAGCTTCCATGGAGTTCTAAACTAGATTTCCCTTCGATCTGGTTTCTTTACAGTGTATTATGTCATGTGGAACCGAGCCTTTTGGTGATACCACGTGAAATAACTTTGTTTTTGTCTTAACAGTAATACTCCGTAATAAATAATTTAAGAAGTTAAATTGACCAAGTGTCTACTTATAAAAATAAGTTATAATAATAATAATAATAATAATAAATCCTTGGTCTTGTGTCCATGGTAATTGGATAAGCATATTCTACCACGAATTCAAGTATACCTCTATATCTCTTGTGTAGTCGACATTGTTAATTGACAAACGAAAGTTCTCACCTTGCGCTTGGCTTGAATTTTGATTATATTAATACTACGTTTATCTCTAATTTTCGTCAACTTTGTCCTTAATAACATAAAATTTGTTTGAATCTGATTGGATAATTATATAAAATCTCTTGTTTCCCAACAACGACCAGTACACGATTGGAATGGACAACATATTAATTAATTGATTGCTTAATTAAACAATCAAGCCTTAACTTTTTCAAACAAATGGATCCGTACGCGTAATTATATTGTACGAAAAGAATTAGATTATACTGCAAATATATATTATTTTACAAATTTTAAAGAAATTAATTAAATACTACGTATATATTATTATTTTCTTATTTAATATACTATTTTTTTATTTTGTTAAAAAAAATAACTAACAGTTTATTAATTATTACAAATGCATTTTCATAAATAACTATAATAATATTTTCTAAAATGACATATTTTTCGGAATGGATAGAGTATAATAATTATTTATAATTCAATTTGTGAATATTTTTGTATGCTACGCAGTATAGAAGCTTTTGTAATAATTAATAGTATAGAAGCTTGGCGTACGGGTTAATTATATATATTATTGAATACAGATTATACGACTTTCACCCATGTCTATTAATAAACACGTTTTCTGTTTAGAACAGGGTATTTTTTCCGTTTAGCGTAAGATTTGGTCGCAACGACCCAAAGCCTAACTGGTCGCAACGACCACTAGTCGAACTGGTCGCAACGACCATGGTCGCACAGACCACTTCCCTACTGATCGCACCGACCACACAGCTCTTGGTCGCACCGACCATCGCCCACTCGGTCGCAGCGACCCTGTGCTCGTCGGATTGCATCGCACTGTTCTGATTTAGGGACTGCTAGGGTTCTTCTTGAACCTCTTTCCTCTCTTCGGTTGGACAGCATCTACTTCGACTCACAGGTTTGTAAATTTGTGAATTCCGATCGATCTCCGGTTGTATTGCTTCATAGCTCCGCCGATTTCTACCATTTTCACCGATAATGACGATTTTTCGAAAATACAAATGGAATTCGAATTCGTTTTGTTATCTCAATTTAATGGATTAGTACAAAATCAAGATTTTGTTAAAGTTCAGTATTTGATGCTTTGGTTATCTTTATCAATTAGTATTCAAATATAGATTGGGTGATGAGTTTGGGGGAGGGGTTTGGGGGCTCAGTGTTGCGTGAGAGAGAGAGACGGGGTGGGGGAGGGGGGTGGGGGGGCGGGGTGGGGGGTGGGGTAGGGGTAATTTTTTAGTAATTAGAGGGGTATTTTCGTCCCTGTTCTAAAAGGTGTTTTTTCCTTGTTCTAAAAAGTAAAGGCCATAATAAATTAAATTTTGGAATCGACTCAATCTTAATAGTTTTTATTTTAAAAAATCCGTACTTGTTTCAAGCGACTCGCATCAGCATTGACTGTTCAATTGTATATCTTATTGAGTTATTTCCATTTCAATGTTGATGACTTGGTGGATGATGCTCTTTGTGATAACTTTTTTTTTTTTTTTGATTTTAAAGGTTGGGCAGAGCCCTCTTTATTAACAGAAGATAGTAGATTGCTAATAGAGGGTGGTAAAGACGGGTGTATGGTGAGCAATCCATCCCGGGACATAGCCCAATTTGCGATTGCATCCGCCACCCTGTTTACCTGACGTCTAACGTGCCTAACTTGAACATCCCAGCTCGTATCCCTGAAGATCCGCCGGCTTCGACAAATGAGGTTATAGTCAGCAAGTGCATTCTCTCCACGTCCATTAAGCTCTTCCACTATTGCAGTGCAATCAGTTTTCACGATGAGCTTACCAATCCCCATGTCCTTGCGATCGAAAGGCCATGGAACACCGCCCAAGCTTCCGCCGACCGAGCTGAGCAGACGCCACATTTGAAGGTGAACGCCCGCACCAGCATTTCAGCCGGGTCCAAGAAGACCCCACCGCCCCCTGCAGGTCCCGGGTTTCCTCGTGAGACCCCATCAACATTAAGTTTAAGCCAACCTTGATCAAGTGGCTCCCAAGCAACCTGGGTCTGCGGTTCCTGAACTCTCACCCCGACCTCGTATAGCTTCGACTTCACGTGAAGGTAAGTAGAGACTTGCCTCCAAACTCTGTGCGGCATGCCATTCAGTCCATCCGCTCCTTCGAACACTAATCCATTCCTAACCTTCCAGGTGAGCCATAACATCGTTGCGAAGATTGAACTCCATCTATCCCCCTTGTCAATGTTCATTGCGACCCATGCCTTGACGTCCGAAATCTCAAAGAAAGAATGGGTGATACTTGATCCCCCTAGCTGACGCCAGATTCGGCTAATTGCAGGGCAATCTCGAAGCATATGGATTTCTGTTTCGTCTGCAGAACATCTCGGACATGCCGCGAAATTGGATAGGTGTCTCCGCACTCGGTTAGCATTGCATAACATCGCATCATGGGTGATCAGGTGAGTAAAAATGCGTACTCTTTGCTGAACATTCAATCTCCAAATCTTCTTCCAAACTGGAGAATTCTCCTGCCGCCTATCACGCCGTAGGAATTGCCTAGCAGAAGCCGTCGAGAACTTACCCGACGAGTTCCAACCCCACACCAGCTGGTCATCCTCCTCCGGATTCATGCTAACTCGGATGGCCTGTAGTTTCAGGAGGACATCGCTTGGCAGATACTGCGATATCGACGCCCAGTCCCACTCGTTCCCCGCCCACACGTCAGCCATTGTCGCTCCCAGTTTCTCCTCCGGTACTTGGAATGTGGCTACATCCTCAAGTGGGGTCTCAGAGAGCCAAGAATGGGCCCGGAAAAGTGTCTTATTTCCGTTACCAATGTCCGCCCTCAACCTGGGGAATAAGGCCTGAGTCCCATGTAAAAGACCTTTCCATTGCCGTGAGCATCCTGACCTTCTCGTGAACATATCAATATCACATCTCCCTTCACAGTACTTCCCTCTAAGGAGCCTACTCCAAAGTGACGTTGGGCTCTTTAATAATCGTCATCCAAGCTTTCCCAGGAGAGCTTGGTTCGTTTCCCTCATGGAACGAACTCCTAATCCGCCCTCTTCAATCGGAGCGTACAGGACATCTTTCTTCAGTAGGTGTATACGCCTATGGCCTGGCGTCGAGCCCCATATGAAGCTCCGAACTGCGGAATCAATACCGTCACACACGCTCATCGGAACAAAGGCCGATTGCATCGCATATATCGGAAGGCTTGTGAGAACCGATTTTGCAAGTGTGACTCTTCCCGCGAGAGACAACGTGCGAGCCTTCCAACCATTAAGTCTAGCTATAACTTTGCTTAACAAGAATTGGTACCTTTCTTCCGTCAATCTCCCACAAGAAGTAGAGACTCCAAGATAGGTGCCAAAGTCTGTCGTCACCGGGATGTCGATTTCTCTGCTGATTTCAGCTTTTGCAAATGTAAAATTCCAAGATTGATGTAAAGTCCCCTTGAGGGTTTCCATTCATTGATAAATATATATATATATATATCGGTTACAAAGGTATTGGACCTTAACGGGCTTTTAGCCCACTATACAAGAGGAGACCTATGTAATCTATCAAACCCCCGCAATCGAAACGGGAGGGGTCCGTACAGTGAGACTGGAACGAAAATCAATGAACAATTGTCTAGGTAAACCCTTGGTGAATATATCAGCGTACTGATAAGAGGACGGGACATGTAAACCGCGGACATGTCCAATGGCAACCTTGTCCCTGACGAAGTGGAGATCAAGCTCAATGTGCTTCGTGCGTTGATGCTGGACTGGGTTGCTAGCCAGGTAGACGGCGAAGACATTGTCAGTGTAGACCAGAGTGGCCTTCTGAAGGGGGCAACGGAGCTCAAGCAGGAGATTACGGAGCCAAGAGCACTCTGAGACAACATTGGCAACACCCCTGTATTCAGCCTCAGTGCTGGAGCGAGATACGACGGACTGACGCTTGGCTGACCATGACACAAGGGTGTCGTTGAGGAAAACACAGTAACCAGACGTGGAGCAACGTGTATCAGGACAACCACCCCAATCCGCATCAGTGTAAGCAACAAGATCAAGCTTCGAGGAAGGAGTAATCGTGGTGCCGAGCTCGAGGGTGCCGCTGATGTACCGAATGATCCGCTTCAACGCCTGGAAGTGAGGCTCCCTTGGTGCATGCATGAACAAGCAGACCTGCTGAACGGCGTAACTGATATCTGGCCGGGTGAAAGTGAGATACTGAAGAGCACCAGCGAGGCTCCTGTACAATGTCGGATCATCAACCAACGGACCAGAATGAGCACTGAGCTTGTTGGATGTATCGACAGGGGTAGCGAATGGATTGCAGTTGACCATCTTAGCCCGAGCAACAATCTCAGCAGCATACTTACTCTGTGAGAGAAACAGACCAGACGCATGACGCTAAACAGCAACTCCCAAGAAGTAAGACAACTGACCCAGATCAGACATGGCGAATTCCGCACTCAATTGCGAAATAATTGACGTCCGAAGAGCATCAGAAGAGGCGGTGAGAATGATATCGTCGACATATAGCAGGAGGAATGCCAAGTCTGAGCCTCTGCGATAGATAAACAGAGACGTATCCGAACGGCTGCCAGTGAAACCCAAACGGAGCAGATGAGAGGCAAAACGCTGGAACCAAGCCCGCGGAGCCTGTTTCAGACCATACAGAGAG
The DNA here is from genome assembly GCA_963922045.1 of Persicaria maculosa. Lineage (NCBI taxonomy): Eukaryota > Viridiplantae > Streptophyta > Magnoliopsida > Caryophyllales > Polygonaceae > Persicaria > Persicaria maculosa. Next base: position 20,489,858 of record OY998252.1, on the reverse strand, counting down.
CGCTTGAGGAGACAGACATGCTTCGGACGCTCAGCATCAGCAAACCCCGACGGCTGAAACATGTAGACCGTCTCATTCAGATGGCCATGCAGAAAGGCGTTCTTGACATCTAACTGATGGATGACCCAGTTGCGCGACAGAGCTAGACTCAAGACCACTCGGATAGTGGCAGACTTGACCACAGGGCTGAACGTCTCATCACAATCAATACCTGCCTGCTGAGACCTACCGTTGACCACAAGACGGAATTTGTAGCATCAACTTCAAAGAAAACTTGTAAAGAACATCCAACCATTAGGAACAATCTGAGCAGGACTCAGGTTATATTCCTCCAAAAACTTCGAAAAAAGGGGGTGAAGAGGAAGTCGGAAACCCTGAGATAGACTAGTTGCATATACGACTAAGCAATCTTCGTAAGCGTCCAAACAACCACCTCCTTCCTCGGGAAGACAGAATTCAACACCTACTGGCCATGGGAAGACTTGCGAAAGAGCATCAAGATCTCCAAGGTTCAATAGAGTAGTACAACCCCTTAATTTACTCACTGGGGACCTCCATGGATGAACCCTCTCAAGCACAACTGGTGGACGGCTGGTTGGAGGGGGAAGAGGTTTGAAATCCCCCAAAAAGAGACAAGAATCAAGATCCCCTAAGTCGTACACAAGGGTGTCCAAGTCACTCAAGTTCTCCTTAGAACGAATTACCTTAGGGGCTTCTGCCAAACCAATAGGAGGAAGCTCATAAAGAATCCAAACTTCCTCCGACTCTTGATCCGCCGACTGAGACGCGGACAAGGTCCCCGCATCCACAGAAGAACTAGCACCTGAGTCATCCACAGCCTTTGGATTTTCACCGTCCGCGCATCCCTTCGAAGAAGAAGAAACTGAGTAAGGTGAAGAATAGTAATCAGGGTCAGAACGCTTCCGACGCCTTCTCACCTTAATAGGGCTACTAGTAGGACCAACTCGATCCGGGATAGACGCGGATGTAGAAGAAGATGACTCCGACGAGGAATCATCAGAGGAAGAAGAAGAACTCCCAGAGGAGGAAGAAAGTGTCTCTGGAAACGGACGCGCTTGAGAGGATGAAGCAACGCCACCTCTCCATCCTTCATCCCTCTCAAAATCTTCTAGTGAATCACCCTCCTTGTTGAGATTAGCCATTTCTAAAAGAAACTAGAAGAAAATTGTACGAAGTCTTACTCACACAAAGTAAAATTTCATCCAAAAAACACCCTTGAGACGATTCCATACCCAAATCTACGATCTAAAAGTCAAAAAATCAAAGAACTCAATGAAGAAAACTCAAGAACAGCCAAGAGCAAGAAGAAATACCTTGAAGAAATTGAAGAAAACCACCAAAAACCTCAAGCAAGCAGCCGGAACCCTAGAAAACCGCCGCCGGAAAACTAAAGATGAGGATAAGGATTAAATATTGCGGAAAGTAGAAGAAGACAAATGTTGGGTGAAAAAGAGAACGGAACGGGGTAACTTATAGGAAAATTACCGACGTTTGAAATTCCAAACATAAATGGGCCTAATGGGCCCAAGTTGGGTCGTAACTCGATGAAGGAAAGGCCCATCAACCCCATCGGAATCAATAACGGCAACAAAACTACAGATGTTAATATTGTTTGTCGATCCGCGTCAATTACTAGACAGAATCAACACGGCCCGAGGAGCTGTGACTAAACCAGTGCTAAAAACATCTGTCGAAACATAAAGAGTACCAAACAATTAAGAACAAACAAGAAACTCATTTTATTATAATCCGCGGACAAAAGTCCAAAAAACCACTCAAAGGCGATCGTCCGCGGATGAAAAAGAACAGATACGTGGCAACCATGCCCACTTCCCACGAGTATAACACGTGTTGAAAGTTGAGCACCACGTGGCGTAACATGCAAGAGAATCAAGGATCTATAAATAGGGAAAAGCTTCATAGGAAAAGGGGACTTTTTTGGAAACGAACGGAAAGGAAGAGGGCGGAACAAGACATAGTGAACCCAGAAGAAAGAAGATCGAGAAGCAATCATACGCGTAGAAAGAAATCTGATAAATTGAAGAGAGTCTACATCGTTCACAACGTCAAACTCCGCGGATGAAAACCCTGTCCGTTTTTAGTGTAAAATTCTATTAAGGATTGACGTTAATAAATCTCAAGACATTCAACGACGACAGGTAAAGCAAGTCAAGTTTCCAAATTGTCTAGGAAAAACTCGATAAGGGAACCGTCCTTCGTAATTAAAGTCAATTAGCATAACTTCCCGCGGCACAGGTTGGGCCGCGTCGATTTCTTCGACGCGGGTCAGGTAAGTCCGTCGTGAAGGTCGGTCACTTCATTAGGTAGGTTCCCGGGCCCCACTAAAAATGGTGGTCTTTATGTATCGGGGCCTTTTCACTACTGGATTATGATAAACTTTTCTCCCAAATTGTCTTTTACATGCTTGATAAAATAACTTCAGGTTTCTCAAGATAGTTCAACAAAGGCAATCAAAACCAATCACTCAAATTTTAATTGCGACTAAGATAATACCAGACTTAATAAGTATGAATTAGTTCAAAACATAATAAAACAACAAAATTAAACAACCAAAAATAATCCGAAACAATTCAAAACAGTCCAATGAAAATAAATGATAAAAAAAAACTGAAAAAAAAAATTTAACAATCGCCATCTTTCTTGAGAGCAAGATCATTTGGGTTATCATCGAACAAAGGCTCGCCATCTTCACCCGGTGGTAAGTTATCGACGATATCGAGGTGATTGTTCTCAAATTCCTCGAAGAAATCCTCATTGACAATGTTTGTTCCTCTTCCGGAGGAGACTACATTTGCTTGAGACTAATCAGGGGGTAGTGCTAGATCAATGGGTCGACTCTGATGGTTCATATGTAACTGGTTATTCTCCTCAGCTAACAATAAGCTATAGAGGAGTTCTAAATAAGTCGTAAACCCATGCTTTCTGTACTGCTGCTGGAGTACCATGTTAGTTGCATGAAAAGTAGATAATGTTCTTTCCAACATTTCATCTTCAGTTACAGTGTCTCCGCAGAGTCTCAATTGTGACCATTCATACCTCGCCTTGGGTAGAATTATCATTTTCTGATGATAAAAACGATACTTCAAACTCTTCCAGAGCTCAGCGGGATCCTTCACAGACAGATATTGAGTCTTCAGGCTCTCGTGAAGGTGGTGGCGGAGTATAATTATCGCCTTGGTCTTATCCTTCAGGGATGAGTCCGATTTTTCATTGATCGTATTTCTCAAATTTTGGTTGTCCAAGTGGAGTTCCGCATCTAACGCTCATGTTAGATAGTTTCTTCCGGAAACATCAAGTGCGATAAACTCCAATCTTGTGAGATTCGACATCTATAAAGAAAAATAAAATAAAAATTATAAATGTATGTATGAATTACGGTATATATGTATATGATCCAATAAAAAATATATATGTCGTGAAGAAAAAAAATACAAAATTCCAATCTTGCTCACTGATCGTTTTTTTAATTGTGGTATATATATACCGTATATAGAAGTTCAATTTGTTTGGAAAACAATTTCCGTATTGATTTGTAAAAAAAATAAATTCCGAATAGTGAATGAAATACAATTTGATCAAGATTAGAAATGACTAACGAATGAAATACAATTCATATCGGTTTGTAAAGTATATTCATCGATTTGTAAGCATGCCGTATCAAAATAGGTATTCAATTGCAAAAATAAATGACAATTTGCCGTATGCCGAGTTTATCAATTTAATTTGTTCCAAAAAGCATATAGTGATCAACCGAATATCGTAATCGATATAACAAATATAACAGCAGTGCATTAAAAGTAATAATATCCACTTCAGGGGATACGATAGATTAATCAAACACTTCAGGGATTGACAAATTAGTTTAGATTAATTCAACACTTCGAAATTAGTTTATATCCACTTCAGGGGATATGAAAATTTTTTTGATTAATAACACTTCAGGGTCGAAATTAGTTTATATCCACTTCAGGGGATATGAAAATTTTAATTAAATCAACACTTAAGGGTTGAAATAGATTTATAAGACATAATAAAGATAAAGTAATGCAAATAAAATAAAATAAAATCCAGAGATACGATGAATTGATTCAATCGCTTCAGGGATTGAAATTAATTTATCCGCTTCAGGGGATACGATGAATTGATTCAATCGCTTCAGGGACTGAAATTAATTTATCCACTTCGGGGGATTTTACAAGTCAAATTTGATTCAACAAGTTAGCATCGGAATTGAATGGAATCATGATTAATAGTACATACGGACATAGAACAAAAACACCTATAACCTCAATTAATTCAATTTCTAATTACAGATAATTAATACTCCATGTATGATGGATATACTCCATATATGTTTAAATAGATCGAAGACTCGGATGTATACAGGTAATTAACGAAGTAATTAGTTCATGGCCTTTTACGATATACCGTAGCATGACATGAAGGAATAATCAATTAATTCAAGGGTTACGGTAAACATAGGCTTCAATCCGATACGGAGTATATATAGGAATACGACAAACAATATTAGGGCTGAACGACGGCAAAACAGTAATAAATGCATATCGATTATAAACAGCAGTAAAGTAATCGAAAGTAACCGATTACAGGAAAGCTTATCAAAGATCGGATCAAAGATATATGCTACCGAAGCCATCATCATACATGTATATGGAATATGTTGAATCAACTAGGTAGATGGGAAGGGTTAGAGAAATCGGGATCGTTTCGATCCTTACTATACCTTTTTCTTCTTAGGGGCAAGGCAACTCGTGCTGATAACGTGTGATAATATGTAGAATAGAGGAGAGAAGAAGGGAATGAACTGATGTCTTATTGGGGTTCCAAGGGACCTAGGGTTTCTAGTGTTTATCCATCACAATATAATAATATTATAACATTTTGTTTTTGTTTTCGGGTTATTGTATTATAAAATTTCTGAATTTTGTGTTATTTTAAGAAGTTAATGATTTGGGTTTTTTTTTTATATTAACTGATAATTTTTTTATTTAAAAAAATTAGATTCTTTTTTATGAGGATGTGTAAATGTTCACGAAGTGAAACTTTAATTTTGCACAGCACTAATGGGATCAGCCCAATATGTATGGGCCCGAGGATTCTCAGTTGGGCCGGTTTCTTTGATGCTTCACGATTTCTTACGGCGTTGTAGAATTGAAATAAGGGCGTGTTTGTTTTACAAGTATTTATTATGCATTATTAAAGTTTCGTATGATTTATCAGCATGTGACTAATTTTTAAACTACATGTAACTTTCTCAAAAAGCAATTTCAAATAATGAATTTCGCATAGAGCATTCGAGCATCTCCAACGGATGTAACAACTATTTTTAAGAATTTGTATTTAAAAATCTTTCAAAATTCTCTATTTTAGAGAATATAAAAAGAATCCGTTGACGGATCAACCATCATAAAACAACACAAGTACACAACAACAACAATCAAGATGAGTCGCTTGTTTCTAAAGGTGAGATATCGCTTTATATATTAGCAATTTCTTCCCAGATTAACAATGGCATCACAAGGTACAACATATACCGAGAGCTTTGTTCATTTAGAGGACTCGGTATCATTACTCTGCCTTCATTAATCTATTGTCATAATAGGTGTGCAGATCATAATTACTAGTATCATTTTTACTGTTTAAATTAATTCATTTCAGTAATTTCAATCAGGATCTTGACTTTTTTTAGGCCAAAAATTATTACTGTAAATTTTATGATAAAATCATTTTTTTTTGTTTTGTTGTAATTTGAGCTTCTTTTTACGGAGTATTTGAATTCCGATTATATAGTCCATAGGCTGTATACTGAATTAAGAGCAAGTCCAACAGTTTCTCTAAAAATTCTCTATTATAGGGAGAAAAATATCAAAATCTCTATAATTTTTATACTCTAACCCCAACAGCTTCTCTATTTTACATATTTATACATTTATTATACACTATAATGAATGCCTAGATTCATTATTTAACAAACAAAATTTCAATAAATTAATTAAATCAATATGTAACAACCAATGAATAAATGGGTAGACATGGGAACGAGTCAATGTATTTAATTTTACAGATTTTAAGTCTTCCTCTAAATTTAGAGATTTTTTTTCTCTTTCCTCCCATTTCTCTATTTTAGAGATGGTTTTACAAAAGCTGTTGGGGTTAAAAAACCTATATTTCCTCTAAAATTTTCTATTTTCTCTATTTTACATAAGCTGTTGGGAATGCTCTACTAGGCCAATAACAACCATGATCATCCGTTTACACCTATGTGGAGAAGTATGGGATACTGAATTAACTAGGCCAACAAAAAACATGATCATCCATTTACACATATGTGGAAAAGCATGGGATAGTTTTTTTTAACCAAGTAAATGTGGTGGTATTTATCTCACACCCTCCGAAAGGTTGAATTATTTGATTTAATTTTCTCTTAAAATTTTGATATTTGATAGTATATTATTACATTATATTAAAAATTATGAGAAATACTAAAAATCAAATATTTTTTTAATAAAATGTAACAATATATAAAATATCAATTTTTTAAAAAATTATTTTTAAAAAATTATTTAAAATTTTGATATTTATATATTATTACATTTTATTAAAAATTACGAGAAATAATAAAAATCAAATATTTTAGATCAGATATAGTATGTAACAAACACTAAAACTTATTCACAACGCCTTTAATTTTAGAATTTTAAAATTATCGCAAAATTATCAAATCATGATTTGTTAATTTAAAAAAGAAAAAATTAACAAACCCGAAATCGACCCGAAATTACCTGAAACCCGATCAAACCCGGGTTCGAGTCAACCCGAATATACCCATAACCAGGCACAGACCTAGGAGTGGACTGGGCTTTAGTGCAGCCCACCCCAAAAATAAAAAATATATTAAATAACAAGAGTAAAGTAACATATAGTAACAATAGCCCAGTTGGTTGTTTCTTTTTGTTGAATACGGAGCGTGGAATAAGACACCATCAACCACGGTTCGAATCATGTTTGGGCTTCTTCCTCTATTTATTTTTTTCCCTTTGTATTCCCTTAAAAGACAGTAAGACACCATCTCCTTTATTTATTTATTTTCCCTCTATATTTCCTTAAAATACAATAAGACACCATCACAACATATATACTAATATTAATCTCTTAAAAAATATTGTGTTTATTTAATTAATATGAATAATTCTTTAAAAAAATTATATAAGACGATTTCAGCCCATCCCGATTTTCATTCCTGGTTCCGTGCTTGCCCAGAACCCATTTTACCCAGGACCCGAAGTGACAGACCCGAACCCGACCCGAATGAGCCGTTTGACAGGTCTCATTAATTCCGTTAGGCAATCCGTCAAAATTAACGGAATCAAAAATGAAAGTTTGTCCAATGGCACCGTTTACACTTATGTGGAAAAGTATGTGATATTTTTTTAACAAAGTAAAGGTTGTATTTTTTTTTTTTGATTAGGTAAAAATTCGAGGGTCAGACAGGCCTGACTCATCGATAGGCCGACAAAGCCGGCAGACGGCGAACCGTCAAACGTACAACCTAAAAATACAGAAATACAGACAATAAGCGAAATGAAACAAGCAGAAGATAAACTTTACAACCAAACGACCCAAGAAGACCAACTCCCAAGAAGTTGAGGAACCGCCAAAGAACGAAGCCAAGCACCACCGAACAGTGGCACCGCGGGCCAGCGGTACAGCAGGACTTTATCTCCTGTGGGTAGTGCAGACGAACTCCAAGGAACCTCTATCCTGAATACGGAGTTGCCCTGAGCTCACCACCTCGACCCCAGCCAGTCCCGACTCTAGACTCCACGCCCCCCAACCAAGCAGAAGACCTCCAAGAAACATCAGAAGTAGAGCCGCAAGCTGCTCGAACAAAACGCCAAAAAGATTTCACCTACAAGAATATAGTCAAACCCTTGCGGGATTTATCCAACCCTTTCGGGAATTTTGTCAAGGCGAAGATTTGGGGAGTGTCAACCACGATTGTACCACCACCAAAGAGCGTCCTTGCGGACGAGTGTCTGGAACTCAAGATCGGAACTCCAAAGGGAAGAAATGGAATCCAACGACAGGTGAGCCAGACGACCAGCAGCCCTGTTGGCCTCCCTAAAGATGTGGGAAACAGAGACTGTCTCGAAGGAACGGAGCAAAAGGAGAGCGTCCGAAATAAGCACTTCAATCTCCCAAGTCGTCAACCAGACTCCCTTGATCGCATTCACGATTGTCAGGCAATTGCCTTCCACATCAAGTCTTCGAATCCCCCTCTTTCGAGCTTCCACTAAGCCGAGCTGCAATCCGATCGTCTCGGCTTGTAGAACCGACACCTTCCCGCATCTTTTGGCATTGATTTTCTACAACTTAACCAAATATCTTTTTAAAATTTATAAAAGTGTAATTTATAATAATTAAATTAATGAGAAGTATTTTTTTTTATCGCATTCAACCAAACACCGGCTGAATTTGGTATAATATAAGGTTTATGGAGTCTTCTTAACTTAATAGGTAAAGCAGAATGAGATTCCGTGATCTTGATACCTTTTTTGTTTTTTTTTTTTTGATAAGGTAAGAATTCGGTTAGCCAAAAACCTAACCGATCGCATCCTGCCGGATGAGATCTAACAGACCTGGATGTGTTTCAAATGCATGGCCCCGCAGAGAACGGCTAAGGTGTGGATGTGTTTCAAATGCATGGCCCCGCAGAGAACGGCTAAGGTGTGCAACCTTATCAGTCACTCTGTTCCCATTTCGGGGAATATGCGAGAAAGATACTTCATGAAAATATTGAAGGATTGTTTTGATATCTCCCATAGTCAATTCAATCTCCCAGAGACATTTTCCTTTCCGTGCTAGAGGGTTGATAATGATTTGTGAATCTCCTTCAACTACGATTTTTCGGATTTGAAGTTCTCTAGCTTTAATTACTTCTTCTCTCAAGGCGAGTGCTTCTGTCATAAGAGGAGATTGTTTACCTATATATTTGTCTCCCAATGAAATGGGTTTTCCTTCCCAGTCCCGGATAATGTACCATGTGATGCTTCCGTACAAATTTGAAGATGAACCATCGAAATTTAGTATCATGACACCTCGTCCTGGTTTTCTCCACTTAATTTTTTTTGTTGTTTTTTATTTTTTCGGCTTGGCTTGTCTATTATATTTTCTAGTCCTATATCCTCCTTCTGTTTGCATGCTTTTCTCCAATTCTCATAAAGCAAATTTATAAAACACTCTATTTCCCTATTTGATGGAATATGGTCATCTCGGAAGGTAATCTGATTTCTGTAAAACCAAATGACCCACCATTGTAATGATTTAGGAGCTCATATGAATTTTTTTTTTTAAAAAAAACTTTTATATCCATATATTTATATAGTTTGTGATTAAATTAATTACTAATATTTATAATAATCTCAATGCCTTATATATTAACTTTTTGGTTGATAAGTTTGATATGTAATGACCAACTAGTATTAGACTCACGCGACCGTCTTAAGTATTGGGTATTTTAATTTAAATATTACAAATATAATGTATTACAATTTATTTTTCAAGCCATTAAGCAATGCAAGATGAAGGATGGTGATGGACATTTTGCAGCAGCTATTCATATTCTTACGTCTTTGGATGTCACTCCGCAGACGGGTGACACTCTTAAAGAGCTTACAGACAAACATCCGTTCTCTCCGGCACCCTACATTCCCCCTGAGCCCATTGTCGGTGACCCCTTGTAGGTTTCAAGGAGTCTAGTTTTAGACAGAATAAGGAGCTTACCAAAGGGCACGTCGTGTGGGAAAGATGGGCTTCGGGCTCAACATTTGCTGGACGCTCTTAGTGGTGCAGCTGTGGCGATTGCTGAGGAGGTCTCTGAATCTCTAACGAGTGTGGTTAATTTATTTATCAGTGGCCAATGTCCCGCTATTTTGAGTGAAATTGTTGCAAGTGCACCTCTTACACCTCTCCTTAAGTCGGGTGGGGGGATTCGACCCATTGCTGTTGGGTCAATCTAGCGGCGTTTGGTGTCGAAAGTGGCTGCATCTTCGGCCGGTAAAACTCTTGGGCCTTATTTGGAAAATGCACAGTATGGGGTGGGTGTTTCGGGTAGCGGAGAAGCGGTGCTGCATGCGGTTAACAAATTAGTGGAATTTCAGGGTTATGATAATAGTCTAACAATGCTTTTGGTTGATTTCAAGAATGCTTTTAATCTGGTTGATCGTAGTGCTATGATCTAGGAGGTTCGTCATATGTCCCCTTTTATTGCCCATAGGGTTGAGTTTTGCTATGCTCGTCCCGCTAGTCTGTATTACGGTGATCATGTCCTCTATTCTTGTCAAGGAGTTCAACAAGGTGACCCTCTTGGACCTATTTTTTCTCGCTTACGTTACATCTGTTGATTCATAAGGTTATGGGTAGTTGTGAGCTGAAGCTCAATGCTTGGTATCTTGATGATGGGACGCTAGTTGGGGACACTTTGATAGTTAGTAGAGCACTTGTCATTATCCAAGAGGATGGTCCGACCCTAGGACTTCACCTTAATATTGATAAGACATAAATTTTATGGTCGAGTGAGGACCCACGTTGTAGGGAAGTTGGGGTTTTTCCTGAACATATTTCACGTCCAGTGGGGGGAGTTAAACTCTTCGGTGGGCCTGTTAGCTTGAATCCTTCCTTTTGTAATGAGGTGATGTTGAAGAGAGTTTTGAAAACCAACGCCCTGATGGAGGCCATCGGGAGGTTGGAAGATCCCCAGTGTGAGTTATTGCTTCTACGTGCCTGCTCGGGCGTCTCTCGCCTGTACTTTGTGATGCAAACATCCCCTCCTTCATGTTTCACAAATGTGCAAGGTGTTTTCGATGATTATTTGAGGGGTTCAATTGAACATATTTAGACGCTTAGGGGTCAGGCTTTGGACCTTTACAGTGGCGCCTTTCTACTATGTCGATCGATTGCGGGGGGCTTGGAGTTTACACCACGGCCGAAACACTATATTACGCTTTTCTCGCTTCGAGGCTCCAGTCGCGTGTACTGTAGGATTGTATTGGGCTACTGGAGTGTCTGGTGATGAACTTGCTTTTAGATCAGCATCTTCTAATTAGAGTAATGTCATTGGTAAGGATGACTTGGACATATGTGTGGTACAGCCAGCCCCCGATTTAATGAAGAAATTGGCTAGCTGTTATTACAAAAATGTTGACAAGCACATCAAGATGGAGTTTGCTCTTACTAGGAGGCAAGAAGCTCTGATTGCAAATCTGAAGCTCCATATGGCCCAACAATGGCTAAAGGCTGCACCTACACCTGGTCTTGGTCAAGTTAAGAACCCCGCTACCTTTCGATCCATAATTAAATATCGTCTTGGTATTGAGTTGTTCCATGCGGGAACCCAATGCCCTGCTTGCGAGAAAGGCATTTTGGATTTGTGGGGAGATCGTGCCCTTGCTTGTATTGCTGATATTGGTGTTAAGCATCGTCATAACATGGTGCGTGATGTTTTTTATGATGAGTGCTTGAAGGTTGGCATTTTTGTTCGTAAAGAGGCGTCTACTGGCATGGTTGATGTCAAGAGAGGTGAGCTTCGTCCTGCCGATATTATGTTCTATAACTGGTTTCAGGGCAAGTACACTTGTGTTGACATTACGGGTACATCTATCTTTAGCAATTCTGGACTTTCAAGTTTCATCCCTGGTAGGGCGGCGAGAGTGGCTCCTGACAACAAAAGGAAAAAGTATGAGGATGTTTGCAGAGATAAAGGATATCACTTTCTACCGTTTTCCTTTTCTATTATTGGCGACTTAGGAGATGATGCTATGGAGGTTTTCAAGCGGGTGCGTGGGGTCTCTAGGGGGATACCCGGGTATGGCAGAGATATATGCCATGTTTTTACTAGAGTTGCCTTTAGTATTCAAAAGAGTTGCGGAGCTCAGCTTGTCAGCTTGTTAGGGACAGGGACATTTCGCCTTTGAGACAATGAAAACCCACTCTAGTTTCATTTCCGAGGCATTTAAAACTTTTTGTTTCCTGAATGAGACATTTTGCTTTATGGACAGGGACATTACTCTTTTCGGGAAACTGAAAAAAGCCACTCTATTTTCATTTTCGAGGCGTTTGTAACTTTTTGTTTCTAGAACGGGACATTCTGTTTTAGGGACAATGACATTCCGCTTTTTAGGACGATGAAAACCCACTTTGTTTTCATTTTCGAGGCATTTGAAACTTTGTGTTTCCTGATCGGGACATTCTGCTTTAGGGACAGGAGCATTCCGCTTTTCGGGACAATGAAAACCCACTCTGTTTTCATTTTTGAAGCATTTGAAACTTTTTGTTTTCTGAACGGGACATTCTGCTTTAGGAATAGGAGCATTCCATTTTCGGGACAATGAAAACCCACTTCGTTTTCATTTTCGAGGCATTTGAAACTTTTTGTTTCCTGAATGCGACATTCTCCTTTAGGGACATGAGCATTCGGCTTTTTGGGACAATGAAAACCCACTCTGTTTTCATTTTCGAGGCATTTGGACATTTCGTTTTTTAGGATAATGAAAACCCAATCTGTTTTCATTTTCGAGGCATTTGAAACTTTTTGTTTCCTGAACGGGACATTCTGCTTTAGCGACAAGGACATTCCGCTTTTCAGGACAATGAAAACCCACTCTGTTTTCATTTTCGAGGCATTTGAAACTTTTTGTTTCCTGAACGGGACATTCTGCTTTAGGAACAGGAGCATTCCGCTTTTCGGGACAACAAAAATCCACTCTGTTTTCATTTTCGAGGCATTTGAAAGTTTTTGTTTCCTGAACGGGACATTATGCTTTAGGGACAGAACCATTCCTCTGCACATTCTGCTTTAAAGGGCAGGGCCATTCCGCTTTTTGGGATAATGAAAACCCACTCTATTTTCATTTTCGAGGCATTTGAACATTTCTGTTTCCTGAACGGGACATTATGCTTTAGGGACAGGGACATTCCAATTTCTGGGACAATGAAAACCCACTCTGTTTTAATTTTCGGGGCATTTGAAACTTTTGTTTCCTGAACGGTTCATTCTGGTTTAGCGACAGGGACATTCCGCTATTCATGACAATGAAAACCCACCCTGTTTTCATTTTCGAGGCATTTGAAATTTTTTATTTCCTGAACGGGACATTCTGCTTTAGGGACAAGATCATTCCTCTGCACAGTTTGCTTTATAAGACAGGGACATTCCCCTATTCGGCACAATGAAAACCCACTTTGTTTTCATTTTCGAGGCATTTGCACATTTCGATTTTCTGAACGGGACATTCTGGTTTAGGGACATGAACATTCCGCTTCTCGGGACAATGAAAACCCACTCCTTTTTCATTTTCGAGTCATTTGAAACTTTTTGTTTCCTGAACGAGACATTTTCCTTTAGGGACAGGGACATTCCGCTTTTCGGGATAATGAAAACTCACTTTGTTTTGACTTTTGAGGCATTTGAAACCTTTTATTTTCTGAACGGGACATTCTGCTTTAGGGACAGGAGCATTTCGGTTTTTGGAACAATGAAAACCCACTCTGTTTTCATTTTTGAGGCATTTGAAACTTTTTGTTTCCTAAACGGGACATTCTACTTTTCGGGACAATGAAAACCCACTCTGGTTTCATTTTCAAGGCATTTGAAACTTTTTGTTTCCTGAACGGAACATTCTGCTTTAGGGACAGGAGCATTCCTTTGCACATTCTGCTTTAAGGCGCAGGGACATTCCGCTTTTCGGGACAATGAAAACCCACTCTTTTTTCATTTTTGAGGCATTTGAAAGTTTTTATTTCCGGAACGGAACCTTCTGCTTCAGGGACAGAAGCACTCCGCTTTTCGGGACAACTAAAACCCACTATATTTTCATTTTCGAGGAATTTGAAACTTTTTGTTTCCTGAACAGAACATTCTGTTTTAGGGACAGAGACATTCAGCTTTGTAGGACAATGAAAACCCACTCTGTTTTTATTTTCGAGGCATTTGGACATTACGCTTTTGGGGAAAATGAAAACCCACAGTGTTTTCATTTTCAAGGCATTTGAAACTTTTTTTTATGAATGGGATAGTCTGCTTTAGCGACAAGGACATTCTGCTTTTCGGGATAATTAAAACCCACTCTAGTTTCATTTTCGAGGCATTTGAACATTTCTGTTTCCTGAACGGGACTATATTCTTTAGGGACAAGGACATTCCAATTTCTAGGGACAATGAAAATCCACTATGTTTTCATTTTCGAGGCATTTGAACATTTCTTTTTCCTGAACGGGCCATTATGGTTTAGAGACAGGGACATTCCAATTTCCGGGACAATGAAAACCAACTCTATTTTCATTTTCGAGGCATTTGAAATTTTTTGTTTCTTGAACGGGACATTCTGCTTTAGGACAGGAATATTCTGCTTTTCGAGACAATGAAAACCCACTATGATTTCATTTTAAAGGCATTCGAAACTTTTTGTTTCTTGAATGGGATATTCTGCTTTAGGCACAAGGACATTCCGCTTTTTGGGACAATGAAAACCCACTCTTTTTTATTTTCGAGGATTTTGAAACTTTTTGTTTCCTGAACGGGACAATCTGCTTGGGGACAGGAACATTTTTCTTTTCGGGACAATGAAAACCCACTCTTTTTCATTTTCGAGGCATTTGAAACTTTTTGTTTCCTGAACGGGACATTATGCTTTAGCGACAGAGACGTTCCGCTTTTAGGGAGAATGAAAATCCACTCTATTTTCATTTTCGAGGCATTTGAACATTTCTATTTCCTGAACGGGACATTATGCTTTGGGGACAGGGACATTCCAATTTCCGGGGACAATGAAAATCCATAATGTTTTCATTTTTGAGGCATTTGGACAATTCTGTTTCCTGAACGGGTCATTATCCTTTAAGGACAGGGACATTCCAATTTCCGGGACAATGAAAACCTATTTCGCCTTCATTTTCGAGGCATTTTAAACTTTTTGTTTCCTGAACGGGACATTCTGCTTTAGCGACAGGGACATTCGGCTTTTCGGGACAATGAAAACCCACACTATTTTCATTTTCTATGCATTTGAAAGTTTTTGTTTTCGGAACGGGACATTTTGCTTTAGGGATAGAAACATTCCGCTTTTCGGGACAATGAAAACCCACTCTGTTTTTATTTTCGAGCCATTTGAAACTTTTTGTTTCCTGAACAAGACATTCCGCTTTTCGGGACATTGAAAACCCACTCTGTTTTCATTTTCGAGGCATTTGGACATTCCGCTTTTTAGGACAATGAAAACACACTCTGTTTTCATTTTCGAGGCATTTGAAACTTTTTGTTTCCTGAACGGTTCATTCTGCTTTAGCGACAGGGACATTCCGCTTTTTGGGACAATGAAAACCCACTCTGTTTTCATTTTCGAGGCATTTGAAAGTTTTTGTTTCCTGAACGGGACATTCTGCTTTAGGGATAGGAGCATTCATCTGCACATTCTGCTTTAAAGGGAATGGACATTCTGCTTTTCGGGACAATGAAAACCCACTCTGTTTTCATTTTCGAGGCATTTGCACATTTCTGTTCCATGAACGGGACATTATGCTTTAGGGACAGGGACATTCCAATTTTTGGGACAATGAAAACCCACTTTGTTTTCATTTTCGATGCATTTGAAACTTTTTGTTTCCTGAACGGGACATTCTGTTTTAGGGATAGGGACATTCCGCTATTCGGGACAATGAAAACCCACTCTATTTTCAATTTCGAGGCATTTGAACATTTCTATTTTCAGAACAGGACATTCTGGTTTAGGGACATGGACATTCCGCTTTTCGGGACAATGAAAACCCACTTTTTTTTTCATTTTCGAGTCATTTGAAAATTTTTGTTTCCTGAATGAGACATTTTGCTTTAGGGACAGGGACATTTCGCCTTTCGGGATAATGAAAACTCAATCTGTTTTCATTTTCGAGGCATTTGAAACTTTTTGTTTTCTGAATGGAACATTCTGCTTTAGGGATAAGAGCATTCCGGTTTTCAGGATAATGAAAACCCACTCTGTTTTCATTTTCGAGGCATTTGAAACTTTTTGTTTCCTAAACGGGACATTCCTCTTTTCGAGACAATAAAACCCACTCTATTTTCATTTTCGAGGCATTTGAAACTTTTTGTTTCCTGAACAGAACATTCTGCTTTTAGGGACAGGAGCATTCAGCTTTTCGGGACAATGAAAACCCACTCTGTTTTTATTTTCGAGGCATTTGAACATTCCGCTTTCTGGGACAATGAAAACTAACTCTGTTTTCATTTTCGAGGCATTTGAACTTTTCTGTTTCTGAACAGGACATTATGCTTTAGGGACAAGGACATTCCAATTTACGGGACAATGAAGACCCACTCTGTTTTCATTTTCGAGGTATTTGAAACTTTTTATTTCCTTAACGGGACATTCTGCTTTAGGGGCAGGGGCATTCCCCTTTTCGGGACAATGAAAACCCACTCTGTTTTCATTTTCGAGGCATATAAAATTTTTTTGTTTCTTGAACGGGACATTATGCTTTAGGGACAGGGAGATTTTAATTTTCGGGGCAATGAAAACCCGCTTTATTTTAATTTTCGAGGCATTTGAAACTTACTGTTTCCTGAATGTGACATTCTGCTTTAGGGACAGGGAGATTTTTTTTTTCGGGGCAATGAAATTCCACTCTTTTTTAATTTTCGAGGCATTTGAAACTTTTTGTTTTCTGACTGTGACATTCTGCTTTAGGGACGGAGATATTCTGCTTTTCAAGACAATGAAAACCCACTATGTTTTAATTATCAAGGAATTCGGAACTTTTTGTTTCCTGAACGGCACATTCTGCTTTAGGGACAGGGACATTCCGCTTTTTGGGACAATGAACACCAACTCTATTTTCATTTTCGAGGCATTTGAAACTTTTTGTTTCCTGAACGAGACATTCTACTTTAGGGACAGGAGCATTCCGCTGCACATTCTGCTTTAAGGGGTAAGGACATTCCGCTTTTCGGGACAAGGAAAACCCACTCCGTTTTCATTTTCGAGGCATTTCAACATTTCTATTTCCTGAACGTGACATTGTGCTTTAGGTACATGGACATTCCAATTTCCGAGATAATGAAAACCCACTATGTTTTCATTTTCGAGGCATTTGAACATTTCTGTTTCCTGAACGGGACATTATGCTTTAGGGACACGGACATTCTCATTTCCGGGACAATGAAAACCCACTCTGTTTTCATTTTTGAGGCATTTGAAAATTTGAAAATTTTTGTTTCCTGAACGAGACATTTTGCTTTAGGGACAGAGACATTCCGCTTTTCGGGACAATGAAAACCCACTCTGTTTTCATTTTCGAGGCATTTGAACATTCCTATTTTCTGAACGGGACATTCTGCTTTAAGAAGAGGGGCATTCCGCTTTTCGGGAAAATTAAAAACCCACACTTTTTTCATTTTTGAGGCATTTGAAACTTTTTTTCCTGAACGGGGCATTGTGCTTTAGGGACAGAAGCATTCCGCTTTTCCGGACAATGAAAAACCACTCTGTTTTCATTTTCAAGGCATTGGAAACTTTTTGTTTCCTGAACGGGACATTGTGCTATAGTGACAGGAGCATTCCGGTTTTTGGGACAATGAAACCGCACTCTGTTTTTATTTTCGAGGCATTTGAAACTTTTTATTTCCTGAACGGGACATTCTACTTTAGGGACAGGGACATTCAGCTTTTCAGGACGATGAAAACCCACTCTATTTTTATTTTCGAGGCATTTGGACATTCCGCTTTTTAGGACAATGAAAACCCACTATGTTTTCATTTTCGAGGCATTTGAAACTTTTTGTTTCCTGAACGGTTCATTCTACTTTAGCGACAAGGACATTCCGGTTTTAGGGAAACTGAAACCCACTCTGTTTTCATTTTCAAGGCATTTGAACATTTCTATTTTCTGAACGGGACATTTTGGTTTAGGGACATGGACATTCCGCTTTTCGAGACAATGAAAACCCACTTTTTTTTTCATTTTCGAGTCATTTGAAATTTTTTGTTTCCTGAACGAGACATTTTTCTTTAGGGACAGGGACATTCCGCTTTTCGGGATAATGAAAACTCACTCTGTTTTCACTTTTGAGACATTTGAAACTTTTTGTTTACTGAACGGAACATTATGTTTTAGGGCTAGGAACATTCCAATTTCCGGGACAATGAAAACCCACTCTGTTTTCATTTTTGAGGCATTTGAAACTTTTTGTTTCCTGAACGGGACATTCTTCTTTAGGGACAGGGACATTCCGCTTTTCGAGACAATGAAAACCCACTCTGTTTTCATTTTCGAGGCATTTAAAACTTTTTGTTTCCTGAATGGGACATTCTGGTTTTGGGACATGAACATTCCGCTTTTTGGGACAATGAAAACCCACTATTTTTTCATTTTCCAATCATTTGAAACTTTTTGTTTCCTGAACGAGACATTTCGCTTTATGGACAGGGATATTCCGCTTTTCGGGATACTGAAAACTCACTCTATTTTAATTTTTGAGGCATTTGGACATTTCTGTTTCCTGAACGGGACATTATCCTTTAGGGACATGGACATTACAATTTCCGGGACAATGAAAACCCACTTCGTCTTCATTTTCGAGGCATTTGAAACTTTTTGTTTCCTGAACTGGACATTCTGCTTTAGCGACAGGGACATTCCACTTTTCGGGACAACGAAAACCCACTCTGTTTTAATTTTCGAGGCATTTGAAAGTTTTTGTTTCCTGAACGGGACACTCTAGTTTAGGGACATGGATATTTTTCTTTTCGGGACAATGAAAACCCACTCTTTTTTAATTTTAATTAGAGGCATTTGAACATTTCTATTTTCTGAACGGGACATTCTGCTTTAAGGAGAGGGACATTCTGCTTTTCGGGAATATGAAAAACCCACACTTTTTTCATTTTTGAGGCATTTGAAACTTTTTTTTTTCCTGAACGAGGCATTCTGCTTTAGGGACAGAAGCATTCCGCTTTTCCGGACAATTAAAAACCACACTTTTTTCATTTTCGAGGCATTGGAAACTTTTTGTTTCCTGAATAGGACATTCTGCTATAGGGACAGGAGCATTCCGCTTTTCGGGACAATGAAAACCCACTCTGTTTTTATTTTCGAGGCATCTGAAACTTTTAATTTCCTGAACGGGACATTTTGCTTTAGGGACAGGGACATTCAGCTTTTCAGGACGATGAAAACCCACTCTGTTTTTATTTTCGAGGCATTTGGACATTTCGCTTTTTAGGGCAATGAAAACCCACTATGTTTTCATTTTCGAGGCATTTGAAACTTTTTGTTTCCTGAACGGTTCATTATGCTTTAGCGACAAGGAGATTCCGCTTTTTGGGACAATGAAAACCCACTCTGTTTTCATTTTCGAGGCATTTGAAACTTTTTGTTTCCTAAACGGGTCATTCTGTTTTAGGGACAGGGACATTCCGCTTTTCGGGACAATGAAAACCCACTCTGTTTTCATTTTCGAGGCATTTGAACATTTCTATTTTCTGAACAGGACATTCTAGTTTAGGGACATGGACATTCCGCTTTTCGGGACAATGAAAACCCACTCTTTTTTTATTTTCGAGTCATATGAAACTTTTAGTTTCCTGAACGAGGCATTTTTCTTTAGGGACAGGGACATTCCGCTTTTCGGGATAACGAAAACTCACTCTGTTTTCATTTTTGAGACATTTGAAACTTTTTGTTTCCTGAACGGGACATTCTTCTTTAGGGACAGGGACATTTTGCTTTTCGGGACAATGAAAACCCACTCTGTTTTCATTTTCGAGGCATTTAAAACTTTTTGTTTCCTGAACGGGACATTCCGCTTTTCGGGACAATGAAAACCCACTCTTTTTTCATTATCGAGTCATTTGAAACGTTTTGTTTCCTGAACGAGACATTTTGCTTTAGGGACAAGGACATTCCGCTTTTCGGGATAGTGAAAACTCACTCTATTTTCATTTTCGAGGCATTTGGGCATTTCTGTTTCCTGAACGGGACATTATCCTTTAGGAACAGGGACATTCCAATTTCCGGGACAATGAAAACCCACTTCGTCTTCATTTTTGAGGCATTTAAGTTTTTTTTTCCGGAACGGGACATGCTGCTTTACCGACAGGGACATTCCACTTTTCGGGACAATGAAAACCCACTCTGTTTTCATTTTCGAGGCATTTGAAAGTTTTTGTTTCCTGAACGGGACATTCTACTTTAGGGACATGGATATTCTTCTTTTCGAGACAATGAAAACCCACCAATTTTTCGTTTTCAAGGCATTTGAAACTATTTGTTTCCTTAATGGGACATTATGCTTTAGGGACAGGGACATTCCGTTTTTCGGGACAATGAAAACCCACTCTTTTTTCATTTTCGAGGCATTTGAAACTTTTTGTTTCCTCAACGGGACATACTGCTTTAGGGACAGGAACATTCCGATTTTCAGGACGATGAAAACCCACTCTTTTTCATTTTCGAGAAATTTGAAACTTTTTGTTTCCTGAACGGGACATTATCCTTTAGCGACATGGACATTCCAATTTCTAGGGACAATGAAAATCCACTTTGTTTTCATTTTCGAGGCATTTGGACATTTCTGTTTCCTGAACGGGACATTATCCTTTCGGGACAGAGACATTTCAATTTCCGGGACAATGAAAACCCACTTCGTCTTCATTTTCGAGGCCTTTGAAACTTTTATTTTCTTGAACGGGAAATTCTCCTTTAGGGACAGGGACTTTCTGCTTTTCGGGACAATGAAAACCCACTTTGTTTTCATTTTCAGGGCATTTGGACATTCCGCTTTTTGGGACAATGAAAACCCAATCTGGTTTCATTTTCGAGGCATTTGAACATTTCTGTTTCTTGAACGGGACATTATGTTTTAGGGACAATGACATTCCATTTACTAGGACAATGAAAACCCACTCTGTTTTCATTTTCGAGGCATTTGAAACTTTTAGTTTCCTGAACGATACATTTTGGTTTCGGGACAGGGACATTCCGCTTTTCGGGATAATGAAAACTCACTCTGATTTCATTTTCGAGATATTTGAAACTTTTTATTTCCTGAACAAGACATTCTGCTTTAGGGACAGGAACATTACGCTTTTCGGAAATCCCACTCTGATTTTATTTTCGAGGCATTTGAAACTTTTTGTTTTCAGAACGAGACATTATGCTTTAGGGACAGGAGCATTCTGGTTTTCGGGGCAATGAAAACCCACTCTATTTTCATTTTTGAGGTATTTCAAACTTTTTGTTTCCTGAACGGGACGTTCCGCTATTCGCGACAATGAAAACCCACTCTGTTTTCATTTTCGAGGCATTTGAACTTTTCTGTTTCTGAACAGGTCTTTATGCTTCAGGGACAGGGACATTCCCAATTCCGGTACAATGAAAACCCACTCTATTTTCATTTTCGAGGTACTGGAAACTTTTTGTTTTCTGAACGGGACATTCTGCTTTAGGGACAGGGACATTCCGCTTTTCGAAAAAATGAAATCCCACTCTGATTTCATTTTCGAGGCATTTGAAACTTTTTGTTTTCAGAACGGGACATTATGCTTTAGGGACAGGAGCATTCTGGTTTTCAGGACAATGAAAACCCACTCTATTTTCATTTTCGAGGTATTTGAAACTTTTTGTTTCCTGAACGGTACGTTCCGCTATTCGAGACAATGAAAACCCACTCTGTTTTCGTTTTCGAGGCATTTGAACTTTTCTGTTTCTGAACAGGTCTTTATGCTTCAGGGACAGGGACATTCCCAATTCCAGGACAATGAAAAACCACTCTCTTTTCATTTTCGAGGCATTTGAACATTTCTGTTTCCTGAATGGGATATTATGCTTTGGGGACCGACATTCCAATTTCTGGGACAATGAAAACCCAATATGTTTTCATTTTCGAGGCATTTGAAACTTTTTTTTGTTTCCTGAACGGGAAATTCTATATTAGGAACAAGGACATTCCGCTTTTCGGGACAATGAAAACCCACTATGTTTTAATATTCGAGGCATTTGAACATTTCTATTTTCTGAACGGGACATTCAAGTTTAGGGACATGAACATTCCCTACAATGAAAACCCACTATTTTTTAATTTTCGAGTCATTTGAAACTTTTTGTTTTCTAAACGGGACATTATGCTTTAGAGACAAGGCCATTCAGCTTTTCTAGACAATGAAAACCCATTCTGTTTTCATTTTCGAGGCATTTGAATTCATCTGATTTAGGGAAAGGGACATTCCGTTTTTCGGGACAATTAAAACCTACTCTGTTTTCATTTTCGAGGCATTTGAACATTTCCGTTTCCTGAACGGGACATTCTTATTTAGGGACAGGGACATTCTGCTTTTCGGGACCATGAAAACCTACTCTGTTTTCATTTTCGAGGCATTTGAACATTTCAGTTTCCTGAACGGGACATTCTGATTAGAGGAAATGGACATTCCGCTTTTCGGGACAATGAAAACTTACTCTGTTTTCATTTTCAAGACATTTGAACCTTCCTGTTTCCTGAACGGGACATTCTGCTTTAGGGACAGGGACATTCCATTTTTTGAGACAATGAAAACTTACTCTGTTTGCCTTTTCAAGGCATTTGAACCTTCTGTTTCCTGAACGGGACATTCTGCTTTAGGGACAGGGACATTCCGTTTTTCGGGACAATGAAAACCCACTCTTTTTCATTTTCGAGGCATTTGAACCTTTTTGTTTCCTGAACGAGACATTCTCTTCTGGGACATAGAAATTTTGCTTTTGGGACCGAAACATTCTGCTTTTAGGGACAATGAAAACCCACTGTTTTTATTTTCGCGAAATTTGAACCTTTATGTTTCCTTAACGGGACATTCTGCTTTAGAGATAGGGACATTCCGCTTTTTGGGACAATGAAAACCCATTGTTTTCATTTTCGAGGCATTTGAACATTTGTTTTCATGAACGGGACATTATGCTTTAGGACAGGGACATTCCAATATTCAGGACAATGAAAACCTATTCTTTTTTCATTTTCGAGGCATTTCAAAAATTTCTATTTCTTGAACGGGACATTATTCTTTTGGGACAGGGACATTCAGCTTTTCTGGAAATTGAAAACCCATTCTATTTTCATTTTCGAGGCATTTGAACATTTCAGTTTCTTGAACGGGACATTCTGATTGAGGGACGGGGATATTCCGCTTTTCGGGACAATGAAAACCTACTCTGTTTTCGTTTTCGAGGCATTTGAACTTTTCAATTTCTTGAACGGGACATTTCGATTTTTGGGACAATGAAAACCCACTGTTTTCATTTTCGAGCCATTTGTTCATTTCTGTTTCCTGAACGAGATATTATGCTTTAGGACAGGGGCATTTGAAATTCGGTTTCCTGAACGGGACATTCTGCTTTATGGACAAGTAATTCCGCTTTTCGGGACAATGAAACCCTACTCTCTTTTCATTTTCGAGGCATTTGAACCTTTTAGTTTCCTGAACGGGACATTCTGATTTTTTGACAGGGATATTCCTCTTTTTGGGACCACGAAAACCTACTCTGTTTTCATTTTCGAGGCATTTGAACCTTTCTATTTCCTGAACGGGACATACTTCTTTAGGGAAAGGGACATTTCGCTTTTCGGGGCAATGAAAACCCACTCTTTTTCTTTTTCGAGGCATTAGAACCTCTTTTTGTTTTCTAAACGAGACATTCTGTTTAGGGACATCGACATTTTGCTTTTGGGACAAGAACATTCTCCTTTTCGGGACAATGAAAACCCATTGTTATTATTTTCGAGAAATTTAAACATTTCTGTTTCCTGAAAGGGAAATTCTGCTTTAGGGACAGGGACATTCCGTTTTTCGGGAGAATGAAAACCCACTGTTTTCATTTTCGAGCCATTTAAACATTTCTGTTTCTTAAACGAGACATTATTCTTTTGGGACAGAGACATTCCAATATCCGGGACAATGAAAATCCATTCTGTTTTCATTTTCGAGGTATTTGAAAAATTTCTGTTTCTAGAACGGGAAATTATGTTTTTGGGGCAGGGACATTCAGCTTTTCTGGACAACGAAAACCCATTCTGTTTTTATTTTCGAGGCATTTGAACATTTCAGTTTCCTGAACGGGACATTCTGATTTAGGGACAGGGACATTCCGCTTTTCGAGACAATGAAAACCTACTATGTTTTCATTTTCGAGGCATTTGAACCTTTCTGTTTCCTTAATGGGACATTCTGCTTTATGCACAAGGACATTCTATTTTTCGGAACAATGAAAATCCACTTTTTTTCATTTTCGAGACATTTGAACCTTTTTGTTTCCTAAACGGGACATTATTCTTTAGGGACAGGGACATTCCAATATTTGGGACAACGAAAACCCATTCTGTTTTCATTTTCGAGGCATTAAAAAAATTTCTATTTACTGAACGGGACATTATGCTTTTAGGGACATGGACATTCCAATATTCGAGGCAATGAAAACCCATTCTGTTTTCATTTTTTAGGCATTTGAACATTTAGTTTTCCTGAACGGGACATTCTGATTTAGAGACAGAGACATTATGATTTTCGGGACAACCATGAAAACCTACTCTATTTTCATTTTCGAGGCATTTTAACCTTTCTGTTTCCTGAACGGGACATTCTACTTTAGGGAAAGGGACATTCCGTTTTTCGGGACAATGTAAACCCATTCTTTTTCATTTTCTAGGCATTAGAATCATTTTGTTTGCTAAACGAGACATTCTCTTTAGGGACATGGACATTATGCTTTCGGGACCGGAACATTTTTCTTTTCGGGACAATTAAAACCCTCTTTTTATTTTCGAGAAATTTGAACATTTAAGTTTCCTGAATGGGAAATTCTGCTTTAGGGACAGGGACATTTTGCTTTTCGTACAATGAAAACCCACTTTTTTCAGTTTCGAGGCATTTGAACATTTCTGTTTCCTGAACGGGACAGTATGCTTTAGGGACAGGGACATTCCAATATTCGGGACAATGAAAACCCATTTTGTATTCATTTTCGAGGAATTTGAAAAATTTCTTTCCTAAACGGGACATTATTCTTTTGGGAGAGGGAAATTCAGCTTTTCTGGACAATGAAAATTCATTCTGTTTTTATTTTCGAGGCATTTGAACATTTTAGTTTCCTGAACGGGACATTCTGATTTAGGGACAAGGATATTCCGCTTTTCGGGACAATGAAAACATACTCTGTTTTCATTTTCGAGGCATTTCAACCTTTCTGTTTCCTTAACGGGACATTCTGCTTTATGCACAAGGACTGAAGGACATTCTATTTTTCGAAACAATGAAAATCCACTCTTTTTCATTTTCGAGACATTTGAACCTTTTTGTTTCCTGAATGAGACATTCTTTAGGGACAGGAACATGCCAATATTTGGGACAACGAAAACCCATTCTGTTTTCATTTTCGAGGCATTTAAAAAATTTCTATTTACTGAACGGGACATTATGGGACATTCCAATATTCGAGACAATGAAAACCCATTCTATTTTCATTTTTGAGGCATTTGAACATTTAGTTTTCCTGAACGGGACATTCTGATTTAGAGACAGAGACATTCTGCTTTTCGGGACGACCATGAAAACCTACTCTATTTTCATTTTCGAAGCATTTTAACCTTTCTGTTTCCTAAACGGGACATTCTGCTTTAGGGGCAGGGACATTCCGTTTTTCGGGACAATGAAAACCCACTTTTTTCATTTTCGAGGCATTAGAATCTTTTTGTTTGCTAAACGAGACATTCTCTTTAGGGACTTGGACATTATGCTTTCGGAACCGGAACATTTTTCTTTTCGGGACAATTAAAACCCTGTTTTTATTTTCGAGAAATTTGAACATTTAAGTTTCCTGAATGGGACATTCTGCTTTAGAGACAGAGACATTCTACTTTTCGGGACGACCATGAAAACCTACTCTATTTTCATTTTCCAAGCATTTTAACCTTTTTGTTTCCTGAACGGGACATTCTACTTTAGGGAAAGGGACATTCCGTTTTTCGGGACAATGAAAACCCACTCTTTTTCATTTTCGAGGCATTAGAATCTTTTTGTTTGCTAAACGAGACATTCTCTTTAGGGACATGGACATTATGCTTTCGGGACCGGAACATTTTTCTTTTCGGGACAATTAAAACCCTCTTTTTATTTGCGAGAAATTTGAACATTTAAGTTTCCTGAATGGGACATTCTGCTTTAGGGACATGGACATTTTGCTTTTCGTACAAAGCAAACCCACTGTTTTCATTTTCAAGGCATTTGAACATTTCTGTTTCCTAAACGGGACATTATGCTTTAGGGACAGGGACATTCCAATATTCGGGACAATAAAAACCCATTCAGTATTCATTTTCGAGGCATTTGAAAAATTTCTGTTTCCTAAAAGGGACATTATTCTTTTGGGACAGGGACATTCAGCTTTTCTAGACAATGAAAATTCATTCTGTTTTTATTTTCGAGGCATTTGAGCATTTCAGTTTCCTGAACGGGACATTCTGATTTAGGGACAGGGACATTCCGCTTTTTGAGACAATGAAAACCTTCTCTGTTTTCATTTTCGAGGCATTTCAACCTTTCAGTTTCCTGAACGGGACATTCTGATTTAGGTACTGGGACATTCCGTTTTTCGGGACCCTGAAAACACACTCTGTTTTCATTTTCGGGGCATTTGAACCTTTCTGTTTCCTGAACTAGACATTCTGCTTTAGGGACAAGTAATTCCGCTTTTCGGGACAATGAAACCCTACTCTGTTTTCATTTTCGAGGCATTTGAACCTTTCAGTTTCCTAAACGGGACATTCTTATTTTTGGACAGGGATATTCCGCTTTTTGGGATCACGAAAACCTACTCTGTTTTCATTTTCGAGGCATTTGAACCTTTCTGTTTCCTGAACAGGACATTCTGCTTAAGAGACAGGGACATTCCGTTTTTCGGGACAATGAAAACCCACCCTTTTTCTTTTTCGAGGCATTAGAACCTCTTTTTGTTTTCTAAACTAGACATTCTCTTTAGGGACATGGACATTTTGCTTTTGGGACAAGAACATTCTGCTTTTCGGGACAATGAAAACCCATTGTTATTATTTCGAGAAATTTAAACATTTCTGTTTCCTAAAAGGGACATTCTGCTTTAGGGACAGGGATATTTTGCTTTTCGTACAATGAAAACCCATTGTTTTCATTTTCGAGGCATTTGAACATTTCTGTTTCCTGAACGGGACATTATGCTTTAGGGACAGGGACATTCCAATATTCGGGACAATGAAAACCCATTCTGTATTTATTTTCGAGGCATTTGAAAATTTTCTGTTTCTTAAACGGGACATTATTCTTTTGGGACAGGGACATTCAGCTTTTCTGGACAATGAAAATTCATTCTATTATTTTCGAGGCATTTGAACATTTCAGTTTCCTGAACGGGACATTCTGATTTAGGGACAGGGACTTATCATTATAGGTTTGCAAAATTATTGAATAAATGAGAGACCAATAAAAAAAATATAATGGTAAATATGCAAAACAAACACAAAGAAATAGGATAACTCTAATCAATGAATCGCAAGTAAGTAAATAATAAAAAAAAAACATTAGTAACTAGAGGGTAGTTAATGCAAATAATAGCTAATCAAGAGAACCAATGCATACTATATATCATGCCAATTTTAAATCATGGGAGGGCAGGTGATATTTACCTCAAGGTCCTTCAACTCAGCGTCTCTTCTCACCTTCATAATCGCAATTGATTTAAGCCATGTTTGATAGTTGAGGCAAAAAACAATCATGTCTAGCGATAAAATGTATCCCACCCTGACAGCAGTAACTTCATTTGCATAAAAATCCTGATTTGAGATAAAACTACTCCCATGTAATCCTGCCAGTAAAAGAATCTCAATTACACTCATAAGAATCTCTACAGCAGCATAACACTAAAACTTCTCTGTTGAAACTATAATCAGCATAAATTGACTAAGAATAAAATTTTAGAAGACCATCTGATGCCACATGAAACCATTTGAGATAACTTCTCTGATTATTGAAACTATAATCAACATAACACTAAAATTTTAGAAGACCATCTGATGCCACAATACTGAGAGGTCAAGTGGTTTCATGGTGAAGTCATCAAAGTATAAAAAACACAACAATTAATTGACTAAGAATAACACTAAAAGTTACGATACTCAAGAAATATGCCGCCACAACATTGAGATGATTTGACAATGAAAGACAGAAAATCTGCAGTCATCAGAGAATAAAAAACCAGCCTGGTTTTGATAAGATCTTGCTTTCAATGGTGGAAGCTGCTTTCAAGAGTGTTCAGAATAAAACTAATCATGTCAGAGGTGATTCCACACAGAAGATCCATATTTGTTCAACGAATAGCACATGATGTTTGGCTTCTACAAAAAGTACATTAATGAGATTAAAAAAATGTTAATATAACACCAACAAATTAATGCTAGGCAATTGTTGACATGCTCTAGGAATACAGTTCTAGTGGATCCCTAAGCCTCTTCCCAATGTAAAATAAATTAATAAGTTCAACAACTGCAAAAGGTAAGCAAATAGTTTGTTATGAAGTTTATGTTACCTCAAGCTCTATCTTATAAGAGCAGTAGAGCACATATAAAAAATACCACTTGTTGCTCATCATTTGCAGGGAAGGGTACCTTTGCCTCCTACACAAAGGAAATTACACAACTGAATGTAATTAGCATCAAGAAATTTCATGACATCCATAACAAAAAATCGCGAATTTGAAGGAGGGAGTGTTGAGTACCATTGCTCTCCTTCGGTTAGCAAGACCGTCACTTGAACCAGAAAATTAATTTGAGATTTAAAAGATTAACGTATTTGGCTTCCTGTGTGATCGACCTTCCCACAAAACAAGAAAACACTGCAGTAAGATTACAACTTGAAGTAGGATTTCTTAATCAGTCATATCTATTTACCAAGAGGGGAGTAAACTACTTACTTTGACGAGAAATTCCTTCAAAGGTTCATCAATACAGTCTGAACAGAGGCCAAGCATATGCAACATAGTTAAGGTTAACTGCAAGGAAGACAAATAAGAAAATGAAAAGGCAAGATAAGTGACACGAATATGATTTTTTAACACAAAAAATAGTTTCAGCGCAATGATATTGTGATAACCAATAGTCCACGAACAAACATGGTTTTCAGTGAATATGATCTTTAGAGTGTCTACTGAAAGAACAAACCTTATATAAACATAATACAGTCCATGGACTCAAAAACAGAGGGATGTCCGAATGTACACACCTTAAGTAACTTATGCCAAGTAGTAACTAGCAACAAACTTGGTATTTCTTTAAACATTTAACTTGAAGGTCAGATAACAGGATCACAATCAGAGTGTGAAATTATGATGTCAAGAAATTTTAAACACCAAAAATTCATGGCATGTCTGACCCAAAAGTGCAGTAAATGATGCACACCTAAATCGATAGGACATGATGAAACTTCAGCTAGAAATGGCATTTAGTACAATGTACAGAAATACAAGACCAGGGGAAGAAGAACCAAAGATACTGGATCACAAAGTGAAAACTATAAAACATAAATAATCCATGAGAAGCAGGTCAATATGTTGGATTATTTCATCTGAGCAGAAACGACATAATTTCACACTCTGATTGTGATCCTGTTCCATCAAATTTCATCTGAGAGAGAAACGACACACTATAGATCATCGGAAGTGAAGATATCTATGAGAAATCGAGGAAACGTCGCAGGAGAGAGAAACGAAAATTAGGGTTTCGGATGAAAGAGAGAAACAGAGGAGAAAATCGAAACAATAACAGAGAGAGAAGGAAGCGTGTTACCTGGACCTGGAGGGGAGTCTTGGAGAACTGGAGAAGGCCGAAAAGGCGGATGAAGATATCTATGAGAAATCGAGGAAACGTCGCAGGAGAGAGAGAAACGAAAATTAGGGTTTCGGGATGGAAGCTAGAAACAGGGGAAAATCGAAACTAAGAACAGAGAGGAGGAATCGTGTTACCTGGAGGGGAGTCTTGGGAGAACTGGAGTAGGCCGCAAGGTGTTGATGAAGATATTTATTTTTGGAAACATTTAGGCGTTGGAAAACTTTAGGCGGTGACTCAGTGAGATAAAGATGGGTTGGGTCCAGTCAGCATCCCCGATCCCAACTTTTATGACAGCTGTCTGTATTATATTGGATTATGTCATCTGTTGTATTTTTGGTAGTACCGTTCGGGGTAAGATTTTTCCTTTTTTTTTTTACCAAACTTGGGAAAAGATTAAGCTAGTTATACCCAAAAGTTAAAATCATTCTTAATTCCATTTGAAAACTAAATAAAAAAATAAAAAAATTGTAAGAAACACATTAATCAGCCGTTAACACGTACTGTGCAAGTTTAGTTTTCAAATTTCTTTTTCTAGTAAAAATAAATTATAAAAATGGTTATAAAAAAAAATTAATAACATAACTCTAAAAAAGTAAGGTCTATCTGCCAAAAAACATAAAAAGAAATAAATACCTATATAAAACAAGCTACACAATAAGTAAATATTCATAAAGATAACACAAGCTACAAAAGGTTAATATTAAATTAAAACAAGGAAAAATCAAACAACAAAAAACTCAACTAATCTATATGGATCAATGAAAAAAAAAAGAGTTCAATATTAGTCTTTTTTCAGAAATCATCCGTAGTTAAAAATAAAAATTAAAAAAAAAACTCCGTAGTTGTTGCTGAATCTAAATAAACTCCAACTAATTCAAGTTCCACTTTCAAGAAGTCATTCTAGTGCTGCTTGTGCCCACCGTCCCTTTATAAAAAAAAAAAAAAACATCAATACCTCATAATGGAGTTACACTGATTCGATCAGCTTTCAACCACTGGATTTTTCACCATTCCTGAAATAGCCAAAAAAGAGTGAATGAAAACCATTAAAGTGATTAAGACCATGCTACTTCCCTACTCAGTTTATCTTTGGTTTAAGCATGGCTGAACAGCAGTACCTCATCAAGTAGTGTACAAACAGAACAGCAGGAAGTGGTTAAGAATAGCACCGCATCCTTGGATAGGTACACACATCCACAATCAATTAGCAGATTCGAGCAACCTCTTCCCCTAGCAAAATATGATTTTTAGTTCAGAAAAGGGAAAATGATAAATAAAGATGTTCGAAGGAATAAACGAGAACTTTTGAAATAATATAAGGGAATTTGCTTGCTTGATCAATTCAATGCAAAGATAGCTAAAAATGAATGATAGGTCCATGCATTGTCTCATCAAAAGATTCCACCTGCAATCATCTTGCAGAAAAAGATTGAGAGTTCAGACTTAATATAATCCTAATAGCAGAAGAGCAAACAAATAGACAAGAAAATTAATACTCCATATTGTTAAACAAAACATATTTACCCAGTAAATTTGATAACCTATAAAATAGAAAATATCATGCAATCCTCTTGTCTACTCAGGTTATGAACTCCTTTGCCTACGGCAAATACTCCTGGGCGCATCCAAAGACTGATCAAAGTGGATCTCGATATGTTAAGAGTGTGCTTATCACACACAATCAGGAAATAAAATACAAGTTAGTGAACTTCCAAAGATTACAAGGAATAACCACGAAAAAATGGTAAAGCGTCCTACCTGGAGGTTAGAAAACTTGAGTGTTTTGGCCATTGTGAATATGGTGACTTAGTAGATCAAAGTATCAAACAACAGCCAGAATCTGTTTGTATAACCCCAATCAGACATGTTCCCTCCAGATCAACATATTAAGACAATAGATGGAAAACAAGTTAGAAAATCTAAATTGAAGAAATTTATAACAAATCCACAAAACAATTAAATATTTTGGCTATGAAATGTGATATCTTGATTTGTTTGATCATCAAAAGGCTGATAACTAAGTAAGGATCCCTGCATTGACATTATAAAAAAGCAAGTACTGAAAAATGCAAGTATTAACATGTTCGAACTTGTCAATGACTAGGTAGGACCAGCTTAAACCTCAAGTTCCTTTTCCAACTCGTCATGCTATGCTACTACTGGGTACTGCTACTTTGATCATGCATTGCATTAAACATTCTTCAAATAAATAAATAAATAAATAAATACAGGAGAATAAACAGGAAGAGTAAGAAATATGAGTGTAACAATAAACATTGACATATTTGATATTGATCAAAACCTGTCCAGTAAAGATGACTTTGCACTGCAGAGGGGCAATTAGCAGGTTGTTGGACACCACAGCTGGTATTTCATTCTTGATGGCCTTGACAGACAGAATTTAAGCATATACGGAGTATTTTTTAGCTAAAGAAGCAAACAGTAAAACCTAAAGAAAAATGCATGCAGATAGATAATAATAGGCAGTAAACATCATATTGATACGATATGCAGGAGCTTGAAGAGCTTTGTCAGTTGTAAACTCAGCCAATAGGTTCCTTGTTGATAATATGTACAGAATAAAACTAACATTAAGCACAAACAATGCAAATTTACACTAGAAGGTTCATTGGATTAGAAAGACAACAGTATAAAGGAGAATATAGGCATAATAAGCATCTTTACACACAACATAAAGTTACCTCAAAGGTTCACACTAATCAAAATTCATTTTTTAAAAAGGTTTTACTAATATCATTCAAATTGGAGGCAGACTGTACACAAGGAGAAGAATGCACAAGGAGTCAAGGACTAAAAAAACATACGTAGTACTACAAACTGACCATTGTTCACACTTCACAACATGAATCCACGGAAGCTGATTTACTTTGGCCGTTATTATCAGAAATAAAAACAAAATTTTAAAACAATCAAAGACCTCTTTCCTAACAACCTAAAGATAGCTTAGATTTTAACATAAGTGGTTCTGGTCCTAAACAGTGCACAATTCAATTGAACATAATCAACAGAGCACTAAAAACAGGCATGCTAAAATGAGAAAAGAAATGATAACCTCAAGTTCTGCTTTCAAGCAAGTCATTCAAGTGCTGCTCATCTAGTTATGTGCCCACCGCACCTTACATAAACATAAAAGTGAATGATCATCGAAATGTGGATAACAATGTAAGATACCATGATTGTTGGGTAAATAACAAATAAAAACATTAATACCTCATAATGTAGTTGGATTTGATCCAAACAGTTTTATACTGCATACTACGGCTCTTTCGATCTTGATTTTTCAACATTCCTGAAATAGCCTGAAGACGTGAATGAACACCATAAATCATTTACGGTATGAAATTTCGAATTTGACAATGATCACATGCTTACAGCTCAAGGGATCTAATATTCAACATTTCTCATATAAGTGGTGATATATTGAATCATAAAAGTCAGTAAAAAAAGGGCCGGTGAGTGAACTGACAAGGGAGAAGGAACCCAGGGTTTACTTGAAGGGTTAGATAGACTCCAACATTAAAAAAAAAAAAAAAAGCAGTAAGATAAAAACAATCAAAAGTAAAGATTGAACAACATAAACCAAGAAAAACACACTACCTTGTTTTGCTGAAATCCAGTTAAAATACCACAATGGACGGAAATTCGTAAGACAGAAAGAAGATTCAAACCACCTGGGCAATAAAAGGCTGCAGTAAGCTAACCAACTAGTAAAAGACTAATAAAAATTAAAATATACTCCCTCCGTATCGCAATACTTGTTGATTTAGCTCTATGCACGCTTATTAATAAAACCTATCTTTACTTTACTTTTATAGCTTAAAATACCTAAAAGGACTAATTATTACCTATAAAAAGAGCAATCATTACCTATAAAGACAATAATTATAGCTAAAACAACAAGTTTTTTGATACAACTTTAACACTCTAAAACAACAAGTATTGCGATACGGAGGGAGGGAGTACAAAGGAAGAAACTCCTTGTTTTGACATAGGTTAGGAAATCTTTACTCAAAGCAAGATTTCTTCATACATCCAATCAGCCACTTCCACTTCACAAGATAACCTCACACAGTCACACATAATCTGGAAACAAATAACAAAAAATGGTAAGATTATCAGAAATCCAACAAACAATTAGAGATTCAGACCGTGAAAAGTGATACCTGTCAGTTTGAACAATTATAGATATGTCAGCTAGTGAACGGATGATAACGAATGAAGGATCCAAGCTACATTCCAAAACAACAGGGTTATAAAACTCAATTGTCGCATAATACACTTGCGGAGAGAAGAGAACCTGAGAAAGAAACATCGATTCGAGAGAGAAACAATTAGGGTTTCAAGATGTGAGAGAGAAACAGAGTCAAGTGAGAGAGAGCGTTTAACCTGGAGTCGAATTCCCAAACCGGATTGTGAACGAAAGCGTCGAGGGGCGATTGATGGAAATCGGGTCCATCTTTGCTTCTCACTCGCTTCTTTTCTTCTTCGCTAATCTCCGGTAGAGATGAAAAAGAAATTCGAAAGTGTAGATAGCAGAAATCGGGAGAAAAGGGAGGGAAGAGAGCAAGCGAGAGAGCGGTAAGAGATGGCAATTCTGAGAGCGAGTGAGCCTCTCAGTCTGAGTCTCTGAGATCGTATGTCTATAGCTATAACTTAAGGCGGTGGGAGGTAGTTGACTAGGTCAATTTGCCATTTTGAAATAAAAATAAAACGAAGCATACATAATACGGAGTATGTCACAAGAAACTTGAGGCGGTGGGAGACATGCTCATTGAAGAGCCCATGGGCCCTAAAGGTAACATCGGAAAATTTTGGTGAAGCCCAGGTCTCGTAGAAAATAATTTTCTATGAAGTCAGTTCCTGTATTTTTTAAATAATTTTCTATGAAGTCAGTTCCTGTATTTTTTGTTTGGTTAAACATGGAACTTTGTGGGGTTGTGGTGGTACTAGCCATATAAATATATTTTAATTTTGTTTATAATTAAATTATAAAAAAAAAATATAAATTAAAACAGAGAAAATAAATTCCAATACACTTGAACCACGTAGTGTAAAAGGTATGAATTATATGGTGTAAAAGGTCTGAACCACACATTATAAGATGTATGAACCACTTGAACCACGTAGTGTAAAAGGTATGAACCACACATTTGTTCTTAAGATTCAAAACCACATGTTATACAAGTCTTGAAGCACGTATAAGTAAAAACTAGTATGATCCCCGCGCCATAGCGCGATTTCTTATAAGTAAAATCTTACTAATATATTAAATTAATATTATAATATAATTGTAAAAGTTCAGATAATTAAATATTTTGAATTGTACTCATGGGTTGAGAAAACGATTAAAGTAGTATACATATAAATATATATAGATTACTAATATTAATTTTTTGTTTTCTTATTATTAATTTTATGTTTTGATTTAATCTCATTGTTTTTTTAGAAAAAAACTAATAAAATTATAATTTAGGCTAAGATCAATGTTTTGAATTAAGCCCAATAGTTAGTAAAATTAAATCAAAAAGAGAATTAAAGGAAAAAGAAGAAAAAAAATTATAATTAAAGAAAATCAAAGAAAAATGGCAAAAAAATGATTGGTCAATACTCCTAAAATTCCTCTAAGTTTGACACATCGTCCTAAACTCTTCTAAATTAAGAGTTTATATAGATAGTTAGTAAAATTAAATCAAAAAGAGAATTAAAGGAAAAAGAAGAAAAAAAAATTATAATTAAAGAAAATCAAAGAAAAATGGCAAAAAAATGATTGGTCAATACTCCTAAAATTCCTCTAAGTTTGACACATCGTCCTAAACTCTTCTAAACTCTTCTAAATTAATTCAAAACATTGATCTTAGTCTAAATTATAATTTTAGTAGTTTTTTTTCTCTAAAAAAACAATGGGATTAATTCAAAATATAAAATTAATAATAAGAAAATATAAAATTAATATTAGTAATCTACATCTATATCTATATATACTACTTTAATCGTTTTCTCAACCCATGAGTTTAATTCAAAATATTTAATTATCTGAACTTTTACAATTATGTTATAATATTAATTTAATATATTAGTAAGATTTTATTTATAAAAAATCGTGTCATGGCGCGGGTATCATACTAGTAGTTAGTAAAATTAAATCAAAAAGAGAATTAAAGGAAAAAGAAAAAAAATTATAATTAAAGAAAATCAAAGAAAAATGGCAAAAAAATGATTGGTCAATACTCCTAAAATTCCTCTAAGTTTGACACATCGTCCTAAACTCTTCTAAATTAAGAGTTTATATAGATAGTTAGTAAAATTAAATCAAAAAGAGAATTAAAGGAAAAAGAAGAAAAAAAAATTATAATTAAAGAAAATCAAAGAAAAATGGCAAAAAAATGATTGGTCAATACTCCTAAAATTCCTCTAAGTTTGACACATCGTCCTAAACTCTTCTAAACTCTTCTAAATTAATTCAAAACATTGATCTTAGTCTAAATTATAATTTTAGTAGTTTTCTTTCTCTAAAAAAACAATGGGATTAATTCAAAATATAAAATTAATAATAAGAAAATATAAAATTAATATTAGTAATCTACATCTATATCTATATATACTACTTTAATCGTTTTCTCAACCCATGAGTTTAATTCAAAATATTTAATTATCTGAACTTTTACAATTATGTTATAATATTAATTTAATATATTAGTAAGATTTTATTTATAAAAAATCGTGTCATGGCGCGGGTATCATACTAGTAGTTAGTAAAATTAAATCAAAAAGAGAATTAAAGGAAAAAGAAAAAAAATTATAATTAAAGAAAATCAAAGAAAAATGGCAAAAAAATGATTGGTCAATACTCCTAAAATTCCTCTAAGTTTGACACATCGTCCTAAACTCTTCTAAATTAAGAATTTATATAGATATAGATTGTTTTTTTAGAAAAAAAAACTAATAAAATTATAATTTAGGCTAAGATCAATGTTTTGAATTAAGCCCAATAGTTAGTAAAATTAAATCAAAAAGAGAATTAAAGGAAAAAGAAGAAAAAAAATTATAATTAAAGAAAATCAAAGAAAAATGGCAAAAAAATGATTGGTCAATACTCCTAAAATTCCTCTAAGTTTGACACATCATCCTAAACTCTTCTAAATTAAGAGTTTATATAGATAGTTAGTAAAATTAAATCAAAAAGAGAATTAAAGGAAAAAGAAGAAAAAAAATTATAATTAAAGAAAATCAAAGAAAAATGGCAAAAAAATGATTGGTCAATACTCCTAAAATTCCTCTAAGTTTGACACATCGTCCTAAACTCTTCTAAATTAAGAGTTTATATAGATTGTTTTTTTAGAAAAAAAAAACTAATAAAATTATAATTTAGGCTAAGATCAATGTTTTGAATTAAGCCCAATCTATATAAACTCTTAATTTAGAAAAGTTTAGGATAATGTGTCAAGCTTAGAAGAATTTTAGGAGTCTCGACCAATCATTATTTTTGCCATTTTTCTTTGATTTTCTTTAATTCTATTTTTTTTCCTTCTTTTTCCTTTAATTTCATTTTTTCTTTAATTTTACTAACTATCTATATCTATATAAACTCTTAATTTAGAAAATTTTAGGATGATGTGTCAAGCTTAGAGGAATTTTAGGAGTCTCGACCAATCATTATTTTTGCCATTTTTCTTTGATTTTCTTTAATTCTATTTTTTTTCCTTCTTTTTCCTTTAATTTCCTTTTTTCTTTAATTTTACTAACTATTAAGCTTATTTCAAAACATTGATCTTAGACTAAATTATAATTTTAGTAGTTTTTTTCTCTAAAAAACAATCTATATAAACTCTTAATTTAGAAAAGTTTAGGATGATGTGTCAAGCTTAGAGGAATTTTAGGCGTCTCGGCCAATCATTATTTTTGCCATTTTTCTTTGATTTTATTTAATTCTATTTTTTTTTTCTTCGTTTTCCTTTAATTCCCTTTTTTCTTTAATTTTACTAACTATCTATATAAACTCTTAATTTAGAAAAGTTTAGGATGATGTGTCAAGCTTAGAGAAATTTTAGAAGTCTCGACCAATCTTTATTTTTGCCATTTTTCTTTGATTTTCTTTAATTCTAATATTTTTTTCTTCTTTTTCCTTTAATTCCCTTTTTTCTTTAATTTTACTAACTATTGGGCTTAATTCAAAACATTGATCTTAGCCTAAATTATAATTTTAGTAGTTTTTTTTCTCTAAAAAAACAATGGGATTAATTCAAAATATAAAATTAATAATAAGAAAATATAAAATTAATATTAGTAATCTACATCTATATCTATATATATCTATATATACTACTTTAATCGTTTTCTCAACCCATGAGTTTAATTCAAAATATTTAATTATCTGAACTTTTACAATTATGTTATAATATTAATTTAATATATTAGTAAGATTTTATTTATAAAAAATCGTGTCATGGCGCGGGTATCATACTAGTAGTTAGTAAAATTAAATCAAAAAGAGAATTAAAGGAAAAAGAAGAAAAAAAAATTATAATTAAAGAAAATCAAAGAAAAATGGCAAAAAATGATTGGTCAAAACTCCTAAACTTCCTCTAAGCTTGACACATCATCCTAAACTCTTCTAAATTAAGAGTTTATATAGACTTGAATCACTGTTTGTTAATATCCTGAATCAAATCTTCCTAGAATCCGGAACCACGTGTTGTTCAAGTCGTGAACCACATATGTGTAAAAGCCTAAACCACTTGCTAATATTATCATATAATATCTCGTCTCAATTGCTGAATCATATAATTTATTTAATTACACATTCATTAAAATATTATCATATAATCTATATTAAAGCATAAAATTAATGTTTACTACACTTGAACTATATGGTTTAAAATCTCGAACCATAAAGTGTAAGAGGTATGAACCACACAATGTAAACTATCCAAACCACTTGGTAAATATAACATATATTTGACTTTAATATATTTAATATCTTCTTGTTTAAAATATAAAAAAATTAATTATAAAATGTGTAATTTTTTAGGACGAAATATATATTAAAATATAACAAATAAAATTATAAATTAAAAAAAAAACATCTATATTAAAGTGGAGAAAATAATGTGCACTGCACTTGAACCACATGTCATTCAAGTGTTGAACCATGTATCAGTAAAAGTCTTAGCTTGTCAGGTATTTTGAATTCTTACCTAGATCAACAAAAAAAACTAAAAGTCTGAACCACCTTTTGTTAATATCCACTTCTTAAAATCTTGAACCATGTGTTGTACATGATTGTTTTCTTAAAATGATATGTTAAATGAAAACTTTGATCTATAATCGTTAAACCAAAATCATACTTTGGATAATTTAATAAGATCATTATATTTTGATGTATATAGATCAAAATTTTGAATTTTTTTTAATTGTATATAGATAAATTAAAAAAAATTAATGGGCATATGTGTGTATCTCCAATTATGCCTTAAGAATATTGTATAAAATTAAATATAATAACCTATAATAAATTATATATATGTGGATAGATTGAGATATATGGATCAATAATAAATGTGTTAATTGATTTACCCTAATTAATGAGATTATTATGGAAATACACTTACCTAAAATAACTTGGCATAAAATGATGACATATGGCAAAATTGCTTCTCATTTAGTATACACACACAGATAGATGATACTTTACTTAGGGGTGGGCACAAATCCCGCAAATCCCGATCCCGTCCCGGTCCCGATCCCGGTGGGATTTAGGACAAAATAGCGAATCCCGTCCCGATCCCGTCCCGCAAAAATTATGCGGGACGAAACGCGGGACGATCCCGGTGGGATCCCGCAAATCCCGTCCCGTCCCGCATGTAATAATAATAATAATAATTTTTATAATAATAATATTATTATAATATTATAGAATAATAATATTATATTATTAGCATTATTATTTTGAGCAAATATTGTAATTATAATTATAATCATAATCTCCCATTTATAATAATAATAATATTTGTTTATAATAATAATATTATTATTATTTGAGAAAATATTATTTATAATTATAATAATAATTTTCAATTTATAATAATAATTGATTATAATAATAATATTATTATTATATAATATTATAATATAATTTAATAATAATATTACTTTATAATAAAATAATAATAATAATTATTATTATTATATTATAGTATCATATTATATTTTTTTCTTGTAAATTATAATTATTTTATAATAATAACAATAAAAATAAGTAATATTATTATTTTTTTTAATCATAATGTGGCATTATTATTATTATTATTATTATTATTATTATTATTATTATTATTATACCCATTTAGAGCTACAAGAGACAAATAGCTAAATACGGTATTCTTCCCAACTATCAATCGATAATAAGACAGTATCTGGTGAATCTCGTCTCAATCCCTTTCCGTCCCGATCTAGTAAGATAATGTAGTCAAATATGTTGAATATTATAATTAATTATACAATCATTGTATGAATTAATAATAGTATAATAATAATAATAATAATAATAATAATAATAATAATAATAATAATAATAATAATAACAATAATAATAATATTGAATAATATAGTTAAGAAGAATATCGTATTCAACATATTATACAAATTAACGAATTATGAAAACATTTTTCACTTTGCAAATTTATATAATATTTTATTATTTTTATTTGCGGGACAAGGCCCGTCCCGTCCCGATCCCGTCCCGTCCAGACACCATCCCGTCCCGAAAAAAAAGTGTCAATCCCGTCCCGTAAAAATTTCGCGGGACGAGTCCCGTCCCGGCTCAATCCCGTCCCGTCCCGTCCCGTGCCCACCCCTAACTTTACTAATTAACTCAACC
Source organism: Persicaria maculosa (assembly GCA_963922045.1). Lineage (NCBI taxonomy): Eukaryota > Viridiplantae > Streptophyta > Magnoliopsida > Caryophyllales > Polygonaceae > Persicaria > Persicaria maculosa. Next base: position 20,448,969 of record OY998252.1, on the reverse strand, counting down.
ATGAGCAAAAATGAAGACTTGCGACGACATGGTGGAGATTATGGACAAGCAGGAATCGGCAAGTATTTGAAAACATCAACACAACATCCATCCATACTATGGAGAATTATACCAAACAACAATTACAGAACTGGGTTGCCTCTAAATTGACCTTTGAACAGGAGGCCACATGCCACCACCAGAAAACTCGGATAACTCAACCACAGAGAAAAAGAAATGTAAGATGGAGCAAACCAGATGAGGAATCTTTCAAAATTAATTTTGATGGATCCAAACTATTCTTGGGCGAAGCTTCTGCAGGTTTCATTATTAGGGACCACAGTGGGGCAATCATCGAGTGTGGCGGCTTCAAATGTTGACACATCTCAACATTAGATGTGGAGGCTCTGACGATCAGAGGAGGTATCGCCAAGGCAGAGGAGCTTCGGCTTCCGAGCATCATGATTGAAGGCGACAGCCTGACCGTCATCAATTTTTTACGAGGCATGTGGTGCTGCCCGTGGGAGATCGAGATGCTCATTTCTAACACCCTGCTCCTACTCCAACACTTTTCTATGGTGCAATTAGGTCATGTCTTCCGGGAGGTCAACTCGACCGTCGACAGGATAGCGCGTCTAATCCACACAACACCCACACGGGACCTCTTCGTGGATCCTGCTCTGCGCGTACTCATCCACAAGGATGCCCTTGGGCGGTGGTCCAGCAGGGCCTGACCTTATCTAAATTTTTACCTTATCGGAAAAAAAAAAAAGAAAAAAAAAAGAAGAAGATAGATGATACAGAGGTATGAACCTATAAATCGCATTCTAATCATAATGCATTGGAATCCAAATACAACATTAGGCAATGTTTATCAAGGTATGCTAAGAATACTATTTTTTTAATCTTCTCTTTACACCACTCTTAACATCCAATTCTTATTTTTCCTATTTTATCAATAACATCCCTAACATAGTAGCATCCCAAAACCCATATTTTCCTACCAATTCAATTTATAATTATACCTCTATTCCATAATTATTTTCATCCTTTCCTACCAAATCAATTTACGATTAATTTATATTCCTCTCAACTAATTTTCTCAAAACTAGATTAACTTATTATATTAATTTTCTGTTAAAAAATAAATCTAGTATTTTTATTCAACTAATTTTTTTTTACATTTTTTAAGTCAAAAATTGCATTATATAATTGGAAATCCATTACCATAACTTTTCATCCTATCAGTCCACTTGTCACATTATGAGAGCTCATCCCTCCATCCAATTGCAAGAAGACACTTGTTTCCCACTACCCTTCCACCTTATCTCTTTCCACAATTTATCAATTGCTTTTTGGATATTTTGAACTTAAAACATCGTCTTATATTAGCGCTAGGATCGTCTTGGTCCGATACTTGGGTGTGTCCAGGCATGTGATCCCTCGTTGTGTGGTTCCGCCTCAGGGCTAATGGAAGAAGTGTTAGCCCTTCATTCGGGTTTGGCTGCGACAAAGGAGATGGAGCTAACAATTAAGGATTGAGATTGAAAGAGACAATCTTGTGGTCATCAACTTTGTCAAGGGTTCTTGGATTTGTCCGCGGGAAATCGAGATGATGATTGCAAATGTTCTTATCTTGATTCAGGTGTTTGATGAAATCTTCTATAAGTCTGTCACCATGTTTTTATGCGAAGGTAACAAGATGGCGGATAAAGTAGCGCATCTTTGTTTTTCGTTGGATGTCGCTTCTCTCGTTGCCCATCCAGAGTTATATACTCTCGTCTAAAAGGATGTTGTTGGGTGGTAATTCAGCAAGGTCTGACTCCACCCAAATCATTTCCTTGTTCAAAAAAAAATGTGAGATGGGTAATAGGACGATGCGGAAAGCACACTTAATTCTGTTTTTTTATTGGTCCACGCATCAATATGAAAGTGAATGAATGAAGTGATATGGAGACGCCCTCAGCGCACCACCTCGACCTCAGTCAGTCCCGACTCCAGACTCCAGGCTCCCCAACCAAGAAGACGACCTCCTAGAAACGCCGGAAGTAGAGCCGCACGCTGCTCGAAACAAAACGCCAACCATATTTTGCCTTTAATACTTTAGTCGAGCCCATGCGGGATTTTGCCAACCCTTTCGGAATTTTATCAAACCCTTTCGGGGATTTTGTCAAACCCTTTCGGGAATTTTATCAGATCTTTTCGGGATTTACATAAAGCCTTGTGTATATGTAATGTGGAACCGAGCCTTTTGGTGATACCACGTGAAATAACTTTGTTTTTGTTTTAATAGTAATACTCCGTAATAAATAATTTAAGAGGTTAAATTGACCAAGTGTCTACCTATAAAAATAAGTTATAATAATAATAAAAAAATCCTTGGTCTTGTGTCCATGGTAATTGGATAAGCATATTCTATCACGAATTCAAGTATACCTCTATATCTCTTGTTTAGTCGACATTGTCAATTGACAAACGAAAGTTCTCACCTTACGCTTGGCTTGAATTTTGATTATATATATAGGGTGAGGTTAAAGTGAAAATGAGGCTTAAGATGAAAAATTTGCTTAAAGTGAAAATGGAAGACAAAACACACGCGCCCCGGTTCATTTAAAAAAAAACACTGAACCATTGTGAACCGGAAAAAAAGATTTAAAAAAAAAAACAGAAGCGAACTGGACCGGGCCAAAAAAAAACCCTTCTTCCTCTTCCTCCTCTCGCATGCAATGCGTCTTCTCGGACCTTCGTCGGTTGCTCCTCCAGCCGCCATCCCTCCGACATCATCAGCTGCCGACGGCAAGTCCCCAAGCCCCGACCTCCTAACCCAAGAAGACTCAGACCTCTCTCACCAGCAGCAGCGAGCGTCCGAGACTCCTCCCGAGTGTCAAGCAGCCACCTGTGGTGCCGACAGCCTCCTTCTGAGCTAGGCAAATCGAGTCCAGCCTCCGACCAGACCACCGATGGGCACTGTCCGACTAGCCTCTCCTCCTCCTCATCTCCTCCTTGGAATTCACAGGCAAGTTTCTAATAACCCCCAATTTTTAGGTTTTGCTAAATTGAATAAATTTGTAAAATCTTAGAATTTACTAAATTTAGTGAGTGAAAATGAAAGTTATTTATGATGATTTCTTGTTGAATTAGATTGATTGAGAGTTTTTTAAACCTGATAATGCATCTAATCTTCTCAATTTCTCGTCTATCTGCCTCCGCTGATCCTTTGCTAGACCTTACTCTTTTGCAGTTCTACAGTGTATGATAATTGTTTATGTTGTTTTGTAGTGCCAGGATAACTTAGGTGGCGTGCAAGGAATGTTATGCTTGGCCCAGTTCTTGGAGCTGCCTTCTGCTTTCCTCTTGGTACATAGGCGCTCTTCTGCCTTCTGCCTTCTGCTGATCCTTTATGCTGTTTTGTAGTGCCATGATAATTGAAAGTTTTTTTTTTTTTGCATTTTTGCTCCATGTCATCCCTGTATCCCTTCCATATCAATGAAAATTGATTAGGGAAAAAAGCCAACCAACTTGGACGAAGAGGTTCTGCTGTTATGTGCAGAGTAGATCTGTTATGAGGATCATGTTGCCAAGTTCATATTTAATTTATACGTGCTAAATCGGTGATTTTTCATCGGCTTTGCTAGGGGTGACTTGAAGATAGGATGTCAGGTGGTAAAGAAGAGTAAAATGCCTTCTTCTATTCCCTTGTCTCTACTGATACACAGGTATTGTATTGACATGTGCTATTTCTACATACTCCTTTTAGTTAGAGATGTGAAAAGATTCTGTTTTCTTTATGTAGGAAATGTGTTACTCCACTAAACGGCAGCAATTTTTGATTGATCAAGGTTACAGCTTTAAGGTACTTAACATAACCTAGTAGTCATTACATACTTATCGCCATATCGGTATGCATATATTCTTCCAAAGATTTTCCTTCTTCCCTCTTATTCAATTTGTGAATATCGTCCTTATTTTGGTTTGTTAATGTCAATATGGCAGGTGATAACATGCTTACCTCCTCCTGATTCCGGACCGGAACTAAAGTATTACAAGCTTCAGGATCAGTTGGGTCTCCTTCGAAAGGTCTGGCTGTGTTTCCCTGCCTTCCCGAATTGTGGCCTCTTCTCTTCCTTGTTTAACTGTTGCTAATACAGCAGACAATATATGAAACAAGTATTGACTGCCGGAGATGATAAGATAAGCCTAGAGCAGTTAGCAGAAATTTCAAAGATGCTTTCAGCTGATCAGGGTAAATGGTCCAACCACTTTGGTATATTAAGCTTCTGCTTAAGGTGTTTCATTCGATTAGTGCTTGTTGCAGTTGATATCTATTGCAGTTGACTGTTTTCTAGCTATGGTATATGTTACTCCAGTTGGTTGTTTGCTTCAAGTTAAGGTTGAAGCATTTACTTAATGTGCCTTTATTTTGCACGTTTTGTTAAGAGTCACCAAAGAGTTAGGACACTTGGGTCTATTAAGCTTCTGCTGTCAACTTTGAATACTCGCTCATTCATAAAACAATCTGAATTCTAAGTTGATTTTGGTCTGTCAAAGCTTCTTCTTTCATTGTTTCCTGAATGAATGTATTAGTTCTGATTTAAATGTGTTTGAAAATTGCAATTTCATTTGGAAAAAGAGCAATTTCAGTTTGAAATAGTGCAATTTCAGCTGAATTTCAAAGCCTGAAATTGTATTGACATATGTGACTGAAGCGCGCTGATGTTGTAATTTGAAAATGCTCAAGTCTATGCTAATTTTAGAACTTAAATGTGCAATTTTAGTTTGAAAAAGTGCAAATCTAAAACCGAAGAGTGCAATATTAAAAGCACATTAGCTCTTATCAAGCTTTAAAAGCCTATTAGCTCAATGGAAGAGCAATTGCTTATGTGCAAAGATGTGGGTTCGATTCCCGCATAGGCTAAAGTGCATAATTTTCATAGTTTTCATAATTTTGTAATAAAATTCTTGTAATAAGATATATTAGTGCAAAGTTAGAAAAAACAACCACAATCTTGAGAAGGATTTAAAAAGGATGAATTAAGCTGGTGCATCTTAAAAAAAAAATCAGCTCGTATGTTTTTTTGAAAGAGTTGTTGCATTTCATATTATTATTCATGCACTTCATCATTTTATTCTTACACTTTACAATCTTAATTGTGCACTTCCGAATCTTATTTATGCACTTCATTATTTTATTCTTGCACTTTATCATTTTATTTATGCACTTTATAATCTTAATTATGCACTTCACAATCTTATTCATGCACTTTATATTATTATTCTTACACTTGATCATTTTATTATTACACTTTATCATTTTATTTATGCAATTTAAAATCTTAAAAAAATGAAGTTATATTGAGTTGATTCTGTTGATCACTTTATCATTTTATTTATGCATAATTTTCATAGTTTGCATAATTTTGTAATTAAATTCTTGTAATAAAATATATTAGTGCAAAGTTAGAAATAAACAACTACAATCTTGAGAAGGATTTAAAAAGGATGAATTAAACTGGTGCATCTTAAAAAAAATTTAGCTCGTATGTTTTTTTTGAAAGAGTTGTTGCACTTCATATTATTATTCATGCACTTCATCATTTTATTCTTGCACTTTACTATCTTCATTGTGCACTTCAGAATCTTATTTATGCACTTCATTATTTTATTCTTGCACTTTATCATTTTATTTATGCACTTTATAATCTTAATTATGCACTTCACAATCTTATTCATTCACTTCATATTATTATTCTTACACTTGATCATTTTATTATTACACTTTATCATTTTATTTATGCAATTTAAAATCTTAAAAAAATGAAGTTATATTGAGTTGATTCTGTTGATCAATTCACAAAAATTGATCACCTTATTTCAAAGGAACCTTAAAAAATGAACGTTATCATTTTATTCTTACATTTTATCATCTTATTTTTGCACAGTCTTAACTTACTTTTGCACAATTTTATTCTAAAGATGCACAATTGTATATTAATTTTGTACACTTTTATTCTAAATGTGCACAATTATATTCTAAATCTGCACAATTGGGGTCTTACTTTTGCACAATTGATTGAGACAAGATCTGCCACATTCATTCACTATTTTTTTTAATAATTTTTGTATGCACACTTGTATTTTAAATCTGCACAATTGTATATTAATTTTGCACGTTTTAATATTAGTAATTGTTGTATGCAAACTTGCACACTTTATAATATTATTTTTGCACTCTATGGTATTTAATGGTACATCATGCATATTAATGCAATTTTATAATTCAACTGTGCAATCTGAACTGTATTAAGTGCAAAATAAGATATATTAATGCAATTTTAGATAACAATTGTGCAATTTAGAACCAAATAAAGCACTCACTTTATAAATCAGAACCAAATAAATGCTCATCATACCATTTTGTAGTCCTTGATCAGAGAAAAGGGCAAACCAATTACATTGTCATAATAGCAAAAACACCGAAAACTAGTTCTTGAGCTTAGCCATTTAGATTGGATCTGCTACCAAAAATGACCATGTTCCAACTGCCATCAATCTAGTCGTTCCATCTGCACATATGAATTGACGAATGTTACTTTTAGACATCTCAACAGTAAAGGAAACATGTTCCAGTCTGAGCTCTCAATGCTGCACATCTCCTTAGATGAAGCATTTAAGATAATTATGTTACAACTGGGTGCTATCTAGGGTATTTCCAAAGTTGAAAAAGGCTTTGATAAATGTGTATTAGTAGATAACGAATGAGAGGTGAATTACCTTCCACAGGCCATCATTCAGATAATGCAATGCCCCGACGCCAATGCCCTTGTTCACGACTTTTCTGCAGTTGAAGAGACGTGTCAAAGGAAATAAATGCTACTAGTCCCTTAACATTGTGTCAAAATTCTCTATTATTTTCTACTAGCAGTGCACACATATTGACAAAGGCGAATACTACAAGCACTTCCTTCTATAGTATACATCCGTGAGAAATAAAAGGAACACAGCAGTAAATGACATTACCAAATCAGTGTGATTTGAGCCCTCACCAGCAGCCACATTCAACAACACAGATTCCCTACAAAAAATGAAGCAATGAGTTTGCAATTTGCAGTTCTTGGTTAGTACACAACTAAAATAAAACAACTCAGGATAACCTGAGTATAACTTGGATAATATATGTATATACTGTCCACATTATCACAACTTTAATTGTACAGCTTGGTCACATAGTAGGACTGGTTTATATCAATAAACACAATGATGAATCTGAGGCTTCTTCCAATAAAGCTTCCATAAAATGTTGTCATATCAAATTTGTTATCAAGCGAACACTAAAAGTTCATAAAGGCAAGCAAAGAGGAGAAGAGGTAGAGACAAACCTCCATAGCAGTAAGATGGAAGCAGAAGATAATAAACCAGCTGAACCAGCAAGTAACGTTGGTATTCCTCACAATATGGAGAGCTCGAAGCCCCCAAAACTGGAATCCAAGTGCAACTGCACAATAATGTGATTTGTGCTTGACGTTTTAGCATTAAGATTGAATTTTAAATTGTCTATTTTATCCAGGAGAGAAAAGGGACTGATGGGCATTTCAATTAGATGTAGATCAGTTCCTTTTGATTTCGATTGATTTGCATTATAATTCCACTTATGGGCTGCATAATCTTGTAAAGTCTTATTTGTGATTAAATTAGGTTAATGATATTTACTGAGTGATGGGGCATTTGATGGTTTCCTGTTTCATAATTGCACATTTGCATTGATTTTTCATTTGCTTCTGTGAGGGATCTTTCCATATTGATCCCTTTTCATTCATGGTTTCTCATGATTCTCGGTTCATCCAATTGTAATTTAGTGTATGACATGCCAAATTTCAGACATAACAAGGAGAGGAATATTCATGAAGAAATCTAGTGTATGACATGCCAACTTTCGCAAACAAAAGCTCCGAAATTGAAGCTAAAATCTCAGTCAAGAATATTATTTCTGTCCTAGACATTTTATCAAACACCTAGTAGGCATGGATTTAACCAACACTAGCTCAATCTCGATTTCTCTCCTAAGCATTTTATCAAACACCTAGAAGGCATGAATTTACCTCATCTCAATCTCAATTTCAAATCCACAAAGCTCACTCAATCCAGCATATATAGAACGAAACTCAATGCATAATCGAAACGAAACAAAAGCCTCGAAGGTTGTTGGGAGAAGGTTTGTGAGATTTTACCTGAGGGTGGGTTGCGAGAAGGTTGTTGGGATCAACCTCGGCACCACTAACTCGCTGTAGCGGCGATAGAGGATGGGATGCCGGTGATCATTACCCTCGATGGAGGTTGTTGGAATCCCCTTTGTTCTTCATCGGGAACTCATCTCAGGGCGCGGGAGATCCAGCGGCAGTCCCGACCTCGATGGCGTCGGAGCTTCGTCGAGCTTCACTGGTGGCGCCTCCAGATCTGAGTGGGTGAGTGACGGTGGATTGAGGGAACTAGGATGGACGGTGAAAGCGAGAGCAGATGAGAGGAGGAAGAAGAGGAACGATACAGGGAAGAAGAGGAAATCCATATTGCCAGTTCGGCCCCTTTTTTTTTTTTTAACATCAGCCCGCTCTCCAAACCCATTAATTAGATCCATTTTCACTTTAAGCAAAATTTTCACTTTAAGCCCCATTTTCATTTGAACCTTTACCTATATATATATATATATATATATATATATATATATATATATATATATATATATATATATATATATATATATATATATATATATATTATATAGAGTATGGATCAAATGTTAACAAGTCTTACGGTGGTAAATGTTAACAAATCTGGACCCTTAATTTATGAAAACGGGTGGCCTTGATTATCTCAAAATTTAAATCAATTATTAATTTATTAAGATGGGTCCCATGAAAAAATTACATTACTGTCAATGTTTTGGAGCGTGTGTTTCAATCCCTTATAAATCCTACCTTTAACCTAATTCATCGTCACAAACCTCCCCGATCAAATCCTCCTTCTTGCTCCCGTTTTGAGCGGATTGGCTTCTTGCTCCCATGGTGGATTGTCTTCTTGCTCCCAAGGTAAAATTTCCTCTCAAAATCTCTCCTTCCTACGCCTTCCTCCTTCCTCTCGATCTCAACCGCTTCTTTGCAAGGACCACTGTCGACACCACTCAACCCACACCCGCTGGAGGAAGAGGGGTCGGACGAAGGCTGATCCACACCACCAATCCCATCGCTCGCCCTAAGCCACCACTACCGGCACCGCTCAACCCACTCATGTCGGAGGAAGAGGGGTCAGACGAAGGCTGAGCCAAACCGTCAATTAATTGCCGGTATCTTCAATCCCTTACCTTGCTGTGATTTAGGGCATTAATGGGAAAATTTTGGGTTTTCAAATGTAGCACCGATCGAATAATATATACACAGAGTGAATGTTTATATTTTTGTACTTTGAATTATATGTATGAATATATATATATATATATGTGTGTGTGTGAATTCAGTGAATGAAATTGATTAAATTAATAGGGATGGAGTTCATAAGACTGAATCTATGGAGGCTGGGAGAGGAGAAAGATGAACACATATGCCAATAGGGGGTCAATAGGGAGTTCACAAGCGGCGATCCAACGACCGGAGGAGCGACGGAGGTGTAGTGATCGGAGGTGCGGTGGGGGTCGGCGATCCCTTACCTCGCCCTTCCTTCGTCTTCTCAATCTTGTGTTTTACTCTGTCTTCGTCTTCCTCTTCAATTGCTTCAAGTTTTTCGAATAAGGAATTAATCATTGGTATGCAATAAATATTCGATGGAATGTGATAGAGTATTCGTTACTATTTAGTTATTATTTCCTGTAGAGTCACTATTCGGCAAGTTCATAGTTTCTATTCGTTCATAATACAAAATTACTCATATGTATTTGATCAAGAATAATGAATTATTATATATAGATTAGTGGTTGTTCATGATTCTCCTTGTTATTTGATCAAGAATAAGGAATTATTCATTATACCAATAAATATTCGATGGAATGAGATAGGTGATTCGTTACTATTTCGTTATTATTCATGTTCAGAGTCCATATTCGGTAAGTTCATAGTTTCTATTCGTTGATAATTCATAATTATTCATATGTATTTGGTTAATTAGACGTGGGAAATCAAGAATTACATTTACATACTCTTTCAAACCCGCGAATAATTACTATCAACTTAGCGAATAATTACTATCAATCTAGCGAATAGTTGCAAAATCGACCAACCCTTTTGCTATTATCTAAATGATAACTCCTCTTTACGGATGAATAATAACGATTAATTTAGCGAATAATTACTATTAACCTAGCGAATAGTTGCAAAATTGACTAACTCTTTTTCTATTATCTAATGAATAATAAGTATAAGTTAACAAATGTTTGTATCACCTTATCAAATAGTTCAAATAGTGCAGTACACAAAAAACAACGTTAAAAAAAATATAACGCAAAAAAAAAACGTACAACACACGCACGTTATTTAGCAAGTGGGCAAGGAAAGAAGTGGGTTCCATTGATTTTTAAGTAAAGAAAAAAAGGCAAAATAGCCAAATAATCTTAGCCACCCATTTCATTCAATCAAAGGCCCAGATTTGTTAACATTTAACACCGTAAGGGATGTTTACACATGACCCAACCTCTATATAGATATATATTAATGCTACGTTTATCTCTAATTTCCGCCAACTTTGTCCTTAATAACATAAAATTTGTTTGAATCTGATTGGATAATTATATAAAATCTCTTGTTTCCCAACTACGATCAGTGCACGATTGGAATGGGCAACATATTAATTAATTGATTGCTTAATTAAACAATCAAGCCTTAACTTTTTCAAACAAATGGATCCGTACGCGTAATTATATTGTACGAAAAGAATTAGATTATACTCCGTATATACTGCATTTATTCATCAAAATATGTTATTTTTACCTATTTTTACAGATTTTAAAGAAATTATAGTTCTGAAGCGTAAAAATTTTAGTTCTGAAGCGAAATTTTAAAGAAATTAACAAATACAGTATATACTATTATATTCTTATTTATTACACTATTTTTTTATTTTGTCAAAAAATACAAATAACAGTTTATTAATTATTACAAATTCATTTTCATAAAGTATATATCAAAATAACTATAATAATATTTTCTAAAATGACATATTTTTTCGATCACCGATAGAGTATAATTATGAAGATTATATGCATATGAATGCAGAGAATGCAATATGGCATATGATGCATTCACATACAGCTGCATATGTGGTCCTTGTGGTCCTCACATTGGACCACATTTCTCTTCTCTCCTTAGCTTAATTTGAGCTACATTTCAGCTGCATTTTCTCTACATTTACAGACCTCTTGTCGTCTTATGTAATAAGGACTCTTGTCCAATTCTGTTGCCTCATGTGCTGTGCACATGTTAGTGTAGAATCCTACTATATAAGGTTGCTTTCTTTCCTCCCCATTTAGTAGGGTTTTGGGGATTGTAGTCGTATTCATGAAGGCTATGACAAGCCATATTACATTCCTTTCTTAGCTAATGAAACAGTGCCTGTGGTGGCTTGTTCTTTATGTTTTCTAGTTGATTTTGCTTGATTGATTACATTTTCATAGCTTATTTTCACATGGTATCAGAGCTGCAGTCGATTCTCCTATCTGATATTTGCTTTTCTTAAGCATTTTTGTGTGTTTATGTTCACTGTAAGCAGTGATTTAAACTCTGGTGAACGATCATCTGAAGATATGAGTACTCAAGTTAATCTGGCGGATCCTTTGTTTCTTTCTAACTCTGATCATCCAGGTGCACAGTTGCTTGCAATTCCTTTTGATGGAGGGAATTATATGACATGGAGCCGTGGAGTGATGATGGCCTTGGGAGCCAAGTGCAAGCTTGGATTTATTAATGGGTCCTGTGCAAAACCTGTTGCTGGATCTACAGATCTGGAAAGATGGGTAAGGGCTGACTACATGGTGAGATGTTGGCTTGTTAATTCTATGACTAAAAGTATTGCAGAGGGATTCATGTTTATGGATTCTTCTAAGGCTCTTTGGGATGAGATTGTGGAAAGGTTTGGTCAGACCAATGCTCCACTCATTTTCCAAATCAGAAAGAAACTTGGTAATATAGTCCAAGGCAACATGAATTTAACAGATCTGTATAATCTCTTTAAGCGACATTGGGATGAACTGCAAGTTTTAGAGTGTATGCCTGAGTGTACATGTGCTGCTGCTGCTACATGCACCTGTAACTTGAAGAGAAAGATCAGTGAGATTGACTCTAGGAACAAAGTTATGCAGTTCCTGGTCAGCTTAAATGATAATTATGATGCTGCAAGAAATTCTATTTTGGCTACTGATCCCTTGCCTAGTATCAACAAGGCTTATTACATTTTACAGCAAGTGGAAAGGGGTAATGAAGCATCAAATGGTACTTCTGTTCCTCAAGGAATTAACTCTGAATCAAGTGCAATGGCAGCTAATAGAGGTGGAGGTTCCTAACAACACAAGCCTTCTAATGCAGGGAGTAAACCAGTCAAGAGGGAGCGGAAAGATTGGCAAGAGTTAAAGAGAATCAAAGCTAATTCCAAATGCTCTCATTGTGGCATGAAGAGTCACATGGCTGAGCATTGTTTTATGCTCCATGGCATCCCTGACTGGTTCAAGGAACTCAAAGAGAAAGAGAAAAATGGAGCTCCTAGCAGAAACACAGCTTTTAATGCAGGGTCTATGAACAATCAGATGCAAGGGAGTCCCTTGGATGATGATGCAGTGGAAGGAAATGTTGATTCTAGCATGGTTAATGCAGTTTATCAAGAGGTGCTGAAGAGGATGAGAGGAAAAGGCCAAGCTGAAAGCAGTACTGGATCCTTTGCAAACTTTGCAGGTATGATTCCTCCTACAGTTGCAAATAGTGTATCTCAGGGTGCTATGTCTGTTGAGTGGATAATAGATACTGGAGCTACAGATCATATGGTTGCAGATTCTCATGTTTTGTTCAACAAAAGGAGATTAACTAAGCCTGTTCATATTGGATTGCCAGATGGATCCATTAAAACTGTGATTGAGATGGGAATGTTACACTTAACAGATGATATTACTCTCAGTGATGTTTTGCTAGTTCCTGATTTTAAGCACAGATTATTATCAGTTGGGAAAGTACTTAATGAGACTGATCTGATAGCTATATTCACCAAAACTTATTGTTATTTCCAGGACCCTGGATCTAAGAAGGTGATGCTGTCAGGAGCTAGGAGACATGGGCTTTACAAGGTGTTTTCAGAGTCACCATCTTCAACTGACACAGAGAGATGGAGGCTGAAGAGTTGTAATAAAGCTAGTGTTGATTTACAAACTGTTCATGCTAGACTTGGTCACAGTTATGTTTCTAAGTTGAGACACTTAAGAATGTTTAGTTCTTCCAGTTTGGATGATTTCCATTGTGAATCTTGTTCTCTTTCAAAGCATCATAGGCTTCCCTTTTCAAGGAGCCTGAATATTGCAGCTAAGCCTTTTGATTTATTGCATATGGACTTGTGGGGTCCTTATAAATATGTCACTTACAATGGTTATTCTTATTTTCTTACCATTCTTGATGATTGTACAAGGGTCACATGGACCTTTCTCTTGAAAAGTAAGTTGCAGGTTCTGCAAACTATTAAAGATTTTCTCATTTATGTGGAAAATCAATTTGATTGCTCAGTAAAGGTCTTGAGAACAAATAATGGCACTTAATTTGTACAGAAGCAGTGCATAGATTTGCTTGTTTCAAAGGGCATTATCCATCAGAAATCAATTCCTTATACTCCACAGCAAAATGGGAGAGTGGAGAGGAAGCACAGACACTTGGTGGAGACAGCAAGATGTCTGAGAATACATGCAGGCCTGCCTATTAGATTTTGGGGAGAGTGCATATAAGCAGCCACTCATTTGATAAACAAAATGCCCACAGAGGTTTTGAAATGGAGGTCCCCTCATGAGGAGTTATTTGGGAAACCTCCTACCTATGATGAGCTGAGAATTATAGGCTGTTTATGCTATGCTCCTGTTGCTCATTCAGATAGAGATAAGTTGGGTGCTAAAGCAAGAAAGTGTGTTCTTCTTGGTTATCCTTTTGGTCAAAAAGAATATAAGCTATGGGACCTTGAATCAAAGCTGATTTTTCATAGCAGAGATGTGGTTTGTAAGGAAACTATATTTCCTTTCAAGACTGGAACTGAGATTCCAGAGTCTGAAGAAATCAATAATGCCATGCCTCTTCCAATGGTTAATCCAGCTCTAGATGATGATTTCTTTATTCATACAGAGCCCACTTCTACTTTTTCTCCTCCCCACACAATTGAATCATTACAATCTGAGCCTAGCCCTCAGTCTTTGCCTTCTCAAGTAGCAGATTCCATGACCTCTGATGGGCATACTAATCATATGACTCTAGAGTTATTGCAAGATATGAATGTCTTTCCTCCTTTAAGGAGATCTATTAGACAACATGTTGCACCTAGAAGACTAAATGATTTTGTTTGTGGGAATAACAGGTAGAGAAACTCTATGTCTCAGTCCTTTCTTGCTAAATGCTTGGGAGATGATCTCCAATCTGACCCTACTGTTGTGCATTCCTTTGCTTGTATGGCTGCAGAACCTGAACCTTACACTTATAAACAGGCTATTTAGAATCCTAACTGGGTTGCTGCTATGGAAACTGAGTTGCAAGCACTTGAGAGCAATGATACTTGGGATTTAACTGAGATTCCCAGTGGAATGAAAGCTATTGGCAGTAAATGGGTCTATAAGATAAAATATAGACCAAATGGGACTATTGAGAGATATAAGGCAAGGCTAGTTGCAAAAGGATATAATCAGATCAAAGGGAAAGATATAAACACACTTTTTCTCCAGTAGCAAAGTTTGCAACTGTGAGAATCCTCATTGCTGTTGCAACTATGAAGAACTGGTCATTGTACCAACTTGATGTTAATAATGCTTTCTTGCATGGAAAGCTTGAAGAAGAGGTGTATATGACACCTCCTGAAGGCTATGTTTTACAGAAACCTGGTCAAGTATGCAGACTAAAAATGTCAATCTATGGCTTGAAACAAGCCTCTAGACAATGGAACTCTGAACTTTGCAAGTTCCTAATGAGTCTAGGATTTGTTCAGTCCTATGAAGATTATTCTTTATTTGTCAAGCCTGTGCCTTCAGGTATTGTTGTAGCCTTGGTGTATGTGGATGACCTCTTAATTACAGGAGATGACGATTCTGTAATACAACATACCAAGGATGCCTTACATCAAGCATTCACAATTAAAGATTTTGGTAAAGCCAGATATTTTCTTGGGTTAGAAATCCTTCATGACAAAAATGGGACTCTCTTACACCAAAGAAAATACATTCTGGATATTTTGGAAGATTGCAAGATGACAGAGTGCAAAGCTGCTCTATTCCCTCTAGCAAGAGGACTGAAGTTATCAACTGATGTTGGTGATATTATGTCTGATCCAGAGACTTACAGAAGGCTTGTGGGCAGACTTCTATTTCTTAATTTGTCTAGACCAGACATTTCTTATGTTGTGCAGCACCTCAGTCAATTCATGGTTGAGCCAAGACAACCACACTATGATGTTGCTCTTCATGTTGTTAGATACCTCAAAGGGACTATATCTGTTGGTCTCTCTTATCCAAGAAATTCAGTTGCCAATCTCACTGCATTTTGTGATGCTGATTGGGGGACTTGTCAGTTCAGTGCAAGATCATTGACAGGCTATTGTGTGTTCTTTGGACACTCTCTTATTTCTTGGAAAACTAAGAAACAGGTCACTGTCTCTAAATCTTCAGCAGAAGCTGAGTACAGAAGTATGTCCACAACCACTAGTGAACTGATTTGGGTAGAAGGAGTTATGAACAGATTGAAGATCTCCATTCCTTTACCTATACCTCTCTATTGTGACAACAAGTCAGCCATCCATATAGCCAAAAATCCTGTCTTTCATGAAAGGACAAAACACCTCAAAATTAACTGTCATTTTGTGAGAGAAAAGTTGCAAGAAGGCTTTGTTATTCCACAACATATTCGAACTGCAGTCCAGATTGCTGATGTATTGACCAAACCTCTTGGAGAAAAGCAACACATCTTCTTGTCTCTCAAGTTGGGTCTTGTCGGTTTTTCCCCAAACCCAACTTGAAGGGGGGATATGAAGATTATATGCATATGAATGCAGAGAATGCAATATGGCATATGATGCATTCACATACAACTGCATATGTGGTCCTCACATTGGACCACATTTCTCTTCTCTCCTTAGCTTAATTTGAGCTACATTTCAGCTGCATTTTCTCTACATTTACAGACCTCTTGTCGTCTTATGTAATAAGGACTCTTGTCCAATTCTATTGCCTCATGTGCTGTGCACATGTTAGTGTAGAATCCTACTATATAAGGTTGCTTTCTTTCCTCCCCATTTAGTAGGGTTTTGGGGATTGCAGCCGTATTCATGAAGGCTATAACAAGCCATATTACATTCCTTTCTTAGCTAATGAAACAGTGCCTGTGGTGGCCTGTTCTTTATGTTTTCTAGTTGATTTTGCTTAATTGATTACATTTTCATAGCTTATTTTCACAATAATAATTATTTATAATTCAATTTGTGAAAATTTTTGTATGCTACCCAGTATAGAAGCTTGGCGTCCAAGTTCATTAGATATATTATTGAATACGGATTATACGACTTTAACCCATGTCTATTAGTAATAAATTAAATTAAATTTTAGAATCGACTCAATCTTAAAAGAGTTTTTATTTTTAAAAATCCGTACTTGTTTTAAGCGACTTGCATCAGCATTGACTGTTCAATTCAATCAATTGTATATCTTATTTCCATTTCAATGTTGATGACTTGCTGAATGATGCTCTTTGTGATAACTTGTTTTTCTTAATGTTTGGTTGTTTCTCTTTCTATTTACTAAAATGATTTTATTTTTTTTGTTTTGGAAATGAGTTTTTATTTTTAAAATGAATTTTGTTTTTGTTTTCAGGTTATTGTATTATAAAATTTCTAAACTTTATGTTATTTTAAGAAGTAAGTTAATGATTTGGGTTTTTTTATATTAACTGATAATTTTTTATTTTAAAAAAAATGAGATTATTTTTTATGAGGTTGAAAATAATTTTTTATGTTTTTTTTTATGTTAATTTTGCACAGCACTAATGGGATCAGCCCAATATGTATGGGCCCGAGGATTCTCCGTTGGGCCGGTTTCTTTGCTGCTTCACGATTTCTTACGGCGTTGTAGAATTGAAATAAGGGCGTGTTTGTTTTACAAGTATTTATTATGCATTATTAAAGTTTCGTATGATTTATCAGCACGTGACTAATTTTTAAACTACATGTAACTTTCTCAAAAAGCAATTTCAAATAACGAATTTCGCATAGACCATCCGAGCAACGTATGTAACAACTATTTTTAAGAATCTGTATTTAAAAATCTTTTTAAAATTCTCTATTTTAGAGAATATGAAAAAGAATCTGTTGACGAATCAACCACATAAAGCAACAGAATCACAAACTACAACAACAATCAAGATGATTTGCTTGTTTCTAAAGTTGAGATATCGCTTTATATATTACTAGCAATTTCCATTTCCATTTTTATTTTTATTTAAAGAACAATGGTATTAGCAATTTCTTCCCAGATTAACGATGGCATCATAAGGTACAACATATATACCGAGAGCTTTGTTCATTTAGAGGACTCGTTATCATTACTCTGCCTTCATTAATCGATTGTCATAATAGGTGTGCAGATCATAATTACTAGTATCATTTTTACTGTTTAAATTAATTCATTTCAGTAATTTCAATCAGGATCTTGACTTTTTTTTAGGCCATAAATTATTACTGGAAATTTTATGATAAAATCATTTTTTTGTTTTGTTTTAATTTGAGCTTCTTTTTATTTGAATTCCGATTATATAGTCCATAGGCTGGATACTGAATTAACTAGGCCAATAAGTCAATAACAACCATGATCATCTGATCTCAAAAAAAAAAAAAAAAAAAACCATGATCATCCGTTTACACATACGTAGAAAAGTATGAGATATTTTTGTAACTAAGTAAAAGTGGTGAAATTTATCTAATTATCTCACACCCTCTAAAAGATTGAATTATTTGATTTAATTTTCCCTTACAATTTTGATATTTGATACTCCCTCCGTCTAAAAATACATGTCTTTTTAGCCCCTAAAATTTTGTCAAAAATACATGTCTTTTTATATTTAATCATTACACATGACCTACTTTTACATCTAATCATCACTCTAATTTTTACATCACTCATCCTCTTCTCCTCACAACTTTAAATAAAAAGAAACAAGGGAAATTTCGCGAGGTACCCCTGAGGTATTGCTTATTTCGCGAGGTGTACAAAAGATTGACTAATTTCGCCCGGTAGCCCTGAGTTATATACATAATTCGCCCCATGCCCCTCCTCAGTTAAAAGTAACAGCCCTTGCCTACTGCCGTTTGTTTTTCTCTCAGACAGTCGACATTCCCTTCCAAACGAAGAAGCGAAGAAAGGAGAGGAGAGACCGACATGATGAGAGCAGGAATCACTGACAACCAAGAGAGCCCGCAGCCGCCGGAAGGAGAGGTGGAGACGCCAGGACCCGCCGAAGGTGTTGGAGACAGGTATGCCCCCTTTCAAAAAATTAAGGTTTTAAAGATCGAATTTGGAGTTTCAATTCGTTTGCAATTTGTGTTTGTTATCGCTAAATTTGGGGTTTAAATGTTCGATCTGAGGTTTCAATTTGGGTTTATTATCACCGGCTAAGTTTGACTAAACCCTCATCCTCTTCCAGGTTCCATGTTGCCCTCCTCCTCCCTGTTTTCATGGGTGGATTCAATTTTTTGAGTTTTATAATTCAATCATAAGATAAACCGCACTTGATTAGGGTTTTATTGGGGTTGTTCGCCTTGTAAGTTGTTGTGCTCTTGAACACTTGTTCAAATTGAAGCTAAGAGTTCGTCAATTTCTTGTTAGATTTGAAATTGAAGGTAAAATGTTTGGCATTAATTTGTCTGATTTTGCTGATCTCTCAAATTTGTTCAGGCAAAATAAGCTAAATCGGGTACCTTATATTATTATAATTTTTTTTGGAGCCGCCTACTGTCATCCTTTTGTTTGATTATGTTTGATGCATTTGATTGCTTAGTGAGTTTTTTGTCTAAACTTACATATTCAATTTGATTTTTAGTACTGTCATCCTTTTGTTGGATAATGTTTGCTGCATTTGATTGCCCAATGAGTTGCTTGACTAAACGTTCATATTCAATTTGATTTTTAGGGATTCAATCATATAAAACAAGTCCAATGTGGCTTTTGATCATGTGCGAATTACTCTGAACCATTAGTATTTGCATAGCGCCAAACTTATCTTTGCATTTAGCTTTGTTTCATTTTTTTTTACTGTACTTTCCCTTGTATGTTCATCTTCAACTTAACTATTTAAGTTGTCTACACTTTAAGATGCAAAATGCTAAATTTATTTAGTGTTAATAAAGCCTATTAGCTCAAGTGGTAGAGCGATGTGTTCATCCACAACGATGTGGGTTCGACTCCCGCATAGGCTACAAGAACAATCAAATTTTTATCGAAATAAGATTTTGGTTGCAACACATTCAGCACATTACATGGCTGTCATAAAAGTGCTACATAACATTTGCAAGTTGAAATAAATTCTGTAAGTCAGTTTTTGTAAACTGCATTCAGTTTTTTTTTTTTTTAAATTTGCAAGTTGAATTAAGTTTCGCTGTCATAAACCAGTTGGTGTCATGTTTTGGCGTTTTGCAGTCAATCTGTCATAAACACCTTACAAAACCATATTCAATTCAACAACGAAAATTCTGTACAAAGAAAGGACTCTTGTCATTACTGAGAATGTTAAAACCTTGTTGAATTCAACAATGAAAATTCTTTACAAACTAATAGAGCTTGTCATAAGCTAATTGAGCTTTCAAAGCTCTACAAAAACTACTACCAATACAACTAGAACCCAATAATTTAGAGCAATACAACTAGAACCCAATAATTTAGAGCAAGGATTGAGAAGAGATGCCTAAGACCTCCTCTGGAGCACCATCAACAAGGATTGAGAAAGAACTCGAAGACACTCCAAGGTGGCAAGGAAACTGAACGAGGTTAACGGCTTTCAAGATACTCGAGTTGATAATACAATCATAGGCCTTTTGCTCCGCCTTGTTCAAACACCTCAGAGAAGCACATTTGGTCCC
Organism: Persicaria maculosa; assembly: GCA_963922045.1. NCBI lineage: Eukaryota > Viridiplantae > Streptophyta > Magnoliopsida > Caryophyllales > Polygonaceae > Persicaria > Persicaria maculosa. Next base: position 20,428,671 of record OY998252.1, on the reverse strand, counting down.
ATGACCTGTAATTATCGGAGGACTGGTTCAAATGAGTGGTAAGCTTAGATAATGCTCTGAGATAGCTTTGAGAAGCCAAGCTCGTCCCACTGCTCTGCGCTTCATCTGGCTGTCTTCTTCGACATATATTCAAATCTAGGCTGAAATACTTAATCGTTAACTGCCTTGCACTTGTACTCAAACTCAAGCATCCCATCCTACATAGAATAATCAAAGCAAAGACAACTTTAGAGATCAGGTTGGAATTACTAAACCCTCGCACTCAAATTCTCCCTAGCACTCAAATTGGAATAACAATTGCGAAGACAAATTCACGAGTCTTAAATGTGTACTGCACAGTAACATCCCTAATTGCTCTACTCTACAATAATCTAACTAATTGCTCTACTATACTGATATTCAATGAATAGTAGCATCCCTTCGGGAGAATCCTAAATTTGAGCCCTTCGGTTATGTTCAGACTAACCAGCCACTAAGCAGTACATCCATTCGGGAGAATTTTGGGACCAATAAATTGAAACTGACTGTAGTACGGTGATAATAAACCCAAATTGAAACCTCAAATCGAACATTTAGACCCCAAATTTAGTGATAACAAACACGAATTGCAAACGAATTGAAACTCCAAATTCGACCTTTAAAACCCTAATTTTTTGAAAGGGGACATACCTGGCTCCAACACCTCCGGCGGGTCCTGACGTCTCCACCTCTCCTTCCGGCGGCTGCGGGCTCTCTTGGTTGTCAGTGATTCCTGCTCTCATCATGTCGGTCTCTCCTCTCCTTTCTTCGCTTCTTCGTTTGGAAGGGAATGTCGACTGTCTGAGAGAAAAACAAACGGCAGTAGGCAAGGGCTGTTACTTTTAACTGAGGAGGGGCATGGGGCGAATTATGTATATAACTCAGGGGTACCGGGCGAAATTAGTCAATCTTTTGTACACCCCGCGAAATAAGCAATACCTCGGGGGTACCTCGCGAAATTTCCCAAGAAACAAATACTCTAATACCAAAGTTTAATCATTACACTTACCCTACTTTTTACATCTAACCTACTTCTTAATTCCCGTGCTCCGTCCTAAAAAGACATGTATTTTAAGACGGATGAAGTATATTATTACATTTTATTAAAAATTACTATAAGAAATACTAAAAATCAAATATTTTTTTAATAAAATGTAATAATATATAAAATATCAATTTTTTTAAAAAAAAATATTTTAAAAAAATTATTTAAGATTTTGATATTTTGATATTATTACATTTTATTACAAATTACGAGAAATAATAAAAATCAAATATTTTATATCAGATATAGTATGTAACAAACACTAGAACTTATTAACAAAGCCTTTAATTTTAGAATTTTAAAATTATCGCAAAATTATCAAATCGTGATTTTTTAATTTAAAAAAAAAAGAAAAAATTGACAAACCCGAAATCGACCCGAAATGACCCGAAATCCGGTCAAACCCGGGTTCGAGTCAACCCGGATATACCCAGAACCCGTTTTACCTGGGACCCGAAGTGACCGACCCGAACCCGACCCGAATGAGCCGTTTGACAGGTCTCATTAATTCCGTTAGGCAATCCGTCAAAATTAACAGAATCAAAGATGAAAATTTATCCAATGACACCATTTACACTTATGTGGAAAAGTATGGGATATTTTTTTTAACAAAGTAAAGGTTGTGGTATTTATCTCACACCCTCTAAAATGTTGGATTATTTAATTTAATTTTCCCTTAAAAGAAAATCATACATAAGAAACAAATGGAGGGTACATTGGACTATATATGAAACCTCTCTCCTCTCTCTAGTTTTTATAGAGAGACCAAGCCCAACCTGGCAACCAGCTCCTTATTGGATGTCATCTCCTTCACCGCCACCTAGGTCGTCGTCGTCAACGTTGGTTGTTCTCTTTCAACATCTGGTTTGTGCATTTGTTCTCTGAATCTCACATGGTAGGTGAGAGGATTATAAACCTAATATATAAGTCGATGACTATATCACCTAATGTCAATCGGTTTTGGAATAGTGTCCTAATCTGGCTTATATGTTGGTCTTTCTGATCAGGTCCAATAAGACTTTCCCCCAACAAGTCCAAATTAAGATTGATCCGATCTGAGCCAAAACCCTAACTCTAAATTTCAAGAGCCTAAACCCAAAACTCTCAAGTAAAGAGTTTTTTATTTACTTAAAAAAAATGTTAGACCAATCTAACCCAAACATGAGCCCAACCTGGTTGAAACAAGAAATCCTAAAAATGAAGGACGGTAAATCAACCCTAAACTCTTAAATGTAAGTCGAGATCCGATATTTAAGTTCAAATATTCGATCCAAATAAAAAATGAGCAAACCTTATGTGAAATATCTAACTTATCATTAATAGAAGCTAATATGTGTTAAATTACATCAATTATGAATAATACTAGTGTAGATCCCGTCCCGTGTACGGGGAATGCGTAAATCTAAATATAAATTATTTTTTCCTTCAAAAAATAATATAAATATAAATAAAATTAGTTCGACATGTTATATATAATCTAAATATCTTTTAATTAGATTCTCTTAAAATATAAATAAAATTCACATTTATAAGGTATTACGTAAAAGTTTTTTTTCCTAATCTATGGTTAATTAAATCTCATGTAATTTAATTAGATAGTTGATTTTTAAAAATATTTTAATATTCATTTTTATTATATATGTAGTATATAGTTATTACATTAGTTTACTAAAATATCTATGTAATGATAGATTGTGGCTACATATATGGTTATATAATATTTTAATTATTTATTTTGGCCTCAAAAAATAATATAGATGGATATAAAATAACAATTATTAAATGATTGATTTTGATATAAATAATTCTTTCCACCAAAAAGAATCTAAATATAAATAAAATAGCACCTATCAAATATTAAATATTTATCTATTAATATTTTTGGTAAGTATGACTATAAAAATTAGTTTTATTAATTATTTTTATTATTACTACTACTACGTTTAATTATATTGATATAGTTTTTTCCTTATATAATATTTACTCTTTTATAAGATATTTCATCTATCCAATTAGCTAGATTTCCTTTTTGACAGGAGAAAGCTTTGCGAGACGCACTCACGCGCTGCCACGTAGGCAAATGCACTCACGCGCTGCCACGTAGGCAAATGCACTCACGCGCCGCCATGTAGTCAGATTCACACACGCGCCGACACGCAGGCACAATGCATCGGTTTTAGTATATGTATATAGATTTTTACGATTATAAGACCAAAATCCATTATCTAAAACAAAATTTTAAGCTATTCTATAAAGTTTCACATTTTCTCAAAACTCATTATTTTTAGTTTTTTAATAGATAAATATATATATATATATACGTGTAATCAACTTTTTTTTCAAAACTGACAACCGACGATCGATTCGTTACAATGAAAATAGAAGAAAAAAATAAGGATCTGTTTTGGCTTGCTGCCTTGTTTACGCGCCTGCTCAGGAGGGTGAGAAAAATAAAGATCATTGTCACCTACTTGATATCCTGTAACGGCCCGGGATTATGATTCCCGAGTTACGTTTCGAGGGATTAAACCCCCCGTTAGGACCTTGCGCCCCGAGTACAGGTTGAAGGTTTCAAAACTTACTTTAATGTTTTCAAAGGGGGATTTCGTACCCAAAATCGAAGGGATCGTTGGAATCCCCGGGGAAGTCCCCTGTACCTGTCGTAATCTAAGCGTGGAAATCAGAAATCATGCGACTAGCGGAAACAAGTATAATACAAATGTGTGCCACGGCAGAGCCGGGTCAAAACGGAGTCTAAAGTGTAAATCCGAAAAAAGTATAATCAGAGTCTGGTGAAGTCTATACCCCAGCGCTCACTCTCCGCCGACAAAATGACCCGCGCAATAAGCAAACAGCACCGATAGGATGAACATAAATAATACCTAAAAAAATTGATATGGGGCGGGATCAGATCGATGCCCACTTAACTCTGCATCCCAACCATAAGCACACATATATGCTATACCTAATAAAGATGCTTCTAGATGCATGGCGGAATATTAACACACTAACATGCTCCTGAGATCAAGTACATAATAATAATAAGGCCTTAGCACAGAATACCAAGTGGTATATCCCTCTCCTACCTCCACCCCTTCCGATAGGTGGAGACTGGCCAGCTCATGAATGCATTCATTCATAATAGGGTGGCACGCATGCCTAACCCGCTCCACAATAAAGCCCGCAGGCATCTCATAATATAAGGAAGTGCATGACTCGATTGACTCAGGGTACCAGATGAGGCTGGGCTACCCTATGACCCTAGCAATGACTCTAGTTACTTCACAGATAACGACCGTTCTGTTTACATACGCATAAAGAAATGGGATGCTCAACGTAGATGCAACCTAGCATGGTACTACATGGCATGCTGATCATGAATGCAACACCTAGTATATCATGCACCTAAAGCAGGGAATAGCTCTATTCAATCTGAGTAAGCTCCGAAGAGACTTACCTGGTACTGCAGAACAGCAAAAGGCAATCAACCAAACAATATGTAATCCGACACGTCACAGATGATCACCTAACAAGTATAACTACATGAATGAGTCTATCTCTAAGGCACACAAAGCATAGAATTATCACACCACTTCACAACTTAACTCAATAACCGACACATCATCATTTCCATCGTCTTAACTTTATCTCATAACATACTCATAATAATTCTCCAATTCATCAACTTAAGATAATTCCAATTCATACTTAGCCAATTTGCATGCTATCATCTCACAACCTTACTTAGCATATAAGTGTATATCCTCATCATAGTCATATAACATTTAACCTCGCATAATAAATCACCACAATATTATATCTTAAATCTCAAGACAACATTTTATATTTTAATCTCAATAATATTACATAATATTTCTAACACCATTTCCTTTTAACATTTTTATAAAATATTTATAAAATCCCAACCATATTCATTTAATCAAAACATCCCTTTTTAAATTACCAAACCAACCTTACTTTATTTAAATTACCAAAAACCACCCTCTTGTTTTAAATCAGCCCAAACCGAGCTCATTTGGTAAGAAAAGGCCCAAATACAATTTGATTCATTTGAAAGAATTAGGCCCAAAAGAATTGTTCCTCTTTAAACCAAGATCTCGGCCCATGGAGAAGAATTTAGGCCCACAAGAGGAGGAAAAGAATAGGCCCAACTTCTGTTAAATTCGGATCCAACAAAACCCAAACCCAAAATCTGATTTTTCATTAAACCGAACTGGTCTAGTTTTAGTTAAAAAAATTTCATTGAACCGGACCACAAATTAAAAGAAAATGGAAGCTTGGACCGCTTCTTCTTCCTCCTAATGCCGACCGAACAGAGAGGGAGCAGAGCTCCATCGCTCGGAAGGAAGACGACGGAGGGAGAGAGCTTGGAAGCTCGCCGGCGGCGGAGCTGGGGCTCCGGTCACCCGACACACACCCACGGAAAGGGAAAGAAGAAGCAGAGAGAAGAAGCTCACCGAGGCGCGGGTACGACGCCCGTCGGAAGCTCGAATCGGCCTGTCGGAAGCCCGGGGAGGCGCGTCGGAGATGGCTCTTCGATCGGAATCCGCCTAGGAAGGTGATAAAGAGGTTAAAGGTGGGAGCTTTGCGTCTTTGAGGGAGAAAGAGGAAGAGACCCTTACCGGCGGTTTCAGAAGAAAACAGGGGAAGAAGAGGAGAGGGATGGCGGCGCCGGCGGACGGTAGCTGCTACTGGAGGCTCCGGCTGCTGCTGGTGGTTTCTGGCAGCTCCGGGAAGGTGAGGAGATGCTGTTGGGTGCTGCTCGATGGTGTTCTCGGCGGCGAGAAGAGGTGGAGTGAGGCGTTTTGTGTAGGGTTGGTTTGGATTCGAATCAAGGAGGGAGAAGTAGGCTGGAGGTAAACCAAGCAAGGAGGAGATGGAGTGGGCTTCGATTAGACAGGAAATTGGCATGGGTTTGGTTTCAATCTCTGAAATGGGGGGCTGAGTCAAAGAAGGGGGAGGGGGTCTGAAATAGGCGTGGGTGACCTGCAGTTTCAAAACAAAGGTTGGTTTGACCCTAGCTATAAGATGGGAAACAAGAGATAAGGGGGAAGAGGGGGTGTGGGAGATGTTTAATTAAAATGGGAAAGGGTGAGCTAGGAGACAAGGGAAAGGAGGGGGAGTATGAACTGTTGGTCACTTGTTTTGTCCAAAATTCAATTGGGAGAGAGGGGATTGTTGAAATCGGACATGTGAAGGAGGGAGGGGACAAATATCATGTGATTCCCCAAAATCAATTTGAATTACCTGATAATAAATACCGGAACCCGCTCTTTCGATCTTATTTCGATTCGTTCAAGATAAATTTTAAATTTTCCAAATCGAATTTAGTAATGAAATCCGAACATCATTTTTCAAATTCTCGTCATAGGAAAGCGGAATAAAATCTATTTCGCATAAATTTCAAATTTTGGATGGAATCTGCTTTAAGAGTCCTAAAATCCTAGTTAGCGAGTTTTTCCGTTAAATTCCGCTTTTAAATTCATTTTAATTTTTCCTTTTTTTGAAAAAAATAGTATTTAAAAATCCGAGCCTTTACATATCCCAACTCTTGGAAATGAATTCACTTGGAGAAAAAACAGATCAGATATCAACAACATTTATGAAAAACTAGACAGAACTCTTGTGCAAGAACAAATTCTACAATGGTATCCACAATTAGCAACCAGGAACTATGCATTCTCATCCTCATACCACTGCCCAATCTCCATCGAGATCAAAACAAATGTAGGTAAAAAAGCTAGACGTTTTAAATTTGGGAAAATATGGCTTCAAAGGAAAGACTATCGGAACATTGTTGCCCGGGCATGGTGCACGTCTTTTGCTGGATCACATATGTTCCAAGTGACCAAAAAAACCCAACTACTTAAAAGACTAACTAAAGAATGGAACAAAACAACCTTTGGTAACATCTTCCGTCAACTGAAATACATTGAAGATAGACTATTGGAACTCCAAACAAACCCTGGCCTTAGCCAGCAAGCTGGAAATAGTAACAAACAGCTAAACCTTATAAACAAAAAGAACAAAATATTACAATACCATAAAATGTATTGGAGTCAAAGGGCGAAGACAAAACATCTGAAACTATCCGACACAAACTCAAGATACCACCATAAGGTAGCTACATGACGCAAAAATAGAAAAATCATTAGAGAAATTGTAACAGCTGAAGGAACAACAATTACAGGAGAAGAAAATATTAGAAGAGAGATTCGTAATGAATTTGAAAAACGATTCAAAGAAGAAAGAATTAACCATAATCTGTTAAATGAATACCTAGAATTAATATGTACAGAAATTTCACAACAGGACAATGATTCCCTCACAAAACCTATCACAAATCAGGAAATTAAAAGAGCTTTCTTCTCTATAGGAAAAGATAAATCTCCGGGACCGGATGGTATGACTGCAGAATTCTACCAACGATACTGGGACATTGTCGGACCATCAATCACAAAAGCAATCAAATGATTCTTCCATTCTGGGAGGATGCTTAAACATATCAATCAAACGTTTATATCCCTAATCCCTAAATGCGATAGCCCAAGAACAACGAACAACTATAGACCTATTAGTCTTTGTTCTACTCTCTATAAGGCAATTGCGAAAATAATCGCGGAAAGATTGAAAACGGTGCTACAAAAACTGATCCACTCATTGCAAGGAGCATTCATCAAAGATAGAGCAATCCAAGACAATGTACTCATTGCACACAAAATCTTCCACTCCTTTCGATCTAAAAAAGGTCGTGAAGGGTGGATTGCGATCAAACTTGATATGGAAAAGGCTTATGACAGGCTGAACTGGGATTTCTTGCTTGCTGTAATGTCCAAATTTGGTTTTTGCCAAAAATTCTGTGGATGGATTAGAGAATGCATATAGACCGTTACTTTCTCTATCCTAGTAAATGATGAACCAACTGATACATTCCGACCTCAACGGGGTCTGAGACAAGGAGATCCTATATCCCCCTACCTCTTTATCTTAGGTGCAGAAATCCTGGCAAGAAAATTACAGCAACAAAGTGAACAATCGAGGAATACAATCGGGGTTAAAACTTCGAGAAGTGGACCAGTGAAGAAAATTATCGATGAATACTGCGATATTTCAAGCCAGAAAGTAAATTTTCAAAAATCCGCATTTCAAGCCACAAAAGGAATTACGAACGAGCAAAGACAACGAATCCAAACTTGCCTACAAATAACAAACCAAACTGCTCTAGAAAAATATCTTGGATGCCCCATAATAAATGGCAGAGTGAACAAAGATACATTTGAAGAAGTCATTGGGAAAACAAATACCCAATTAACAAAATGGAGAGCAAACGAACTCACCCAACAAGGACGAGCGGTTCTAGTACAAGCAAACCTAGCGGCAAAACCAAGCTACATTATGCAAAACTTCATGCTTCCTACAAGTATACAGAACGACCTAGACCGAATTAACAGATGTTTCTTTTGGAACAAAGATCACCAATATAAGCCATTGATCGGGTGGGATAAAGTTTGCAGACCAAAAAAAGAAGGAGGACTCGGACTTCATAAGACTGAAGATATGAACAATGCATTACAAATGAAATTGCTTTGGAAAATCATGGCAGAGCCAGAAGATGAATGGGTTAAGATTATCAAGCATAAGTACCTCAGAAATGATAACATCTGGAGTTACAAACGAAAAGGCAACTCCTCTTGGCAATGGACAAAATTAATGGATATCAAAGATGAATTTTGTGATGGGCTTATTTGGCAAGTTGGAAATGGGAAATCTATAAGATTCTGGACTGATAACTGGCTTCAAAATGAAGGCATCTTGCGACAAAAATGTATCATCGACCAAATAGATGAACAGGAGACTGTTGTCAACTTTATGAAACCGGACAAGACTTGGGACAAAGATAAGTTGAGTCTGTATCTTCCGTCGGAAATTGTTGACAAAATTCTAGATGTCTATATACCCTCTAATGAAATTGAAGATAGACTATACTGGAAAGCTGGCAAAAATGGTTGGTTTTCTACTGCTAGTGCTTTAGATCACGTCACTCGAACTAAAAGGTCCAACTCTGATCCTTTGGATTGGATATGGAAAATTGATTGTCCGCCAAAAATAAAAAGTTTTATATGGAAAAACCTACTAAATGGAACCCCAACAAAAGTTAGATTACAAGGTAAATGGATTCATATGCCACTACAGTGCCCCCTGTGCTCCCACCATGACGAAGATAACACTCACCTCTTTTCTGAATGCCAAATTTCCCTATCCTTTGTTGGGAGTCTTGACAAGCAGAATGAACAAATGATCCGGAATACTGACAAACAAAACAAGTCATACAAAGACATAATTTCCAAAATATTCCATCAATTATCCCCAGAACAAAAATCAACCCTTGCTTTTGCTTTTGCTTTATGGGGCATATGGTCAATGAGAAATCGAATAACTTTTGACAGTACTGATATAAGACCGATGAAAGATTGGATAAAAAAATATAAAATAATATAGAGAAATGTGGAAAAAAGCACAAACAGACGAACAGATAGATGAAATCGACACTCAAAAAACTACCTCACCAAAAAAAAAAAACCCGAAAACAATAAGATGGAAAAAGTCTGCTGATGATTTTGTCAAACTAAATTTCGATGGGGCTCGGACTGGATCGCACCGCGCTGCTTCCGGATTTGTAATCCGTGATAGTCTGGGTAGGGTTCTCTCCTGTGGTGCCCGTAGCCATGGTCCGGTGTCTGCTATTCAAGCGGAGTGTTACGACCTTATTGGTGGCCTCCTGGAAGCTTCCAAGAGGGGGTTCAGGCGCTTGGAGATTGAAGGTGACTGCCTCACCGTCATCAACGCCTTGCGAGGCCGTTGGCAGTGTCCGTGGGAGATAGAGATGACGATCTCGGATATCCTGGGTCTTTGTCGTTCTTTCGGACGGGTCACCTTTGTGCACATCATTAGGGAGGGAAACCAGGTGGCGGATCGGTTGGCGCATCTGGGGTTCTCTTCAAGCTTCATAGCTGACTGCGTTCCTGCTGAGGTCATTGATCTTGTTCGTCGGGACGCCATCGGTTGGTGGGTTAATCGTCATTAACCTTCCCCGAATCTTTGCCTTGTATAAAAAAAAATTCAAAAGACCAAATCCAATGGACACGCCATCCGTTAGCCGCCTCATACTAAGTCGGGTGCACTGGCACTGGTGTGGGAGAGGTTCTGCCTTTCTCTCTCTAAAAACCCCAAGTCTGCATAACCCTTTAGGATCACCGTTTCACCACGGCGCCACCAGCCACCTATACCGTACGGGCTCACCGGCCTTCCTCCCCCACCCGCCTCCAAATCTCGCATCCCCTTCATCTTTGTCTCCCTCCAAATCGAGTAACCCTCGACCCCTCATATCCTCGTCTCCTTCCTCTTTCGTTCAATCCATTTCCCAAACCGTAATTGCGGATCTCATGACCTCAATCATTTTCCTCCTCCTCAAAATTGGCCGGATTTTTTGGCTGATTTTGGGATCCCGACCTTTGTTCTCCCTGGGTTGACCTTCAATTTGGGGTTTTGACTCCTCCACGTTATCGGTCATGTTTCATTGTCCCACTTCACACGACATTTTCTTTTGGCTCCTCCGACCTTGGCTTCCAGTCCTTTGGTGCCTTACTCCCAGACTTGCCTGCCCCCTTCATCCGCGTCGATGGCAGGGTCTCTCTGGTTGGCTTATGGTTTGTGGGTGTCGTGCGGGTGTGTCTGTACGATTACCCCAAAACTATATAAAACACACACACACACGAAAATCGAAAGGTTTTGATTGAATACAACGAAAGGGTTTGAATAAATTCCTGAAAGGGCTTGAATAAACTTCAACCATTATGGTTGAAACTAAATCCCGAAAGGACCCCATTAAAATCCCGACTGGGATTTCTAGTGTATTTTGATGTGGTGGTTTCGGATATGGTTTTGGTGGCGTTCCTTTTCTGAGTTGGGGCTCTGGCGTCCGATGTCGGATCTGACTGGGCCGTGGTGGTGTTTATCGAGGTGACTCTGTGATCAAGAAATTTCCTTGGAGGATCATCTTCACTGCCCACATGACTCCTGATGTACCGCTGGCCAGCGGTGTCACTATTTAAGTGGTGCTTGGCGTAGGCTCTTAATCTACGTTGTCTAGCTCCAACGAGTTTGGATTAGGATCGCATGTTCGATTGGAATTGTGTGCGTTTCCACCGTTTTAATAGCAATTTTTTCCCTTCCTCTTTATTGTATATATTGACGGTTCGACCTCTGCCGACTTTGTCAGTCTCTCGAGGTGTCAGACTTGTCTGGCCCCCGAATTATTTCCTTATAATAAAAAAGTATGTCGAGTGCACTCCCCCAAAAGTATACCCCACCCATCACCCTACAAGCCTCTATACACACCATTTTTTATTTTTTATACTCGAGAGAAGAGTCTGATGTTTAGTAAGTCTAGTAAATTTAGTGGGCAGGCGTCAAAAAACTTCGATTTTAAAAATTAATCAAACTAAAATCTTATATTTATATTTTATTTAAAACTATACAATAAAAAACGAAAAACTCTAAAAAAAACTTGTTAATTGTATCAAACAAAGCCTAAATAAATTTGTTAACACCTATTTGCATAGCATATCGAGACGGACTGGGCGAGCAGCACGAATGTTATATGAGCCGAGTAACTCAAGCTCGACACGAGCTTGGCTAGATAAAAGCTCGGCTCGAGCTCGTTCATTTTCTAAACAAGCCGAGTACGTATGAGCACATTTTTAAGTTGTGTTCAAAACTCGACTCGCTTGATTTAAGCTCAAATAGCTCGAATTTTGTGAAATTTCTAAAATTTCCTTTAAACTACCATGTTGTAAGCAAATAAGACGGCTTAATAATCGAAAAAAGTTTAGCTCGAGTTCGTTAATTTCCTAAATGAGTCGAATATGAACAAATTTTTAAATTCGAGTCCAAATTTAACCTCGTCTTGAACTCGACTCATTTTAAAATAAACTAATTATATAAACCAGATTCATTCGATTCGAATAACCCTAAACCCTAAACAGTCCACGCTTGACATCGGAGGTCCGACCTTATCATACAAGACAAAGCGGTTAGCACTAACGCTAATTTTTTGTATTTAATTTGTTTTTGTTTAATGTTGGGGTGTGGTGAGTTGAGGCCTGAGGGAGGAAAAAAAACTAAAAGAGGAAAAAGGGAGGGCAGAAAATGATTAAGGAAAGCTATGTTCACGTGTAGGGCTTCCAATTGTCCCCATTAAAACTATGTAAAAATTTTCCATCATTATCCATGCAGGCTCTTTCTATTATTACGTGAAATCATTAAATTCATCACCTCGATCACTACCCAATCCTAAATTTAATCTACTTTTTTTTTTTTTTGGTTTTTAATCAACATGGAGTATCAAAAAGTAAAAAATTAAGGAAGGAGTATTCACTTTGTGTGGTAAAATTTTGACTTCTTTAAATATCGGTTATTTATCATATACGGAGTAGTAAAATTTTGACTTTCTTAAAAATATTTTATTTTAAAATATGGATTGAAATCAGATGTTTTTTTTTAAAAAAAAATATTCTGAATGTTTATATGCTCATATTAATATATTTATAAATTTTTATTATGAACGTTAATTTTTAAAAATGAAAATTTTGATAACAAAAGTTGATAATATTATATATATATATAGAATATAATTATAAATATAATTTTTAAAAACTTTTAAAGTGATAATTTATATCTGAAATGATACATAGATTATGAAAAATCCTCGTATATATCGGTACAAATCCCAAAATTTTGTACTCCCTCCGTTTGCAAATATTTGTCGTTTGTCTTGTAGTGCACGTTTTTAATGAGCTAAAAACTCTATAAAATATATTTTTTTAATTAAATTTTTTTATATAATTTCATACATATACATATAAGAAGTAGTAAGTACGTAGTATAATACTCCCTCCGTTTACAAATATATGTCGCTTAAGACAATTGGCACACAAATTAAGGATTATGGAGTATTATGAAAAAAATTTAATTAAAAAAATTATATTTTATAGAGTTTTTAACTCCTTAAAAAGCGTGCCGAAAAGTCAAACGACAAATATTTTCAAACGGAGGGAGTAATATTTCTTGCATCATTATTATGATTAGATAAACTGCATTTTATATTATTTATTTATTGATAAAATTACATTTCTATTTACTTTGAAAATTAATTGATCAATTATGATTTGAATATTATATAAAGTGTTATATATTATATTACAGTTTTTTTCTAATATGTGTCATTTGATACACATTAGACAGAGAAAAAATATCTAATTTTAATACATTGACCGCCAAAATTAATACATTAAAACTAACAAAAAAAATTAAAAATAAATCTTTCTCTTATCAAATTGTCTCTCACATTAGAAAAATCCATATGTTTTTATGTTATGAAGCAGGTAATTAATCTCATTTATCCACAGAGACGATAGATGGAGTATTTTTTTTTATTAGGAAAAAAATCGAGGTCAGACATACCTGAAATTCGATGGCCGATAAGTCGGTAGACAGATAACCGTCATAAACAAAAAAAAATACAAGGATGGTGCAGATTACAAGCAAAAGCACTCTACAAAGCGAGATTGAACACAACCAAACCGAAAGAGATGGGGACGTAGATGACGCACAGAGCCAAACACTACCCAGAAGTAGCACCGCAGGCCGACAATACATCATGAGTCACCTGTGTACAGTGAAGATGAACCTCCAAGGAAACAACATTTCGGGAAAAGGAGATGCCTCGATATACACTACCACGACCCCAACCTGTCCCGACACCAAATAGTCAGAACCCCATCAAACGAAAAGAGAGTCCAGACACGCCAAACATAAAGCCCACTCCACCTGAACCGAAAGCACCAGGAACCCTAGAGGGGATTTAACGAAGAATTATTAAGGAACCCTTTCGAGATTTATTTAATTTAGGTTATTAATTATTAATTATAAATTTTTATCTTTTATTTTATATATTTTTCCTTAGGGCTTCCTTAGGACCCAAGGATTTGTCTTGGGTCCAAAGCACAAAAAAAACCCAATCTGAAATAGTCAATTAGGCTGAATAATTTTTTTATTTGTTTTCAGTCAACTATGAATTGTCGAAATATTGGTTTTTTATTTGTTTGGTTATATTTAATTATAAAGATATTTTGTTTGTCAGTTTATCGACCTCTCGAGACTTGTCTAATCTCGAATTATTTCTTTATAAAAAAAAAATTAGGTTGAATCATTTACCACTTACCACCCCGTGTCTTTGCCCGTGCAAATCTCTTTTTGAGCCCTGCCATTCTCATTTATTTAATATACTTCCCCAATTACTTTTTAGTTATAAAAAATATACTTTAGCTTTTTCTCTTAATTATATATTTAATACTCCATCTGTTAATCAAAACTTGTCGTTTACTATTCATGCACGCTTTTTTAGAATGATAAAAATTATACTCCGTATAAAATATTAACCTTTTTTTACATTTGTTTTTTTGGAAGTTGATCTTCTTGGGTCGTTTTGTTATAGGGTTTATTTATGCTTGTTTCATTTCGCTTGTTCATCTGTATTTCTGTCTGTTTAGGTTGTATGTTTGATGGTTTACCGTCTGTCGACTTTATCGGCCTCTCGGTGAGTCAGGTATGTCTGACCAATCGAATTATTACCTTATCAAAAAAAAGTATGAAATTGATAAAAAAAAAAATTAAAAAGGTTAATATTTTATATGTTTTTTAACACCTTAAAAAGCATACATGAATAGTAAAACGTTAAGTTTTAATTAACGAAGGGAGTAATAATTATTAGTATTAGTAGTATTTAGAATCCGAAAATAACTTGATTTACTGATTTAATAAAAGTAGTAGTAAAACTAGCTAGGTGAGTTATGCAATTAGACTATATATAGTCATGACTTTATATCCACGTATTTTAATCGGTCTTTCTATTCTATGTCCAAAGAGTATAGAATAAGAATTTTAATCGGAAAAAATTTTCTATCAAATAAAGAAATGATCTTAGAAAAAATAATATTAAAAAAATTTAAATTTGATCCATCTTTCCTGGCTGAGGTTGTTATCTTATGCCAAGGACAGAGATATATAAAACCCGTATTTTAATTTTTGATCTCTTGAAAAGGTTAATCTTGATTATATGGACCAAGACAAAACTCGGAATTTTTATTCTTTTTTTTGTAGTAATAATGGAAGCTATAAAGATTGAGTTGGAAAGGAAAAGAAGAAAGGGAAGGTTGAATCTTTGAAACTACCTGCAAAAGTTAAAGTTAATATTAAATGAGGGGGAGCCGATTGAATAATTACCATTGGAGAGGGGCAATATAATTAGGAGGTGTTTAATTTTTTACCTTTGCCATCATTAGTTTTTTTTTTGACCCATCTTCATGGATTTATTGCAATTTCATATTTATCCCCCACACACACCCTTTGCAATTACTACCTTCTACTTTTTCTTTTCCTTATACATTAGTAAATTACCATGGTACCCCTAGTCCCAACCTTAAATTTCAATTGACCATTCCTTATCACACTCGAAAATCCAGTATTTATCCAGTTCCCTCGTAGAGAAAGCCTTTGACCTTATTGACTGAGATTTCCTCCTTTTAATCTCTGATAAATTCGCCTTCTCTTCGCGATTTATCAACTGAATATGGGAATGTCTCACTTCAATATCTTAATCAGTTTTGGTTAACAACGAATCAACAAAACTATTCATCCCAAAGAGAGACCTCCGTCAAGGGGGCCCCTTTCTTCTTATCTTTTCTTGCTCGTTGCGGAAGTCCTCGCTCGAGGACTTCTATTTGAATCCCACCAACCTCAATCCCACCTAGGTATTTCGATCACTCGTCATGGGGTCAGGATTCATTTTCTCTCCTGCGTTGATGACATTTTTATTTTCGCCTCATCTACTAAAAAAACTTGCGACCAAATTAACAAGATTCTACATGAATATTGTACCCTCTCGAGCCAACAGATTAATAGGCAAAAATCTCTCTTCCAAATAACATCAAACACAACGATACATCAAAATAATTTGATACATAATGAGCTCGGAATCCCTTTCTCTTCGAATATTGGGAAATGTCTGGGCTGTCCGACTTTATTCGACAAAGTAACAAAAGACACATTTAGCGACCTTCTTGGCTCTACAAAAGGTCAACTTAGTAAATGGAAGGTCAACTCCCTCTCCCAGCAAGGTTGAAGCACTTTAATTAAATCAAACCTCGCGGCTAAACCGTTACATTTGATGCAATGCTTTATGCTTCCAACATTCATCCATACTGAACTTGATATGATCAACAGAAACTTCCTTTGGAATAAATGACCTAAATACAAGCCTCTGAATTAACTGGTTCGAGGTCTGCAAGACAAAACATAAAAGTGGCCTCAGTATTCGCCGTTCTGAAGATATGAATACCACCCTTCAACTGAAACTTCTTTTGAAAATTCTAGCCGAACCAACAAACTAATGGGTTACTATCATAACCCAAAAATACCTCAGATACCAAAACATACTACAGTACAAACATAAAGGGTATAGATCCTGGCTATAGGCTAAGCTGACTAGCTTTCTCCCGATTTTCAAGCAAGGCATTTATTGGTCTATTGACAATGGGGATGCTATTAACTTTTGGGTGGATGATTGGTGTGAAACCTCCCCGCTAATCCATTCTGTTGAAAATAAATCTACAATCGGCTTTTCTCTAAAAGTCAAAGATTTTATTAACGATGACAAAACCTGGAACACTAAAAAACTACACGCCCTTGTAAATGATATAATCATGAAGATACGCTTAAATCAATATTACAAACGTCAACCCCGAAAAATGTCAACCATGACAGACTTTACTGGAAATGGAGCAAGAATGATTGGTTCTTTACTAAATCAGTCATTGATATGCTTCACAAGGCTAAGCAGCACACCAAATCAGACTTTCACTGTATTTGGCAATTAGACACCCAGCCTAAAATAAAAGAGTTTCTCCGGCAAATTTTTAAAAATGGACTACCTACCTCAGCTAAGCTAGCCAATAGGGGGCGGTGTGCCGAGCTCCTGCCCACTTTGCCAATCAAACTATGAAGACACACATCATTTGCTTTTGGAGTGCCCCATTTCTCATGCCCCTATCTAATTATTTGACAAAACGATGAATGCTAAACAACGTCTATATCTCTTACATAACATCAACATCATAAAAACTTTTAATATAATAAACGAAAATATAGGGAAACTAAATTTCACTAGACTAACAACCCTATGGTGGAGTTTCTGTTTTTTTCAAAACAAGGCCTTATTTGACAACATGAAACCTGACCCGAGAGCTATTGTGGCTTTTGCACAAGATCAAATCTACAATTGGAACATGGCAAAACAACTGGATAATGAGTCACCAACAAACAAAAACAACCACACACCAAAGATAAAGCGTCCCCCTACTGAATGGGAGAAACCTCCCCTAAATTACTACAAACTTAACTTTGATAGGGCTCACACATTTGTAAACAACTGTAGATTTGGTTATATTATTCGAGATCACTTGGGTTGCCCTGTTTCCTCCGGGACTGGCCCTTCTCTTTTCAATTCAGTTATTGGCGCTGAGGGCTATGCCCTTTGGAGAGGCGTTCTTGTCGCCTCGGAACTACAACTAAAAAACCTCTACATAGAAGGTGATAACCTGATAATTATTAACCGTCTTAATGGACGTTGGTCCATCCCGGGGGAGGTTGAAATGATTATTTCTGACTCCATCGTCTCCTTGCATTCCTGCGACTTTTATCAGATTCGTTACGTCTATAGAGAAGCTAACCAAGTTGCTGACAAAGACCATCTTTCGCATCTTGATCTTGCCTTCTCTGGACATTTTCTACCTGACAATTCCGATCTTGCCTCCCTCATCTGCAACGATGCTCTTAGTTAATTTGACTTGTCCTTCTCAGTCAACTTTTTTCTAGTTAAAAAAAACACTTCTCTATTTGTAAATTCATAAGAAGACGAGGGTATGGGTTTGTTTCCGCTCGTTGTATTGCATCGTTTTTGTATTTTGTTGGTTGTTTTAATGTACTGTCATACATTGACTTGTCGGCCATCAAGATTCAAGTATATCTAATTTTGAATTCTTATTTAATAATGAAATAATAAGAAGATGAGGGTAGACATATATCCAATTCCCAAGTTCATAAAAGGCGAGGATATCTAAGGTTAGTTTAAAGGGAAAATCTTGTCTATATGCCAATCCATTAGCCTCATTTTATTTTGTAGTTTCATACACATAAATATATTCTACATGCTTATAATGAACTTGGTTTCAGAAGCATATGCGATTTGAAGTGTTTAATAGAGTAATTTAGGATATTAGAGTAACAAAATCAACTAAAATGGGATAAAATCTACTCAACATGGAAAGTTTATTCTTCTTAAAATAGGAAATAGTTCAGACTTATCTAACAACTTATCTAAGAGCATCAGAGCGGATGAGCTAGGTCATCTAGCATACCTTGATCGTTCCAAAGTGATTGCCCATTGGTGGAATGGCATAGGTGTGTAACTTCATCCCCAACACCATTACCCGAATGGAGCACATGAGAGAACACAATATCTCTCATATCCTTTAGAGCTTTCTTAATTTCATCCATCATTTTAATTTCTCTTGGGCATTTTCCTTCCCCTTGAGATGGTTAATGATAATGATTAAGTCACCTTCGATGTGGATGTTTTGATTTGAAGCTCCTAGACCTTCAGAATCCATGTCTTCGGATTTCAGTAATGGTTGCCCAGTTTTGCATAACATACATGTGTATTGGATTCCCACTCCAATAGTGAATCATGTACCCTATTGAGCTATCATTTGTAAATAGGGTAGATCTGTCAAAGTCAAGTTTGAGACATTCGAATTGTGGTATTTTCCATTCACATCATCTTTTTCATGTAGTGTTATCACTCCTTTAGTTATGGGTTTCTCTATTGTCGAGGTTATGTTGATCTTAGATGCAATCTTCTAGTTGTGAATTTGTGTAATTATAAATTGCTTGGGTTCATCCTTCGTAGAGATATTTTTGTTGTCGAAAATAACTTTGTTTAGAAAGAACCAAATCGTCTACCATTTCAGAGCAAGACTTCGTAACTCCACTTTGGTTAATTTGTACATTCCTTAAATAGGTAAGGATCGATTTAATGTCTTTGGAAGGGTTTGAATTGCTATTGAGAGCATAAACCACCTCCTTAATTTGTAATGTTGGTCATTTACAAAAACTGCAATAAGTGAATAGATGTACTTCATCATCCTCCAAGTTTCCACAAAGGACGCACGTGGTTGAAATTGGTGTCCCTTTTTGAGTTAGATTAGATTTCGTTGGAAGTCCCTTTTGGCAAACTTTCCACAATAAATTTTTTTCTTCGGGTAAGTATCCATTTTCCAAATCCACGATGTAGAATCATCAGTTTGTTAGTATGCATTCATGAGGAGACACATCGCACTTGTTGCTATGAACCAACCTTCCATGTCGAGCTACCAATATAGCACTATAGCCTATCCTGAACGGTACATGTTTGTCCAAATTAGCTCTTCCATTCACGATGGGACACCCTGCTATTTTTTTTATATAATACTCAACTCGTTAGACCATCCACTATAGTTTTGATGAAATGACACATTTGCACAAGATGTGCAAAAATACACATCATTTTTTTAGTAATTTACTACATTGGTGAAATGTGCATTTTTTACACATCATTCAAATATAATTCATTTAAAAGAAAAGGAAAATAAAATCATAAAAAAATAAACCAATGAAACTATCTTGCTTTTTGTAAAAGTTTATACACATGGGGGAGATGGTGTGCTCAAATTTGCACATCGCATGCTCAAATGTGTACATTAGCAAACACCTAAAACAACCAATTGAACTAAAAAATGTCTAAAAAATACACATTTGCACACAACCATTGTGGACGGTCTTATTAATAAAGTTGGCATTGTATTTATTAATAAAATGTTAGTTGTAGTTTTCAAAAAAGTGAAAATGTACAATAATAAAGGAAGGTATAATGATATATTTGTTAGTTTTAGCTCAATGAATAAACTATATAATATAAAATTCAAAGCATAAAAACTAACAAAGTTACCAAAGGAATCTAAATAACAATAGTTTTTCTATGATCATATGTCAATCTCATATATTAAGTGGTTACAAAATCTATTATTTTATCATGAGTTATTTTATAAATATTGTAGCTTAAATTATTTTATCTTTAGTCATTAAGGTTGATTATTTTATTTCATTATATTTAATAATAAGATTTTATTATTATTTATTTATTTATTTATTCAAAAATAAAATCTTATCATCAAAATATTTATTTTAATTATTAACCTTATATCTTACAAAACCTATTATTTTTAGCATGGTTAAAATTAGGGAAAACTAATTAAAATACCCCCACCTTTGGGGGTATGGTAAAAATATATCCTCAACTTTCAAAAGTAATAAAAATATCCCGACCTTTGATAGTAGTGGTAATATATTACCACAATTTTTCTCATTGGTCAAAAATTCTGACAAGACATCCTACGTTGATTTTTTACAAAGGTTTTTTTGAACGGTTTCCTTAGGAAAAAAACAAAGAGTTGGATCGGGTTCATACACCACGCATTTTCCTCTCTCCTATCTTCTTTTGTGATCGCCTCTTGAGCTGTCTTTGAGGCAGCTCATAGTTCCTCTTCAATGACAGTCTCCCTCCCTCGTGGTCGGCTATCTTCCGCTGTCTCTCTCACATCTTCTTCCTCTTTGATTCGTTCACAGACTTAATTAGTTGAATAAGTTTTTTTTTTCCTGCTTTGTTGTTGTTGTACGTTGTTTTCGGTTTAGTTTTGTCGTTGTCGGTTTGGTGTTAGGAATAGTCGTGTTGTGTTAATTTGAGGAAATTTTGACCGGATTAGTTGGTTGGTTGAATCAATTTCATTTTTTCGGGTTTAATTTTGTTGTCGGTGCATTTTTTCCTTAAAGAGACCGTTTAAGAAAACCCGATTTTAGTACTAATTTGTAAAAGGGCTTCCACGAAAGATGCCTTGTCAAAAACAAAATCAACGTAGGCTGCCTTGTCAGCATTTTTGACCCATGAGAAAACTCGTGGTAATATGTTACCACTACCCTCAAAGGTCGGGATATTTTAATTACATTTGAAAGTTGAGGATATATTTTTACCATACCCCCAAAGGTGGGGGTATTTTAATTAGTTTTCCCTTAAAATTATTTTACTTTAAATTATTTTGCATGATCTTTTTATGCTTTAATTTAATTTATGATTGCTTGAAATTTTAAATAAAATATTTTAATCTTCACATAAAATTTAATAAAAAATAATTTTAATATAACAAAATATAATTTACAAACAAAATGCACAAAAGAGCGGATAACGGATACTTAATAGAGCAAATTTGACCGGCATGCCCAATTTCCTTAACCAATTAATCCAATGGCCATCGGGTAGGAAATATTAACTCAATGTCCTATCGGGCAGTATTTTGGCATTTACTACGTGGTTCTTTCTCTTCCGTTTCTCCCTCCCTTTTGAGTTTTTTGTGTTGTTGCTTTCAATCAATCATAATCTTCTCTTTCACTCTCGATCCTCATTTTCGTCTTCTATTACGTACTGGACAACAATTGCATCTAAAGGTTAGTTTACTTGCAATGTCGTATTTTCTGTTAGGGTTCTGCTCATGCACGAACAAAGGGTTTGACTGTTTAACTTCCTTTTTAACCTACAAATTAATTCGTTGTAACGCATTTCAATGTTGTGTAGAAGCTAGTGTCTGGGTTAGAAGAGTACAAGATCAAGTTCAATGTGAGTGTGGTTTTTTTATCAGTGTTGTATTTTTTAAGTTTGTCCAGTGTTTTTTCGGCAATGTCAGGTGTATGTGAGTATGTTTTGTGGTGTGTAGGATTATATGTATTGGCTTAGTGAAGAAGGTTGGTTCGCTACTTGGTGTAATCTATACTTTTATACTGATGAAATCATCAGAGAAGGGTTGTCAACTGGCGATATTCAGCAGGTGAAGAATAGTTGTTTTGGTTTGATTTTTCAGCAGGCCTCCAAACTTCATTTTAATTTTTAGTTAGTTCATCATATGGTTATGCATGAGATTGTAACTGAAAAATTGTGGAAATTTTGGGTTAAAGTTGGTGGTCTTTTGTCTCTTTTTCTTTAGTTGAGTTTCATCTTATAACTGGCCTTCTTGTTATAGAATATGATCCTTCTCCTCTTAAGCATGTTACATCTAAAGAGTTCTTTGGCAAGGTCAGTGAGTCTTATTCAGATATTGTTGACATTTTTAAAGTTGAGCCTAAAAAGTCTCCAAAAAAGTTTGTAACGGCGAAGCTGCTGATTAATTATTGGGGAAGGTTTTGTTGTTCAAACGGTCTGAGGTTCTCAGCTTGGACCATTTAAAACTTGTGTGTGATTCTGAAAGTTTTGAAAAGTATCATTGGGGCCGTGAATTCAACAATTGTTTAAATGTTTGGGGAATGTGTCATCTGTTGACATGTCTGGGAAAGAAAAGGATGTATATGTGTTGCATGGCTATCCTTTAGCTTTCCAGGTGATTTTTTATTCACTTTTGACTTGCACTACTCATAGTTTATTTGTCAGCTATCTATCATGGTGAAAAGAAGGTTGATTTGTGTGTGTCACGTGTTTAACAGATCTGGATTCTTGAAACTTTCCCATCCATTGTTGAAAATATTGGATGTAGTTTTCATTATGTTGACAAAAGACCCAACCTCTTGCATTAGGTTTGTAACGCTATAAGTAAGCGTGAAGAAGCTCTATCTTTGTTCTATGGGGTAGTGGTAAGCTTTTATCCTTTGATTAATTCTTTGTCAGCTATCTATTATTATTTATCATGATATGTTTATTCCTTTGTCAACTATTTGTACGTCATTTACTTTATTTTCAACATTCTTGAATTTATATGGAAAAAGCCCCATTATATCCAAAGTATGCTGAATTCTCAAGGATGGATGAGATGGAATTTCAGGAAGAAGTTGAAGAACAATTTCTCAACTCTTTGCTTTGGAAACTATTTTGAACCTCTATCAGATCATCCTTATCATGTGAGGCATGTTAGGAGAGAGTTTTACTTGAATTTTATTGGAGGCAGTGCCCCTTGTGCTTTCATGCCTGCTTCTACCACTCCTACTTCTCCTTCTCTAGTTTTTTCAGTTCCATTCGCAGTCCCCTTGACGTGTTCCGGTGTTAAACGTAAGGCTTTTGATCTTGGGACTGCTAAGGTTGGGAAAAAAGAGGCAGAAAAGCAGGCCGAACCCTTATGTCATTTTGAGGAGGGGACGGTCTCCACGTGTGGATGCTGTCGTCAAGGAGAAGAAGCGTCTATCTGAGAAAGCTGAGAAAGATGGTGCATCTGACAAAGGGCTTAAGGGAGTTGACAAAGGGGATGCTGAAAAAACTAGAGTTGACAAAGCGGACATACCGGTATGGGCTGAGAATTTGTGCTTGAAGCTTGAGGGAATGTTTGAAATGATTTCAAACGGAGTTGTAATTTTAGAGAACAAAGTCACTGAACTTGCGAACAAAGTTACTGACATTTCTGATAATTTGTTTTGTGATTCAGAGGGTAAAAATGGTGGGGAGAAAGAACGAAAGAGGGTTGTTTTTTTTTTGGGGGGGGGGGGGGGGGGGAGTCTGATGTTATAGTGAAAGGCTAGTTTTGAATTTGTTTTAAAGAACATGTTAGTTTATGATGTTGCTGATTTTCGAAAAATCTCGTGTTTTGCGGTTTATTGGTGTATCTATCTCATTATATATGTTGATATATATCAAGTCTATAAAACCACTTTTATGCTGATATTTCAATTCTGTTGTCAGCTATCTATCATTATTTATCAGCTTATATTTTATCATTTGTCAGTTTGTGTGTAGTTGTTTGCTTTCTTATCTTTTTGAGTTCTGACTTTATTTCTAATATTTTCAGGGGATGCTCAAATCTCTTATAGTGATTATGAAATACGAGGGCGAGCTGACAGTGATAAGGCCATGGGGGTAATGTTGAGCATGATTTTAAAATCGAATTATTAAAGCATTCTAATCTTATTTCGAAATCTAGTAGCTTATGCTTGAGCCCATGTGAGAAGGTGAAGAAGGGTAGAGTACCAAAATACAATCGATCAGAATCATTGTTGTCTGCAAACGAGCATATCTTTTTGTACTCTTTTGTAAAGGGTAGTAGGTGAGCATTTTTCGGGGGGTTTGTGCTTATAAGTGTCATAACTCTGATAGATGACTTTTTTTTTTTGTTTTTTGTCCTGCAGAGACTTCTCCGTCAAAGGGTATGACTTGATGCTGGCAAAGAAAGATTTTTTTGAAGTTGTAATTAGGGAAGGCAAATGCTTTATGGCATAGTAAGTATATATAATTTATGCGTATCAAATTTTTAATTTTAAATAGAATAGTTATGTTTACAATATATTAAAACATGTATAATATACATTTTCAGTATATGGAGGAAGCTTTTTTTCATATGAGGAAGAGAATATCATATGAGGCTTCGAAATATGAGAATGTAGTTATTTTGGACTGGTTGTTTTATCAGTGGTATTTACCGAAATCAACTGTATCGTTACAATCAGTGGGTTCTGTTGAAGAAACCATAATGAACTAATGAAGTATTTCATTGGGTTATATCATAAGGATTATGGGAAAGATTGGATGACTGCAACGAGGATTTATACCTCATTCAATATTAACAACATGCATTGGGTTGCTTTAGAAATTCAAATCCTTGAAAGGAATATTGTAGTGTACGATTGTAATAAGTATGTTACTAGTCGTTGCAACTTGAAGAAGTGTTTACGGTTGTTAGCTATGTGGCTCCCCGTTCACTTGAGCAAATCGGGGACGTACAAGGATTTTGACGCTACTTCGGCATTCACTATAGAGAGAGCCCCTGATATTATGAATGAGGAAACTGGATATCTTTATTTATAATTAATATTTTTGTTTGGTTCGGTTTTTTATTTATATTTGTATGCATTAATGTAATTTTCATTCATGTTGGATGTGCAGAGCGCCTTGCGGACTTTTTACTGTCAAGACTATTGAAGCTCTGGTGTTTGGCGGAGATGTTAGATTGTTTAATCAAGACAAGCTTTTTCGTTACCGGGAACGAATGTGTTATGATTTCCTGGGGGAAAAATGGGTCTTTCAATTGTAGTCTTTTGTTGCAAAACATCTGCAAAAACAAGCTGATATGTGGTTTCTACCTTTGTACTTTTAAAAATATGTCAAAACATCCTTGGGTGTGTATGTCGGTTTGAATTTAAATATAAGCTAACATTATCAAATATCAGTTGCCAGTCTATATTTGGTCATTTGTCAGCTATCAGTCATTTGTTTGGCAACTATCTGTCATTTGTGTTTTCATCTACATGTATTACTTTTATCAATTATCTTTAATGTTTTTTGTTAGCTTATGTTTCATCCTTTCGTCAGCTATCTATAATGTTTTTGTCGGCTCAAGTTTCAAATGAATAATATTATAATATATATGCTGATAATAAAACGACAAACGAATTTATATATGTTGTCATCATTTGTCAGATTTTATCCTTTGTTAAATATATATGCTGAGATACGAATTTATGTATTTTTATTAGAATATATGTCTTGATAATATAATGATAAATGAATTTATATATGTTGATCGATATTGTGAATCTTTAGTCGATCAGCTTATGTTCTGTTGTGTTGTTATCAGTTGTCTTTCATACTGGGGTGTAAATTGTCTCGTTTACTGACTATGTGTTATACATACATACATACATACATACATAAATTGTCTCACATACTGACTATGTGTTATACTGGGCTGTGTTTCATACTACATATGTGTTACACACACACACGCACGCACAGACACACACACATCTATACATTCTCGAATACAATCTACATTATATGCTAGTGTTATGATGATAAACAAACGTCATCGAAATTGTTAAGCGAAATGTGGAGGGGGGAATTGGGATGCTGACATTCGCCGGGGGTAAATGGGAGGTTGCTAAGTGAGTTTGGTTCGTTGAGAGGCACGAGCTTATATGTACATATATATGCGGACAAAATATTTTTAGTCGGAAATATATGTCGATATGTGCTGATTATACTGACAAGAGAATTTATTTAGTCAATATGTGCTGATATTATGATGAATAAAGATTTTTATATGATAAGTGAATTTATTTTAAATATGTTGCTATATATGTGGATAAACATGTTGACTAAAGAAGAAAATATATGTTGATTATGTTGAAACAAATATATTATGATGACAAACGATATGTAATCGAAATTGGCTGCGAATTTTTAAGGGGAAATGAGAGGCTGACATTCGCACGGGGTAATGGGAGATTGCTGAGCATGATGGGGGCGTCGAGAGACACGGGCAGGGGTTGGGGCATGACCGATCGACATTAAGTTAATAAATATTGAATGATATCTAGTTAATTTGGTCTTATTATATGGCCAATTACCTTTTTATCCCTATACAATGTTCCAAAAAACGCTTGGCGGATGCTCGACGGCTAGATAGGATCAAGGGTCTAGGCGGATTGTGCGGGGTCTAGGCGGATTTACTATTTTGAGATGTATTTTTAATCCTAGGCTATATTCAATATGTATATAAAATAATAAAGTTTAATTCATAACATATATAAACAAATAAATTTTAATTAATAGTCTAGGCGTTAACAACTAGAGTTAGGTCGCGAGTTGGAGGACTAGAGTGAGAGATCAAGAGTAAGAGAGATTATAGAGGTTGAGAACTAAGAGAGTTTGACATGTGAGGGTTTTAGGAGTTAAAACCTCAAAATGGGTTTTTTCACTAACTCGTCAAACCCGTAAAGTCACCAAGACCTTGCGGATGACCTTCAAAGGTGTAGGTGGCTAAACTCAAAGGTAGAGGGGCCTTCAAGGGTCTAGGCGGAGACCCAAGCCTTTTTTTAGAACAATGTCTCTATAGTAATAAGAAAACTAAAACCAAAATAAATTTAAAAGAAGAAGAAGAAGAAGTGGAGCCTACAAGGTGAAAAGACAAATTAGGACATAGACGAACTGTGGAAGGTGAGAAAGCATATGAAAGTAGGGCTGTTATTCGAGTCGAACGAGCCGAGTATTACTTGTTCATATTTAGTTTATTTAGAATATGAACGAGCTCGAGCCGAGCCTAAATTTTGACTCGAGCTTAAAAATGTGCTCATATTCGGCTCATTTAGGAAATGAGCGAGCTCGAGCCGAACTTTTTTTGAGCTTTAGGCAATTTTACTTGCTCATTATTATACAATAACTTTAAGAAAATTTTAGAAATTTCATAAAATTCGAGCTATTCGAGTTTAATTCGAACAAGCCGAGCTTTGGAACGAGCTTAAAAATGTGCTCATACTCGGCTTGTTTAGAAAATGAACGAGCTCGAGTCGAGTTTTATACGAGCCGATCACGAGTAGCTTGTCTTACATAACACCCCTACATGAAAGCCCATCTCATCCATGATGGCTCGAGTGGAGGGGCAATTAAAGGCACTCATATAGCCCATGAGTCTTAATGAATAGGCTAAAGAGAGGAGGCTGCAGAGCCTCTGAGCCAAGCCCAGGCCCAGCTCACCTCACCTCACCTCACCACTTCCCCAGCAATCATATCTACATTTTCCCTCCAAAAAATGACATATATGGTAAATGATTTTTAAGTCATCATAGTTTATACAGAGGTATTAATAATTAACCATCATTATCACAGTTCGCCCAAGCCTCCATTCATGCTGCAGGGATAAATTTGTAAACCACACCTCAACATTTGTGATAGCTAGCCAAATTTTTTTTATTGTTAATAATTCGAAATCTCCGCAATACCATTATTTTAAAAGTCAAAAGACTAACGGGATACAATCAAAAAAGAATTTGCAAAGTTAAGACTATCCGTTAAGAATTTAAGATACAATCAAAACATCATGTAGAGCAGAGAATTGATTGTATCTTAACGAACTATTATATCTTAATAATTAGTCTGTTAAGATACAATCAAAACATCAAATAGATACTTTTTGAACAATTTTTTTAAAGATGCAAGATTTCTTAGACTCTATTGGATCACCACTCGATAATATCTCTGCAAACAAGAATTCACAAAGTTGAGTTCGATAGGATGCTATGAAAATTTGCCTCGTCCCTATGACATGCTATCTTCTTCGCCAATTGGTTGATCTCATAGAAAATGTGTCTGCAAAGTGCAAACTACAAAATCGAAGTATTGGAGGGAAACCATGATATCTGCCATTATCTCGATCTCTTAAGGAGGTTTTCATCCTCCACGAATACATTTAATCATGACGAGGTTGTCACCCTCAACTTTAATTTGGCGCACACAATGATCCTTATCTGCAAGCAAACCATGGTGTATGAGACCCTCTAGCTTTTGAGATGTACACGGAGATGTCACCACAAACAATGTACTGAATGTCTCCCTCATAGTTGTACATGGCAAATCTTGCAATTGCCTCTCCTAATTGAAATTTTGAACCATATATTAAAAATTGAAATGAGTTGTAGAAATATATTCTTATGTCTGTTCTTCTTGTTTTCTTCTCACCATTAGTCCATTGACATTTCTTACTTAACATCTCCAAGGGTTTCCCAAGTTTGGTGTGAATTCTGGTGGCGGATAGGGTTAGACTTATGGATCGATGATGGTGGGGGTTATGTGTGGGGTGACCATAGTGATTGCTGTTGGTCACGTACTATTGGTTGTGGCTTGTGTTTTGGGCGCAATGGTGGCAATCATGGTCCAACCAAGCCAAGCCCATGAGTGGTTGTGAGGATGTGTAACCATGAGTTTTTATTACCTCATAAGTCTTAAAAGGTAAATATATAGTTGCAAGACAAACTTTTAAGGGAATAGATGTGAAGAGGTCTCTCTACTAAGGTAACCTCTTCCTTTTTTATTTTTATTTTCTTTTTTTTAAATACACAAGTGGGTCACTAGTCACTACATCTTATTCATATTTATTTAGTATGTTAATAAATTAAATGTATTAATAATATATTTTTTTTAATTATTTTAATATATAAATTATCGTTTCGGCTATATACACCGCAAATCCCCACGTCCTTAAGGACGTGCAAGTGGGGGTGAGAGCACCCAAACCCTGACGTGCAATAGGGCACGTCCTTAAGGACGTGCAAGCCCGTCCCTTAAAGACGAAGAGGACGTGCCTCTTCGTCTCCCATCGTCTTCGTCGTCTTCACAGAGAGAGAGAGAGAGCAGAGAGCGCCGGAGAGAGAGAGAGAGAGAACAGAGAGCGCCGGAGAGAGAGAAACCGAGACCGAGAGAGAGAGAGAGAACAGAGAGCGCCGGAGAGAGAGAGAAACCGAGACCGAGAGAGAGAGAGAGACCGAGAGAGATGGAGACAGAAAGAGAGGGAGACCTCGAGGCGGCGGTGGCGGCCTTGGAGGCGGAGGCGACGGCGATGGAGGTGGAGCCGGTGGCTCCCGGTCTAGTGGTGCTGGCGACAATGGCGGCGGAGGAGGGTGGTGGTGGTGGGGCGGCGACTGGCGGCGGTGACGGTGGTGGTGGGGCGGCGACTGGCGGCGGTGATGGTGGTGGTGTGGCGGCGTATGGCGGCGGCGATGGAGGCGGAGCAGTGGCGGACGACGGTCTATTACCGCCGCGGTAGCGTCGGACCATTGAGGTGTCCCCGGTCCCGACTCCACTGGTATGTTATTTGAATTACTTTTTGTTTGATTTATTTTTAGAGTTTTAAAATATAATTAGATAGATAATATAGTTTTATAATAGAATTTTATAGAATATATGATTGATAATATATATTGTTTGATAGAATATAATTGAAACTATATTTTTTGATTTATTTATATATTATAATGTTTTTTATAGTATATAGTGTGATAGAAAAGAATATAGTTGTAATTTGATAGAATATAATAGATAGTATATATTCAAATACATAGAAAATAATTACAAGTGAATAAAAGGTATTTAATTAACATTAAAATATATTTGAATATATTAAAATATATTCAAATACATAAAAATAAATGTATATTGAAAGACAATAAAAAACATTAAAATATATTATAATACTTCAAAAGTATTTAATTAACATTAAAATATATTTTATTTTTTCCTGCATATATTTTATTTTATGTTTCCTATTTTTGTTATTATTTTTGTCATTATTTCAAATGGTCCAAATCTTGTAATTAATAATCCTCAATTTCAAATGATCCCAATTAAGTTGTTATTTACATATAATGTAATGTTATTATTTTTTGTTATTTTTCATATACATGAAATAAAAAATATTAATGTCAAGCACTTATGAATTTTGTTTATAAATAAAAATAAATGAGGTAGAAAAAGTGGGGAATAAGGCAATCTCATTGTTGCAAGAAAAACCTTTAAAGAAGAGGTAGAAAAAGTAGAAATTAATTTAGAGGAAAAAATGGGTGATGATATCTTCACCGCTAATTTTTACTATTTTCACCATTATTCACCGCATATGTTGGCGGTGGATTTAATGACAGACAACGAGGCCACCGCACCAAGTGACGGTGGATCCAAATGACCACCGTCATACATAGCGGTGGGGTGATGAGTATACAAGTCCACCGATGTACTGAACGTTGGGCGACCCTGTTCCGTTTGAACCCCACCGTCAACTTATGCGGTAGGCCTTGGGCCACTCATATTCGGAGGTTGAAGTGTGGGCCGGACCGGATCGGACCAACCACGTCACCCACCGCCAACAAATGCGGTGAGTCAAAAACATTAATTATAGTCCGGTGAAACTCTCTAAAATATTAATTTTTGAAATATATATTTTGATGAAATTAAATGTAAAAAATTTATGCTTTATATAATTTTTATTATCTTAAAAAAACGCACGTAAATTTCTGAAATTGTAACTTAATGATATGTTTTGCTTAGAACAAAGAGTATATAATAAGCAACTAAAGTACTTATCGAGGTAGAACCCGACGGTCCCCGAATCAATTCCGGAGTTTGGAAAATGTCAAGCATCATAAAAAACGTGGTTTGAAAAATGTCATACATCATAGAACGCAGATCGTAAAATGACACGGACAACATACCTAGTAACCGAAGAAGTCAACATATCTAGTTCGCAAAATGACACAGGAAAATGAAAAGTGCTAATAGCGCAACGGACGACCACCATCTTGACGACGTTAGGCTCTGTATCGTGCAATCTTCGGCAAAATGTTCGTCCTATCCGTTGACTGTGGGATCGTGATGCTGTGTCCAGGTAGTGTATACCGGTGGCAGAGGCGATCCATGCAACAACCAAATCTGCGGATAACTTGTGAATGTTGACATTAGAAGTGAACAACGAAACTTTAAGAAACGAATGACTATGAAATACGAAACGTACCGGTACGAAGTGGTTGTTGTTGCCGACTAAAGCTATCCCATCTAACTCTTCGTAGGACGGTACTGACGGGCCCCCGGTGGCATACAGAGGCAGGCACAACATAGGCATCATCTGCGACAATATCACCAAATGACGCTGGTGCAGCGTGGCAAACACCTCGCCCATGATCAGAATCTCCATCCAATAAGTGGCATCATGACACTTGTCGAAGTACTTGACCCTCATGATGAGCTCATCTAAGGCAGGATAGTAATGGTATCAATCTGCATGCAGCTACAACTCAACGGCAAACTCCCGTCGAACTCGTGGCCATGCGTCTTGCCCCAAGTTCAGGAGACAAGCAAAAGATCTATACCCACAATGACCATCACCTGCAGCATTCGTGAAGACTTGTATGAAAGTAATCATGAATTCGTCGATGTTGCCAGTACCCCGATTGAAATCTATGTGAAGGAGATTGTAGGTGGAATGACACCTATAGGCTCCGACGCTGACCGACCTCAGCCACGACCCCTCCCACGACCCCGTCCCCGACCTCTTCCTCTTCCTCGACCACTAGGAGGATCATCGGGGGCAATTGTGATGGACCCAGTGGCCTCTTCATTGCCTTCTGCAGCATCCACTTCGTTTGATGAAGATTGACCCCGACCTCGACCTCGGTCTGATCCCTTGCTCCCCTCTCTATCGGCTCAACGTTGGGCCTGAGCATGCTCACGTTCCCAAGACAGAGGGTTCATCTGATAAGGGTGGTGAGTCCTCGGTCTCCCAATCGGTCTACGGTCCTCTAGGTCAGGTGGAGTCAACGATGTATGAGAGGGACGATCTCCATCGTTGAATGCCGAGGCGATCCTCCAACGGGTATCCTCGCTCATAGCTCCACTCTAGAACAACGTGATCATGCGCGACATGTCGACATCAGCTCTTGTGAGCGAAGTGTTAACATGTACAGTGTTAACATATGGACGATCCCAATCCAATTGCTTCCAAAAAATGTGAATCTGGGACGGTTTGATCGGTATTTGCGCTTCTCGACAAGCTTGCATCTCATGTGTGCAGGGCAGACCGTACAGGTCCCTCCGGTATCTACCTCTGCATGGCTTCGATGGTGGATCGGTTTCCATCTTCGTGTATATCTCGAACAACAAGTTGAAACATTCTTTCGACACAATATGTCAAACCTGATCGAATATCCATAGGCCGTGAGAGTCTGTCGGCCATGTGTTGTTCGCTCGCCCAATTGTATTCTTCACTTCACTAATTTGGTCCGCCATCATCAGATCGATTGATTTTATCACGTGAGTAAAATCACCTATTGCAGAGTTCAAGGTCTTCTTCAGCACCGAATGAGCGGACTCAACCCTACAGGAAAAGTGGGACTCGCATGTGAATATCTCCATATATTGTAAACAAATTATATGTGGAATTACTTTGCTAAGGAAAAATGAGGTGCACCTGTTCGTCGTGGTCGTACCAAAATACTGGATAGCATCTGTCCATGCACGAACAATATTCTCCGAGTAACCTCGCAACCACGTCGCCTCCACATACGACATCAAACCTTCGATGTGGCCCCACTCTGCATGCATACCCCTCATTCGGGCTGATAACTCCCTCCCTTGATGAAAATTGGAATAAATGTTTCAAAGGCTTTGGCAGGTTGTTTGTGTCAAAGGCCTTGGAGCATTAACAGTTGATGAAATACGAAACCTGTCTTATTTGTCCGAATATTATTTAAATCTTAATATATACTTCCTTTATATTATATATACATGTATGACTAATCTTTCAGGAAGTATTTCGAGTTTATATCTTTCCTTTGGCGCATATTGAGGAGATCTTATTCAAAGTGGATCATGGCTTTGGAGTATCCATAAATAGAAGATCCAAGATCAAAGCCTGATTCGAAAGAGCCGTTGGTGAAGATCCTTAGGCACCATTCCACTTCTATATAAAGGAAAGAAAGAAGAAGACAGATACATAAGTGCTACACGAGCTTTCATTCATTCAAGCAAGATCTGTCTTCCAAAGTGTCTCTCTGCTAAGCGCTCAAGAGTTTGTTGTTTATTTCAAAGCCTTTGAGAGCCACTGTGAGCTTATAGGATATATTCATTTATAGTGTTACTTGAGAGTTTATAACTCGGGAAGTTGCACTAGGCTATTGATTTGTGAGAGTAAGAGGATTGTACTAGATAGCTGAGAGAGGTGGGGCTCTTCTAGATTGGTCTAGGACTCCAAGGGAACGTGAGTTGACTAGATTGCAATTGTATAGGAGAGAGGCTTCTCGGTGAGCTATTAGGATCCTAAGCTAAGCGAATCAATAAAGCCTTTTGAATCCTAGGGTTGTGGAAGAACCCTAGGCGGGGACGTAGGCCAAGTTCGTGCTGAACCTCGTAAACAATTACTCGTGTTCTTTACTTATTGCTTTACCTTATTTCCGCACTTGGTTCGATTGTCTAACTTTGTGATTCAGGTTTAATCTCAAAGGTTTTGGGACGAGCTCCAAAAGTCTTGAGACTTTCTGCGAAAAACGGGCATACTCTATTCAACCCCCCCTTCTAGAGTATTTATATATTACATTGTTTTATATTATCGAACCTTCAATTGGTATCAGAGCTTTACTCATTATTTTTGATCTAACAATCTTGTGAGTTTTCGATCATGTCTGGTGAAGCAAGCGGAGGATTTGCACAGGGAAGGTCCACAAGCAGACCGCCACTCTTTGTAGGAAACAACTTTGTCCACTGGAGATCTTTGATGAAGATGTTCATCATAGACCAAGATCTAGAGCTTTGGAACATTATAGAGAATGGTCCGAAGATTCCAGAGAAAGATGGACCAAATGATACCAAAGTTGCAAAGAAGGAGTCTGAATACAACCAAGCAGATCTTGAAACCATCTCCAAAAACTACAGGGCTATTAACTTACTTTATTGTGGTCTTAGCACTGATGAGTTTAACCGTATTTCATCTTGTAGGTCAGCTAAAGAGATTTGGGACAAATTGGTCGTCACCTATGAAGGAACAAGCCAAGTGAAAGACACCAAGATCAGCATCTTCCTTCGAAAGTATGAGCTCTTCAAGATGAAGTCTGATGAGTCAATCAAGGCCATATTCACACGATTCACAGAAATCACCAACAACCTTGACTCTCTCGGCAAGAGCTTTACCAACGTTGAGAAAGTGAGGAAGATACTGAGGTGCCTTCCAAAGGAGAAATGTGGTCCAAAAGTAACAGCTATAGAGGAAGCCCAGGACCTCACCACTCTACCCCTTGATGACCTTCTTGGGAAGCTGATCACGCATGAGATGATTCTTAATGAAGACGATGGAGAACTTCCAGCTAGCACTAAGAACTTGGCACTCAAGTCTAAGAAGGATGAGCCCAAGGATGGATCTGATTCCGAAGATGAGGATGACGATGAGGATGATCCTTTTGCTCTTATCACAAGAGGCCTTGCTAGAATTCTCAAAATGAAGAAGCAATTCAACAACAAGGATGGATCAGAGTCTTCAAAATTTCGAGGTAAGCCTCAATACAACAAGTATGAAAAGAAGACTAAGCCGTTGTCTTGTTTTGAATGTGGTGAAACAGATCATCTAGTGAAGGACTGCCCTCAAAAGACAAAGAGCCAGCCTAAGAAAGGTGACAAATGGAAGAAGAAAGCCATGGTAGCAACTTGGAGTAATTCCGACTCTGACTCAGACGATGAGAAGGCCAACATTTGTCTTATGGCCTCAGAAGGTGAATCCCACGATGAAAAGCTTGAAGCTACCGTAAGAGAACTTATGGAAAGTCCAAAAGAGGTATTATCGGAATTCCTTTCAAATATGATTGCCAATGAAGAGAAGCTTATTGCCCAAACTAACATTCTTATTAAGAGAACTGTGGACCAGGAAAGAACTATTGAGGATCTGTCTACGAGGGTCAAAAGTCTTGAAGCTTCTTATTCAGGTCTTGACATTAAAGTCAAGACGCTTGACTCAGAGAAATCTGAACTCAAGCAAGATCTCTTCTCTCTAAGAAATGAGCATCATGACTTAGAGAACGAGAAGATCTCCCTGAATAATAAGATTCAAGACCAACAGACAGCCCTCATAAGTTTTACCAAATCCAAAAGTACTCTCGATAGGATGTTGGGTGAGCAACAAAGCTCTCTAAACAAAAGTGGTATTGGTTACAATCCAAAGTTTTTAAAGAAGCAACACATTACCACTTTTGTAAAGGCAAAAGGTAGCAGAACCTCTCCTATATGTCATCATTGTGCTAGAAAGGGACATGTAAAAGAGACCTGCCCCTATAGAAGAAAGGATCCTTATATTATTCGCAATACATTTCCTGTTCATTTGAGAAAAGAACGGATAACACAAGTTTGGGTTCCAAAAGGCACTATTTTACCAAATATGGTTTACCCCAACAATGGATCCAAATTTGCTTATTGGTCTAGCCACAAAGGTTGATGTTTGCCTTGCAGGAGATCACCAAGGTGAAAGATCACAAATGGATTATTGATAGTGGATGCTCGAGGCATATGAGTGGGAAGAGTTCTCTCTTTCATGATCTAAAGGAGCAATCCACGGGAACAATCACTCTTGGTGACAAAGGAAAATGTGACATCGTTGGTATTGGTAGTGTTGGAAGTGATTCCAGCCATAGTATTAAAAATGTCTATCTTGTTAATGGTTTGAAGTATAATCTGCTTAGTGTCTCTCAATTATGTGATAGTGGTAACAATGTCAGATTTAACAAGAAAAGATGTATAGTGTGCAGAGATGATACAGGTGAAGTTATATTGACTGCATATCGTTACAACAACATATACGCCGTAAATACTGATCAAGTGGCACAAGGAAGCTTAACCTGTCTAAAGGCTTTGACGGACGATCCAAAGCTCTGGCATAGGAGACTCGGTCATGTGAGTCCACATACACTACAGAAGCTTGTGTCCAAAGGGCTTGTAAGAGGGCTACCTGAGATGGACTTCAAAGGTATTGACATGTGCAATGCATGCACACGAGGTAAACAAACACGTAGCTCTTTCAAACCCAAAAAGGTTGTAAGTTCTTCTAGACCCCTTGAACTTTTACATATGGATTTATGTGGTCCTATGCGAGTTAAATCTCCCAATGGTAAAAAGTACATGCTAGTTATTATTGATGATTTTTCTAGATATACTTGGGTTGCATTTTTGAAAGAAAAATCAGAGGCCTTATTTGAGTTTTCAAAACTTTGTAAGGAGTTGCAAACTTTAAGAAACGAGCCCATAGTGTCAATTCGGAGTGATCATGGTAGGGAGTTTGATCAACTTCAGTTTGATTTGTTTTGTGCTAAATATGGCATCTCCCACAACTTTTCTGCTCCTCGGACACCTCAACAAAACGGGGTTGTGGAACGCAAGAACCGCACCTTAGAGGATATGGCCAGGACTATGCTTTTAGAAAATGCATTACCTAAAACCTATTGGACTGAAGCTGTTAACACAGCTAATTACATTTTGAATCGTTGTCTTATTCGTTCCATCTTAAAGAAAACTCCTTATGAACTTTTCAAAGGCCGCAAACCTCTTATATCTTACTTTAAACCCTTTGGCTGTACTTGTTTTGTTCATAACAATGGAAAAGATAACCTTGGGAAATTTGATGCGCGTAGTGATGAAGGTATATTTCTTGGCTACTCCACGAGTAGCAAAGCTTATAGAATCTTCAATAAAAGGACCCAAGTAGTTGAAGAAAGTATACATGTTATTTTTGATGAATGCAATGATGGTGCTTTGAGTGAAAGTGTTGCAGATATAGATCTTAACATCCATGAAGAGAACGAGGAAGGTGATGTTGCTGTTACCAAGAACACAGAGAAGAGAAACATGCAGGAACCGATTCTTAACACTAAAGAATTGGCCCAAGGTGTTGAAGATTCGTCCAAAGCCCTTGGTGTCCAATCCAACAGTGTTGAGACGTCAGAAACTGTTGTAACTGAACCTAACAGGACCACGGAGTCAGATGTACTACAAGTTAATCCTACTAGTTTGACGAATCAAGGAGCTGAGACTACCAAAAGGAAATTCAAATACTCCTCTTCACACTCTTTAAAGGATATCATCTCTGACCCTACTTCTAGTGTTCAAACACGTTCTAAACTTAAAGATCTTTGTGCTTTTCACGCGTTTGTTTCTCTTATTGAACCAAAGAAGGTAGATGAAGCACTTCAGGAGCCAGACTGGATCATTGCTATGCAAAGTGAGCTTAACGAATTTGAAAGAAACAAAGTCTGGACCTTGAAGCCTAGGCCAAAGCATCAATCAGTCATTGGCACACGATGGGTATTTCGAAAAAAGCTAGATGAGAATGGTAAGATTGTGAGGAACAAGGCAAGGCTTGTTGCTCAAGGCTACAATCAAGAGGAAGGTATTGACTACGAGGAGACCTTTGCTCCCGTAGCCAGGCTTGAAGCCATTCGCATTGTATTAGCATTTGCATCTTTTATGAGCATAAAGTTATATCAAATGGATGTCAAGTGTGCTTTTCTTAATGGTTTCTTAGAGGAAGAAGTATATGTGGCTCAACCCCCAGGTTTTGAAAGTTCAGAATTTCCCAATCACATTTATAAACTTGACAAAGCGCTTTATGGTTTGAAACAAGCCCCAAGAGCTTGGTACGAGCGCTTGTCAAAATATCTCTTAGAAAATGATTTTAAAAGGGGGTTGATCGACAAGACTCTTTTTATCAAAACCAAAGGAAAGGACATTTTGGTTATTCAAATCTATGTTGATGATATATTATTTGGTGCTACTAACACATCTTTGTGCAAGGAATTTTCTGACATCATGTGCAGTGAATTTGAGATGAGCTTGATGGGTGAACTCAACTTCTTTTTGGGATTACAAATTCATCAATCCAAGAAAGGGATCTTTGTCAACCAAAGCAAGTACACTAAGGATCTCTTAAAGAAGTTCAAGATGGATCAATCCAAGGCAGCCAAGACTCCCATGAGCTCAACATTGTCTCTAGATCAAGACAAGACTGGAACAAGTGTCAATCAAAAGGAGTATCGAGGAATGATTGGATCTTTATTATATCTCACGGCTAGTAGACCTGACATCATGTTTAGTGTTTGCATGTGTGCTAGGTTTCAAGCTGATCCAAAAGAATCTCACCTCGTGGCTGTGAAGAGGATCTTTCGATATCTCAATGGCACTAAGGAGCTTTGACTATGGTACCCAAAGCAAAAGGATTTCACTTTAATTGGATATTCTGATGCCGATTTTGCAGGCTATAAGGTGGATAGGAAAAGCACATCAGGATGTTGCCAATTCTTAGGAGCATCTTTGATTAGTTGGCACTCAAAGAAGCAAAACTCAGTTGCTCTATCCACTGCAGAAGCCGAATACATTGCAGCTGGAGCCTGTTGCTCCCAAATCCTTTGGATAGCTCAACAAATGCGAGATCTTGGCATCAACCTCAAAGGTATCTCAATTAAGTGTGACAATACAAGTGCCATATCCATCACTAAGAATCCTGTTCAGCATTCAAGGACCAAACATATTGATATAAGACATCATTTCATTAGAGACCATGTTGAAAAAGGTGATGTGTCCATATCCTTTATTTCTACTGATTATCAATGGGCTGACATTTTTACTAAGCCTTTGGCAGAGGACAAGTTCACCTTCATAAGACGAGAGATTGGGATGCTTAACAAGGATGCACTTTCGTAGGGGGAGCTTTCCCTTTACGAAAGATAAATTCTACTTAGTGTCAAGACCCTTGAGAACCATGTCAAGGTGTGTGAACTAAATGGTGGATTACATATATCGGATCATATATTTTTGGTTAATATCTTCTTAGATATTTAATCAATTATATTTGTTTTAATCGGATTTGAAAAATTGCCCTTTTAGTGATTTTCTTAACCGTTTAAAATAATTTATTTTTGGAACTAGATTTTTGGTTATTCAGTCCGATTTTAATGGAATATTTGAATTTTGAATTGGAAACATTTCAAATTGGCAATGTGATAATTTCTTTCCTTGGAACTCTAAACCCGTCCCATCACTACCTCTACTTAAACCCAATCCTGTACCCGATTACAACCCACACTCAGAACTGA
This sequence comes from Persicaria maculosa, assembly GCA_963922045.1. Classification (NCBI taxonomy): domain Eukaryota; kingdom Viridiplantae; phylum Streptophyta; class Magnoliopsida; order Caryophyllales; family Polygonaceae; genus Persicaria; species Persicaria maculosa. Next base: position 20,388,974 of record OY998252.1, on the reverse strand, counting down.
TCCAAACCCCTTCACCTTCTCCTTCTTCAACCTCCCATCTGTTCTAAGAAAACCCTAGCCAATTTCCTCCATGGCACCCAAAACCAAGAAAGCTGTCACACCCAAAAGACTTGGCGCCACCCCTAAGGGACGTTAGGCCACCACTACCTCTCCCACACCTGAACCCGCTCCTCAAGCCATCGTCCCAACTGTCGTCCAGAGCACCATCGCTGAGAGCACGGCCATTGTTCCCGAGGGCTCTCAAAAGCGCTCTGCTAAGAAGCCGATCAGTGCTAAACAGAAAGGAAAGAGGAAGATTTTGGCTGAGGAAGTGGACGAGGAAGAGGAGGAAGAAGATCTCGACGCCCTTCTGGAAAGGGATGCTGCCAAGGAAGCCGAGGAGGAAGCCTTGAGAAAGAAAAAGGCCAATGAGGAGGCCGAGCTTGCTAGGAAACTGCCAGAGGAGGAAGCTGAGCAGATTCGGAAGAAAGCCGAAGCCGAGGAGGTTCCATCCGAGGAGGAGCCTAAGGAAGAAGAAGAAGAAGAGCAAGAGGGATCTGGGGAAGACGAGGAAGCTGAAGGAGATGAAGCGGGGTCCGGTGAGGACTCGGGGTCTGAGGAAGAGGAGGAAGAATCTCCCTCTCCTTCTCCTCCTCCTCCCCCGTCTCCGAAGAAGCGGAAAGCCCCTGCTGCTGTCAAGCCTCCATCCCCCAAGCGCACCAGGAAGGGCACTGTCAAGAGTCTTGTAGCGCCTGTCAAGAGAGCTGCTCCGACAGTTGCTCGCAGAAAGAATGAAGACCCCCCGACCTATATCCAGGTAAATCAATCCTTGCCCTCCTCTTGGTTTCAAGATGCTGAGACTGCTGGTAAGTGGGTAGACGAGTTTAGAACTCGTAAGATTAGCTGTTCTGATTTTTTGGATTTTGAGTTCTTCGAAGCTTTGAAGTTACCATGCATTGAGCTCCTCAAAAAATCTCCAGCCTGGACCCTTCTTAACCTTGAAACTGTCTACTACCCCCAGCTTACCCGTTTGTTTTACATTAACCTAAAAGCCAAAAACGACACCAATGGTTGGTCTTTGGAGTCTGTTGTCAAAGGGGTTAGAATCTCTCTCAACTCCAATGATTTTGCAGATTTCCTTGGCTTACCTACCCCAGTTCCACCCGCTGAAATACACCCCTCAAAAGAGAATTGCATCATCCTTGCCCGAGCCAAGTACCTCCTACCTAAAGCATCCAACAGCACCTCAAAGCAACTCATCCACTCATCCCTAACCCTTGAGGCAAAAATCATTTTCAACATCATTGTTCGATGCCTCTTACCCCGTCTTAACTCTGGCTCACTCCTTACCGACAATGCCATGGTCTTGCTCTACCGCATCTTAAATGGCCTTGACCTTGATCTGGCCAACACTACCCTTGGAACCATGGCTCATGCCAAAAAAGCTAGAAAAGGCTCTCCCCTCCCCTTTGCTACCCTCTTGACCCCTCTCTTCAAAGCTTCTGGAATTGATGTCAAAAATGAAGAACAGCTGCGTCATACGGGTAAGTTCGACTCTAAGGGCCTTGAAAAGATTGGCATCACTCGGTCTCCCCAAGGGACCTTGAGTCTTGCCACTCCTTCAAAAGCCTTTCCCACTGCTCCAGCTTTCGATGAACGTATGGACAACCTAGAGTTGGGCTTGGAGGAAGTTCGTCTGGATATTAAGGAGCTGCAGAAGGAGATGATGACGGAGATGAGCGGGATTTCCAAGATGCTGGAAGGACTGTGGATGAGGCTCACTGATGATGCTTCGGATGACTAAGCCTAAACCCTACCCTAGCCTATCCCACCCCTGAAAACTTGATACATTGCTGGTTTTTGGAAACGTTTTCAAAACATTTGGTGACTATTTTGGTGACTGTTTTACCACCTCCCTTTGTTGAAAGACAAAAAGAGGGAGATGATCTGTGATGCTTAGACTTTGAAAACCTCTGCTTAAAGGTCTTGGAAGACCTTGGTTTTTGAATTATGGTTTTCGGTTGGATGGTTTTTGCATGCTTTAAAATTTTTGATCCAACATTTGTCTAACCCTTGCAGGTACTTAGTCCGATTTCTATTTTACTATCTATGCTTGACTAAGTTGCAGGGATGCACAGGTTTTGTCTTTCATCAAGGGGGAGATTGATATCTCCCTCCCTTGATGAAAATTGGAATAAATGTTTCAAAGGCTTTGACAGGTTGTTTGTGTCAAAGGCCTTGGAGCATTAATAGTTGATGAAATACAAAACCTGTCTTATTTGTCCGAATATTATTTAAATCTTAATATATACTTCCTTTATATTATATATACATGTATGACTAATCTTTCAGGAAGTATTTCGAGTTTATATCTTTCCTTTGGCGCATATTGAGGAGATCTTATTCAAAGTGGATCATGGCTTTGGAGTATCCATAAATAGAAGATCCAAGATCAAAGCCTGATTCGAAAGAGCCGTTGGTGAAGATCCTTAGGCGCCATTCCACTTCTATATAAAGGAAAGAAAGAAGAAGACAGATACATAAGTGCTACACGAGCTTTCATTCATTCAAGCAAGATCTGTCTTCCAAAGTGTCTCTCTGCTAAGCGCTCAAGAGTTTGTTGTTTATTTCAAAGCCTTTGAGAGCCACTGTGAACTTATAGGATATATTCATTTATAGTGTTACTCGAGAGTTTATAACTCGGGAAGTTGCACTAGGCTATTGATTTGTGAGAGTAAGAGGATTGTACTAGATAGCTGAGAGAGGTGGGGCTCTTCTAGATTGGTCTAGGACTCCAAGGGAACGTGAGTTGACTAGATTGCAATTGTATAGGAGAGAGGCTTCTCGGTGAGCTATTAGGATCCTAAGCTAAGCGAATCAATAAAGCCTTTTGAATCCTAGGGTTGTGGAAGAACCCTAGGCGGGGACGTAGGCCAAGTTCGTGCTGAACCTCGTAAACAATTACTCGTGTTCTTTACTTATTGCTTTACCTTATTTCCGCACTTGGTTCGATTGTCTAACTTTGTGATTCAGGTTTAATCTCAAAGGTTTTGGGACGAGCTCCAAAAGTCTTGAGACTTTCTGCGAAAAACGGGCATACTCTATTCAACCCCCCCTTCTAGAGTATTTCTTTACTTATTGCAGTGGAGTGTTTTAAAATTTTCAAAAACCCAATGCATGGGTATGCGATGGGTTGTAGGTAATTTTGAAATTCTGTTTTGGGTAATTCAAAACCCACTGCATGCCTAAGTGGTGAGTGCCACCGCATGACTAAGCGGTAGGGTTCAGCATGACGGACCCCGTTATGCCCAAACCCACCGTTGTACGTGACGATGGGCGCGTATACGGTCAACGATCCCACCGTCGTATCATCCGATGGCCCTGGAAAAAGGGGATTAAGACCACCACCAAAATTAGCGCTGATTAGCGGTAGAAATAGTAAAAATTAGCGGTGAAGATATCCGCGTCGGGTAAAAAATATATGAGGTGTCAAATTATGATAAAAGGATGGAAATAAAAGGGGGAAAGAGGCAACCCCATGATTGCTCATGCTCTCAAATCTCATGTCCTCAACCTTGTCACTTCATCCTCTACAGCTCTACCCCTCACAAACCTTAATTAAAAACAAAATCAAAAAAGATATAAAACAAAAAAATAGATTAAAAAATAAAAAATGGGAGGGTTCTGTGAGAAGGGACGGGAGAGGAGGACAAGCTCTGGGACAGACGATTTGGACTCGAACGTGATTTAGGGCGGTGAGGATCCTCTGGTCCGCATATATGGTCCATTCTATAGTCCACTTCTTTTTATTGGTTGAAAGTAATTATAATACTACCCTATTTATTAAGAAAAATAATAAAATACTTCGGCACACCCAATCACGCGATAGGGACTATATAATGGACCGTGATTGCGGACTAGGTGATCTCAACCTGATTTAGGGTTTTATATAACTCAAATTTTCTAGGGATTCGGATAAGTTGGTTTCCCATCATTCTGAGCATAGGTGATCAATTCGCATTTGATTGAGTTGTTATTTTATTTTATTTTATTGTTATGGGATTGGGATTCATCATTCTAATATAAAAGTTTAAAAGAATGTGAAATGATTTCATCACCTCTTATATTTTCTTATTTAATTTGCCCTCAAACCAATGTGGTTTGGACTTTTTATTCCCAATAGTTTTGTCACGCTTTGATCGAGTTCTATGCCTAGTGTGTTTCATTGACATATTGTCGGTAATGCTATTCGTCTTATTTGTTGATTTGGTTTTGCTTGTTAGGAGTTTTGGTTTTGTTTGCACTTTTTTTTTTCACTCATTTTTGTGCCGAATGTGATTTGGTAGAGCGATTTGTTTTAGGTTAATTTGTCAATTATTCTAGGCTTATTCGGATCATTTAACTATTTATATGGGTTATAAAAGATAATTGTGTAGACAAAAAAAAGGGGGGAATGAGGTAGGAGACGAGATCAAAATAGTGCCCTAATGGGAGTAGAGATCGATGAAAATAGTTTATTCTAATCAACTATAAAAATTCAATTCCCTAGATTGTCTCTGACACCCTATTCCTCCTTCGCCATTTTGAGATGCTTCAATTCGTCCACATATTTCGGGAGATCAACACAACCGCATACAAAATTGAAAATTGTGAGGCTTCTCTATTTGGTGTATAGACCAACTTAAATATTTTCTCTGGCTCAAAATGATGTGTTCTCGTTAAAAAAAAATGTTTTCAAATGATACTTCAGCAGGATGTGATTACACCCAAATTATTATCTTATCTTATATGTATATAAAAAAAAAATTGTATGCGCATGTGACATTTTGTCAAAAACTAAAAGAAAGTGATTAATTCTTTCTTTCAAAAGATAAAAAAATATTTGGTTAACCTCTTTGTATCAATGTTATTTTAAGTATGCCTACATCCTTTCTTCTTTTTTTTTTTTTTTTTACAGTAGGCAAACATTGGGAGCCGTTGTTAATACAGTAACCTAACTCCCGGATCATCCTGAAGGATGATTTTACAGCGATCCATTTGGTAGGGAATAGAAGCTAAATTACAAATAACACCTGATTTGGCTATGTAGTCCGCTGTTCGATTCGCTTCTCTAAAGACATGCTTGAATTCCACTGATCCGAAATCTGCTATGAGGCTTTGAATTTCCTCAGTTTGTCGTAGAATTTCCCATCTCGGCAACTGCACTTTGTATACGGCTTTGACCAGAGTTTCATTGTCACTCTCCAGGATAATCTTCCTTAAGCCCAAACTTCTCGCTCTTTGAAGACCTAGAATCACTGTCGAAACTTCTGTTTGGATAGCTGTTCCTACATTGGATTCTTCAAAAAATATATCGATAATATTACCTTCAGAATCACGAATGATTCCCCCAGACTGACATTTTCCAGCTTGGACAAAAGAACCATCTACATTAATTTTGTAGATAGTTCTGGGTGGTCTGCTCCACTTGGCTCTCATCCTTCTTTTTATATTTTGGTGTTGTCTTGTGCTTTGTTGATCCACCATAGTCCAATCTTTGATACTTCGATCTATAACCTGGATGAGACCATGAATTCCACTTGGGTCTTTGGATCTGAAAATTTTATCATTCCTAACATTCCAAAGTGATTGCCATATAAAGGTTAGATTGGAAAAGTTAGCGTTGGCAGTATAAATACTAAACAAGTTATGACTCAAATGGCCTGATAGGTTAAGATTGTGAAAGAACAAAGCAGTTGTTTGTTCATATTGAGCTATTACTTCCCTTGAGAAAGTACATTTTGTGAAGAGGTGAGTGGCATCTTCACTTGTGTAGCCACAAAGCGATCATTGATTGGGAACTCTATTAACATACATGTTGAGTCGATCAGTTGTTGGAAGCCCGTCAATCATAATCTTCCAAAGAAGGTTCTTGATACGTGGGGGAACCTTAAGCTTCCATATCCACTTCTGGTTGTCTGAGCCTTGGTGTTGCGTAGGCAGAATCTTACTCACTGACCTGGTTGGCTGGTTGTGAAGTTTCCTTGTGGGTCTGGTCTCCAGATCAGTTTGTCTTGAGCCTGCCAATGGGGGATTTTCATTTCAAGTATCTTGTCTACAATTACCTGGGGGAAGGTTTGCCTCAACTCATCTTCCTTCCAATGTCGCCTGACACTAATAAAAGAATCAGCAGTCAGGTTGGGATCATGAGTACCTATGTAGCTGCTCAGCCTGGTTGCTGGAATCCAATTATCCTGCCACACATTTATGTTCGAGCCATTACCCACTACCCACAAAAGACCTTCCTCAAATTTTGGCCGTAAGGTAAGCAACCTTCCAAATTGCCATGACGTATCCTTTTTTGTAATGTTCATTACGTTTTCCTGTTGAATATATTTTTCCTTTATAATTTTTACCCAAATGCTATTATCATTTGTGTAAATTTTCCACAGAAGCTTCATTTGGAGGGCTATATTTAAGTCTTCGACCTTTTTCAGGCCTAGTCCTCCCAGTGACTTACTTTTACAGATGGAATCCCAGCTGATCATAGGGATGTATTTATCAGTTGGAGACTTATTCCAAAAGAAGTTTCTATTGATTTGGTCCATTTGGTTTAGGACACCTTTTGGTAGTAAGAAGTTTTGCATTAAATAGTTAGTTTTGGAGCTTAAGTTTAACTGAATTAGTACCGTTCTGCCAGCTTGAGAGAGGATAGATGCTTTCCATTTTGACAGTTGTTTTCTCATATTCTAAATTGCATCATCAAAAACACAGTTTTTAATCCTTCCATTTACCAGAGGAATACATCCTTTCTTCTTTTTTTTTCCCAAATGATCCTTAACATTTTGTAAATTCTTAATTAAAAATGTGTTATAAAAGAGATGTGTAAATAGAACCGAAAAGGTGCAAAATTGAAAAGGAAATCATCATTACCCCCAAAATTAACATACCCACAGGAATGGAATTTGATTTTTAAAGGGTAAGATAACGTGATACGTTACTTCTTCTTCTTGTAAAACATGGGTGGGTTGATCAAATTTCATGGGAGCTGACAGTTTAGCATTTAGTCATTTAAATAACACTAGCTTCTAGATATGGTTGATCATTTTATTTGGTAAAAATTGCACTAAATAATTAAAATTTTGGTGATTATTCTTTTTTTTTTTTTGGTCCGTATTTTGGTGATTATTCTGGAAACAAAAGTATCACAAACTTTCAATAGTGTAATAAATAACACCAAATGTTTTTGACCAAAAACAATACCAAATGTTTGGTAAAGTTGAAAAATAATACCTCAATGCCCATTTTCATTGAGTTTTTTTTTTTGGGTCAAGATTTTCATTGAGTTTTTTATATTTAAAATTCGTGTAACATTTTTTTTTTGATGCAAAACAATCTCAATTAATTAATATGCAAAACATTCTTACAAGTGTATCTCCAATCAATTTTATTAAAAAAAATATCTTTTTCTTTTATGCTTATGAAAAAATCTCTAAAAGGGAGAAAAAAATACAAAAATCTTTATAAAAAAATTGTAATCAGACTCCAACGATTTCTCTATTTTACTTTCTCTTTACTTTACATATTTCTATATTTAATACTATATAGATACTTTAAATATTACTATTTTTATCTATTTAAAACAAATATTTTATTTACACTCTTTCATTCTCTGTGGTTGAATACTTGAATTCCATTTAGTCTTGTGCTAACATTCAATGTAGAATATTTAGAGAATTTTTACCATTGTTGCAAATATAGAGATTTTTTTTTAATTTTTCTCCTCGCTTTTTTAAATATTACTACATTTTTTTATCTATTTAAAACAAATATATAATATACGTAATATTTTATTTGCATTCCTCCATTCTCCTGGGTTGAATTCCATTAAATCTTGTGATAACATTTACTATTTAGAGAATTTTTTACCATTGCTGGTTGCAGACTTGCAGCAAATATAGAAAATTTTTACATTGCTACAAATTTATAGATTTTGTTTTTCATTTTTCTATTTTGAAATAATGAGATAAATTGTTAGAGCCAAAACACCAACTTCCATACTTTTTCCCTGCAAATCCCAAAATTAAGATTACAAGTTGTCTTATTTGTGTTGTTTGAAGGATAATAATAATATGGTTATAAGAAACGACACATAATGAAAACAAAAAGCGTTTATTTAAAAACATAAATGTAAATGTAGGCGATGATGAGGCGAGGGAGGTGGATAAATGTATGGTTGTGATGATGGGCCGCTGGTGAAGGAGAAGATGAAGAAACAACAACAAAGATCGAACAAAGAAACCAACCCTCTCATCAATCCATACCCATCATTGCGAATCTTCGGACTTTCCCTCCCCTTAGCCCACCATCATTTTCTTTAATTAGGGACCCCTTTTTCCTCTTTTCCCATATTACCCTCTTACCTCTCTTTAATTTACACAATTCAATTCAATTGAGAACCCCTTCCCCTTCACTCCCTCCCCACTGCCCTATCATCTTCATCATTAGCATGACGCCATACCCTTCTCATGAAATCTCCAAATCCAAAATCATGAAATAACACCAATGGAAAGAGGGCATATTGCATTTAATAGCCCTCATTTTAGGGGTATTTGTGAAAAATAACATAATCAACCTCTTTTTTTTTTTCAAAAAGATTGTGGGAAATAAGATTTGTTCGGAAAAAGATTATGAAAGTTTTGTTGAAATGAATGAAAAGATAGTTTACTTTCGAAAGTCTTGAACACAATCGAAAATTCAAAAGAAAAGAGTTGTTAAACGGCTCCGGGTCATTACCATTACAATTTACAACACATATAGAATGTTATTAGCATTGGTGGAAGATAACAATATAAGAACTCACTAATCATATGTTAATAACTTAATTATGTGAATTGTAATGAACAAAAAAAACTCGTTAAAAATGTTGAACTGGCCTGTTATTTCTGCAATTATCCTAAAAGTGGGAGTTGATTAGTGCAATTTGCCCTCAAAAAAGGGGCAAAGTTCACATTTTAGGTGGCATTTTAATTTCAAAAAAGAGCACCAAAAAACATTAAATCCTCACACCCTACGGGCCGCCTTACATGCTTACACTTGCATGATTGTTGTGCCAGAATTCAGAAGGGTGCATGTCCCCTCCCCTCCTCCTCTTCTTCCTTTTTTTTCCCCAAAACTCCTCTTTCTAATTTAATTTTAAATAAATAAATAAAAATCTCCCTTCAAAAGTTGGCTATAAAATCACACATTACAATCCCTCCCATGGCTTCACCTCACACCACCATTCTACTCCTCTCCTCTCTTTCTGCACTGCGCTAGAGACAGACAGAAGCCTTCTCTGCCCAAAGCTCCACCAACCCATTTTTCCAAAAGGTGATCTTTCTTGAAAACCCCCATGTGGAGCCCTCTCCTCCCTCCCTTATGCCTTGTTTGGCTTCTTCCTTTAATTTGTTTTCTTCTTCCTCCTCCTCCTCCTCTTTCTACTATGTATTGTGTTAAGGTTTCATCTTTCACTTCCCAAGCTAGACACTATCTCTAGTTAGTTGTGCTTGTGCTATTTTTCTGACCAAACACTTCCATGTGGCTTACATTATCTTTTCCCCCTCTCTCTCTCTTTTGTCTACATACCTCTTTCTTTGATCATTTTTAAAAAAATAAAAAAAAAAAAAATTACTTGTACTATATTCTTTCCTTGCCAACTAGGGTATACAAAGGAAGGCTTAGGGAAGATCTTGTTCCCATCTCTTTGTCTCCTATAAAACCCTCCATTCCCCTGCATCTCAAATTTACCTGCTCTGTTTTTTTGGGCTCTGTTTTTTTCAGGTCAAATTGGTTTATAAAATGGAGAGGCTAAACTCGGAGCTGTACTTGCAGAACTGCTACATAATCCAAGAGAACGAGAGGCTGAGGAAGAAGGCGCAGCTTCTGAACCAGGAGAACCAGCAGCTCCTCTCGGAGCTCCGGCAGAAGCTCTCCAAGCAAAGCGGCGCCGGCACCAAGAAGAGCAAGAGCAAGCACAGCAATGGCGCCCCTGATCTCAACAACCTCTGCTCCTCCTCCGACCCCAACCCCTCCCAGCCCAACTAGGGGGATGGGGGCCCCACACCTGCCCCTCTTTCCTTAGTTGTTTAGAAGGTAGAACGATCAATCGGTTCCATCTTTGCGGTATAGGGGATTTGAAATTAATTGTGGCTAGTGTTTTTTTTTTTTTTTTTGGGATCAGGGTATTTGTTGAATAGATGATGAAATATGTGCCTTTTTTGGGGTTTTTTTTGGGGACGGGGTAGTGGGTGAAAAATGATGGAATTTTAGGGTGCCTTGCAAGAATGTGTACCGTCAGTTGGTTGTTAGTTGATGGAATTATATTATTATATAATTATAATACTAATATATTTGCTTATTCTAATTTAGAGTAAAGATCCTCTACAACGCAAAGTGAGACATTGTGTGTAACACTAAATTATTTAGGCTCTAAAATTATGTTAAAAAAATTTTTAAAAATTATATTTATGATTTAAACAACTATAAGTATATATTTATAAAAAAAAATTACTGAAAAATCATGTTTAAAATTTTATATAAATGAAAAATTGATTATTTGTAATATGAATTTATTAAAATTTAAATCATGATTTTTTTATCAATTTTTTTTTATAAATATATACTTATAGTTGTTTAAAACATAAATATAATTTTTGAAATTTTTTTTAACATAATTTTATAGCCTAAATAATTTAGTGTTACACACAAGGTCTCACCTTGTGTTGTAGAGGATCTTTACTCTCTAATTTAGCGCTAATTTGTGTATTAGTCACACATGAAAAATTGCTTCTCATGACATATGACATTGTTGAGTTAAATTCCAAACAAGATGTGCATGAACTCAACTTGAAAGTGAAATTTACACAAATATATGGTTTGTTTGTGTATACATGTTGAAGGTTGTTGAATATCATGAACAACATGAGAATATTCAACAATTACAATAACTCAATAACTTGCAATATGCATGATTACCATGAATTTTCAAGTATAAGTTACCAATTTTTAATCCCAATTTAGGTTTATGCAATGTATGGATAATGGAGCGGTTCGTATTAAGGGATAGATCAACCGACAAATAGCACAAATGAATCAAGTGATTAGATATGACCTTTCCTTGTTAGCTTTCTTAGAGGATCAGAGGGGCTCCATTCAAGTATTGACAGATTTAAGTTGGCATGGATATGTTTGGGGCTGGAGATTTTTGTTCTTGTTGGTGGTTTTGCCTTTTTTTTTGGTTGGTGCGAGGTGGTTTTGCCTTCTAGTGTGTGTTTTTTGTTATATATAAAACGTAAGAATTCGGGATCAGATATGTCTGAATTTTGATAGGTCGATAAATCGACAGATGGAAAATCGTAGAACATACTACAGAAATTCAGGCCTTCGAGTGTGTTTATGCTACTTGATGTGTGCATTGCCTTGACATAGGCCTGTTCACCGGTCAACCCGTGACCCGGCGAGTCCGGATTAGGTCGCGGGTGGTGGCGGGTCACGAGTTTGGATTAGGGTCGCGGGTCACGAGTATGGATTAGAGTCGAGAGTTTTGAATAAATGACCCGTCGGGTCGACAAATTATTATTTATAAAAAAAAATACTCTATTTGCATGAATTTTTTTTATAAAAACGATTTTTTTTTAAAAAAAAAAAAGAACCGTTGGGTCACCCTGACCTGCCGATCCGTATCTCCAAGGGTTTAGGCCATGACTTTTCGATCCGTGGACACGCCTACCTTAACACCGTGTGTTTAGGATTGTTTTCATTTTTATTGTTTCGTTTATGTTATTAATGGATCGTTTCTCTTTGCTAAGGTAAATGGGCTTGTACTTTTCTCAACCCTGGGAATTATTGAATTGTTTTGAAAATTTATATAAGTTCTTGCTTATCGGCGTTAGAACTATCGACTTAAAGTGTGTCACAAAGTCAAATGTCTAAATTTTTTTATTTTTGAAGCAATATAAGAATTCAGTTCACTAGACAAGTTTAGCGAAACCGAGAGACCAGAAAAGCTGGTAGATGGACTAACCACCAAGTACGAGTGAAAGAAAATTATAGAAGCCAATGACAGAAATGAAATTACAGAAACAAATGACATAAGTAAAATAACAAAATAAACGTACAAGTCATCCTACACCGAAATCACAAGCCAGAGGCAAACGAAACGATCGGTCAAAGGGACAATGCACACAGAGAACTCTGAGGAACACCAGCAAATGACAGGGGGAAAGTCGTTGATTTCCCTTATCAAAATAATTCCCAAACAAACAAACTAGTATAGGATGTAAGTAAGGGGTCGATCTCACAGAGAAACAAGTATTTCAAAGAGTTGTGTATTTATCCATTGAAATGCAAAATATAGGAATAAAGTGAATGAAAGAATTAATCTAAACTAAAGCAAATGATAGATAAAAGAGATGTTTCCATCCACAAATTCTCGACATTGGTTGGCATCTTTGGTCGTCGAATCCAATTGAAGTTGTTCTCTACGAGTTCCTCCCATCTTAGTTTAAATAGATTAAAGCACAAAGAGCACAATTAACCCCTTACATCTTTATGCAACCTAAGCACGGAAAAAGATTTAACATAAAGATAGCACAAGTTCCTAAGAATCTAGACATATGAATAACACTAAGTATGCAAGGTAACCGATGTTTAATACATATGTCGAAATCCCTACTTAGTCATGATCAAACGAAGGTTCTCAAAATCCAAATTCCTAAGCATGCTACTACGGAATTCATTCAATGACGAAGGAACAAAAACCTAGCAAGATACTATCATGGATTCATGGTAGCTAATCACAATAATATCAATAATAATCGCAAGGGAGATCGAAAGATATTAAAGAGAGAAATACTACTTCATCAGAAACTCACAATCAACCAACCAAGTCTCAAAATTGTAGATGAAAACAATGGAGAATTAGCCAAGCATGGCTTACCTAAATCTCTTCTCTTGAATGGAAAACAAAACTAAACTAATAGGCTGAGAATTCAAGGTTAATGTGTTAGATGATTCTCCAAACGGCTGAGAAAAACCTATTATATAGCCTCGAGACGTCGGCATAACCCTAGGTTAGAGTTTCCACAAAAGATAGTAATTGGGCTGCTTGCGCAAATCCAGCTCTGAAGGGATGGCGAGCGCCGCCTAAACCACGGCGGGCGCCACCTTGACAGCTTCGTAGACTGAACTTGTAATGCACTTTCTGGAGTCGTCGTTTGTCTGATTGAAGCATATGAATATGCGTTGAAAAGCTCTTTTCAAGGACTACAACTCTCATGAAGAACTCAGAAGTGGAATCCAACTTTTCAGAACCTTAAAGAGACGACTTCTCCATGTGCTCCATTTCCGCTCATGTTCTTGTGCTCCTTTGCTTCCCAAATCGCCTTCTAATCCTTCCTTGACTTGTTCCTTGCTCTTTGGACATCCTCTTTGGTCTCTTCCCAAGATATCCACCATGTCAGCACTACTAATCTGCATAAATCCAATAAAATAGCATAGTTTCCGATCTTTACCACTAAAAGAACATAATACGCAATTGACTCTAAGACATAACCAAACACCTATGAAGCACAATTAAAACTAATCTATAACACCTATCAAAATATGCCTTATCAGCAGACACCTCATATTGTGGACTCAAAAAAGCCATCAGATATGAACGCACGTCTACGACGTCATCGAACATGACAAATCAAACACCGCCAGAAGAAGCTTGCAACACAACAAGAACAACACTACACTCCAATATGTAAACCCGAATCCAGGCCAAACCATTGTCCATTCAAACCCCAAAACCCATCCCAAACCCTCAAAGACAATAACAAGATCGTGAGCGACTACTAGGTAGTGAAAATAGAGGCAGAGGAAACAGGTCTAAGGAGAGAAAATGAATAATAATAAAAAAGACAAAGAGGTGGAAAAACGGATTGAGATTGGTTCGAAGAACGGAAAGAGATTGGAAACGAAGGTCAAAACAACAACTAGCGTTGAAACAACAAATAGCTATTACTTTGACCTTAGAATCTCGAACAAGATTATTAAAAGCAATCAAAGTAGATTCAAACCCGGACAAGAGTCAGAGAGCGAATTCGAAGGAGACAAGGGAAGGCGGGTGGTGGCTGGCGAGCAGCGGCCATGGTGGTGGCCCCAGAGATGAAGGTCGGTGGCCATGGTGGCGGCCATGATAGGCGGCAACAAAACGTTCTCAAAAGAGAGCGTTCTAACCTAGGGAGTTCATTTTCAGTCTAATATCTTGTTTCAAATGTCTAAATATAAACACTCTAGGAGAGAACTACGGTCTTCTCACGTAGCTTATGTCCTAATCCTTTCCTTGTTTTAAAAAAATATCTAAATATAAATTTTTTTAAAAATTAATAAAATATTTAATACTCCCTCCGTTCAACAAAAATTGACGTTTTACTATTCATGCACGCATTTTTAGGAGCTAAAAACTATATAAAATATCGACTTTTTAAATAATTTTTTTAACAATTTCGTAGTTATTATTAATAAGTACAAACTTGTTAAAAAAAAAATTTTAAAAAAATGAATATTTTATATAGTTTTTATCATTCTAAAAAAGCGTGCGTGAATAGTAAACGACAAGTTTTGTTGAACGGAGGGAGTATATACTACCTCCGTTAAAAAAAAATTAGATATTTACACACAAATTAAGTAAATCATACACTTATTACATTTATATATCCACAAGTCTTATTAACCAATAAATTTTGAGGAAAAAAAATTCAAAAAATAAAAATTCTCATATAACGATACCTAAAAATGATTCATATTTTTTTTTACCGTGGGCAAGAAGTGGATCGACAAGCGATCCTGAAGCCATCCGAAGATGACTTGTTAGACCCTACGCAGAGGGTCGCCGAACAAACGAAGAGAAAAAAATAAAAAAACAACAACATAAAAAAACTAAAACAACTAGAAAATTACAACCCTGATGTCAGGGGCGGATCCTTTAAATGATCGGGGGTGGCAGTCGCCCCCCCAATCAAAAATAAAATTTAGTATACATATTCCTCTCGTCGATAGCTTCGATTTGATATATTATAAGCTCAAATCCGATAACTGAGTAAAAAGTTATAAACTTTTCAAGACTGAAGCGATATAAAATATTTTTCACATCATTTATTAAATTAATACACTTCTATCATACTCATCAGCATTTAAACTCCATAACTTAATACTATAATTAAATCCAAAAACTTCAAATATTGATGATTCTTTCAAAAAAAATTAAAGATCAATTTTTCGCCCCCTCAACTAAACGCTTCAGGATCCGCCACTGCCTGATGTCTTGAGATCTTGTCTTGATTCTTGATATTTGGACTGTCGTTGAGATCACTTTAGGTGGTGATGGTGTCGGATCTAGACCCAAGGTCGTAGATCAAAGCGCCTGGCTATATTGGGTTTATCGGATTTTTGGGTTTTCCAATTTTTGGTGCGTTTATCAGATTTGGGTATTCGATTTGGGTAAAAAACAGATTTGGGGTATCAAATCTGTAGATTAGGGAATAAAAACAGATTTGTGGGATTGGATTTGTATCTGGGTCGGTTTTTTTTTTTTTGTTGGGAAGGGTTTGTACATACCACAGCCGGGAGAGAGGCCGGGCAGGAGTTGACGGTGAGGAGCAGATTTGGGATATGTTTTTTTTTTTTTGGGAGCGGTGGACTAGGGTGGTCTAGGGGATCTGATTGCCAGTGAGCGGAGGAACGTCGGCTAGGGTTAGCTGAAGCAGGAGGAGGAAGTGCGACGCCGAGGGTTTCATCGCGGAAGAAGCCAGGGCGGCGCCAGGGGCTTCTCGGCAGGCGGCAGACATGGAGATCGACGGAGGACACCACTTCAACACCGCCAGAACCCAAGGATGGACCAAGAGATCCCGCAGATGGCGGCGGCGCCAGAGCAAGGTTCAGCGACGGCAAGTGACTCTATGGAGGAGGATCGGAGGCGGGGGTCGTTGGCGGCAACGGCGGAGGATTGGGCACGGCCATGAGCCAGACGAGGCGCGGCGGCGGCTGAGCCTAGGGTTTGTGTTTGGGGAGGGTTTGTAGGTTGGGTTTTTTGGGTGATTGGAAGACAGTGGGGGTGGTGCCAGTTTTTCAATGAGAGCTTTTTTGGGAACGGCTAGGGTTCAACTCAAGAGTGACGGAGGAGGAGGGAAGGGGGCGACGATGTAGATGTGGAGGAGGAGGGTCGAGGGCGGTGCAGCCATGCCAGCCATCAGGGAAGACCCCCAACAGTGGCGGCAACTGTAGGTGAAAACCTCTAGGGTTAGGTTTTGTGGGTTTTTTCCTTTGGAAGAGATAGCGTTTTTTCAAAAGGATTCATATTTTAAAATAAAAATCTAAACCTAAAAAAATTGTATTTTTAAACAGAGAATATAATTTTTATATACTTAAAATACGAGTAATTTTTCAGACATCAAGCATATTATATTTATGATAAGAGGGATTATGTAAATTTTCAAATGCAACATATATACCTACATGCTATACATCCTAGTGGAGTAATGGACTACTACTACTAGTATACTTTCACTTTCTATAAATTCCCTCAAATATATTTTCTTCTTAATGAAGAGTACTAATAAGAAACACTCAATGCATACAAAAAAAAAGTCTTTTTATTTATTGACTCATTTTTTTAAAGAGTTATACTTATATAAGTATAAAATTATTTTAAAAAAATTATTTAAAAATTAATACTGGAGTATTTTATATAAGTTTCATATCATTAAAAAAAATTGTTAATAATAATCAATTAAAAATAAGAAAAAGTATAGTAATTTTTACCTCTTTAAAAAACATGGAAAAAAATCAAATAACATACTCCATACGTTAAAAAATATGTCTTTTTAGGATTAAATTTTTGTTTAGATCAATATAAGTACTTTTAGATTTTCTAGGCATTGGGAGAAAAGAAAAGTATCTTTTGACTTGTTTTATGAAATGTTATTGGTTGTTATAGTAGTTGTGTATAATTAATGAGGGGTATAAAAGTAACACTTTTGTGCTTTTTTTAATATGTGTGCAAACACCTAAAAAGACTTATAATTTTGAACGGAAGGAGTATATATTTTTAAACGAGGGAGGGAGTGTAAATGAATACCGTCCCAAAATATATGTTGTTTGATTTTTCTATAAAATTTTTAAAGAGTTAAAAGCTCTATAAAATAGTAGTTTTTTAAAATAATGTTATACTCCCTCCATTCGACAAAATATGTCGTTTACTATTTACGTATGCTTCTTTATAATGATAAAAAACTATATAAAATATTCATTTTTTATTAATTTTTTTAAACAGGTTTGTACTTATTAATATTGTAATAAATACGAGATTGTTAAAAAAGTTATTAAAAAAAACTAGATATTTCATATAGTTTTTATCTCTTAAAAAGGCGTAAATGAATAGTAAAGTGACATTTTGCCAAAAAGAGGTAGTACTTTATAACATTATTTTAAAAAATTACTCTTTTCGTTGAGAAAAATATGTCGTTTTAAAAAGATAATCTTGTTAAAAAAAAATGTCACTCTAGGTATTTTCATCGCCACTTTTCCAAATTGCCCTAGTAATAATTAGAGAAATAGTTGTTGTAATTTTCGATAGAGTGAAAAAACATTGTAAAATTAGAGGTAAAGTGTATTTTTGTTAGATTTTTGAAAAAGTGTATAAATTTCTGAAAAAAAATACATTATAATTAACGAATTGATTAATATTTTATAAAAAATTAACTTATTAAAATGCACATTAAAAATTAGTAAAACAATTTATATTTAGAGACATAGAGCATGGAGTAGTGAGTACTATTTTATTTTTATTTATTTATAGATGGAGGCGTTGGGGTGTTTTGATTGAGAAACACAAAGGTAACGTCATCAATCGATAGGATTAGGAAGAGAAGAAGGTCAATGAAAGAGCGGATGGAGAGAGAGAGGGGGTGGGGGAGGGGGGCCCCACAGTATCTACTCATTTGGATATGACGTGGACTTTTGTCAAAGATGTGATGCTCAGTTGACCATCTTTTCTGAACCGTCAGATGATCCCTCTAACCCCAATGTGAACGGTGAACCTCCTACACTGTACGAGTATGTAATTTTGGAGTACTCCTACTGTAATTATGGTATCGATTTTATTTTATTTTTTCCAAAAAATTATCTACTGTAAATGTTACTCCAGTCCCTTTGATTATAGGTTTTTAAACTTTTGAAATTCTTTTTTAAGAATAATTTTTCCATTTAAAAAATGTACCATAAAATGTAAATGTAAATCGTAATGAAAGAAATTATATATATTTCCGGTTCTGATGGATCTCGTCCGGAAGGACGCTCTAAGATGGCGCTTTCTTCGTTAAGCTAGCTGCATCTTAATTCCTTTCCTGTATTCAAAAAAAAAAATTATATTTAAATTAAAATTTTAAATAATTAATAGAGTGATTAAAACATCAACAATAAACCCAATATTTTTTCTCTCGGAGTAAGTCTGAGGGTCAAATTGTACATATTCTTTGGCTGTAACAATTTGTTTTTTTAACGAGGTAACCCACCTTAGATGCTAATTTGGAGCACGTGACTCAGTCGACAAGAGTCACGTGTCAGGTAAACCGGCTTGCACCGATCGAATAGACCTAATAGTAAGAAGTGAATCGGGGTTTGAAACCAAACTTCTCCTCAGGAGGATAGATGGGGCGATTCAGCTGAGATCCAATGTAGATTTAACTTTCAATTCCCTCGTGGGATTCAAGCGGTCCGAGGGGAACCACTACGGCTCATCTCTTCTCGAGAATCCTTGATTATATCACTAAGAGAAAAGGTTGAGACAAAGATCGAACTTGAAACCTCTCATTAACTCTCACTCCTTAGTCCTTACCATTGAATCATCCCATCAGGACACAACACGCACGAGCATAAACTAAGCAAAAATAGAATAAAAATAAACAAAACACTAAAAAATGATGGCTGAAATAATAGAAAATAAACAGAAATATATATATATATATATATATATATGTGTAGCCCCAGTCATCCCTCATCGACCAAATTATTAGATTGACTATTTGTAAAAATACGAATTTAGTAAAGTCTTATAAATATTTCGACATAATTCAATGTATATAATGTAAAACTAAGTTTTAGTAAAAGAATTGGAATGTTAATTCATGATGAAAATAATAAAAAGTGATGATAATTACAGCGAACGTTAGAGAGGACCCGCACTGCTGCAAATCCCCCACCCCACACCTCTCTCTAATTTTGATTCATCATTTTCCCTATTAATTGCACATCCAAAAAATAAATACAGATTGCACAGCAAGATAGATAATGATAGTCACGAAGTTGATGATGATGAATCTGCAAAATCTAACAGTCAAAACAGCTCATATACATTATACACCACAGACATCAACACTTGCAAAACCCCCCCAACACCTATTAACTACCACTACATGTTACATAACTCTAGCTATAGTTATTACTACTTATGAGCTGAGTGACATAAATTAATTTCTATTTCATTTTCAATCCCTATTTTTATATATATGTATGCTCAATTGCTCATTGCCAGTTCATATTTGGTCATTTATTTCTTAGGCGGTCTCAGAATTTCAACTTAGCCATGATTCATTTGTGCATTCCTAGTTTGAAAAAATTTGAATTATATTTTAAACACATTTCAAGTTTTTTTTTTTTATCATGATGATCAAATCTCAAGTTATGATGCACTTCCCATCTTAATCAATTCTTCAAGTGTCAAAATAGATATAATAGCTTTTGCTATTGAAAGTTCTCATAATCGATACTAAGATGGTTCACCCGTTAGCTTATCTTATAGACGGGGATTCAATCTTAAAACCAACTCACAATGAGAGAGTAATTCATCAACTTTATTTGTTTTCCAATTTGTTTAACGTCAGATGTTGTGACTTACGATGGAATTGTCTTGGCTAAGTCGAGTGTAGCGGAAATAGGCTCGGACTCTACAAGTGTCCATTAAAACAACCAAGTTACAAAATCAAAAGATCTTGGGAGGTTGCCATCATCTAAATGCATTCATAAGGTACGAGCCTAGTAGCATAAGCCATAGCTTGAAAATCCGATTAGGGTGGTACTAGAAGTGAAGCTAAAAGGCCGATTTTTTCACTTTGGGCTTGTGCTGGAGTTGGGCTAAGCCCAACAATTGAAAGTCCATTAATTTGTAATTTGGGCCTAACCCAAAGTTTTGGCAGTCCATCTGTAGTGCTTCGGCTTTAGTTGGTAGTCAATCTGGTAGGTTGGATCATTTTGGGGTTCGCGTATATTAGGTTGAAGTTTTTTCTAAGATTATATTGGCTTAGTATCAAATCAATATCAATCAATATCATCAATATCAATCAATATCAATATATAATACTAAAATAGAGGCGTGAAAATCCTATGTGGCGGGTTATGGTGTGATTCGCTTACGTGTCGTACTCTGGTGCAATCTGGCCCTGATATTTGACACGTCAATTAATGATGATCCAATATATTTAAGTCACGTCGGACAATTACATCATCTATTTATACACGTGTTATCCTATGTGTCTATTTTAATTGAAGATTAAATTTAATTTTTAATATAAATATTCAACATCATATCTTAAGTGGTTACAAAACCTATCATTTTTAATATAAATATTCAACTTCATATCTTAGTTATTTACAAAATCTATTATTTTTAATATAAATAATTTGACTTTATATAAAATCTTTTAACATATAACATTATTAATATATCAAATTGATAAATTTTGTAATTTCATGGATATTTTTATCACCGTAAAAGTTATTACGCTTCAGATAAAAAAATTTATATTATCTTTATTTACTGTTTGCTTACGTTAAATATATTATGTAAAATATTTTCCAATCATCTTAGATACCATCAAGGCATATACAATGTTGTTTTGTACCATCTAAGCTAGGGATTACCTAACCGAGAATTTTCCAAAAAGTTTGATTTACAAAATTTTTGAATTTGAATGTAAGAAAAGTGAAGTCCTGAAGATCGAGTTGCATTATAAAAGTATTATCATTCATTCATTTGTAGACAGAAACAAGCTAAATTACGAAAAGGCCCTTACTGTTTCACTTCAGTCGTCATCGCTTCCTCGGTTCCTCCCTCCTTCCCTCCCTCCCAGTCTCCCACGGTCCACCCCCAAACAATCGAAAAACTCATCGATTCGGAAAGAGAAAGCCCTCGGGATTTCTACCATGGCGGGGGCGGTAAACAGGAGGGTTTCTGCAGCCTCAGCTAGGGCCCATACCCGCAAATCCAATTCCAAATCGTTCCCTCTTCCTTCTGGTAACCATTTTATTACTCTGTCTCCTAATTTTACCTGTTTCAATTCGATCTTGTACGAGACTTTATCTACCTTGTTTCGTTCGAAGCTCAGTTTTATGCACTGGTTTGCTTTTCAGCTTTTGTTCAAATCGATGCCTGTATGTATCTAGATTTGAGCTCTGTAACCATTTGTTCGATCCTGGTTTTCGATTACTCGATTAGTTTGTGCGAAATCAAAGCAATTACTCAAAATCACCTGCTTACTTTCTCCTGTGATTTTCTGTTGCCATGTGTGAAGATAGGAGCTAATGTGCTTTCAGTCAAAATTACTAGGTTTGAACTTTGTTTTTCCCTTTGTGGACCTTTGAAAATCTGTGAATTGGAACCAAGAAAAAGTTAACAGCAACTGATATCAGATCATATTTGGGGGAATTGGTGACTTCTTATGTATGTAGATCATGATTTTTCTTAGCCTGTTGAAGATCTAACTTATCACATATCTGCGATCCACTTCAGAGAAGGTTTAACTGTGGTGTGAATCACTTGATAATGAGTTTGATCCTCCATTGTTCATCATTTGCAAAATGAATCACTTGATAATGAGCTCAAATTGCAGGTTTCCTTAGGAATGTTCTTCTAGTTTTGCTTGTGGGTTGTCTGGCCTGGGCTTACCAGGCCACCCGCCCTCCTCCGCCCAAAATCTGCGGATCTCCTGGTGGACCTCCTGTAACGGCACCCAGGATAAAGCTAAGGGATGGACGGCATTTGGCTTACAAAGAGCATGGTGTGCCGAGGGACAAAGCAAAACACAAATTCGTCTTTGTCCATGGCTTTGATTCATGCAGGCACCATGTTCCCATTGCCACTGAAGCTTCTACTGTATGTTTAATTTCTTTTCTGCATTTGGATTCATTGGTTCAGAGCTTCAGATTATGAGATTGAGCTATTTCCTATTTGTCTTCAGGAAACTCTAGTCTCTTTGGGGGTATATATAGTGTCCTTTGACAGACCGGGGTATGGGGAGAGCGACCCTGATCCAAGACGCACGGTGAAAAGCATTGCTCTGGACATTGAAGAGCTCGCTGATCGGCTAGAACTAGGACCTAAATTCTATCTTGTTGGGTTTTCCTTGGGCGGGCAAGTTGTCTGGGGCTGCCTCAAGTATATTCCTCATAGGTATGTTACTGGAATCTTCGGAAAATGGTTGCTGGTGTGCCACAGAAAGTTGAATCATCTTCAGTTAGATATGATTTCTGATGTTTCTCATATTGACAGGTTGGCTGGAGCAACACTGTTGGCTCCAGTTCCGAACTACTGGTGGCGCGGCTTTCCTGCTAATTTTTCGTCGAAGATTTATAAGAAGCAGCTTAAGCAGGATCAATGGGCATTGCGCGTGGCACATTATGCACCGTGGCTGACATACTGGTGGAATACTCAGAAGTGGTTTCCGTCGTGTTCTGTGATTACTCACAGTCCTGATATCCTCTCACAGCAAGACCTTGAGATTCAGGTACAATGGCAGTCCACAGAGGATTTTGCGTTTGAACGGGTAAGTTGCCCTTTGGGTCTTTGGCATCACCTGTGGTCTTCATGTATAGTTACTGAAATAAAATTAAGTTTCCCAATTGCTCCGTTTTCATCAGGGTCCAGTGAGACAACAAGGAGAGTACGAGTCCCTCCATCGTGACATGATAATTGGCGTTGGAAACTGGGAATTTGATCCTACAGCGCCCACAGAGCTAACTAGTCTTTTCCCAGATGGTGAAGGCACTGTTCACCTGTGGCAGGGAGACGAAGATCGCATTGTACCGGTTGAGCCGCAACGCTACATAGCACAAAAGCACCCTTGGATTCAATACCACGAGATACCAGGCGCTGGACATCTGTTCCCGTTTGCCAAAGGAATGAGCGAATCTATCCTCAAGGCACAGTTATCCATTGAGAACTAAACCATTCCATTTTTACCCATCAAGATTTTTGACACTTTGGCTGGCTTAATGGTCTTTGTTTGCTTCCCTAGCTATCAATGGATGGAATGTAAATTAGCACAACAATGGGATAATATGCATATTACATTTGAGAACAGTTCATGTATGATGCACATTCCTTACAGTTTCAAGCTTATGGAATCCTGATTCTTGAACTCACAAAACTTGTGGAATCCTCAAGTTTACAAAACCCAAACTCCAACAGCAAAAGTTTTCTTTTTTTCAACAAACCAGAGTTTCAAGTACATGAGATAAAACCGACGAGTAGAGTCCAAAGCAAAGCTCTTAAAGATCTGGGAAACTGATTCCTGCATATTAAAGAAACTAACACTATTTCTCTAGCATGAATGACACAAGAACATTGATGCTAAGAAATTGATCAGAATCTTAAAGTTTATTGTTCACTTGTCGTCATTGGTGGCGATATAGAATTGAGATATACCCGTAAATCTGTAATAGTACCTCTTTCTTCTCACCGATTCTCACTTAGACTTCTTTCCCTGCTTTTTCTTGATCACTTCATCGATGTATATTATGCCCTTGCCCTTGTAAACTTCAGGAGGTTTGCAGCTTCTAACAGTGGCAGCAAACTGATGAGTCCTTTGCTTGTCAATCCCGGTGCAGCAGATGACGTTAGGCTTGAAGCAGAAGACTCGGACAGCTGGTGGAACTGCCAGTTCCACTTCATGGCTGTAACCCAGTTTGAGGAAAAGCAGGCGACCTTCCGCTTCTGCTCTGGCTTTAAACCCGACTCCAACAATCTTCAAGAAACGAAAGAACTTGGCTTCCATGATTCAATCCTAAGTGAGGTTAAACGAATCAAATATATGATACTCTATTCAACAAAAGATATGCCTGCCAAACAGATGCAAGCAGGTTAAGAGTCATGATGAGATGTAAATCAAACAGCCATTATTCATAGCCATTTCTGGTATTGAACTCTAGATTAATCAAAAATATCAACAACAGATATAATCTCCTGACTAAAATAATAACCATAACGCGCTAAAGTCCTTCTCAAGTGTATTTTATCAAACACCTTGTGAGCAATTACCCAAAGACGAAGTATCAACGAAGCAAGAGTGCAGAACTATAATTGATTATTGAAAATTGAAAAATCACAACTTTGGAGCATAGCAGTGTCAAATGATCGTACCCGGAAATCGGAATCTGCATCTTTCATGTTCTAAAAGGGAATTAAAACCCTACCTAAATGGTTTTTCTTATGAATTGCAAATTAGAGCAGAAAACAGTTCTACATTCATGAAGAGAAATATTGAAGCGGGTTGTTACCTAAATCAGACGAGATCGCTCTTCACTTCCACGGGTAGAGATTGAGGGCAAATGTTGGGGGAGAGAGACAGGGAGAGCCGTGCGTGTCGCCGACGGAGATAAATTTGGGCTGGTCGAATCTGAGAACGAAGTTTTTTTTTTCAGTAGACATTAAGTAGGTTTGAATAATCCCTTTTGCAAAATGCTCGAAAGTAGGGCTGTTCATCGGCCCAAAACCGATCCGAACATGGTCAAACCAAACCGAAAACCGAAATTCCCAAAAATGAAAACCAAAACCGAACCTAAACTAATAGATTTTGTTCGGTTTTTACCGGTTTGGCTTAGGTTCGATTCGGTTATGAATCTAAGTACACCGATTTTACTTGAGCATTTTTTATTCCGATTTAATTTGAGCATTTTAAAAAAAAACTAATAGCCTACGTATACAAGTACAACTACTGAACTACACATACACAATTACACATGGGCTACCAATTACCAAATGTCAAAAGATAACCTATCAACCTAATAACCTATTGCTTAATTTGCATTGTACAGAACTACATACACAGCAGGAGCACCATATACACTGTACAACAGTAGCAGTGTATAGCAGTAGCACATAGCAGATTAGCAGCTGAGCAAATAAAAGCTTAACCTTGTACACTACAGGCGTACAACAGTAGCAGTGCAGTCATAAACCTTCAACCTTGTACAACAGTAGCACATAGCAGCTGAGCAAATAATAAATGTACAGCCACTCCGTGGTTTCGATTAGAAATCAAATAATTGGAATGTGACAATCTCCCGTCAAACAATTAGAAATCACACCTATAATACAATCACTCTATTTACTCACATTGCTTGAAATCCTATCCGTGGTTTCGATTTCCAAATTCGACATTACCGGTTTGACAAAGAAAAATAATTGGATCAACCAATATGATTTCCAAATCATGATGATTTCCAATTCATCTACTAAACTACCCAAACCTAACACTATTCCGGATTCAATCTAAGAGTTCAACAATTCATCTACTATCTAAATTACATAATTTCGGATTTTCATTCAATTAGAAAAAACAAACCCTAATCTTACTCATTACTGAAGGGCAAGGCTGACCTGAACTGATTACTGAAGCTTGAAGAAGCTGAAGGCCGACCTAAACTGAGCGAATTCCTGATGATGATGATGATGATGATCAGGGCCGTCCAATGGATTCCAGAGGCCCTGTGCCAAACTTCAAATAAGATAGTAGTAAAGTTAAAATTTTAGATGAAATTTGAGTCATTTGACGGTACATTGAAGATAAAAATATAGAAAGTATGTATAATTTCAGCAAATTTAACTTGAAAAAAACTCATTTTTACATATGTCACAATAACAGAAATAGTCAACAAGATCCGATATAATCATTCATGACTAATAATTTAAAATTAATACTCTCCCCGTCCGAAAATACATGTATTTTGACTTTTTGATACATTTTTTAGGAGATAAAAAGTATATAAAATATTTTTTTTAATAACTACAAACTTATTAGTAATAAGTTTGTAGTTATTAAAAAAATAAAATTTTATATAGTTTTTATCTCCTAAAAAATGTATTAAAAAAATAAAAAAGACATGTATTTCCAGACGGAGGTAGTATTAAATACTAATAAAGTATATTGACGTACATTTGATACATGTTTTAAAAGAAAACAAAAGTTCAAATATATTTGCCTCAAAAAAGTTAAAAATAGATTATTGAATATATAAATTAACCTAAAAAATATAAACAACTTACAACATTATTGGGTGTTGAGTTAGTAGGAGTGGACACCTCTTGAAACACTATTTAAAATAACGAGTATATAACATGTTTTAAAAGGAAAACCAAATAAATCAAGGAAAATGGAGAATATTTTAAATAAATTGTGCAAATAAATTACAAATTAAAAAAAAAACAATCTTGTTTTTTTTAGAAGCAACCAGTAACAAGCCCAACAAAGTGGGAGAAAACCGGCCGGCCCATAAGGGCCACAATCCTTCGAAGGAAAAAATTAATTGAATCGTGGCTCCCAGAAATCGAACTCACGGACAGTAAAAAAAACCCCTTTGCGTAGCGCGTCATCAATCATTGTGCCAACAGAACAGTTTGTATAATTTAGCAAAACGCATATTTATATACTAATATTATTTAAATGAGGCCCCATAAAATCGGAGGCCCTGTGCGATCGCCCACCTTGCACATGCCCAGGGCCGGTCCTGATGATGATGAACGAGAAATCTGAAGGCTCACGACTTACCTGGACTGAAGTCTGAAGGAAAGGAGAGAAATCGAGAACGGAAAGTCTGACGACTGACCTGAACTTAAGCTTGAAGAAGCAGAGAAGCAGAAGCCGGGGGTCACGCACGAGAAATCGAGAACGGGGTTAAAGGAAGCCGAGCGAGAAGGAGAGACGATACAAGAGTGAGAGAGAGGGCGTACCGGAGCGGCGGAGCCGGCCACCGGCCGCGGCTGGAGCAGTGGAGCACGGTACTAGAGGAGAATCGGGAGTGGCGAACAGGCGAGACGGAGACGGAGACGGCTGACGAGAGAGGAGAATCAAACCTAAACCTAAGGGAAGGGACGAACTGACCAACAGACCAAGTATAAATTAAAACATTTAAAAAAAAATCGGTTTTCTCCCGGTTTAACCGAACCGATTCTAAACCGAACCTAAAACCGAAGATAGAAATTCCATGAACCAAAAACCTAAACCGAAATAGATCGGTTCGGTTATGTTCCGGTTTTTTCGATTCGGCTCGGCCAAATAATTCGGTTCAAACCAAATATGAACCGCCCTACTCGAAAGTGTCGGATTATACCCCGTAAGGGTTTGAATTAAATACCGAAAGTACTTGACTAAATTCCGAAAGGGCTTGATCAAATTTTGTAAGGGCTTGACTAAATTTCGGTTGGCTAAATATTTTGGCGTTTTTGCTCGAGTGGTGTGTGGTTCTACTTTCGGTGTTTCTATGAGGTCTTCTGCTTGGTTAGAGGCATGAACTCTGGACTCTGGAGTCGGGACTCATTGTGGTCGATGTGGTAATTTCAGGGTGACTCCGTATCCGGGGAGGAGCTTCCTTGGTGTTTTGTCTTCACTTCCCACAAGAGATAGATTTGTGCTATACCGCTGCCCCGCAATGCTATTGTTCGGTGGTGTTTGGCTTCGTTATTCGCCGTCGTCCGCAACTATTGGAATTTTTTCTTCTTACATCCTTTTTTGTTGTAGAGTTATTTTTGAGGGAGTTGTAGAGTTATTTCTGTTTGTTTCACAGCACTGATTTCTGTTCTTATTGTATTTTTAGGCGGAAACCCGATTCGTCGGCCTCTCGAGAATCAGATTTGTCTGATCTCGAATTCTTATTTAATTAAAAAAAAAGTAGGTTTGAATTTGATACATTAAAGAACCACCTTTGATAGCGTTGCGGATAGAATGACACATCTGAGACATTTAAACACCCAATGCCAACTTTATCTACGACACAAAACGGTAAGTTTTCATTCGTAAGGATGCTATAGGGTGGACTATGGACGAAATGTAGCCATACCTAACTACTTTCTTTTATAAAAAAACATTTGATCATTTCTAAGGATGTTGTTATAAAACTTCTTATAAGAAAGGAGAGATGAAAACATACAATTTCCAGTAGCTTTAGCAACAAAGTCAGTCGCAGAGTTTGATTCTTTATAACAATGTTGGAAGCGAATGTTATTGAAACTTCTTTGTGAATTTCAATCTCCACAATTGTTCGCAATATTTGCCAAGGAACGCCTGTCTTGTTATTGATCGTGTTGATGACTCTTAAGTTGTCCCTTTTGGCAATAAGATTCCTTATTCCTTTAGCTATTGCATATTTAATACCAATGTAGAAGGTTATCGCTTTTATTTGAAGTATCATTTCGAATGAGATCCCCTAATAGATAATATTAATAATTTGGCCACAAAACACTTATACTAATATCACCAATCTAGCATTCGCTCGATCTTTAGACAGAGTCGTCTACATTTAGTTTGTAAAAGCCCCCTCTCACCAATCTACCTGTGGATTTCTTTTTCTTAAGTAGACGACTCCGAGTTCACATATTTTCTTTTAGAAATATGGTGGAAAGGGGGAGAGAAAAATGGGTGAGTTAAGAAAATACGTGAATACTACTATAAAAAAAATCTATTTTGAAAATCGGTTGGACATAAGATAAGATTTTCGTTTTAGGAAAAGAAAACCCTCTCTAATTAACATATTTTAGCCAAATTTTAAATTAGAATTTTAAGGTAAACTTATTTTTAGTAGAGAATCTTTCCCAATTCTATACGCAAAAAAATGAAATTAAACACCACATTTTCTCTCAAATTTTCACAATGAGTCTAAAAAATCTTGGAAAAATTTGGTGGAATATCCATTTAGAAAAGTCAATTAAGTAAATGTCCATGTTTAAAAGGATATTAAGGAAGTGTCCACAATTTTATTGTAATCCCAACTCTACCCCTACTATTAAAATACTCAATTCTCATTCCTTCTCTCACGCGTCCGGGCTCCATTCTTTCTTTGTCTTTCTCCTTCCCAACAACCCCAACCTACAGAGGCGATACTCCATCCACAGTCCCAACTTGTGTTGCCCTGCTCCGTCTCCGGTCGCACTCGTCGCCGCCGGACTCCTCATTTGCCGTCGCCGGCCGCACTCGTTACCGCCAATCTCAGCTGTAGACCGTGAAGGACAGTTGTAGACCTTCCTACCACTTGCTTCTTCTCGCAACTTGTTCTTCCCACTCCTCATTCCTTCGTCGGAGTTGCTCCTACTGGTGTCGCCGCTACTGGTAAGCTTCCTTTTCTCCTTACCGTCCTTTTCAATCTATTCCCCCCCCCCCCTCTTTTGGTTCACTTCCCCTTTTGATTTGAGGAATTTCGTTGTTAGCCCTAAATTCGATTGGAATTGCTTATGCCCTAAATTCGATTCGATTGGAATTTCGTTTTTAGTGTGTTAGCCCTAAATTCGTTTCGATTGGAATTTCGTTTTTAGTGTGTTAGCCCTAAATTCGATTGAGACTGTGAGCTCTAAATTTGATTGGGATTTCGATTGGAATTGCTTATGCTTTGAAATAGATGTTTAATGCCTTCTTCAGAATAGTTTGCAACTGATTTGAATTGAGTAACGTTTTAACATGCTCAAAATGCTAGAGATATAACAATTGCAAAAGAACCATCTAAAATGCTCAAAATGGCTCTCAAAGTTAAAACTGAGAAACTTGAACGAAGCCACTAAAATCAATGACCAGGAATCTGCTTTTATAACGAGGTCTGCTTTTACACCAAACCGCAATGCACAAGTGCATATCCACTAGAAAAAAAAAAACACAACTGCAAGGGTCTTAAACTTGCAAAAATCTGATCATTTCGAAATGTTAATTTTATGATTTGGGATAACAAGTGCGGATTTTTTTGTTAATACACTGATCTAATGACAATTTGTTTATGTTTTTTAGGGTTTGTGTGTTTCTATCTACTTCAAATGGATAATCCAGGTTAGTGTTCTTATTGATGAATCTAATTTTTTCTTACTTTATAGGTTGTTCAATTTCAAGTGTTTATCATTGATTGTTTATTTTGGTGACAATTGTTTGTTTGGTAACAATTAGTATTTAGCTTGATTTTATATCATCAATTTAATTGAGATTATCAGGGGTTTGCTTCATTGTTTGGTGACAAATGGAATTTATATTGTTATTTTGTTGTTTTTTAAGATTGGTGACAATTAGTATAGTTTATATTCTGATTTGGTGACAAATGGAATTTATGTTGTTATTTTGTTGTTTTTTTTAGATTGGTGACAATTGGAAAAGTTATATATTTTGTTTTGGTGACCAATGGAATTTATGTTGTTATTTTGTTTTTTTTAGATTGGTGACAATTGGTAGAGTTATATATTCTGTTTTGGTGACAAATGGAATTTATGTTGTTATTTTGTTGTTTTTTTTAGATTGGTGATAATTGGTAGAGTTATATATTCTGTTTTGGTGACAAATGGAATTTATGTTGTTATTTTGTTGTTTTTTTTAGACCGTTGACAATTGACAGAGCTATATGGATGCGTATAGGGAGAGGATGACTATGGATGCGTAAAGGGAGAGGATTGGTGACAAATGGAATTCATGGTGGTATTGAAGCTATTTCAGACGAGTATATGGATGCGTATAAGGAGAGGATGACTATGGATTTGTTCAAGAATTGTTGGACATAGGAGCTGTAGGATTACAATATGCACCTATGTTTTAATTGTCACTATTTTATGATATTAAGTGGTAGAATGTTGCATGGTGCTCGTATTTTGATACTTATTGCAATCTGACTATCATGGTGACTGTCTCAACTGTTTCCCTTCATTTCGGAACTTAGTGTAGTTCTAGACTAAACTCTAAACCCTAAACCATATTGTACATCAAATTTTCGTCTGCTCAGGTTTAGCCCCTCTTGGGTTTATGCTCCCCTTGTTCTAGGGTTTTAGTTTTTCAACAAAAATGCGTTAATATTTGATGAAAAATGTGATGTCATTAGTACTGTACATCAAATTTTCGCCTGCTCAAGTTTAGCCCCTCTAGGGTCTATGCTCCCCTAGTTCTAGGGTTTCAGTTTCGTAACAAAAATGCGTTAATATTAGATGACAAATCTGATAACATTAGTACTGTACACAAATTTTAGGGTTTAGGATTTAGGGTTTAGGGCCTTGGCCCTAAACCCTAAAGACTAAACCCTAAACCCTAAACCCTAAACCATACTGTATATCAAATTTTCGCCTGTTCAGGTTTAGCCCCTCTTGGGTCTATGCTCCCTTTGTTCTAGGGTTTCAGTTTTGTAACAAAAATGTGTTAATATTAGATGACAAATGTGATAACATTAGCACTATAAACATTTTAGTTTGATGAAAGTGCTTTGTAATTGGGGACAATTGGCTGGTGACACTGTTTTGTCGTTGGGGACAGATAATTTCTAAAAAGAGGTGGTTGACACTATATTGGTGACATAGTTTTGTAATTGGTGACAGTAGATTATTGACCAAAGGTTGATGAAAATAGGTTGGTTACACTTTTTTGTTGTTGGTGATAATAGATTACCAAAAAGAGGTTGATGACAATAGGGTAGTGACAATGTATTTTAGTTGGTGACAATACTGTTGATTAAACAAATATGAAAACAATATTATGTAGTTGGTGACAATAGAGTGGCGACAGTGCTCTGTATTTGGTGACAATAGGTTTGTGACAATGTTCTGTAATTGGTAACAATAGGTGTGTGCAAATAGGTTGGTGACAATATGTTGGTGATAGTGTTCTGTCATTGATGTGACAATATTTGGTGACAATAGCTAGGTTTGTGACACTTTTATTTGGTGACAATATATTGCATATAAGAGGGTGGTGACAATAGGTTGGTGACAGTGTTCTGTAATTGGTGACAATAAGTGTGTGCAAATAGGCTGGTGACAATATGTTGGTGACAGTGTTCTGTCGTTGATGTGACAATATTTGGTGACAATAGGTTTGTGACAATATTTTTTATTTGGTGACAATACATTACATACAAGAGGGTGGTGACAATAGGTTGGTAGTTGACGACAATATGTTTTGACTATAGGTTGATGGTAATTTTCACCAGTTCATGATAATATTTGGTGATAAAGTTATGTTATATTGATGACAATAGTTGGTGACAGTGTAATCTTGATGATACTATCATGTTCATATAACAGATCGTATGGTTCAAAACACAACTAATTGACTTGTAATATGGTTCAAAACATAACTAGTTGACTTGTAATATGGTTCGAACCAAAACTAATTGACTTCAACAATATTAAAAATATGATTAGTAATGATGACTATGTGTATATGCTGCCTTTGTTTCTATATCTCCAAGCTAGTATTTGCTTAAGCATTTTTGTCACTTTTTGTTGCGGTATCTGTATTCACCAACTGATGGTTTCCTCTTCTTCTGTGGCCTTCCACTCTTCCTTCGAACCAATGGTGGATAGCATTTCTGCATCTTGTTGTCTTCGGGAACAATCCACTCCGCCTCTGATAAAACAGGATAAATTGTTTCATGTTATGCCAAATACCATGATTCATTACTGTAGTACTGACCGAAAAAATTCACAACACTCAATCCTTTTTCTTCGATGGCAGCAAGTGCATGAATACAAGGAATTCTTTCCAGATTAAACACCTTGCAAGTACAAGATTTTGCATTCAAATCAACCAAAACTCTTTGCCCTCTACCCAATATCTCAAACTGAAAGTTATACCATAAGAGGATTTGTCACCAACTAATTATAAATTTTACGGAATTTTCGCCAAATACCCCTGAGGTTAAGGCTAATTCGCGTGGTGTACAAAAATTTGACATATTTCGCCAGGTGCCCCTGAGGTTTTAATTTTTTTCGCCAAATACCCCTAAGGTTTATACTTTTTCGCCAAATGCCCCTCTGTCGAATTTATTAACTTTTTTTTATTGAAAAATAGTACAATTCCCTCAATATGGCGCATATTTTTAATAAAAATAAAATTTTCTAAGTATAAAAAATTACTATGATAAATTTAAATAATATATTATCAAACGTCAACTTAAAATACAAAAAAAAAAGATTTGATAATTAAGTAAAAAATAATTAAAATATTTATGAAAAATGTGTAAAAATTACACGAGTTTAAGATTTAAGTAAAATATGTTGATTGGGTTAAAATCCTTAAATAAATATGTTTATAACACCTAATAAAAATGCTTATTAATTAACATTTAGATATAACTAGATTGATTAAAGAAACGTGTACAAATTTCATTAGTTTGATTTTTTTTTCAAGGTTCGGTTGATTGGGAGGAAATTGTGAAATAAAAATTATTGTGTCATCTAAGAAAAAATATTTCTCATTTAACAATTAGAATAGATAAATCTCATTGGTTAAAAAAATGTTTAAAAAAATTATTATTTGAAAATTTATGTAGATTAGTTTGATTGTGTGAAATTCCAAAAATTAAGATTATTATATAAAAAATAGTTTTCATTGTACACACAAAAAGAGAGATTAATTGCTTTGAAAAAAAATAGAATTCATATATTTGGAACTATGTATTTTTTTTTTAAAAAAAACGTTTTGAATTAATCTCATTGTTTAAATAAATAGCATGAAATGATATTGTGTAATTAATACATAATGAAATAATACTGTATAGTTAATTTTAACTTTATTAAAAAAAAAAGTTTTGAATTAATTCCATTGATTAAAAAATGTAATATGATATGGTATTGTGTATATAATATTAGATAATTTAATTACCATAATTAAATAATATTGTTCAAATAATACCTTACAAAAATAATAATGAAATAATATTTTCTATTCTTTTAATTTTCAATAAAAAAAACGTTAACAAATTCGACAGAGGGGCATTTGGCGAAAAAATAAAAACCTCAGGGGTATTTGGCGAAAAAAATGGAAACCTCAGGGGCACCTGGCGAAATATGTTAAACTTTTGTACACCACGCGAATTAGCCTTAACCTCAGGGGTATTTGGCGAAAATTCCGTAAATTTTATGTTTACATATGTCATCAATTACATATTGCTCAGATTTTCAAATGATGACAGTGCTATATGTCACCAATATCTTACCAAGTTCTAAATTGAGTTTAAGCTATACCATAAGAGGATTTGTCACCAACTAATTATCAAGTTTATGTTTACACATGTCATCAATTACATATTGCTCATATTTTTTAAATGATGACAGTGTTATATTTCACCAATCTCTTACCAAGTTCTAAAATGAGTTCAAACTATACCATAAGAGGATTTGTCACCAACTAATTATCAAGTTTATGTTTACATATGTCATCAATTACATATTGCTCAGATTTTCAAATGATGACAGTGCTATATGTCACCAATCTCTTACCAAGTTCTAAATTGAGTTCAAGCTATACCATAAGAAGATTTGTCACCAACTAATTATCAAATTTATGTGTACAAATGTCATCAATTACATATTGCTCAGATTTTCAAATGATGACAGTGATATATGTCACCAATCTCTTACCAAGTTCTAAATTGAGTTCAAGCTATTCAATAAGAGGATTCGTTATCATCATGAATAGAAAAAAAAAAGAGATGATTATTATCTCAAACAAGATATAAGAATATAAGATGATAATTTGATGATGAATCTCTTCAATCTAAGAAGAAGGATGATGAATCAAACATGAGTAACCCAAATAGTCTTCAAGCTGATCGAATGGTGACAAATTGTCTTCGATTTGTTGATATAATCTCTACCAGCAACTCGATTTCGGTTGGATTCACCCTAATATGAACAATCCACCGAAATCCTCTTCGATCGGATTGTTGAGAGTCAAATAATCTTCGATTGGAGGACGAAATTTGTCCCGAAATCAGAAAATACTTTGAATCTGACGATGAACCTCGCCTAAATCCACCAAAATCTCCTTGGATCGGATGCCTCGGTGACAAATTGAAGGAACTGGGAAGGGAGATGAAGTTTGCCGAAGAAGAGCGTCTTTTCTGCAGGAGGAAGAACAATCGACCTAATTTGGGGGAGAAATTAGAACATGGGCAAAATTGTCATAAATGGACAATTACCTAATTATGAAAAAAAGTGGACATTCCCTTAATATTGCCACCAAATATGGATATTAACCAAATTTTTCCAAAAATCTTTCCCCTTGCCTTTTTTTTAATTACCTTAAATTTCTTAATTAAGGCCTAACAACTCCCATTACTCCTGCTTAATTGCTTATTTTTACGAAAGTTTTGTTTTAAAAAAAGAAGTCCGCTGGTAGCCTGTGTTTAAGCAATTAAGCATTTCAAAAAGATTTGATTGGCTGTGTATTTTGTTTACTCCCCATTCATCTAACGACTAATTAATCGTACTTAGAGCTGGAGATGAGATTTAACTATTTAATTGCTTTGCTACCATTTTCCCTCAACGACACAGAGAGAGAAAGGGGAAACCCCAACAAAACCCCACTCAACGCAACAACCAAACTAGTAGTCGAGACTAGCAGCAACCCCACAAAGAAGCCGCCAAACCTCACCATTTCCGCCCGATTCCCTCAAATGCTTCTTCAAATCTGCCTCCTTTTTCAGTAGCCCTGCATTTCCTTAAGGTATATCCATCTCCTCATCTCCCCATTTCACTTGATTTTGATGTTTTTTGCTGAATTAGTATCCCTGTCTTATCCTGTATTCCTGTGTGCAATTTTTAGCTAAAATGTGGACTTTGATTGAGTTTAATTTTGCATCCAGAATTTGGGTCTCAGAAATTTGGGTTTATTGTTTAGGGATTTCCGCCCAATTTCACAAATGGCGGCTTGTGGGTCACTTTCTCTTGCTTGTTCTGATGTTGCGAGTTCCGTGGCTGCATTGACTGTTCATGGTGGCACCGCTAGGTTTTCAATGAGTGGTCAACTGGGTAGTCTTAATTGTATGAGATTTGTTGATGGGAACACTCTTTTTTGGAGCCACCGTCATAGAATTGCATCATTTCGCCCGAAATTCAAGTGTGCGGTCAATTCGAATGGCATGAGTCCAAATAACAGCAAAGATTTCTTTTTGAATCTTCATCCTGAGATCTCTTTGCTGAGGGAGAGTGGAAATATCAGCCCTACAAATGACGGTTCTTGTCGAATCATGACGGAGACTTTCGGAGAAGTCGCAGCTACTAACAACTATAATGAAGCAAAGATCAAAGTTATTGGGGTTGGGGGTGGTGGGTCGAATGCGGTGAATCGCATGATTGAGAGCTCAATGAAGGGCGTCGAGTTCTGGGTTGTGAACACTGATATTCAGGCTATTAGAATGTCCCCTATCAGTCCGAAGAACCGCTTGCAAATAGGTGAAGAGCTTACTCGGGGTCTGGGTGCTGGTGGAAACCCGGAAATAGGCATGAATGCTGCTAAAGAAAGTAGAGCCTCAATTGAAGAGGCGGTCAGCGGTTCAGACATGGTGTTCGTGACGGTATCTATGCTTCTTCTTGATTCTTCCATTACATAGTATTGCTGTAATAATTTCTAAAAATGTATTTCGCTATGCACATTCTTTTGGCTTAGATACAAGGGTTCACCTGATGGTCCAGTTCTGTAGTTTTCCCTTCTGAATAAAGGAACCTAAACCAAAAAATCTAACTATATATATATATTTGCTGTTATCAAAGTTGAAGTTGATCACACAACAAATCCCCTCCATCATGATTCCGTTAGATGGCCTGTTAGTTGCTCCATGATAATGAATTGATAAGCAAAAAGATGTACTTAAACGTGATCCTCCACCAATGGGGCATCTGTTTTTTTTTCCCCTGAACTTGTTAGAGTATGTAGACAATTTATTGAATTGGATTAGTTCCTGTCAGGCTGGAATGGGTGGTGGCACTGGTACTGGCGGGGCTCCTGTAATTGCAGGGGTTGCAAAGGCAATGGGCATTTTGACTGTCGGCATTGTAACAACCCCCTTCGCATTTGAAGGGAGACGAAGAGCAGTTCAAGCTCAAGAGGGAATTGCAGCTTTGAGAGAAAATGTGGATACACTGATTGTTATTCCTAATGACAAGTTATTGACAGCAGTTTCTCAATCTACTCCTGTCACAGAAGCATTTAACCTTGCTGATGACATTCTTAGGCAAGGTGTTCGTGGTATCTCTGATATAATCACGGTATGTCGCGGACCTCTCTTGTAGTTTGGAATCTTCTCCAAGTATCTTACTCTTAGATTTTTGGCTTGCGCTGCATTTGGAAATTATATTCATGACAACATACCGATGACCTTCAAACCAAGTCCTTATAAGTTCTGCATATCTAATATTCAGGATAAGCATCTAGCTTTAAACATTGGGCAAATTTACTTACTTTTCCTTATTTATGATTGCAGATTCCAGGATTAGTTAATGTTGACTTTGCTGATGTTCGTGCTATTATGGCAGAAGCTGGTTCTTCACTTATGGGAATAGGAACTGCTACTGGTACATTATATAGTTTAAACTGGTGGCCAATTCTGTTTTGTGATTTTCCCTCTTTTGTGATTTTGTGATTTAACTATGTATCTGCAGGTAAAACTCGAGCTAGAGATGCTGCTCTAAATGCCATTCAGTCACCTCTGCTAGATATTGGTATAGAGAGAGCCACCGGAATTGTGTGGAACATCACTGGTGGAACGGACTTGACTCTTTTAGAGGTAGCTTCCTCTACTTCTTGCTGCTGTGCCTTTTTAGACCCGAATCCCTTGTGTCATCTAACCGGTTCACACCTCACATCACGTTTCTAATAAACTGTTGTGTTCAAGTTAAATCCCATAACAGAAGTTTTGGTTCATTAGCCATAACAAAATTGCTTCCCAAGTGAAGATTTTTTTTACCAAATCTGCAATAGAGAATTAGTAAAAATAATGTGGATGCTGACATTTGAATTCTGACAGGTAAATGCTGCCGCAGAGGTCATATATGATCTTGTTGATCCAAACGCGAACTTAATTTTTGGAGCTGTGATAGACCCTTCTCTTACCGGTCAAGTGAGTGCTTTTAAACCAACTCATGTGCACAGTTTTCACTTTTCAGATTGTTCTCCGTTTGGTTCTTATCTCATTATCATGTTTTTTGTTTTCCCAGGTTAGCATAACTTTGATTGCAACTGGATTCAAACGGCAAGAAGAAAGCGAAAGCCGGCCACTCCAGGTATCAATCATACTATACCAAAACTTGTGGAGCCCTTTTAGTTTTGCCCTAAGAATCTCTCTTGCTTCATAACAGCAGGTCAACCAGCGAGCACAGGGAGAAGTAAACCATGGAGCTGGGCAGCGGGCATCATTCACTGAAGCCAGTTCAGCATTGATCCCGGAGTTCCTAAGGAAGAAAGGCCGTTCTCATTTCCCTCGGGCTTAAACAATTATGTTAGACCCTCTCTATGCTTGAATCAGATCTCATCCGTTCTATCTTTTCTGCAATTGCATTCAGCTGTTCTTGTGGATGTAATTCATGTTTGCCATACGTAGTTGTTCTTTCTGTTGTTTCCCCTTTACGGGTAGTAAATATTTATTGTGAGCCATGACCTTGTCAGGATATGTAGGTTTCCTAATAAGATGCTGCTGAATTTCAGTGTGTTGCCTTTGAATTTCTTGTTTGTCATCTTGAACTTCTGTGGAGATCAACTTCATTGCAGAGTTCTCAGTCAGTCCCTGCACTGCAATGAAGATTTTTCAAAGGACTGTGTGAGGAATTGACTGATCAACCCCAATGAACAAAGGTCTTTATCGGCTCTCTTGACGCACCATGGTGCGCGTTGAGATTGCTCCTGGTGCGCTTAACATCCCTGGTCTAACCACATTTGATTTCCTATATTACCCTTTTACCCACGTGCAAAATTTTCAAAAGGCAAAACCTCTCTTAAATCCCAAACCACTGACCCAAAACTGGGAGCCAAAATCCACAGTTCAACCCCTTTATGGCCTTAGTGTACTTACCAAGACTGGGCAACTAGCACCACACAATATGGTGTCCTATCAAAAACAGGAAACGTAGCGTTTCAATTACCATACAAAAAAAAGAGACTTTCCTATATTTGATTTGTAAACCAACACTTCTAAGTTCCACCCAATCCCAAACCCCCACCTTCATCTTCATTCCTGCACAAGTTACTACATTAGAGCCAACAACAGATCATGAAGCTGCAGAAAATGCAAGAGGAAGAAGACCAACTGAATCAGCTGAAGAAACCCACTTGCAGAATCAAAAAAGAAGCAAAACCCATGTCACAGATTCTTGATTCCAACACACCCACAAGCAACAAACTCCAGATCTTACCATCTCCTTTACGGAGAACTGATGCAGCGGTTGCAGTCGATGAAGGTGATTATAGGACGGGGTTTGAATTGCAGAAGGCCAGAGAAGGAGGTCCCAAAAGGAGCTCTTTGTTCGATGGATGGTCGGAAGCGGAGGAGGAGAGTGGGAGGGATAGGCTGAAGAGGCATAGAGTTGAAGTGGCAAGGGAGGTGTGGATACCAGACATCTGGGGGCAGGAGGATTTCCTCATGGATTGGATTGATTGCTCGGATTTCGACTCGGCATTGGCACCGAAGGGAGTTATTTCAGCCAGAGCTGCTTTGGCTGAGGAAGGGAGGAGAGCACATTCGGGTAGGCTAAGTGTAGAGAACACATGTTGGTGAATCTGTTTTTCAGAATGCAAATTTTGCTGTTCATTTGAAGTTAACCTCTATGGTTTAGATTCAGTTTAATGAGTTTGAATGTGTTGTTTTGAGGCTACCAAGTACCAACATTTGATGTATTTTATTGCCAAAAACAATCGTTGATTGACACATGAAAGAACAAAGGGGAAATCTGGATTGGGTAAAGGTTGATTTGGAGCCAGATCTGAAATAACTTGAAGAAGATGCAACTTTGAAAGGCCAATAGTAAATGACCGTTTTCCATGGTTGAGAAAGGAACAACTTTGCAAGGCCAATAGTAAATCACCGTTCACCGTTTGAGCGCTCTTCACGGGTGTAGATTGAATGGTTCAACAACTAGATAGGGACACTTCCCTTTTAGACATTTTTAAGAAATTAAAAACTTTATATAATGTCATTTTTTTTTAATATAATTCCACCTCCAATAATCAACCATAAAATGTAAAGTAAATATGTTGGGGATAAGTTAAATAAATATAAATAATCTTATACTATATTGTGTCCTAGGCATCTTAATGACCCTCAACCTTAATGTCTCCTCTTAAGATCACTTCAATGTTTTTTCCCCAAATTTATTTATTTTTGTAATTTGATAATATTTCATTTAGTTATGGCAAAATGGTCATGGATAGACCATTTTCTTGCCAAACTTGCACAAATAGACCAATGGGGGAAAAATTTGCAAAAATAGACAGTTATTTACTTGAAAACATGACCCAAGGATGAAAAATAAGTATGGTAAAATCACATGGCGCAAACCTCCTTCGGGTACCCTCAAGTTAAATTTTGATGGATCCACAATTGCTAACAATGACAGCTCGGCTGGAGTCATAATCTGGGACTAGGAAGGACACCCGATACACATTTGTTATAAAAAAACTTGGCAAACAAAGTCCTCTGGAAGCGGAAGCTCTTGCTCTTAAATTGGGAATCCAACATGCTCTTCAGCTCCACATCAATAAAATTCACATTGAAGGTGATTCCACTATAATCATAAACCACCTAAACAACACATCTAAATGCTCTTGAGAAATTGAACTGATTTTATCAGATGTTAAATCCTTATTATCGACGATGAAAGAAGTTTCCTTCTTTCATGTTCTCCGGTTAGGCAATAGAGTGGTTGATAAGGTTGCACACATTTGCCACTCTGTCTCGGATGTCGATATCTACAACGATTTTGATCTTTTAGACCTCATTCGTAAGGATACCGCCGGGTAGAGTCTGCTCGCCCGAATTCTTTCCTAATAAAAAAAAAATGACTCATGAAATTTACAATAGACCATCTTAACACTTGACATTACAAAACATATGAATAAGTAATGTTTAATGCATTTTTATAAAATGCATCTCAATGAGTAATTTACCATGGATTAGAGGCACAGAGGTGGGTGACGCACCATCGGAGGAAGAATATCGGAGGAGGAGGAAGACACTTTTTATAAGATTCGAGTTTTACTAGGCGCCAACCCATACCATTTAACATTTTTAAGTTCGTTGTTCTCACTTAGAGTCTGAAAAAAAAAAAAGATCTTGTGACCCGAGTAGTATTTAAATAACTTATAAATCACTCCAAATGGGGGTGTTACACTTTTTTGTTTTTTTGTTTTGCCCTTTTTTTTTGCAGAGCCCTGAAGAATGTATCTTAATAAAAAAAAGTAGTCTGTATTCTTAAAAATAGCGGTGTTGATATTATTTTCAAAATATTAAGTCTATATTTTAAAAAAAGTTAATACTCAAATCTGAAAAATAAGATATATTTAGAAAATGGGTTTTAATTTAAAGAAGAAATTAAAAACATAAAACTGAATTATTTGTGTATGATTTTGTAATGTATATGTTAGCATGCTTGCATGCATGTAATAATTACTTTATTTCTAGGTTATGCTATAGGCTTTTACAACTTTAATAGGTTTTACTTTTTCCGCTATTGTTACATTTTAAGAGCATAGGCAATGGGGGTTCTTTAATCCAAATTTAAGAAATTTAATACTATTTTATTTGAGATTGTAAAAAATGGGTTAAGGAACGATTTGACATGTTCTCTCATAAGGAACTCTTAAACACCCTACAAAAGAGAGAAATTGGGGATCACATCAAAAAAAAGTTGAAAGAAGAGAGAAGAGATAAAAGATAAAAAGGGAGTTAAGAAACTCTTATGAGTTTAGGGATGAGTGAAAATGTATAATGAGTTGTTTAAAGAATAGTAAAGAGAAAGAAAGATAAAAAATGGAGTTAAGGAACTCAAATGAGTTCGAGGGATGCGGATGCTCTAACTTATCTTACAAGCTTTCTAGGATGAGCCATTAATTATCCTACTTTGTATGTGTAAATGATTATTATTGGGTGTCCCTATATACACCATAAATCCGTAGATTAGGGGGGTGTTTGGCTGGGGGATGGGAGTGGGTGGAAGGGATGGGGGTGGGCCTAGGAAATCGCGCCTGCGTGTTTGGCTGGGGGATGGGCGGGGTGCGAAGGATGGGAAAATGGGGATGCGACGGGGTGCGAGAGTGATTTTTCTCCACCTCCTATGAGGATGATTGAGGGGATGCGGGAGATGGAGAGCCTCGAAATGCCCCTCGAAATGTCTCTTCGGCTTCTCCCTCATCATAAATACAGATCCAACTCCATCATTTCTCTTCACTCGTACCCAACACTCTTTGGAGGGCTCGACGAAGAAGACGACACCTACGAAGGCCGACGAAACCTTCTCCATTGCCGTTCGACTTCCAGGTACGACCATCCCTTCTCCACCATTGCCGTCGATCGGAATGTATGTGGTTTTTAGGGTTTTCGATCGATTTGGGGGTTTTGATTTTTTGAAATTGAAGATGCATTGTGGTTTTTAGGGTTTTCGATCGATTTGGGGGTTTTGATTTTTTGAAATTGAAGATGCATTGTGGTTTTTAGGGTTTTCGATCGATTTGGGGGTTTTGATATTTTGAAACTGAGATGCATTGCAGTTAGGGTTTCTGTTTCATGGCTTCTGTGTTCCTGATAGGGGTTGTACATAGGTTAGGGTTGATGCTTGTTGCTGAGTGTGGTGCTTTGATTGTCCTCTGTGTTGATGACGAGAATAGTTAGGTTTGTTGCTGTCTGCAATAGCCTCTTAACATACAATTAGGCCTAAAATAGAAATCTTTGATCCTTATCCAATGAAATTGAAAATAGTTCTTCCTAACCATAGACAAACATAAACGTTTTTGGAATCAAACAATGAAGCATACTTCATCTGTCATGTTGCTATGAAGGAAAAGGAGTTGACATGCACTAGGCCACAATCGCAACTTTGACAGTAAACAATTGATTTTATATTTGTTCTTAAGTATAGGCAAACACAAACTTTTTTTTCGAATCAAACAATGAAGCATACTCTCAATCTGTCATCCTTGTCCAATCAATTGACAAATATTTCTTCCTAACCATAGGCAAACATAAACCATGGCTATATATTATAATTGACGTATTTTATAGCATATACCATTAGCCCTGCTAACTTATGTATTTGTTTATATAATGATGTATATTATAAATGTGTTATTACTGGAAAATATTGTCCTAAATACATTCTATTTGAAACTGAAGATGTATTTGTTTATATAATGTTGTTCTGCAATTTTTTCAACCTTTGCAAGCGCTCAGTTCATCCATATTTGATCTATCTCAGCTCTTGTATGGAACTTTGGGTTATATCTGATGTATGTAACTTTGACTTTATATTTCTGTACTTGTGAAACTTGGATTTTATATTTCTTATAACACTTTGCTCTGATTTCATTGCCTTGCAAATATTGTCTTAAATACGACTAACCAAACAACTACAAAAAAAAAAAGCAAACATGCAAAATTTTCAACCTTTGCAACCTGTCAGTACATCCATATATGATCTATCTCAGCTTTTGTATGGGACTTTGGGTTATCTCTGATGTATGGAACTTTGGGTTATCTCTGATGTATGTAACTTTGAGATAGATCATATATGATCTATTTCATTGCCCTGCAAATATTGTCCTAAATACGACTAACCAAACAACTACAAAAAAAAATAAAAAATAGCAAACATGCAAAATTTTCAACCTTTGCAACCTGTCAGTACATCCATATATGATCTATCTCAGCTCTTGTATGGGACTTTGGGTTATCTCTGATGTATGTAACTTTGATTTTATATTTATTTACTTGTGAAACATGGATTTTATATTTCTTTTAACACTTTGCTCTTATTCCTTTGCTCTGATTTCATTGCCTTGCAAATAGTGTCCTAAATACGACTAACCAAACAATGCTAACTTATGTATTTGTTTATATAATGATGTATATTATAAAAGTGT
This sequence comes from Persicaria maculosa, assembly GCA_963922045.1. Taxonomy (NCBI): domain Eukaryota; kingdom Viridiplantae; phylum Streptophyta; class Magnoliopsida; order Caryophyllales; family Polygonaceae; genus Persicaria; species Persicaria maculosa. The sequence continues at coordinate 20,344,806 of OY998252.1, read as the reverse complement.
TATTACTGGAAAATATTGTCCTAAATACATTCTACTGTGAAAGGCAAAGCTTCCATGAGTTCCCCTTACAACACTTTGCTATGATTTCCATTGTCCTGATTTCATTGTCTTGCAAAGTGTCACTGAATGTTGTTCTGCAATTTTTTCAACCTTTGAAATCGCTCAGTTCATCCATATTTGATCTATCTCAGCTCTTGTATGGAACTTTTGGTTATCTCTGATGTATGTAACTTTGATTTTATATTTCTTTACTTGTGAAACTTGGATTTTATATTTCTTATAACACTTTGCTCTGATTTCTTTGCTCTGATTTCATTGCCTTGCAAATATTGTCTTAAATACGACTAACCAAACAACTACACAAAACAAAAAAAGCAAACATGCAAAATTTTCAACCTTTGCAACCTGTCAGTACATCCATATATGATCTATCTCAGCTCTTGTATGGGACTTTGGGTTATCTCTGATGTATGGAACTTTGATTTTACATTTCTTACTTGTCAAACTTGGATTTTATATTTATTATAACACTTTGGTCTGATTCCTTTGCTCTGATTTCATTTCCTTGCAATTATTGCTTTGATTTCTTTGCTCTGATGGAACTTTCCTTGCAAATATTGTCCTAAATACATTTAACCAAACAACTACACTTTGCTGTGATTTCTTTCTTACTTGTGAAACTTGGATTTTATATTTCTTATAACACTTTGCTCTGATTCATTTGCTGTGATTTCATTTCCTTCCAAATAATGCTCTGATTTCTTTGCTCTGATGGAACTTTTGAATGCAAATATTGTCCTAAATACATTTAACCAAACAACTACACTTTGCTCTGATTTCTTTCTTACTTGTGAAACTTGGATTTTATATTTCTTATAACACTTTGCTCTGATTCATTTGCTGTGATTTCATTTCCTTCCAAATAATGCTCTGATTTCTTTGCTCTGATGGAACTTTTGAATGCAAATATTGTCCTAAATACATTTAACCAGACAACTACACTTTGCTCTGATTTGTTTCTTACTTGTGAAACTTGGATTTTATATTTCTTATAACACTTTGCTCTGATTCATTTGCTGTGATTTCATTTCCTTCCAAATAATGCTCTGATGGAACTTTTGAATGCAAATATTGTCCTAAATACATTTAACCAAACAACTACACTTTGCTCTGATTTCTTTGAATGGTGTCCTGCAATTTTTGTAAACTCTGATCTCCATTATCCTCATTTCCTTGCCTTGCAAAGTGTCACTCAATTAATGGTGTTCTGCAATTTTTGTAGCATTGACAAGGATGTGGCCATTGTCGGACACAGACAGCGACTCTGACAGGAGCTATCAGAGTGGGGACCCCCGCAGGTACTTCTGGCTCCGTTCTGACTACTCATACGGACGAGACCGCCCTGGTCCTGAAGAGGAGGACGACGCAACGTCCCAGTCCCAAGACCCCGTTGACCCTTTACTCGACGTTGCAGAGGATGAAGACCTGTGGGACTATGTTGCGGACGAGCTCGGTCAGCTCCGAGAATGCATTGCTGAGCTGGAGGCTAGGGACGTCGCTCGGGAGAATGCTTTGAGAGACACCCAGGTTGACAACACCATGATGCAGAACGAACTTAGAGCGACCCGGGCTCACAACCACAGTCTGGCCGGGAGGCTGGTGGCTTCAGAGTCCAGCAATGACCACCTCGTTTAGAGGATCGCCGAGTTATGCTCCTACCTCTGCGCCGGGTGGGTGGACCACGCCTCGGAGCAGCTGCTCACCCATGAGCTGACCCGTGCACTGAGGCTCAGAGGCTGGGTGACTGTCGTGGTTGTGGTGGTCTGTCTCCTTCTCCTGCTGGTGGCCACTATGGTGATGGGGTCGTAGCTGAAGCTCGGGAATCCAAGCCCTTTTTGTGAATCTGTAGCATAATTGTTGTAGCTTGCAGATACTTTGTCTTATCGCGGCCTCCTTTTTATGCATGTCGGGGTCGTCTTTTATGGTTTCGATTATGGCAGACATTTTAACTCTCTAACGCATGTAATGGTTGACATTATCCTTACCAGTCGACAATTATTTCTGTTGTGTAATGTCGATTGGTAAGGAACCCTTTTGCCCCTACATATATGCAACCACCTAAAATATTACGCATTTGAAGTAGCGGTTACCATTTTTTGTAAACAATTCACCACACTGGCATCAAATACTTAACAAATTCACCACACTGGCATGAAATAGTTAACAAATTACCCAACACCATGGGGGTTGATCCCTTTAACCCAAAAAGACCACATGGGCATCAAATAGTTACCGAAGTACCCAACACCATGGGGGGTTGATCCCTTAACCCAAAAGACCACGAACAAAAACGCATGACGTGTTGTTCATAACCAACTACCCTGCCCCAATTGCACATGCTACTTACCTCCCCCCGCGTCGGTCGTTCCGTATCTGGCGAGCAATCTCGTCTCTGAGTGACCTGATCCCTGACTGCGTCGGGCCAACGTCATCGTCAGACACGAATAAGGGGTCGTCATCCTCATGCCCAACCTCCTCCCGGTAATCGTAAGCGTTCTCCTCATCCTCACCGTCTGATGGGGCCTCATCGTGTATTGGCTCCTTGAACCTCTCTTCATCTTCGTCATCGGAGTCCGAAGCGTCACGTGAATCCCGCGCATAGTTATGAAGGGCAAAACATGCAATGATTATGTTAATCTGCTTACGAATGGGATACTTTGGGAGCTCATGGAGGATCTTCCACTTCGACTTTAGTATGCCGAACGACCTTTCAACCGCGCCTCGCAGTGAAGAGTGTGCCTTGTTGAACGCTTCCTTCTCATTTGTTGGTTGAGTAGCTGCGAAGTTGGGGTGGTGGTACTTTGTTGTCGAGAAAGGGATCATGTAGCCACTTCGGAAGGGGTACCCTTTGTCGCAAAGATAGTACCTGCCAGGGGGTGGGTGAGGGAACCGAAGTTCGGTCGTCCTTAGGGCGTGATGGAAGACACGAGCATCGTGGGCACTGCCCTCCCACCCCGCAGAGATGAAAGTGAAGCGAAGGTCGAAGTCGCATACCCCCATCACGTTGTAGGTACATGTTCCCTTCCGGCATCGGAACCTCATCTGGTCACCTTTTGGTATCTGGGCCTGAATATGGGTCCCGTCTATTGCTCCAATTGCCCCTTGAAGTATGGCCAGTAGCGGTTGTCGTTCATGATTTGCTCGGGAATTTGCCGGAAATGAGGGTCGCGTGGCCGAATCAAGTCACCTGTCAGGTCACGGTAACCATTACGTTTCCCCCCGCAGATGGCCTCAAGAACCTCCGAAATGGTTCGCGATATGGTGTAGGTGGAGCGGCCGAAACGTTCACATGAGTTCCGCTGACTGGAACCCCACGCCATTGTGTTCACGAAGATTGCCACCTTCTCCATCACAGAAAGCTGATCTGATCCCCGTAGGCCGTACTGGTGCTCCAGCATCCCGCATAGGCGTCTGAAGGACCCCTTCTCCATCCGGAAGACGTTTACGCACCTTGTCTACGATCTGTGAGTTACGATTTCGTCAACCCACCGCGCCCCGGTGAACGGGCCAATGTATTGCGGTACCTTGTGCACTTTTTTGAAGTAGTGATCACGTATGGGGATCGACATCTTCTGGAGCAAGACATATCCAATGATCCCATCGATTGCTTTACGTCGACGCCGGAGACGGTGGGTCTCTTCATTCACCTTCGTCCTGCGTGGGCAAAGGACACCTTAACCGTCACGGGAATCATAAGTGTTTGGAAGTATTACAAACGCAGCAAACACTAGTCACGTAAAGAAGGACACATGATTACATGAACACTATGCAATACAAACTGTTTTAGCATTACAACCACGTAAGCCGTTATTGCCGCCATACAAGGCCAACCTAAAATGTCAACGAAAATTCAGAAACAACCAATGCGTTGTGGACACCATCCACAACGCATAATTATAGGGTGCTGGAAAACAAATACGACAGTTACTGAATCCTCAAGAACCTCAAGAGCATAACAGTATTTCAACAACATCAAATACTCTAAGAAGAAACAAGTGACATGATCAAGCAATGGCATAGGTGTAAAGTCAATCGGGGGGGATGGCGCCGAGCTGCTGGCCGTCGTTCGTCGAGTACAACCACCTAAGCCACTTCAAACGAGCAGCGTTTGTGTGAAGCTGTACGAAGACGTCACGGCGCTCGGGTGATTTGATGAGAGCTAGGCTGAAGCACCATAGGGGATCGCCTTCCTCGAACAGGCCATCAGCAACCATCGCCTTGACAACGTCAAGCACTGTTTCCGTGGTATCTTGGGGGGTGGCTGACGATGCCTCATCCCGGTAAAGATAGTCAATCAACGCCTGTAACGTGTCCTCCATGCAACCGACGATGCGGTTGTAAAGCCTCGTACCCTCCGACAATCGAATGTTGCGCTTCGAAGCAGGCTGTGTAGAGGTGGAGGACGCCCCGGGGCCTCGCTTCGACCTAGTAGCCTGTGAAGGGCCAGGGTGACAAACGCCCCTTAGGACGTCTTGCATAGAGGGCGTTCCCCCTCGAGCGCGAGAGGTGTTCAGAAGTTCGTCGAACTCGTCTTCTACCGCCTCATATTGCGATGCAATGGGATCGGCATCCGCTGGTACATTCCCGTCTTCTGCTACGTCGTCTTCTTCTTCACCCAAGTCCTCTTGCTCCTTATCCTGTGGTTCATTGGCCGCCCGCGAAGCCCGCACCTCCGGGTCCATGGATGGGGCGACGCAGTACTCGCCTGTGGCCACGGTGCCTCCGAAAACTTGGTGGAACAAGTCTTCCAGATCCGGCGGGATCCCCTTCTTCCGAAACCTGCTGTAGTTATGATCCTCCTGCGCAATGTGGTTGTGATCACGTCTATTACTTCCCTCATGGGACATCGAACAATACAGAAGGAAATACAATGACATACTGCGATTTTCTTTTCCCACCACTCGTCGGGGGCCATGATGGTACCTCTTTGAGGATCCCATCCGAGACCGGTCTCCCCGTTCTTGAGTCCCTTCCAAGAGTTCCACAGAGTTTTTATGTCCCGAGTTCGGTTCTTCAGGGTGTATGCGTTGCATTTCTTACCAGTAACCTTCTCGAATGCTTCTGTCAGGGGTCCCCATTTGAAGGCCTGCTCCTTTCCATTGTCCTTCTGGTACGTAAGGAGCACATGCATCAACTTCTTTGTCAGTTCCGATGACCAGTAGAACGCAACCGGTGTTGGGATCTTCTCGACATCAGTCGTACCCACTGTGTTCTTACCCTTTCCTTTTCGTTTCCCCTTACCAGTGGGAGCAGCCGGGGATGCCATATGTCGCTAGTCTCAACAACACGAGGATCTGCAGTGGTATCTGCCTCTCACTCCCCGCAATCGCAACTGACAACGACAAAAAAAAATACGACTCTCGATTCCGTCGGAAAAATGCCCCAATTCCTCTAACCCTAAAAATTTCAATTGCGCAACATAACAACAACAAATTTCAATTGAAAGGGGGAATGCCCTAGAGTTGGGCTATTATTCAATTGGGCAGCATAACAACCACAAAATCCCTAACAATTCAAGCATCAATCACTTCCCTTCGCACAATTCCGACTATTTTCGACGCTAAGGGGGTGAATCCCCGAAAAGAGGAAGATGCATCCAAATAGGGCGGGTGAAGGGACTTACATGGCGACGAGGCGAACTGGGTGAACCGCCGACAGGAGTTCCGCTGACTCTGCTCAACCGCTTATGGACGAAGCCCGACCGTCGCACCTGTGTAGGAGCTCCTCCTTCTAAGAACTATGGAGGTTTGTCGAGCCTGAGGGGTGAGGCTGAGCAGGGGTTATTTCAAAGTGGGAGGGGTATTTGGGAGGGGTATTATGGTAAAATAGAGTGGGTAAGTGTGGGCAAATTGGACTTTTTCGGTTGCTCCATCCACCAAAAAATCAAAACACGACCAAACACACACGGGCTTATTTTGGTGTTTATAACCTCATCTCGTCCATCCCGAGAATCTATCCCCATCCCATCCATCCCCTTTATCCATCCCCATCCACTAAAATCCACCCCGTTGCCAAACACCCCCTAGAGCTGCTAATCAATGTCGGATTCGACATTGTAGCATTAATTATATTACAAGGTTAGATTTAACGTTGTAATATGTGAAGTGAAGGATCGGATCGAGCCGAACTGGATTAATAACGTCGGATCCGACGTTGCTAGGGTAAATATTACACAATTTTTCACACCCACCTAAACACAAAAAAAAAAACACAACGTCCAAATTTGTAAGTTAAATTTTTTATTTTAATATCTTATATTAGGCTCGATCTGACCCGTATTAGTAAGGTTTAATTTGACGTTATAACGTTCGATAAGTGAAATTAGCACACGATTAATAATGTTGGAGTGGACGTTGTTATAACACCGAATTCGATGTTGTTACAATGTCAAATTCAATGTTAATTTGCGGTGTATAATTATTCTACCATGACAGTCTTTCCATCTATCAATATGCCGATCTTTCAATGAATCAATTTAACGGAAGATAAGGGTGTCGGAAATTGGAACGAGGGAGAAAAATAAAAAGGAAAGGAAAATCGGACAGTTCGTAACCCTACTACTCGCCAAGCTTTACTGGTTCAGTCGGTAAATCAATTTTGAAACCCCGAAACGATGAATCTCTGTTCTCTCAGCCCTTCTCCCTCCACCGATCCCTCCTCTCTCGCTAATCCTCTCACTTGCGCCATTAATCGCTTCAACAATCCAATTCTCAGGGTTTCACGCCACCTCTCCTTTCGCCGCCGGCTACCTATTCAATGCGCGGTTCGGTTCCGCCCGTGCATTGACATACACAAGGTGTGCGAAAGATTCGATTTTTGAGATATTCGGTTGCGAAACTGTTTTTATTTATGTTTGCGATTCCGGTCAATTTTGATGCAAAGGTGTGATTTTTATTTTAGGGCAAGGTGAAGCAGATTGTAGGCTCAACGCTTTCGGATTCTAAGGACGGTAGTCTCGTTACCAATTTCGAATCGGATAAGTCGGCTGCGGAGTATGCGAAGATGTACAAGAAGGATGGGCTTACCGGGGGCCATGCTATCATGCTCGGAGCTGATCCTTTGAGCAAAGCGACCGCCATTGAAGCACTGCAAGCTTATCCTGGTTGGTGGTTGCTGTCCTTTGAGCTTGAGTTGGATTGTTGCTTGATTGTGCTTAATGTTAGTTGTTTGAGAACCTGCCTTGATGCATAGTCACTCAAATCAGTCAACTGATGCTAAAACTAAAAGGCCGAATTTTCTGTAATGGTTATTTAGACCTCTTTTACTTTATAAATACATGTTTGATGCAAAATGGAGAGGAACAGGCTTAGTTAAAGTAGCTATCTTTCCCACTTAGATATGTTGTACCATGGGGGTTTATATGCAAATGCAGTCTTTAGCATAGAGTAGTTTAAGCTGCTTTTATTGTAGACATGGTAGAATTCATCATAGGCCTTTACTGTTTGATTTAGCTCCTTCCTTATATACACAACAATGGCTTGCTACAAGGATTAGTATATGAGATGTTCTTTTAAAAAAAAAAATTAATTTAATTGATGAACAAATGAAAAATCATCTCTTTTTTTTATCTCTCTTTTTTTTTTCTGGCATTGTGATCATTTCTTGTTATGAAGACACTATTTAGCATTTGAACACCTGCTACTTTGAATGTTCTTGCACTTTTATTACAGCAACTGGACTTTGACTCCTATTGATCGAGTACCGAATCCTTGTTGATAGCATTCAAAGTTTCATTGGTAGCATACTGAAGTCTATTGCATTTCAATGTTATAAAATGGAAGAGTTAAAGGGTTTTGTTATTACCTGAGATGTTTGATGATTTGATTATTGAAAATGATGTTTGCTCTGCCGAACTTACTGCATAAGGTTGGTAACATCTAGGTGGTCTGCAGGTTGGAGGCGGGATCAATTCTGACAATGCATTGAGTTACATCCATGAAGGAGCTAGTCATGTTATTGTGACATCAGTATGATTTTCTAACCTTCTCTAATTTTTCCCCCAATCTTATATTTGCCCTCTGATTCTTATGCTACCTGATTTGGTAATACAAAAGCCATTCTCATTATAGTCTCCCTTGTGTAATGGTTTTTATTTTTTGTTGCTGTGGAATATTAAATCACAATAACTAACTGACTATTGGTTGCATATGATGGCAGTATGTGTTCAATAATGGGCAAATGGACCTTGACAGGCTCAAAGATCTCGTCCATAAGGTTGGAAAAAACAGACTGGTACTTGATCTGAGTTGCAGGAAGAAGGTAACTTCGGTATTATTCATTTACTTGTTGGTAAAATGCTATCATTATGTTGTAATGAATTGAAAATTTTACTTACTGGTAAAATGCAGGAGGGTAAATATGCAATTGTAACTGATAGATGGCAGAAGTTTAGCGATGTATTCGTTGACGAGAAGACTATGGAGTTTCTTGGCAATTATGCTGATGAGTTTTTGGTTCACGGGGTTGACGTGGAAGGCAAAAAGTGAGCGAGCTTTTGATTTTTTTGTTTGATCAGTTAGGAAGGTGGCAGTTTCCCCATTTCAATACAATTTCTCTTGTGCAGGCTGGGTATTGATGAAGAGCTTGTTTCTTTATTGGGCAGATATTCCCCGGTAAATTCAGCATTCATTTTTAACTTAATGCTAGGGATGAAATCTTGTTATTTAGTTGTAGTCACTAGCCAGTAATTTCTCTTGTTGAGTCAAAACTTATCTGCGTCTCTCTCTTGTTACGGCGTGTTTTCAGATTCCAGTGACTTATGCTGGAGGGGTGACAGTAATGGACGATCTGGAGAGGATAAAGTCAGCAGGAAGAGGACGGGTTGATGTAACTGTTGGGAGTGCATTGGACATTTTTGGAGGCAACTTACCTTATGATGATGTCGTAGCGTGGCATGTGAAGGAGGCTTTGAGTGTTTAGAGTTTTCATGGTTCTTGCTGGTTTTGTATTGCCAAGTCAACTACTTCCTTGTGCGTGTTATTTCTGCGCATTTTTCACTTGACCTGCATTACGCAGAACAATCAGTACGACATTTCTGTCACTTTGCCTAAAATAATGAAAACTTGTCTTGCTTTCAAGTCCCCAATCAGATTCCGGTGGAGAGGGAACCAAAATGTGAGAAAGAAACTGATGGATAATGGTGATGGATTAACTTCATCCTCAAAACTCATCGGGCGAAGCTTAATGGATGCCCAAAGGATCTTGCCCAAAGGATCTTGCATTGAAATCCTCTGTAGAACATTCAGTGAAACCTAACAAAATACATCTGGAAACCCCAATTTGGATCTTGCATTCTGCGTTTTTTGCTGTATACAAATCCGTTCCTATTGAGTCAGTGAACTTTATCATCTGCAGAGGTATACATGAATTTCTCGGTTAATGTTTCCTATTCAACAGTTGATCATTGAAGATTCAATTAAGCACAATCTTGTTTAAGATCTGGTTATAGTACTCAAATTTTCAAGATCAACCACTCCTGGCATCTTCTTTACATGTCGATCCTTTCCTCCTAAAACCTTGTCCCGTGAATCACGGAGAATCCACATCTCTCAGCTAATCAGCTCCTAGAAAGCACTGATGGTGGTGCACAAGACACTACCAACATCAACAAACTGCACTTTGAATTTCAGCAGATTTCTAAATTTCAGCAGCCTTATTATTTCAATTTTTTTCAATACCTATTTTCTTACAATTGCTTTCCTAGAGAGTCCATTGATTAAGATTCAACTTTCATGGATTCAGGTGTTGTTTTTTTGTACACAAGATACTTGACAGTTTGCTGTTTTCAATTGCATAAGGAGTTGGATAGCAACAAACTGCCAGGAAACAGCTACTAGTTTGATTCAGTGATGCTATTCAATACAGGTTTCCATACAATTTTGCTATGACAGTAAGCAACAGGATCAAGATTCGGATCATTGTCTTCTTCCTTTTGCACCTCGGAAACTATCCGATCAATTGACACTGCTCCACTCTCTATTATCGGACCGGTGGTGGTGTGAGGGATATATTGATTCGTGATAACAAAAAATTTAAGCACAAACTATTTACTTTGTTCTTATATCTAGTACAAACATTCAAATATTCAATACACAACCATATTCTTCCAATAGTTTATAAATACATTAAAAACTAACAAAAAAAAAACACAATCTAAGAGCTCTTCCCCTTCCTGCTGCCACCACTGTGCTGGTACTGCTGGCGGTGGTTGTTGTGGTGGTTCAGCCACCCAACCCCAATCCCAATCCCTTTGATTGCCTTTGAGATCTTCAGAAAACCAGGCCTCCCAAAATTCATCTTTCCAGCTGAAAATTTCAGTGCTTGCAAGCAACAAAGCTGCCCATTATCCACTTCATCTTGATCTTCATCCTCATCTGCATCTCCATACTCTTGAACATAATCAGCAACTCTCCCTTTCTTCATCTTCTTCTCCTTTTTCCTCCCATGGATACGGAGTTTCCCCCTGCTTTCCTCTGTTTTCTCATACGTTTCCCACAACAAATCCATCCCTTCCACGCCACCAACACTCCCGTCGCTACCACCAGTGCCACCCGCATTGTGCCGCTCCTCGAAGAGCTTGCACGCCAACGTCCTCCGCCAATCCTTCTCCTTCCTCATCGATCCGAGATCCGATAGACTCGGTCTGATTGGCTGAGAGTGAGACAGAGACCGAGATGATGGATAAGAGATTCGAGATACGAGATCTATTTTGTTGGTGTTGTGCCCATCATTAGTGTTCCAAACAGCTTCCCCATTCCCTGTGGAGTGGGTTTTGATTAGTGGCCTTTGTTGGGTCTGATTTCCGCCATTGATGGAGCTTGGTATTACCTCCAACGGCTTGCCATTCCCCAGTGTTAGCACTTGCCCAAAGTCCTTGTCGGCCATTGTCTGTTTCCATTCCCCTGCTTTCCCAATGCCACTTGTCAGCTTTTCACACTTGCTTGTTTCTTGAGATAAGAGCACATCTGATCTTTCATCATCTTGTCTTTTCCGGGCGAACCCATCCGATTTCTCTCCGCCCTTTGTAGGGAAACCCCCCTCGTCGGAAATCAAAACACCCAGAATCTTTTCTTCTTCTTCTTCACCTATGGGAAATTCAACCGGGCTTTCTTGCAAGTTATCCAGGAAACCCCCATCATCAGAAATGGGAAATTCAACTGGGGTTTCTTGCAAGTTTTCGAGGAAAACCCCGTCATCAGAAATCAAAACACCCTTTTCTTCTTCTTTGTCCTGGGAAAATTCGCTGACCAGGTCAAATGTGGGAGACCCAAACACAATCTTGTAGACTTCAAACTCTTCAAACCCCTCAAGCTCAGTGCTTTCATCCAATTCATAACCGGTTCTGTCAAATCTCTCTTGTACAAGGTTCTCCAAGAGGGTGGAATAGGTGGAGGTGTCATGGTGGAAGCTGGTGAGGAGAGAGAGGAGGAGGAGAGTGGTGGCGATGAAGAGAGGGGAGAGAAAAGCAAGAAGCTTGACAAGGTAAGGGGAGAAGAAGAGGAAGTAGGACAAGTAGAGAGGGTGGGAGAGAATGCATGAACACAACACAGTTAAATCTGATAACAAATGGCCTGACAATTTCTTGCTCTTCATCTTTGAGAGGATCGGAAGAGATCAACTTGGTAAGAAATGTGAGCAATTCTCAATACGTGGTTGAAAATGGAAAAGCTTGAGGATTCGGCTTGGGTTTTGGGTTTGAGGGTTTTTGTTCTTGTTTGGGGTGGGAAAGATGAAAATGTGAAATTGTGATTGTGGTTGTGGTTGAGTGTAAACGGCGTGAATTAGGGGGCAGTATAGTGGAGTACAATTACATAGAGAGAGAGAGAAATGAATTGGAAAGAGCATCTTTAGAAAGACTATAACCACCATGTTTGTTGCTTCGCTTTGTCTTCTTTGAAGACCTTTTTTTTTTCACCTTTTAATCTATCCATCATTATCTTTTCCACCAAAGCAATACAAATTAACTACAAGGTGTAAGGTCTAGGATTCACTGCGCAGTGAATTCAATCGAAGGTAGACACTAGAATACTAGATGCTAATTAAAAGAAGTTGAATATATCTTTAGATTATTATGATCTCTTGAGAGTTGAGACAATTTGGACAAAGAAAGAGTAAATGAGAGATCCATCAAGTGGCTTCTATTTTCAGAAAACTGTACCAACAAAACGGGGAAAATGATAAATTGATCTTTAGTATCATAATTATCTATCAAGATCGACTTGTTAGTAATTATATATAAAGATCAGGAAACGATATCTACACCGCTAATTTTTACTATTTCCACCGCTAATCACCGCATACCTATGCGGTGAGTTAATGACGGACTTAATGACGGTCAACGACATACCGCTTATACATGCGGTGAATCACCGCATGTATATGCGGTGATGGCAACCGTATAGAGACATACCGCATATTCATGCGGTGAACACCCCGTTCCGTTTCAACCCCACCGCATACCCATGCGGTGGGTATCGGATAACCCGATTTACGCTTAACTATTTGGAAGAGCTGAGGGGACCGATTCGAACCGACACACACCGCTTAGGGTTGCGGTATTCGTCCACACTACGAATTTATCGTATAATCCATGGACATTGCAATGGTATATCCTATTATAGTGGAATTAACTTTTAATAAACGCCGTGATATGAAAAAAATCATATATTGAATTGAAAACAAAGATGATTAAAACGAAAGTGCGATAGATATAAGCGATGACGAAAATATGGAGTTCGGATGTGAAATGGAATAGAGAAAGATACAACACAATTGAACATATGAAGTTCGAAAAATGACATCAGAGAGTGGGAAATGCTAATACGGTAGGGGACGGCCACCATCACGACGGCGGTAAGCTCTATATCGTGCAATCCTCGCTGCAAACTGCTCGTCCCAACCGTCGACAGTGCGATCGTGATGCCGTGTCCATGTGACGTAGACTGGAGGAAGAGGTGAACCAGGCAACAACCAAATCTGTGAATAGAAGGTTAATATTGATGTTAGAAAAGAGAAACAAAACAGTAACAAATTAATGAATACGAAATACGAAACGTACCGGAACGAAATGGTTGCTGTTTCCAACTAAAGCTATTCCATCTAGCTCCTCATAGGCCGGTACTGACGGGCCACCGGTGGCGTACAGAGGTAGGCACAACATAGGCATCATCTGTGAAAAAATCACCAAAGGACGCTGGTGAAGCGTGGCAAACACCTCGCCCATGATCGGAATCTCCATCCAATACGTAGCATCATGACACGTGCCGAAATAGTTGACCCTCATGATGAGCTCCTGTAAGGCCGGATAGTAATGGTACCGATCTGAATGCACCTGCAACTCAACGGCCAGCTCTCGTCGAACTCGAGGCCATGCGTCTTGTCCCAAGTTGAGAAGACAAGCTAAAGACCTATACCCACAGTGACCATCACCTGCAACATTTGTGACGGCTCGTACAAAAGTAATCATGAATTCGTCGACGTTGCCAGTGCCCCAATTGAATTCTACTCGAGGTAGATTCTGTGGTGGAAGCGCCGTAGGTGTTGGTGTTGGAATGTCACTTACAATCTCCGGAGCTGGCTCCGACGCCGATCGACCTCGTCCACGTCCCCTTCCACGACCCCGTCCTCGGCCTCTGCCTACTCCTCGGCCCCTAGGAGGGTCGTCGATGGCAATGTCGTTGGACCCAGTGGCCTCCTCAGTACCTTCCACGTCATCTGTTTCGTTTGATGCCGGTTGACCCCGACCTCGGCCTCGCCCTCGTGCGGATCCAGTGGTCGCCTGTCTATCTGCCTGGTGTTGAGCCCGAGCACGCTCACGTTCCCAAGGTAGAGGGTTCGTCTGACAGGGGTGGCGAGTCCTCGGTCTCCCGGGCGGTCTACGGTCCTCCGGGTTAGGGGTGGTCAACGGTGTCTGGGACGGACGATCCCCGTCGTTGAATGCCGACGCGATTCTCCAACGAGTATCCTCGTCCATAGCCCCGCTCTGGAACAAACTGATCATGCGCGACATGTTCACATCAGCTCTGCTGAGTGGAGTGTTATCCTGGACGTTGTCAACATGAGGCCTCTTGAAATCCAATTGCTTCCAAAAATTATGTATCTGGGATGGTCTGATGGGTATCTGCGTGTCTCGACAAGCTTGCATGTCATGTGTGCATGGAAGACCGTAGACGTCCCTCCAATATGCATCTCTACATGGTTGCGACGGTGGCTCGGCTTCCATCTTTGTGTAGATTTCGAACAACAAGTTGAAACATTCCTTCGACACAATATTCCGAATTCGATCGAAAATCCATAGGTCGTGGGAGTCTGTAGGCCAGGTGTTGTTCGCTCTCCCCAATGTATTCTTCACCTCCCATATTTGATCCGCCATCATGAGATCGATTGTGTTTATCACGTGAGTGAAATCACCGACTGCAGAGTTTAAGGTCTTTTTCAACACAGAATGAGCAGCCTCAACCCTAAAAGATAAGTGTGAATCGCAGGTGAAAATCGTTATACCTAAACAAATTACGTGTATAATGAATTTTATATTGAAAACGTAGGCGCACCTGTTCGTCGTGGTCGTACCAAAATGCTGGATTGCGTCTGTCCATGCACGAACTATCTGCTCCGAGTAATCTCGTAACCACGTCGCCTCCAAATACGGCATAAGCCCTTCAATATGCCCCCACTCTGCATGCATACCCCTCCTTCTAGCGGCAAAAGTTTTAACCGATCTGGATTGGAACAGGCCAACACATGCGTTCTTGAAACGCCTAGCAACATCAAGATTCTTTGACTTCTGGAAAGCAGCTTCTTCGCATCGTCGGAGGACGTGCACTGTGCACAACATATGCCTGACGTTGGGAAGAACTTCTCGTAGCGCCGCAATCAACCCCAACTCTCGATCAGTGACAATAACGTTAGGAAGATTACCTCGCATGAGGTAAACGAGCTGCCCCAACGCCCAAATGTACATATTTGTGTTCTCGTGCGACATGAAGCAGAACCCGATGACGAAGTTCTTGTTTGTGCAAGTAAATCCAACGAACTCACACAAAGGGATCCCGTACCTGCACAATGAAATATTTGAGTTCGCATGCCGTGGTGGGAATGGGTAAAAGAATAAGTGTATATAGAAACTTACGCATTCGTCCGGTATGTACTATCGACGAGGACGACGTATGGAAACATGGCTAGAAGATGGCAAGCGTCTGTATGGGCGATGAATAGATCTTGAAGCCTGTTGGGATCGTCAGGGGATCTCCTCGTACAATAGTAGTAACCCTTATCCCGCAAAATGCGGAGTGCTTCCTGGGAGACTGTTCGATCTCCTCTCGCTTCAGCTTTAAACTTTGCTCTCGCATTGTACACTTGGCGCCGCGATGTGAAGTTCAGCTTCTGTCGTGCGTCAGCTGTCATCTTCAATGTAGCTAAAATCGGTTTTGGTGGGGTACCAGCGACGGTAAGGGCCAACGTAGTGTCTCTTTCATCTGCATCCATCCGTCCGACGTACGGGTGACCGTCCAATGCACCGGGGAGTAGATGGTTGTGCTTGCCATGAATAACGTCCAGGCCCCATTCGCCCCGTTTGAACTCCACGCCAGACAATGCAAACGGACACCCCTCTATCTTCGAAACAGCTCTGCGCGTGTTCCCGCTTGCATCATCTCCGGCTACTCGCTGTCTCTTACGGGGAGTGTACTGGCCGTACTTCTCACATGCGAGCAATACACTCCCACGCCTTGTAGGAGTGCTCCCCCAAGAACGCTTGATTGTCAAAACCATATTAAGTTTTAATGCTGTGCCACGACAGTGTTGTAGGAGATCGTCGCGATTGGTCCACGTCTGGGATGTAGCAAATTCGGGAGTGTAATCGCAGTACTCCTGGTTACGGGCCTCATCGTCCTGACCGTCTTCCGGCATCGGATCAGCCTGCTCCTCTAGTGGTAGCTGCCAGCATGCAAACAGTGCATATATATTACGCGAACCATTCATGGTTTCTGTCTGCTCTACTTCAGAACCTAATTTATTCCCCTACATAACCGGTACCTATATCTTGGTTTCCATTCCATATGATTCCAGTACCTATATTCTACCTACAACGACATTCCAAATGATAAACATTAATCACATACCGGAAGACGAGGTGGTGGTGAGTTATCGGCCATTGGCGTCGCGGTAGGTGCTTCCTCCCCCGGGCTTGAAGGTCGTCGGCTGGTGTCGTCGTTAACCATATTAGAAAATGACCGTTGATGGGGGGTGATGGGATTGGATGCATTCCAACGGAGAGCGGGTGACTTCTTATACAGTAACACCGCATGCCTATGCGGTGTTTCCAGATGACCGTTGGGGTTGAATTATTTGAATATGTGGGCCCACCGCATAGGTGAACGGTGCAATGGATACCGTATATGTCTGCGGTACATCACCGCCTAGGTAAACAGTGAAGCACAGTGTACCGCTTGCCCATGCGGTATGTATCTATATATACCGCCATGGCCGGTTCGTGACATTTGTCGTGGCGGAAAAGCGATGATACTCTGTGCGAACTAGTCATGGCCAAAGATTTGTGTCTTCAGAACGAAATTTTTGACCGTTGACTAGTTTGCACGGGTTATATCGCTTCGTCTTATAAATTAAATAAAATTTGTACTTTTTTCATGGCTCAACAGCGATGATAGCCTAGGCAACATGCCACGGCCGGCGATTTGTGTCTTTTGATTGAAATCGCTGGCCGCTGGCATGTTGCTCGGGTTATATCGCTTCGATGTGGGGTTATGTAGCTTCGATCTAATAAAATGCAATAGGTATCCGCAGGATATTTTGAAAGACGTTGTGATAGTATATATGTACGCCCATGACGTATTTAACATTATCATGCGGATGACTATTGATCATCCAAACAAAACTGTAAATGCTTCGGAAACGTACAGGTACGGGTACACCGTCATCTTCGTTCGTCATGGGAGTGGGCGTCTAAATTACATCTGTCAAGGGAGAATGAACCTCTTACAAGAGGACGAAGCTGGGAACTTTCGTTGGAACTCACGACGGAATCTATCAGTTTCGCACTTTTATAAGAGGCTTGCTCTCCTTCGACCGATGGAATTTGGACGACCAACTCCGATGGCGGAAGAAGATCACGGTGTACCCGTGCCTTTACGTTTCCGGACTTTTTTGAATACCGCATTGATATGCGGTGAACCACCGCTTATACATACGGTAATGTATACCGCATGTATATGCGGTATACATCTCGCATACAACGGGACATGTTTTCTCGTTATAAATGACCCCCGTGCGATGTGGTGATTATTACAACATGGCGGCTGGTAATACACCAAGACCTTTCTACTCAATCTCAGGGAGCGGACCGAGGGATTTTTTCTGGTGGGTAGAAGACGTCTCGCTGACACAAATATTGGTAAGCCCCATTCTGTCGTCTGTCATATAATTCACACTGTTCCGAAGTCACTAAGTACATCTTAAAATTTGCAGCCTCTGCCTTCCAACTTCGAGGAAGAATACGGGTTGGCCGGCGTCCAAAGAATAACGCTGACTAATGGGGCACGGAGGAGAGGCACTAGCATCCGGGTTGAGCGCAACAGATCCGGGGCGCTCTGGCTCGCACAAGGATGGAATAATTTCGCGATATCCCGTGACGTGCGTGTAGGGGCGGGGTTGATGTTTAGCTACTTAGGCAACTCTCGGTTTCGGGTAGTCGTAGTGCCGCCGGAGAATGTTTCACCATCAGATGAATAGAACAATAATGATTTCCTTTTGATGTGTTACATGACGACGATGCGGCAAAACAAAGTAACTGAGTTACTTTTGCTGCAATGTTATCTCTTTAATTAATATGAAAAATGAGGCACTTTATCCGTTTTCATGTAATGTGTTATTCCCTGAAATTATCAAAATTCATACTATGCAATGGTGTCTTCGTGCTGGTACGTTGCATAATGTCTTCGCTTAGACTCCAATCCACGTTCTGGGAAGATGACGTCATGCGGTATACATTGGATACCGCATGGGCATGCGGTATACCATGCGGTGGATGCGGTGGTTTCAAGAGACAACTATAAAAGCGGTTGTTTGAGACTTTCTGTACACCATAACCACTATGGCAACTACCAAAGTGTATGAAGCGGAGACAAGATCCGGCAGCAGGTTTAAACTTACAGTCGAAACTTTTCGTACGCCACCGGACGATATATTGTGCAACTGTCAGCACAGAAGCTCGACAGGATGGCCGTGCTGCCTTTGCCAAGTTGTATGCGAAGAACGCGATACAGCAAGAGTTTCCGATTCAGTGGACCTCGAGTGCGTTGAAGGAGTGACTTACGAGGATGTCCGCATGACAAGGCCGTACTCGTATAGGGATAACCCTGCAGCATATTATATTCACGCGACGGAGGCAATTACGGAGCTTGTGCCTCTCCTCTATGCGGTTATCACCGCATGTGCATGCGGTGGTTCTGCTCTATGTTCCAAAATGTGGCAAGTGGGACCGGACCGGTTACGATGTACCGCATTACCATGCGGTAGTAAGATACCGCCTCCCCTTGCGGTGTATGCCCTATAAATCATGACATCCGCCACAGAAACCACCACACCGAGTGTCCACCGAATCACAAAATGGTGACCACCACGGATATATACCGGCGGACGGCAGGTTATCTGGAGTACAAAGTGACATTAGTTCATTGCACGGAGCCCCGGTGGCCGGAGGAATGCACCTGCAAGCATCCAGCATACCTTCCAGGAAATTCGTGCGTTATATTTCAGTGCCATATCGAGACGGACACCGACATTGCATATCCGCTCGACTTCTGTTGTGCGCATTGTTATGACGACAGAGGATTTCCCGAATCGTATTACTTGGATGCAGAGGCGCAAATCGCGAATCACATCAGAAGATATTGTCGTTACGACGTTTACGACATCGGGGCTGAGGGCCTATGTGATCATGTTATCCGCAAGCTTCGAGCGTTCAACGCAGGGGAAAGGTATTACGCGTTCAACCAAATGAATATTCTCATTTCCATTAATGAGAGGTCATCGGAGGAAGATAGTGAGTAGACATGCGTATGCGTTGTATTTTCATGTGTAAGCTGTTCAACCGTTTAAGTAAATTCTCTCTCGAGTCGCCTTGGTGATGCGTATGCGTTGTATTTTCATGTGTAAGCAGTTCAAATAGCGTACGAACCGACTTGTTACTCGAACAACACTGTTACAACTAGACGACAAACAAACTACTTCACAACCAATAATAACAACAACTTCATCACACTACCACAAACAAACGACTACACAACCAACAATAACAACAAGTTAATCAGACTGACACAGTGACGACATGTTGCAGTAAAAGCGTTGCCTCCAGAAGGCTCACTCTGAAGTTCACTCTATTGTATGCAAAACGAACATTGTTCAAAATTTCATTTGTACAATGTTCGTTTTGCATACAACAGAGTAAACTTCAGAAGGCTCTATCTAGCCATTGAATCTGCGAAGGATCTACACAAAAAGGGTTGCATTCCACCGCTTTTTATAACTACCGGACCGCTTTGGACACCGCATGGCCATGCGGTGATACCCACCGGATAGCCATACGGTGATAAGCACCGCATGTGTATGCGGTGCATCTGCATTACTTACGTTCCAACCGGCTATAAATCATGGCGTCCACCCAAGTGCGGCAGGAACCACCACGGCAGGAACCACCACGGCTGTCCATCTAATCCCAAAATGGTAAACACTTTAGACACATATCGGTGAACGGCAGGTTATCTCAAGTACAATGTTACATTAATTCGTTGCACGGAGCCACGGTGGCCGGAGGAATGCAACTGCAGGCATCCAGCATATATTCCGGGAAATTCGTGCGTAATCCTACAGTGTCAATTCCAGACAGACACTGACATACCATATCCGATCGAGTTTTCTTGTGCGCATTGTTATGACGATAAGGGATTTCCCGAATCATATTACTTGGATGCAGAGGCGCAAATCGCGAATCACATAAGAAGATATTGTCGTTACGATGTTTACATGTTCGAGGCTGATGACCTATATGAGCATGTTATACGGAAGCTACGATCATTCAACGCAGGAGAAAGGCACTACGCGTTCAACCAAATGAATATTGTCATTTCCATTAATGAGAGGTCATCAGACGAAGGTAGTGATTAGACATGCATTACCAAGTATGTAGTGTGATGTGCATCAAACTTTGTTTCCTAAGCATCTGTTGTATTTTCATTCCTAATCAGTTCAACCATTTAATAAAATTCTGTTTCGAATCCCGATCGGTGATTTACATGACATATTACTTCACATGTGCCAAGGAAAATAGGAATTATGTTGAAAATAGGAAACCAATGACACAAATAGCGTACGATCCGACTGCTTATTCAAACAACATTGTTACAACTAGACGACAAACAAACTACTACACAACAAACAATAACAACAACTTCAAGACACTGCAACAAACGAACGACTACACAACCAACAATAACAACAACTTCATCACACTGACACATACAAACGACTACACATAAGTCGGATAAACACATAAATCCTAGATCTCGTCGGCATGCTTGTTGTTGATGTGCCTCTTAAGATGACCGTGCTGCAGGTTGTTGGTTACGGTGTAGCGATGGCCGCAGTGACGGCACGTTGCAGTGAAAGCGATGCCTCCAAGCGGCTCCTACTTGTAGTGCCTGGTGAACATGTCTTCACGGGGAATTGGCCTTTGTTCGGACGACATTGTCGGTTGGGGTGTCTCCGGCGGTGGTGTGTTTCCGGCGCCGGGTATGGTCCTATTTATAGACTCGGTCTCACCGCTTATGTACCGTATTGTATACTGCCTGTGCATGCGGTACTGTATACCGCATGGACATACGGTATTGTATACCGCCTGTGCATGCGGTATTGTATACCGCCTATGCATTCGGTATGGTATACCGCCTGTGCATGCGGTATTGTATACCGCATGGAAAAGCGGTGCCTGAAACCTATATAACCCGGGGTCTATGGCCACTATCCACACACCTCAACATGTCGGACAACAGCGGGGAAAGCTCAAGCAACGACATAATACGTCAAGGCACGATGGAAGAGTTGGAGGCGGTTCTATACACTGGTAGTCCGCGGTCAAAGACGGTGGAGGTGATGATAAAGAGACTACGTGATGAAAATCGGTCGCTCCTGGTCGAAAACCAACAAGCCCGTTGGCGGATTGATATCCTGGAAAGTCAAGTTGCAGTTCTGGAAGAGGAAAAAAAAGCTCTTGTAATGAAGCTAGATCAAGCTACTGTGCGTAACACTTGAGTATTAGGGTCATTTGAAAACGATCTGCAACGGTAACAAACCATCAAATCCACACAAACACATGACCTATGTAATCCGAAATGGGATTACCAACTACTCCACAAAAAACAATCCAAACTACTGCACAAAACAAATCCAAACTACCAACTACTACACAAATAGTCATCTACCCGCAAACAGAACAACCACATACATCATCCCAGATGGCACCGTCACGGTGGGGGAGGACCCCAAAATTGCTGATAGATGCGAGCCAGGTGTGCCGGAGTCAACTCAACTCCAAGTTGCACGAGTCGCTCAATCTCCAACCCAGCCGCATGATGGCGCTGCTCAATAATGGTCGGCGGGGGTGGCGACGGCGGGTGTGGCAGCGGCGTGGTGGGTGGCGTCGGGGGTCGCAACGGCGGGGGTGGCGGCGGTGGGATGATGGGCTGGTGTCGAGAAGTGTCAGGAGGTAGGTATGGATGACTATGGCGGTGAAACCACTCCAGATAGTCATCGGCCACGCCATATGGGTACTCTTCAGAGGTCCGTGGCAACTCCTCCATGGGGAAAAGATGATCGAACCTGTGCGCCCAGTGGTTGTCAGCTGGGTGGAAGGTCGCCTCCTTCTTGCACTTGGCGGACTTCGGTCTGAGCACTACGGCAGGCCTGATTGGATCAGCGGAAATGTGCTGAACCCGACCAAACTGTCGCAGCACACGGTCCGGCATATACGGCTCCTCCTCGAACAACCACCGAATGGTGCCCCTATATCTCGAAAGACGCAGATCTCCATCAAAATCCAAGTGTCTACCAAATGGCATGAACTCGATTTGCAATGGAATAGAAATTGTTATTACGACTACAATCTGGTATATAGTATGACAAATGTAAGTGCGGATATAAATTGTGTTCGTACCTCGTCGACTGTCATCTCATCCAGCCTCCGCCGCAAAACATCCAGTCGCTCGATGCGAGGCCTATCATCCCGGGTGACCGTACTGGAAAATGGTGTCGCCCCCAGGACGTACCTCACCCCGCGTCGCGGATCCCGAGCTAGCCTCCGATCGAGCGTCATGCCGGGCTTGAACACCGGAAAATGCAACCATATCCACACCTACAAAGGAACAATACTATCAGCAACATAGCCATTATAAGCTAGTTACAGAACTTCTAAAATAAATAATCACAGAACGAATGCCTTACCTCCAATAGTTTTGTACAACCGTCCATGTCTTTGGCCAACTCCCGAGTCGCCTCGCCCAATCCCCGGTACAAGCACGACAAGACCCCTGCAGCTAGAGAAAGATGCGACACCTGCGCTGCATCCATAAACCTACGGATCACCTCCGGTCGCAATCTCCCGCCCGACTTGTCGATGAACAAGGTCGCAGTCGCAATCATCCCCAGCACAACACCCAAGATGCACTCCATATCATGCTCAAGTGGGGCACCATCTCGAACCCGCTGTCGCATCGGTGCTATCTTCTGAAGGAGGAGCTGAACAGTAGGTCCTCCATGGGCCCAAGCGCTCTGCCGCTCGTTCTGGGTCAAGCCGTAATACTCCCCAACTACTTCCCTCCAGCCGAGAACATCATCCAAGTGAATACACTCCTCTCCGTCCAAACGAAGGCCAAGTATGAAGAGCACATCGTGCAGTGTGATGGTGATCTCTCCCCATGCGAAGTGAAAACTGTTCGTCTCGGGGTGCCAGTGCTCAACAAATGCCCCGATCAGAGTGTGATCCACATGATCCCACTCGAAATATCTGAGGTCCCAGAACCCAATCTCCCGCACTGCGGGAAACCAAGACTCCCGTCCATCGACCTCCAACAACGCCTCTACACGGCCCAGCGACTGCCCTCGTCTCTGCGCACGCACACCCCTACGCAAGGCTTCGTCCTCCCGTCTCCAAATGGCCTGTGCAATGTGCGTCTCGTAGTCTCTCAGAAGGGAAACAGTATGTGGCCCCCCCGACCATTCGGGCTGAACAGCCCGAATGACCCCTGTCCTGCTAGGCTCGCCATGCTGCCCATCACCTCCTGCACTACTGCTCTCTCCACGCTGTCTCCGCCTCCTCTGCACTGCACGGACAGGGGGCTGTGCCGCCTGGTCCCCTCCCAAATCCTGACGAACATCATCAGATGCCCCCCACATCGGATCATGCATCTGGACTCCTCCCATATCCAGCAACACATGCCTCGAAGGTCCAGCTGACTCAGTAGGTGGGGCCGAAGAACATCTCTGTCCACGTACATGCATCTCATGCCCCCCGGCAATCGGCACACCCTCCAAGTTCGTAGGTGTCGCTGATGGCGCCGCCTGCTGACTCCTAATGATCGGTTCAGGCTCGGCAGTCCTCGGCGTCGCAAGCTGAATCCCAATGATCGGCTCAGGCTCGGCAGTCCTCGGCGTCGCAAGCTGAAGCTCAATGATCGGCTCAGGCTCGGCGGTCCTCGGCGTCGACGATGGCGCCGCATGCTGACTCCCAGGCGTCCTCCCTACACCCGTTGAACCGACCGGGGTGAACGACGCAAAATCTATCTGCGCAACGGCCCATGGCTCCTGGTCGCCACCTCGAGCATGACTCATCCCAGCACCCACATCTCCGAACAGAGGTGCCGTGTCGTCATACGAGTTCAATTGTTCGCTCGCAAACTGAGTCCCAAAGTAGTCCCGATAACTGTCAGGATAAGTCTGCACCTGCTCTACCACTCTCTCAGCTCCAGTCTGCAAGTGCTCACCCGTATGACGTGCTCGGTCCCCTCGTAGGTACTCCTCCAGCATCTCAATACCCTGGTCGCCTTGACCAGACTCTCCAGTCGACTGCACCACTGGGTCATCCGTGTGGTCAGACATCAAGTGCAGCTCAATCTGCACCAGACTCTGATATGTCTCTATAGATGACTGGGACGTGTGCCCAGTATCAGCTCCTACCGTCTCAGTGTCCCTCTCCGGAGGATCCACTACATCCTCCAACGTCTGGGTCTCCCTGACGGCAGCCGCGGTATCATCATCTACCGTGTCGATATCCGTCTCCATCGGAACGGATACACCCTGCAACGTCTGCCTCTCCCTAATGGCAGCTCTCCTAGCAGATTGTAATACTACCATCTCTCCCAAATTTCTCGACAACAAAGACTGTGTAATTTAAAATATATATGTCAGAATCCTATCGCTCAATTACAATACTATATCGTATGACTGTCTAAATGCGACAACATTTTCGTAAGGTTTATTAATGATATCATCTTCATACTAACAATTCATAATAAAACATAAATATATACTTATTCGATTTCAATTTCCTTACACCTAGTATTTGTCAGAATCCTATGGCTCGAATACGATACTATATCGTATGACTGACTAAATGTTGCAAGATTTTCCAAAGGTTTATAAATGATTTCAACCTCATACTATCAATTCCTAAGAAAACAGAAATATATACTTATTCGATATCAATTTCCCTACACCTAGTAACAATTTTAACATACCGTAGGGTGAGGCTGTGTCTCCAGCGGTGGCGGTACATCTGTCGTCCTCCGCCTCTGTATAGTGGGCTCCGGCTACATTATATATAACAATGAAATGTTAACACTATTTCCTTCAAATTAACAAATAAAGCAAATTGATTATTATAAACATTAAATGTTACCTGTAACGGATGTCTCCGAACATGACCGACATCATCAGCTACGGCTTTTCCACGGTTGTCCTTCACCATCTTAAAACCCGGGTATAGAGTGGTGGTAGATATGGGGACGAGGAATGGACGGATCCAGAAGTCGGGCTCGGAATCAAAGAATGGGAGAAGATTCGAGTCGGCCTCGGAATGAAAGAGATCGGAGAAGATTCGGTGTGTCGGAAAACTGGGCCCCCCACGCCTATTTATAATGGGACCCCAAGGGTGAAAAATCATACCGCATCTCCATGCGGTATTTTTTTACCGTTGTGGCAACGGTAACAAATCATACCGCATGGATATACGGTAAGTTTTGTTACCGTTGCCACAACGGTAAAAAAATACCGCATGGAGATGCGGTATGATTTTTACCCAAATTTTAAAACATACCGCATGGGTAAGCGGTATTTTTAAAACCACCGCATGCCAATGCGGTAGGTTTCGGATAACTACGACCCAACCGGATTATTGTATTACGGACTCCGTTTAAACCTAACCCACCGCACATACATGCGGTGTTTTTATACGGTCAACAGACATACCGCATGTACATGCGGTATGTCGGGTTAAAATTTTATTAATCCACTGCATCCCTATGCGGTGGATTTGCGGTGTAAATAGTAAAAATTAGCGGTGTACATGACATACCCCATAAAGATCATATATGATCGAAAGTAAATCAATTTTCCGTTTACTGGTCATCATTCCACTTTCATCCATCAAAGGAATGCAGTGAAGTGCAGAATAACTGCACTGTGAGATGGGAGGTTTCACATACAACTGTTTAAAGGAAGATAAAAGGCATCATAAAGTTTTTAATTAACTTGTGTTGCAAAAATACCCGCGGCATAGCAATCCAGATCGACAATAGAACTATTGGGGCACAAATTGATCTTGATCAACCCTAGCTCCAATCAATTTTAACATTATTATTTATCATATATATTCTCATTTTGATGCACAGGTAATGTCACATAATATACTCCTTCCGTTCAAAAATATAAGTCCTTATAGGCTATGTTACACGGAAACAGAAACGGAAACCGGAAAGGAAACAAAAACGGGGAAACGGCAATCCAAAATTTATAGGAAACGGAAACGCCAAGGAAACGGCAATATGAATTATATGTTCATTTAAAGGTATAAATAAGAGCAATAAACATATCACCAAGTAATACCCATTGAACGCATCATTAAGGCTACAAATTTAAATGTTCAATACCGCGATAAACAATGTCCTTACTTCTTAACAGAAATCAATACAAACATGTCAAATATATTAAATGTCTTTCAAACCAACAAAATAAAGTAACTTAGTTTTAAAATAACAACATAATCAAGAACAACACAAATTAATCAATCCAACATCAATCTTCTACTTAGCTAACTGTTCCTTATTAAATTCTGGCTTATCAAGAGAAAGTTCTACAAGTGAGGGTTTACCGAATAAAGTTTACAGGGAGAGAGCACTGAGCAAGTGAGAGGAGGGAGGACCTAAAATGGAAGAGAAGTAGGCGATATGGATAGAAGGAAACGAGAGTTTCAGACGGGAAGAAGGGGAAGTATGATTTAGGGTTTGGTTTTTTTATTTTTTAACTAT
Organism: Persicaria maculosa; assembly: GCA_963922045.1. NCBI lineage: Eukaryota > Viridiplantae > Streptophyta > Magnoliopsida > Caryophyllales > Polygonaceae > Persicaria > Persicaria maculosa. Next base: position 20,318,158 of record OY998252.1, on the reverse strand, counting down.
AAAATTCGTGGAAAACGCCATCTGGCAAGCCATAAACGTTTATGAACAAACGGAAACGGTCAAAGTTTCTGACTTTTTTGGTCAACGAAACGGTCAAAGTTTCTGACCTCTCAAAAACGTTTCTGTGTTTCCCCGGAGTTTCGAAGTTTCTTCATATGCAGAAACGCAAAACCGCTATGAAATGGAGTTTCGGGGTATCATAGCTTTTAGGTTTAGATTTTTGTTTGAAAATATAAGTCGTTTTAGGTTTTCTAGGTATTGGGAGAAGAGAATTGTTACTTTTTTACTTTTTGCTCAAATTTTATTGGTTGATAAGGGTTATGGATAATTAATGAGAGGTATAAATGGAATAAGTTTATGATTTCCTTAATTTGTGTACAAATGTCTAAAATGACTTATATTTTTGAACGGATGTGGTATATATTAACAAGCCATTAACAACTAACTGTTGATTTATAAATCAACAGGTAGTTGATGTTGCAGGAGATCGATGCACGCCGGACGTGTGAGCGAAAATGGAAGAGAGAGAGATTCGAGCGTTCAGAAGACATGTGTGTTCAAGCCTTCAAGGTGAAGCTACTAGCCCTATGTGGAATGTGCAATAGTTTACTAATTCCCATGGTTGGCGAGAAAGGCAGAGCTATATTCAAGGCTGAGAGATGCATTCCTATTTCCTACAGCGTGTGCAGCCCGAATTATTGGGCATTGCAAGCGGAGGATTGCTGTTATGTTAAGTGCTTAGGGAAGACTAGAAGGGATAGGTTTTGGGGGCAAAAAATGTTGTGTTCCCTCCTATATGGGGAGAGTCAAATGGACTATTTACTACTCCATCCGGTCGGAAATATTTGATGTTTGACTTTTGTGCAGGTAATTTTAGGAGTTAAAAACTATATAAAATCTTATTTATTTTGATTAATTTTTTTTCATAGTTTAATATTTAGGCGAAAATGCATAAAACCACCCTTTATTCATCTTTGTTTGCAATTAACCACCCCTTATTCAAAAAATTTCACTTAACCAACCTTTATTCATCTTTGTTTGCAATTAACCACCCCTTATTAAAAAAAAATCACTTAACCACCCCTTATAACAAATTGTTTGTAAGTAATCACCCATCCTCCCATTTTTCTTTAAATTCAACTTCTATTAAATTCAACTTAAAAGTAAAAGACGAAAATGCACCCAATTTTGGTTTTACAGTTTTTATTTATTATTATTTATACAAAATTACCATTAATGTATGCAAGTTATGCCCACCTCTGCTAGTAGGTCAGATGTAGTCATACCTCTTTCGGTCATTGACGCTTTATTTGCACCCTCCTCTGGCAATGCTTGATAGTAGACCTGTCAGAACACGATCCGAACCGGTTGACCCGACCCGAATGACCCGGAATTTTTTGGTCAAGAGCCGAAAATTTTGACCCAAATTTTTTTTTCCTACCAAAACCTGAAAACCGGGTAATTTTTCGGGTCATCTGGGTTTAGACCCGGTGACCCGATTGACCCAATTGATCCGGTGAACCGATTAACCCGATTGATTTATAATTATATATGATTAATTTTTTTTATGGAGATTCCAATTTATGACATTTTATAATTACAATCACTTGATCTTTCATTTTCAAATAGAAATTGACAAACCCGAAATCGACCCGATGTGACCCGAAATTGACTCGACGTGACCCGAAATCGGGCCAAACTCGAGTTCAAATCAACTCGGATCTACACGGGACCCGTTTTACGCGAAACCCGAAATGACCAAATTTTGGGGCATTTTCGTCTTTTACTTTTAAGTTGAATTTAAAGAAAAATGTGAGGATGGGTGGTTACTTGCAAACAATTTGTTATAAGGGGTGGTTAAGTGAAAATTTTTGAATAAGGGGTGGTTAATTGCAAGCAAAGGTGAATAAAGGGTGGTTAAGTGAAAAATTTTGAATAAGGGGTGGTTAATTGCAAACAAAGGTGAATAAAGGGTGGTTTTATGCATTTTTGCCTAATATTTATTAGTAATAAGTATTAGATTGTGAAAAAAATTTAATTAAAAGATTAATATTTTATATAGTTTTTAGCTCTTTAAAATACGTGCAAAAAGTCAAAACATCAAATATTTCCGATCGGAGGCAGTATATGGTTTTTACCATGTGAAGTTTTACCCTCCTCCTTATAAAGGGGGATGTCTTTCCATTGGGAAAGTAAGAGAGAGAAAACAAAGAGTGAGAAAGGGAGAAAAAAGAGAGAGCTTGGAGAAATCCCGTATGCCCTTGTTCAGCCTATTCTGGTATGTTGTTCACCTCATCATAGGCTTCATTTTGTACGGTTGGATCGTCGTTTTGACCCTCCAATCTCATATCCCCTTTGCTAGTGTCCTCTCTTGGGTTTTGTTGATTTCCACCAATTGGGTGATGAAAATTGGAGATTTGGCCAAGCTTGTTGATGCTTGATGATGTTGTATGCCTCTAGCTTTGTCTAGAGAAGATTGTACCCACTTGTTATTGTTGATAGTGGAAGTTTCTGGCTCCCATGATTTTTTCCCCGTTTTGGGGTTTTCCACGTAAATCTGGTGTTCTTTGTGCTTTAGTTATTTTATTTTCTATTTGTGTCTGATTGTTGGTTTGGGTTGCTTGAGTTTGGCTCTCTGGTTTACAGTTCTTGTCCATCCCAATTCGTGTGTGTTAAAGGGGTTTGTCTGACGTCCCCTACTTCCCGGCACAACAGAAAAAAATATCTAAGAGGGATACATGTCAAATGGAGGAGGGAACAATAAAATTGGAGGCTGATACACATAAACATACACCTAGGTGTATGTTTAAAAGTATACACTAATTAGACATGTGTACAATTGTTTTTAAAAAAATAACCACCCAATTTTATTTAAATTGGAAAAAATAAATCTTAAAATTAAATAACTCCCAATCATTTTTTTTTTGAATAATCACCCACTACTTTCTAAATAAGAAAAATTAAATCCTATTGAGTATAAAATAATTATTTTTAGCATGCATTCATAATATCATGTAGTCGTATACTACTTTTTCAAATGTTAAAACATATATATTTCATAGTTTATATACTGTATTATATATATTTGAAAATAGTTTGATGATTTTTTGAAACAATATAGTCAAATAATTTTTTGTAAGAAATAATATATTAACTCCCACATACATAAATAACAAAGCTTTCTAACATTCGGTTCATATTATAGTTTTTTTTTTGATCATTTCCAGTTCAAGTGGGCTTTGCCCACTCTACATCTGGATCGGGTTACTGTAGGCCCATTTAAGGGGTTGACCCTCCCACTCACAAGCGTCTCCATGTTTCCACGGGGATTCGAACTTCGAACCTCGAGGCATGGGATATAGCCCCATAACCACTACACCAACTTGTGATTGGTAAGGTTCATATTATAGTTTAAACTTAGCCAGTTGATACTATTGTCTTAGTTAATTAGGTTGATTTCTACATATAATTTATAATCGTTTAGTTTGGAAAACACTACAACCTAAAATAATTAATTTATATTTTACTCGATCTAAAATTGATACATTTATTTATTCATAAAATACATCACGTATTATTTATATTAAAAATTTCCTTAATTAAAAAATATTGATAAATTTATTAATGTATAAAAACGATTTAAAATGTTAAATAAAAAATAACTAATCTTATTTCTAAAATTTATAATATAGAAAGACATGAAAAATATTCTAGTAATGGAATGGTTTGCCGCCAAAAATCAAAATCAAAATATGCAAATTTACTTGCATATTAATCAAAATCAAAGTTACAAATTCAAAATTTGGAAGTTTTTAATTGAATTTACAATTTTTTTGGCAGAAAATTTCGTTTACACTTTTATTTTTTTTAATTATTAATTAATTTCTTTTTTTTCTTTAAAAGGACAAGTGGCAATTATCTATTGGCGTTGTAGAATTTTAATCCCACACTTAGTATATGTGTAGAGTTTCCAATAAGATTAGATGTGGGAAGGTTAAAAAAAAAAAGGCGGTTAACGGCAAAAGGAGAAGGTAAATGATGGGGACGATACTAAAGCAAGTAGTTAATGGAAGAAATTAATTATATGATTAATTAGAAGAAAGAAAAGGGGTGTTTGGTAACAAGCTAGGGAAGTCAAAAAAGAAGAGGTCAGGATTTAGAGGTTGGAATAGGAGCTCACATGGAAAACCCGGCCATGATGCCGCATTGATGCATGCCTTAGAGAGCATATATGGCCCCCTTACCCACTTTGTCTCTTCTTTTATAAATTTTACTCGAGTGGTCGTCCCTCTGATCTTGCATTTGATTCATCACGGCATTACTATACTATTGGAATACCCATGAGACACTAGAACACACTACTGGAATTTTGGCCATAGACATCGGGTATAAACCGATGTTAATAAAAAAAAAATTCGACGTGTTAGTGGGTGGTGTTAAAGGTCTCAACTTTACCACATCGGTTTATAACCGATGTCTTTAATAATTTATAACATCGTTTTTCATTTTAATAATGACTTAAATGCATGAATATAATTACTTTTTGATTGATTCATCTAATGTTAAACAATTATTATTTTTCATTTCTAGTCATTTGGAGGTATGTAGGATAATACAAAAGTTCAAATTAACATCGCTATTTTTTATAAAACTGATGTCTTATATTGCTACACACATCGGTTATTTATTATTCAATTTGTGAATACTCTTTTTTCATTTGTAATTTGTGATATTATTTTATATAAATATAATATACCATATTGAATTTTTAAAATCAATGTTATTTATATTTTTTCAATTCAGTTTTTTCTTTAAAAATGATGTTTTGATTATTTACAACATCATTTTATATATTTTTAACGATGTAAGTGCTACATATACACATCTATTTTTTATTATAATTTTCATATATGCTGGGTTTAGAAATCGATCTGTATCATAATGGTCGACATATTTACAAACATAGACATCAGTTTTCGCTCTCAATTTCGATGTGTTTCATCAAATAAACCTACTAATCTTTATTGTGACACTGTTTTGACAAATAGAAAATTAAACAATGCAAAAAACCATAACCAATACATTAAATAATAACCATAGAGTCAAATACAAGATGACAACATGACTAAATACAAAACAAAATACATTTATAGTCTAATTCTAAGCTAGACATAATATCACTTGAAAATAAAATGAATGGATTCAAAGGCACAACATATCATTATCAAAGGCACAACTATCCTTTATAAGCTATACTAGTTATAAAGACTGCTCCAATCTCTCATCGTGTTCTGGTCTAGATGCAAGATGCACAACCCATTTAAGCATTAAATACCCTGACCAGAGGTGTTGCTCCCCCACTGAATTCCAGCATCATGTAAATAATTCAAAGCTGCCGTTCTGATCAAATTTGCCTAGTAGAAATACAGAGAAGTACAAGGTGAACACAATCCATTCAAGCATCAAAATCCTGAGATAAAGAAGATCAAAATTGTTCAAGCAAAATAGTTAGAACTTTTCAAACATGCTCCATTGGTAAAAAAATGAAATAACAAAATTAGAACTGCAAAGGAAGTGTGAATGAAAGAAATAGAAGGCAAGCAGCATGAGAGTTTGCCAAGCACAACAAAGAGCACACTCAAATCTCTTCATCCAAATCCCCACAACCCAGGAGGTGCACTAGCTGAAAATTTTCCATCAACAAATCCTCCTGATACGTTTGGAATCCCCGATCCTTCGCCCGTGGGCTTGGAATCAAGAACACCAACTTGTTGATGGCCCGATCTTGCAATTATCCTTGCTAATCTCGATGTTTACAATCAATTACAATCAAGACTTTGAACTATTGTGAAAGAAACGAAAAAAAACAACAAATAAAACTAAGGCAAAAGGCAAAGAACACTGAACAGCGACGGAAATAGGTGCATAGCGATGGATGATGCGGGCGCTGCTACAGTGACACGGCCGTTGCTGCAGTGCCGCTACAGTCACGCGACGGCTGGGTTCTGGATTTGGCGACAGTTTTCGCAGCTTTGCTGATCTTTGTGTTTGACGTGTGTTTGAAGGTTTGTGTTTGGATCTTGGTTGAATTGGGTAACAAGAACATAAAGGATAGTGAGGCTTTTGGATTGGAGAATTGAGGAAACCTTTTAATCCTAAAAAGGTTCCTCAATTATATTTTCCAATCTAATTAAATCAATGAAAATACAAGAGTTTAAATAGGGAACTATACTAATTCTATCTATGCAAAAGAGTTTTGGCTTAGATAACTAAATATTAAATCCTAATAATAATCCTAGATAAATATTCCTACTTAGTGGACAAGGAAAATATCTAGAAGAGATAAACTTTCCTTTTCCCTTTTATTCACCTAACTAAGTATTACTAAAAATAAGATATTCCATAAATAGCTCCAACTAACATATATGGAAAAAACCTAAAACTAATAATAATTAAATAAAATATCTATTCTTCAATCCATGGCGACGCCTTCTTCTTCCTCTTGAGGACGACACTCTTTGCCATCAATAGCCTTCGAATCAATCTTGAGAGCTCGCCTGGATCAAGATCATTGTTTGACCCACAGAATGCCATCTTGATCCGCATCACCTCCCTAGCAGCAAAAGTCACAGCAGCTTAGGAAGAGCTCCATCTCATGCTCAATCTCACTTGATAAAAATAGAAGAAAAGGGAAGAGCTTTATCTAATAAACTCATCGATTTCACTTTCACCAAGACAGCCTATAAAAAATCCAGTTTTCTCTCTCACTCAGGTACAAATCTTATATAACTACATCAAACATGTCTAGGAAAACCCATAAGAAATTTATCTAACAAGTATTTTGACAGAAGTAGTAACTTACATTGAAGGCGCTTGTAGCAAATAGTAAGAAAGACATCAATCATTGCCCAGACACCCCTACACATTGGGAGGATTTGATAAGCAGTTCTTCAAGTTCATATAAGCTAAAAAAACCCATAAATGCCAATATGTCTGACGAAAGAATAGCATACCTCTTAACTGAAGTCTCTATATCACCACTTGAAGTGTTTTCTGGATTAAGAACTCCACTAGCCCAACTAGGAAAGTGTGAGACATAAACAAGAAAGCATCACCAAACTGAATTCACAAGGATTTCAAAAATTAAAAACATATTCTGTAATATTTACTATTGGTTTCACAAAAGCATCACATACTTTTCTCAGTAGATGACACTACGAGTCTAAGAGGCTATTATTGAATAATTCTGTATGATTAAAGATCATCTGGAGCATGTTATCACTGGTTCCTCAATGGTTACGTCCAAGTTCTTAAAAATATAGACTGGCAGTGTCTATACATTTCTACTAAAAAAATCACTCTCTAGTTACACATTACTTGAAAAGATTTACAATGTCAAAGGGAACAAGCAAAGCATGTATAATAAGATCATAGTTAATACCTACCTTGACTCAAAGTAGTGAAAGTACACATAAAATATTTTATCCTAGAGTATTCTCTTTAATCCATTTACCAAGTATATTCCTCATTTAAGACAACTTTCAGTTCACATTGCAAAAATGTCCTTCATTAAATTAATCTGATTGATCCATTTTAAGAGTAAAGGAATCATATCAGAACAGCTGTACTCAATTCACAGCCAGAAAAATAAATTGGGAATCAATAGAGAAGGATCCAACTCTATAAAGAATGCAGGGACCCAAAAAAAAAGAACTTAGGGAATCAAATCAACCTTAATATGGACACTAATGCAGATCAACAAACTTAGCAAAGGAGAAAACCCCAATAAATGCTATTCAAGCTACTCTACTGCACCAAAATAAGTAAAGGTTAGTAACTCACATTAGAAGACATGCACCAACAAGTAAGAGGGTAATAGTACGGGGCATGTGTGCCCAAGCTGTCCAAGGGTCAAGTTCATCATCGACATCCGATGATTTGGAATCACCGTTTTCATGGTCTAGGCCATCACACGTTAATTCCTGATAAAACAATTTCCCTGTCAGTAACATCATGCACCTACAAATTTGATGAGCACCAGAAAAGGAAGAACAAAGCCCCCAACAAAAATGCTCAGCCTCAAAATCAATACATAATCACTTCAAACTCAAAATTGCCAAGTGATCGATTATTTTTAAAAAAAAATAAAGATGCTTAGAGAGGCTTTTTACACATCTACCCGTGACATCCTTATTCATTGTTCGAGTCTTTGAGATGGTTAAGCAAAAACCACTTAACTACAAGTACATAAATAGTTCTGGTGGAGAAAATGTGATGTTTGATGGGGAGAATGAGAGCTTTCCAAGAAGGATAATGAGAAGTGAATGTGTAGTGTTGGCCGAGCACGTTTTGATAGGACATTTCAGACCCCAGAAGGCTAGCAATTGCAACACCTGTTGTACCCTGCATTTTAGTTCAACAACGCTCCAATGGTTAAAAAGAAAATAAAACCTGAAGTGTACTAATAGATGATCCAAGGACAAAAGTTGTAATCTTAAACAAGCATTAAGATAAAGGTAAAATCAGCAGAACCTTAGTTAGCAAAAGGTTGTTACCTATATATCATCGTTAAACATTCTATAGTTATACCTATAGTGTTCAAGCAACTTGCATGCCCATTTGCTTTGAAAATCTTCAAACTGTACTTCATATATTAATTATCTACAGTAAAAGCACAAAAATACTTATGTGGTTAGTAAGGAATAACACAAATAATAGCACTAACTTGTACGATAACATGTGGCCATCGTGTATAAACTGCCTCCTAAATTCATCAATAACTGCAAGGTACTCCTCATCATCAAGACGGGGATCTTGCAATCCCAAATCTGTCAAAAATAGGATGATATTACGTGTAACTTTATGGTGATACGTACGTATCTTCAGTTAGTTCAGTCATGTGGCATGGAGTAAGATAAAGCTGATGATAACACAATCATTGTTTCTTTCAATTGCAAATTTTATTTTTATGCTCTAATCATTAAAATCTATGACCATTAAATATAATGCAGTTGGTAAGTTCAGAAGTATCACAAATTATCTAGAAGATCGGAAAATATCAATGGTACTGAAAAAGAAAAATTTACCATCTTCAGTTAATTTTCTGGAACTTGTAGAAGCTACCCATGTGAGAAAATCAAGTTTTATGAAAGTAAGAGTCAAATTTATATACCTTCATAGTTGACCCCTTTGAGTGAAAGCAAGCCATTAGCACAAACCCACAAGCAAACTAGACAAAAAAAAATCGGAGCTTTTGTTTGTGAGGAATAAAAAACACCAATAAACATGCTACACAAGAAACCCTAGTCCACTAATTTCACCATTAAACAAACACTGCTAAAAAATTTCATTTCAACCACCAAAAAGAATAGAAACGAGACAGTTCAATAACAAGGAGGAAATCAATAACAAGGAGGAAACGAGAGCTTGGACGGTTAATCCTAATGTTCATGGGCCACTAGTATAAATATAGGGGGTGGAGCACGATAAGCTGGGTACGGTTTTTGACAAGCGTGCTTATTTTTTTATTTTAAACACGACTTTATATTAAAAGTGTCTTCCCAACCCCAAATTCAACTAAAAGCAACACGCTTTTCCATAAAACCGTTCTCGTTTATTTCTACAAAAATATTTAGACCGGTTTTCGTGTAAAGCGTGCTTAAAAAAACTTAAAACGAACACGGTTTAACTTTCAAAGTGTGTTCCCAAAACTAGATTTGACTAAAACAAACACGCTTTGCTATAAAACCGTTCTCGTTTATTTTTAAAAAAATATTTAACCCGATTTTCGTGTAAAGCGTGCTTAAAAAAATTACAACGAACACGGTTTAATTCTCAACGTGTGTTCCTAAAATCAAATTTAACTAAAACGAACACGCTTTTCTATAAAACCGTTCTCATTTATTTCTGAAAACTATTAAGCTCGGTTTTCGTGTGAAGCGTGCTTAAAAATAAATTAAAACGAACACGGTTTCATTTTACAAGTGTGTTCCCAAAGCCGACTTTAAATAAAAACAACACGCTTTACTATAGAACCGTTCTCATTTGTTTCTAAAGGAATAATTAGCTCGGTTTTCATGTAAAGCGTGCTTAAAAAAATTAAAACGAACACGGTTTTATAAGAAAAGTGTCTTCCCAAAACCAAATTTAACTAGAGGGAACACATTTTTCTTTTAAAGCGTCCTCGTTTATTTTTATAAACCGTTCTCGAATTTTTTTTATATTTAGAGTTTTTTTTAGTAATTAGATTAAGTAAATGCATAAAGTTACAAAAAAATTTCGTAGCTCGGGTGGCAGGAGTGTAAAGTGGACGAATTAAGTATGAGGGTGCAAGAGGTCTTGGGTTCGACTCTTGGTTCGAGTGCGTAAGAGGTCTTGAGAGAAATATGAAAGAGCACACTTTTTATTTAAAGCGCGCTTACAGAAATATGAAAGAGCACACTTTTCATTTAAAGCGTTCTTATTATTAAGCACAGTTTGAAAAAAAGTGTGCTAAAACTTTTTTTTACCACACTTAAATTGAAGCGTTCTTATACTTGGTCGCATGGTAATTTTAAGAACGTTTCAACACAAAACCGTGCTTAAAATTTGGGATCACGGTTAAATAGTAAGTGTGCTTGTTTGGGAGCGCACTCACTATAAGCACAGTACGAGAAGTGTGCTCCCATGCATAAAAAAAGCGTGCTCTGGTCCCCCTTTTTGTACTAGTGGGCTAATCAAGAGAGCAATAATACATATGCATAGAAACGAGACAATTCAATAACAAGGAGGAAACCAAAATTGCATGAAAACCTAAGGAAATTGAAAAGCTTAGCAGCTTAAAGTAGCAGCCGGTATACTCGAAATCTTTGTATTGGATGACCTTTCATTCTCCCGAACTAGAAACCCTAACGACGTCTTCAATCGGCTTCGCCACCCCTACATCCTCGTCTTCTTCCTCTTCTTCATCCTCATTGCCCTTGGAATTAGCATATTCTCCTTCGTCATGCTCTACTCCCACCTCAGTCTCCTCGTTGTCGTCATCTTCTAGAACCTTCCTTCTCCGGTTATGCACATACTTGTTGTAATGGCGGAAGTCGTCATCGTATTCGTCACTTGACGAGCTTGAAGCTCTCTTTGGATTCACTGGTAGCTTGTCATGGTTGTAGATCTGAACAGAGATTTAGGAAGAGAAAGACAAGGCGCCAGATCTAAGGGCGAGGAATCTTCTTCTTCACCGTCTGGAGGGACGGGAGCATAGACAAGGGGTTGGGATATATTCTTCATGGCTGAGAGGAGGATAGGAAGGAGACCGACCATGGTGTCGAGAGTTCTCAAATTGAGAGAAGGTTGACGATAAGAGACCAAAGAAACTGAATGAGGGGAACGGAGGAGAGCTAGGGATTTCAAGTTTCAATTTGAAGAATTTTGAGTTTTTGGGTGAAATTTTATCAAGTGTTGGTGGGAAGTGGGAATTTTTGGGTGAATTTTTTTTTGTAAGTGTTGGGAAAAGCGCTTGGAACTAATTCTTTTACCGCTTTAAATTTTGACTAAGTGTTATACGCGCACTTTAAATTTTTTTTAAAACGTACTTTTAACATTGTCCATAAAGTATGACCGAAGTGTCAAATTTCAATAACATCGATAATTTTCAAAACGATGTTATAACTATTTTTAACATCAAGCGTTTTTCTAACCGATATAAAAAACCCGATATTTATTAACACAATTCTAGTAGTGGTACAAGTTGTCACAAACCTCCAATCTAAGAACAATTGGAACATGGGTTTGGCTAGCTCGATCTAGATATCATTTCATGAACGAATGACTGACGATTAGTAAAAGTGATCCTAACAGGTTGTTAACAAATTAAGTTATAGCATAACATGTACCTACAATCCTCTCAGTTTCATTCAATAATTGTTTGTGTGCAACTGTAGGAGAGCCCTAAAAAAGTAAAAATAGTCGCTTTTGGGACCAAACAATTAAGGCACATGCACATGCATAGAGATTAGAGAGTACTTAGCTTTATTAATTTCCTTTAACTAAAAGCTTCCTTATGCAGCAAAAAGACCCCTTTCTAGGGAGATAAAATCTCCTACAACATTGTGTGCACCCTTTAGTGCAACACAATACTACCTCCGTCCAAAAATACATTGCCTTTACTATTCACGCACACTTTTTTAAGAAGGTAAAAACTATATTCCCTCCGTCTCGAAAAACAAGTCATTTTAGCCTAGTTTAGTTGTATCAAAATACATGTCGTTTTAGGTTTTCTAGGTAGGGGATAGTAATGATTTGTATTGGTTTTTGTGTTGTTGATTTTTTAAAAGATTTTGATTGGTTAAAAAATATAGTGGGTATTTATAAAAACAATAAAATTAATGAAAAAAATTAGTGGATTGATGATATTGATTGATGGGTGAGTGTTTTATTAAAACTAGTGCGCAATGCTAAAACGACTTGTTTTTCGAGACGGAGGGAGTATAAAATATTAACTTTTTTATTAATTTTTTTTAATAATTACAAACTTATTGATAATAAGTTTGTAATTATTAAAAAAAACTAATAAAAAAATTAATATTTTATATAGTTTTTAACTCCTAAAAAAGCGTGCATGGATAGTAAAAATCCATGTATTTTTGGACGGAGGGAGTATTAGTTAAGGTAAATATTTATGATAAAAAAAAATTCAAAAAATTATTTTTATGTTATAAATAAGCCATCATACATATTTGTATAATTTTCTCATGAAAAAACATAATTTAAAAAATATTAAAATCATTATCATCAAATAATCATATTTTTAATTTTAATATTTTTGAAAATATATTTTTTCATAAGAAAATTATAAAAATATGTATGATGATTAATTTATAATATAAAAATAATTTTTTGAATTTTTTATTATAAATATTCACCTTAATTAATATTGTGTTGCACCAAAGGGTGCACACAATGTTGTAGGAGATCTTATCGCGACAATCAACCTGTATCACAACAATAGAGATCTCCAACATCACATTATGTAACACTTGGTGCATTACTTAATTATTTTGTGTATAATTTAACATTGAAAATAAAAATAAAAATTATATTTATATTTCACATACTTATAGTTACATGTTTATAAAAATTTGTCATGAAAAATTATTATTTAAAAATTATTTTTCAATATAATCAATCTTTTAATTATATGTAATTTTTTAAAATGATTTTTTATGATGAAAATTCATAAATATGTAAATATAAGTGTATGAAATATGAATATAATTTTTTTAGTTTTTTTAAACGTTAAATTGTACATAAAATAATTAAGTGAAGCACCAAGTGTTACACCGTGTGATGTAGAGGATCTTCACTGGCATCCCAAAGGTTGGTTTAGACCATCCACAATCAAGAAACCTCTTCCCCTTTTTTCCCTCTTCCCCTTTTTTTACATCTTATTTATTTTTAAAAAAAATTATTTTCACTTTTCTACCTTTTCCTAAAAGGTCTTATCTACAACAAAATCTCTTTTACCCTTTTTCAAATTTATTTTCACATTTTCTTATATATATATATATATATATATATATCATTTCCTTTATTATATGAGAATAATGATCGCAAATAATACCAACTATCAAGTTTGAACCAAAAATAATACAAACTATGAAATTTTGACTTAAAATAATACAAACTTTTGACCTTAAATTAGGGTAAGATTCAAAACAAAATTTTATTTATATACATTATAAAAAAATCTTTAATTAGTCATACTTTGCACAAATCCACCTTTTCTATTTTAAATAGATCAAACCACAATTTGTTTATCCAACTTTGTGTAATACAATCCCAATTGTTAAAAATTACACAAAATTACATGAATTCTAGGATACGATTCTATTTATTATTATTATTATTATTATTATTATTATTATTATTATTATTATTATTATTATTATTATTATTATTATTATTATTATTATTATTATTATTATTATTATTATAAGAATAGGAGTTTACAAAGAATTAGTGGGGAGCCGAGAGACAATCTGGCCCCCCACTCCTTTAACAATAGAAACCCCACCCTAGTAAAAATATGAGCCGCATTATGAGCCCCTATATCGTGAGCGTGAGAAAATTTCTGGATCCTCTGTAGAAGGGCTATGGCGTCTGCCTCAAGTTCCCCCAATGCAGAAAAAGAGAAGGGTAAGAACCCATAACCAATGACTTTACACTTATCTTGATACTTGACCCGCTTACAACGAGCCGCCTCGACCACCACATGTCCTGGAACAAAATCAACTATCCCAGATTGCGTCAAATGGGATGACCATGTCAAGTCAACAAAAACATCCATCTCATCATCCCACGCATAAAGAAGCATGTCCGCATGACGGAGGGGTTTTCCGTCTCCCCCACATAGGCCAATATCAATCTCTTTACCAGCTGAGATCCCAGAACGATAACAGACATTCACGAAAGTGTCACGAACAACATTATGACGATGTTTAATCCCCACAACACCAGCACACGACACATCATGATCTCCAAAAATGTCTCCCTCAAATACCCTGGAGCAAGCAGAACAAGGCTTCGAAATGGAAAACAGAGGGATGCCTAATCGATAGCCTAGCACACAACGATAAGTCTTACCATTCATAGTCTGACCCAGCCCTGAGATAGGGACAACCCTAAGCCAGTCATTAGCATGTTCTCGACGCTGAGAACTCCACAAAGCCATCTGACGCGGTGATAAGGAAAAGGTATTCTCTGCATATTTTGTAATCCGTGTGAAATATATGTCTGCCAGTTTCTTCATGAGTTTGGGGGCAGCAATCTCACTTGGATTACTCAGAATATCTGTCCCTACCTTTATATTGAAGACATGCACCGCGTCATCGAAGGCATACCCAGGTGATGCGACTTCAGTATGCTGGAGAAGCTTACTCTGTAGGCTAGCTAATTGCAAGCTTGAAGCCAAAAAAGCATGAAAGAGAGCGTCACCTGCAGAATAAACACCAAGCCCCCCAAACCTGAAGGGCAATGTGGCGAGAAGATGAACTTAGATTGGAGTCGGCTACAAGATGAACTCCGCATCCCTTTTGAATACTAAATGCAATATTAGTCAAAGTGTGACAAAAATCCCTACTATATCCAGGTACCCCCTTAGTGACTCCACACACCCGCTTGAGAAGTTCCATAGCGTCATCCTCTAAGTCACCAATGGAGCTGGCAAGATCTGACTCGACCCGAGAAACCCGACCGACTCACCCGAACGGAAACCCGACCGAACCCGAAAATTTAGCGCTATGCATAACCTGAACCCAAAACCGAGCCCGATCGATATTGACCCGATACCTGAACTGAATCTACTCAATTGCAGACAAACCTGACTCAACCCAAATCCGACTCAAATTAGACCTGATCCGACATTCGACCCGACCCGACTCCTAACCCGACCCGACTCTCAAAAGCCTTATTTATAGTGTTCATTCCCTAGCTAATCTAGGAAAGAACAATCTATCTATATATAAACTTTCTATCTAAAAGCATAAGATAAAGTTTAATTGATAAAAGAAATAAATCTATAAGGAAACTAGAACTAATGTGGATAAATCCTTCCTCTCTTGATATATCTTCACTCCATGTTGATAGATTAGACGTGCCTTGGCTTGCAAGTAACTCACATATCTTGGACTCTACTCGATTCGGACTCAGATTGATGACGACATGTACTCGACATCAAGTAGATGTACTCGACGTCGACTGGCGTTGTGACTCCGTGTGTTGCACTCGAGCTCGGCTACATATTGGACACTCGACTTGTACTCAACATCGAGTATGGTTACTCGACATCGACTAACTTCGAGCTCCTCGAGTGGCTCTATGCTCGATCGTCTTGCTCGATTTCGACTGGGGTTACTCGATATCGACTAGAGTTGGTCGATATCGACTAGCTCTGTCGAGTGCTTCCTTCCTTGATTTCTACTCGATTTGTCCTGGTTTAGCTGCTCCTTGGCCTCGGACTTTCTGTAGTTGACTTCGAGCTTTTCACCCTTTCTCCGAATTGCTGTTAAATGCCTCGATTTCTGTGAAATTAAACAAAAACTAGTGTAGACTCCATAATTTGGCAAATAAGCATAAACTACATAGATTCTGTAATATTCTTACCCAAATGCATGAAATGTATACATAAATCGATATAAAAGTCAGTGTAAAACATGACAATTTAGGCTCACAACATTGTCTGCACCCTAGGTGGACATAACTCCCTGGTCATATACTCCTTGAAGTCCTGATAAGTCCAAGTCGTGCAGGTCCTCCTGTGTGTATCCCAGCGGTTGAAGGTCGTCCTCCGTAGCATCCCCACTGCTAGGCAATAATGGTGCTCAGCTGGCACCTCCATGAAAGCATACGCGGCCTCCAGCTCGCGAAACCACTGCTCTACGTCTTCGGTCTTTAGCCCGGAGAACACGGGCATCCAGCTCTGGCTCCTAGCCTTGACCCAGTCCTTGTCCCATAAACGTGCCTGATGAAGAGCTTGCTGCTGGATATGAGGAGCGATGGTCTCAATCTCTCGGTGAGCCCCAGATCCGTCGCCTCTCTCAGAACCGTCGGTGGTACCCTGGTTTCCTCTGTTAGGTCCGCTGTTAAAGCCTGTTAGCAGTGTCAAGACTGTCGCGCGGATCAGATCAGACAGAGTCGTAGCTGTCATGTTGCCGAGTGTTGGCTCGGGCTGCTCCTGTTGAGGCACCTCTTGCTGAGGCTCCTCCTGCTGGTTCTGTCATGGTTGTTGCGGCTGGCGACCACGACCTCGACCAAGGCCGGTGCGGGTGCGTCGAGTGTCGACCATCGTGCTGGCGTTATCGCGGATGTTAGTCACGCAACATACATAAGTTATCTTTTCTCATTTAGCGCCTTTAAGGCTTGTTGTTGGGCGTAATTGTTTAACACATAACCTATCCTAAGTGTTATCCTTCAAGGGGTAACGGCTTGCCAGCCTCTAAGCTACCCAACTTTCTCCAACCACCACGGTGCAAACTAGTTGGAGTCTTCTAGGATGGGCCTGTTTGTTAGACCTAAGGCCATTCTACCACCCTTCTACATCCATAAGGGATGTCTACCACCAGTTCTATACCCAATCCATGTTAGTACCTCTCACTTAGGTTGTTGGTGATACCTATTTTATTTTATTTTAGTGCCTATTTGAAAAGTGACAAAATGACGGTTTGAAAATGGGCGGTTTGAAAAGTTTGTTTTATTTGAGCAACTTAATTGAATTGAATTGCAGTAACCTAGGCTCTGATACCACTTCTGTAACGGCCCAAAAAGGCTCTAGGCCTTAAACCCTACACTTGCCTTCCTTTGGCGTAGTAAGAGTTTAAAACCTAAAGTTTTGGGTCACGTTTAAGAAGGTTAAACACCTTCCAACTAGATCGTTGCAATTCAATTCTCAAGTTTCATTAAATTACTTAGTGAATTAAATAAGAAGGGGGGATGAGAAGAATGAAATAGGGATTTCATATCCTTATAAAATACGTCATGTCCATTGGGGACTTAGAACCTGTCCTAACTAGCGCCAAAAGAGTTAAGTGCGGAAGTTAAAATACATATGGGCGCCACGGCAGAGCCGGGTCAAAACGAAAACCAAAATAATTAAAACAGCGGAAAAGAATAAGAATAAAGAATAAAAAAACGGTGATCGACAAGTTCTACTCTCGAGTTAACACCCCAAAGGCCCGCCCGTCACAAGCAATCAACAATCATGGTTCGAGGGTTACCTAAAACTTAAACTAACCACGAAGTCAGCCTAGGTTTATCTCAAGCGCGTGCTATACACACATCACATAGGCTAGAAATCAACAATATATATAAAGGATGCAGTACTGAAATCAACACATAATCATATAAGCAGTTATATATTTATATAGATACATAATTAATGCACAAACAAAGGCCCATTATCCGTCATGCCATAGGAGCGTTACCCATAATGTAACAACCCGCATCACCAATTACATAACAGTCCACGTTACCAATAATGTAACAGTCCGCGTTACCAATTGCTGCAGCATATAACAACAAGTAACCAATATCTACGGCCGATAATTCCTAACACAGAGATATAGCATAGATATGACATACGAAATTTAAACCTAAGCATGATACTACATGAGATGCAAATCATGCAACACATAAGGCGATCCTAGGCTCTCTGGCAAGAGGCCAAGGCTGAGCAAGTTCCAAAGAACTTACCTGGTATACGGTGGAGAAGAGACAAAGAAAGTCCACGGATGATCACAACAAGTGCCTTAGCAATGTATAAAACAATACAAACCTAAGTACTAATGCAACCAAGGGCCAAACTCGTAACACATAAACTTCGCCCAAACGGGGCCTTAACGCTTCGCTCTCAAACCCAACCCGGTTAAGTTTTCATGCCTTAGGTTCAGTTGTTACTCATGGTACTCATACATTCGATCGAAATCCGAATACTTAGCCAAAAGGAAACAAAACAGGCTCAGGAACCTAGCCGATATCGGCTCAGACCAGCAGATGTCGTCTGTCCTGACCTGTCTGGGCAGGATGGCAGTCGATATCGGTTGCCTTAGCCGATATCGCATGTCCTGGCTTAGGCTGTCCGGGGAGGCAGCTTACATCGGCTGAGCCAGCCGATGTCGCTTGTCTATGACAAGGTTGCTCGGGCAGCAGCCGATATCAGCTATTGACCAGCCGATATCGTCTGCTCCCTGTCGGTTTTGGGCACCCGTCATCGACAGTCTTGGGGTGTGAGTCTGATACCAGCTAGGTGCACTCGGTACCGACTCCTACCTCGGTTCCTCTTCGTTACTTGCTCCGGGAACGTGTCGACACTGCACAAGCTTAGGCGATACCAGCACGTTCCTTGACATTGGCTTATTGAGGGTGTCGGTGTCGACTACCCTTAGTCGGCACCGACCTCCTCCGATCCTGTAAAGTCCACTTTTTGACTTTATGGTATTTTATAAGAAAACTATATAATATGTTTATTATATACTCCCTCTGTTCGGCAAAACTTGTCATTTTAACTCTCTACATAACTTTTAATAAAGTTAATAATTACACTCTTTTTTTTACTAATTTACCCTCATTTTATTACTCTATTTTTTACTTTATCAAAAACTACAACTCACAACACATTAATCAAATCAAGGGCATTTTAGTAAAGTAGAAGCAAAAATACCTAAAATGACAAGTTTTTCCGAACAAAAACAAAACTCTAAAACGACAAGTTTTACCGAACGGAGGGAGTAGTATTTTATGATATTTTAAGGCTTTATATTATATTTATATTAATTTTATGCAATTATGGGTTGATCATATTTTATTTTGATAACCCTAGATTTTATATCGTATTTTATTTTATAAACCAACTAGTGTATGCCCCGTCCATTGCACGAGAATATGTTAACACAATATTATAAAATTATATTTATTATCTATAAAAAATCCTATTATAAATATGAAAATAAATAAATAAATAAATATGAATTACGATATGATAATTAAACTAATAACCAGAAATATAAGATTAAAATTAATCTAGATCTAAATAACTCATTCTCCTAAAAATAATATAGATATAAATAAAATAACTATGAAATAATTAATTTTGATATAAATAATTATTTTCACAAAAAATAATCGATATATAAATAAATAACACCTATCAAATATTTGCTAGTATGTATCTATTAATATTTTTGGTAATTATGATCGATGTTCTAAAAAAAACCCTTCAGTGTCCGCCTAGACCTCCGCCTAAACCTCATACCTCACCCCTTCGCCAAGGCCTTCAAGGTCACCAAGACCCGCCTAGACCCCAGAGACCCGCCATAAAATTCGTCTCTATGGCAATTGGGTGAACCTAATTTCTTTTTTAGGTCCCGTCCATGTGGTGTAATTTATATCTTATGAAAGAGTAAATATTATATAAGGAAATAATTTATATATAAAACTATTATTGCGTTTAATTATATTGATATAGTTATTTCCTTATATAATATTTACTCTTTTATAAGATATTCCATCTATTCAATTATATGAGTTAATGGTAAAATAAAATAATTATTTTTAATTATATAGATTATAACTATCTTATTATTTTTACAGATTCACTCACACGCCGCCATACAGACACCAATGCATCGGTTTTAGTATATGTATATAGATTTGATAATTGCCTTTGGGCTTTTCCTTCTAATTGGGCCTAGAGCCCACTAACCTAGTCTAACCCAACTTATTTAAGCCCTATGTTGATGGCCTTTCTCTCTTTTCATCCATTCCATCAGACGTAACTCTTCTCCCCTCTCTGTTGAAACCGCCGACCCTCCTTCTCCTTCTTCGTCTTCCCCTTCGGCAAAGGCTTTGACCGGGTTTTAGACCTCCAATCGCGAAGGTAATCCCAGATCCTTGTTCCTCTCTTCTTCCTCTTCATCTTAAACCCTCTTGTGACGAGATTCTCCGTCAAACCAGCCGAGCGCCGCCAGCAACTGCCGCAGGAAGACCAACGCCGCCGCTGAAACTGCCCAGAATCGTCGCTGGGAGCTGCAAACCGCCGCCATAAGCCCTTGTTCGGACCTTCTTCGTCTTCTTTTCGCGTAAGTCTTTAGATCTGACCACCAATTCCTTTGTCTGCAAGAAATCCACAGACATAGTCCCCTTTTTGTTCCGCAAATTTTCTAGCAGACAAATGGAGAGCACTGTGAACAATTGGAGATCGTTTTGAGGCAGATCCACCGCACACTAAATGGTAGTCCCCATTTTTAACAGCACAAATTAATAGTAGATTTGGCGCAATTTACATGAAAGATGGTATAGATTTTAGCTTATTTTGCTGCATTTGACATTATGAGCATGGAAAGATACGGGATGCGAAGTCAATTCATAATCATAGGGGACTGTTTGGGGTGCATGACGATCTTATGAAGAAGATGGAAATGGATTTTACTAGGTTAGTTCCAGGTGGGGGAGGGCCATTGGAGGATTAGTGGCAATTCCCCTTTTTGTTACCTAATTTGATTTATTCCTACATGTGGTCAAAATTTCTGCCCTGCTGAGTTATCTCATTCCCTTCCCATTGACAAAGGATGTTGGATTCCCATTGCATTAACATATAATGCAAATTAAAATTTGAGTACTTCAAGGCTCCTAAATTGTCATACATTCTAAAATAAAACACCTTGTAAATTGTGGCAACCAAACAACCACTTTTTAATTTGCATTATAATTTAATGCAAATGGAAATCCAAACACACCCAAAAGTGTATGATTATATAGCTGTTAAGGAACTCATGTGATGGTTTAGTGAAGACTGAAGTCTGCCGATGGGCATTTTAAAAAATTAGACTAGGGTATGTTTGGAAAATGCATGTTTGAGTTATAAGTAATATGTATCGCCACAATTTCACATTGTAAGGCCTTATTAGCACCACAACTTATAATACTATAAGCATGTTTACCAAACAAACCCTAATAGGGCAGAATCACTTTATTATTCTCTATGGTCATGAATTGATCAAATGCTATAGAATGACAAAATGAATTGATCAAATGTTTGAGTTATAAGTCATCTATATCACCACAATTTCACATTGCAAAGCCTTAGCAGAACCACAACTTATAATACTATAAGCATGTTTACCGAACAAACCCTAATAGGGCATAATCACTTTATTATGCTCTATGGGTCATGAATTGATCAAATGTTATAGAATGATAAAATGAAACACCTATGTATATAAACTTGGAAATTGCTACTTGTTAGCCCTGCCAGATTCCTCTTGTGCTGCTATCACTGTTGATATGCTTTGCTCTTAACTGGTTGTTGCATCCATGATAACATTCTCCTTTCTAGACAAGTTTATGGTGTGTTCTGAATTTTGTTTACGATTGTTATAATGTGGCTGTATCATTAGTCTATGATATAGGTTGTTAGTTCAAAAGGATTATAGAAGGATAAACCTCAAGCACTTCTTTACTTGTATATAAATACAAAAATATTGCTACTTGCTACTCCCTCCAATCCAAATTATATGTTGTTGTGAGATCATGAGATTGATTGTAATGTCCTCCTTGAGGGTTTTCATTCATTGATATAACATATATATAGGTTACAAAGGTATTGGGCCTTAACGGGCTTTTAGCCCACTATACAATATGAGACCTATGTAATCTATCAAACCCCCGCAGTCGAAACGGGAGGTGTCCGTACAGTGAGACTGAAACGAAAATCAATGAACAACTGTCTAGGTAAACCCTTGGTGAATATATCAGCGTACTGATAAGAGGACGGGACATGTAGAATGCGGACATGTCTAATGGCAACCTTGTCCCCGACGAAGTGGAGATCAAGCTCAATGTGCTTCGTGCGTTGATGCTGGACTGGGTTGCTAACCAGATAGACGGCAGAGACGTTGTCAGTTTAGACTAGAGTAGCCTTCTGCAAGGGGCAACCGAGCTCAAGCAGAAGATTGCGTAGCCAAGAGCATTCGGAGACAACGTTGGCAACACCCCTCTATTCGGCCTCAGCGCTGAAGCGAGATACGATGGACTGACGCTTGGCTGACCAAGACACAAGAGTGTCGTTGAGAAAGACACAGTAACCAGACGTGGAGCGACGTGTGTCAGGGCAACCACCCCAATCCGCATCAGTGTAAGCAACAAGGTCAAGCTTAGAGGAAGGAGTGATCGTGGTGCCGAGCTCGAGGGTGCCGCTGATATACCGAATGATCCGCTTTAAAGCTTGAAAGTGAGGTTCCCTAGGGGCATGCATGAACAAGCAAATCTGCTGAACGGCATAACTGATATTAGGCCTGGTGAAAGTGAGATACTGAAGAGCACCAGCGATGCTCCTGTATAATGTCGGATCATCCACCAAAGGACCAGAATGAGCACTGAGCTTGTTGGATGTATCGACAGGGGTGGCGACGGGATTACAGTTGACCATCTTAGCCCGAGCAACAATCTCAGCAGCATACTTACTCTGGGAGAGGAACAGACCAAACGCATGACGCTGAACAGCAACTCCCAAGAAGTGGGACAACGGACCTAGATCAGACATGGCGAATTCCGCACTCAACTGCAAAATGATAGACGTCCGAAGAGCATCAGAAGAGGCGGTAAGAATGATGTCATCGACATATAATAGCAGGAATGCCAAGTCTGAGCCTCGGCGATAGATAAACAGCGATGTATCCGAACGGCTGCCAGTGAAACCCAAACGGAGCAGATAAGAGGCAAATCGCTGGAACCACGCCCGCGGAGCCTGTTTCAGACCATATAGAGAACGCTTGAGGAGACAAACATGCTTCGGACGCTCAGCATCAGCAAACCCCGGGGGCTGAAACATGTAAACTGTCTCGTTCAGATGATCATGCAGAAAAGCGTTCTTGACATCTAACTGATGGATGGCCCAGTTGCGTGATAGAGCCAGACTCAGGACCACTCGGATAGTGGCTGGCTTGACCACAGGGCTGAAGGTCTCATCACAATCAATACCGGCCTGCTGAGATCTACCGTTCACTACCAGACGGGCCTTGTAGCGCTCCAATGTCCCATCAGAGTGGAACTTGTGGCGAAAGAGCCACATACAGCGAATGACGTTCGCCTCAGGAGGGCGAGGAACAAGAACCCAAGTACCATTCTTCGTAAGGGTCCTGTATTCGTCGAGCATAGCCGCCTGCCAATTCGGTTCGAGGAGGGCTGTTTTGTGGGAGGTGGGAATGGGGGAGAGGGAGGTCTGGGAGCCGGGAAGGACGGGGGCAAGAGGTGCAAGGTGCGGGGAGGAGGAGGCGGCGGTTGCAGTTGCGGCGGGCGCAGCATTGCTTGCGGCGGGCGCCGCCAGGGAGGGGTACGAGGCGGTGGGCGCAGCTTGTTGAATGGCGGCGGGCGCATCATGGTCTGCGGCGGGCGCAGCATGGTCTGCAGTGGCCGCCGCCAGGGACGAGTTTATGGCTGCGGGCGCTGCAAATGGGGTTGCGGCGGGCGCAGCATTCGATGCGGCGGCCGCCGCACGTAGGTGAGCGGGTGTTTGTCGAGGTGATGGGAGGTGGATAGTGGGGTGATGGTCGGTGGTCATGGAGATGATCTGACGGGGTCTGAAGACACCAGAGACGCTGCGGGTGTGTGGTCTGGTGGTAGATGGTGGTGGGGCAGGTGGGGGAGGGGGAGACGCAGGAGCACCGGGAGAGCTATGGGGAAGAATGAAGTGAGGGAATGATGACTCAGACTCTGTCGACGACACGGGGTGTGGGAGACGCGAAGGGAAATCGCGACTCATCAAAGGTGACATGACGGGAGAGAATGATTCTGTGAGTCTTGATATCGAGGCAAATGTAACCGCGATGATCAGACGGGTAGCCAAGAAAGACACAAGGGGTTGAGCGTGGGTGAAGCTTGTGGGGGGCGGTGGATGCCTGATTAGGGAAGCACAAGCAACCAAAGGTACGAAGGTGATCATATATGGGCAAAGTGCAATACAGTGCCTGAAACGGTGAGCGATGGTTGAGGGTGGTGGAAGGGAGAATGTTGAGGAGGTAGCATGTGGTGGCCAAGGCGTAAGGCCAATAAAGAAGGGGAATGGATGCGTGGAAAAGAAGAGTGCGCATCATATTGGTAATGGTTCGGATGATTCGTTCGGCTTTGCCATTTTGTTGAGAGGTGTAGGGGCAGGACAAGCGATAGGAGATCCCATTGGTATTAAACTGTGTTTTGATGTAAGCATGGAATTTGGCAAAGATAGGGAACACTTGAGATTTAAAGTGCAAAGGGAAAAACCATAAAAAATGTGTATAATCATCCAGAAACAAGAGGTAATACTTATGACCCTCCTTGCTAGGCACAGGAGATGTCCAAATATCACTATGAATAATATCAAAAGGTGCAAATGTAGTGTTTAAAGATCGCTGAAAAGGAAGTCTGGCATGCTTGCCTAATTGACAAGACGAACATAAACTAGAGCGATGTTCTTTATTACATTGGACAACACTCTTAGAACGAAGTAAATCTAAAACTGCAGGACTAAGATGACCAAGGCGTGCATGCCAAAGACTGGATGATGATGCCGAGAGGGCGACTGGACTTGACGGGCTGGATGGTGAGGGCGACGACACAGAATAGAGCTCCCCGGTGCTATTACATCTCAGGCGAGTAACCCCCGTAGTAAGATCCTTCACAGAGAAACCAAACGGATCAAACACAAGAGAAACATTATTGTCAGTGGTGAACCGACGGACAGAGATAAAGTTTTTGACAAGTTTGGGGGCAACAAGGACATTGTTGAGGTGCAAAGGGTTGGTAGGGGTTGGTAGTGTGGTGTGGCCAATGTCCGAAGTAGCAAGGCGACCACCGTTGCCGACGATAATAGAATGAGCAGGACCCTTAAAAGAAAGAGATGAGAGAGTACCTGAGGAGTTCGTCATATGAGAGGTAGCGCCAGTGTCCATGTACCAAGCGCCGTCAGGGGTGTCAGCTGTATGGAGGAGAAGGCGTTGTGCACATCAGTCGGGTATGCCTGATCAGACGACGGGCGGGGAGCAGGACCCAACAAGCCATGCTGACAGTTGGAATACGGGGCTGGTCCACGAAACGACGCACCGGGGTAGCCATAGGGCATCCAAGGAGGGTAGCCAGGGTTGGGGTACCAAGAGGGGTGGCGGTGATCGTAGTGCTGCAGGCGACCATTGCTGCGGCCGCCGCAGCCCCGGCAGGCCGCGGCCGCCGCCACCGCCCCTTGGTCCCTGCTGGTCGTTGCTGCGGCCGGGCTGGAGGGCAAGCTGCTCGATGATGTCACTGGATGAGACCAACGCCGTCTTGTCTTTGGCGGCGTCGGTTGTTTGACGTTGAAGGCGAGTTTCCTCCAGGATCAGTTGAGACCGGGTCTTCTCGAACGTAGGGAGAGGTTCTGTCTGCTGTATATGAGTAGCAGCAGCATTGTATTCGGAAGGGAGGCCCGAGAGTACCTGAAGGACGAGACGGGTGGCGCTGGGTTTGGAGTCGACGGCTTCGAGCTGATCGGTCAGGGTCTTGATGTGCTGACAGTAGGCAGATATCGATGGAAAAGAAGAAAGCTTGCAACTTGAGAATTCGTGCTCGAGATAGACAGCACGGGTGGACTTGTTGTCTTGAAAGATATCCTGAAGTTTCTTCCAAGCATTCAAGGCGGAGTCTTTGGGGTCGAGTATGGTGGTTAATAGATCTTTTGAGATGGTGTTGAAGATCCATTGAAGGACAATGGTGTCAAGTTGAGCGAAGAGATCGTCGTCTTCGCTTTCAGGGCGTTTGGCGGAGGAGTCAATGTGGTGGAGGACTTTATGAGCCTTAACATGGGTCGTGAAAATGTGCGACCACATGGTGTAGGTACTGGATTCATGATCAAGAATGATAGGGATGCAATTTTTGATATCGGAGATGGTTAGGGCGGAATGGAATGGTGATTTGGTGGCGGTGGGTTCGGTAGTCATTGTGACGAGGAAGATAGAGAGAGATAGGAGAGAGAGTGGGCGGCGGCAAGGGGATGGGGAGGCCTACGGTAGGAGGGGTGGCCGAGGCGGGTGGGTGAGATGACGGCGGCGAGAGGTGGCCGAGGCTGGGGAGCGGCGAGGAGAGAGAGAAGGCGGCGAGGAGAGAGAGAGAGGAGTGGCGGCTAGGGTTTAGAGAAAAAAATTTAGGGTCTTTGGATCTTAGGCTGTGATACCATGTGAGATCATGAGATTGATTGTAATGTCCTCCTTGAGGGTTTCCATTCATTGATATAACATATATATAGGTTACAAAGGTATTGGGCCTTAACGGACTTTTAGCCCACTATACAATATGAGACCTATGTAATCTATCAGTTGTTTTAGCTTTTGACACAATTTTAAGTAAATTATTAAACAACATTGATCTTCTACAATTTCCTAAATCTTATCACTTATAGAGTATTAAATATTTTTCAACCCTTTAAACCAATAAGGGGAGAGTTTTAACAAAAAGTAGTCAACAAAAACGGTTTTTAATAACAGTTCTCATAAAACGACACTTATTTTGGATCACATTAAAAATGCCTAAATGACACTTGATCGGAGGGAGTAGTTATTAGACCTTCGCTTGTGCTTTAGCTGGGATATGGCTATTTTAGTTGTCTATCCTTCCAGATTCCTCCTCTGCAGCTGTCATTCTTAATATGCATTGCTCCTGATTTATTGTTGCGTTCTGTTTTTCCTCTCTCCTTTTCAACGCAATGAATAATTCACATGTTTTACTGAAATGATTTGCGTGTTTCCTTTCCTTAGATGTTATGATTATTAATGGGGTAGCTTTCTTTATATGGTACCACTACTTTATTATAATAGCGTGACATATGCTATTTGGTAATATCTCCAGAGCATCCTAAATATTAGTTTATGCTCAAATCAAATAGCTTGCAACTTCTTAAGTCTCCATGCTTCCTTCTGCAACACAGGTTGGAGTCCAGCTTTGAGCTGCAAGTTAACTGCTGAAAGTGAGTTGGTGGAATTGATATGGGCAAGAATCTGAACCCATCTACTTTCACATCTTCTGTGGTTCTGACTGGAACTGCTCTGGAAGGAACATTTGCACCTCCTATTGGTCATGTTGATATTGGAATAAGCGAATCTGCTTATTTGTTTCGAGTTGCACTCCCTGGTGTAAGGAAGGATAAATGTAATTAGGTGAATATACATTTTTTTAATATTAAGGACTGATTTGCCCTTCGAGAGAGAGAAAAAAATATTGTTAATCATTTCCATAAATCACGTATTTTGTAACCGTCTTCTTCTTTCCATATTGATTAACTGGGTTAATCGCTCAATACACCATATTCTTCTCATCCAACGCTTTATTTTGATGGTTTGTGCCAATTGAAATCAAGTTACAAGATTGAAAGTACGTGGTTATATATATCTTTTATGCTATAATTACTGTGTTATATTCCATAAATCCTAAAAGCAAGAGCCTAATGTTGGATGAAGAGAATTGAAAGAACGTGCATGCCCTCATATTTTGAATTGGAGATTATTGTCCAACGTACACGAAGGGCTATTGCTTGATCTTGTAGATTCAATTGGCCAGCAATCGACGGTCGACGTTAGCTACAATGTTGATGTTGATTATATAAGTTACATTAACATAATTGTTGATAGATAGTAGTAACTTCCAATAAATATTTGCTTCTCGTAATTAAGTTACAATATTTATTACAAGTTCAGTTACAATGAATTAGTTACAATCTATTATGTGTATTTATTGTAGCCTATTAAAACATTATAACATGTTAGTTAGGTTATAAATTAGGTACAAATAATTAATTACAAGAATCAAAACACATACAATTAATTAGTTGAACCTCTAATTGTTAGAATAATTAAGTTTCAAGAATAATAAGGTTTCAAGAATAATGGTTACAATAATTAAGTTTCAATACTCCGTAATTAAGATTTCAAGAATAATAAGGTTTCAAGAATAATGGTTACAATAATTAAGTTTCTTGTAGTACTCTAGGGTTACAATCGGTTACAAGAATAATAAGGTTTCAAGAATAATAGTTACAATAATTAAGTTTATTGTAGTACTCTAGGGTTACAATCGGTTACAATATGTTACAATCAAAATTGAATTTCCTGTAACCCGAGACAATTCACCAGATGATTAATTGAACCTCTAATGGAAGAAGTAGCATGTGTATGTACAAA
Source organism: Persicaria maculosa (assembly GCA_963922045.1). Lineage (NCBI taxonomy): Eukaryota > Viridiplantae > Streptophyta > Magnoliopsida > Caryophyllales > Polygonaceae > Persicaria > Persicaria maculosa. Next base: position 20,289,458 of record OY998252.1, on the reverse strand, counting down.
TCAATAATCCAAATAATTTTTCTTTTCAAAACGTAAAACAATCTTATCTATATCTATTTACTTTTATTTTCATTTTAAAAAGATAAAATCTTATCTATATCTATTTACTTTTATTTTAATTTTGAAAAGATAAAAATCCTACGTTAAGGGTATTTAGGTAAAATTCACCCTAAAAAGGTATAATTACTAAAAAGAAAAATTTAAGGGTATAAAAAACTTAAAAAAGGTACCTTCTCTCAAATTTTCACATGTAAGTTCCATCTGTGTGGTGTGTACTCAGTCAAAGCTGGGTTTTAATTAATAATTTTTACTTAAGTTTTTCGGTTTTGCATTCTGGAAATTGATGAATAAACATGCCGTGCTTAAAGAATGCTGTTATGGAGTTTTCAGGTGAATTAAGCTGTGAAGTTGAACGTGACGGAAAGGTTCATCTTCAAGGACTCCTATCCACCGGGGACTTGGCTAAAAAGAACCCAGGTAGCAAGTACGAGATGAACGTGATGCAACTCAGCCCGCCGGGTCCATTCAGCCTGTCATTCAAACTGATAGAAATTAGATGCGCAGCGGAAGTTTAGAAACTATTTTCTATCATCTAATCGCAAGGATCTTCATGCATAAAATCGATAGATCAAACCATTGTTCATAGGAGATACCTCTTGACGCGTGAACCGGATCTAAACGGAGAGGATTCGGAAGAGAACTAGAGCCCCACGTGTTGCTCCTCTACTTGGTCCACAAGAGTCCGGTCTAGATCTCCTTTGCCTTCGACTGCTAGGACGAAGATCGAAAGGTGAACAATCAAATTGCTCTTGATTGATGATGGTAGAATTCAGCCCTCCCAAACCAATTGGTGCGGCTAAACTCACGTTCCTTGTTGGGATGTGTGAATTAGGTTAAGTCATAATAAGCCCATCTTTATAAGCTTATATTTATACCTTACTTGATTAATTATTTATTTCACAAATAAATCTTATCCCATTATTATTAATATATATCTAATATACACTAATAATAAAATCATTTATCTTTTGATCAAGCCCGTCAACTCTAAGTGTGTGACCGCATAGGACCCTTTTATAATAGCCATGGGTTTAACCCGTTTAAGCCCATTAATCGTAGTTGGCTTCTAGCAAAGCATTACGACTCCTAAAATAATCAGATTGAATATCTCTATCAATTGTCCTATTCCATAATTAGTCATTGCACATTAAATTAAAGGACACAATTCCTTCACAAACTGCCAGGTGAAGTGGACCCCAGGCTGTTCTCGGCAACTTTTAGATCTGATGGAATACTGGAAGGGGTCGTGATGAAATATGCTACTGCGTCAGGGGCATCTGGTGGTAGTGACACAGCAGCTCTGTGAAGTTTACAAGATTTAGTCGGGGTAAGTAAAGACTTGGTGGTAGTGACACAGCAGCTCTGTGAAGTTTACAAGATTCAGTCGTGGTAAGTAAAGACTCAAGACTCGTTCGTTGAGAAACGTAGGTTAAGTTGTAAACAAATCACAGAGATTCCTGGTCAGATTTTGTGAGATTTGTGGGGATGATTTTGGTTTTCAGTTTTTAGCTAGTACTCTAGCAAGAGTAATGATCCTGATCGTTCCTTGCTTAAAAATCACCTGCACTACGGACCTAACCAAAACGTCCTGATCAGTACAAGACCCGAATCTGAATTGAGAAACCTAATCTGAACCCAACTCCGATTGCAAGACTTACAAGAGCCCTCAACCTGTGCCCTAACCAAAAATGCGAAGTCATCCGGTCAAAGTGACTATTCCAATCTATCCAACCTGATTCGATTGGCAGGTGCATTGGTATAGAATTTTACTGGAATTGATATGATGATAGTAATAGACAATTGCATCTTCCATTCAAAATGTTTCTTTCAAATGTAGAATAGCAGCAATATAGGAACATTGTAGTCCTTGAAAACACAAGACATAGAAATGGCTCGGAAGTTAATTTTAAACTCATATTTTGGAATCCAAAACAATATTATATTATTATCAGTTAAAGTCTGTGATCGAATTTTACATCAAATATATCATTAATTTAAGATTTTAATAAATTAAATTTAACCCTATTTTTTTTTTTTTTAATTTTAGTTTTAATTTAACCCCTAATCTAGATGGTCTAAATTCGAAGGAAAAATATAAAGAAAGTGAATTATCTCCTTGAGCTTCTGCTTGCTGATGATCAGCTTAACCCTCAAACTCTTACTTCCTTCTTCTCCTTCCACCTCCGGAACTGAAAACCGCACCTTCTTCTTCTTCTTCTTCTCGGGCTCAGCTGATCGAACCTGAAGAGGAATAAGGTAGTATAGACATCCAGTTACCAATTGAGCTTTCGCCTTCATGTGTTTTGATGCTGGGAAGGCGTCGGACACTGCATGATCTCTAAACTCTGAGAGGACCTCGTCGACTCGGATAGATGATCTGTATTCGATAATCTTTCCATCCATAGTCATCACTCTGACTGCCTGTTGTTGTACTGCTAAACAATTTCCCATATCTTGTTAGAAAATGGATACAATCAAAATAGATGAAGTTTCTCTGTTGAGGAAATGTAGGAGAGATCAAAAGATTGTGTTGAAGCTTCTTTGTTAACATAAAAGGCTGTATTTAATACTTATAGTTATACTAGTAGGAAACTTTTGCTGGGGCCCACAAATCCAACATCTGACCTCTTTGGCTTTTGGACCCCACAAATCAAACCGCAAATTTCCCGAACCGAGCGAATCAGGTTCTATTCAGACTCGGTTTAGTAACCTAAGAGATTAGGTTCTATTTTCGATTCAAAATTTCTGAAAATTTGTTCGGTTTGGTTCAGCTTAGTTTTATTTTTCTATTCAAACCTAACTTTTATTAATTTAAATAAAAATACTATACGACACTAGTTTAGATTCAATCAATTTTCATAAAAAAAATTTATAACCCATTATAAGATATTGGGTGTATTTTTACGAAATTTTCTATAACGTAATTTTTTTTAAAAAAAAATAAACAATTTTTTTTAGAATTAATTGTCAATTATGTTCACTTAGGTTTAAAATCTGAACCGAATCTAAATAAACTGAACCGAACCTAAAATGTTACGTTCGGTTTTCGATTTGTAATTTATAAAAATTCGTTTTTAGGTTCGGTTTGCTTCGACCCGATTTTGAAGCGATGAGCGGTCCTAGGAGGCTAATTAATCTTATAATAATGTAAAACAATAAATCCGATTTAAGCACAAACCTTGCCCACAGGTAGCGGGTAACTGGGTAAGGTCAATTGCGGCATGGTTCATGAAGGTGCAGGATCGATGAAGAATACCCAATTGTTATTTTCAAGAGTACCCATTTTGACGACATCATCCCGCAGAAACTTGCGGAATTCCATTTCCTAATTGTGATTATCAAGATATTGGGTTCGCATAAAAGTATTGATGTTAATAGATATAGATAGAATCCTAGATTGTTACGTACATATCTTTAGTTTCCTTGGAGCCCAAGGCCCAAGTCCTTTGTATTTTATATATATATTCTATCTAATGAAAGGCAAACCCCAAGGGGGAATTTCCTAAACCTAACATGGTATCGAGCCTAATTATCTTTTAAAGATAATTTCTTTTCTAACCCTAGCTTCCGCTCTCCCACCCGCCGCCGCCGCCTCCCTGCCCAGCCCGCCGCCCCCTGGCAGCCTCTCCGCCACCCACCATGGCCGGCGAAACCTCTACCAAAACCCCCTTTCATTCGGCCCTTTCCGTCACCAACATCCGCAATTCCATCCCCATCATCCTTGACCTTGAAAACTCTCAATACACTTCCTGGTGTGAGCTATTCAAAAACAATGCTCGTGCTCACCGAGTCATTGACCACATCGATCCTACTCAAAAACGCCATGACAACATCGACGATGATCTTTGGACCCAACTTGATGCCATTATCCTTTAATGGATTTACGGCACGATCTCGTCAGACCTTCTCCTCACCATCCTCAAACCCAATACCACGGCTCATAAAGCCTGGAATCGCCTTGCTGATATTTTCCAGGACAACAAGGGTACCCGCACGGTCCGCTTGGAGAACGAACTCTCCACCACAAAGCTCGAAGCTTTCCCGAACGCTGCAGCCTACTGTCAGTGCCTCAAATCTCTGTCTGATCAACTTGAAGCGGTAGGCGCCTCGATCTCCGATCGTCGCCTGGTCTTGCAACTCATCGCCGGCCTCACATCCGAGTACCAGTCCGTCGCCACCTTCATCCAACAGTCCGATCCTCTCCCTTCCTTTGACAAAGCCCGCTCTATGCTGGCTCTTGAGGAGACTAGTCGGGCTCGACTGGACAAGCCGTCGTCTCAGCAAGCTTTCACCGTTACCACTCCACCACCGCCCACCGATCAGACGCCGCCCTCCTCTGCACCTTCCAACCGAGAACGCAGCGGCCGCGATAACAATCGCGACAACAATCGCGACAGCAACCAGCGAGGTCGCGGCCGCGGCCGCAGCCGCGGGGGTCCCCAGCAGCAGCAGCAGTGGCCGAACTATTGGGGCTTCCCGCAGTGGCCTGCCCCGCCCTGTCCCTACCCCTCGATGCCGCCACAGCACCCGGGCGCCGGCATCCTTGGCTCCGCCCCTCGCCCTCCGCCTCATGCCCTTGCTGCGTACTACTCGCAATATGGTGTTCAGCCCACTGATTTGAACTCCCAGTTTTCGTCCATGAGCCTCAATCCCCCGGATCTGACATGGTACATGGACTCAGGCGCCTCATCTCATATGGCCCAGCATCCAGGTAGTCTCTCAACTATTTCTTTTAAGAGTCCTTCAAATTCAGTTATAGTCGGCAATGGTTCTAGCATTCCAATTTTGGGACAAGGCCACACCACAATCCCCACCCACAACCACCCTTTGCACCTCAAAAATGTTATCCTCACTCCCCAAATTATAAAGAACCTTATTTCCATTCGAAAATTTACCATTGATAATTCTGTTTCGGTGGAATTTGACCCATTTGGTTTTACTGTCAAGGATCTTCGCACGGGGACCAGTCGTCTGAGATGCAATAGTACCGGGGATCTCTACCCTCTCGCGTCACCTTCCTCACATGTCTCCCTCGCAGCCATGGCTCCACCCATCTGGCATGCTCGTCTCGGCCATCCTAGCGGCCCTATCTTTGGTCTTCTTAAAACTTTTTTACCTGTTGCTTGTTTACGACTCGAATCGACGTTCCTGTCATTCGTGTCAAGTTGGGAAACACATTAGACTCCCTTTCTCTAGTTCGTTTACTCCTACTTATTTTCCATTTGACATTGTGCATGCCGACCTTTGGACATCCCCTGTGGTGTCTAAGGATGGTTTTCGTTATTACCTTGTCTTATTAGATGATTTCACACATTTCTTGTGGGTCTTTCCAATTAAATATAAATCACAAGTCTTTCCTATATTTGTCCGATTTCATGCTTACGTTGTTACCCAATTTCAACGGCGTATCAAAAATTTTCAATGTGACATGGGCGGTGAATTCAACAACCACCAATTTCATAACTTTTTCTCAACACAAGGCATTACCTTTCGCTTCTCTTGCCCTCATACATCTCCCCAAAATGGCAAAGCCGAACGCTCTATACGCACAATCAATAATATGATGCGCACCCTTCTCCTACACGCCAGCATGCCGCCATCCTATTGGCCCCATGCCCTCACCACCGCCGTGTACCTCATCAACATTCTCCCATCCACTGCTATCCACAATCAAACTCCCACCTTCCGTCTATTTCATCGGACTCCGTCCTATCTAGACCTTCGCGTGTTCGGTTGCCTATGCTACCCTAACCTCTCCGCTACCATGCCTCACAAACTCTCCCCTAGATCCACACCTTGTGTCTTTCTAGGCTACCCCAACAACCATCGTGGGTACAAATGCCTTGACCTCACGTCACAAAAACTCATCATATCCCGCCATGTCACCTTTGATGAGCATACATTCCCCTTTTCCCATCAATCGTCTCCTCCCTCTCATACTTCCATTGATTCTTCATTATCCCCCATGGTTCTACAACAATTCTTCGGTACTTCGCCATCTCAAGTCCCCGGCACACCCCCCGCTGCAGCCCCCTTGGCGGCGCCCGCAGCACCTCTGGCGGCGCCCGCAGCACCCGCAGCCCCGCCCGCAGCCTATCAGACCCGATCCAAAAGCGGAATTTTTAGGCCGAAACAAATATTTAACCTCTCTGCCTCACCTTCACATATATCCCCCCTCCCCAAATCCCATAAGCTCGCCCTCCTTGATCCCAATTGGAAGGCCGCCATGATCGACGAATATCAGGCTCTTATTCGAAATGGTACTTGGGAGCTTGTGGACCGGCCTGTAGGCGTCAATATTATCCGTTGTATGTGGCTATTTCGTCATAAGTTCAGGTCTGATGGTTCCCTTGAGCACTACAAGGCGCGCCTTGTGGTCAACGGCAAGTCTCAGCAAGTCGGTGTCGACTGCGATGAAACCTTCAGTCCAGTGGTCAAGCCGGCCACCATCCGTACAGTTCTCACGCTTGCCCTCTCCAAATCTTGGGCAATACATCAGTTGGATGTCAAGAATGCCTTCCTCCATGGTCACTTACATGAGACGGTTTACATGTTTCAGCCGCCTGGTTTTGTTGAGCCTGGAACTCCAAAGAAGGTGTGTCGTCTTCGCAAGTCCCTTTACGGCCTGAAGCAGGCACCGCGCGCTTGGTACCAGCGCTTTGCTGCTTATCTTCTTCGCATTGGGTTCGTCAGCTCTCGCAGTGATTCCTCACTCTTTGTCTATCAGCGGGGGCAAGATATGGCCTACTTGTTATTGTATGTCGATGACATTGTTCTCACAGCCTCATCTGATGCTCTGCGTCGCCAGCTGATTGCCTCTCTTTCGTCTGAGTTTGCTATGTCAGATTTGGGGCCCCTCCACTACTTTCTCGGCATTTCAGTTCGCACCACTTCTTCCGGACTCTTCCTCTCCCAATCGAAGTATGCTGCTGAGATCATCGCCCGTGCGCACATGTCTGAGTGTAAACCAGTGGTCACACCCGTGGATACCAGCTCCAAGCTAAGCGCTTCTGCAGGTCCGCCAGTTGCTGACCCTACCATGTATCGCAGTCTTGCTGGAGCCTTACAGTATCTCACTTTTACTCGCCCGGACATCAGTTATGCAGTTCAGCAGATTTGCCTTTTCATGCACGACCCACGTGAGCCTCACTACAACGCTCTTAAGCGTATTCTGAGGTATCTTCAGGGCACTCTTCATCTTGGTATGCAGTTGACAACAGCGCCTATTTCGGGTCTTGTGGCATATACAGACGCTGATTGGGGTGGGTGCCCTGACACCCGCCGTTCAACGTCCGGGTATTGTGTGTTCTTCAATGACTCTCTCGTCGCTTGGTCTTCCAAACGTCAGCCTACGTTGTCTCGCTCCAGTGCGGAGGCAGAGTATCGGGGAGTCGCTAACGCCGTTTCTGAGTGTTGCTTCTTGCGCAATCTCCTCTTGGAACTGCATTGTCCTTTGCAGTGTGCCTCTATTGTCTACACCGACAATGTCAGCGCCATGTATCTAGCCAGCAATCCGGTGCAGCATCAACGGACCAAGCACATCGAGATGGACATCCACTTTGTCCGAGAAAAGGTGGCCATTGGTGCTATTCGGGTCCTTCATGTTCCCTCCGCCTATCAGTACGCTGATATCTTCACAAAGGGTTTGCCACGTCAGTTGTTTCTTGACTTTCAGTCTGACCGTACGTTCTCCTCCCGCTCCGACTGCGGGGGTCTGTTAATAGATATAGATAGAATCCTAGATTGTTATGTACATATCTTTAGTTTCCTTGGAGCCCAAGGCCCAAGTCCTTTGTATTCTATATATATTCTATCTAATGAAAGGCAAACCCCAAGGGGGAATTTCCTAAACCTAACAATTGACACTATAAAAAACATGCTTAATAACTTCTCTAACCTATCAGGCTTAACTATAAATTATAACAAAAGTTCAATACAGCTATCGAATAATGTAAGTCCCACCTTGGCAAGGTCTCTTGCTCAGCAGATGCAAATCCCAATTGCCAGAGGTATGGAAAAGTATCTAGGAATACCTATTATTAATGGTAGGGTGAAAAATAGCGTATTTGAGGAAGCAATACAAAGTCTTCGGAAACAACTCCCGAAATGGAAGGCCTCTTCCCTCTCACAAGCAGGTAGAACGACATTAATCAAAGCAAACCTCAGCTCCAAAATGAACTATCTTATGCAAAACTTCCTCCTTCCAAAAGGCATACTGGCTCAAATTGATCAAATCAACATAAACTTCTTCTGGAATAAAACGCATAATGAGAAGTACATCCCAATTATAGGTTGGGACAAGATTTGCAAACCGAAAAATCAAGGAGGATTAGGAATTAGCTCTGCCGAAGATAGGAATATCTGCCTTCAAATGAAACTACTATGGAAACTCCGCACGGAACCAGACAACATTTGGGTCCGATTAATTACGGAGAAATACCTCAAGAATAATAATATTACAGAAATTAATTACCGAAATGCTTCTTGGCAATTTGGTAGGCTCATGCATCTAAGGCAACAGTTTAACTTGGGCATGCTTTGGAGTATTGGAAATGGTGATAAGATCAATGTATGGGCAGACCCTTGGGTCCAAGACCTTACTCTTGAATGCTTCAGACAATCCCATGACCAAAATATGACAGTCTCTAATCTGTTTGATGAGAACAAAAATTAGAATGATGCAATCTTGAATCTATTGTTCCCTACACATGTAGTGATAGCCATCAAAAAAATAAAAATTCCGGAGTGGAATACGCCGGACAGACTAATATGGAAGCCTAGCAACGACGGCAAATTCACAACCAAATCGGCGGCTAAACTGCTAAGAAACAGGCAACAACCAGGTCATGATTTAGAATGGATTTGGAAGCTGAAACTCCCACCTAGAATCAAAAACTTTATATGGAAATTGGTCGTCGATGGACTACCAACCAAAACCCGCCTCAACAGATATATTAACAGGGTACCCTCCGACTGTTGCCTGTGCAACATGAAGGAGGAAGATGCAAACCACCTATTCCTTAGATGTCCGGTAACCTGCGCTGCTATAAATAATTACTCATTAGCCTCTGGTCGGTCCTTCGCTGGACTCCAGAACGAGGATCTAACAATGTCACAAATTGAACACATTAAGAAGGCCAATATACACTTTGAGGATCTCTGCTTCATCTGGCAGACGATCTGGGAACTGAGAAACTCGGTTATTTTCCAGAATAAAGACATCCCAGTAAGTAATACCTTAACCCATCGAATCAAAAACACAATATCAGAATGGGAGAAAACCAACTTAAAAGATACGAAACATAGAAAGAAAAGAACGGGGAGGCACATTAGATGGGCCAAACCCCATGATTCCATCTACAAAATCAATGTAGATGGATCTGTAAGCCATTCTGGCCTCTGCCGTATTGGTGGTATTGTTAGGAATAGTAAGGGGCAGGTTATTGAAATCTTTAGCTCTGAGCTTCCAAAAGGGTCGGTCCTTCACACTGAATCCCTTGCTTTTTGTCGAGGGATTGAATTGGCGTGTACAAGAGGCTGGCATAGGATTATCATTGAAGGTGACAGTCTAGGAGTTGTCAACAGCATCATTGGTAAGATGGGTGCTCCTTGGGAGATCTCAAGGAATATTGAGAAATTTGAAGTCTGGAGGAAAAAGCTTGTAAGTGTAGAAGTTCGTCACTGTTTCAGAGAAGCTAACGCAGCTGCCGATTTCATTGCAAAGCATAGTATTGACTTTGAGATAGAGAGAATCCCTTTGAATAGGGAATTGTATAACATCATCCGCCGTGATGATCAAGGATGATCCTTGTCTGTAAGGATGTTCTTCTGGTTGCCTACTGTAAAAAAAAAAAAAGATATTGGGTTCGCATGGGACGAAGTTAATAAATTGACTAAAATTATAAACAAGGTAAAATTTATAAACTGTTAGTAAAAGTAGTTAAAATTTTAAACAACAAGATAATCTCCGTATGGGGCGAAAAACGGTTTATTCGTAAAAAGTAGAGTTTATTTGGTTTTTATTAGGGGTATTGTGGTACTTTCAAACCAAATAAGATAAAAGAGAAGGGGTAAAATAGTAATTATGAAATATAAACCCAAAATAAGCTTCAATCTGCAGCTTAGTTTTAACAGTGTAGATCCTCTGTAACACTAGGTGTAACACTCGGTGTTACACTTAATTATTTCGGCTATAAATTTACATTAAAAAAATTTATAAAAATTATATTTATATTCTATACACTTATATTAACATATTTATAAAATTTTATTATAAAAAAATGTTATTAAAAATTATAAATAATTGAAAGATTGATTATTTTGGAAAATATTTTTTTATATTACTAAAACATATATTTTAATAATAAAAATTTATAAACATGTTAATATAAGTGTATTGAATATAAATATAATTTTTAAAATTTTTTAATGTTGATTTATAACCGAAATAATGAGGTGTAACACCGATTGTAACACGCAAAGTGTTACAGGGGATCCAAATTGTATTTCAGTATCCAAATTGTATTTTTAAACCCTTTTTTTTAACTGATTATAGCTTATTTGTTGTTCCCATACACCCTTTAAATCCATTTATTTTTTTAACAGCTAATAATTTTACACTTTTTAACCGGTTTTTACCGGTGCCATACCCACCCATTGTCATTTCATTGTAGTGCTTATTTTGAGTAAATTGTACATCATCAGTACGTCATCATTGTCATTGTAATTGTAGTGAGTAGACCATCCGCATCAATACGGGTTTATCACTTTCTCTCTCCTGAAAAACCCCAATTTACTTTTTCGTCCACATCCGTGTGAGTTTCTAGAGTTTCTTAATTTACTTTTCACCAACTATTATCTATTATATATTTAAATATACATAATAATAATAATATGTTATACATTATATATATATATGTATTATATAATTATATTTTGTGTTAATTAATATAATAACAGTATATAATGATTTTTTCAAAAAAATCCAAAACATAAAAATAGATAATAACATTTAATGCAAACAACTTAGCTCTCTTTGTATATATATTTAACGGGTAAAAAAATGCCTCCCACTTGCATGCCAACAATATAGGTAGATGAAGGTCATGCAAAAATTTTAAAAAAAAAAATGCAAAAACCAACCATAAATATAGATGGGGCCCATTTAATGGGGTTTTAGGAGAGTTTGAAAGTTGGAAACTCACTCTTGGGTTTTTTATGAAGGGTGTTTGACATACTAGGGTGGTACTATACGAATCCAGATTCTCTCTTAATAACGAGTTTCCTAATATCTTCTTAATAAATACATCTCAACCATTCAAATCAATCAATGGCCATGATCTATTCTCCTCTAATTAATCCCATTTTAATTAATTTCTAATTTCTAAGGTATTTAGTGTAACACCCCCCGTCCCACATCGGATATCATAAGGATGTTGGGAGTGATTTATAAGTGATTCAAGCCCTACCCATGTCACAAGAGCTCTTCTTTTTTCAGGCTCCAAGTGAGGACAACGGACCTGAGAGAGCTAGGTGGCATGGGCTGGGGCCTCTTGAGACCCCGGGTCTTACAGGTGGTATCAGAGTTGTAGGTTTTAAAACGTTTTCATTTGGATTTTAAAAGGAATTTCAAAAAGGTTTTTATCAAAACTAAGTTCTATTTACAAAAAGTAAGTAGTTTTGGAAATGATTCTAAAATAATTGTCCGATAGTCCTGCTCACGCTCCTGCTCCTGCTATAGACTAAGCTTATAGTTCTTTATTCTTGTTCTAAATCTCGCTTTCTGGATTATTTCGTTATTCGATTGTGGATGAATGAGGAAACTTGGTAGAGACCTTTGTTATGGCTCATTTGGTTAATGTTATAAATTCTTGATGATCTTTTATTCATTTCTCTCGTCAGTTCTAAAGTTCCCCTTAATTTATTCTCATTTCCATTCTTTTTATCTTTCTAGGTTTCGGGACGAAACTTATTTTTAAGGAGGGAGGTATGAAATACCCCAAATTATTTTTGAGATATTTCTTTAAATAATATTATACTATACTATGTGAATTTGGGAAACCAATGAATTCACATAAGATATATAATATAAGTTAGAATAATTATATTATTCTAATTTTATTCTCTAAACCTTCTTACTATTTAATTTATAAAGTTAAATTAAATAATATTTCTTTCCGCATATAAATTGCTATATAGATATTCATATATATAGTATATAATCAAATCCATATTTCATTTCTGCAAGAGGGTCAAATTTTCGGCCCAGCCCGGTTGATAGATACCCACATTTCGGCCCAAAGGTTGAGCCCAAAGAAAAGGTAGTGGTCAAATTTCCTTCTTTGACTATGGTAAATTAGGTAAAGGAAGGAAAAAAAGAATTTATTATTTTCTTTACCTTTTTCTTCCTCATACGTTCAGATAAACCCAAAGGGGATTATCCCCAATCTCAACCAAATCCGATATCTCAGCAATTGGATTGTGATCAACCTCTTCCTCCCTATCTCTTTCAAGTCCAGCCCTATAAATCAGAGGAGGAACCCCGTTAATTTCCATCAGTCCAACAAAGCTTCCTCTCCTCTCCCAATTCGCCAAGCCGAGCGCATTACCGCCTCCGCCCACCACTGTGCACCAGTGTCGGACTCCCGGAGTCCCCCACCGCCAACAACCGAGCCGCAGCCCCTGCCCGGAGAACGCCCAGGTCGAGCCGCCTCCAATCGCCGCCGCCCTGCGCCTCGAATCGCCCTGTTGCCGCCGAGCCACTGCAATCGGGAGCCGCCCCTGTCCACCACCGTCGCAGTCCACGGCCGGCCACCATTGCCGCAGTCCGTCGCCGCCGAGCCGACCGCCTTCGCCGCTAGCCACCGACGCCGGAGAGCCGCGTCGAGCCATCGGCCCTCGCCTGCGTCTTCTTCTTCCCTTGTAAGTGCGTGCGAAGAAGAAAGTGAAAGCATGCTATATGGTCTCAGCGCGGTCAGAGGACCAGCAGACGATTATCAGGCCTGACTTCGTGGATAGTGTCAGGTACCCGCTCCCTTTTGCTTGCTGATCGCTTCTATGGCGGGGTTTTCTAATGGGACGAGAGTGTTAAGAAGACTTCGCAGCTATTGCAGTGGATTATAAATGTTTTGTTTAAGGTTGTCATTTAGAAATGTTTTGTATTTACCTTGAGCTAAACTCGTTTTATTCCTTTGTGAATTTTGACTAGTTGAAATAGGACAGGTTCTCGTGCGAAAGCACAAGATCACGTTTGGATTATTTGAATGTTTTGAGGGTTTGAAATCCCATTTTTCTTGAATTGCATCACTTATTTCTCAAGACTTAACAGAGTTATAACTTAACATAATCAATATACAACTCGTACTTGGATTGCTAAGATCGGGAAGAGGGGTAAGCCTTCCCTCTAAACGTAACCTGAATATTTTTCTATCTCCTTTTTCTTTACTAGACTCAGGTGGAGAGTAAGTGTGGGAAAAGAGATTTAGGAAATTATTTGGGCCGTTAAAAAGTTGGTATCAGAGCGAGGTTTTAATCTCTTTTGCTTCAATTGCAGAAATCTCCCTTGTTCTTATATTATTTTCGCTTCTGGCCCTCAGTTAATTATTTATTAAGTTAGATGGCCTATATTTCTAAACCATTCGATTCTTTCCCGTTTCAGCGACACCAAGCAACCTCTAAGCACTCACGCCGGATCCCGCTCCTCGAGGAATTCATATTGGTATATAATATTTAACTTTATAGAATTAATTCAATTTTAAATTGAGTTAAGTAAAGTTAATTTCATAAAATATCAATATTAATATTCCTTTTTCCGTTGGATTCGATAGGTTCTAAAATCTCGCCTGGCTGTCATCAGCTGATTATCGAAAGTCAGGCAAGTGATTTCGTTCAATGCCTTTTGCATGTTTCGTGATTTTCTTTTGGCGTGCCTTTTTTTTCCTTCCGTGTCGAATGCGGCCCTGTGACCAATTTCCCTGCCAATTTCGATAAATTGCATATTCGTCTGCTTGATGTAATTTATCACCTTATTCATAAATTGGCATCAGTATAAATTAATGGGCGATTATTAATTTAATTATATTGATATGTGTATTAAATGTGTTATTTGTTTATAACTCGAGATAAGGGAAAGTTGCCCATTTTCTTCTTCCTAGTTGCATGATATCCTGCTTGTTTCTTTCATGCAAATTAATAGCATGCGATATTAAGATCCTTTGAAATATCCGTGCTTGTACGTCCTTGTTGGTTTGATGTCGTTATTATGATCATCTAGTATAAACTGGTTATGTATGATAAGTTAAGATATGCACCATGTGATGCTTTGTTATGATATGTTAAAATGCGCACCACGTGATGCGAGTGGCTTTATGCCTTTGGCAAGTTATGCAGTAGACTAACTTGCAGGTTGTGGTTCGTTAAGCCACCGCCTTACAAGGTTTCATGAAACACCATCCCGGAATGCATTCTCTGCGGGGTGATAAAACAACGATCTGATGTAGGTCGTGGTCCTTGTTAAAGGCCCGACCGGTACGACGTATTATTATTATTATTATCGTTATCATTATTGTGATTATTATCGACTGTTAAATAGGTGATCATTTCAGTTATTATACTTATCTGCATCGAGTATAATTCCTTTTCATATCTTATAATCGATCGTTATGATCATCCGAGTCATGTGTGAATTTTTACCCTTTTCATTCAATTTCTACTATAAATATTCGTGTCATTCCCTTAACCCGAGACATACCGTTTTAATGTCACTGTAAGGTTAAAGTCTGAACATTTTTCCTATCATTTGCTAGTCTTTATTGTACTAACCATCCTATTTATTGGATGGCTGGTGTCCTTCGTTCTCACGAAACACCAGACCATATTCCACAGGTCTAGTGCAAGCAGCGGAGCAGGAGAGAGTTGAAGAGCAGACTGTCATTTATTGAATATTTTATTACAAGTTTTGAACCTTTAAAAGTTTCCGCATCGCTACTTTAATTTCAGTTATTCATACTTTATGATTTTGGTATTCTTATTGTTATTGTGATCATATATTTTAAACTAATAAATTTTATTCACTTCCGCCTATTTTATTGTATTTAAATTATCATCTTGTTTATGAGAGCATGTCCCTATAAGCCTCAGGTGAATTCAAAGACATTAAAGTCTGCGGATTCACTGGCGCTGCAACACTCATTTGGGATTTAAAAGGGGGTGTTACAAAAGGTGGTATCCTCTTGCAGAAATGAAATAAAAGATATCCGGGGTCTCAAGAGGCGTCAGCCCATGCCACCTCACTTGGAGCCTGAAAAGGAAGAGCTCTTGTGACATGGGTAGGGCTTGAATCACTTATAAATCACTCCCAACATCCTTATGATATCCGATGTGGGACGGGGGGTGTCACAATCTCCCCCACTTAAAGCACTGACGACCCCGTCAGGCCCAAGGGACTGCCCTCCGGGAGGAGCGTACCCGATCATACTGTCGGCGCACCTCCGAGCCCGGAGCCGGCTCTGATACCACCTTCTGTAACACCCCCTTTTAAATCCCAAAGGAGTGTTGCAGCGCCAGTGAATCCGCAGACTTTAATGTCTTTGAATTCACCTGAGGCTTATAGGGACATGCAACCATGCTCCCATAAACAAGATGATAATTTAAATACAATAAAATAGGCGGAAGTGAATAAAATTTATTAGTTTAAAATATCTGATCACAATAACAATAAGAATACCAAAATCATAAAGTATGAATAACTGAAATTAAAGTAGCGATCGATGCGGAAACTTTTAAAGGTTCAAAACTTGTAATAAAATATTCAATAAATGACAGTCTGCTCTTCAACTCTCTCCTGCTCCGCTGCTTGCACTAGACCTGTGGAATATGGTCTGGTGTTTCGTGAGAACGAAGGACATCAGCCATCCAATAAATAGGATGGTTAGTACAATAAAGACTAGGAAATGATAGGGAAAATGTTCAGACTTTAACCTTACAGTGACCATAAAACGGTATGTTTCAGGTTAAGGGAATGACACGAATATTTATAGTAGAAACTGAATGAAAAGGGTAAAAATTCACACATGACTCGGATGATCATAACGATCGATTATAAGATAAGAAAAGGAATTATACTCGATGCAGATAAGTATAATAACTGAAATGATCACCTATTTAACAGTCGATAATAATCACAATAATGATAACGATAATAATAATAATACTACGTCGTACCGGTCGGGCCTTTAACAAGAACCACGACCTACATCAGATCGTTATTTTTAAAATACCATGTGGGTGTTTCATATTTATTAGTAATAAAAATACAATTATTTTTAAAAATTAATTAAAAAAACTGATATGATTTGATATAATATATAAATTAATTATGTTAAATCAATATACATAGATAAACAAAACATCATAATTCTATCTTAAATTTTATAAATAAAATAGCTTAATTAATTTCATCCAATTTAATACTATAAAATTTTCACTTCAAAAAATATTCACTTGAACTCATAACTCATATTGAAATGATTTTATTTTTATAAATTATAAAGTAAGCCTTATTAGTTAATTAATTAAGCAAATATGATCAATCACCAATCTAATTTCTAATAAAAATATATATTAATCAATTGAAAATAATCAGATTAAATTTGAATAATATTTTATCCAATTTTATGATAACTTTTATACTAACAAATTTGAGTCTAAATGTTATAATTAAGTTTAAATGAAGTTTTTAGAAATATAGAATTAAATATCTTTAATAAATGCATTTATTTATTATAGTCTTTAATAAATGTAAAAATCTGTAAAATAGAGAAGCTGTTGGAGTTTGAGTGATTTTTTTTTAGAGATTTTGACATTTTCATCTCTATTTTAGAGATTATATACAAAAGCTATTGGGCTTGCTCTTATGTCAGAAAAACAGATGTTGAAGAAGAAACTTCTCTCTAAAATGGAGATATTCTTGCACTCAATTGCCTGACACATTCATAAAATATTTTTTTTCTTTTTTTTTTAAGGGAAGACACCCACTATGGTATTACCGTTGTGGGTGCTCTTAATAAAATTGTGGGAGGAGAAAACATCAAGAACGAAATCAAACGGGATTTCGAAAAAAGATTTAAACGAGATACTATTGGTGAATCAATTTTCAACGACTACCTCAACCTCATCACCTCCTCTATCTCGGAGGAAGAAATTTTCTTTCTTATCAAACAACCGTCTAATGGTGAAATAAAGACAACAATATTTAGTCTAGGGAAGTCCTGATGGAATGACAGCAGAATTTTATAATAAAAATTTATTGGGATATTATTGGACCGTCAATTATTTGCAATTAAAGGTTTTTTCCAATCTGGAAGGCTTCTTCGGCAAATAAACCATACATTTATCGATCTCTTTACTACCTAAATGTGAAAACCCAACAATGACAACCCACTATAGGCCGATTAGCTTATGCTCTACTTAAGAATATAAAATTATCTCCAAAATACTTATGAAGAGGCTGAAATCTATAGATCATTGGCAAACTTATTCATCCATTACAAGGGGCGTTTGTCTCTGACAGAGCAATTCAAGATAATGTTCTCATGACTTATGAAATATTTCATTCTTTCAGAGGAATAAGGGGTAAGGAAGGTTGGTTAGCGATTAAACTTGATATGGAGAAAGCATATGATGGGGTGGATTGGCGTTTTACAACTGCTGTTCTTGAAAAGTTTGGTTTCCATCCTAAATTTATAAGCATAGTCTCAGAATGTATCTCAACGGTTTCATTCTCCGTTCTAATAAACAATGGCCCCACAGACATATTTGTTCCTTCAAGGGGTCTCAAGACAAGGCGACCCTCTTTCCCCTTTTTTATTTATCCTTGGGGCGGAGGTCATGGCAAGAAAACTCTTGGAAGAAAGTGCCAGACCGGACGGAAACATTGGCTTTAAATTTGGCCATGATGGTCCTAGTGTGCCTTTTCTTGCCTTTGTTGATGACACTATCATTTCCACCAAAGGCAACGATCAAGCTTGTCAAACAACCTACAAAATGATTAAAGACTACTGAAAACTTTCAGGCCAAAAAGTTAACTTCCACAAATCCCTTTTCCAAGCCACTAAAGGCATTGTGACAACCAGAATCTCAATTCTCAAAGGACTCCTAAATATTCATCATGAGAGTAATCTTGAGAAATACTTAGGGTGTCCAATAATCAATGGAAGAGTGCACAAGAACACGTTCGAAGAAATCATTCATAGATCGAAAGAACAACTTAGTAAATGACGGGCTACCTCTTTGTCTCAACAAGGCCGTGCTACTCTAATCACTACTAATCTGGCTGCAAAACCTCTTTATGCTATGCAAAATTTCATGCTTCCTAAATCTATTCATAAACAACTTGACCAGATCAACAAACCATTCTTCTGGAATAATGATGCCCAACACTGTCCCTTGATTAGCTAGGACAAAATGTGGAAACCGAAAGCGTATGGTGGAGTTGGTGTTAGTAAGTCCAAAAAAATGAATGAAGCTCTTCAAATGAAGCTCCTATGGAAATTCTTGCTGAGCCAGATAACTGTTGGGTTAAACTTATCTAATATAAATATTTAAAACCCCAACACATCTTAGACTACACTAGAAAGGGTCTCTTGTCTTGACAATGGTCAAAACTCTGCAATCTTATAACTCAATTCAAATCAGGACTTGCTTGGCCCGTTGGGAATGGAAAATCGATCAACTTCTGGAAGGATAATTGGATCACCACTTCGCCAATCACTTCACGCGATGATTGCCCTAAGACCATCAACTTGAACGAAAAAGTTAGTGAATACATCATCAGAGGTAGATGGTGGTTTGAAAAACTATCGGATAATTTGCCACCCACCATTGTCAATGACATTATCTCTATCCCTTTGGCTTCAAACACATGCGAGGATTGCCTTTATTGGTAGCCTAATCGAGAAGGATGGTTTACTACATCGGGTGCCTATAAACTCATTACGATTCACGAGCGACTAACCCCAAATAATAATGCTTGGATATGGAACTTAAATATTCCTGCGAAAGTTAAGAATTTTTTGTAGAAACTTTCCCATGATGGGCTGCCAACAACTTCTCGATTATCACTGAGGGGTACTCCAGTTCCGACTACTTGTTCCTTCTGTAATTCTTGCGAAGAGGATGACTATAATCTTTTTCTTTAGTGCCCATATAACAATATCAGACACCTGCTTCATCAGGACACCAACAACGCCACAAACGACCTCCTCGAGAGACATCATTCTTACATGGTTGGGGAGGTATGTCAACACTGGTATTATCACAACAACGCGATTTTCAGAAATGACCCCCCACCAACTATGTCGTCAATGAACCACACCATAACTACTCATCTTAAGAATTGGCATGAGGCTTGTAAAATGGACAAAGAGTAGCTCAGTTGCTCCTCTAGTACAATGATCGAGAATCACGCTAGTACCAAGAACAGGACCGGACTTGAGATTTCGGAGGTCCGAGGCGAAATAAGAAAAGTGGGCCATTGACTTCTCCTGCGCCTTCAATTTTTTCTATTTAAATCCCTGCGCAATTGATTTCTCATATGTAATTTATAAATCATACACCCAAATTGTCCTCTTGATATGATTAAAATTTCAATCCCCTAGGCTTTGTCCCCTGTAGCTAAATTCCAATTCCAAATCGGGGGGCCAAATTCCAATTCCAACTCAATTCCAATTCCTATTTTACCAAACAACTAATCCTAATTCCAAAAACAATTCCAGTTCTTAGCCAATACTCAAACACCATTCCTATTCTAAAAACATAATTACTAAATTTTACCAATAAAATCCAAATAGTCTTACCAATAAAAACCGACAGATGTAAAGTTTGGTGCAGGAGCGTCTTAGCGGAGAGGTGAAGCATATGAACGGAGAACGGAGGTAATGAACTAATTTCACGTTCTTACTTTCTTCATTAAAAAAATACAAGTATTTATACAACTTGATATGGGCTGAGCCCAAAGTAAAACGTAAGCCCAATACAATCCAAATAGTCTTACCAATAAAAACCGATAGATGTGAAGTTTGGTGCAGGAGCGTCGTAGCGGAGAGGTGAAGCATATGAACGAAGAACGGAGGTAATGAACTAATTTCACATTCTTACTTTTTTCATTAAAAAAATACAAGTATTTATACAACTTGATATGGGCTGAGCCTAAAGTAAAACGTAAGCCCAATACAACTTAAAACGTAAGCCCAAAGTATTTATACAACTTGATAAACGTTTGTGTTTTATTCTGAATATGTCTGACGTTCTTTCCCCTTCCCAAGTTGATCTAAACTTTCAGGTTTTTTATTATATATGTATATATAGAGGTTAGGTCTAGTGTTAACAACCCTTAATGTGTTTTGTGTTAACAAATATAGGCCATTGATTTAGTGCAAATGAATGGATGAGATTATTTGGCTATTTTGGCTTTTTTCTTTAATTAAAAATCAATGGGACCCACTTCTTTCCTTGCCACTTGCTAAATAACGTGCGTGTGTTGTACGTTTTTTTTGGCGTTATATTTTTTTAACGTTGTTTTTTGTGTGGTGCACTATTCGAACTATTCGATAAGGTGATACAAACATTCGTTAACTTATACTTATTATTCGTTAGATAATAGAAAAAGAGTTAGTCAATTTTGCAACTATTCGCTAGGTTAATAGTAATTATTCGCTAAATTAATCGTTATTATTCATCCGTAAAGAGGAGTTATCATTTAGATAATAGCAAAAGGGTTGATCAATTTTGTAACTATTCGCTAGATTGATAGTAATTATTCGCTAAGTTGATAGTAATTATTTGCTGGTTTGAAAGAGTATGTAAATGTAATTCTTGATTTCCCACATCTAATTAACCAAATACATGAATAATTATGAATTATCAACGAATAGAAACTATGAACTTATCGAATATTGACTCTGAACATGAAACAATAACTAAATAGTAACGAATAACCTATATCATTCCATCGAATATTTATTGCATACCAATGAATAATTCCTTATTCTTGATCAAATAACAAGGAGAATCATGAACAACCACCAATCTATATACAATAATTCCTTATTCTTGATCAAATATATGAATAATTTTGTATTATCAACGAATAGAAACTATGAACTTGCCGAATAGTGACTCTACTGGAAATAATAACTAAATAGTAACGAATACTCTATCACATTCCATCGAATATTTATTGCATACTAATGAATAATTTCTTATTCGAAAAACTTGAAGCAATTGAAGAGGAAGAAGAAGACGGAGTAAAACACGAGATTGAGAAGACGAAGGAAGGGCGAGAACGGTGGTGCTCAGGGCTGGCATCGGTGACGCGGGGTGGTGCACAGAAACCGCACTCCACCGATGGTGAACAGAAACCGCCGATCAGAAACCGCACTCCACCGCCGATCGGAAACTGCCGATCAGAAATCGAACTCCTCCGATGTGCTCAGCCACCGATCGCCCCACAACGCGGGGTGGTGCGAGGCAAGGCAGTTGCGAACTTGCGAGAGCGGGCGGAGAGAGAGACATACCGTGAAGAGTCGAGCACCGCCAACAGCGAGAGATTATAATCAGCAACAGGAGATAGAGGGCTCGGTCGCCGGAAAACGCCTAGGAGGGGCTGCCATTAGACTCTATCGCCGGATCTCAGTCTCAAGTCTCAATCTTGGGACACCTCCTCGGATCGATCTTCGCGGCCCTTCACCTCTTGCCTCACCGCCGACCTTCACCTCGTAGCCTCCTCGCCGCCGCTTGCCTATCAATCGCCGCCTTCACCTCCTCCCCTTCCCAATCACCGCCGGCCTTCAACTTCGCGAGGAGAATTCCTAATTAGAGGGATGTGGAGGAAGATTGGTTTAGGTTTTTTTTATACACGCGCATAGGATGGAGTGGGGTGGGTTTATTTTCTAATTAATTTACAATTAAATTAATATAGGCAATTAATCTTCACCTTTCATTTTTGCTCAATCAAGGGTCCAAAATTGTTAACACAAAACACAATAAGACTTGTTAACATTTGATCCATCCTTTGTATATATATATAAATATAAATAATATTATTAACATATGGGCCCCTAGCTGTGGGTGGGCCTGAGACGAAGGCATGTTGGGCCTCGCCTCATGTCCGGGTCTGACCAAGAACCCCAGGAAAAAGCTCACTAATGAGTAAAACCCCCTCAAGGAAAATTTAAGCTGAATTTTGATGGCTCATTTCTTCTCAATAATGATAGCACGATTAGGTATATTATTCGGAATTGGAAAGGGGAACCCATTCACATTGGTTATAGGCATGTCGGTAAACAAACACCGTTATAAGCCGAAGCTCTTGCATTAAAATTTGGAATTCAACCGGCCATTCGACTGGGTATTAATAACATTCAAGTGACATTAAAATTTGGAATCCAACCGGCCATTCGGCTGGGTATTAGCAACATTCAAGTGGAAGGAGACCGTTTGAACAATTCCGGAATGGCTCATCGAAAAGGACTTGTGGTTAGTACCCATAGTTCCCCGGTTCGAACACCGAAATGGCCGCTCTTTATTTACCAATTCAAGGAAGGAGACCGTTTGACTATTATCAACCATCTTCGAATTGATTAGGTTTGTTATTAAGTCTGTCTAATACTCTTTCTCTTATATTTCCGAATGGACAATAGAACGATATTTTCGAACTGAAAATAGAACGGGTGATAAAGTTGCACGCTTTAATCTTTCCTAATAAAAAAAAAAATAAAATTGTGTACTGATTGCTCGATTCAGTGATTAAGGTGCAGGCTAATATCACTGCTCTTAGTCTCACATCTCTTTTTGCAACGATAATTGGTGATCCTATTGAGGCTAGGGAAATAAGGAAAAGAATTAAATTTGTGTGGAAGTTCTTGACGGGAGGATTTCAATTAATCCCGTTTGCTAACAATTGGTTCGAGCTACGTTTCGATGTGGTTGAGGATCGTCAGCGGGTGTGGGAAGCAAGGCCTTTCCACATCTCTGGACAACTCATGGTTCTCCGCCCTTGGAGACTCGATTTTGACCCCTGGACTGAGTCGATCACCAAGATGGACCTGTGGGTCAGATTCCCCCGTTTACCAGTCAAGTACATTGACGAGAAGTTGCTCAAAGACATTGTTGAGGATAATGAGCTTGGCGAGGTGCTTCGTGTGGCTGCCTTCAATGACAAAGGTGCGCGTTATCGCTATCCTAGAGTATGCATTTCTACTGATCTTACTCTTATCCCTGACAGGAGAATTGTGGTTGTCAATGAGCTAGGAGAAGAGGAGTCTTACCCTGTGTGGTTTGAAGACTTCCCCGACGGTTGCGGATGTTGTGGATCTCATGAACATGTCTTTGACAGTTGTCCCTTGAGGGTGCTTTGCAACCCATCTGCTGGGGGGTCTCTTGGAGACTTCTCAGTACAAGCCGAATCTGATGCTGTTCCTGCATCCGAGGTTCCCCAGCAACAAGGGGAATGGGTTAATGTAACCCGGAAGAACATTCCGCCTCCACCGCCACCCATGTTCGGCCACAACAAATCAGAGCTTCTTAAGCTCTTCGGTACCAATGTTGTCTACTACTCTGATTCATCTTCTTCGAAAACATCTTCTAAATCAGGGGAGGGTTCTATGACTAACCCAGTGGTGATGCAGAATTATCGAGATCATGGATTTGAGCCTCAAATGGATCCTGATTTGGCTATACCAAACGTGTCTGATGGGAACCCAGTGGTGATGCAGAATTATGGAGCTGATGGTATGGACCCTCTAATGGTTCCTGATGCGGATATGTCAAACATGTTTGATGGCCTTCAGACAGATGCTGATGGAAACCTGATCTACCCTGAGCCTACTGCATCCGAGCTGTATGCGTATGACAATGATGATATGCTGGACTATGGGGATGCGCTTGAGCCATTGGAGGGCTTTGGGGAATTCTCTTATGAGGTTATGCAGGATGCCATGGAGGAGGCTTTCAGTGACGTCCCTCCCTCATCAGAATATCATATTGCTAACATAAGCAACCCGGCACCGGTCGCTCCTTCCACTCTCAGCCACCAGGCGGCTCCATCTGAGGCTGCGCTTGTGGCTAGGGAGTTTGAATCACTGGGCGTCGAGACACCTAACAATTCTGAATCTAGCAAACGCAAGCTCGTTGAGGATGATGATGACGCTGTCAGCTCCGGTCGAATGGGTGCTGGCGGTAAGAAGGGTAGACATGATATATGACCGACTTATGGGCCATTTTGATAGCCTTGGTGGTGGTTCTAAGGTTATCGAGGCCATGCTGATGCTGCAACCATCCGTATTGTCTAATTATGTTTCTAGTGTGTTCTTTTGGCTTCTATGTTGCTCGGCCTGTGGTCGGTGCACTAGTGCGGCATTGATCCTTGACTGAGTACATCCCAATCTCAGTAGATGCTGGTGGTATGCTTATTGTGTCCTGATCCATTTTGAACGTCTATTTGTATATAGGGCCTTGCTAGATCAGGCATGTTTCACCTTGGATGTAACTCGGGGCTATATTTGGATCACTGTCTATGTGAATTACAAGACTATGAAATCTGCTATGCCTTATATCTATATGGTGAACTTGATGCATTGTCTCTTTTCGATCACTCGTTTTTTGATTGTGGTTTACTGGGTTACTGTGACAGATAAATTGGGATGTATTGGGATGGTCTATTGGGTGAAATCATCTTTAGCTAACGGTTGGGAGATATGGGTTAAGCGGCTAAACGCTCTTGTTTGGGGGCTTAAACATTATGCCGATCAATTCTTAGGGACTAATTATTATGATAGGTCATACTACTGTGTGACCATATGGAGGATCCAGGTGTACATATGTTTGGTCTTCTTTGACGATGTCATAGTGCAAATGTGGTTATCTCATATGAAGCTTTGGCAGCTTGGGTATACAAAGTCACTTGTGGACTTGTTAATTAAAAGCTACATTAAGCAGGTAGTGGCCTTTGGATTGCAGTGGACTACTTGTTTAGGTAAATTAAAACAGTTGCATTCAACTACGGTGTTATCTCCATGGATTAATATATGGCTCATGGAAAAAATTAATCTTAGCACCACCTATATTAGGATGGCAAGGCACGGTTGTCGTAATTGTACTCGTGGAAAAAATACTGATAAAACCCAATTCCAACAGTCAAAGAACGTATTACTGGTTATGACCACTAGAGTTGCAATCCATTGGGTTATTTTTGTCAAGCGCAGACCACTTTTGATACATGGTCTTATCAACACTCTTGACCATGTATCCGAAATCGTTGAATTATGAAGATTTCCTTTTGGAATTCAAGAGGCATCGGAAGCAACGTGTTCTGGACAGAAATTAAATCCATGCGAATAAATAATCATGTTCAAATCATGGCGATTGTAGAAACAAAAACTGATAAAATACCAGACGAGAATTGTTGGCTAAATGCCGGCTTCACAAATGCAGTTTGGTCCCCAGGTACTGGTCGTGCGGGTGGACTAGGTGTTTTGTGGAATGAAAATAGCTTCACTAATGAATCCATTTCGGTCGAAATTCATCTTCCACGTATCATTGGATTAAAATACAGTGATCTTCTGAAGGGGTTCTCTTGTCTTATTCTGATAGTGTATGGTCCACCTCATATTGGTGATAAAGCCATTTTCTGGGAAACTCTACAAAATATTATTCTCAACGAAACATTACCTTGTATGGTTATTGGAGACCTAAATGAGATTAGATCTAGTACTGAGAAATCGGGTGGGGCAGAAAGCTCCATTGGTAGATTTCTACGACTGACGAAGTTTATGGATGAGTGTTCCCTTATTGACCTACCCACTACCGGCAACAATTTCACTTGGCGAAAGAAAGTTGATGGGGAAGATAATATCTTGGAAAAACTTGACCGTGTACTTGTCCAACAACAGTTTTTAGAAACTTACCAGGACTTACAAACGATTAACGGTGCTTTCTCGATATCTGATCATTGTCCTATTTTCATTTCTCTCAATAATTCAAATCTCTTTAAACCTCCACCGTTTAAATTTGAAAATATTTGGACCCAAAGGAAAGACTTCAAAAATATAGTAACACAATCATGGCGTGCATTTTGTGATGGGTCAATTATGTATAAGATTCTTTTTAAGACAAAAATGCTCAAACAGAAAGCGAAGATATGGAATAAGCACACTTTCGGAAATATTTTTAGGCAACTTGCGGATGTAGAGCAATCTCTCATCGCAACTCAATCTATGGATCAACACGCTCGGCCAAGAAATATTGTAGCAAAGGAAAGGCAACTCATAACTAAAAAAGAAAAACTGTTATTATATCAAAAAACATTCTGGAGCCAACGAGCCAAAGATAAACATTTACAATTAGCTGATACTAATACAACATATTTCCACCGTATAGCAACCGGTAGGAGAAACCGCAAAGTCATCAAAAATATTATTACCAGCGAAGGCACCCTCATAACAGGAGAAAATAATATTCGCACTGAAATCAGGCGAGATTTCGAGCGTCAATTCACTGGATCACCTACAAACGTGGATAGTTCACCGGAATTTCTTGATCTAATCAATACTATGATCTCTCAAGATGAAAATGATCGGCTAATTGCTATGCCATGTAATAAAGAGATCAAGGATGTGGTGTTTTCTCTTGGTTCCAACAAGTCACCTGGACCAGACGGCATGACGACAGAATTCTACAAAACTTATTGGGATATTGTCGGACCAGATATGACACGAGCTGTTAAAGCGTTCTTCCATACGGGTAAAATTTTACGACAAATAAATCATACGTTCATTACTCTCTTACCCAAATGTGATAATCCAAACAAAACTACGGACTACAGGCCTATTAGCTTATGCTCGACAATTTACAAAATTATATCCAAAATTCTAACAAACAGGCTAAAGAATGTTATGCACAAACTCATACACCCCCTACAAGGAGCTTTTGTGTCTGACAGAGCTATCCAAGATAACGTACTTATTGCACACGAGATATTCCACTCTTTCAAAAGTCGTAAAGGAACTGACGGCTGGTTAGCAATAAAACTAGATATGGAGAAGGCATACGATCGTGTTGACTGGAGATTCACAGAGGCGGTATTACAGAAATTCGGATTCCATCACAAATTTATAGCACTTATTATGGAATGTGTAACTACAGTTTCGTTCTCAGTCTTGGTAAACAATGGCCCTACTGAGGTGTTTAAACCCTTGAGGGGGCTTAGACAGGGTGATCCTCTATCCCCATTTCTATTCATCCTTGGTGCGGAAGTCTTGGCAAGGAAACTAGCACAAGAATCCTACGCTGGAGATAAGTTAATTGGGTTCCCGTTCGGCAGGGGTGGCCCATGTATCCCGTTTCTCGCCTTTGCTGATGATATCATCATCTTCACCAAAGGAAACTTGGACGCATGTCACAGGACAAAATCCATTATAGATAAGTTTTGTAGTATTTCTGGTCAGAAAGTTAATTACCATAAGTCAGCTTTTCATGTATCACCAGGAATCCCAAGATCTAGAATTAACCAAATCGAAAGTTGCCTAAATATTTCAAAGGAAATTAACTTAGAAAAATACTTGGGTTGTCCCGTAATCAGAGGTAGGGTCAATAAATCCACTTTTGAGGATATAATCATCAACTCCGCCAATCAACTCACGAAATGGAGAGCGAGCTCCCTCTCTCAACAAGGGCGAGCTACCCTCATAGCAACGAACTTATCATCAAAACCACTATATTCAATGCAGAACTTCATGCTACCAACCCATGTGCACAATAGGCTGGACCAAATTAATAGATCTTTTTTCTAGAATAAGGACCTAACCTACAAACCACTTATTAGCTGGGACAGAATTTGCAAACACAAGAACTTCGGAGGACTGGGTATTCGAAAATCTAAACATATGAATGATGCTCTTCAATTAAAACTTTTGTGGAAAATCTTGGCGGAACCATGCAACGCATGGGTGCAGATCATCAAGCATAAATATTTGCGAGAAACTAACATTCTTGATTATGAGTGCAAAAGAGGTAATGTCTCATGGCAATGGTCAAAATTGAGAAATCTTATTCCACTATTTAAGGATGGCCTCACCTGGACGGTGGGTAATGGCGAAACAATAAACTTTTGGAAAGACAATTGGATAAAACAGGGTGGCCTGTTACAAGAATGCCTTTGCCCAGATAACATCAACGTCAGAGAAAAGGTCAGTAACTATATACATAATAATAGTTGGGATATTGGGAAACTAAAGTCAGTTCTCCCACCTAATATTGCTACCCAAATCTCAGATATTGCTCTTCCTGTCAATCCCATGGACGACCGCCTATATTGGTGGCCGGACAAAAAGGGGTGGTTTACTACATCTAGTGCCTATAAATTAACAACTAGTTCAACAAGAGAGCCCGTTGATGATAATGCATGGATATGGAAGGTCAATGTCCCTCCGAAGGTTAAAAACTTCTTGTGGAAACTAAGCCAGAATGGTTTACCTACTGCATCATGTCTTTCTAGAAGAGGTATCGCTGTCCCTCCTTACTGCGCAATATGCAACCACCATGAGGAAGATAATGCTCACCTCTTATTTGAATGCAAATACAGTACGTTCTTCCATAAAATGAAGGCCCAACAGAAGACACATATCACACAATGTATATCACTAAATCGTGACTGCAGACAAGCTATGGCCTATTTAGGGAGTATTTTATCCAACAAAGAAAAAACTGAACTGGCATTCAGCTGGTGGACCGCATGGAACGTTAGAAATAAATTTATCTTCAACAACGAGAAGCTGCCTACTATTGAAGGCTTCAATCGAGCTATAAAAATGCATAAAGCTAATTGGTTTAGGGCTAATACGCCAGCCAGTACACAGGAGTTGACCATATTCCGATCTGATACAAGTATGGGAAACACAACGGGTACTCAGTGTCGAAAAGTATCTAAATGGAAATCACCCCCATTTGGGAAATATAAACTAAACTTTGATGGGTCTTCCTTAACCAACGGCGATAGCTCGGTTGGTTTCATCATTCGAGACTGGAAGGGTAATCCTATTCATATTGGAGGGCGGAAAGTAGGGAAGCAAAATCCAATTCAAGCTGAAGCTTTAGCCCTTAGAGATGGAATTTTAGAAGCAACCAATCTAGGAATTCAAAATATCATTGTTGAAGGTGACTCGTTGCTCATTATAAATCACTTCAAAAAAAGCTCTAAATGTCCGTGGGAGGTGGAGCTGCTATTATCAGATATTAAAACGCTTCTCTTAAAGATTAATGTGGTAACATTCTCACATGTTCTAAGAAGCGGGAACTGCGTGGCTGACAAGGTTGCACACCTCAGCCGTCATTTTAGTGATCGTACCTTGATCTCTGACAAAGGTCTTATTGACCTCATCCGAAAGGATGCACTCGGTTAGCGACTCGTATGTGTCGCAGCCGAAATCTTACCTAATCAAAAAAAAAAAAAAAAAAAAAAAAACGATCAGTTCCCAAAACTCGACTTTACATCGCTCCATTTCTCATTAATATCCATGTCCGTCGTCTCCAGTCTCAGCGTCAATGGCTACTCAGTTGGAAGACGAGCGCAAGTGATTCCTCAACTACCCTTTACCTCTCTTTGAATTCGTATCGATTTCCTTGTTTCCTTACCTCAATTTTAGATTCTGCTAATCTTGATAGTCTTTTGAGTGTATTCGCCCTGAACCGCGGGGTTACAAGTTGTGGTCCGGATTTCGAAACCCTAGACTCGTTAAAGCAGTGTATAGTTTGATGGCTGAATATCCAGTTTTCAACTTATGCCCTAAATCGATGGTTGTTTTTGCAGGAATTGAGTTTCTGACATTAGTTTTTGGCGATCGAGGGGTTACAAACTCACAATGGAAGTAGATTGGTTCGAAAATGCGGCTACTTCAGAGGAAATGCTTCCGGTTGATGCTGATAATGTAAGATTTATTCTTCTTTGGCCTATAAATAGTTTTGCCACCACGGAGAGGGCCTAACCAAAGCATTCTTGGGAGTATATGAAGTAAAGTTGACAGGGTTAACTGTTAGAGAAGTGAATGTTTGGTTTGATCAACTATAACATGGAAGCACTGAGTTTATAACCATTTTATTTACCTAACCAAACAACACTTGGATTGGTCGATTGTATGGATGGAGGGAAGGCACTCTCCTACTTCCTCTCTCTAAATTCTAAAATTTATTTGCCCTTAAGATTTGGCTCTAATGATAGGAAAGCTTACTCTCCCTTGGCATTCAAATTGATAGACAACATTAGTGTTGGGTTTCAGTCCATTAAGGCATTAATTACTTTCATCTTACCTTAAGCAACCATTGCCTTGAAAAACTTGTGGACAAAAGAATATCTTACTTCATAAAGCAGAGATTTTACAGTCCTACATGTACAGCTTTGATTTTTCAAATAATGACATTAGCTGGAAGCCTCTTAAGTGTTTCTTGTTGGTGTATGTAATTCATATGAGATGTGTTACATGGAAAACTAAGCTACATGGCGTTATTTTCTTGTTTTACAAGTCTATAGTTGGCGTCTATCTATATTTAAAAGATCCATTGCTAAGAAGCAGCAACCAACTATCATGTTCTGTGAACTCTGGACTTTTGAACCAACCCACTTGTCCTGATCGGAACGATTGAAGAAAGAGAATGGTGACCCCTTCCGCCCAGGGGACATCGTCGGAGAACAATGTCGGGGACAGGGTGAGAACCTTCCTTCGGTTACGGACAAGTGGGAGACAATGAAACAAATGGAAGAGAATAGTATTAGGAAACAAAGGAAGAAACGGAAACCGAACCCAAATACAATCATTCTTTTCATTTTAGGAGTTGTGAACATATGAGATGTTTGACACCCACACCTCGGGGGGCTTCACATCAGGGCTTTGGGATTTGAACCAAAATATTCCAGCCGAGACCCCTAAATAGAATAGACGACTTTCAAACACGAGCCGTTCCCATTTCGGACTACTCGACGGTGGACTTACTTCGTTCTTGTTCCCTGCAGTGGTAGAACCTCGTGAACCGGGCGTACTATTTCCCAACCTTCTGTTAACTTTTATTATATTAATAAATGGATACTCAGCTTGAAAAGAAGCCTCAAGCCGATAAGAGCTCTTATGTTCGAGAATTTAGAAAGAAGAGCGTAGAGTGATTGACCTCTCACTCACGGCACACTTTCTATATCCTTTTGATACACACATGTTTGCAGAATACTCGATGCACCCTTTTCAATAATATTTATTTCCCCTGGATTTTGTTGTGCAGGATTCCGTTATGTTTGAGGGTGAGAGATGTGGGATATGCATGGACATTATCATAGATAGAGGAGTCCTAGATTGTTGTCAGCATTGGTATGAAACTTATCGGTTATCTTGATTTTTCTTTTTTTCTTTATTGGACTGAGAATTTTAATGGACTGTTATCCACTATGCACATTTCAGGTTTTGTTTTGCATGCATTGACAATTGGTCCACAATTACAAATCTTTGCCCTCTTTGCCAGAATGAATTTCAGTTGATCACATGTGTTCCGGTTAGTATTTCGTAATTTTACATTTTCTGTGCTTGCCAGAATTTGTACATTTGAGATCTTATGTTGTGCTTTGGAATATCTTTATTACGGAATCATATAATTTTTTTTAATCCTTTTGAATAATTTAGGGAGTCTGATCGTTTTATTACATTAAATAAAGATTACTACTGAATGAGTGTACTGAGAGGCTTGCTTTGGCTGCGAAGGTATATGATACCATTGGAGGCAGCAACACAGACGAAGACTCAGTTTCCAGGTATTCAAGTTTTGCACATTCTGGTTGATTTAGTTCTGTGAATATTTATTACCATTACTTTTGTCTATCCATGCAGAGATGATGATTGGTCGGTTGAGGGAAAGAACAATACGCTCTCCTTCCCGTCATATTACATTGATGAAAATGTAATTGCTTTCTGTTGAGTCATTTAATTTGCTGCACCTTTGACTAATCTTTTCAGTGAGTTTATTATATAACATTTTCTTTCTTTCTTTTTTTACAACTAGGAGTCTAGGATAATTGAAATTTCTTACGATATATTATCCGCTGAGTTAATAAAAATGCTTTCTGAATTGTGATGATGCAATGCTTGGTCTACATTTTTTTTTACTTGGCCTACTTAAGTTGTCTGCATAAGGTTTTTTCCTGTTGCCCCCCTCCCCCACCACGATTCTCTCCTGCTAAGCTGTATTCCTCCTTATCTCCATACCTCTCGCTTCCAAGAATTTCCTTGATTTATTCAAAATGCCAAAGCCGTTGCTGCTGGCTTGGTCATGTAATAGGGTACTCTTAGAATGCCCATTTGCATTACTAGGATACAAAATAAGATTTATGTCGTTTTTTTTTCGAGGTTTTTGAGATTTGGTACCCTAAGGTCACATATTGATGTTGCTGTCTTCACAGGTCTCACTCTAATCTTAAAGGCATTGATGGGTTGCTTATTTAGTTTCTTATTCATAAATGAATACTGAAAATAATACTATCTTATTCTAGCTATTGCTTTTTTTTTTAAAATACAAAATACACTCTTCTCAAGGTCACATATTGATGTTGCTGTCCTTCTGCTATGGTTTCTCTCACTTAGATGACCCTTTAATAATTGAATGAGTTTGGAAAGCTTGGTTGAAGATCCACAATGAATATCAGTATTACTTTGTTTCCTAATTTCTTTTGCACTCATAAATTGTAGGCAGTTACCTGCTTGGATGGCGATGGCTGCAAACTTCGAATTGGCTCAGTCACTCTCGACGAAAATTTGACTTTTGATACATCAATTGCTTGTGATTCATGTGATATATGGTAATGCCTCTATTAAAAACTGTTATTATCTAGCTGTGATTATTGGGTTTATTTATTTATTTTTAATGATTTTTGCCCAAATGGAGATGCGGCGGGAGAGAGGATTCTACAGGGAAACTTTTTTATTGTGTATTTTTGCAGTCAAGACTTGTGAATGGATCTTAGAAATCGGTTGCAAAAAAAATTCGAGAGTATTGTGCAGGAGTCCATTGACTGATTGAAGTTTAGAGTTTTAAAACTTAGTAAAGTAGAATAGAGTCAATAGACAACAGCAAAAAGTTGTTTCCAGATATGGTATAGAGACTTTGCCCGAACGTGGCTCCCTGGGCTTGATCTGGTAAAGCAGAAAACACCAATTTTAACTGGTGCACTGCCTTGAGTTCCTTTCAGGGGAAAAAATACAGCATATTGAAAGTACCTGGGACACAGCCATGACTCAACTGATGTGATTCATGTGAAGTATTTAATTGAGGTTTGGTTTTGGGCTGTATAATACGTATAACGGCATAGTGAAAGTAGATGAACCAGAAAGCCTAACATAGAAAGGGTTGGGAGTAGGGCTGAATAAAGAATTTTCTTTGTTAGTTCTCCAGTAGAGACTTGAGCATATGTGAGAAGGTGGATAGTGAAGGACAAAATGTAAAAGTCAACACAATGGAATTTTCCAAATCTTATTGTCCATTTTGTACTCGTACTTGTTTATCTTTTTGGTTGCCTATATTAGAGGTTAAGAGGACAGTGATATCCATTCCATGTATCCTACTTTCTTGAATTATTGTGTCAAGTCTTTCTTTTGTTCTTTTCAAACATCTTTTTATGTTGAATTGTTGAACAAGTTCTTGATTTTATGCTTATGTCAATATTTTGGGTAAGTAATCTGTAATATCCTTCAAGCAATATATACTAAGTTTTACACATATTGTATCTTGAGCTCGTGTTACATCCTTTTTTGACATGTATGGGGACAACTGACAGGTACCATGCTTTTTGTGTGGGATTCGATACTGAAAGCACATCAGTTGAGTCATGGCTATGTCCCAGGTACTTCTGAAAGATGCATCCATTTTGCTTTGCCAATTTCCATTTTGCGTGTGTCAAGGGATTTTATTGACCTCAGCAATCAGCATGTACATCTCATTTGTCTACACTGTTTTTTCAAAAACCACAGCAGTTGACATCCAAATGTCACCAAACAGCTGTTTTTAGTTTTTACTTTTCCATAAAACATACTTTATGCTGACCATTACTGGTAGGCCAAAAGGTTACTCAGCTATGGGTAGCTGTTGCCCATGGGTTCTACTAGAAGTGAGGTAGGCAAGGATCAAAGAAGTGGTATAAATGAGCATTTAGGGGTTAGGGATGTTAGAGGGAAATGATACACTGACACTAGAATGACCTAAGGAATGATTTGTATATAAATAAGAGCTTAACCAATCCAGAAGTATTTTTATGATTGTTTGGCCTTTGGACCTGAGAGTGGCTTGCTCTCCTGGTGTTTGAGTGATTTTGGAAGAGAGATTTTTGCCCTCTGGTGCTGCTACCCGTGTGTGGGCTTGGTTGGATTCCACTCTCAGTTCTAAAAATTAACACTATCATTCACTGGCAGCTCATTTGTATTCCATGACATTCTGATTAACAAACTAAGATTGTCAATCACATAGGACATGATTCTCTATGTTTTTATGAAATCATATTCAAACTCTTTAACGCAGCCTCTGCATTGTGCCTTTAGCAATTATGTGAATGGAAACAAGCATTGTTTGCTCAAGATTTTAATTTTCAACTTTTTTTCGCCATTATGTTGCAGATGTTTAGTTGATGAACCACATGATTCTTCTATGGTTTTATGACATCATATTCAAACTCTTGACACAGCCTCTGTATTGTGTCTTTAACAATAATGTGAATGCAAACAAGCATTATTTGCTTAAGATTTTAATTTTCAACTTTTTTTTTCGCCATTACATTGCAGATGTTTGGTTGATGAAGCACATAAATTGGATGCAAATGGAAATGAGCTGGTACAAAATCAATATCATTCAGGAAGTGCTGAAAATCAATGTTCAGCAGAAATATTTTCTGGAAAAGTTTCTATATCAGTTGCTGATGACGGAGAAACAGCTATGGTAGTCTCAATGGTAGATCAAAACAATCTCGTGGAAGAACCCACTGAGAAATCGTTGACAGCTGAATGCCTAGGATTTGTCAATAAAGATACCATTGCTCAATCAAGATCAACCACCTCTGAAACGTCTTCAGATAATCCCCTCACTCTATCAAGCCAGAATATAACAAATGATTTGCCAAGTTCAGAGGCAGGAGATATAGGATTGTGTGCCTCGACTGATATGGCTCTAGGTTCTACTTCTAGCAATGATAAATTGAAGCCAAAATTCAAAGAGAGTGTTATGTTTGATGAACTTAATGTTTCTTCAATCAATTATCCTCAATCCATTAAGAAAGAAATATCCGAAGATGATGCCATCCTGAGGCCCGATGATAGATCGGTTGTCGGCGGTAATTGAGTGATTATGTTTTTGGTTTATAAGTATTAAAATCTTAACAGAATAGTTATTTTCTCCTTCATTTCCTTGGTCTATCTTTACCTTTGACAAATTTGGTTTATTTGCTTATGTAGAAAATGTAAAGAGTATCCCGATAGGTGCAGATGAACGACAACATTGTTCTTTTCCCATCGATTCATGTCACACATCAGGTGTTGAATCCATCATATGGGGACTATTATTCGTTAGTTTTCTTTTCTTTGACATATTTGTTTCTGTTTGTAATATTAGTGAGCAACAAATGATTCATAAAACTCAAGATGTTACCCAAATATTTCAGCCGAAGAAAGAAAGGCTCAAGTTGACGTACTTGTGGCAGTTGGTGAGAAGAGAAGGCGCAAGGGTCATAGGTACCTATTCCCCCCCTTGTGTTGCTATTTTCTCCTTCTCAAAAACATAAAAAAATTATTTAGCTGTTGACTTGCTGATTTGAGAGAAATTAGGACATCATCAGATCATAGGAATTTGCTGGAAGTTTCAATACACCCTTTGTTCTGCAATACTTTTCGTTTTAGAGTAATTTTTATTTTCTCATATGATTTCTTGTTTTAGATTACTAATGCATTATTAATGAGTACATGTATGGATCTACTCTCTAATTGGTTTATTTTTCTCTTATCAATTGAATCATTTACTATTCTATTTTCTAATTGGTTAGTTTTAGTTTTTCAACCTTAAATATTCTTGTAGTTAAGGAGTTCTTAATATGTGTTCATAAATCTAAAACAATGGATATTGCCAAATGGAGTGAGTATTAGCTAAACTTTATTCACCAAGGGCCCAATTTATGTGTTATTTTATATATTGTTTCAAGTTTCAACACCATACTTATTCTCACTTGGCATACAAGCTGAGTTACAGACTAATTGTCAATGTAATGTAGGTTATGTAGCTACAAAAGTGTTTACAAACACCTTTTTTTTTGCCGTTACATTAGGAATGAATTGTTTTCCTAGATGCTCCCAGTGTTTTGTAGTATTGAATTTCAAGCTAATGAGGGTTTGTAATATGGGAATTTTCTAAAGATAGTTGACAAAAACATTATATCTTAGTTGGCCAGTACAATTAGTGGGTATCATTTTCTAGGTTTTCCATATATTTGAGATGCTTGATTTTTGTTTTCCTTTTCATGTATGTGGTCATTTTCGCATTTTGACAAGTGCTCTTTACTTATCCTGTATCGTTATTAATTTTTGTTCACACAACCCATTATATGTTTGTTCTGATTTTTTCTTCAACATCCCTCAGTTCCAGTGATCATGCAAGTGATAGAAAGAGGGTCAGGCTCGCAACAGAAGGATTGTCAAAGGAAACTAAAGCTGAGAAAAGTGCTGAAGGAACTTCTGTTGTTGGTCGACCTGACAATGATGCTTTTAATAGATCAGAAGAGTTTGGTCATGATAGAATACACTCTAGAGATGAACATGAACAGCTTGACACAGCGGAGGAAGCGACTGCTGTTGACATAATGAGTATAGTTCAAGGGAAAGAATCCAAGATCCTGTGCAGAAACCCAGCTAACAAGTTATCTGAAAGAAGGGATATAGTTGGACCAAGAGTGAAAAAGATTGTGAGGCGGCCTGTTGAGGATAAAGAATCTATGGTTCAAAACCTAAGGAAAGAAATTAGAGAAGCTATCCGTAACAAATCTACCGAAGATGTTGGAAGAAGCATTTTTGACCCTAAACTGCTTGCTGCCTTCAGGGCAGCTGTGGCTGTTCCTGACGCTCAACCACTGAATAAAGTATCTGCGTCAGTTAAGGCAAAAAGTTTGATGTTGCGGAAAGGCACGACAAGGGAGAATCTCACCAAGAAAATTTATGCAACAACAAGTGGAAAGCGGAGGCAGGCATGGTATCGTGATTGTCAGGTTGAATTCTGGAAGCATCGGTGCCCGAAAACAACAAAATTTGAGAAAATTGAGACGTTAAAGTCAGTTCTTGGCCTCCTTAAAATGGATCCAGATGCCAAAAAAGCTGAATGGAAACCTAAAGAGGAGGCTAGTAATGCCATTCTTTCTAGGCTATATCTAGCCGATGCATCAGTTTTTCCTCGAAAAGACGACATTAAACCTCTCTCAGCTCTGGAAACTTCTTCCACCCATGTGTCAACTTCAATGGAGGACACCAAAGCAGATAAAACTGGCAAGATTCATAGTTTAAATTCAGCTCCTTTGAAGAGTAACACTTTCTATTTAGATAGTAAAAAGAATAAGAGCACTTCAATTTCTAGCAAGGGAGCTCAGACTGGAACAGCGGAGAAGGCATCTGCATGTTTGTCTGCTGACTCAGCCATTAATACCCAGAAAGGGAAGATTGATAAACCTGATGAGATCAGAACTGATAAAAGGAAATGGGCACTGCAAGTTCTTGCAAGGAAGACATCATCTAATAGTACAAGTCCGGGGCACCAAAATCAGGAGAAGGATGCAGCACTAAAAGGAAACTATCCATTGTTGGTAAATGGGTTGCTTGTGAAGGATCTATACTTTTAATGCATATTTTCTGCTTTTTCCTAACATTTCTGACATGATAAAGATAATAACTCTTTTGTCCTATTGGGTGCGCAGGCTCAATTGCCAGTTGATATGAGACCAAACCCGGAGTCTTGTCGTCATAATAAAATTCCTAATTCAGTTAGGCAGGTGAGGCTTCGTTTGGATTCCAAAAGCATAACTTATAATGCTTCATTATGTATCATAATTGCTTCTAATTATGAGTAGTGTTTGGTAATAGAAAATAAACGTGTTTCCTTCAGAAAATGAATTAAACCCATCCCTGTCAACCCGATACCACTGTAGTACTGTACATGGCACCACAAATCCACCTCACTGTTTACTGATCAACTTAAAACCCAAATACCTATCTTAGGGATGTAGATCTGAAACAACCCACCAAACCCAAACTTTGAAATATGCATACATACCAGTCAGTGCCTCAAATTCACAAAATTTACCAAATAACCACATGAATCAAACGAATTCGCACCAATTTCATGAATCGTTGTGATTTTAATCGATTTGTGAATTAGGGTTTGACCTTTTCAAGCTAAAGGTGAAAGGGTAGATTGTGTTCTGTTAATGGGAGGAGAGGGTGGAGGAGATGATATCGAAGACGAGCCAGAGGTTGGAGACGGTGGTCAAAAGAGGTGTATATATGGGGCTGGTGAAGTAATAGTCAGGGAAGTAGGAGGCTTTTCGCTTGGTTGCTGCAAAAATTGAGGTTTTTGAGAGTCAAATTGTTAGATTCGAGATGATGGTGAGGCTAGTGAGGCAGGAGGTGGAAGTCATGGTGAGGCGGGAGGTGGAAGCTATGGCTGGGAGATGGAGCCATATCAATGGTGGACTACAAGGACAACAGGAGAACAAAAAAAGAGATGTATTATAATCATTTATTTACCAAACTCACCTTTATATTATAAATATTGTCTTACAACTCCAATAATGCATTTTGAAAAATAAACTCCAAAACAACATAATGACCTTATAATTAAGGTAATGCAAACGAAGCCGGAGTATTATACTGGTATACCACCTCAAATATAAGATTTTTTTTTATTTTGTAGTGGGGATAGGTGTGTGCAGCTATGAAAACTTTGATAGGATTGGTAGTCTTCTTGTCTAGCTTATTTGATGATGTCTTGTGAATTAATGAAATTATGCTTCAAATATACTGTTTAAATGTTTTATGGGGACTCAATTCCTATTCCTTGAATTCATGTGAGTATTTCCTGGGTAATATAAGAAACAGCATTTTCTGCATCATATTCTCCTTAGCATAATGTTAAAGACATTAACTAACAAAAGGGAGGATAATATCAAAAACTGAGCCACGTATTTCTAGAGTGGATCATTGATTGAGCATTTAGATTCATTGTAAACATGCAAAAAATTATTCCATGAATGAATGTTTGGTTCCTGTGGTTACGTGAATGTTTCTGAGACACTTTTCTTTTACATCATGTGTACAATATACCAAAAGCACTATGTGGACCTTAAACCTAGAGGTACAACATTCTCAGTAATTTTTGATGTTCTTCAAAACTTGTGCTTCCATTATCACAGTCTCTTGTCTTTCAACCTGTTCACTTATGTTCATTGAAGCATTTTACCCCATAGAAATGCTAGAACTTGAAGATCTTATAAAGGGTGACTGCTAAAACTTAATTGATTGTGGATATGATGATATCAGCAGTATATATATCATATTTGTTGGAAATTTGACCTCAAAGAGTATCTTGAATGTTTTGTTGCACACTTCATATGTTTTATGGTTCTGTGCGTGGAACTTTCAATGTACTTTTGAGTTTTCAATGGACTTTCAATGTACTTTTAGTATTAAGTGAATAAAGGGTGCATCATGATGTGTTGAGGCCATTTTCTATTATCTTCCATTGACCCAGAATTGTTTATGCAGGCACAGCTTTACCGTTTTGCAGAACACTTATTGAGACTGACAAACATTTCACCCATCCGTAAAACTGCAGCAACGGAATTGGCTGTTGCAGATGCTATAAACATTGAAAGGGAGCTTGCCAATAGATCAAAAAGCAAGGTTGTCTATTTAAACTTGTGTTCTCAGGAACTAAAGCGTCATAAGAATATTGAGTCTGAAAATCCGGTAGAAGATTCAAACCCTTCGACCTTGCCAACAGTCTCTACTGAAGAAGAGCCCTCCAATTCTTCACTCTCCTTGGATCCTGATGTTGAGAAAGCACTTAGGAATGCTGGCTTACTACCTGATTCCCCTCCAAGTGGTACATTTCCTGGGGCTGATAATTTGAATGACGAGGATGACAATGATGAGGGCAACGATAGATTGCCCGATAATGTACTAGAGATAGATTCACATCCAGAACTGGATATATTTGGTGAATTTGAGTATGATATAGAGGATGAGGATTACATTGGTGCAAGTGCAATCAAAGAACCAAAATTGCAGACAGAAGAAGGGGAGTCAAAATTGAAAGTTGTATTTTCTACACTCATTACGGACAAGCGAGAGACCATCCCTAATTCTGAGACTCTTGAAAGTTCGACTGTTGAACTAGCCAGTTCTTGTGCATCTCAGTCTGAAATCAAAACTGATGCCAATGATGAAAGGTTCATCAAGATTGGTAATGAAGAATCTTTGACCCTTCCTCCTGACTCAACTACTGAAGTTGTCGAGGAGCCTACTCCTACAGAATGTGAAGAGCTATATGGCCCGGACAAAGAACCTCTGTTTGCAAGTTGTCCATTAAGCAATCATGCTTTGGCTCCAGGTGTGAAGTCTTCTGAAGTTGAAAGTGGAAAACAGGACGCTGGTAGCTCTGATGCCAAGGTTAGCAGCAAGTCACAGCCTACAGAAAACGAGAATAATCCTCTGACAAATCTCGGCATGCAGGAGCAGGCAACTGACGATGCTGTGACTAAGAAGGTATATGTTACAATCCTCTCTCTTCCTCCTCTGCTCCCCACTCCCAGGTATTTTAACTCTAATATCGAAACACGATTGGTGTGGGGAAATTGGGAATGCAGGTCGAAGCTTACATCAAGGAGCATATCAGGCCATTGTGCAAGAGCGGGATAATTTCAGTTGATCAGTATAGATGGGCTGTTGGGAAGACAACCGACAAAGTCATGAAATATCATTCCAAAGAAGAATGCAAATTTCCTCATCAAGGAAGGCGAGAAGGTGAAAAAGCTCGCTGAGCAGTATGTAGAAGCTGCCCAGGTGAAGGATAAAGACAAATGATCGGCTAAGAGCTGGTAATCACCTCTCCCTTTTCTAGTTCTCAGACATAACCCACTATTTTTTCATTGTATATTGCAAAGTAACTGTCATTGATCAAATGGAACACCAAATAGTGTCTCCTTAGACACCGATGATGGTACTTTTAGGTTATGTAAAAAGATCATGCATTCTCTTCATGTTATTGAGAAATATACAGGCAAACTCTTCTTTATCAAGAAGGACTCTGGTGAAGTATCTTCCCTGAAAAATGTTTGGTCAAAACCAGTGAAGTGAAAAATGATTACAGACATTTTGGAGTAACCTTTCTTTTGGAAGGTTTGGTCAAAACCTGTGGAGTGAGCAAGCTCAACAAGGGGCAATTGTAAACACATTGCAATTCTACACCTCCTCAAAATTTGATGCAAATGTACTTGTGTGATTGGTACTTGTTGACATTAACGTTTTCTTGTCAAGTCTTAAAGTGTTCTCAGAATTGATGGATCCAGTCCTCCCACCATTTACAAAGACCAGCACAGTCTGTGTTGGGTTAAACCCCTGATTGAGTACATACTCTTTCGATTCGTATTCCTTCATTATCTCCCTTCTGAAGCATCAACAGAAAAATGGCGGAGCATGATGGAGAAACGAATAGCATGTGTTGCAGGGTCGATGATCCCAAAGAATGAATGTATCCTCGGTTATGAAGGTTAGATTGTACATATTGTCCCTGACTCGGGATTATGCTCTTCTCTCCATATTTTCCCAGTCACCCGTAGCCTTAGCTCTTTCCGTTCCCCTCCTGAGAAAACAAGAGCCATCTTCCGGGGGATGATGAGGCCGTCATGGCTATCCCTGACCTTCTTATGGGAATCCCGAATGCTTCTCGGAATCCCCTCCCAGATCATCTTCCTCCCGCCGCCACCAACCTCTAAGCTGTATCTGAAGTTCTGTGACTCAGCCTCATCTCCTATGAAACGAATGAACGCCATGTAAACAGGGGATGTACCGAGCTCAAAGGCTTCGAAGTGCAGGCAGAAGTAGTGATCAAAGCAGTAGAAAACCTGACAAAAAGCCAAAATCAACGACGTGGTGTTCTCGGGAAGAAGCCATAAATCAAATGTTCATTCGGATGGAGCTATCAGTACTCACCGTCAACATCCAAGTCGCGTTTGATACTTCACGAGGATTAGACTTGACATAACGATGATTGAACGACGAACCAGTGTGCAAGTCCACCTTGTGACCATCAATCAAATGGGCAACAAGCGAAGGAACATCCCCATCGACAGAGCATTCGGAACCAGCATATGGGCAGTTGTAGGGTCTGAATTCGCAACACTCCTCATGCTTTAGCTTGTGGTAGTAGGGAGAGGCGTCGGGACAACCAACTGTACTATATTTGCACGGCAGTTCTAGTGATTCGGCCACCATCTCCAGAGCTAGACACCGGATGTCCCCTAGCTCTTGTCGACACGTTGGGCACCGGTCTTGCACTCTCGTTTTACACGTTGAGCAGATCGTGTGTCCATTATGGCACTGGTGAGAATGAAACGGAAACCAACAACAGACAACGACAACGTTAGATTGCGGAAGGGACGATAAGTATGCGTAGGCAAATTCATGGCATAATTCACTCATTTAGGAACTACCTCAAATCTGATGGCAAAATTTAATGAAAAATAATTGGGAAAATTGCAAAAAATAATCTAACCATCGGGGGTTTTGCACTGAGTAGCCTGATTTTTTTTTTTTTTTTGACGTTGGGGTTTCGAGGTTATCGACTAGTCCCCCAGTCCCCACGGGTCCGCGTCCTTTGCACTAAGTAGTAATGTTTCGAATGAGATAAGAGATCAAGAGTTCAATTTTCTACTATTCTTTTTATCTACCAATTTTCCTTTATATTAGTTTTTTAAAAACTAAAATTAAAATATTTAAACCAAATTTTATGATATGGTTATTTTCAAAATATTCTTCGTGCTTTATATACAATAACAACAACCCAATATATCCCGCAACGAAGCGGGGTCTGGGGGATCGGGATGTACGCACTCTTTCCCCGAACTAGTCGAGAGAGTGTTTCCGGAAGACCCAAAACCATAGAGCAAAGGAAACACAACGTCCCAGGGCACCTAGTAGGAGATAGGTAATAGACAGCAGAAAGATAGAAAACAGATATATAGATAACCGACAGAAAGCAGATAGAAGCAGGAAGAAAGGTAGAACGGAAGCAAAAATGAATGACTCAACACCCATCCTAGGGATTCTAGACATCCGAAGCCCGAATGCATCTCCTCCAGTGGTCCCTATCCAAAGTCATATCCTCCGAGAGGTTCAGCGCATTGAGATCTTGTCGAATAACCTCCATCCAGCTCTTCTTCGGTCGACCTCTTCCTCGGCACAAAGCTCCAAGCTCCAAACTCTCACACCTTCGCACAGGCGCTGAAATTTGTCTCCTACGAACATGCCCAAACCACCGCAATCTGGGCTCCCGTAGTTTATCAACGATACTCACAACCCTAACCTTGCTTCTAATGTCCACATTTCTGATTCTGTCCAGCCTCGTATGCCCACTCATCCATCTCAGCATTCTCATCTCAGCCACCGCCAACTTCTGTTTTTGAGCTTTAGTATTAGGCCAACACTCTGCGCCATACAACAGGGTCGGCCTGACAACCACCTTATAGAATTTCCCTTTCAGCGTAGCCGAGACTTTCCTGTCACAGAGGACCCCAGATGCTCTCCTCCATCTCATCCACCCAGCCTGGATTCTATGCTCAATATTCTTCGTGCTTTATATGTAATTCTATTTTTTTCTCTTTCATATCAACTTATTAATTATATCTAAACAACAATATATATATATATATATATATTGATATTTTTATTTTATTTTTTCAAATAAAAAAATTCTTTAAATAATATATATGTAAAAAAAATCCCTGAAATACCTTATACCGCCGACTTTCCCTCCCCCACTCTACAAAATCCTGTTGCCGCCACTGACTCGGGTAATAAGTTCCACAAGTTCGAAATTAAGGGTCATCAAGTGCAACATTTCCTAAATGTTTAATTGTTTTTGTAATTATTCCAAAATATATATAATATATCAATGGCATGAGATTTCATTAAAATCGTGAACAGGGT
The DNA here is from genome assembly GCA_963922045.1 of Persicaria maculosa. Classification (NCBI taxonomy): domain Eukaryota; kingdom Viridiplantae; phylum Streptophyta; class Magnoliopsida; order Caryophyllales; family Polygonaceae; genus Persicaria; species Persicaria maculosa. Next base: position 20,245,095 of record OY998252.1, on the reverse strand, counting down.
TGCTGAGATTAATATGGATGCAATGTTGAAAATTAATTAATCATCAACTTATAATTAAAAATTAACAAAATGCAGCAAATGATATGATCATACCTGGTAGATTGGCGGGTACATGGAATTGGTACAAACGGGGCATTCGAGGAGTTCGACGACGCTGCAGGCGGAGGAAACAACCGGCGGCGGCCGATTCTTGAGGGACTTGGGACTTGCAGGTTGCTCGCTTTTGTCTCGGGGGTGGAAATCGTCAGAAGACGACGTCGTTTCAAGGGACGAACCATTTCTGTCGCAAATAGCCATTCCTATGTATTGACTCCCTTCTCCGTCTCCTCCCTCTTCTCTCATCTCTCCCAACAATTCCAACTTCTCCGCACACCAAACCCAACCGTACGGATCCTCCCGTTTTACTCTCCGATTTTCGATGGATGGAGAGTCGGGCGAGGAGACGTCGAATCGGGTTTGCGACAGAGGTTGGAGATCGATTGGGCGGAGATCGAGAGAAGGGAACGGAAGGAGATCGAAGGGGGAGCGAAGAGATGGTTTTGGTTTTGCCTGTTTTTCTGTTTTGATTTTTGCACTCAGTTTTTATACCCTTTTTTTTTAAAAAAATAAAAAATCTACAAATAGTAGCGCATTCATTTTACGCCGTTAAATCAAATTCATCCATAATTTAGGAAAAACATCACATCTAGTTTTGGACAAAGAAATGTCACCGGAATCCCCCCAAAATTTCATTCAACCTCGTATATAAGTTGCGGTAGTCAATTTGGATTAAGAAAACATTAATTATTATTTGAATGCCCTTTAAATATACATATTTGTCATAAATCTTCCGTTAAATTACCCAAATGTCCATTTTTTTTAATGTTTTCTTTACTAAAGTGTTCATTAACCTATCCATCTATATCTATATCTATATCTATATCTATCTTCTATATATATATATATATATAACATAAAAAGTTGTGTTCATGGGCAATTTATTGTTATTATTAACTCCACAAAAAATTTGCTATTTTTTTCTTATATGCTCAACATCCATCAATATAATTTCCTTAGCCCAATGGTAGTAGTTGTTGATGAGAATCCCTCCAACCAAGGTTCAAATCTTAATAGCTACATCTTTTATTTTATTTTCCTACTTTGTCATTTTCTACTTAATGACAATCTAATCTAATTAATTTATAATAATAATAATAATAACCTCTTCATCTAAACCTTAAAAATTTATCAATTTATTATATATATTAAAATTTATCAAAAATATAATTTCTTAAAATATTAAACTATATCAAAACGGTAGTAGTTGTTAACTCTTTTTTTAAATGAATTATATTATATATTAAAATTTATCAAAAATAATAATTTATTATTTCTGATTTTCAATTTATTACTATAATTTATCGTGTGATTTTGTAGCCTTTTGTTTTCCAAAACATCTAACCTAATTAAAGGAAATATCAAGAGTCGACCAAAACAATATTACGTTTCAAAAAAATTACTAATCAAAACATTAATTTCAATTTATTGTGGAGATCTTCCACCTTCCCAAACTTACCCATAAATTTATACCATAAATGTCTTCATTTCATAAATGTATATACTTTATGTCATATACAATAAAAATATAATTTAACTTTATCTTTTTTTTTGCCATAGTTTTTTTTTCTCTTTCAAAACTTTTTTGTATTTTATCAAAAAAAATTAAAAAAAAAAATCCACACCAAATCAGAAAATTAATCCAAATTTATCATAAATAGTAATTTATTGTGTCATTGTATCCTTTTATTTAATTTTCGAAAACCTCTAATTAAAGAACATATAAAAAAATAAAAATATTATTATGCTTAAAAAATAGTAATTCTAATTTCTAAGTAAGACCTTCCACCTTCTAAATAATAATGTTAATTACAATTTATTTCATCTTTACCAAAATAAAATTAATTGCAATTTACTGTGTAGTTGTGGCCTTTGATCTTTTCAAAATTTTAATCAAATGGAATATCAAGAGACTAAAAATAATGAAGGGCTTATATATATAAGGAGGAGGAGGTCATGCATTTGTGCACAAATCGTGCTTTTTATATTTAAAAGAAAGATGTGAAGAATATTGGGAGATTTAGACTTCTAATTTTAACATTGTAGCACATTTTTTTTAGCATTTTAGAGTTCATGATTTTGTTTAATTCTTCCACATTATATTATGGTTGAAACCTTTGTTTATTTCTCAAACTTTTTAATTTTAATACTATATATTTAATATATGTTTTCTACTTTTTTCATTCTTTTTCATAATCTTCCTTTTATTACTATTATTATTGTTGTGTATTCTAATGTTTATTCTATTTATTTAATTTGTAGGTACAAAAAAGCTTATGAAGAGATGAATCGATTAACATAGGTGGGTAAGTAGCACAATAGTTATAGTATTTTTTTATATTATTTGTAAATTTAAATTTCCTAAATTCTAGATATATTTCTTTTCCAATTTTTTTGAATTCTCTCAAATCTCTTTATTTATGGTCCTAGATTTTTTTAGTTTCTTGCATTTGTACGTATGAAGTATTTGATTTTTTTATAGTAATATTTTAATTTTGTTGTTTCTAATTAAAATACATACTATTATTTTATTCTTTTTAAATTCACAATGGGTTATATGAACAATCCTATCACCTTCCTCTTAACAAAAGATTCATTCACCATCAATGAGAGCCTAACAAAAAAAATACATGGTTTGAAATAACTTTATTTAAATGATTTCTATACATAAAAAATATTACGAGAAAAAATATTTCACATTGTTATCATCTCATTAAAACATTATATTGCTAGCACAATGATTATTTTATATATCATGTCAATAAGAAAATATATGTGTACAATTCTCTCCACCTAAAGATATATTTATAAATAGAAGCTGATTTTATATACGAACCTTCAATAAAATCCAAAAGGTAGCATTTTATCAATAAATTCAATAAGTTATATAAAAAAGGAAAATGATGATTGAAAACGGAGTTCAAATGAAGATAAAATATACAGAACTATAAAAAATAATTGAATTAACAATATGAGAAAATAATGAAAAATAAATAAATTATACATAATAATTTTTCATATAAATAATGGGTGGTCGTCATATATAAATGATATTTTATATTTAATCTTAATTGATATATAAACAAGAGTGCATTTTGATCTTTTTGAATGGTTCTAAATTAAGATGATATTTTTTATTTTAAAAATTGAGAGAATATTATTAGTTTTTTTTAAATATCTTCCTATAAAAATAATAAGCATTAAATAAAAAAGAGAAAATTCTTGCAATAAAAGTTTCACCTAAGTAATTTCTCGATTGAAGCAAATTGATATGCTTAATTTTAAAAAAGAATATTATAGGTTCAAGGGAGTGCATATATCTAAATATTTTATCAAATTGTAAATGATAATAAAAATGAGTAATTAAAAAATTATGCTTAAATTTCGCTAGATAAGATAATGATATTTAATTCCTCTGTTATAAAGTTTATGCCATCATAATTTTTGCATTATTCACAAAGTACAATATCACTCATATATTTGATATAAAATCATATCTCGGGCGTAGCACGGGTCTGCCACCCTAGTATTAGCAAAAAGTTCACCGCATTGCTGACACCGACTTTATTGACGCTATTGACGCTGACGTCGATATTGCGTGACGTCATTAGATTGCTCTCTATTTAATATTACCAAAGAATTTACGGGCATAAAAAAAATTGCTGGCGAGAAATTTGCATTCATGTTTAATGTACCATAGATGTCAACACCACCATATATTGCATGCATTAACAAATTAATTAGAAATTGATGTCAGCAAATAAATGAAAATGAACCAAAAACATAAGATTATATTTGAAAGTGAGAACATGAAGGACCAGTTTAACTCGACAAATTCAGTTCTCTTCTTCTTCTGGCCATAATCGATGCTACATACATCGGTTCAAATTCAGTAAAATTCAGTTCAAATTCTCCTCTGTAGAACAAATAAAGCGAGGCCACCTTAGATCTGAAAGTATGGGAGAAGTCGTTGATTTACCTCGTCAAAGATATATAATTCTCAAACAAACAAACTAGTATAGTATGCAACTAAGAGATCGAACCCACAAAGAATTAAGTATTTTTAAATATTGTGTATTTATTAATATAAAAGAAAAATATAAATATGAGTGAAAATTAAAGAAGATAATATTAACAAAAGCAAATAAATTAATAGAGGAAAAGCGTTTTCACCTACATGTTCTCGACTTTGGTTGGTCTTATTGGTCATTGAATCATTTTCTAGTTATTATCGTTTCTTACAAATTCCTCTCGTGTTGGTATAAATATATTAAAACTCCTACGATTCCAATTAATCCCTTACTCCTCTATACAACCCTAACACGGTTAAGATTTAACAAAGAGTTAGATAACAAATAATCTCATCTTCTCAATTTCATTCTTACTTATTTATTTTTTCCTTTTTTAATTGTTAAATTTTCATTAGCATAAAGTTAAAAAGAGAGGTAAAATTGTAATTTAATTAACAAGTTTAATTGAGATTTTGACGGAATAATTTGGGGTGGTTAATTGGCTAGGAAGCACGGAAACGGCAATTTTTTTATTTTTGGAGGTGTCCGACAGGGCCGTGCCAATGTTTTAAGGGGCCTTGTACCAAAAATATAATACGATCTTATTTATATTGTCGGTTATTTTTATTTTCTTGAAAGTTGTATTAAGTAAACTATCTTACTAATATAACTTCACTTAAATTATGTTTTTTTCCAAAAGAACCAACAATAATTTCATTTATGCTTAAAATGTGTATAAAAGACATTAAATAACTACTATATTGACCAAACTCAAACTTATTTAAAATTAATTTAATCAAAATATTTAAAAATAAGGTGGATATTTAAAGTTTTATAGACACTTTTTTAGCACAAAAATATTTTAAATGATGATTTCAAAACATTAAATATAATTTAATTAGTTCATGGTAAAAGAAAAAAAAAAGGGTCCAAAGTCCAAACCAATGAATATTAGTAAGGGAAAAATTGGCAATTATGGTTGGATGGAGAATCGAACCAAGGATGAATGGGGCATTTGGCATGCGTACGTGTTCCTTAAAATTACCACCAGGCTAGAACAACACAAGTGAAATTTTGTTGAAGGATAATAATTATATAATAAATCCTAAGAGATATTGGGCCCTACAAAATTTGGGAGCCCTGTTCCATTGAACCACCTACTAGTACGGGCCTGGTGTCCGACACAGGGAAACGAGGAAGCGGCTCGGAAGCGGCGGGGAAACGGCAGGTTTTGAAGCTGCCCGATTTCATGCGGGAGCTCACCGGCGAGGAGGTTGTCGGACAAATCAAGCTCCCGGAGCTCCGTGGCGTGGAAGAAATCGGGGGGGAACGGAGCCATTAAAGGAGTTGGAGGACAAATTGAAGGCGCAGAGTTGATCCAGGTAGCCGATATCTGGGGCGATGGAGCCGCGGAGCTGGGAGCCCGGGAGGGAGAGGGTGACGATCCTCAAAGAATCATCGCAGGCGACGCCGCGCCAGTTGCAAGGGGTGTCGTCGTTGAAGTTCCAGCCGGAGAGGATCGCGAGAGGGTCTCCGATGACACTGTATTTGAACGAAAGGAGGAGAAGCCCATTTCATTTTTTGATTCTTCTAATCTTCTTGTAGTCTTTTTCGTCAATCCTTTGAATGATATTTGTTTGATTTCATTTTATATTGTCGTTTCCTCGCCGTTTCTTGATTTTTAGAATTGCCGCTTCCCCGTGTTCTCGTTTCCCGTTTCCGTTTCCCGTGTCCGTGCAACCTAGTTAATTGGTGACATAAGTTATTAAAGAGTGGTTTTTTGAAAATATCAATGTAAAGGTTGGTTTATTATAAATAGATATATTTAAAGGCTGGTTTCTGCAATTTGATGTAACTAGTATAACACGTCTTGGCAATGATGGTTTGTGAATTTGAAGTCCACTAACCGCCGGCCGGCGCCCGGCGCTCTACAGTATTGATTTTTGAATTATGATAATAATGATATCTTTTCTCCCTACAAATTAAATATTGTTAGTTTAGTTTTCAATGAACCAAATATTATACTATTAGATGACATTATCTCTTTTTATAATTAGAAAGAAATATAAATTGAGTTAATGTACGTCAACAAAAATTTGGGATGACTTTGATCCTGCAAAAGCTACATGCAGAGAAATAGAGAGTACTTGAGAGATTCGAGTAAGGGCGATTTTAGCTAGAACAAATGATTTGTGCTTGAGGTAACACGTTTGCTTGTTTATTTATTTGTCATTGGCCGGAATTGATTAGTGTACAAAATCCTTAAACTAATTATTGAAGAAAATCGATGCTCAACATTTTATATAAAAATGGCTCAATCAAAGTACTTACTATTTACACAATCAATTTTTCATATTTTACACAGTTACAACCGTACACTCGTAATGCGCAATTATGTTTTTTTTTAAAAATAAATCAATAAGTATCTTCTTTCTCTTTCTATGTCCTCCCTTTCTTCCTGTCGCCGAGAGCAGCTACAAAACCAAACCTAAGCACGAGGGTGAGCGGATCTAGTGTGGAATCTTATGAATCTGAAAGATCCGGTAATGGGTAAGCCAAATCGGGTGGTGGCACCACTAGAGAAGCTCCGACGAGCCCTGGATCTGAGCAAACAAACCACCTACGAGCAGATTCGTTGGGGCGAAAAGGAAGAATGAGACGCCAAATTAGATGAGCAGCAGTGATGGCCGACGACGATGATGGTGGTAGACCGGAACTAACAGCGAGAAGATAATGGATCCGGCAGAATTGAGGATACAGGCGTCGATGAGGTTTCGGGTTCATCGGTGGTGAATGAACAGAGAACGAGATAGGAGAATGGGTAGGGAAAGGGATTGGGGTTGAGAACAGAGGTGAGCCGGTATGGCTTGATCCCAGGCGGTCGGAGATGATGGCTGGCGGAAGGAGGAGATGGGTGAGAGCGAGCAGGAGAGAGAGGGAGGAGCGCGCACTCGACTTATGTGGTTGCAGTTGCTTTTCGTGCAATTTGCGATAAATAGTTCGTGCAAATAGCAATTCTGCAATCAAATGGGTGGTTCCATTTATGTTGGGTACTATTATTTTTTTTTAATGAAATTCAAAGGTTATAATAGTTTGGTTGAAAATTTTGGATCTTTTAATACCAATAAACTAAATTAAGAGTGTGTTTAGTTCAGACGAATATACAACATATATACATACATACATATATACATACATACATACATATATATATATATATATATATATATATATATATATATATATATATATATATATATATATATATATGTTAGGTCATGTGTTTATAGCTCTTATGGTGTTAAGTGTTAACAATTATAAGCCATTGGATCATTAGAAATGGAGGGCCTAGATTAATTCTTGAAATTGGATTTTTTTAATTGGAAAAATAAAAACCCACCCTTTTCCTCCTCCAAGGCGCGTGCAATCCCAACGAAAAGATCTTTAATATCCAGATCCTCGAGACCCTACCGCACGAAAGAAAACCACGTCTGAAAACCTCTCTTCTGATAGGGCGAAATCGGCGATAAGGCTACTTCGAGCGGCCCCCAGTTCTCGCCGGCAACTGAAGTCGAAGGAGGCGCGCCCTCGAGCCACCGCATCTCTTCCGGCAATCGAAGGAGGCGCGCCGGCAAATGAAGTCGGTGTTCAGAGTGTTGCTGCCGCAGATTTAGTAGGCGGTTGAAGAAGCAAAATCAACATCAACATGGGTAAGTTTCGATGCTTTGGTACTCCTTGTTGAATCTGTAGTTCAAAAGCGATGTTTGTTGTGGGTTTCGATTGAACATTGATTGTTTTGAGTAACGGGAAGATCGGATAGGGTTTTTATGAATTTTTGTTAAATCTCACACCTAATCGGTTGATTGAAGATGAAATTAGATGAATAAATTGGTTATTTTGATGAATGTAGTTGAAATTTGTTTGATTGAGTCGAATAATTGGTGATTTTTAAGAAGGATTAGTTATGGACGAATATTTGACAAACGATGATGAATATGTGTGAGAACTAGATGAATCCTGAAGTTATGGACGAATATTTGACAAAATATGATGAATTTATATGAGTTATGAACAAATCGAATATAAGAAACTGGAGATGAATATTTACTGCTTTTGTATGAATCTTTTATAAAACGTGATGAATATGTGATGAAATTAGATGAATAAATTGTCGATTCTGATGAATGAAGTTGAATATTTAATGCATGTGTATGAATCTTTTATAAAACTTGATGAATATGAGATGAATATCCGATGATTAGTTGATGACAAATTTCTCATTATCATTCATGTGTCTAGCAGGGAGGAAGATGATGGCTAAAAGAGGTGGAAAGACAAACCCTGTCGTAGGGAACGAAGCATTTTTAGACAAATCAACAGGGAAACGGTTAGTGTATCCCGAAGACAGTAGTGACGACTTTAATTTGAAGAACAACCCGTGCGAGCCGAAATTGGCCAGAAAACAACAACTTTCAATGTGAAGAATATTAATGAATATTGGAGTTATTATGCAAGTGTATGAATCTTGTAAAAATACTAGATGAATCTTTTATGGTTTTTTAATTAATAATTGTGATAGGTCGATGAATATTGTATGACTATGTGAAGAAAAATTATGAGATATGGAGTAATAGTTGATGAATATTTGCTGAATGTGAGATGAATATATGTGAGTTATTGATGAATCGTTAATAAATGATGAAGATGACTTACCACAACTTGATGAATAGTTTATAAATGTTTGATAAATGTGAGATCTCCACTTTGACATCCCATGTACTCACAAATATTCACGTCCGGTTTCATTGATCAAAATAATTTTTAAATAAGGAATTTGTTAACCACTGTAAGCAAAAATAAATAAATAAAATCAAGATGGTCCCCCTTTTTCCTCCAAATCCGGATAAAATTTGCCAGAATCACACCTTTCAATTGAATCAATTCGGAAAAAATAAATAAATAAAAAACAAAAAAAAACGTGGATAACCAACTACATGGGTCCCACCGGCAAGTGCACCTCACCCTCCTCCCCTATGCGATTTGGATTGAAAACCGCCTGGGGCCCACTGAATTAATTAAAAAAAATAAGATAAATGGTGGATTAACTATAGCCATCGATTTGGCTACGATCAACGGCCTATTTTTGTTAACATTTAACACTGTAAGGCTTGTTAACATTTGAACCACATTCTATATATATAGAGGATGGATCAAATGTTTACAAGTCTTATTGTGTTTTGTGTTAACAAATATAGGCCGTTGATCGAATCAAAATCGAAGGTTGTGATTAATCTTGAATTTAAATAATTTATTTTTAATAAAAAAGTGGGACCCACGGGAAAAACTAATCCAATCTCACAAGGGAAGTGCGTGTGATGCACAGGCATGTAACTCCTCGAATTCTGCAAAGAGAAAATCGTGGGAGACGCTTAATTTTTTTTTTTTTGCCAATTTACTCCAATTTCCTTTTTGAAAAGATTTTTGGTCATACAAATCAAGATCATGATCTATTAATCTGGTATGTAAAATCCTTGAAAATCTGTGACAGTTTCATCCAAGTGAACGGTGAAGAAGAGGAAGATTCATCAAAGTTTTTTAACTTCATAATTTTCTAAGTAGTCATCAATATTCGGCAAATTTTATCAAATATTCATCACAGTCACTCAATTATTCATCAAAGTTTTTGTTAAAATTTATCAAATATTCATCACAATCACTCAAATATTCATCATAGTCACTTACATATTCATCACAATTACTCAATTATTCATCATAGTTTTTGTTAAAATTTATCAAATATTCATCACAGTTACTCAAATATTCATCACGATCACTCAAATATTCATCACAGTTACTCAATTATTCACAATTTCCCAAATATTCATCAATATTTGGCAAAATTTAAGAAATATTCATCACAGTAACACAATTATTCATCAAAGTCAAGAATCATTTCACCAATATTCATATCACGTCCCCCGAGTATGAAACAGGACCTATTTCATACCAGTGACTCAAATTTCTACAATATTCATATCAATACAACAAATATTCATCAAATTAATCCCCTTTCAACTCCCCTCTAATGAAAATTTGCGTTCATCCCTAACCCGGGGCGAATTCGATGGTGCGCTACAATGGCGTCATCGTGGTGTCCCTTCAAGCCGCCTACAGACTCCGCCGACTAGGTTCACTTACAGGCGTTACAGCCAAAGGTGCGACTCTCGGATGAGCACTATTCGTCGGAGTCGCCCTCTAATTTCGCCGGAATTGCCCTAGTATGAGATGCGATGAAGAGGGTGAGAGACGATTGTTTTCTAATCGTCCAAAAAAAGGAGGATTTAGGTTGGGATATCACGCGGGTGTGTTGGGAGAAAAGGGTAGTTTTTTTTCTTTTCATATTAAAATTAATTAATTTCGGTAATTAATCTCGTCCTTTCATTTGCAATCAATCAACGACTTACATACATACATACACACACACATACATACACACACACATACATACATACATACATACATACATACATACATACATACATACATACATACATACATACATACATACATATACATACATATATACATATATATATATATATATATATATATATATATATATATATATATATATATATATAACAATCAATATATCCATAATAAATAAATAAATTATGTTTGATTGAAATTAATATACTTAAAATTTTCTTATATATATATATTTGTTTTTTTATTCCCTTTGTTTATTTGTTTTTTTTTTCACGAATGAAATCTTGGCAAGTTAAGCATCCTCTTTAATTAGCTCTCTTCCCACAACTGAAGCAATTTAAGTTTAAAGTTCAAACCTGGTACAGACTTTAATATATCAAAATATATAGAACTTTGTAATGAAATATATTGTAAATAAATAAATAAATAAATACATATATAATCCCAAAACCATTTATTTGAAGGTTCTCATTTCTCAATGACGGAGTGGGTGCTTGAGGAAGAAGAGACAGACAGCCATAAATAGTAGAGCGATGAATAATAACAAGTGCCCAATATTCATCTTCAGCTTCTTGTACAAGCTACCCATTTGAGCAATTGCTTGTGTCAAAACTCCAATCAGCTTCTGCCATAGCATTCATATCGATCAATTAATTTGTTGGAGCGCTGAGGAAACATATATAGCACATATACAGTTATATAAATCTCAATCTCAAAGGGAACCAAAATTTACTTGAAAGAGATGAAGTTCATTACTAGTCGAAGAGGCTCGATGTGAAGGACTGGCTCCATGAACATTTCCACATTCCTGCATACATATTAGCAAGATGTTATACATTGAAATTGAAGTATTTTGATATATATATATATATATATATATATATATATATATATATATGAGACAATGGGTGTCATTTGCTGACCTTATAACAAACTTTCCTTTATAAGAATGAGCTGTATAGAAGCTGAAACCCTTGCCCAATGGTGCATGTGTCTTACAACATGCTGCGCTTTTTTTTTTGAAGGTTAAAAAAGTATTAATAATATAAAATTTTATATAAGGAAAACTAAATCGAAAGCCCCGAAAAGCTAGCTGATGGTGCCAAACTGAGCCTTCTTGCAATTGAAAAGGAAGGAACTTGCCTAGTGTCCACTGCAAGCCAACATTTGTACCATCATCTAGTGTTGGTTGGATCACAAACTCAACATGGCTACCCATTCCTCTCATAAGAGTGATGAAGAACTCTAACACTTGCTGCTCCAACACCAACACAAATTGGTACAACCAATTCAACATATATGTACTTAAAAGCATAGGATATACTCGACGATTCTTGTGTGTTTCTAACCTGCTTTCCATGGAGGGGCTTGAAAGCCAAGACAAAGTTAGACATGCACCTGCACTCTTCCCCGATTACCTCCGAAAGTTGTAGAACATCCCTATTCTTGATGGCTGAGTAGAGCCTGAGAACGATCTCGAGAGCCCTGTGTTCCGCGTCTCCATCTGTTGGTCCTTCGGAGCCCTCGCCCTTGCATCGGATTGGAGTAAACGGTTGGGAGCTAGTGTTAGGTATGTGGATAGTTTGAAGTGGTAGATGATGATGATATGTGTTGGGTGATGAAGGGAGTTTTGTTGTTTCAATATGGGTGAGTAGAAGGATGTTTGGGAGGGTTTGCAAAGTGTTGATTGGTGATGGGAGAATATTGGGAAACCCCATTTTAATTTGGAGTTCAATTTAGTACTACCTTCATACTTAAACTTGTACAAATTATTAGACAAATAACAAATATTAGGAGAGAATAAAGATGAGGGAAACATTCTCAAGCAAGGGATCTTTCTACACTGCCATGAAGCATGTGCAAATAAAGAACATGTTTGTTACTCTACCTATCTCTGATCTAAAATGTTTGATATTTGACGTTTCGTCATTTTTTTAATTAACTAAAAACTCGCTACAATGTAAAAAATTTAATTTTTTTACACAATTTTATACAATATTAAAAAAGGTTAATCTTTTTTAAATATTTATAGAACTATATATATTTTTTAAAGGCATAAAATAGCACGAACTTTAGGCAAAGTTACACTCAGTGGCACGAACTTAAAAAAATACAAAAATAATTACCAACTTTGGGGTTTAGTTGCGGTCGGTGGCACGTACCTCCTATCTCACTAATGTGGACTAGTGGGGGTGCTTACATGGGATTTTTTTAATTAAAAAAGCATATAGCGAGATATGGATTAGTGAGAATGTTTATATGATTTTTTTAAAAAACTAAAAGACATAAAAGATGTGCCCAAATTATGAAACTAACCAGGTTCCATTTTTATTTTTTATTTCATGTAATTCCAAATCAAAGATAATTGTGACAAATATAATATTTGCAAATTAAAATATGGTACTAGTTATTTTAATTTGCAAATGTTATATTTGTCACAATTATCTTTGATTTGGAATTACATGAAATAAAAAATAAAAATGGAACCTAGCTAGTTTCATAATTTGGGCACATCTTTTATGTCCTATAATTTTTTTTTAAAAAAAATCCATGAAAGCATTCCCACTAATTCATATCTCGTTATATGCCTTTTAAATTAAAAAAAATTTCATGTAAGCACCCCCACTAGTCCACATTAGCAAGATATGGGGTATGTGCCACTAACCGCAACTAAACCCCAAAGTTGGTGATTATTTTTGTATTTTTTTAAGTTTGTGCCACTAAGTGCAACTACCCCTAAAGTTCGTGCTATTTTATGCAATTTGCCCTTTTTTTAAAAATAATTTATAGATTTTTCAGTATCCTTAAAAAATAGAAAAATAGTAAAAAAAAAAAAACAAATATTTTAGATTGGATGGAGTACTTGTTAGTAGAGTATATCGGAGGGAGTATTTGATATATCATAGATGTATCGAGATATATAGAAGTATATACATTTTGATGTATAAAATGTAATGTACAAGGGGTAATATGGGAAGGAGTATGCGTACAATAGTGTATAAATACCATCTGTATTGTACAAGCACAGTTAATGAAACAAGAGGGAAACAGAATCAAGATTCTCCTAACAAACTCTTTCTTCCTCCTTCCTCTAGCTTAGCTCCGGTTCTCTTCTCATGGAGTTTTGTGTGTGATCACATCCAATTTTCATGGTATCAGAGCTTGCAGGTCGTCGATCCGCCTAAACGAGCTCTGTGAGAAGGAGATCTGGTGATTCGCTGAAGATGGAGGAACTTGGAGCAACAATTCGTCGTGAAATTGGGGGAATCAACAACATGAATGATCCACTGAGTTTATCAAACTCCGATCATCCAGGAGCACAGCTGGTGACGAACGTCTTCAACGGAGGAAACTTCCTAAGCTGGAGTCGGGGAATAAAAATGGCGCTCGGTGCCAAGCAGAAGCTTGGTTTCATCGACGGAAGCATTAAACAAGCAGGTCTGAATCAGACAGATCTGCAGAAGTGGAAGAGATGCGATTTCATGATTCGGCGCTGGATACTGAATTCGATGGCGCCAAATCTCTTCGAAGGTTTCATCTATGCCGAAACTGCAAAACAGCTGTGGGATGAGGTTCTTGAAAGGTACGCTCCTTCAAATGGACCTTTACTTTTTCAATTGAAAAAGAATCTGAGTAACATTGATCAAGGGAATATGGCTGTTGTCGATTACTTCAGTCAATTGAAGAAACTGTGGGATGAGATCCTTAGTTTCGATGGGAAATTGAAGTGTGATTGTGGCGCTTTGGATAAATGTACATGTAATCTGGAAAAGAGAGTTAATGAGAAAGATGACAGGGATAAGATGATACAATTTTTGATGGGATTGAATGGAGGCTACGAGAGTGTAAGGAACCAGATTCTTGCTACAAAACCTCTGCCTTCTTTGAACAAAGCGTTCTATCTTGTTCAGCAAGTTGATAAGAAGCCACCTGGTGAAAGTAGTAGTGATTCAAATGCCTTCTTTGCCAATAAACCAGTTGAGGGAAAGAGAGATTACAAAAAGGAGAAAGCGGATAGAGCATCAGAGAAAGCAAATAAGAAATGCTCTCATTGTGGCATGACAGGACATGTCAAGAATGAGTGTTTCAAGATCATAGGCTACCCGGAGTGGTTCAAGTCTCCTAAAGGGAAAACTGGAGCCAAAGTTAATGCTGTTGATGGAGAAATGGATGATACTTCACTGACAGTAGCAGGAAGCTGTGAAACTGAGGACATAGATGCTGATGTCTTGAGTTCAGTGATTCAGGAGGTGTTAAAGGCCATCAAAGGGAAAGGAGTAGCAAGATCTAATGCCAATTTTGCTGGTAAATCCCTTTCCTTTAACTCTCTGAATGATGCTTATGCCTTGAGTATTGCTAGGAAGCATTGTGAAAATACTAAAGTTTGGGTAATAGATAGTGGAGCCACGGATCATATGGTTTTTGATGATAGGATATTGAGATTTAAAAGATAGTTAAAGATTCCTATCAAAGTATCACTGCCAGATGGATCTGTTAAGTATGTTTCAGAGGTTGGGGATGTACATCTTGCTTCATGACTGATATTATATGATGTGTTTTCCATTCCTGAGTTTAAGATCAATCTTCTGTCAGTTGGGAAGGTTATTGATGATTTAGAGGTTGATGTTAATTTTCACAAAAACACCTATATTTTACAGGACCCTAGAAGTGGTCTCAAAGTACTCACTAGTCAGAGAGTTCACAACAGGTTGTTCAAGGCAATTCTCGAGCCTGTAGCTGATATCTCAGAAGTTTCAAGGGGAGTGGCTCAAGGAAATAAAGACAAGACTGAAGTACATAAGAGAAATAATCAGTCGTCTTTCAATAATGCTTCCTCTAGTCCTAGTAGTTCTGTATTACATGCTAGATTGGGGCATGCATCTGTGTCTAAGATGGTACACATACCTGGTTGTAAAGACAGTAGCTTGGGTGACATTGATTGTGATTCTTGTGTATTAGCTAAACTGCATGCCTTGCCTTTCAATACAAGTTCCTCTATTGCAAATGAGTGCTTTGATCTATTGCATATTGACTTATGGGGCCCTTATAAAGTCCCAACTTGGAATGGGGCTAGATACTTTGTTACAATTCTTAATGACCACAACAGGGCAGTTTGGACACAGCTTGTGCAAAACAAAGGCCAGGTGAGCCATGTGATCTGCTCCTTCATCCAAATGATTGAGAATCAGTTTGGTAAAAGGGTCAAGAAGATCAGGAGTGACAATGGCATTGAATTTTTTAAGTGCAAACAGTTCCTTGAAGACAAAGGGATAATTAATCAAATGTCTGCTCCTTATGTTCCACAGCAAAATGGGCGTGTGGAAAGGAAGCATAGGCATCTAATTGACTGCTAGATCCATCAGGCTTCATGCTAATCTACCCTTAAGATTCTGGGGTGATTGTGTGTTGCCTGCTACTCATGTGATTAATCTCCTACCTACTGTCATATTAAAATGGAGTACTCCTTTTGAAAAGCTATATGGCACACAACCTTCTTATGATCACCCGAGAGTGGTTGGGTGCTTAGCTTATGCCTTAGCCAGAGGGCATCCTAAGGACAAGGTTGCTGCTAAAGCTCTTAAGTGTGTGTTTTTGAGCTATCCTACTGGACAAAAGGCTTACAGGCTTTATGATTTGGTGAATAGAAAGGTTATAGTGAGCAGGGATGTCATTTTCAAGGAAAATGTATTTCCTTTTCATGAGAATGCCAATAAGGGAATTGTGCATTCTCCTCTGCCCTTGGTAAATCCTGCTCTGGATATGCATGACAGCAGCATTCCTACTTCTCCACACCTCAGTACCAATGATTCTCAAGCCAATGTTCATACTCTCCCACAACTCAGCAACACTGACTCTCAAGAGATCCATCAAAATGTCATCATTGATGACTCTCTTGCTGATTCCTCTAACTCAGTGAGCCCTGCACAGTCTGTCACAGATGAAATTGCAACGCCTACTCAGCCTGTATTAAGAAGGTCATCAAGACAATCTCATTTGCCTAGCCATTTGCAAGATTTCATAGTGCCAAATCTGCATCCTTCTCAGTCTCAGTCTCAGTCATTTCTTGCAACTGAGATTTCTAATTCCCACTTGTATTCATCAGCATATGTTGCCTCTTTAGCTCATGTGCTAGCCACTCCAGAACCCCATACATACAAACAAGCTGCAGCTGATCCTCAATGGGTAGAGGCCATGCAGAAAGAGCTCATTGCTTTGGAGAGCAATGACACTTGGGAGGTAAATGATTTGCCAACAGGTCATGAAGCAATTGGCTGCAGATGGGTGTACAAAGTTAAGTTCAGATCAGATGGATCAGTTGAGAGATTGAAGGCACGTCTGGTTGCAAAAGGGTATAACCAAGTGAAGGGTAAGGATTACCATCACACCTTTTCACCAATAGCCAAATTCACAACTGTAAGATTGCTGTTAGCCATGGCTACTCTTAGACAGTGGCCTGTGCACCAACTTGATGTGAATAATGCTTTTTTGCATGGTTTTCTGAATGAAGAAGTCTATATGAAAATACCTGAGGGTTATTGCTAGTCCCAAAGTTTATCGCCTAAAGAGGTCTCTATATGGGTTAAAACAGGCTTCAAGGCAATGGAATGCTGAGTTGTGCAGGTTCCTATTGGCACAAGGATTTGTTCAGTCCACTTATGACTACAACCTCTTCACTAAGGCCATTTCTTCAGGCCTGATTGTGGTATTAGTGTATGTGGATGATTTGCTAGTGTCAGGAGATTCTCTTGATGAAATTGTTGCCTTGAAACAGGCTTTGCACAGGGCTTACACTATCAAAGATCTAGGCGAGGCTCGGTATTTTCTGGGTTTAGAGATTTCAAGATCTGCTCATGGGACTATCCTCAATCAAAGGAAATATGTCAAAGACATCCTTGAGGATACTCAGATGGTTGATTGTAAAAATGCTCATTTTCCATTACAGAGAGGATTGAAGCTCTCTATTGATGATGGTGAGGTGCTTGATGATGCAGAAAAATACCGAAGATTGGTTGGTCGCCTTCTGTTTTTGAATATGACCAGACCTGACATTTTCTTTGCTGTCCAGCATCTGAGCCAGTTCATGGCTACTCCACGGGTTCCACACTGGCAAGCAGCTCTTCATATTGTGAGATATCTACATGGAACTTCAGATCTGGGTCTCATGTATCCCATCAACAATAGCATCTCCTTAACTGCATTTTATGATGCAGATTGGGGAAATTGCGTCTTCAGTGGAAGGTCTGTGACTGGCTTTTGTGTTTTTCTTGGAAATGTGATGTCTCCAAAGTAGCCATGTTTTTATGCATATTTTAGTTCCATATTCTTTACATTTTGCATATTTCGGGTTGGGAATATGTCGAATTTATGTAGTATATGCTTATTTGTTAGAAATGGAGACCTACATAAGTTTCTGTTTAATATTGCAGAATATGGAAACATTTCGGGAGAAAACCAAGAAGCAAAGACGGAAGCAGCAAGTCCACTCGATCTCGACTAAGGTCTCATCGAGATTGACAAGTGCCAGACGACATTCCCCGAGCCATGTCGAGGAGATACTGCTCGACAACACCAGGCCAAGCCATGATCTACTCGAGATCGACAAAGACTTTGTCGAGATCGACTAAGCCCAGGAGCCAGTGTCCGAGCATGTCGACAAGGGCTACCCGACACACCAAGCTGGCCAAGTCGATGATCCATCACTCATCGAGATCGAGGAGCCGTCGTCGAGATCGACTAAGGCCAGAGTCATGTCCGAGCATGTCGAGCAAAGCCACCCGAGAGGACCTAGTCGATGACCCATTCCTACTCGAAGTCGACTAGGGGTCCTCGAGATCGACGAGCGCCAGGAGCCAATTCCGAGTCTGTCGAGGACCAGCTAGCCGAGACGACGAGCCGAGCCAGTCGACCATAATCCTACTCGAGATCGACTAGACTCTTGTCGAGATCGAGTAGACCTCCAGAGCCGCGTTACTCGGTTTGACCAATTCTACTCGACTTGGGGTTGCTTGGGCGCGAAGATTGCCGATTCTATCCGAATTCATCAAGATCCATCATGAAGAGGAGAGTTCTATCCATTGAAGATTTTAGATATTATTTCCCTTATAGATTTAATTTCATTATAGCTTTTATTTATCTTTAAAGTCTTAGATATAATTTTAGATATAGATATAGATATTCTATCCTTGACTAGCAAGGATTAGAAAGCTATAAATAAAGCCCTAGGGGCTGATTTCCATTCATTCAATTTTCAGTCAGAGACAAGTAGTTCCAAAGAGAAGGTTTAGGAGTTCGAAGGTTTTAGGGTTTTGGCATTCAACGAGAGTTGGATCGCCGGGATTGTAAAGTCTTTTGAATTTAGTTTAAATGCATGTTTCTTTTCATCAATCAATGTCTGAGTTTGCGATGAAGCGCGAGTAGTCAACCCACTTCTAGGGTTGGGGCGAGCCCGACGATAGCCATGCACAATTGAGGTAAAGATCCGACCTTTATCATGTTTTGAGCATCTCCTACTTGTTTATGTGTTTGTTGCCCATCTAATGGAGATCCATGTTAACCACTTGGATTGTAAACATAAAATTAGTAGAGACAATTAGGGTTTCTTGAAAGAGTTGTCTAATTGTTGGAAAAGGCGAAAGCTTGTCCTTTGATGCAATTCACATGATTATCTGTTTATCTCTGCCTTATGCATGCTTGGTTATCGTTGTTGCAAACCCCAATCTTGGAAGTCCTTTTTATACAGTTTTAGTTCAAAATCCCAAAGCCTTTGCATTTATTTTCTTTCGTTTTTATCCTCTGTCTACTCGAGATCGAATAGCACTACTCGATCTCGACTTCTGATCCTCGACCCAAAGTCGCTGTAGCTTCTCCTGTGCAGGTACTCGACAAGGCAAATCGAAGTCGACAAAGGCCCTACTCGATATCGAGTAAGCCTCGTCGAGATCGACCACCATCTGCCGAGTTGCTGCTGCTGTATTCGACTGTCCGGTCTTCTGTCGACTACCCTAGTCGAGATCGAGGACCCTGTTGTCGACTTCTGACCGTGAGATTCCAACGCTGCCTAGGATCCGCTGACATGCTTCCTCGTGGATCGATCCTGACTTCCCGCTGCTACATCAGGAGGAGGTCTTGTAATTATTTGCAAGGGACGGAATCTGGTTTGCTGTGATTTATTTATATTTTAATTTGCAATCTCGATTTTCTCCTAACAACAAATTGGCGCCGTTGCCGGGGAAGCTATCATTTGCGCCTTAGGTAGTCAGTTCTCACTTTTTCTTTGAGTTACTTTACAGGTGTATGCGCCGTTCTGGTCAACCACCTGAGTTTGACGGCTTAGACGAACCAGAGCGCCTTCTACACATCAGAGCTAAGCTACAAAGAGCCATGGCAGCTGCAGAGACACAGGAACAGCTGATCGAGAGGCTCACGAGGGATCTAGCCGCCAGAGATGCTGCTCTCGCCACTGAGAGAGCAGGGAGGGAACAAGAAGCTGAACGTGCGAGGCAGCTGGCAAATGAGCTTGCCCAATATCCAACTACAGCAGAGGATTATATGCATCCAACTCTCGTCGTGCCTGAATCGGCGATTCTAATCCCTGAAAACTCTTTTGAAATTCGCACTCAGTTTCTTATAGAGCTTAAAAATAATGCTTTTTATGGAAGATTTAATGAGTGTCCTCTTGAGCATATTACCAATTTTCATGACATGTGTCGTACTCTTGCTGAAGGAACAACTCTGGAATATGTCAAGATGAAGGCTTTCCGCTGGTCTCTCGCTGGGCCTGCACTGAAGTGGCTCGAAGGGCTGAAACGAAGATCACTCACAACATGGGCCCAAGTAGAGCAAGAGTTTCTGAATAAATTCTTCCCACCTGCCAAGACAGCACTTCTCCGCCAGAAAATCACCGCCTTCAAACAGAAGCAAGGGGAACCGCTGGCAAGGGCATGGGAACGCTACAAAGAACTGCTGCGATCTTGCCCCACTCATGGACAGCCACCCTACGTCATTCAAGAGATCTTCTTCAACTCTCTTGATCAAGTCACCAAGGACAGAATCAACCAGTATACTCGCTATGAGTATCTGACGATGCCGCCAGTTGACGCATGGGGTGTGCTAGACAAGCTCACTAATTATGACAACAAATATGGGTCTACTGCAAACTATGAGGAGAACTCCTATGCCAGGCCAGCACCATCTATGCCACTCTATGAGCCAGCAAAGGAGATTGACCCAGATGTCAGGGAGCAGTTCTACAGAGACCAAAATCGCAAGCTCCTCAAGCAAGTCAAATATCTATCTGTCAATCAGCCTTGCATCGAATGCGGATCACAGAGGCACACCACTACTGAGTGCCCACACACTGAGCAAGTCAGAATGGCAGAGACACATGAGGAAGAAGCCTATGCTGGGGGTCCAAATCGCTACATGGGAGATCAAAGGTTCTATCAACCTCAGTGGAACCAAGGTCCTCCTAGGAATCCCCCACCCTACAGAGCCCCAGGACATCCAGAAAGGGATCAAAAGAAGGATGATCTGCAGCTGATCCTTGAGGAGATGCGTCGGAATCATGCACAGAACCTGCAGGCTACAAACACCATCAACAATCAGCTCCAGAACTTCAACACAAAATTTGGAGAGCTGGACATCTGGAAAAGGGGAATCGAGACACAGATGGGTCAAATCGCTGCACAAGTCCCACGACCATCCGGACAACTCCCTGGGCAACCAGAGCTAAATCCTAAAGGGAAGACTGGACACGTCGCAACTATCAAACTCAGGAGTGGGCATCAGTTACACGAGCCAGAGGTCGGGAAACAGCAAAGCAAAGCAGAGCAGCAACTCGATGTAGAGCAGACCCAACTCGACCTCGAGGAGCCCGTACTCGATCTCGACAAGACCCTACTCGACACAGACCAGAAGCTGAGCTCGGATTCCACTGCGAAGCCTAGCAACTCAAGGTCGACAACCCAAGTCGAGATCGACAAGCCTCAAGTCGAGATCGACAAGCCCCTGGCCGAGATCGAGGAGCAACACCTGGCCGACATCGACGACTCTGCAACACCCTCGACAGCTGATCTGGCTCCAAAACAGAAAAAGCCCCTGCCTTTCCCTTCAAAGGCTCAGAAAGATCCCACGGCAGGTAGGTTTACCAGGTTTGTTAATATGCTGCAAGAACTGAATGTTTCTATTCCTTTTACAGAAGCCCTGCAAGAGATGCCTGGATATGTCAAATTTCTAAAGGAAATCCTGAGCAAAAAGCGATCTATCTCAGAGATCGCAGGCGAATGCAAAGTACTCCACTTCCCTGAAAAGAGACCTGACCCTGGTAAGTTTTCTGTTACTGTGGGTTTTGGACAATATAAATATGATTCTCTATGCGATTTAGGAGCAAGTGTGAGCATCATGCCTCTATCAATCCGGCGGAAGGTAAAAATAGGATGCATAGAACCTGTGGATGCCAAACTATACATGGCAAACAATACAGTGGTCATCCCTACAGGTATAGTTGAGAACGTCCCTGTCCAGGTTGGTAAATTCTTTGTCCCAGCAGATTTCCTTATCATCGACTGTGCTAAAGATCCTACTAGCCCTATTATTCTTGGTAGACCATTCTTAGCTACTGCAGATGCCAAAATAAGTGTCAAGAATAGATCGCTCACCTTCACCATAGGCGATGAAGTTTTAGATTTCTCTTTTGGACCTGCAAAGGAGGAAATTTCATGGCTGGAGGTGAAAAGCATCAGCAACCACGGGACCAAGAAAACATCGGAGGAGGGTGCCAACACTGTACTCGAGATCGACAAAGTCAACTCGATCTCGACAAAGCCTCTACTCGATCTCGACAAACCCTTGTCGATGTCGACCACCACTACTGAGCCAGAGACTTGCCAAGAGCCTAAGTATGGGGTCCCTGTACTCGAGGTCGACCAGCTGTACTCGATCTCGACTAGCCCCAAGTCCAAAGTTTCCTGTTTTGGGTCCAAAAAGGTAAGTTCAGGTATGAATTCTACTTCGCCTCAGTCCATAAAGAAATTTTTCAATAAATTAAGGGGAGGTAAGACCCAGTGGCAAGAAAATCTGCGAAAGCTAAGGGCTGGAAGGAAGAGAAAGAAAGAAAAGAGAGATGATGCAAGCAATCACCTATCAGCTGAGCTCACATACTACCATCAGGACCTAGATGATCCAGGAGACGGGCCAAGCATGAGCGGGCCCCACAATAATGGTCCTTGAGCGCAAACGGAGAAGTCGGCCTAGCGACTCTAAAATCTAGAGCATGTATATAAACTTTATGAATTTTTGGGACTTTTGAACTTTTTAGTTTTTTGGTTTTTGTTTTTGGTTTTTTGTTTTATGTCTTTTAGAATAATTCATGTGGATAGTCTTGTTTCTTGTGCAATCTAACACTTTTAGGTCGGCAAAGCATATGAGAATCGCGAAAAGTGGAATAGGAAGTCCCTGAAAACCAGTCTGAATCGACGAAGGCCAAGTCGATTTCGACAAGGAGGAGAAGCCCAGAAGTTACTCGATCTCGAGTAGACGTACTCGACATCGACAAGCCCAGACGCTCCTCGACTTCATATTCCACCAGACGCTGAAAGCCTACTCGAGATCGAGTAACATGTACTCGAGATCGACGAGACCCTACTCGACATACACTGATTCGCCTTCCTCGATGTGTTATCCTGTGAGTTCCTTCCTTTACTCTTGTTTTTATTTGATTTTATACAGTGGGGACACTGTAAATTTTAAGTATGGGGTGGGGGAAGGGCTCATTATCATTATCATATGTGTTAGTCTTGCTTTTTGGTTTTACATGGTGAAATTTTAAATTTTTTATGTTATGCATTCATGTTTAAATTTTATGTTTTGTCATAATTTAGTCTTGATTTCTGCATAAGAAAAAAATAAAAATAAAATAAAAAAATAGAAAATGTCGAAAAATGAAAAAAAATGCATGTTTAAATTTTTGCACTATTTTTGTTTTATACCCTAACTTAGATGTCCTATGATGATACATAATGACTCACTTGATCATATAAACCCTATGGCATGTTTGGAAGGTTTAGCCTAAGTCCCCAAAATGGTTTTTATGTGGATTGTAAACTTGTGATGAAATTGAGCACATATGATCCTAAGCTAAAGGTAAAAATCCAACAAAAATTGTCCTAGTGAGAATTTTGGCCTTATAGGGAGAACATTAAAAATCCCTCTGCTTTCTTGAGTGTACTTACTCTTCCTATGCATCTCTAAATGTTGTGATAGTTATTCAAAACCAATGCATTTATATGTTTATGTTGATGAGAATTAAGTGATGGAGGCACCTTTTAAGCCAATTTTATCCTCTCTTTACCTACCCTACATTATCCCTGCTTGAAGCCAGAACATTAGCCTGAGACTTTTATTGTAAACTCCACAAAATTATCCTTAGCCAAATTGAGCCTGACCACCATTTGGGAATTAAGACTTAGAGTTGGTTGGAATGATGATTTGTGGAAAGAATGAGCTTATGTTGCATTTCAAGAAGGATCATGGAAATTATTGAGATATGGGTTGGTTGTACACTTTTATCTTGCTAGGCATATTATGTAAAAGGATTTTTGGCTCACATTATAAATGCACCTCTAGTATTATTTTATTATTTTCGTTTCAAAAAAAAATAATAAAAAATATGTTAGTAAATAAAGTGCATGAGCCAAATTTACCTTATTTCTTTCATTATTTTGCAAGATACATATTTTGGAGAGATTTAGAAAGTTTGAAAGGTTATATACTCCATTGAGACAAATTGGAGAGTTTGGTTGATGCATATGATTGAGAAGTTATGGTTTGGTTGTGTTGGAAGATTTAGGAGTCTTGATTCCCGAATTTTATTTAGCACCACATGGCCAAATAATTCCATACCTTATTATTTCTTACCAAGCCCCATTACAACCCCGCCGAATGGAATCTTCTTTGAAGACTTCTATTGAGCGAAGTCCTCCTGATAATTCTTGTTGCATTTTCATAATTGGTTGCGAAGTGGATTCATGTTTAAATTACAATGTTTATGAGATTGTGTATGGAATTGAGTTGAGAGTTGTTCTTCATAGCCTAAACACATTTGAGAGCTGAGTGTAAACACATTATTCCTGTGAGGTTGGATTTATACTGCCTATGCCTATGGATCGCTCATATATGTGTGATGACGTTAAATTCACTTGTCTTACATTGCTACTATTTAAGACGTTGCTTTTGACAAAGGCGAAGACTTGAAGGATGTGTTGTAGGTCTTGGTTATTGTTTGGTTATTGCTTGAGGACAAGCAAGTCTAAGTATGGGGTGATTTGATGTCTCCAAAGTAGCCATGTTTTTATGCATATTTTAGTTCCATATTCTTTACATTTTGCATATTTCGGGTTGGGAATATGTCGAATTTATGTAGTATATGCTTATTTGTTAGAAATGGAGACCTACATAAGTTTCTGTTTAATATTGCAGAATATGGAAACATTTCGGGAGAAAACCAAGAAGCAAAGACGGAAGCAGCAAGTCCACTCGATCTCGACTAAGGTCTCATCGAGATCGACAAGTGCCAGACGACATTCCCCTAGCCATGTCGAGGAGATACTGCTCGACAACACCAGGCCAAGCCATGATCTACTCGAGATCGACAAAGACTTTGTCGAGATCGACTAAGCCCAGGAGCCAGTGTCCGAGCATGTCGACAAGGGCTACCCGACACACCAAGCTGGCCAAGTCGATGATCCATCACTCATCGAGATCGAGGAGCCGTCGTCGAGATCGACTAAGGCCAGAGTCATGTCCGAGCATGTCGAGCAAAGCCACCCGAGAGGACCTAGTCGATGACCCATTCCTACTCGAAGTCGACTAGGGGTCCTCGAGATCGACGAACGCCAGGAGCCAATTCCGAGTCTGTCGAGGACCAGCTAGCCGAGACGACGAGCCGAGCCAGTCGACCATAATCCTACTCGAGATCGACTAGACTCTTGTCGAGATCGAGTAGACCTCCAGAGCCGCGTTACTCGGTTTGACCAATTCTACTCGACTTGGGGTTGCTTGGGCGCGAAGATTGCCGATTCTATCCGAATTCATCAAGATCCATCATGAAGAGGAGAGTTCTATCCATTGAAGATTTTAGATATTATTTCCCTTATAGATTTAATTTCATTATAGCTTTTATTTATCTTTAAAGTCTTAGATATAATTTTAGATATAGATATAGATATTCTATCCTTGACTAGCAAGGATTAGAAAGCTATAAATAAAGCCCTAGGGGCTGATTTCCATTCATTCAATTTTCAGTCAGAGACAAGTAGTTCCAAAGAGAAAGTTTAGGAGTTCGAAGGTTTTAGGGTTTTGGCGTTCAACGAGAGTTGGATCGCCGGGATTGTAAAGTCTTTTGAATTTAGTTTAAATGCATGTTTCTTTTCATCAATCAATGTCTGAGTTTGCGATGAAGCGCGAGTAGTCAACCCACTTCTAGGGTTGGGGCGAGCCCGACGATAGCCATGCACAATTGAGGTAAAGATCCGACCTTTATCATGTTTTGAGCATCTCCTACTTGTTTATGTGTTTATTGCCCATCTAATGGAGATCCATGTTAACCACTTGGATTGTAAACATAAAATTAGTAGAGACAATTAGGGTTTCTTGAAAGAGTTGTCTAATTGTTGGAAAAGGCGAAAGCTTGTCCTTTGATGCAATTCACATGATTATCTGTTTATCTCTGCCTTATGCATGCTTGGTTATCGTTGTTGCAAACCCCAATCTTGGAAGTCCTTTTTATACAGTTTTAGTTCAAAATCCCAAAGCCTTTGCATTTATTTTCTTTCGTTTTTATCCTCTGTCTACTCGAGATCGAATAGCACTACTCGATCTCGACTTCTGATCCTCGACCCAAAGTCGCTGTAGCCTCTCCTGTGCAGGTACTCGACAAGGCAAATCGAAGTCGACAAAGGCCCTACTCGATATCGAGTAAGCCTCGTCGAGATCGACCACCATCTGCCGAGTTGCTGCTGCTGTATTCGACTGTCCGATCTTCTGTCGACTACCCTAGTCGAGATCGAGGACCCTGTTGTCGACTTCTGACCGTGAGATTCCAACGCTGCCTAGGATCCGCTGACACGCTTCCTCGTGGATCGATCCTGACTTCCCGCTGCTACATCAGGAGGAGGTCTTGTAACTATTTACAAGGGACAGAATCTGGTTTGCTGTGATTTATTTATATTTTAATTTGCAATCTCAATTTTCTCCTAACAACAAAATGCTCTTGTTTCATGGAAAACAAAGAAGCAACCAACGGTTTCCAAATCCTCAGCTGAAGCCGAATATCGAAGCATGTCTAAGACTGTAGGAGAATTGGTCTGGCTTGATTCCTTAGCCACTGATCTGAGATGTGCTATTTCTAAACCAATCCCTCTTCATTGTGACAGTAAATCAGCAATCCACATTGCTGAGAACCCCGTGTTTCACGAGCGTACGAAGCATTTAAAGCTGGATTGTCACTATGTTCAAGAACAACTCCAAGCTGGATTCCTTACACCTTCTCATGTCCAAACTCACCTGCAGCTTGCTGATGTGTTTACCAAACCTTTGGGGGAGGTACAACATCGGTTTTTTGTGTCCAAGTTAGGTTTAGTTTCATCACCTAGTCTAACTTGAGAGGGGGATATAGAAGTATATACATTTTGATGTATAAAATGTAATGTACAAGGGGTAATATGGGAAGGAGTATGCGTACAACAGTGTATAAATACCATTTGTATTGTACAAGCACAGTTAATGAAACAAGAGGGAAACAGAATCAAGATTCTCCTGACAAACTCTTTCTTCCTCCTTCCTCTAGCTTATCTCCGGTTCTCTTCTCATGGAGTTTTGTGTGTGATCACATCCAGTTTTCAAGATATAATGTATTTATTGAATTCACTATTTTTAAGGCAAAATTATATTTAGGCCCAAGCTCCCACGCGAACCTCTTCGGCCTTCACACCACTCCTCCGTGCTACTCGGAGCCATAGCCGACGTCACCGCTCGGGCCTTCAAGCTTCCGCTCCGGGCTCCAAGCTTCAAGATGTTGAGTCTCTGTCGACGCACTGCTCCAGCCTTCAACGTACCTCTCAGGCCATTGTCCTCCGGCCTTCAAGCTTCCTTTTTTTTTTAAAAAAAAATTATAGGTAAAACACGGCCCGAGGTCGCGTTTCACACGTATATATTTTTGGGGGGTTGTTTTTTAAAATTAAGAAATAAAAAAGGGGAAAATGCGATTTAAAACCGCGTTTTTATAAGATTTCCTTTTCCATCTTTGAAGATATATAAATACTCAATTAACACATGAAACGCGGTTTTGAAACCGCATTTCTCTGACGTATTTGCAAATTTTGAATATTTGTGTAAATAGTTTCAATCTGTGAATTTATTCGTAATTTTTTTTAATGAATATTTAAAAAAATCCATAATGCTGCCACAAAAAGAACAGGAACCCAAAAGAAACGACGTCTGACATCCAGATAACGAAGGAGTTGGGTTCGTCTAATATCCACATTGAAGGTGATCGCCTAATTGTGATCAACATAATCAAGGGATGATGATCCTTCCCATGGAAAATCTAGATGCTCACGACGGACATTCTTCTGTTGCTCTATTCCTTTGAACATGTTAATGTCTCGTATTGCTTTCGGGAGATTAACAGATGCACCGATCACACGTACATCTCTCGCCTCTTCCAGTCTAACGCCTCTCCAGATGCTATGGGTAGATAGACAACTCTTTATTCTCACCCGTACGTAAAGATACTCTTAAGTGGTGTTTAGTAGGTACCAACCCCACCCAAATCCTTACTAGTATAAAAAAAAATCTTATATGTATATAATTAAACATTGAACCCTGTCGTGGGATAAATTAATATGCGTAGTAATACATGGATGCAGATGTGCATAAGAAGCAATAAGCATATATATATGTGATGGTACGTGCTGCACCCTGGCCAATAATGTATGCATCTCTCTCCTCCATACTCTTACAATGCAAGAAGTCAAGAACCTCATCCCCTGCCCAGGCCCCTTTTCGATCTCAATCTTCTTCAATTCATTCATTCCCCTAGCTAGCCATTTAATTAATTAATTAATAATACTCGCCATACCTATAATTAAATTAATAAAAACTCAAATTAATTAGCATGTTATTGGACTAAAATTTCCATAAATTATATACTTGATATATATAATATAGTACTCCGTACGTATAATAGCTTGGGGCTACTGTACTGCAAGTTTGGCCGGTTTGGGTATCAATTAGGGAGGGTACGGTACGCATATAAAATGCATAATGTAGGAAGGTTTGAACGGCGAGTCTGGCAGTGTACAATCGCAATGAACTATTTCCATCACGACACCAAAACCTGGGAGGGTGGGGAAGAGCGCGCTAGTCACGTGAGAGTCGCGTGGGAAAGGAGAATGGGACGTAACAAATCACATGGGGATGCAGCAGCCGGCAGGCAGGGTACGTTGAAGGAGAGCATGCGCCCCATATCCATATATATATATATGCCATGAATATTCATCGATCTTATTCTGCTTCTCCAGGAGGACCACTCCCACTCCCAGTGGCCCAGTGGGAGTGGCACTGAAGGCACCATACTTACCCTGCCCTCCCTTTGTTGTATATAATACATATCTTCAATTCATCACTATATATATATATATAGCTAGAACTAATTTGTGGATCCGAAATACTTTGTATATGTATATATTAATTGGTGTTGATGATATACTGGTCAGCGGTGCTACTGTGGTGGTGTACATACATGCTTGATCCTCATCTATTTATTTGACTAGTTGATTTTCGTTTGGCCTTGGTTCCACTTGTAGTATTGTAGGTTTAGCCTGCTCAATGCGGGTTTTTTTCTTCTGTTTGTTTCATGTGTAATGGTTGTACTTGTCTACATGTAACGGTATTACTGTCTGCCGGTTTTTACCGATCTCTCAAAAATCAAGCCGGTTTCTCTCTCTCTCTCTCTCTCTCTCTCTCTCTCTCTCTCTCTCTCTCTCTCTCTCTCTCTCTATATATATATATATATATATATATATATATATATATATATATATATATATATATATATATATATATATATATATATATATATATATAAGTGAATAAATAAATTCTGGTCTAAAATGCATAAGCTAGATGATTCATTCTGAGTCTCAAATAACGTCCAATAACATTGTGAATTCGGTTAGTTAATTAGGGTTTCGATTAATGTGAGTAATGATTTTGATATATTCAAGGAAGTGAGATCTTGATTTTGTGTTGGGCATATCGAGCGACTTTGTAGTCTTTAATTTGGCAATTTGCTGTAAAATCTGAGGATTGCAGCTCCAGATTTCAGAGAATGATCACTGTTTCATCAATGAAGAACAAAGTATATGGCCAAAGATAGAAAAACGGCTATTCAAGCCTTCCTTCATTCAATTCATTCTCACTAATCCCAAAAACCCTGCCGAAAATGAAGTCTGCTCACATGTTATATATCTAGAGGATCTCGAATGTGATTGGAGGATCACAAGGAGACAAAATTAGCTAGCTGGATTATTACAAAAGAGAAGCAAATGAAAGCTAAATGACAATGAAATGAAATGACAGGAAATGCAACATGAATGAAATGTTGTGTGTATGCAGAACACACATATATTTCATATTCCCTCCTCAAGTTGGGACTTCTGTGAATCTAATAAGTCCCAACTTGCAAGAGAGATGAAGATGTTGTCTTTCTCCCAACGGTTTAGTGAGCAAATCTGCAAGCTGTGCACCACTTCTGATATGCTTGGGATGAACAAATCCTGCTTAACTTGTAGTCTTTCTATAACAAAGTGACAGTAAATTTTTAAGTGTTTTGTCCTCTCATGAAACACTTGATTCTCATCAATGTGCAAAGCAGCTTGGTTATCACAACATAGAGTAGGTAGAGGAACATGTATTCCCAAAGTGCACAACACACCTTCCACCCAAACTAACTCACTTGATTGAAGTCATAGACATGCTTCTATATTCTGCTTCAACTGAGGATTTAGAGATTGTTCTTTGCTTCTTTGTTTCCAAGACACTAAGCACTCTCCAAGGAATACACAATACCCTGTTAGAGATCTAACTCTGAATCTGCAAGCTCCCCAATTTGCATCACAAAAGGCCACCACTTCTGTACTTGAATTGGAAGGATAATGCATGCCAACTCTTATAGTGCCTTTCAGATATCTAATAACATGTAAAGCTGCATCAAAGTGTGGCTGTCTCGGCTCACACATAAATTGAATTAAATGCTGCACAACATAAGAAATATTAGGTCTTGTGAGATTGAGAAATAATAATCTCCCAATCCACCTTCTATATGAATCTGGATCAGTAAGTAGTTGTCCTTCATCAGAGGGCAACTTGAGACCTCTTGGAAGAGGAAAAATAGCAGGTTTACAATCACACATATTGCAATCCTGTAATATGTCAACAATGTACTTTCTTTGGTGCAATAATGTACCTGAGGTATCCCTCAAGATTTCAAGGCCTAAGAAATATCTTGCTAAGCCAAGATTCTTTATAGTGAAAGCCTTGTTCAAATCATCCTTGGTTGCATTGATGATGGTTTCATCATCCCCTGTTAGCAACAGATCATCCACATAAACAACTGCAATCACAATTCCCTTTTTAACTTTCATAGTAAACAGAGAATAGTCCTCAATGGAATGCAGATAACCAAGTTTGATCAAGAATTCACATAACTTTGCGTTCCACTGCCTGGATGCTTGCTTCAAGCCATGTATAGACTTCTTCAGTTTACATACTTGCCATGGTTTACCCAAGACATAGCCCTCAGGAGGGCTCATGTACACTTCTTCTTCTAAGTTTCATGTAAGAAAGCATTATTTACATCCAGTTGATGTAAAGGCCAGTTCTTAATTGTGGCAACTGCTAGCAAAATCCTGACTGTAGCAAACTTTGCCACTGGTGAGAAGGTGTGCTTGTAGTCCTTCTCTTTGATTTGATTGTAGCCATTTGCAACAAGTCTAGCTTTGTATCTTTACACTAAGCCATCAGGTATGTACTTAATCTTATATACCCACTTGCTTCCTATAGCTTTCTTTCCATCAGGTAATTTTGTCATCTTCGAAGTCTGATTATTCTCAAGAGCCTTGAGTTCAAGATTCATTGCATCTATCCACCTTGGATCTTTGATGGCTTGGGAAAATCTATAAGGTTCTGGCACTGCATTCATATGAGTAAATGAATTTGTGAATTCATTGTCAAGCTTTTGCACAGGGCCTATGCAAAAGGAGAGAAAAGACTGAGACACATACTCATTTCTCTTGCTCATTTGACAAACAAAGTCCTGTAATCTTCTTGGGGCCACTATATCTCTAGTGGATCTCCTTAGAGGTGGAAAGGCAATATGATCACTGAGCAATTCTTCTGAAATCTGAGGAGCTTGAGTCCCAATACCAGGTGACACAGTAGCATCATGTGGCATAGATGATGACAACACTGAATCAGGAGCAAATTGGTTTTGTGAAGGCAGGGATGGAGTGCTAGAGTGATGTATCACTTCTTGAATATCAGGTGCTGGATTAACAAGAGGCAATCTACGCTCTGTGTTAGATGACTGAACACTGTCTGTTGGCTCAATGACATTGTCCTGTATGAAAGGAAAAATGTTTTCATGAAAGACAACATCTTTGCAAATCATCATTTTTCTGTTTTGCATATCCCACACTTTATAAGCCTTTTGGCCATGAGGGTATCCCATGAAGACACATTTCACGGGTTTGGGTCCCATTTTATCTCTGAACATATGAAGAACTGATGCATAAAAAAGGCATCCTAATGTCCTTAGCTCATCAAAATTAGCAAGCTTACTAAATAGCTTCTCATATGGTGTGATCCACCTAAGTGTCTCAGTTGGTAGCTTGTTGATAATATGAGTAGCAGCAAGAATACATTCTCCCCAAAATCTGATAGGCAGCCCAGCATGTAATCTCATTGATCTAGCAGTTTCAACAAGATGTCTGTGTTTTCTCTCCACTCTCCCATTCTGTTGAGTATAAGGCACACTTTTCTGATGAACAATGCCCTCTGAGGCTAGAAATTCAGTGCACTTCTTTTGAACAAATTCATTCCCATTGCCTGTTCTCAAACATTTCACAGAGGTAGCAAACTGATTCTTTACATAGGCAACAAAATCACATATGGTTTGAAATACCTCCAACTTATCCTTTAGAAGAAAAGTCCAAGTAACTCTAGTGCAATAATCAAGCACAGTAATAATGAAAACCATTATAAGTGGCAACTTTATAAGGACCCCAAAGATCCATATGAACTAAATCAAAAGGCCTAGAGGCCAAGCTCATGCTTCTATCAAAAGGTAAACTGTGATGTTTTAACAAAGAACATGTGTCACAATGAAAACCATTGAGATCATCTTGTTTGAACAACTGCAAATGTTTCAACTTAGATAGGGGTGGGCACAAATCCCGCAAATCCTGATCCCGTCCCGATCCTGGTGGGATTTAGGATAAAATAGCGAATCCCGTCCCGCAAAAATTATGCGGGACGAAACGTTGGAAGATCTTGGTGGGATCCCGCAAATCCCGTCCCGTATATTATAATAATAATAATAATAAAAATAATAATAATAATAATTTTTATAATAATAATAATAATATTATAATATTATAGAATAATAATAATATATTATTAGTATTATTATTTTGAGCAAATGTTATAATTATAATTATAATCATAATCTTCCATTTATAATAATAATAATATTTTTTTATAATAATAATATTATTATTATTTGATCAAATATTATTTATAATTATAATAATAATTTTCAATTTATAATAATAATTGATTATAATAATAATATTATTATTATTATATAATATTATAATATAATTTAATAATAATATTACTTTATAATAAAATTATTATTATTATTATTATTATTATTACATTATTATTATATCATATTATATTTTTTTTCTTGTACAGTATAATTATTTTATAATAATAACAATAAAAATAAGTAATAATAATAATATTTTTTTAATTATAACGTGGCATTATTATTATTATTATTATTATTATTATTATTATTATTATTATTATTATTATTATTATTATTATTATTATTATTATTATTATTATTATAAGAGTTTACAAAGAATTAGTGGGGAGCCGAGAGACAATCTGGGTCCCCACTCCTTTAGCAATAGAAAACCCCACCCTAGTGAAAATATGAGCTGCGTTATGAGCCCCTATATCGTGAATCTGGGCAAATTTCTGGATCCTCTTTAGAAGGCCTATAGAGTCTGCCTCCAGTTCACCCAATGCAGAAAAAGAAAAGGGTAAGAACCTCGTCCCAACTATTATTATTATTATTATTATTATTATTATTATTATTATTATTATTATTATTATTATTATTATTATTATTATTATTATTATACCCATTTAAAGCTACAAGAGGCAAATAGCTAAATACGGTATTCTTCCCAACTATCAATCGATAATGAGACAGTATCTGGTGAATCTCGTTTCAATCCCTTTCCGTCCCGATCTAGTAAGATAATGTAGCCAAATATGTTGAACAATATAATTAATTATACAATCATTGTATGAATTAATAATAGTATAATAATAATAATAATAATAATATTATTATTGAATAATATAGTTGAGAAGAATACCGTATTCAACATATTATACAAATTAATGAATTATGAAAGCATTTTTCACTTTGCAAATTTATATAATATTTTATTATTTTTATTTGCGGGACAAGACTCGTCCCGTCCCGATCCCGTCCTGTCCAGACATCATCCCGTCTCGAAAAAAAAGTGTCAATCCCGCCCCGATTCCGTCCCGTAAAATTTTTACAGGACGAGTCCCGTCCCGGCTCAATCCCGTTCCGTCCTGTCCCGTGCCCACCCCTAAACTTAGAGACTGAATTATGTCCAAATCTAGCATGAATAATGTCTAGATTAGCACTAACTTTATTACAACTTCTACTAAAGATGCCACTTTCATTCTCTTTGCCTGCTCCCTCTGCCAAGATCTTGTATAACCCATTGCTTCTGCAGCCAGACAACACCACCTTCTTAGTTCCAAGATCCTAGAAATAGCAATGAGTTCTAGTAAATACAACAATCATATCATTATCATCTAAGAATTTCCCAACTGATAGTAGCTTATGCTTAAAATAGGGACAAGTAATACATCATTGGGATTCAAGCCCTCTGTCAACTGCAACCCTCCTGTATCACTGACAGTTTTCACTATGCCATCAGGTAAGCCTATGTGAACTGGATTACACAACTTTTCTTTGTTGAAGATGACGAAACCCGATTTACTGAATCCCGTGTCTGCGGGTTCCGGGATCAAGTGGAGCGCGAGCGAGCTCAGACGATCGGGCTTACCTGAGACGTGCGATGAGATTACCGTCGGCGTACCCAAACCTGTGCTGATCCGAGCTCAAGCCATACGCGGACCACCTTCCTCCCAAGGCTTCATCAAACGTCGGCTCCCGCTGGTCGAGACAAATTTGGCGCGGGAAGGCTACTTGAGCCATCAAAAACCGACCAGCGGGAGCCGACGTTTGATGAAGCCTTGGGAGGAAGGTGGTCCGCGTATGGCTTGAGCTCGGATCGGCACAGGTTTGGGTATGCCGACGGTAATCTCGTCGCGCGTCTCAGGTAAGCCCGATCGTCTGAGCTCGCTCGCGCTCCACTTGATCCCGGAACCCGCAGACACGGGATTCAGTAAATCGGGTTTCGTCATTGGCGCCGTCTGTGGGAACACTCTCATGCTAAGAGGTAATTTAAAATTAAAACGGAGTACTTACTGATTTAGCTCTGATTGAGTTCGATTTTGAAAAATTATTTTAGATGATTGGATAGCGGAAGAAAACTAGTACGCGGATTCATTTGGGAGATGCACAGATCGATCTATAGATCTCATTTTAAGTGTTAAATTTTGAATGCATGCAATTGGGTAGACTTGTATCTTTAAAAGCTATTCTTTCTACAAGCTCTTTTAGACCCCTATATAAATAATTATAGGCTTTTTGATATGAAAGGGTGTGGTTGGCGTCGTAAGCCCATATATATTGAGAGATCGATGAAGGAGCTACTGGCTTCCTTAATTCAGCTCAGGCATATGGTATCCCCTACAAAAATATTAGGATGGGATGATAACTCCAAACATCTGGACACTTGCATGTTTAAAATGAAGAAGAACATTACTATCATATGTTAAGGTAAGTAGCAGCGGCTACGATTCCAAAATTAAAGTTTGAGTATATATATATATAAGCACATTTGTGTAATGAATAAT
The DNA here is from genome assembly GCA_963922045.1 of Persicaria maculosa. NCBI lineage: Eukaryota > Viridiplantae > Streptophyta > Magnoliopsida > Caryophyllales > Polygonaceae > Persicaria > Persicaria maculosa. Next base: position 20,209,123 of record OY998252.1, on the reverse strand, counting down.
GAGATTTGGTGGGAGGGATGTTTTTGCCTAAGCTAGTATAGATTGGAAGCTTCGTGGTTGTCATATGGAATCCCCCTCTGCCTTTCCATACTTCAAGATGTAATTAGTCGTCCGCACAAAAATGATGTCTTTATAAGCAATGGGTGCATAATCTAGAGATCATCGTACTGCACCATCCGCGGACTGGTTGATTTGTCAAGCAACAAACATCGATTAAAGATGGAGTAGAACAACGCCTGAGATCACGTTTACTCTGCATTTCCGCTTACGTCTACAGCGCGTTTCCGAACGCGTCATTTCTGCATCATCGATCGCGTCAATCTATCTTCAAAATTAAAGCATCAACTAGAGAGGAATTCTTCATCGCACCATATCAGCCGGCAATGGTGTACTTTAAATCAAATCACGTATAAATTTGACTTTGCGATTTCTACCCGATCGGGCATCCGGTCGTAGAGCTGGCCTCCCGGATCGTAGATTTTATTTAGTCTCCTTACGCGTGATCTTGCTCCGCGTCGGGCATCCGGTCGTAGAGCTGGCCTCCCGGATCGTAGATTTTATTTAGTCTCCTTACGCGTGATCTTGCTCCGCGTCGGGCATCCGGTCGTAGAGCTGGCCTCCCGGATCGTAGATTTTATTTAGTCCCCTTACGCTGGAGCTTGGCTCCGCGTCGAGCCTCCGATCGAATCTGCATTCTCGGAGATGATATTTTAAGTCCCCTTACGCTGGAGCTTGGCTCCGCGTCGGGCCTCCGATCGAATCTGCATTCTCGGAGATGATATTTTATTAAGTCCCATTACGCGTGATCTTGTTCCGCATTGGGCATCCGGTCGTAGAGCTTGCCTCCCGGATCGGATATTTTATATTAAGTCCTAGGACGCTGGAGCTTGGCTCCGCGTCAGACCTCCGATCAAATCTGCATTCTCGGAGATGATATTTGATATTAAGTCCTAGGACGCTGGAGCTTGGCTCCGCGTCAGGCCTCCGATCGAATCTGCATTCTCGGAGATGATATTTTATATTAAGTCCTAGGACGCTGGAGCTTGGCTCCGTGTCGGGCTTCCGATCGAATCTGCATTCTCGGAGATGATATTTTAAGTCCCCTTACGCTGGAGCTTGGCTCCGCGTCGGGCCTCCGATCGAATCTGCATTCTCGGAGATGATATTTTATTAAGTCCCATTACGCGTGATCTTGTTCCGCGTTGGGCATCTGGTCGTAGAGCTTGCCTCCCGGATCGGATATTTTATATTAAGTCCTAGGACGCTGGAGCTTGGCTCCGCGTCAGACCTCCGATCGAATCTGCATTCTCGGAGATGATATTTGATATTAAGTCCTAGGAAGCTGGAGCTTGGCTCCGCGTCAGGCCTCCGATCGAATCTGCATTCTCGGAGATGATATTTTATATTAAGTCCTAGGACGCTGGAGCTTGGCTCCGCGTCGGGCCTCCGATCGAATCTGCATTCTCGGAGATGATATTTTAAGTCCCCTTACGCTGGAGCTTGGCTCCGCGTCGGGCCTCCGATCGAATCTGCATTCTCGGAGATGATATTTTATTAAGTCCCATTACGCGTGATCTTGCTCTAGGACGCTGGAGCTTGGCTCCGCGTCAGGCCTCCGATCGAATCTGCATTCTCGGAGATGATATTTTATATTAAGTCCTAGGACGCTGGAGCTTGCCTCCGTGTCGGGCCTCCGATCGAATCTTTATTCTCGGAGATGATATTTTAAGTCCCCTTACGCTGGAGCTTGGCTCCGCGTCGGGCCTCCGATCGAATCTGCATTCTCGGAGATGATATTTTATTAAGTCCCATTACACGTGATCTTGCTCCGCGTTGGGCATCCGGTCGTAGAGCTTGCCTCCCGGATCGGATATTTTATATTAAGTCCTAGGACGCTGGAGCTTGACTCCACGTCAGGCCTCCGATCGAATCTGCATTCTCGGAGATGATATTTGATATTAAGTCCTAGGACGCTGGAGCTTGGCTCTGTGTCGGGCCTCCGATCGAATCTGCATTCTCGGAGATGATATTTTATTAAGTCCCATTACACGTGATCTTGCTCCACGTCGGGCATCCGGTCGTAGAGTTTACCTCCCGGATCGGAGTTTTTATTGAGTCCTAGGACGCTGGAGCTTCTTCCGCGTCGGGCATCCGGTCGTAGAGTTTACCTCCCGGATAGGAGTTTTTATTAAGTCCCTCGGCGCTGGAGCTAAGCTCGTAGAGGGCCTCCTGCTCGTAGCTGATAAGCTCGCGGAGATAAACTCCTAATGAGTATAAAGATATACGTAAAAGTATCCGCTTGCTTTTACTTTTGACCCGCTTAAATATTCTTCAAATTATGTTAATTTAAAAAAGCATTTAGCTTAAGCTTTCAAACGATGGTGGGTATGAACGATTCATTTATTGATGCATGGGTTCCATGGCATTTGATGAGTGTTTATGACCTTTAAAAGACGGCCATTGCATTTGTAAATGGTACTAGCTAGCAGATGATGGTCCGTGTAGCTCGGGTAAGGACACTAAGCAACCGACATATATGAATGAATATGTCAAACGGATATTGGAGACTCGTTCATACTTTGGACCATGATTCAAACACAATTATATAAATAGAGACGCGACTAATTTAGTAGTATTAACATCCTTTCTTGGCATGGCATGATCCTTTCCTACGAAATGAGGATAAAATTTTGTAGTATTAACATCCTTTCTTGACGTGGCATGATCCTTTCTGTTCACGAGTGCGGCTACCCGCGGATGACGGATTCCTCTGTCCGCGGTCGGATTGTGGTGCATGGTTGAACATTGAACAGCAAATCGAGATCTTAAGTTTACTCGACCTCGCTATCGCAATCAACGTTTGAAAAACGGCCATGGAATGATTTCCACTGTCCGCGTCTAACCCCCTGGTGGACCGGGGCTGCTTCTCAAACCATTGTATTGCACTAGCTTCCATTGCTTGATGAATCAACCCGCGAATTCCGCGCACGGAGAGGCTAATAGATCAAACAGGGAAAGTCGGTCTGCAGATCGTCGTCGAAGAGCTGCGAACGGTTGTGTCACTAAGGCTATCACTTGAGGGGAGTTATATTTATGACCCCCACTCTTTAGATCTCAACAAGTTCGCATCACGTCCATCTTCGTGTTCGCAATCGGCAGATTCCGCTTCTCGTCATTTTTGTGTACATCTATCAGCAGCCACATCTCTGATATATCGATCGTGGCTCGTAGCTCGTCTTAAGCGAGAAACAAAGGTCCTGGCGCAGCTCGGCCTTCCCATCACTGTGGTCGTGCGCGGGACAGTCGTAGCACAACTCCCCAACCCGCGTCTGACCCCCTAGTAGTCTTAAAATTCGGCTCGCGTTCGAAGGGGAGACGGGTATACAAGAACAGGCCGGGAAGTTGATTGCGGCTCATGTCCTAGCCATGAGCGAATCTCGACAAGACTTACCGATCATGTTGATCCATACCTCTCGCACAAGTGAATGAGCAACAACTGAGCAACTTTATATTATGCTTTTTTATCACACGTACGCAATTATGTACGTACATTAATAAAATTGTAAAGCATAATACATAAGGATTAGTTATATAAACCCCTCGGCGCCGGAGCTATGCTCGCGGAGGGCCTCCGATCGTAGTCTGAGCCTCTCGGAGCACACCCGATAAGTCCCTCGACGCTGGAGCTATGCTCGCAGAGGACCTCCTGCTCGTAGCTGGTAAGCTCACGGGGATAAACTCTTAACGAGTATAAACTAAGTCCCTTGACGCTGGAGCTATGCTCGCAGAGGGCCCCCTGCTCGTAGCTGGTAAGCTCGCGGAGTTAAACTCTTAATGAGTATAAATTAAAACCTTTCAACGTCGGAACTCTCATCCGCGGAGGGCTTTCTGATTGAACTACGATAGGCTTGATTCTCTTCCCAAGAGATACGTAGGTAACCCACTAATAAGTTGGGTACAACCCAGACCAAACAAACTTAGTTAAAACATTACACCAAAAGTCTGATATATCAAGTACTCTTCAGAAGGAAGACAAAGCACAAATGCATATGTTGTCTCGTTTGAATCGAACCCTAGCTAAGACTCATCTTGGCTAAGGTCCGAGGAGCTGTGACAAAACACCAAATAAATAAATAATATTTATAAACATGTGCATAAATCGGGTTCCCGCTATATAAATAAACCCGTTATTAGGATGATTATAGTGTATCGATCAATGTATGGAAAATACCATCTAAATCCACTACACATAATAAAGGTGTCCTTATGAATGAAACTTGTCCTAAACAACTCGACACTTGTCGGGTTGTCGAGACATGTGTCGACAATGGCTATACACTTGTCCTAAGTGTCTTGACACTTGTCGTCGAACTCGGGACACATGTCGATAAAGGCTCGGATTCTTTCTATAAATATGGGGCTAGACCTTCATATTCAGGGTCGGTTTTTGATGGCTCAAGTAGCCTTCCCGCGCCAAATTTGTCTCGACCAGCGAGAGCCGACGTTTGATGAAGCCTTGGGAGGAAGGTGGTCCGCGTATGGCTTGAGCTCGGATCGGCACAGGTTTGGGTACGCCGACGGTAATCTCGTCACGCGTCTCAGGTAAGCCCGATCGTCTGAGCTCGTTCGCGCTCCACTTGATCCCGGAACCCGCAGACACGGAATTCAGTAAATCGGGTTTCGTCAGAAGAGCAAGTGAGAATCAGAAATCATGTGATCACTAGCACCAGTGTCAATGATCCATTCAAGAAATGACATTGATTTCAGAACTATATCGACATTAGAAGAAGATGATTTACCTGCAAAGTTGACAAAGGAATTTTCACTAGCTGCATTCCCTTTCATCTTTCTCATGATCTCTTGATAAACTACATTCACAATAGCTGAATCAAGCTACCCATCTGCATTGCTTCTGTCTAATTAATCATCATCAAAAGGACTGTTGTGGGTAGATCCTCCAACAGAGCCAGCAGTATTAGTAGAGCTTCTCATTCCAGGGTTGTTCCTCTCCTCCTCCTTTAACTCTATGAACCAATCTGGCACTCCATGTATTTTGAAGCATTGATCAACAGTGTGACCCTTCATGTTGCAATGGGTACATGTAGACATTTGCTTGATCCTCTTGAGCTCCTTCCAATCCTTCTTAAAAGGAGCACTGCTAGAAGTATTGTTGCTTGGATAAGTGTTGCGTTTTTTTAAAGAAATTCCCATTTCTGTTGGCAGCTAGAGCATTAGAATCTGAGACTGAAGACTGAGTTTCCCCTAATGGTTCATTACCAGTCTCAACTTGCAGCAGCATGTAGTAAGCTCTATTGATGTTGGGCAAAGGATCCATAACAAGGATTTGATTCCCTGCCCCATCATAAGTATCACTAAGACTAACCAGAAGTTGAATAACTTTTTTTCTGGATTCTATCTCACTTATCTTTCTCTTGATATCACAAATGCAATGAGAAATAGCTCCACAAGTACACTCTAGTATGCCGTCTAGAACCTGGTGCTCATCCCAATTCTTCTTAAAGGTGTTATAAAGATCAGCAAGAGACATTGAGCCCTGTGAAATGGTAGAAAGTCTCTTTCTTACTTGATAGATGAGAGGTGCATTCGATTGGCCAAATCTCTCTACAACTTCATCCCATAACTGTTTGCTAGAATCCACGAACATTAAACCTTCAGCAATGTTGTTGTTCATGGAATTTAATAACCAACAACATACCATGCATAAAATCGGCACGAATCCATCTCTGTAAATCAGTTGAATCAATTGCAGGACGAGCACAGGTACCATTGACAAAACCCAATTTGCATTTAGCTCCAAGAGCCATCATGACTCCTCTACTCCAAGTCATGTAATTATTTCGATCAAACAAAATAGCAACTAACTGCGCCCCTGGGTGATCAGAATTAGATAAGTGCAGAGGATCATTCAGATTAGCTTGAACAGAGGACTCATCCTGATCTCTAGTGTTTGTAGTCATCAGAATATGGAACATAAACGACGATTCAATCAACGACGAAGATGATAGTGAAGCAAAGAGCAAGGATCTCACCTAGTAGCTCTGATACCATGTAAAATATGACCACTACAGCTCCAAATTTCAGAGAATGATCATTGTTTCATCAATGAAGAACAAAGTATATGACCAAAGATAGAAAACGGCTATTCAAGCCTTCCTTCATTCATTCTCACTGATCCCAAAAACCCTACCGAAAATGATGTCTGCGCACAGCTTATATATCTAGAGGATCTCGAATGTGATTGGAGGATTACAAGGAGACAAAATTAGCTTGCTGGATTGTTACAAAAGAGAAGCAAATGAAAGCTAAATGACAATGAAATGATAGGAAATGCAACATGAACGAAATGTTGTGTGTATGCAAAACACATATATATTTCATATTTGCTAATAAAGCGAATTGAATGAGTTCGAATCGACGGTTGCTTTCAACGATATTACAAAATGTATATTGCATTTGATTTACATTTTATGATCGATTAATAAATTCAGTCCATCCTTAATTATAAATTTTCTAAATCTAGCTAGCCCTAGCTAGGGGTGTTGCACTTAATATTTACCCTTGGTTGGAACCCCACGGGTCGGGTGTGACATTCATCTAATTAGTTCCGTTCTCAGGGTATTTATCTTTCAAGTAATTTTTGTTTTTAATGACTTTGGTTATCTTTTTTTTTTTGAACCGGAAATTTTTTAGCATTAGGGCACTCTTATATGTCAAGAGCATCCAAACGGATGAAATTGCGAAGCATAGAAACGTCAAGAGTCTCAGAGCCGGAGAAAGCAAAGCCCAGATGCGATAAACGGTCCGCAACGCGGTTTACCTCCCTATAGACATGACGAATCTCATAAGTTCGAAAGAATCATAGGGAGACTAGACTGTCAGAGACAATCATCTCAGAATCTCCCGTAGGCATTCCAATGCCTTTGAGGCTATTGATAATGGTGAGGTTATCATCTTCTATTGTTAGGTCAGTTATGTTTAGCTCCCGTGCCGCTATGATTCCTTTCCATAGGCGAAGCTCTCCGAACCAGCAATAGAGGAGATGGGGGAAGGCCCAACAGCAAAGAAAAGCGGAGTACCTCAATGATTTAGTAAACTGAGTAGTTCCAACTTCTTCTTTTATTTCTCGAAAGATACTATTTAAATCAGTTGTTTGGGCAAAACAGTTATTTAGTTTCGTTATTAGTGTGGGATCCAGTGTTGTTATTGTAGTTCTTGATATCAGGCAATCCCAAAGAAAGTGGATGAGGTCTTCATAATTAGAGTCGCAGTCGGGGCAGGTAGTCGGTATACCCATACCCCTATAGGCGAGTCTTGCAAAGGTGGGTACTCCATTTTTTGTAATCTTCCATAGGAGTGTTTTGACCTTTGGTGGTACGTCAAGGTTCCAAATCCATCTCGTATCTGGTTTTTGGTGATTTTTCTTGTCATTGATCATCGCAATTGCAGAACTGGTTGAAAACCAACCATTCTTGCTCCATTTCCAATATAGTCTATCAATATGTATGTGTTTGGAATTGGGGTTGTTACTATAGATTCTATTATGTCCGCTGGTTGTGCATGATGGGTGGTGTTATGTAGTTTAGTGATATCCCATGATTTGGCTTCTTGTAAGAATTGCGAAATTGTTGCCTGAAGATCAATTTGTTGGTCATTAGTAATCAATGTAACGAGGGGTGAGTCGCCAAACCAATGGTCCATCCAGAAATTTATACTTTCTCCATTACCAATCGACCAACAGATCCCTTCCTTGAAAAGAGGTAATAATTTTGTAAGTTGCGTCCATTGCCAGGAGGAGTCTCCCTTTTTATGTTATTGTAAAATGTTTTGGTTTTTGAGGTACTTTTTCTATAATTAGAGAGACCCAGGGACTGTGGGGTTCTGTCAATATCTTCCAAATTAGTTTTAGTTGCAGTGCTTTATTCATGTCTTCTAAATTATGGAGGCCAAGGCCCCCATGGGATTTGGTTTTATAGTAAACAAAAAATAGGCACGAAATCAGAAATTAAAATTGGAGAGCAACACTTGTTAATTCAAAATTTTGAAATTCTCTTGATAGGGGAGAGCAACACTTGTTAATTCAAAATTTTTGCCAAAACCTCTCTACATAATGCAGAGCTTTATGTTGCCGACCAATATACACAAAGAACTAGACCAACTCAATAGAACTTTTTTTCTGGAACAAAGATCTCTAACATTGATCACTAATAAGTTGGGATAGAATATGCAAGCCAAAAACTAAAGGTGAGATCGGGCTCCGAAAATCGAAGGATATGAACAAGACTCCCCAAATGAAATTACTATGGAAAATCCTTGTTGAACCTGATAACTATTATGTTAAACTGATAAGGTATAAATACCTAAAAAAACATAGAACTTCTGCAATATAAAGCAAAGGGGAATACATCATGGTAGTGGAGAAACATAAGCCGGCTCATTGACAAATTTAAAAAAGGTCTCATTTAATTTGGTCAGTTGGAGATGGAAGATCTATTAACTTTTAGACAGACAATTGGTTGTCGATGACCTCTCTTTTAGAAAGAATAAACCCACCACAAGGTGTTAGGATTAACCAAAAGGCCAGTAACTATATTATAAACGAAAAATGGTGGATTGAGAAACTTAACCGAGATTTCAATAACACGATCGTAAAGGAAATAACGGATATTCCTATCCCTGTCTCGCCGCTCCCAGATAGACTCTTCTTGTGGCCGGATCAAGAGGGGTCGGTTCACAATAGCAAGTGCAATGAAACTCATTACAAACTCTAATAATATGACAGACGACCCTACCTCATGGATTTGGAAGCTAAATATTCCCCCAAAGATTAAAAATTTCCTTTAAAAGCTGGTTCAAAAGGGGCTCCCAACAACAACTCGATTATCCCAGAAAGGTGTTCATGTCCCAATCCCCTATAAATTATGTAATCACCATTTTGAAGATGAAGCACATCTTTTTATTGAATGTTGTTTCGCAAATTATCCGGCCTGCTCTACAGATACAGACAATCCAACACATCATATCCATCATACTAAACAATACAAGAGATATTAGAGTAATCATGACCACATTAGGTGATAAACTTAATCCCACAAAAAAAAAAGCACTAGCGCTCAAATGGTGGGTCATTTGGTTTTACAGAAATCAGATTACCTTCCGAGATGCCCATATTCCATCAATAGGGAAATAAAATCTTTCATAAATACGCTTTATGAGAATTGGAGAAAAGCATGTAAACAAGAGGATGGCATATGAATAGAAAATACAAAAGACAAGCCAAGGAGAAAAAACAAATTAAGTGTAGAAAACTGGGACGAGGAGTCATGAAACTAAATTTCGATGGGTCATCTTCAAATTTGGATGGAAGCACCACAGGGTACATAATCCGGGATTGGGAGTGGAAACACATTACATTGGGATACAAACATATAGGCAACAAATCTCCTCTTATGGCTGAAGCAATTGCCCTAAGAGAAGGAGTAATTAAAGCTAGAGAACTTCAGATCAGAAAACTCGTGTTAGAAGGAGATTCGCATATCATCATCAACCATCTAGCACATAAAGGAAAATGTCATTGGGAGATTGAATTGACTATGAGAGATATCAAAACAATCCTCTTATACTTTTATGAAGTATCCTTCTCGCATGTCTCCTGCATTAGGGCTAATAAGGTTGTACACCTTAGCCGCTCTTTGTGAGAGTATGCACTTGAAACACATCCAGGTATGTTAGACCTCATCTGACAGGATGCGATCGGCTAAGTTTCGATCGGCCAAAATTTTACCTTATAAAAAAATGAGGTAGAATTAAGTGTTATATCAATGCCTTGGACCTCCAACAAAATGTTCATCTATCCAAAAGTTATTACCCACGACTTCATTACAAATTCTCAAGAGAGCCCCCACGCTATTCTACTATTTGATTCTTTTAAACTAACATTTCTCATTCAAGTTGTTGCACTTAAACTTGAGTGATATACGTTGTTTACATGCTTAATTTTATAATTTTTCTAGCAAATTATTTTGATGTTTCATACTCCCCTTCAAAAGTTGCTAGGTTTATAGCCCATCAAACAAAATCGAAGATTGATGAGAGAGGACTAGCAGCTTCCTCTGGAACAGTGGTGATCTTCTTATCTTTGTCTATTCCATGCAAAACAATTCCAACCATTCCACAACTGTTGAACATCTGTTTTTAACTCAAGTCCACCCATATGCCCCATCTTGTACGCCTTGAACAAACGTACTGTCATTGAAACCATATGTGCTCGACCCTTTCTTGTAAGACACAGGGTCATAAAAGGCGTCATCTCATGCTACATAGCCCTTTCAGATCCGTTGTCCATACTTAGAGATTGAAAATGAAGAACTCTTATGACATAGGTAAAGTTTAAATTACTTATAAATCACTCTCAATATCCTTATGATATTCGGTGTGGGACGCAGTGTTGCCGAATCAATGACTTTAGCTCTCATATTCCAAATATCTTTTCCCTTGAAAAGGTTGTCCATATGTTCTCTCATTGTAAGATTATATCTACTAGCATGCAATAGTTATGAGGTGCCAGAATGTGGGAAAACAGAATCCTATAAAGACAGAAATCTTTGCGTTATTGCTAGGGGTGCAGAAAGTCATGGAACTTCGTATTTCAAATCTTCAGATTGAAGGGGACTCTTTAATAATAATAATAATCAAACACATGTGATATAATTCACGCTGCCCGTGGGAGATTGAACTTCTCATGTCAGATATTAAACTGCTCTTTCAAGGAGTTGAAAAAATATCTTTATCTCATGTATCCCATGAAGGCAATAAAGTGGCTGATAAAGTTGCACACTTTAGCCGCTTTGCCAGGGGGTAAGAGGTTTTGAATGATCTAGGTTTGCAGGACCTCACCCGAAAGGATGTTATCGGATAGGCTTGGTCTATTTGAAATTTTCCCTAATAAAAAAAATAAAATTATATCTCCAAGCATGCAATTTTTCTTATAAAGTCTGAATCTCGATAGACCGACAATTCGACAGAAAGAATACATTCAAAATTCTCCTAGCACATGAAACTTGATTGGTGGATTCACACCCCAAATTTGGAAATAAATCATGTATATACCTTGAATTAGTAAATAAAGAGCGACCATTCCGGGGTTCGAACCGGGGACCTATTGGTACTACCCACAAGTCATTTCCGGTGAGCCATTTCGGAATGGTTTAATGTAACAATTAATTACCACCATGTAATAGTTGATGTAACAATTAATTATTTAAACGGAAATTTCGCGAGGTACCCCTGAGGTATCGCAATTTTCACGAGGTATACAACTCTTTTGCATATTTCGCGTGGTACCCCTAGGGTTTTGATTCTTTTCGCGTCGTGCCCTCGGAGTTAAGTTTTAACAGATGAAAGGGTGCTCCGTTAGTTTTAAAATTAAAAAAAAAGAAGAGGAAAGAACGCTCTTTCTGAAGGAAGCGAAGAGAGAAAGGTCGCGCGAGAGAGAGAGATAGCATGACGAGGACGACGAGAGAGAGCACGCCGGTGAGGACGACACCGGGTCGGAGATCTCGCTGCTGCGCTGGTGAGTTGTGGAGGCGATGCAAATGATGGTTGATGCATATGGAGACCAGCCTCGGCCCAAAACGTCGACAACGACGGAGCCGAGAGGAAGAAGAAGCACCAGTCGCTGCAGAGATGCAACAGATCATCAGATGGGTAACCAAGGAGGAGGCGGAGAACACAAGATAATCCACACCCCGACCACCAAGCCAAAGGCGGCCCGGAAGAGAATGTCGAGACGAAGGAGAGGACCCACAACCGGAATCCGCTCGGAAAACAGCCGATTAATTACCCAAGCCTGCCACCAAGGCAAAGGCGGCCCGGAAGAGAAAGTCGAGACGAAGGAGAGGACCACGACCGGAATTCGCTCGAAGAAAAACCGATTACCCAAGATGACCACCAAGCCAAAGGCAGCCCGGAAGAGAAAGTCGAGACGAATGAGAGGACCCACGGCCGGAATCTGGCGGAAATTGCGAAACCTCTGGATCCACCGCGCCATCGTAGACCGTCGTCAGAGAACATTGGCCGCCGAAGATCGATAGAGGGTTTTACAATGGCAATTTGGGGGCGCGTGTGGGGGCTCTCTCTTCTTGCGTTCTTTCCCTTTTTTTTTCTTTTTAATTTTAAAAGTAACGGAGTACCCTTTCTTCTGTTAAAACTTAACCCCGAGGGCACGATGCGAAAAGAATCAAAACCCTAGGGGTACCACGCGAAATATGCAAAAAAGTTGTATACCTCGTGAAAATTGCGATACCTCAGGGGTCCCTCGCGAAATTTCTGTTATTTAAATTATAAATCTATATTTTATTTTTTAAAAATATTTTATTCATACTTTCAAATATTTATAAAAAGATTTGATGAAAAACATCTTATAAATTTTACATAAATAAAAATTTAATTATTTTACAATATGATTGTGTATAAAAATTTTAAAACATGCTTATTCATTATTTCTTTGGTAAACATGCACTACTAATTTTTGTAAAACATAAATAAATAAATACTTTGAATATAAATAGCCAATGTTATGTAGACCATAAAATTTACTATTTACACCACATATCCCACTTTTTATATTTTTTTAAAAAATATACCCTGCTCCTCTTGAGTCGCACACCTGCCACTCAAGAGGCGCAGGGTACTTGTACCCTGCGCCTCTTGAGTGGCAGGTGTGCGACTCAAGAGGAGCAGGGGTGTGATTCAAGAGGCGTAGGTGTGGTGTATATAATAAAATTTATTGGTGTAAATATTATCATCCATATAAATTTATAACCTAAATAAATTACAGTAATTATTCTACAGTAGACCTGTCAAAACATAACCCGACCCGGCCGCCCGAAATTTTTTGGGTCAAGACCCGGAAAATTTTTTCGACCCGAACCCAAAAAACCGGAAATTTTCCGGGTAATCTGGGTTTCGACCCGGTGACCCGATTGACCCGGTAATTTTGACCCGATTGACCCGGCTGATTTGTAATTAAATATAATTAAATTTTTTATATATAATTAAAATTTATCGTAAAATTATCAAATCACGATTTTTTAATTTAAAAAATTAAAAATTAAAAAACCCGAAATCGATTCGAAATGGCCCGAAACCCGGTCAAACCCGGGTTCTAGTCAACCCGGAAATACCCGGAACCCGTTTACCCAAGACCCGTTTTATCCGAGACCCGAGGTGACCCGACCCGAATGACCCGTTTGACGGGTCTATTCTACAGTACAATACTCCCTCCGTTGCAAAATATAAGGACATTTGCTTTTTGACACGTTTTTTAATGAGCTAAAAACTCCATGAAATATTAAAATTTTATTAAATTTTTTTACATAGTATTATACATATTGTTAATATGTATAATACTATGTAAAAAAATTTAATAAAATTTTAATATTTCATGGAGTTTTTAGCTCGTTAAAAAACGTGCCAAAAAGCAAAAACCCTTATATTTTGCAACGGAGGTAGTAATATACTGTGGGGCACATTCATAGAACGTCTTTTCTCCCAAATATTTGGGTCATGTAAATTGATTTTTCCATTTATTTTATTGTGTCACATTGAAGGCAACAGAGGAAGAGAGAGAAAAAAAGCCCCAAATCAATGGATCTGGTATGTTTAAATGAACTCTCTGACCTCTCTCTAGTTTTCTAGAGAGAGGAAGGAGCCCAAACCACCCTTCGGGGCAACCACTCCCTCCGGGGTAAAGAAAAAACCCTCTTTTGAGGGTAGTGACCACCGGCGGCGGCGGCTCCTCCGCTTTGCCACCATCCAATCATCCGTGGCTCCCTCCTGTCCGGATAGAAAACTTCCCTCTTCGGGTTGGCGAGTTCGCGATGCTCTCACAGTCGAAACCTCCCTTCGGATGTGCACACAAAAGGGCCAATGTCCCAATTCAAACAACCACCATCTCCGCTTCTCCCCGGCGCCGCCGGTCTGTCCAATCTCACTCTTCGACAACTCCCTTGGTCAATCCTCTTCCGCTCAAAAATCCCCCTATTTTTGGGCGATGATTCTTCAATCCGGCTTCTGTGGTGGTCTTGGATTCGCCCCCTTGTTGGATTCCCCTTCACGCCGTTTCGGCTTCGGCTGGGCTCGGCGGCGCCGCCCAGATGGCGGTGTCCTCGCGGGTTCGTCGTTTGTCGATCTTGGCATGGGTAGCCTCCCTTATCACCACCTCCCTCCTCCCGGCCGGTTCTGGGTGGGTCAGGCTCGTGTTGTTGGGCCGGTTGGTGTCCCGTCGGCCCTTCCTCGGCGCGTCACCTTCTCCCCGGCCTTCTCTCACCATCTTCGTTTCACATCTCCTTGCTAGTACTGCAACTCCGTTGTCGGCTGCCTCTGTTCATCTATACCATCGATTTAGCCTGGGCCGCCTCCGACCTCTTCATCGGCCGTTGCTGATCTCTGGCTTAGGTTTACCATTTCATCCGTCCCCTGGATCCTTCAATTCCTTGGGCCCGGTGGGTCATGTGCTGCTTTTCCTTGGGCCCGGATCTTTACTTTGGGCCCAAGCTGCCAATTGAAAAAAAAAAAAAAGGATTCGTCTTACGGAGTACGAGTATATACGTACCTCATATACTGTATTTTATTTGTTTCTCTTGATTCGGTCCTTTGGCCCAACACTACAAATTTTATACTTGTATATTTATTTTTATATATTTGATTTATATATATATATATCCCATAAAGTGCTCTAAACCTCGCTCGAAATGCGTATAATAAATCCCGTTAGGGCTCGAAAAACTGCTCGAAAGAGCTTAGACTAAACCCCATTTTGGGCTTGACCGGTCTGTTGTGATCGGTCCTTCGTGGTGCGGTTTGCTCAGGTGGCGTGCGGCTCTGCTTTGGTGCGGCTTGGGCGTTCTTCTTCTATTTTGAGGTTCTGGCAGTCGGGGTCGGGTCTGGCTGGGATCGAGGTGGTGTGTACGGGGCGACTCCGTGTATGGGAAGGAGCTTCCTGGAGGTTCGTCTTCACCACCCACAGGGAGTCCTGATGTATCGCCGGCCAGCGGTGCTGTTGTAGGACAGTGCTTGGCTTCCGTCCGTAGTCTACGTCCCCATCAGTGTTAGATTTAGTTTTGCCTTGGCTCGTTTCTTGTAGGGTGCTTTTCCACTTGTTGTATTGCACCACCTTTTGTTTTCATATGTATGTTTTGACGGGTTTCCGTCTGCCGACTTGTCGACCATCGAGATTCAGGTATATCTGATCTCGAATTATTACCTTATCAAAAAAAAAAGAAAAAAAAAAAACAGAGGAAGAGAGAGAGAAAAAGCGAGGAGAAAATGAGAAATAGGCAGAGCCTCCCCCAATCCCCAATTCCAATTCCACTTCACACCCACCCATTAATAAGACGCGGGTAAACCCCAAACCGCTTTCTGGATACTCTGACCGTCGTCGTTTGCTTCTTCGTCGTCCCCCTTTCTTCATTCATTCATTCAGAGGGATCGATTGGGATCCGCTGTACAAACGAGAAGAAGAAGTAGTAGAAGAAGAGAGAGTAAAATTAGCCCATTTTCCTGGCTGGTTTCACAACACCACCCTCTTTTGATTTTTTTTGGGGTGTTCAGTTACGGTTTCAATCTCATCTAGAAACGGACGAGGAGGTAAAGCATGTAAAGCATGGGCTTCCAGACACCAAACCCCGTTTTGCCGTCTTCTTAATTTCACGCTTTGTGGGCTTTGTATTTAAATCGCTACCTGCCACACAAGCTCTCAAATTGTTTTTTGTTTTTGGGGAGTAACCAAAATGGGGGATTCAAATGCTTGTTATACTGGGATCACAGATTCAGGTCAGTTGCTTCTGATTTTGGCATCAAAGTATCAATCTTTCTTTGATTTTTTCTTTTGGCTTCTGGAGAAAACATTGAAATTGCTACAATTGTTGTGAAGGGCGTGATGTGCAGCTGTATATGGAGCTGTGGAAGGCGTGTGCTGGGCCACTGGTTGAGATCCCTCAAAAAGGGGAGAGAGTCTACTATTTCCCACAAGGCCACATGGAGCAAGTAAAATTTGGGTTTTTTTTTCTCCTTTCCGTTAAATCTGTTTCCAATTTTGGGTTTGTCAAATTCCTCAAACATTATAACATTTTTTGTTGTAGTTGGAGGCATCTACGAATCAAGAGTTGAACCAGACGATTCCACTGTTCAATCTTCCTCCTAAGATCCTCTGTCGTGTTGCTCACATTGAACTCAAGGTGAATTAGCAATTTCCCTTCTAGGGTTTTTAATGTTCCTCTTTTCCAGTGTTGCTGAATGTTGAAATCATGGTCTAATTTGGGTGGAAATTTGTGGTTTGATTGTAGGCTGAGAAAGAAACAGATGAAGTATATGCTCAAATTACTCTCTTTCCGGAACAAGATGTAAGAAATCGAAAGTGATGTTTCCATTTCCTAGTTTGACATAAACCAGTGTTTCATAATTGCTTTGCTTTCTTCCTCTTTTTGGTCTCCTTTACACTCCGAAAAAATGATTTCCCTTTTCTAGTTGTTTTCTCTAGTTTGGTAACCATGATGAAATTTTGCCCAGCAATCGGAGCCTACTAAGCCTGATCCGCCCCCGCCTGAGCCTCCGAGCCTGGTTGTGCACTCGTTCTGTAAAGTCCTAACCGCCTCGGATACGAGCACCCATGGAGGTTTCTCTGTGCTCCGGAAACACGCTACTGAGTGTCTTCCTGCTCTGGTATATATCTGATCTAATCGTTTTTGTATTGTGTTTTGTAGTTTGAATGAGATATTACTTTTATTTGGTTGCTAATTGGAGGGTCTTAATGACCTCACTCTTTTCTGTTAGGATATGAGCCAGCAAACCCCAATTCAAGAGCTGGCCGCCAAGGATCTTCATGGTTATACATGGCGATTTAAGCACATCTATAGAGGTATTGATCTCTTGCTCTTTACTGCATATTGTGGAGTTCTTTTGTTTGATTTTTTGTGAGTTGAAAATTTGTAGTAGGCGAATAGCAATAATAACCAGCTAGCTCCCTGGATTCTTTTGGCTTGTGGTTGTTTGCCAAGTATGAAACTCTCGGGTTCAAGGCTTGTCATCTACCAATTTTATGTTAATGACTATTCTTTAGGCCTATTTGTTTCTTGTGAATCATGGTGAAATTCTGATTTTGCTTTTCTGTCTTCAACAGGCCAGCCAAGGAGGCATCTACTGACCACTGGATGGAGCCACTTTGTCACATCTAAGAGATTGGTTGCTGGAGATTCATTTGTATTCCTCAGGCGTGTTTATCTTACCCTAATATTATTATCTTTCTCGTGTACAGTATTATCTAAGATCTCCACACCTAGTAGAGATTTCTTTTCAGTTTGAAGCTAATTAGTAGTGTTTGTGCAGAGAGGGCGAGGGAGAGCTTAGAGTTGGCGTTAGACGAGTGGCTCACCATCAGAGCTGTATGCCTCCGTCTGTGATCTCTAGCCAGAGCATGCACTTGGGAGTGCTGGCCACTGCCTCCCATGCCGTCTCAGCTCGTACCCTCTTTGTGGTTTATTACAAGCCTAGGTATTATTGATCAACTTTTTGTATCGGAACTTTTATTTCTGTTAAGTGGAAGCTGTTACTGTGTCAGTTCGTGCAATTGCTTTGGTCTAATAGTAAGCTGATTGATTTTCATTTCTCTCTTGACCTGGCAGGACAAGTCAATTCATTATAGGTTTGAACAGATATCTCGAGTCTGTCAAGAACAGTTTTGATGTTGGCATGCGATTTAAGATGAGGTTTGAGGGAGAGGACACACCAGAAAGGAAGTGAGTGGAAAAATCAAATGGCACATTTGATTCTTTCTTTCCCATTCTTCATGTTATGATGTTGAGTTTTGATTAAGCTTCCTCTTGTTCGTTGTGCCTAAAAAGGTTCACTGGTACAATTGTTGGTGTTAAAGATTTTTCTCCTGAGTGGAAAAATTCCTCATGGCGATCACTAAAGGTGTCAACCTCTTTCAGTGCATGCTTTCATATGGACGTATTTTCAGTGAACTCAAGTCTAAGGTTCATGGACTGATTTTCCTTTGCAGGTGCACTGGGATGAGCCAGCATCTGTAGTGAGACCGGATAAAGTTTCTCCTTGGGAGATAGAGCCCTTTACGGCTACTTCTAACCCTTCAAATCCGCCTGAACCTGTATCCGCAAAGAACAAACGATCTCGGCCATCCACTGATATCCCTATTCATGGTTTGAGCCTTTGAGGATCTCTATCTATGACTACTACTTATTTTTGTGTGTTTCACTTCCTGATTCGATGTGTCCTATTAACTTTCTTGTGGTCATATGGAACACAGAATCCATGTCTACGTGTGGATCAATGCTTTGGAATCCTTCTATTGATAGACCACAGGTAAGTGAAAGAGAGAACATAACTAAAGCTAATAAATGCCTGCAGCAATGATTCCTAATCAGATGGCGTGTTTCACACAGGAGGAAGCTGAAGACAATAAAAGCCAATCGGTTTGGACTGTTTTCTCGGGATATCAAGCAGCCCTCTTCTCTGCCAAGGAAGTTGCTGGAGCTTCTGAAAACGGGAAGAAACATGAAGCTGTTTCGAGCTGCCGCTTGTTTGGTGTTGACCTAATGAAACCTGAATGCCCTGTGGAGAAGGAAATTGGGGCGTTGAAGGAAGAACAGGGTCATAGTCCACAGTCACTGATAGACACAGAACAGAACTCTGAAATGCCAAAGGTTTCCGACGAGAAGCAGCAAGGATACAGCACGCAGGGTTCAGGCTCCTCTTCCAGAAGTCGGATCAAGGTACCGAATTTTCATATTTTTGCTCAGAAATAGTATTTCTGTCTGGTGTTTTTGGTCTAATAGCTACCCATTTGTGGTGAATTGTTTGGGGAAACCCAAAAAAGGTACAAATGCAAGGTTTCGCAGTTGGTCGGGCAGTTGACTTGATGACATTGCAAGGGTATGATCAGCTGATTGATGAACTGGAGAAATTGTTCGACATAAAGGGGGAGCTGCAGTCCAGAGACAAGTGGGAGATTGTGTTCACAGATGATGAAGGGGACATGATGCTTGCTGGAGATGATCCATGGCCGTAAGTTCTCTCTCTCTATATATAGCTTTTTTGATTTTGTATTTGGTCTTCAGGTAAATACTGATCAGACAAATGAACACTCTTGCTTCTTAAACAGCTACAGCTCCCATTTTAGTTTATTGTTCAAATGAAGCCGAAGATTGCCCAAATTTATCTGCCTCTTCTTTTAGATCCTCCATAGCTCCCATATATTTTACTCTTGGTATCAGCTCGATTGCTAACTCTTTGTTGTTGGCCTTGTTGTTCCAGTGAATTCTGCAACATGGCGAAGAGGATCTTCATATGTTCTAGCCAAGATGTGAAGAAGATGAGCCCCGGTTCAAAGCTCCTTCCAGTCTCTTCTGTTGAGGGGGATGGGACCGTGATAAGCGTGGATTCCGAGAGCTGAGAACGCCGGTTTCTTTCTCTCCCCTGCCTTTTTTCTTGTTCTTGCTCGTTTCCAAGGTCTGCTAGTAACAAAGTAATCCATCAAGTAACTTAAGAGAGTCGCTATGAAAGCATGTATGAGTGTACTAGTTCGGAGACTTTGCTGCAGTACCGCTCTCATATGAGTCCCCCAAGGGCTCCAACTAAGTGCGAGTCGTAGTGTAGTGTAGTGCTTAGAGTAATTATGGTTGCAAGTGTATAAAAGTTCTATCCTCTAGACTTCTATGAATGCAGGAAGAGGAAGATGAGCAGTCTTTGCTTCTATGTAAATAACTTGGAAAACTTTGTTGTTAATGATTTAGTCGTGTGGGTCCATCCTTGTACATGTATACAGTTCTTAATGATGTATATATGTAGGGAGAGCGTGCAGATTGCAGCTATGGTTTATCGTCGCTTGACAAACCATTGCACTAGCCAATCCTCCACTGTCATCACAGAAGAGCATCCTCATGACAGCCCAAGCATAGATGAAGAAGGACCAACAAGCAAGCCCATCAAAGACTAGCCCAAATACATTACTCTATAGATAATTCTAGAGCTACAGCTGTATTACACTATCTCACAAGGAAAGTGTGTATATATCCTTTGTAATGTCGTTAGGATGAATCAAGAGAGAAATAAAAAAAATTGTCATCTTGCACCATGATGGTATCAGAGCTTGCGTAAGACGACCCATGTCGCATTGGCTGAGAGCTCCCACCAATGAAAAATCCAAACCCTATCGAGCATCTTACTCAGCAGCTCCAAGCCTTCAGGGCCGCTACTTCTATCTCTTCTTCAACCCCTTCCCTTACCCAACTTTTCTCACTTAAACACAATTAAACTTTCACCCACAAACTTCCCAACTAGGGATGACAATGGGTCAGGTAGTGGGTGGATGGACTCCCATTTCACCAGACTCACCATGGATGACCCATCACCCCACTCGATCCACCACCCATATTCACTTCACCCATATCCATCGGGTGAGCGGGTGAAATGGGTGAAATATGGATGACATATGTGTGATTTTTGCTAAATACACATAATTGAATTCCAATAAAATTAACAGGTAGGGAAAACAGGGGCTAAAATAACATCATCTTGCATATTAAGTCTTAAATAAGTCATCCTAAGTTTAAATAACATTGTCTTAAACATATGACCATGAGTTTTTAAACACAAACGATAATTTAAATAGCATTGACTTAACAAAATTAGCCGTCCAGCAACATCAAAGACAAGAGTGGTAGAGGACGAAGAGGGCAAGAGGTTTGCGGAACGAAGTGTCGATTAGAAAGTTATGGTTTAGGAAATTAGAAAGTTTATATTTTTTATATAAAATATATAAATAATACTTTTATAATGTAGATGGATGGTGGATCGGGTCGGGTGGTGGATGATGGGTCGGGTGGTGGATCGGGTGTGGGTGAAAAAAATCTCACCCCACCCGACCCACCATCCATATCCACTTTCCACCCATTTTTTTCCCGGGTTTTCACCCACTTTTTCGGGTCGGGGATTCAGGTTCGAGTCGGTTGCGGGTGAAATTGTCATCCCTATTCCCAACTTGGTTTCGCCAAATCAGCCCCTATCTTCGCTCCCAACATCTTATGGGGTTTGCAGATGGATCTATTGAGTGCCCCCTGCCTGACGATACAGAAGTGATCGCCTCTTCCATTGCTGATTGGCAAACAAAAGATCAATTGGTGTTCGTCATCCTCTCAGCTTCACTTACTGAACCAGTCATGGTTCAAATCTTGGACTGTGAGACGTCTCACGCGGTATGGGATCGTCTCCACTGGCTCTACACCGCTCATTCAAATGCCCAAGTTGTACAAACGCGACTTCAACTGGCGAGTCTCAAGAAGGGGGATGAATCGCCTATGGTCTACCTCAACTGTGCCAAAGGGTTGATTCTTCAACTTCAGGCCGCAGAACAACACGTCTCGGATGCCGAATTTGTCTCCTATGTCCTCGCCGGCCTTGGCCCGGATTATGACGCCATGGTCACCACCGTCTCAACCCAACTGGTGCTCCCTGACCCACATCAACTTCTTCATTTTCTGCTTCTTCAAGAAAACCGAATCAATCGCAACTCTTCTACAATCAACTCCTCTCAAATCTCTTTCAACAATACCTCCTCAACCGACTCAAATCCAGGTTTAAACTTCACCACTACTGGACAGGGTCGTGGCCGCGGTTTGAACAGAGGTGGTCGCAAGTGGAGGCCGCTCATGATCCAGAGGTTGCTGAGGCTTCACCTCCTACAACAACCAGTCCTTCTCAAGCACCCTAGACAACGGGCCCAACAAGCAAATTACACTCACCCTCACCACCTGATCCACATCCAGACCTTGTGCCATCTCTTGGGTCATCGTCATCCTCCTCCTCTGGAGAGATACACCCGGTCGTGCCTTCTCATCCAATATATCCGATGGTCACTAGATCAAAATCAAATAATCCTAGACCACTTGTCCAAACGAATAATGGTACCATTCCTTGGCCCCAATTGTCCCTCACCACCATCATTCCGGAGGAGCTGACATCATTTACAAAGGCCTCCAAGTTTCCCGAATGGAGGGCAGCCATGGCAAGCCAATTCCGTGTCTTGCTTGATATAAATACTTGGACCTTGGTCCTAGCATCATCATCCTCCAACACTCCAATGGGTCTTTAAGACCAAACGACGCAGTGACGACTCGATTGAGCGTCGAAAGGCTCGGCTTGTTGCAAAAGGATATCATCAATAACCAGGTCTCGTCTGCGATGAAACATTTAACCCTGTCGCAAAACCATACACAATTAGTCTCCTCCTCTCCCTTCGCAATGAACTGCTAGACCGCAACCCAACTTTACATTCAGAATGCATTCCTTCGTCTCCCTCGAGAAAGACGTCTACTGTGTGTAGCCACCAGGTTTCGTAAACCCTTCTTTTCCTTCTCATGTTTGCAAATTAAACCGTCCTCTTTATGGCCTCAAACAGGCTCCCCAAGCCCGGTTTTCCCGCCTTCAAGATGCCTTAATTACAATGGGATTCTCACAATGTCCCGTTGATAGCTCCCTTTTTTCTTATCGATATGAAATTCACTGCGTTTCCATTTTGGTATATGTTGACAACCTTCTGGTTATTGCATCTAACCCTTCTCAGGCCTGCCTCGTTCTTTCTAGGCATTGAAATTACCAGATCTCCTAATGGTTTTGATCTTTGCCAATCAAAAAATATTGTTGAGCTTGTACAAAAGACAGGAATGACAACCTCGAAACCAGTTTCCACACCTATGGCCACACATTTCGATTCCACTGCTGACTCTCAGCGATCCGAGCCTTTACAGAAGCACCGTTGGTAGTCTTCAGTACCTAGGTTTCACGAGACCTGATGTAGCCTTTGTTGTCAATCGGGTTAGCCAGTTCATATCTCTACAAATCAAAGTAATGATTTGTCTGCATTCTCAGATGCCGATTGGGCTAGTAACAGTCAGGATCGCCGCTCGACAAGTGATTACTGTATCTTCCATGGATCGAGCTAAACTTGATTTCTTGGATCTAAAAAAAAATAGAAAACTGTTGCCCGATCATCCACCGAGGTCGAGTACCATGCTCTTGCTCTGACTGATAACATCTATTTTAGTCATATTTTAGGATTGCATTTGCATATTAGTTTAGGTCATTTTCATACATATTTATCATATTTTATATTTCATTTATTTTATTTTGCATTTTCGGAGTCTACACCGAGTGTTTATTTATTTCAGGCATTTTGAGGCTATTATTGGGGAAATTCAAGAGTTTATACGAAGGAGCGAGCATGGCTGGATCGGAACTAGAAAGCTAAAGTGCGAAAATTGCCAAATTGGGATTTTATGGGTTGAAATTTGTACTTAAGTGTTGGGCTGAATTTTAATTAATTGATTTCATGTGCTGAAAGTGTAATTTTCTTAAAGTTATGTTATATATACTTCGTATGAACAAAAGTGAAGAGGGGAAGAGGTTTGGAGTTCGGACTAGCGTCGTACAGTGCTTCGGCCGAGGGTTTTAGTTTAGCTTTTCGTTATTTCTTTTCGGTATTCCACTCTGGATCGAGGACGAAGATTTCGTTTTGCATATTATTCTAGACTTTGATCTATTTCTGTCTATAATTTATTTCATCGTTTATTATAATATGTTTGGTTGATTTCTCCGTTCTAGGGTTTGGGTGATCCCGATGATTATTTGGTAGCGTTAGTATTGATATTCGTTTGTCTGAGAATTTGTTAGATTCAATCCTAATATGCTTAATCTAATTGATTTCATGATTGATTGGAGTCCTGTTAGAATTTGAGACCGAAAGGAGATAAGACTAATAGGACAATTAGGTAAGGGTTTGAGGCCGAAAGGCGATAACTTACTATCAGAACCTTATGATTGAACCTGGAATTTTATAATTGTGAAAGCTTTATAGATTCCTTGTGGATTAATAGCTATCGTAGAAACTCTAGGTCGAGATTGTATTTGATTGAGAGCGAAAGCGGATATTGATGCAATTGAGATTTAGGTTCTAAGAGCGTAAAGGGTTTGAATTAGTTGCTTGAGACCGAAAGGAGATGGTTAACCAATTTAGGCACAATTACTATGAGACCGAAAGGAGATTAGTAAGTACCTTAGATAGCTACCTTCAACAAACTCAGGCAATGTGGCACGAATATCGATATTAATCTACTAAATAATTGTTGTGGTGATCCTTTATCCTAGATTTGCCTCGTATCTATTGTGTTTGAATACCACCTTTTGTATAGTTATTTAGTTTTAGTCGGTTACTTTCTCCATCCATATTAATATTTCTTCCTTGGTTTCTTGGGTTAGTTTAATCAGTTTGAAATTACGATCGATACCACATAGTCCCTGTGATTCGACACTCGATATACTGCAACTGAACCCCATACACTTGTGAGTGTAGGTTTTAGCCTATCAAGTTTTTGGCGCCGTTGCCGGGGACTATTGTTAGCATTGATTGTTTATTTTGAATTGATTTATCTAAGTCTTTCTTTTGCTTTTGATTTCCTTCCTTTTTATTTTTGATTTCAGGTTGTGCTCTTATCATGGATTATGCATATTATTGTGAGTTTTGTGGAGCTTTTGGTCAAGTAGCTAGTGATTGCCCAGTATTGAAAGCTCCGTTTGGAAAGCAACAACAGGTGTACTACTCGTTGCATCCTCACCTTTCTTATGAGATGGATATCATCGAGGGATATGCACCACCTGGGTGTCGAGATCAAGCTTCACAAATTTCAGAAGAATCGTCCGAGCTGAGTCACATGGAGAAATTCTTCACTGAACTGGAGACTCGACTTGCAAGGATCCAAGCCGATTTTGAAGATGAGATGTTAAAGATCCAAGAGGCTCAACAAATGAAGTTTCCATGTTTTTCACAATTTTTATGTGTTCAAGTTGAGGCTAGTGACAATGACGATTGTACTGTTGCCTTTCTTGAGATGCAGGTTTTCGAAGACATGAAGATTTTTGAGCATGAAGAGCGGGTTCCATTATTAAAGTTTAGCGAAGACACCAAGGGAGGAGATGCTAAGAAGTCGATGAGCGCATTCCTATGGAGGTTGAGTGAGAAACGATCGCATCTATTCTACTCCAAGAAGACGTTGTTGGATGGGTGGATCGAGCCATGGACCATCCATTCTGGGAGATACAAGCGTTTTTGTATGAACAAGGTCAAGCTAAAAGACCGTAAATAAACACTTCTCGGAACGAGGTAAGTTCTTTTATCATAGTTTTCTTGTCTATCTCTCTAAAAAAAAAAAAAACCTGAAGGCTCCCATCTCCCTCTTCCTCTCCTTTCTCCTTCTCTGTCCACGCCTCCGCCCGGACACCGTCGGAACGACTTTCTTCCTCGCCCGATTCCTCTGCTCCACAATCGCCGGCGCCGCACTCTATCCATGGTTGCCTCCTTCACCGCCACCCTTCCCACCTCCGCCTATTATCACCGTCGGCCACCTTCGCGCATCAGACTATCTCCCTTCCAATCCCCGATCCATGTCCGTGCCGGCTTCCCTCGCCCTAGCCTTCGCTCTGTTTCAGTTCGCCTCGCTCCTCCCCGCCTCTCAAAGCCTCAGTCGACCCCAGTTCCACCCGACGTAGCTGCGACTCCACTCTGATTTCGATTTTGGTCAGGTAGGTGCTGGTATGCATCTAAATTTCAATTTCAATTTCTGTATTGTTTGATTGAGGAGATATTATTGAATCGTTGCTTCTGTGACATCGAAATTCTTTTTAATGCTGATAACATGTGATCCTCTATGCTGGAGAGGGTGAATTGCTGTGCTGAACGCGATAAAACATATTTGTGTTGATCTTGCTGAATTGATTTGGCTACTTCATGCCGGGGCTTGATTTATAGGGAGCTCATTGCTTGGTTGACGAATTTAAGCATGCCTAGGTTGTTTCAGTGTAGGAGTTCATTTACTTGTTAGTTCTATACTCCCTGCAATCACTCGATTATCTTATTTTTTTATTGACATAAGTGATTGAGTAGGAACTACAAGTTATTTGGCTATTTGTTACTGGTTGTTCTTGTCTAGGCTTGCTAAATTTCATACTCCCTGAAGTCACTTTGAGTGAACTGATTTTTATCGAATTGTCAATGAGTAATTGCTGGACTTGTTTCAATTTGACCTTGTCCTTTGATCATTCTACTAGACTTTTTGCTTACATGATTTCTCCACTGAGAGTCTGGTTGATCTTAGGTGCATTCACTTTGCTGGATAGTTTATTTGCAAATGTGTGATGGTTTAGGTGCTCTTCTAATTCTTGCTAGTTTTGCACTCTCTGCAGTCACTTGAATTCTTTGATTGTTATCGGCATGTGACTGAGTGCAACTGCAATACTTGTTTTGATTTGATCATGTTAACATTTGAGTTGATGTAGTGTTGATCTTTATTGATTATTGGATCCTAGTTGCTGTGTGATATTATTGTACTTGTTAGGCTTGTGTCTGTGTTTGTTTTTTGTGTTGTGTACAGGCCAAATTACAAAGGAGATGCAGCTGAAATTTGATCAAATATCACGGATGGTTCCATACAACTAGCACTACTACCTCTTAACTTGGATTGCTCGAGTGTGCCTATTCTTTAGTGAATTTCCTCTTCCCTTACTCTTTCTTTTTCTCTACTTTGAGGACAAAGTAGATTTTAAGCATGGGGCGGGGGTAACTCACTTGTAATTCACATGTAGCTCATGTGTAACTCCGTTTTGCATATATTTTTTTCATTTTTTGTTCTTTTTCATGTGCATTTCATGCATTGCATTTGCATATAGATGTTTTGAGATGAATCCCTGCTATAAAAATTCCTTGCTCTTCTTGAAGAACATGTCATTTCATTGATTGAAATTGGTTGATGATATCCTCTAAGGCATGTTGAAAAAGGCTTGTGATGATTTAGATTATTGGGTTTATGTTCTAATTCTTTCAAAACTGATCATTGCTTGAGACTTGTTGAGATTAAGATTCTAAGACAAAAGTCGTGAGCTTCTGAGCCTAGGACTGAAATTCATGAGTCCTCATTCTTTTGTGTGTGAATTGCTCATCTTGATTGCTCTATCTTCAGAACTTGCGTTAGAACCTCTTGAGGTCACATATATGACTTGTGTGCATTGCATAAATATGATTGAGGCAATTTTGGTTAGTCTATTATTCCCTTCCTACCCATTTATCATATCCTTTGCTTGAAGCCCATTGAGCCTATTTGCCTATTCATTTGTAGCTCCACAAGATTATTCTTAAGCCTATTTTAGCCTCGTTTACCCATTCGGGAATTAGGATGAAATAGATTTATCTATAGTTTTATGGACAAGAAGGAATATGTGCTTTGAGTGATTTATGTATTGAGTGGAGGATTTGTGCTTCAAATGTAAGTTTCTTGTGATGAAGAAATAAAAAAAAGAAAGAAAAAAAAAGTGCCAAAAACTTGATAGGCTAAAACCTACACCCACAAGTGTATGGGGTTCAGTTGCAGTATATCGAGTTTCGAATCACAGGGACTATGTGGTATCGATCGTAATTTCAAACTGATTAAACTAAGCCAAGAAACCAAGGAAGAAATATTAATACGGATGGAGAAAGTAACCGACTAAAACTAAATAACTATACAAAAGGTGGTATTCAAACACAATAGATACGAGGCAAATCTAGGATAAAGGATCACCACAACAATTATTTAGTAGATTAATATCGATATTCGTGCCACATTGCCTGAGTTTGTTGAAGGTAGCTATCTAAGGTACTTACTAATCTCTTTTCGGTCTCATAGTAATTGTGCCTAAATTGGTTAACCATCTCCTTTCGGTCTCAAGCAACTAATTCAAACCCTTTACGCTCTTAGAGCCTAAATCTCAATTGCATCAATATCCGTTTTCGCGCTCAATCAAATACAATCTCGACCTAGAGTTTCTACGATAGCTATTAATCCACAAGGAATCTATAAAGCTTTCACAATTATAAAATTCCAGGTTCAATCATAAGGTTCTGATAGTAAGTTATCGCCTTTCGGCCTCAAACCCTTACCTAATTGTCCTATTAGTCTTATCTCCTTTCGGTCTCAAATTCTAACAGGACTCCAATCAATCATGAAATCAATTAGATTAAGCATATTAGGATTGAATCTAACAAATTCTCAGACAAACGAATATCAATACTAACGCTACCAAATAATCATCGGGATCACCCAAACCCTAAAACGGAGAAATCAACCAAACATATTATAATAAACGATGAAATAAATTATAGACAGAAATAGATCAAAGTCTAGAATAATATGCAAAATGAAATCTTCGTCCTCGATCCAGAGTGGAATACCCAAAAGAAATAACGAAAAGCTAAACTAAAACCCTCGGCCGAAGCACTGTACGGCGCTAGTCCGAACTCCAAACCTCTTCCCCTCTTCACTTCTGTTCATACGAAGTATATATAACATAACTTTAAGAAAATTACACTTTCAGCACATGAAATTAATTAATTAAAATTCAACCCAACACTTAAGTACAAATTTCAACCCATAAAATCTCAATTTGGCAATTTTCGCACTTTAGCTTTCAAGTTCCGATCCAGCCATGCTCGCTCCATCGTATAAACTCTTGAATTTCCACAATAATAGCCTCAAAATGCCTGAAATAAATAAACACTCGGTGTAGACTCCGAAAATGCAAAATAAAATAAATGAAATATAAAATATGATAAATATGTATGAAAATGACCTAAACTAATATGCAAATGCAATCCTAAAATATGACTAAAATAGATGTTATCAAGCAAAATGCTTGATTTCTTGGATCGAACTAAACTTGATTTCTCTGATCTCAAAAAAAATAGAAAATTGTTGCCCGATCATCCACCGAGGTCGAGTACCATGCTCTTGCTCTGACCACTTGCAAAACTTTGTGGCTGCAATAAGTCCTTGCGACTATTGGCATCAATCTCTCCCAAGCTTCAACTCTCTGGTGTGACAACCTCGGAGCAACATCTTTCCATGGACTTCTATTTTGTTCGTGAAAGAGTTGCAAACTACTCCATAAAGGTTGCCTTCATCTCGTCCAAGGAACAAGTGGTTGGCATTCTTACAAAACCTTTGTCTACATCCTTATTCCTCTCAAACCGCTCCAATGTTTGCATCCTCCAGATCGGAGCGACGGGGGGTACTAGCCAATCCTCCACTCAGAAGAGCATTCTCATGACCGCCAAAGCACAGATAAAGAAGGAACAACAAGCAAGCCCATCAAAGACTAGCCCAAATACATTACTCTGTAGATAATTCTAGAGCTAAAGCTGTATTACACTCAGTGGCGGATCCAGGAATTTTTGTAGGGGGGCTGAATTTTTTCCCCAATAAATGACGGTTTGAAATGTTCGAGTTTAAGATTGTACCTATATACACCCTTGACACCTTCAGTACTCTTGCTTATATGTTAAATGGCAAAAAACGCCAGTATACTGTTTTACGGATTCAGGAACCTATATCACCAACTGTAATCTAACACCGAACTTCAGAATTTTAAACCTAAACTACAATATCATTTAATTAATTTTTTGAAATATGCAAAACCACTGATTCCACAAGCATAAGTTTTTGACTGATCAACTTTGAAACTAAGTGCAAAATTCTAATGGTGGTTATTCATAGGAAAGTAACAAATTCATTCTCACAACCACAATCACAAACCACAATTCCGAATCACAAACATTCACAAATCTATTTCTCACCACAACCACAAACCACAATTTCAATTTTCAAATCACAAACCCACAAATTTATTTCTCACAAATCACAAACCCTAATCGAAAATCCCCAAATTGATTCTCATTTCTCAAATCTCAACTCCACAAGTTCTAATTAAAATTGATTCACACTCAATCAATTCAAATTAAAAACAATCAAATTAAAAGGAAGAGGAAGAAAAATAACACAAAGGCACAAAATTATTTCTCACAAATCACAAACCTTAATTGAAAATCCCCAAATTGATTCTCATTTCTCAAATCTCAACTCCATAAATTCTAATCAACATTGATGCACACTCAATCAATTCAACTTAAAAACAATCAAATTAAGGAAGAAAAATGTAAAGGCTCGGATTTTAAAATCCTAAATTTCGGAAAAGAGGAAATTTAAAATGAATTTAAAATGAATTTAATTCGGATATTTCAGGAAAAACTCGTTCTAAGTTTAATAAATCGAACTTGAAACTCGGGATTCGAAAATTCCTCCAGTCGGCGATATCCTATTCATTTTTTTTTTGTTTGTTTTTTTTTGTTGTTGTTGTTATTATTGATCGAGAGAGCGGAATCCGGAAGACCAATCATCTGAAATTTAAATTTCCGACTCGAGACCACATTTCCGTCATCTTCTCCTATTCTTATCCATCCAACTCATACTCTCTCATTTGGGTAAAATTTTATCTATGCTTTTTCCTTCCCTTCTTGATTCCATTTACTTTGGAAAACAAACCATCCCTGCAAATTTGACCAAAGCAAAACCTATTGTAGCAACCTCTCCCTTTTGAACAACCGAAGACAGCTCCTCCAGTCCTCATTACCTTATATTCACAAAATCAGGAGTGCAGCCCCCAATGTCCCACTTCTCATTTCGATTTCAAACCAAACACAAACCCCCTCTTCCCCTTGGGGTTTACCGAGAGCCAAGCTCTCCTCCTTCATTCTTCTAGCTGGACGCCACCACCGCACCTCACCATCACCAGGTCCCGCCACCACCATCAGCCACCAGTCGCCGCCACCCCCAGCACCTCCATCTTCTTCCCCCACCTCCGTCGAAGATGCATCCCCATTCCCTCTTCCCCCTTTTTGCCGAGAGGAGAGCCCAACACCCAGCTCTCCACCCTTCACTCTCCCACTGTGAGCCAGCAACAGCAACATCTCCAACGCCAAATCCAGAAGCGCTAGCAGCAGCTAGGAGCTGCCGGAGAAGCCACCGCCGCCGCCCAGCGCCGCCTTCCTCCTCCTCTCCCCTTCTTGATTCTCCCTTCTTTCTCTTCCCTTCCACCTGCAAACTTAGAAAAGGAGGAGCTTTAACCCTTAAACACTCTCCCTAGGCCACCTTCGATGAAGATCCCGCCTTTGACGAAGTCGAATCGAGCCTCCGCGAGCGCTTTCCCCGGCGAAGCTCGAATACCTTCGGTGAGCACTCTCTCCTCTTCTCCTTCTTGCTCGTTTTGATCTTGGGTTTTCGGAATGGGGTATCGGAATGTTGTGAATGGTCGGAGTTATGGATCGTCGCCGGCCAAACCTCCTCTTGCTCCCGTTGATTTTCGAGCAAAGGAAATGGAGAGGGATGATGAACAGTGTTCATCTCCATCCCCCATTTCTTTCAGTTGTGGGTCCCGTCGGTCCACATCACCTACCAAGTCAGCAGTGTGGGGGCCCTTTCCTTTTAATTTTGCATTTTAGAATTGAAGAGAGAATGGGTTGTGTTCTTTAGGCCTAATATTTGGGCCTAATTCTTCCAAATAAATTCAGTTGCTTTTGGGCTTGTTTAGGGGTGGAAATGGGGCGGGTTATGGGTGGATGAAGCCACTCCATCACCCGCCCCACGGGTAAAAAATTTCACCCGCTCCATCCATCACCCGCAAACCTTTTCACCCGCATCCGACCCGCGCGGGTGATGCGGGTGGAGCGGGTACCCAATGGGTGAAACAAAAGAAAAAACCAAATCAACACAAGTAGTCCAATTCTAACTCAAAATTACAAAGGGGGTGGGTTATTTATATTTTTGATCGAAAAAGTACTGAAATCACGAGTTAATTGAAATTTTAAAGTGGAAGGGTATATATTTCTAGATTAATCATATACTAATCTGGTATATTCCTTGCTATAACGTGGAAGAGCAAGCCGAGACCATATCCATTCTAATTAAAATTTAGTGGGCAAAGCACTAATCAAGGATTAAGGTTTGTAAAAGTTAAACTTGAAAAAGGTAAAATAGTAAAATCGCACACATTATATATATAAATTTTATGGTTTTATGCGGGTTTGCGGGGCGGGTGTGCGGGGCGGGTTAATGGGGCGGGTTATGGGTGAAAAATCTTCATCCATAATCCATCCATCACCCGCACCCGCTCCACCCGTCACCCACTTTTTTGCGGGTTTTCACCCGCAAAATTAATGCGGGTAAAGCGGATGGAGCGGGTACCCGCGGGTTATTTCCAGCCCTAGGCGTGTTTATTCAATGTATTCGAATTGGGGTTTTAAAAAGAAAATAAATTGTGGCCCTATTTTATAAATGTGTTCGGTTTTGGGTGATAGAAAACAAGTGAGGCTTGGTTTTGGAATTTAACAAAATAAAGGGGTTAGTTTTGGTGATTTCAAAAGGGCTGATTTGATTAAATAAAAATGGTTGGGATTTTTAAAAGAGTTTGGAAATAATTTGAGAAAATATAATATTATGAGACTTGGAGATTTAAAAGGGTATTGTCGGATTTAAATCGAAAAGGGAATTTGACGAACATTTTCAATGGTTAGAATTTCTAACTGCTTGACTAAGATTTTAAATAGCTTTGAGACTAACATGGAAATTATGTGATCGATGACTAACTAACATGATGATATGATTGAGTGACTAATAACATGTTTTGTGTGGACTAATGACATGTATGAATGATTAATGGCACGAGATGTTAGAATTATGTATCGCTTGACTTATACTTTATGAACTATAATGAACTGTTGAAATATATACGGATATGTTATCATGAGAATGAGAATGTGGCTGAATGAAATGATGAGAATGATGTGGTCTTACGGAATGTGGCAATATGATGATTGGTTCAACTTGATGTGAGGATGATTGCGATATGATTGCTATTCTCGTGGAATGATGTATGCTTTGAGTGCTTGAATGATTAGACATAGACTTATATATGTGTTCTGATATGTATCTAGGTGATCTTTAATCTATCATAATGCTTGCCTTGCTGTTCTGCACCGTCAGGTGAGTTCCTATATGAGCTCACTCAGATTCGAAAAGAGATCTCCCTGCTTGTAGCCATGTGCATACTAGGTGCTTGCATTCATAATAAAGCATGCCATGTAGTATCCTGCTAGGACTGCACTCATGATTGAACATTCGTTTACTCATTGCTTTTGTAAACAAAATGGCCGTTATCTGTGAAGTAACTAGAGTCATTGCTAGGGTTATAGGACGACCTAGTCTCATCGGGTCCCGTCCTGATTCAATCGAGTCATGAACTTCCTTATATTATGAGATGCCTGCGGGCTTTATTGTGGAGCGGGTTGGGCATGCGTGCCGCCCGATTATGAATGAATGCATTCACGAGCTGGCCAGTCTCCACCCTATCGGAAGGGGGTGGAGGTAGGAGAGGGATATACCACTTGGTATTTGGTGCTAAGGCCTTATTATATTTATGCACTTGATCTTAGGAGCATGTTAGTGTGTTAATATTTCGCCTTGCACCTAGAAGCATCTTTATTAGGACTAGCGTGTGTATGTGTCTGCTGGTTTGGGATTACTTTGCGTAGGGCTTTGATCTCACACCGCCCCGCATACTTATTTTTTTAGGTTGTCTTGCAGCATGATTGTTCTTTGCTTTTGTAACGTGGGAACTCTCTTGGACGATTGCAAAGAAATGGTCTAACCTTAGAATTCGATAAATACGCTTATTGATTTGGTTTTGACCCGGCTATGCTGTGGCACACTCTTGTATTACACCTTGATTCCACGATTTGCATGACTATTGGTTTTCCACACTTAGACTTATGACAGGTACAGGGGACTTCCCCAGGGATTCCAACGATCCCTTCGAATTTTGGGTATGAAATCCCACTTGAAAACGTTAGAGTAGAATTTCAAACCTTCAACCTGTACTCGGGGCACAAGATCCTAACGAGGGGTTTCATCCCTCGAAACGTAACCCGGGAATCATAATCCCGGGCCGTTACAAAGTTGGTATCAGAGCCAGGTTGTGCAAACCGAGTATGATAGGTTGAAGTGGTTTTGAAAATAGCCCAAGGTCTTCAAATGGCTTTTCCAAATGTTTTAGGAAGGGCAAAATGAATTTAATATGGCTAACTCAAATGGACTAAATATGAACTCGACTCAATAAATTCGGTAATCAAACAAAGGGAAACGATGGGGTAGTAAGGGCGCTAGAGGATCCCTATTGGATGTACTTGGGAACGGGTAGACGAAATATAGCTTGTTATTTTACAGGTGGACTTGAAGACTCCAAGGAACCCGAATGATGGAGTGACATGGGTTAGGAGGCCGTGAGGTATTTGCCCCTCCGGTTAGCCGTCCCTCGAAGGACGGCATAGATCCTCTCTGTGGTTATATGCGTTATATCCAACTGGGCACGAGG
This sequence comes from Persicaria maculosa, assembly GCA_963922045.1. Taxonomy (NCBI): domain Eukaryota; kingdom Viridiplantae; phylum Streptophyta; class Magnoliopsida; order Caryophyllales; family Polygonaceae; genus Persicaria; species Persicaria maculosa. The sequence goes on along the minus strand of OY998252.1, from coordinate 20,174,746 downwards.
GCGATCCTCCTCGAAGAGGATCATATCAATTCCATTGATTGCTTCCATGCAGAGTGTTATTGTTCTTAAGGTAGAAAACTAGTTGGTATGCCTTAACTTGATCATGTAGATGTGTGAATGGGATAGCGGGAGGAAACCTTGTCCTTATGTAGTCCGAATTCCCGTCTTGTCGGAATAGCTCTTCCCTAATTCAAACCCTTTGATGATTCTAACTCCGTCATCTGTCCCACCAAAACATTTAGGTATGTTAGCAAGGGTCGAGGAGCGTCCGCTCTCCCCGTTTCGAGTCCTACTTAATATCGCACCATCTATGCTTCTATTGAGTCTCGTACATGAGGTTGGTGTTTTCCACGGGAAAATTTGGGTTGGTCAACTAGCTACTTCTGGGGGAGTGTCGGATGTGGGAAATTCATGAGTATTTTAGGGAGGGTGATTAATGAAACAATTCCGAGTTAGAAGTGATTTGTCTTATGGAGTTATCCTTCTCGATTTTTATACTGGTCAACCATGTCTTCTTACCACGAGAGTCTAAACACAAATTCTACCCTCTCCTCTCGAAAACAGTGTGAACGTCCTTGTGTCATACTGAGTGAGTCATACTAGTGTCCCACAGGGAACCGGGGTGATGAGTCAGTGATTGCCCTTGGAGAATTTTGTGAGGTTATGATAGTAGCCCACCTTGTGATTGCATGACACAATGCATTGATATATTTCAACATGACTTGTCTAATATCTTGCATGATTGCAATTGTGAATGAGTATATGTGCCGCGTGTATGAATTTCCATGATTATTGTCTTCCCATGGATTAGGTCCATGATAGTGTGGTCAACCCTCGTTGTATGATCAATATATGAGATGAATTCCTTAGCATGCTAAGTTGATCAAATTAAACCTCGTTGACTAATACCTTCTTAATTAGTGTTGGTAGTATCATGTGGGATATATATATCTCCTAATTATAGACCATCGTGCAATTATGTGCCATACTTGTCATACTACATGTACATGGTTGTATTTGATGTGATAGTTGCTATGTCCAAATGACTTCAACCTATCCCCTGACATGATTATTAGAGTGCGTCTTATCATGCTTACCTTGAACCCACATTGTTTTGAGCTGCTTATGTGTACACTTAAAATGAGTAATGAATCATACATGTAGGATATCCTATAATGCTCGCTATGTCATATATAACTTATGCTGCATATGTCTATTGTCGGTTAGTGCATACATGTTCTTAATATGTCAAGCATGATTAGTGCATGAGATGATAAGTTTTAGCAAGTTCTGCGTGCATGTAAAGTTGAGTATGTGAACATGTTATGAATGCATAGGACGCTATTCCTGTTAATAGGTACATCCTAGTGTGGAATTTGCTATATGTTTGCTTGCCGCACTTGTAACCTTATAGAATACCCTAAGGGCATTGTTGTAACTCTCGGGTTCGCGTCTTGTCTTGAGTCTCGTCATCTCTAGTCCTGGTCTATGTCTGAATCCTTAAGGAAGTCGTGTTGTCCTCCCTTGCCCTCCCCTATCTCCGTGACTTCTAACCCCTCGCGATCCCCTTGATGGACGTCGACATAGAAGAGAAAACGAATGATCAAATGGAAGCAGAGTGGTGCAACGGAAGCGTGGTGGGTCCATGACCCGTAGACCACGGGACAGACGTCGCCAATGGTATACAAAGGCCGGGCACATTTCGAAGATGGTAGATGCGGATGTGGTTCTCTTAGATGACTCAAGGAAGGATGTTCTTCAAACCGCGAATCTTCTATATTAGTCGGAATTGATGTTGTGCGATAGGTCTAGAGCTGACATAATTGGAAGTGTGGTGACTAATATGTTGAATTGGAAGTGAATGATTGTCTGACTAACTTGTGCTTGCGATGATGTGCCTTGATGCTTGAGTGTACTGACTTGCTAGTGAATAGGTTATGAGCTATATATGTGGTGGTGCTTTCTTCTTGGGCATGAGTCGAGTGATTCCGCGTTGAGATGGATCGGAAAGTGGCAGGTAGATTGAGGTCTTCGGATGGGTCATTGGTTGTGTAAGATGGAGTGCAGGAAAGATGTGTTATCTTGGGTAGAGCTGAGTGAGTTAGGACTTGTCAGATATAGTTATCAATGAGTATAATTGATCTTCAAGGTGGGTATTAGGTGAGGAGTAGAGTTAGCATGGCGAGATTTTGGGGGAGGGGTTCTAGTTAGAAGTGTCGGTAGGTAGTGGGTGCGACTATAGGTGGTTGGTGTAGTTCTAGAGGTGGATGAGAGAGTAGGAGCAAATCGTGGGCGGCATTAAGGAATGTCTAAGAAATCATAAAATTGGGATTAGGTTGTATATGCAGTGATTGGGAGCGGTTTTGGTAAAGGATGAGATTGAGGAATCGCTAAGAAGAAGTAGTATAAGGTTGCTTGGGAAATTATCGATCTTGGATATTAGGTTGTTCATATCAGGGATGTACGTGTGACGAGTATTTGGGCATTGTTAGATGGGATTGGTAGTGCTTGAAGAATTCGTGAGTGAAGAAATTTCTAGATGCGTTGTTGGAGGATTTCAGCATAGGGAATTGATCGAGAATTATGAGTGGAGGTTGTTGTAGCTATTGAGGTATTTCAAGATGTGAGATGAGTCTTCGAGGAAAGGTTGCTAGCTAGGCAGGGATGTCATTAAGAGTTCTAGTAAGATTGTGGGCTTGAGAATGAAATAGGGAGATTCGGAGCATGGACTTGGGAACTAGGTGGAGAGGAATGTATTGGGGAGGTTAGAGGATGAAGGATTTTAGAAGGGTGGTGAAATGACAGTACTTGGGAAACTCAGATGAGGACAATTTAGGGATTATGCGGAAATGATTATCAGTAAAAGAGAGCCTTGGACGGTAAGGTGTCGTGGTTAAGAAGTAGAAGCTTGAGGCAATTTAGGGATATGAAGAGATGAGGAACTAGAGTAGGACGACTTGAGGATTTCGAATAGTTAAGGTTTAGTAAGATTTGGAATGAGAAAATTTGGGAATATGTTGGGAAGAGGATCTAGGGTAGATCGGCTTGAGGGGTCATGAGTGGTTCAGGTTTCGTGAGCTTCGGAATGGGATGAGTAGGTAGAATCCGTGGTTGGTCTTTGAGGATAGGTGCTGGTGATGAGGACTTGGTAATTCGGGATTGAGGGTAGTGCTAGATTGGATTCTACGATAGAGTTGACGAGGATTTGGATTGGAGTGTCAGGTGTGAGATGGACGATATGACTTAAGTTCTTAGAGGTGGATGGTTAGTGAGAGTGGTTAGTGGTGCGGGAAGTATGATCATGTTAGCAAGGTGATTCGAGATGTCTCTTTGGGAGATACCGGTCAGGCGGAGTCTTGAGAGCCTAGGAAAAGTAAGGGAGATTGTTAAGAAGCGTCTAGATCGATCATGAGAGTAGTTCAGCCGAGGACTTGGGATTTCTCTTAGAACGTGAATATGGGACTGGTAGAGGACCCTTAGGGCGAGGATGTGTCTATAGGGAGTCTTGGTAGATGGTCAAAGTGTTGAGCTTGACAAAATAGGGAATCGGGCAATGGTGAGCTCTGAAGTATAAATTTCGATGGTTGACTGGAAGATTAGGACTTGAAATTGGGGTATTGAAGCAAATTGATCCTTAGATGGCTTGATGACGTAAGAGTTGGGATACCTAGTAATTGGTTAGAGATGTGGGCCTTGAATCGTGGATAGTTATGCTAAGTTTAGTGCAATGGTGTTAGAACTAGTATCGGATTTGAGTTGGTAGACCTAGGTGAGGTTAATCTTGATGCGGGAGGTGATGAATAGTGGTCGTGTTCAATTATGGTTGGTAGTTGTAGACAAGTTTTCTCGAGGATGGGGCTTATGGGTATGCGGTGCTTAGGATCGAGTAATGTGCAAATTTTATGCTATTAACAATGCTGATTCTCTGAGATATTGCCATAGACAATAATGAGGTATGAGTGCTAATATAGCTACTTTTTGAGTTTGATAGAATGATGGTGTGCGACGATACTTGTATGACTATGACGTGATAATTCTTGGTAGTTAGTGTAAGTATGATGTGCTTATCTATTTGATATGATGTGCAACTTCTGTGATATGATGAATCCTACTATGTGCAATATTATGCTAGATCTGCTATGGTACGTGACTATCCTTGACATGAGTATGATCTGTTTTCGAATGCGTGATACGATTGCTATACTCTATAATCTCTTGGACTAGAATTGCTGGAATGCTAGAACTGAATTAATGAAATTTGATTCTGACTTGGAACCTAGAAAGGAAATATGGGGTTAGCCCTTAGAGGTGGATGATTCCACCTCCTGAGATTTGAAACTTGCTTGACTAACGTCGGATTAAGGGATACTGAATGGTGTTTTAAAAAAAAAGAAATAACTTGGATTTTGAGAAACCAAACTTGGTCGAGAATTCTAATGATTTTGAGACCAATCCTTTTCAAATCGCGGACTCCTTTTGAACTTTTTCGACCCGAGTCTGCATTATGACGCCCAGGAAGTGGATACAAGCATTTTATAGGGGCCCTTATAGACTGCTTGCTAAGACCTAGTGGAGATGTTGTAATGCTTTTCGAGTTATGATATAGCCGAGAAATCGGGGTAATGGTGTGGTAAGGGCCCATATCACACTCTCGCTACGACCTATCGAGGATATTATGATCATGACGATGATACTGTGAGAATCTCATAGGGGCACTTATGAGGCACTTACGGGATCGATGGAATGGTCCTTGGACTCAAATAATCCAACTTCATCCCCTACCTTGTTTTGGTTTTAGTCTCGGGGACGAGACTTGTTTATAGAGGTGGATGATGTAAAGGCTCGGATTTTAAAATCCTAAATTTCGGAAAAGAGGAAATTAAAAATGAATTTAATTCGGATATTTCAGGAAAAACTCGTTCTAAGTTTAATAAATCGAACTTGAAACTCGGGATTCGAAAATTCCTCCAGTCGGCGATATCCTATTCGTTTTTTTTTGTTTTGTTTTTTTTTGTTGTTGTTGTTATTATTGATTGAGAGAGCGGAATCCGGAAGACCAATCATCTGAAATTTAAATTTCCGACTCGAGACCACAATTCCGTCATCTTCTCCTATTCTTATCCATCCAACTCATACTCTCTCATTTGGGTAAAATTTTATCTATGCTTTTTCCTTCCCTTCTTGATTCCATTTACTTTGGAAAACAAACCATCCCTGCAAATTTGACCAAAGCAAAACCTATTGTAGCAACCTCTCCCCTTTGAACAGCCGAAGACAGCTCCTCCAGTCCTCATTACCTTATATTCACAAAATCAGGAGTGCAGCCCCCAATGTCCCACTTCTCATTTCGATTTCAAACCAAACACAAACCCCCTCTTCCCCTTGGGGTTTACCGAGAGCCAAGCTCTCCTCCTTCATTCTTCTAGCTGGACGCCACCACCGCACCTCACCATCACCAGGTCCCGCCACCACCATCAGCCACCAGTCGCCGCCACCCCCAGCACCTCCATCTTCTTCCCCCACCTCCGTCGAAGCTGCATCCCCATTCCCTCTTCCCCCTTTTTGCCGAGAGGAGAGCCCAACACCCACCTCTCCACCCTTCACTCTCCCACTGTGAGCCAGCAACAGCAACATCTCCAACGCCAAATCCAGAAGCGCTAGCAGCAGCTAGGAGCCGCTGGAGAAGCCACCGCCGCCGCCCAGCGCCGCCATCCTCCTCCTCTCCCCTGCTTCGGTTTTCGAAAGGTAAGGGCTTGATTCTCCCTTCTTTCTCTTCCCTTCCACCTCCAAACTTAGAAAAGGAGGAGCTTTAACCCTTAAACGCTCTCCCTAGGCCACCTTCGACGAAGATCCCGCCTCTGATGAAGTCGAATCGAGCCTCCGCGAGCGCTTTCCCCGGCGAAGCTCGAATACCTTCGGTGAGCACTCTCTCCTCTTCTCCTTCTTGCTCGTTTTGATCTTGGGTTTTCGGAATGGGGTATCGGAATGTTGTGAATGGTCGGAGTTGTGGATCGTCGCCGGTCAAACCTCATTTTGCTCCTGTTGATTTTCGAGCAAAGGAAATGGAGAGGGATGATGAACAGTGTTCATCTCCATCCCCCATTTCTTTCAGTTGTGGGTCCCGCCGGTCCACATCACCCGCCAAGTCAGCAGTGTGGGGGCCCCTTCCTTTTAATTTTTCATTTCAGAATTGAAGAGAGAATGGGTTGTGTTCTTTAGGCCTAATATTTGGGCCTAATTCTTCCAAATAAATTCAGTTGCTTTTTGGCTTGTTTATTGTTGTTGCAGGAGGATGGTCAAGTATGAAATAAATATAAAATAGAGTTCAGACTGACTTCCCTGTCTTAGCAAATAAATACAAGACTTCCTCCCGTTGTAGTAGAAGGTTGTCAGGATCGAATCCACGAGGAAGCACGTCAGCAGTTCTCAGGTAGCAACAGATCTCACAGACAAGCAGCAGAAAGATAGAAACAAAGGAACAAAGGAAGAAAGACAAAGCAAAGCAGAAAATAAAAGCAAAGACAGAAAATAGCGAAAGAAAGTAAAGAACAAAGCAAGACAGAAGCTACTCGATCTCGACTAAGCCTACTCGAGATCGACTAAGGACAGCAAAGACAGAAACTTCATAATCGACAACAGAAGGCAAGAGCTCAACTCGACCTAGACAAACCGTACTCGATCTCGACTACAGTCCTACTCGAGATCGACGAGGCTCTCCTCTGTATCGACTAGAAAGACAGAAAGTGTAAATTGCAATTTTTGAACCCAAACTCAGATTTCCGAAGAAATAAATCAATATAATAAAAGACTTCCAAGACCAGGGTATCAACACCACAACGATAACCATGCAAAGTAACACATAAAGGCATAAAAGATCATGCTTTCTGTAATTCCCAGTCGATCTCAGCCTTTCAGATTGAAGGCCAAGAACGGGGTTATGACACGAAGAACGCAACAGAAACGCAACCAAGCAACCAACAAGCAGTTTTACGTGGTTCGGCCGGAGCCTACGTCCACGGAGTCTCAGCCGGATCGGCCTGAGATCTCAATCCACTAATCAAGAAGCAAGATTACAAAACAGGTTGCCCTAGATCTAGACTAAGGCAAACTAAAGAAGGAAATACACAGTACAAGACAAGTATGCAAGAGAAAAGCAAGGACGAAGCAAGTAAAGGAAGAGAACACCCTGGATCTGGAGAACAGAGCCAGATCTTCGTCGGATTCAACCAGAGAAGCGACGCTTCGCCTGAACAGAGGGCAAAGGAGCTTCTTCTTCTTCCTCGAACACGGATCTAGAGTCTCAGAGCGAGATTCGCTCTAGATCGGACCGCAAAGAGCTTCGCCGGAGCTAGGTTTGGAAACCCTAGCTTTTCTCTCTCCGTCGCCTCTTCTCTCTCTCTCTTAGGGTTTGGTTTACCTGAGAAGCTCGATCGAAGAATGAGGCAACCCTAGCTCCTCTTCCCCTTATATAGACGAGCCCTTAATGAAACGCTGCGTTGCGGGCATCCAGAGGCTGGAGGCGCGCTAGGTCAACAAGGTGAGCTCGGTCCAGGTAAGTGAAGCAGACCGGGGTAATGGGCTTACAAAGCCCATTTACAAATAAGCATACATAGTCTATAGATATATAACATACAATTTATATATACTTTGTACATATGTGAGCATAAGTGTTACACTTACACTTCTAACATATGTTTTAGCATATAATAAGCATATATTATATTTACAAGTGTATTTGTCTAAGTCTACCAATTAATCTAAATCTAAGACCATCCAATGTTCCTAGATCTATATGCTATCGATTAGAATAGACATTACAATTTGCCCTCCTAATCGAAGCATTAGACCTATTAAAACCTTACTTCTATCATAGTGGATTAAAAACTCAAGAGATCCAGTATCATCATCGACTCATGTTACCTGTGAGCTAAGGTGGTTCTCCAAGGTGGAGAAAATCCCTGTAAAACTCAAATTTGTTAGCAGGGACTACCTTTGTCCCGAAGTCAGCTGGGTTGACGTCGCCTTTTATTTTCTTTACATCTAGCTCTTTAGCAGCAACCATGTTTCGAATAAAATGAAAACGAACATCCATATGCTTAGTCCACTCGTGGTACATGGGATCTTTACACAAGTAAAGTGCGCTTTGGCTATCCGTATGAATTACGGGTTTGAATGGCTTCTTTAGGATTTCTTTTAGAATTCCTTTGAGACAAATAGCCTCTTTAGCAGCCTCAGTAGCTGATATATACTCAGCTTCAGTTGATGACAGGGCAACAACTGATTGTTGCTGAGATTTCCATGACACACAGTTGCCTGCCCACGTGAAGTAGTAGGCAGTAGTGCACTTGCGAGTATCTTTATTGCTAGCGTAATCAGAGTCAACATAGCCATATAAGTGATCAACAGATTCATGCAAGCCATAATGTAAACACAGATTCTTAGTACCAGCAATATAACGAAGCAAGTATTTCATAGCATTCCAATGGTCAGAACCAGGATTGGACATGAAACGACTAAGCACAGAAATGGCAAATGCAAGGTCTGGGCGGGTGCACAACATAGCATACATCACCAATCCTACAGCTGCATCGTAGGGGACCCTAGCCATTTCTTTTACATCTTCGGGTTTAGAGGGACAGCTCTTTTTGGTAAGCTCTAGGTGCCCTCCTAGGGGTATGGATGTCGGTTTAGAGGAGGTCATATGAAATCTATCTAGAACCTTAAGAATATAGTCATCTTGAGATAACCATATTTTCTTTTTAGGTCGGTCTCTAATGATAGTTACACCAAGAATCTTCTTGGCTTTCCCTAAATCCTTCATGTCAAAGTATTTCTTTAAGTCCTTTTTGACAGTGCTAATAGGAATCATAGAATTGCACACAAGCAAGATATCATCTACGTACAGAAGCACATATATCAAAGACTGTTTAGAAATATGCTTGAAGTAAAGACATAAATCATAACTACTTCTTGTGAAACCTAATTTCTTAATCACAGCATCAAATTTCAGGTTCCATTGCCTAGGGGACTGCTTGAGTCCATAGATGGAATGTTTAAGATGGCAAACATGATCAGGAAACTTGGGGTTTACAAACCCCTTAGGTTGTCTCATATAGATGGTTTCATCCAGAGACCCATGCAAGAATGCAGTTTTTACATCCATTTGCTCAAGTTCCCAATCGAAAACAGCACACATAGCAAGCATTAATCTCATAGTTTTGTACTTAACTAAAGGAGAGAAAATGTCGTTATAGTCTATGCCTTCTCTTTGGGAAAACCCTTTTGCTACAAGTCGGGCTTTAAACCTAGGGGGTTCACTAGGGCTTAGACCCTCTTTTAGCTTAAAGACCCATTTAGAGTCAATGAGCCGGGTTTTAGAGGGTCTTGGAACCAATGTCCACGTTTTATTTGTGTACATTGATTCCATCTCTTCTTTCATAGCAGCTAGCCAATCTTTGGCATAACTGTTTTTAATAGCGGATTCATAAGAGCTAGGAGTAGTAGGATGCCTAACATAATCAGCAGTCAAGAAAGCATATTCCACAATATAAGAGGTGTATTTCCTATTTGGTATGACAGTTCTAGGCTCTCTATCCCTAGTCAATTGATAATCATGCAAAGTAGGCAAAGAAGGTAAAGCATGCATATCAGAAGAGGATGAGGAGAAAACAGAGGACTTCTTTTGGGAGTCATTAGAACGGCCATTTACATCACCAGAAATAGGAGAAGGAGGAGGAGAAGTAAAAGGTGAAGAAGGAGGAGAAACACCCTTGTTTTGTTCTTCTTCAGAGTCTGAGTCTGGAGGTGCAGGTGCTTCTGTAGAGGTTCCTTCTTCTTTGTTAACTTCTTTTCCTTTGTTTCCCCTGTGTAATGTGGAATTTGTTCTTCTCATAGCAGATTTTGTTATCCTTCCAGTGTCGTGCTCTGAATCCTCATCCTCAGAGGAATCATCATCATCTGGGAACAGCTCTTTAGTCTGCTCAATGGTACCTGTCAGCTCAGGATATGAAGTTAGTTCAGATTTGAGAGGGAAGATTGCTTCATTAAATTTCACACTTCTAGTGGTGATCACTTTGTATGGGCCAGGTTGCAAGAGTAGCACCCTGTAGCCCTTTACTCCATCAGGATAGCCAAGCAGCAAGCCTTTCAAAGCCCTTGGTTGGAGCTTACCCTCATTTACATGAGGATAAGCTGCACAACCAAATGGTTTCAAATAAGCTAGGCTAGGCGGTTTTCCTGTCCATTTGAACTGGGGAGTATCAAAGTTGATAACACTGGAAGGTGATCTATTTATAAGATATGCAGCAGTTAAAACAGCTTCACCCCATAAAGAATTCTTAAGCCCAGAACTAATCAACATGCATCTAACTTTCTCCAATAAAGTTCTATTCATCCTTTCAGCTGTACCATTTTGTTGTGGAGTGCCAGGAACAGTTAAGTGTCTTTTTATCCCAAGTGATTGACAATATTCATTAAATTCAGTGTTACAAAACTCTAAGCCATTATCAGTTTTGAAGCATTTAAGTTTGTGGTTAGACTGACTTTCTACCATTACCTTCCACCTTTTAAAGGCATCAACGGCTTGATCCTTTGATTTTAGAAGACTTACCCAAACTTTCCTTGAGAAATGGTCTATGAAGCTAATAAAATACCTCATACCTCCTGCAGTGGGGACTTGTGAAGGTCCCCATAGGTCAGAATGTACATATTCCAAGGGATTAGTAGCAACATAAGTAGAAACAGGAAATTTAAGCTTGGCAGATTTGCCCAACACACAATGCTCACAGAATTTAATGTCAATAGGTTTCTTAGGCAATAGTCCAGATTTATGCAATTTGTTTAATCCTTTGTTGCCTATGTGACCAAGCCTGTTGTGCCAACTTTTAGTTTCAGAGATAGTCATAGAATCAGTACAAGCAGAAACATTGAGCTCGGGCATAGAGGAAAGAACATGATACAATCTCTTCTTCCTAACAGCTTTAACAATGACTTTACCATTTCTAGAAATTGTTCTAATGCCATCAGTAGAATTAACATTGCAACCAATTTCCTCTAATGCAGATTCAGACATAAGACTTCTCCTTAAACTTGGGACCCACTTAACATTAGTGAAAATTCTGACAATGCCATCATGCATAAGTAAAGGTACATCTCCTACTCCTTTTATTTTCAGAGAAGTATGATCACCTAGCATAACATCACCACACACAGATTCATTTAAGTTCTTGAAGAAATGCTTATTAGGTGTGGCATGCATTGTGCAACCTGAATCAAGTATCCAAGCATCAGATGTATCAAGAGATGTTAATGCAGAACACATAAACAATTCAGCAGAATAATCACCCATGTTCTCAAGCACAGAAGCAGACAATTCAGTGTTGTTCTTTTTAGCCAATTCCTCAGCTCTTTTCTTTTTCCTACACTCCTTGACCCAGTGACCAATGTTACCACAGTAGTTACACTTAGAATTAGGGTCAGATTTCTCAGATTTCTCTTGTTTAGGCTTATCCTTCTTATTCTTCTTATTCTTGTTTTGCTTATTGCCCTTCTTGTCATTGCCTTTAGTGAACAGAACCTCAGGTTTGTCAACTTTATCATTTTTCAGACCTTTAATCTTGAACACCTTCATGATTTCATTCTTTTCAATGATAGATTCAATCAACTTATCCTTAGTCAGCTCATCACGACTAAATTGAATGACATCTTTGAAGTTATCAAACTGAGTGGGCAGAGAATTAAGAAGTAATATAGCCTGGTGAGAATCTTTTATGTCATCTTTGCATCTTTCCAGTTCTTGAGTCATCTTTAAAAACTTATCAAGATTATCATCAAGAGTAAGAGCAGTATTCATCTTATAAGTGAACAGACGACATAGCAGAGAAATCCTGGAGGGCAAGGATTTAGATAGAAAGAGCTCCTCCAGGGCATGCCAGAGGGAGTAAGCGGAAGAGTGTTTTACCACTTGTCGAGCAATGCCATCTGTGAGACGAAGCATTATCTCTGAGTGGGCTTTCATGTCCATCTCGAGCTCATCAGCTGTGGACTGTGTGGTAGAGGATCCTCCTTTGACTTTCTTCAGTTTTTCGTCGGTCTTTGGTGGATCCTCATCATTGATGTCAACTCCCTTGAGAAGGGAGGTCATCTCAGAGGTTGTGGTTGCAGGCTTCAAGACCGCCTTCCAACAACCCTCCTTGATGAGAACAGCTCTCATCTTGACTTGCCACATGGTGAAGTCGATAACACCATCAAATGGCTTGATCTTTAAAGCACTATCCATGATGTTTGGTACCTGCAGTATCCAAGAAACAGGTAAGTATCAAAGTTTATATAGCGGAAGCAAAGTAAAGTGCAGCAGTATACAGGACACTTTTATAAAACCCTAGAATCACAGGTCTTCGAACGGATCTAGACCAGTGGTACGTCAGACAGGAGAGGAATAGCCCAAGCCTGAGCTTTTTGAAGGACTACCCAATGTCCTGCCTCCAATCCCGCTCCCTGAAGTCCAATAATGGCACAGGTAGGTAAGGAAAGGGACTCCTCGCTCTGATACCACTTTGTAATTCCCAGTCGATCTCAGCCTTTCAGATTGAAGGCCAAGAACGGGGTTATGACGCGAAGAACGCAACAGAAACGCAACCAAGCAACCAACAAGCAGTTTTACGTGGTTCGGCCGGAGCCTACGTCCACGGAGTCTCAGCCGGATCGGCCTGAGATCTCAATCCACTAATCAAGAAGCAAGATTACAGAACAGGTTGCCCTAGATCTAGACTAAGGCAAACTAAAGACGGAAATACACAGTACAAGACAAGTATGCAAGAGAAAAGCAAGGACGAAGCAAGTAAAGGAAGAGAACACCCTGGATCTGGAGAACAGAGCCAGATCTTCGTCGGATTCAACCAGAGAAGCGACGCTTCGCCTGAACAGAGGGCAAAGGAGCTTCTTCTTCTTCCTCGAACACAGATCTAGAGTCTCAGAGCGAGATTCGCTCTAGATCGGACCGCAAAGAGCTTCGCCGGAGCTAGGTTTGGAAACCCTAGCGTTTCTCTCTCCGTCGCCTCTTCTCTCTCTCTCTCTCTTAGGGTTTGGTTTACCTGAGAAGCTCGATCGAAGAATGAGGCAGCCCTAGCTCCTCTTCCCCTTATATAGACGAGCCTTTAATGAAACGCTGCGTTGCGGGCATCCAGAGGCTGGAGGCGCGCTAGGTCAACAAGGTGAGCTCGGTCCAGGTAAGTGAAGCAGGCCGGGGTAATGGGCTTACAAAGCCCATTTACAAATAAGCATACATAGTCTATAGATATATAACATACACTTTATATATACTTTGTACATATGTGAGCATAAGTGTTACACTTACACTTCTAACATATGTTTTAGCATATAATAAGCATATATTATATTTACAAGTGTATTTGTCTAACTCTACCAATTAATCTAAATCTAAGACCATCCAATGTTCCTAGATCTATATGCTATCGATTAGAATAGACATTACACTTTCCATCAAATAACTTTCGTTATTAACAAATAGGCATATGGAGGCTTTCGCATAAACCCTAGTTGTTACTAACCCTTTTCACATAATTAATCCAAGTTGCATTAAGATCACTTTCGCTTCAATAACACAAACAAGGATCACCTTCAACTCTCGCAAAAGAATCATGCTCCTAGGGATAGAAGACGAATTGCATAACAAGATCTGACCTTTACCGCATCATCTCACATGGCCACCGTCGGGCTCACCCCAGCCCCAGAAGTGGGTGGACTACTCGCTCTTCATTATCAAGAAAGACATCAAATAACAAAAGAAAATAACTTGCATTAAATTAAATAAAGAAAGCTTACAACCCACAAGACAAATCCGCTTTCGCCTTTCCACCTTGCTTGCCACAAACTCTCTCTCTCTCTATCCTACTTACTCGAATGAAATTGATTGTGAATTGGAATGAATGAAAAATCAACCCCTAGGGCTTTATTTATAGCCTTCAAATTCTTGCTATTCAAGGATAGAATCTCCTATCTATATCTAAAATTATATCTAAAAGGCTTAATGATAAATAAAAGCAACAAAAGAAATAAATCTAAAAGGAAAAAGATAAATCTAAACTAGGTAAGTCCTCATGTCTTGATAGATCTCCCTTCCATAGATAGACTTGATCAATTTTGGATAGAATCTTCGGCCAACTCGACTTTCTTCGTGCCCAAGCAACTCCAAGTCTACTCGGACTGCTCACGTCGATGCCTTTCTGGAATCTGGTCTACTCGATCTCGACAAGGGCTTGTCGATCTCGACTAGGATTCATCGTCGACTGGACTTCTCGGGTGACTCTGCTCGACAGGCTCGGATTTGGGCTCCTGGCGTTCGTCGATCTCGACTAGGTCTCCTCGAGATCGACTAGGGTGGTGGTCGAGGACGGCTCTCTGGTGATGTCGACTAGGGCTCCTCGGCATGGACTCGGGCAGGCGCTCTGGGCTACTCGACTTCGACAAGACCTCGTCGAGATCGAGTAGAGTTGATCGACATCTTCGTCCTCGGCTTCTCGATCAGCTCTTCTTCTCGACTCCGGGTGTGGCGTCTAGGCTTCGTCGATCTCGACTAGAGCTTGTCGAGATCGAGCTATCTTCCGGAGCTGGGTTGGTCTGGCTCAGCTTGTCGACCAGGCACTGACGACCAAGTCTGCTCGGGCTCTCTACTCGAGATCGAGTAAGGTTTACTCGACATAGAGTAGCTCTGGCTTCGGCTGGGTTTGTCCTGGTTCTGTACTCTTGGATTCTGGATTTCTGTAGTTGTTTTCCGAGCTTTTCTGACCTTCCTTAGAGTTGCTGTAAAATGCCTCGAATTCTGCGAAATTAAACAGAAACTGGTGTAGATTCCATAATTTGCCAAATAAACATAAACTACATAGATTCTGTACTATCTTGGCCCAAATGAATGAAATGTATGCAGAAATTGATATAAAATTAAGTGTAAAACATGGCAGATTTAGCTCACAACAAACACCCCATACTTAAACTTGCTTGTCCTCAAGCAATACTTTTATTTGTCATTCAGGGGAAGAAATCAAAACTCTCAACATCTTAGATTCATTCTCATATGACCCTGCAATCAATTACCATCCTCGAAAAGGTACTAGTGTCACAAATCCATGCATGTGCAAATACATAAAAGCAACATCTACTCACAAAAGGAGGGTTATGCAAAACATTCATTAGTGACAAAGCATTAATAATCAAGAGGACTTTAATTTAAGCTCAAATAAGGAGTAGATTGGTAAAAGGCTAAAGGTGGGCAATTTTTGGCAATGTGGTGCTTTTGATAATCCGGGGAAATGGAGTACTTTCCAATTTTCATACCACATTCCTTCTTTATAAGATTCATCACCTTTCATATTGCTTTTTCCAATAATAATGCTTTTACCTCTCTAACCTCGGCACTGCCTTCCCGCGAGTTGCAAATATGGGTGTCATGAATGTCCCCGGATACTTAGTGTGTCGGACTCCTCACCTGGTGTCCCATCTCGCCAAACTATTATCTCAGCGAGTAGGGTCGATCTTTGATCGGATTTTCTTTCACTCATTAAATTTTCCATATATTTCAAACAATTCCGCCAAACTCCAATAATAATGATAGTAACACAACAACCATATAGCAATCTCCATAATGTAACATCATTCTCAACATAATCCCCGGATAAGGTAAAGAATGGGCAAATATTTAGATCATGTGGAGCAATATGAAATAAGGCATATTATGGCTTTTGTGATGCATAAGCATAGGTAAGGCTAGGATTATAAACAATGAGCATTATATGAAAATATAAAGTCCTCCATCATCTTATCATGCAACATGTCAAAAGCAATATCAAATTTTACCTCCTTTCATGGTTTTCAATAAATAATGCACTTCATTGTGACTTCCCTTTACTAGGCAATTTCATGCTATATCTCTAATGAATCTAATTTTGCATCGTCGAGTTCAATATAAAGCTTCCATGACATTATTTCAAAATTTTCAATGGGGGTCATTTTTCTCAAATTTTGGAAAACATGCATATTTCAAAATTTTCAATGGGGGTCATTTTTCTCAAATTTTGGAAAACATGCATATAAGCACATAAATCAATAATGCATTCCAAAATAGCCATGTAGCAATTCAAAGAAATAATGCACACATAATGTCACAATATAGCAACTATGCATAATGTAAGCCCTTCCCCCACCCCATACTTAAACATTACAGTGTCCTCACTGTATAAAAACAATGGTAAAGAAAGAAACTCACAAGACAAGTGTGCAGGGCCTCTAAATATCGAATGGAATGCCTGAGCCGAGTCCGTTTTTAGCTTGCATCTTATCCATGGACCTGAAAAGTGTAGAAGACATATACCCACAAAAACAAAACCAAAAGTGTTCAAAACCAAAAACAAGCAAAACAAAGTCTCAAAAGTCCTAAAAAGTCTATGTACAAGCTCTAGATTTTATAGTCGCTAGGCCGACTTTTCATTTAGCTCAAGGTGGCATTTGCAGGGCCCATGTAGCTTGGGCCTCAAATAAGACTCCATTCTTGTCCATCAGCTGTAATCCTCCAGAATGGATCTTGTTCACCACGAACGGCCCCATCCGCTTCTTGTTGAATTTATTAGGGAACCAATGATCCTTTGATTTAGAGACATAGAGCTTGTCTCCAACTTCATATCCCTTGGGCTCATCATTGGATATCCTACATAAGCGCACATACCAAGGCAAACCTCTCCCATGTATAGATAGATCTTTAATGGAAATAGGAGAAGAAAGATCCATACCTTGGCTTACCTTCGCAGAGACGGAATCGGGGACCAAAGTGTTTGGTCGATCTCGACTAGGGCTAGTCGATCTCGACGAGGATGCTGGTTCTGGTGGTGGTCTACTCGAAGATGCAGAAGTCGACGAAGGGCAGGGCTTGTCGATCTCGAGTAGCCTACTCGATCTCGAGTAGGTTTCTGCTCCTGGCGGCTTCATCATCGAGGAAGGCGCAGTCGAGGAAGAGGAGTGGTGGTCGATCTCGAGTAGCCTACTCGAGATCGAGGAGCCTGGTTCGTCTGGTGGAGTCAGCGTCGAAGAAGGCGAAGTCGATGTAAGGCTCTGGTAGTCGATCTCGACAAGCTTGGTCGATCTCGACGAGACTGGCTCTTCAGGGTTGCTGCTTGACGATGCTGGTGTTGGTGGAGGCTCCTTGGTTTGGTCGAGATCGACTAGGGTCCTCAATGTCAAGGAGTCTTGGTCGATCTTGACCCCATACTTAGCTCCTGTCAAGGCATCCGAAAAATAATTGATCCATAACGACGTACCTTGGTTTGTGTCGATCGGATTTTCTGTGTCCTTCTTTAGGATTGCCATGATCTCCTCCACCTGGGCCTCCATGTCCCTCTTTTCCAGCTCCTCTGGGGTCATATTTCTGACCTTGGGTTCCCCGCAGGTGATGTAGCCAGCTGAGATAGATTTGACCTCTTCCATTGGACCTGTATGCCTTTCAGTTTTATTAAAGGAATACTCAATTACCTCATCGTTGATGTTGAAGGTGAGCACTCCTTTCCTTACGCTTATGTTGGCATCCACCGTCGCCAAGAAGGGTCTCCCTAGAATAATTGGACAAGCAGGATCTTCTTGCATATCAACAACTAGGAAATCAGCAGGGACAAAGAATTTACCTACTTGTACTGGCACATTATCCACCATGCCTGTTGGGATGACCACAGTGTTGTTGGCCATATATAATCTAGCATCCACAGGTTCTAGGGC
Source organism: Persicaria maculosa (assembly GCA_963922045.1). NCBI lineage: Eukaryota > Viridiplantae > Streptophyta > Magnoliopsida > Caryophyllales > Polygonaceae > Persicaria > Persicaria maculosa. The sequence goes on along the minus strand of OY998252.1, from coordinate 20,156,971 downwards.
ACCTATCTTAATCTTGGACCAAATTGTTGAAGGCATTATACTCACACTAGCTCCAAGATCACATAAAGCATTAATTTTGTATGGACCAAATCCAATAGTTATAGCAAACTTACCTGGATCCGGCCTCTTCTCCAGTATGTCCAAATGGCTGCATTCCTCTGTGATTTCAGCCATCGATCGCTTTTTGCTCAGAATCTCCTTTAGGAACTTGACATAGGACGGCATTTCATTGAGAGCTTCTGTGAAGGGTATGGTGACGTTGAGTTTCTGAAGCATCTTGATGAAGCGCTGAAATTTCTTTTTTGCCGGGTCCTTTGGAGATTTTGTGGGGAAAGGCAGCTTCTTTTTCTGATTTGGAGCCAGAACAGATGTCGGAGGTGCTAGAGGTTTCTCGATGTCGACATGGGGCTCCTCGATCTCGACTAACCTCTTGTCGATCTCGACTAGATTTGGTGCAGTTGAGTTGTTGTTCAGTGTAGACAAAGGTTTCTGAAGTTTCTCCTCGAGATCGACGAGGCCCTCCTCGAGATCTACTACAGTGTTGTCAATGTCGACTTGCTGTTCTTCGTTGTTCTGCTGCTTTCCGACCTCTGGCTCTTGCAGTTGATGGCCGCTTCTGAGTTTTACAGCAGCGACGTGTCCAGTCTTTCCCTTAGGATTTGGTTCTGAAGATCCAGGGAGCGCACCTGACTGTCTGGGGATTCCCGCTGCTAGCTGACCAATCTGTGTATCAACTGATTTTCGCCATATATCAATCTCCCCAAGCCTAGAGTTGACACCTTGCATCTGAGTATAGACGGAGTTGAAGGACTGCCTAGTTTCTGAGTGGTTCCTCCGTATTTCCTCCAGGACTGTCTGTATATCATCCTTTTCCTGGTCCCTTTCCGGATGTCCTGGAGCTCTGTAGGGCGGGGGGTTCCTAGGAACACCTTGGTTCCATTGTGGTCGTTGAAACCTTTGGTCACCCATGTAGCGATTGGGACCCCCTGCGTAAGCTACCTCCTCATGATGCTCTGCCATCCTGACTTGCTCTGTGTGTGGGCACTCAGGAGTGGTGTGCCATTGCGATCCGCATTCTATGCAAGGCTGGTTGACAGAGAGATACTTCACTTGCTTAAGGAGCTTCTTATTCTGGTCTCTGTAGTACTGCTCCCTTACATCAGGATCGATCTCTTTAGGAGGATCATAGAGGGGCATGGATGGTGCTGGCCTGGCGTACGGGTTCTCTTCATAGGTTGCAGTAGACCCATACTTGTTGTCATAGGTGGTAAGCTTCTCTAGCACACCCCACGCGTCACTTGGCGGCATTGTCAGATACTCATAGCGAGTATAATGGTTGATTCTGTCCTTAGTGACTTGATCAAGAGAGTTGAAGAAGATCTCCTGAATGACGTAGGGTGGCTGTCCATGAGTAGGGCAAGATCGCAGAAGTTCCTTGTAGCGTTCCCATGCCTTTGCCAGCGGTTCCCCTTGCTTCTGTTTGAAGGCGGTGATTTTCTGGCGGAGATGTGCTGTTTTGGCAGGTGGGAAGAATTTGTTCAGAAACTCTTGCTCTACTTGGGCCCATGTTGTGAGCGATCTTGGTTTCAGCCCTTCAAGCCATTTCAGTGCAGGCCCAGCGAGAGACCAGCGAAAAGATTTCATCTTGACATATTCCAGGGTTATACCTTCAGCAAGAGTACGGCACATGTCAGAAAAGTTTGTAATATGTTCAAGAGGTCACTCATTAAATCTACCAAAAAAGGCATTATTTTTAAGCTCTATAAGAAATTGAGTGCGAATTTCAAAAGACTTTTCAGGGATAAGAATCGCCGATTCAGGCACGACGAGAGTTGGGTGCATATAGTCCTCTGCCGTGGTTGGGTATTGGGCAAGCTCAGCCTGTGCTTGCTCCCTTGCTGCTTTCTCAGCGGCGATAGCAGCATCTTTAGCGGCCAATTCCCTTGTAAGCCTAGCGATCAGCTGTTCCTGTGTCTCCGCAGCTGCCATGGCTCTTTGTAGTTTAGCTCTGATGTGTAGGAGGCGCTCTGGTTCGTCTAAGGCGTCAAACTCAGGTGTTTGACCAGAACGACGCATACACCTGAAAAGTAACTTAAAGAAAAAGTGAGAACTGACTACCTAAGGCGCGATTGATAGCTTCCCCGGCAACGGCGCCAATTTGTTGTTGCAGGAGGATGGTCAAGTATGAAATAAATATAAAATAGAGTTCAGACTGACTTCCCTGTCTTAGCAAATAAATACAAGACTTCCTCCCGTTGTAGTAGAAGGTTGTCAGGATCGAATCCACAAGGAAGCACGTCAGCAGTTCTCAGGTAGCAACAGATCTCACAGATAAGCAGCAGAAAGACAGAAACAAAGGAACAAAGGAAGAAAGACAAAGCAAAGCAGAAAATAGCGAAAGAAAGTAAAGAACAAAGCAAGACAGAAGCTACTCGATCTCGACTAAGCCTACTCGAGATCGACTAAGGACAGCAAAGACAGAAACTTCAGAATCGACAACAGAAGGCAAGAGCTCAACTCGACCTAGACAAACCGTACTCGATCTCGACTACAGTCCTACTCGAGATCGACAAGGCTCTCCTCTGTATCGACTAGAAAGACAGAAAGTGTAAATTGTAATTTTCGAACCCAAACTCAGATTTTCGACGAAATAAATCAATATAATAAAAGACTTCCAAGACCAGGGTATCAACACCACAACGATAACCATGCAAAGTAACACATAAAGGCATAAAAGATCATGCTTTCCATCAAATAACTTTCGTTATTAACAAATAGGCATATAGAGGCTTTCGCATAAACCCTAGTTGTTACTAACCCTTTTCACATAATTAATCCAAGTTGCATTAAGATCACTTTCGCTTCAATAACACAAACAAGGATCACCTTCAACTCTCGCAAAAGAATCATGCTCATAGGGATAGAAGACGAATTGCATAACAAGATCTGACCTTTACCGCATCATCTCACATGGCCACCGTCGGGCTCACCCCAGCCCCAGAAGTGGGTGGACTACTCGCTCTTCATTATCAAGAAAGACATCAAATAACAAAAGAAAATAACTTGCATTAAATTAAATAAAGAAAGCTTACAACCCACAAGACAAATCCGCTTTCGCCTTTCCACCTTGCTTGCCACAAACTCTCTCTCTCTATCCTACTTACTCGAATGAAATTGATTGTGAATTGGAATGAATGAAAAATCAACCCCTAGGGCTTTATTTATAGCCTTCAAATCCTTGCTATTCAAGGATAGAATCTCCTATCTATATCTAAAATTATATCTAAAAGGCTTAATGATAAATAAAAGCAACAAAGGAAATAAATCTAAAAGGAAAAAGATAAATCTAAACTAGGTAAGTCTTCATGTCTTGATAGATCTCCCTTCCATAGATAGACTTGATCAATTTTGGATAGAATCTTCGGCCAACTCGACTTTCTTCGTGCCCAAGCAACTCCAAGTCTACTCGGACTGCTCACGTCGATGCCTTTCTGGAATCTGGTCTACTCGATCTCGACAAGGGCTTGTCGATCTCGACTAGGATTCATCGTCGACTGGACTTCTCGGGTGACTCTGCTCGACAGGCTCGGATCTGGGCTCCTGGCGTTCGTCGATCTCGACTAGGTCTCCTCGAGATCGACTAGGGTGGTGGTCGAGGACGGCTCTCTGGTGATGTCGACTAGGGCTCCTCGGCATGGACTCGGGCAGGCGCTCTGGGCTACTCGACTTCGACAAGACCTCGTCGAGATCGAGTAGAGTTGATCGGCATCTTCGTCCTCGGCTTCTCGATCAGCTCTTCTTCTCGACTCCGGGTGTGGCGTCTAGGCTTCATCGATCTCGACTAGAGCTTGTCGAGATCGAGTTGTCTTCCGGAGCTGGGTTGGTCTGGCTCAGCTTGTCGACCAGGCGCTGACGACCAAGTCTGCTCGGGCTCTCTACTCGAGATCGAGTAAGGTTTACTCGACATAGAGTAGCTCTGGCTTCGGCTCGGTTTGTCCTGGTTCTGTACTCTCGGATTCTGGATTTCTGTAGTTGTTTTCCGAGCTTTTCTGACCTTCCTTAGAGTTGTTGTAAAATGCCTCGAATTCTGCGAAATTAAACAGAAACTGGTGTAGATTCCATAATTTGGCAAATAAACATAAACTACATAGATTCTGTACTATCTTAGCCCAAATGAATGAAATGTATGCAGAAATTGATATAAACTTAAGTGTAAAACATGGCAGATTTAGCTCACAACATTTATTCAATGTATTCGAATTGGGGTTTTAAAAAGAAAATAAATTGTGGCCCTATTTTATAAATGTGTTCGGTTTTGGGTGATAGAAAACAAGTGAGGCTTGGTTTTGGGATTTAACAAAATAAAGGGGTTAGTTTTGGTGATTTCAAAAGGGCTGATTTGATTAAATAAAAATGGTTGGGATTTTTAAAAGAGTTTGGAAATAATTTGAGAAAATATAATATTATGAGACTTGGAGATTTAAAAGGGTATTGTCGGATTTAAATCGAAAAGGGAATTTGACAAACATTTTCAATGGTTAGAATTTCTAACTGCTTGACTAAGATTTTAAATAGCTTTGAGACTAACATGGAAATTATGTGATCGATGACTAACTAGCATGATGATATGATTGAGTGACTAATAACATGTTTTGTGTGGACTAATGACATGTATGAATGATTAATGGCACGAGATGTTAGAATTATGTATCGCTTGACTTATACTTTATGAACTATAATGAACTGTTGAAATATATACGGATATGTTATCATGAGAATGAGAATGTGGCTGAATGAAATGATGAGAATGATGTGGTCTTACGGAATGTGGCAATATGATGATTGGTTCAACTTGATGTGAGGATGATTGCGATATGATTGCTATTCTCGTGGAATGATGTATGCTTTGAGTGCTTGAATGATTAGACATAGACTTATATATGTGTTCTGATATGTATCTAGGTGATCTTTAATCTATCATAATGCTTGCCTTGCTGTTCTGCACCGTCAGGTGAGTTCCTATATGAGCTCACTCAGATTCGAAAAGAGATCTCCCTGCTTGTAGCCATGTGCATACTAGGTGCTTGCATTCATAATAAAGCATGCCATGTAGTATCCTGCTAGGACTGCACTCATGATTGAGCATTCGTATACTCATTGCTTTTGTAAACAGAACGGTCGTTATCTGTGAAGTAACTAGAGTCATTGCTAGGGTTATAGGACGACCTAGTCTCATCGGGTCCCGTCCTGATTCAATCGAGTCATGAACTTCCTTATATTATGAGATGCCTGCGGGCTTTATTGTGGAGCGGGTTGGGCATGCGTGCCGCCCGATTATGAATGAATGCATTCACGAGCTGGCCAGTCTCCACCCTATCGGAAGAGGGTGGAGGTAGGAGAGGGATATACCACTTGGTATTTGGTGCTAAGGCCTTATTATATTTATGCACTTGATCTTAGGAGCATGTTAGTGTGTTAATATTTCGCCTTGCACCTAGAAGCATCTTTATTAGGACTAGCGTGTGTATGTCTCTGCTGGTTTGGGATTACTTTGCGTAGGGCTTTGATCTCACACCGCCCCGCATACATATTTTTTTAGGTTGTCTTGCAGCATGATTGTTCTTTGCTTTTGTAACGTGGGAACTCTCTTGGGAGATTTCAAAGAAATGGTCTAACCTTAGAATTCGATAAATACGCTTATTGATTTGGTTTTGATCCGGCTCTGCCGTGGCACACTCTTGTATTACACCTTGATTCCACGATTTGTATGACTATTGGTTTTCCACGCTTAGACTTATGACAGGTACAGGGGACTTCCCCGGGGATTCCAACGATCCCTTCGAATTTTGGGTATGAAATCCCACTTGAAAACGTTAGAGTAGAATTTCAAACCTTCAACCTGTACTCGGGGCGCAAGATCCTAACGAGGGGTTTCATCCCTCGAAACGTAACCTGAGAATCATAATCCCGGGCTGTTACAAAAAAATAACCTACCTTTTGAAGTTTCGATTGAAGGATTTTTCGATTCGATTCCCCTTCACAGGTTCGGCCGGAGGTGGAGATGGAACTGGCGTCGGTGGGTCGGCAAGAGGGAGAGGTGGCGACGGCTGGCGGTTCGGAGAGCTCTCACGCACGCTCGCTCTGTCGCTCTTGCTGTAGACGTACTGTCAGGATTAAAAGAAAAAAAAAAGGTTGGTGTTTAAACAAAAACAGATGCAAGGCAAAAATTAGGGAGACTGGAATTCGAACCACAGATGCCCACTCCCCCATTTAAACTATTCTCGTGCCCTATCCAGTGTGCTAACTCGTCTTTGTGATTTTATTTTACTTCACTTCTATATATTACTAAATTAACAAATATATAAAAATATACATATACCCTTATTTTGGCCAGCGGGGGGCTTCAGCCACCCCGAGCCCCCACAGATCCGCCACTGATTACACTATCTCACAAGAAACGTGTGTATATATATCCTTTGTAATGTCTTTAGAATGAATCAAGAGAGAAACCACAAAATTTGTCATCTTGCACCACATTGCAAAGGGATGATCCTGGGAATCGATTAGGTAACCAGGAAGTCATACACTACAACAACCGCCCCAATATATCCCGCTCAGAGCAGGGGTTGGGGAGTTGAATTGTACGTACCCTTGCCTCGACTAGGTCAAGAGAGTGTTTCCTAGTAACCCATGTCAAGACAATAAAGACAAGCACGATTCCACATCGACATACAAAGGAATATAAGGAAAAAGGATAACACACTCTAGAAAGTTTAATTTTAAAAAATAAAAATAAAGATGAAAAAGATGCACGTAAGCAAGGTGTGATAGAAATGAAGCACGATGCAGGAAACTGATACGGGTTAGCCGTAAGATGACCCGATCTTCGACAATCAAGACTCAAAGACAAGAACGGAAGCAAAAGACTCAAGAGACTCAAACAAAGACTCGATATTGACAGGAATAATATAAAACGCAGCAACTCGATTGAACGAATAGGACTCGATAAAACAAGAACAAGACCGATAGATTGGTGATTTGAACTAATATAGAACGAGATAAAGACCCCAGGCCTCCAAAAGAGGGTAGGAACCAAGTATCAACGACTACAAAGCCCGCATCTACAACCTTACACAACCAAGCGGGCAACTTGGAGGCACAAGGAGGGGACTTGTGATTACCAGGATCACCAAGCTCTCGCGAGGTTGATGAACTCAAAGCAAACCAAGCAAGATCAAGAACCAATTTGCAATCGATGAGCCACGCTACGAATCGATCGACTTTCTCTCATTGTGTTTCACACAAAGGAAATTTCATTCATGAAAAGAGGCGTCCAATTTACAATGGAGGAATCAACCGTTCTAATATATAAAACCCTAGGGCTGATTTTTTATAAAAAAAAATAATAAATAAAATCAATATCATCAATATATATAATACTAAAACAGAGGCGTGGAAATCCTATGTGGCGGGTTCTGGTGCTATTCGCTTACGTGTCGTTCTCAGGTGCAATTTGGGCCCGATTTTGTGCCACGTCAATTAATGATGATCCAGTAAATTTAAGTCACATTAGACGATAACCCCATCTATTTATACATGTGTCATCTTATGTGTCCATTTTAACTAATGATTAAATTAGTTTTTAGTATAAATATTCAACCTCATATCTTAAGTAGTTAAAAATCTTATCATATTGCCTTAAGTTATTTTATAAATATTTTATCTAAAAAAAAATTCTAGATTAGATTAATTTATATGAAAAAAAATGTTAGATTAGTTTTATCACTTACAAAAATTGATTAAATTATATAGAGAGAATCAGTTTTTAAAAGCCAAAACTTGCTCGGAATATAAGGTATCTTATCCTATAATCATTACATATGATTTGTTTTCCATCAAATAATATATCCAAACGTAAAGCAATAATTTATGGATTGTATTTATAATATTTTGATATAATGTTCCGTTAATAATATTTATCAAAATTAGGGATGGTTTTTTATGCTAGAAATATTTCCTAATAAAAAAATATAGCTATCCATATATCTTGATTAATATTTACTTAAAAGATTTATATCAAATCTTTTAACATATAATGTTATTAAATATATCATTTAGTTAGACTGCTTTTATACTTTCAAATCAATATCACGCGCTCCATTTTAATTAATAAAAATAGCACTAATCTTAGGACTGAGGGTGGGCTAATCACTTATTTTCACTATGGAACAAATTAAAATATTTTATGTTTAACGAGAAGTCAATTATAACATGTTAGTTTTTTTGTGATTTATATAATTTTTTGTGATTTTACACAATTTGTGCATGAATAATAATATTTATATAAAAAAAGTCACGAAGATCGCGAGAAATAAAACTAGTATAAATTAAAATAAAACCCTAAATTACCTAAAATAACTTAAGTAAATAAGATCTCTAAAAATAGCAATAAAGAAAGTTCCAAGACTTAGTAATTTCCGTCTAAAATCAGTGACATCTCCGAGATATTGATTTTCGGACAATCTCTATGTCGAATCTGGAAAAACCTTCAACAAAAGAGTTGTAGATCTCTTCGTCCTCGTTCCGACAAGGTATGACACGCCTCAATCCGATTAATATTGACTCCGTACGACTCAATTTACTGAGACGTCGAAAAACTGTCAAATGTTGAACGAATCTAAAAAACGTCAAGCTTCCACCTTTGCTCCTTCTCCCATGATGGAGCCTTCTTCTTCCTTTTGAGGATGACAACATTCTCACGAGCTCGAATCATAGGTCCATCCCCAAGTATAAGTGTGTCCGAAGGTGTCTTAGATGGTCCCGCATCAGAAACGCTGCACCCAACTACTAGTGGCCACCAGGAAACAATACTGTAATGTAAATGTAGCCATAGTCATCCATGGATAGATATTTTAGTAAACTAATATAATAAATATATACTATATATTTAATAAAAAACAATATTAAAATATTTAAAAAAACATTTATCTATTAAATTACACGAGATTCAATTAATGGTAGATTAGAAAAAAAATTGTCTTATAAATATGAATTTTATTTATATTTTGATTGAGCCTAAACAAAAGATATTTAGATTTTTTATAATATGTCAAAATAATATTATATAATATATATATATATATATATTATTTTTTGGTATATTTATATTATTTTTTATTTATTGGAGTCTATCTAAATTATTTATAATATTGTACGGAGTATTAATGTATTCTCCGTACACGGGACGGGACCTACATTAGTTACCATATATATTTGAGAACATCTCATCTATTTCTATATCTATATCTATATACACTCTTAATTTAGAATACATAATACTTATGTGTCATCTTCACCTTAGTCCTTTCTTTTCTACCAATCAAGTTTTTCCCCTTTTTTAATTATTTATTTCTTTTAATTTTTTTATTATTCTCTTTATCTATTTAAGCCAATCATATTTTTTCTTTTATTCTTAACATATTAACTAACAATCTATATATCTACATGTATATCTATCTATATCTATGTATCTATATACCATTTTAATAAGAAGACTTTTGCCTACGTGTAATCTCCACCTTCATTTTAGTTATTTCAACCAATGACCTTCATTTCTAAAACACATTTTAGTTTTTTTCATTGTTTTTTTTTTGTTCATTTTATAATAAATATTTTATATTTAATTTTCATTTTTATCCTCGCATGTGTCATGGCACGGGGATTATACTAGTATACTCTTATGTGTCATCATCTCCTTAATCATTTCCTTTCCACCAATCAAGTTTTTTCCACTTTTTTAATTATTTATTTCCCTTAATTATTATTTTTTATTATCCCCTTTATCTTTTTAAACCAATCACATTTTTTCTTTTATTCTTAATATATTTACTAACTATTAGACTTAATTCAAAACATTGAATTCAATCTAATATAACAATTTGAGTTAATTCAAATTTATTTAATAATTATTGAGCTTAATTCAAAACATGGAATACAACTATTCATTATGAAACATCACATTTAAACATAGTTATAGTGATATTGATATATTATTACCGAGCAATTTAAAATATCTATATTTATGTATTATACTTTACATGAGAATTTTTTTTAAAATAATTTTAAAGAGAATTATAAGATACATTTATGGTTAAGTTTTTTATGATTTTTATCTTAAATTTTATCAATATTTTATTATATTATATATTAGTAATATTTTAGTTTTAAAAAATTGTGTCATGATGCGAGAATTGTCCTAGTTTAATTATATATAATAAAATTATATGTAAACATAGATTTTTTTTTTTACGAAAAAAATAACTTACATATCTTTTGGACACTAGGTATGATAATCCACCACCTTGTAGTCACGAACAAGAAAGTTCAGCTTTTTTTTTGTTGACCACATAATACAATGATTAAAAAAAAAAAAACCGAAAGGGAGACTCGGTGTCTTTACCCAAATGAGGGCCAGCCCCCAATCGAGAAAAATGGCTTAGGCTCTGATAAATTATAAATTATTTGTATTAAATATATTGTTAATAAGTTAATATGATGTTTGGTAAATATAACGATTAGAGTAGCTAATGAAAATTTATGAATTGAAAATTATAAGCTTCCTTCTAATAGCTATTCAAACTAAAATCTTATATTTATTTTATTTATAACTATATAATATTAGAATCAAAAAGGTCCAATAAATTAGATGATCGATTTTTTTTTGCCAAACGGAGTCTTACTCTTTCGTTCGGTAAAAGATATTATTTGAAATTATTAATTTTATTTTAAGCTTTAATTTATGAAAAATGCTATTATAATGAGAGAAAATTTGCGCCAAAGGAGCAAATTTTCGGTCAAATTAATTAATTGTCTCCCACCTCTTCCAAATTAGTTTAAAGTCCACGACCTAAACCTGTGCCCCCTCCCCTAAACCTCGCTCATTGGTTGACAAAACAATCAGAGATCAGGGTCTTGCTCTCTTCCTCACCGTTTCAACAACACAACACTGTCTCCCATGGCTTCATCTCCGGCGACCTTCCTCCGGCCTCTGGATCCGTAGTCCAGGCTAGGGTTCCGGACACCAGAGAGGTTCGGCAGCGGTACCTGATTTCACCAGCGGCGCGGAACGCCAGATCCAGGATTCGATCGAAGGCGCAGATTTCACCAGTGGTGCGGAACTCCAGATCCAAGATCGCCATCACCAGTGGCGACCTGCGGCATGCAGCCTGTTCCCCGACCTCGATGGCGACCTGCGGCCTTGATTGTGTCCCCGACGGCGACGGTGGCCTCCGATTCGCCTTCTGCGATTCGTGCTCCGAGCTAGAGATTTGCAACTGGCGGCCCAGATCTGCCCCCCTCTCTTTCTCATTCATTCGATCGATCTCAATCTCCAAACACTGGATCATACCGGAGGTATCTTCTCTCTATCTCTCTGTTGAACACCGATCGTTGCTTCGTCGATTCAAGAAAGCCTATCACCATTGCCGATTTCAATTTCAACCGATTCTAATCTCAGTTTCAAAATTTGGATGTTTCAAATTCTATCGATTCTAATTTCAGCATCGATTGGTCTCTTTTCGTCCCGATCTCGATTGTCGTCGAGATCTGCGGGATGAGCACTGCTGAAATCCGGGAGACATCGATTGCTGAAAATGGATGAAATTGCTGAAATCCGATTGGAGAACCTGATGCATCCTTGTTTCATTCCGCCATATTCCATGGAAGCCAGAACCTGATGCATACAACTCAATCTGCGATTACGGAAGATCTTGGCCTGACGACTTCAGAGGTATAAAATTAGGATTCTTCTTCTTCTTATTCTTCGCTGAAATCGTCGACGTTGCAGGCGACGTTGCTGAAATCGCCGGCGCTGTTGCTTGAAGATACAGGTCGACGTTCGGATCTCAGATCTGAAACCTTGGCCTGAATCTTGGCCTGTCATTGCTGAAATCTTGGCCTGCCTCCTTCACTTCCTCTCCTCCCTCGGAGCCTGAATCGGCAGTCAATATCTCTCGAAGGAGTTGCTGAAAAGTCGCCATGGTACTGTGCTCCGACGTCGGCGTCGTTGTTCTTCTGCCATGGTACTGTGCTCCTACCATTGCTATTGTGATCTCCCTGTTCAAGTAAGGTTGTGTATTGTGCTCTCCCTTTTTCCATGATTTCACAAGATGAAGAGCTGCCATGGTACCGTCCTCTTTCCATGATTTTGTGGAATTAAATTGCAATTTTGTATAAGCATATGTGGAAATAGATTGAAGTGATTTGGACTTATAATGCTTAAATGTGGATTGGTGTCCAAAAAAGAAGAAGATATATTTACAATTAGATCAATTTCAGTCAAAGGTGTCCTGCATTTTAGTATCTAAGATCAAATTAGGGGAATGTGTTGATGATTTGCATTTTCAATAGCAGAGAGTGAATTTTCGGTTGCATTTCAGCAATTTTTTTGCTTTCCTGAAACTTTTTTTTATAGAATGTTGAAATGCTGAAATTAATTCTTTATTAGCAAAATTCGTTATGCTTAAATGCTTAAATTAATTCTTATGAAATTGTATGAGCTACTATATTGGAAATGATATTACAGTTTTTCTCTTCACTGCTTAAATTTTTGTATTGACTGGTTGAAATGAATACCAATTTTTGTATTGACTTGTTGAAATGACTTGCTGAAATTGCGTGAAATTGTTGTTGTAATTTTAGTTGTCTAATGTTTTACATGGTTTGAGTTTTATATTCCGTAACACGGTTTCAGCAACTCCGATTTCAGCACCTCCGGTGTCGAAGTGCTGACGCAGAAAAAAAAAGAGGAAAAAAAAGCAACTCCGTTTCAGCAACGCGGTAAAAAAAACTGAAACAGGGGTTGCTGAAACTGAATGTGCTGAAACAAGAGTTTCAACAACTCCGTTTCAGCAACGCGGGAAAAAAACTGATGAAACGGGAGGAGGACACAAGGGGCACATGTGGGAGGGGCACGGGGCACAGGGGGCGGTGGACATTTTGCTAATTTGGAGAACTTGGGAGCTGCTATTTCATCATTTCAGCATTTTTTGAAAAAAAAACTCCGGTTTCAGCAATTCCAGTGTCGAAGTGGTGACGCGGAAAAAAAAAAACAACTCTTGTTTCAGCAACTCCGATGTCAAAGCGGTCACGCGAAACAAAAAAAAAAGCAACTCCAGTTTTAGCAGCTTCGGTTTCATCAACGCGGAAAAAAAAGAAGTTAAAAATAAGGGTTGCTGAAACCTAATGTGCTGAAACCCCTATTTCAGCAATGCTGTAAAAAAAAGAAACAGGGATTGCTGAAACCACATGTGCTAAAATAGGAGTTTCAGTATCAGCACATGCGGTTTCAGCAACGCGGAAAAAAAATGGAAAAAAAAACAAAAAAAAAGTTGAAAAAGGGGTTGCTGAAACCGTATGTGCTGAAACTTCTGTTTCAGCAATTCCGTTTCACCAATGCGGAAAATAAAAAACCGAGGGGGGGCACAGGGGCAGTGGATATTTTGCTAATTTGGAGCGCTTGAGAGACATTTTCCTAATAAAGTCCAAAAATTAGGACATCGAACCCCTTATAATGATTAGAGTATTGTTAATTACAGTATAATATGTTTGATAAAGTAAAAAAATAGTGTAATAAATGAATATAAATAATATATCAAGCAACTCATGCGGGTGGCTGGATCATTACAAACCATTGCGGACGACAGGTGGCGTGTGGTACTGACCTGTATCGTTCCATATATTACTCCTACCCAAGCGGAGGCCCTGAGCTTGATATTCAGTGTCTTAGTGGCCAAGGAGATGCGAATTTCCAAAGATTGTTGTTGAAGGGGGCTGTCAGCTGGCAATCATCAATGCTATGAAGAGGGTTTGGGAGAGTCTTTCGGAAGTGAAAATGCTAATTACAGATGTTCTCGTTCTTCTTCAATCTTTCGACGTGATCGACTATTCACATGTTTACAGAGAGATGAATTATGCAACGGATTTGGTGACTCGTCTATGCACAGGGATGACGACTATGCATCTCCACTCTCATCACGAGCTTCATACTTTCGTAAAAGACGTTTTCAGATGGTGGTCCAACGTAGTGTACCCAAATTCTTAATTAGTGGTTGATGTCACCCTTATCACCTAGAATTTTGTAACCCCCATATCACTTCCACTCTGCTACCAGAATTCTTATTGGTTGATGGTGGTCCATGATGTTCATATCACTCGATCTGCATATCATTATCACGACTTGTCAAACTATCTTGGAACACAAATATAACTTGAAGATGATGACCATTAATTAATTTCGTTCTTGTATTGGGCTCCTGATTTTTTTTCTTTTTTTGTGTGGGGATTTTCTATTTAGTTGCGTAGGAGAATTAAGTAATACGTACACTATACACTAAGTATATGCGATTTCTTTATTTGAACAAGTGATGCGCCATTTTTCAATCCTATATTATACATATACATAAGCTTAATTGTCTATGAGAGATTGATATAGGCTGAAAATTGTGGATGAAAAGAAATCAAAATTATTTTTATCAAAAGTGGAATAAATTGAAACAAACAAACATGCAAATGAACGCGCCATTTTTAATCCTATATTATAATTTATACATATATATTTTTTGGATTTTCACCCAATCAATCTAATCTATATAAATTTTCAGATAATAAAATTTTTAAATATTTTTTTAACCAATGAGATTTACTTATTCTGACTATTAAATGAGAATTTTTTTTTTTTTGGGTGCCATAATCATTTTAATTTTACAATTTCATTCCAATTGACTAAATCTAGAAAAAAAAAACTAATGAAATGTGTACACACTTCTTTAATCAATCTAGTTGTATCAAACTATTAAATCATAAACATATATTTTTATTAGGTGTTATAACCATATTTATTTTAGGATTTTAACCCTCTCAACATATTCTAGTTAAATCTTAAACTCGTGTAATTTTTACACATTTTACATAAATTTTTTACTTAACTATCTAATCTATTTTTTTCTATTTTATGTTAACATTTGATATTAGTTTATTTAACTTTATCATAGTAATTTTTTATACTTATAAATTATTTTTTTATCGTCTAAAAAGAAAAATATGTGTCATAATGTGGGAATTGTATTAGTTTTCAACCAAAATATTAACAAATTTGACAGAAGGGCATTTGGTGGAAAAAAAATATATCTCAGGGACATTTGACGAAATATGTCAAAGTTTTATACACCACGCAGGGATTGTACTAGTTTGCCACTTGGAAGTCTAGATTTTTTTTATTTTTTTTTGACACAATATAAGAATTAGGTCAGGTCGGCCGCAACAGAGGCCCTTTCTAGCGCATCCTTCCGGACGAGAACAAGCAGTTCTGGATCATCCTCCCAGCTAACGTCGGCAGGGGATGCATGGGCACTACGAGCAAGGTAGTCAGCCACCGCATTAGATTCCCTGAAAAACATGACGAATAGCAATATAAAGGACAAGGTATCAGACAGAATATCAGCTTGTAGCATCTCTATTGTCTAGGGGCTTCGAAAGTTGTAGCTCCTTAGCTCGTAGCAAACCCATTTTGAGACCGAGATTCTTGGCATAGATAAGCGATATATGAGTGCAGACCGACCTGCCAACCGAGACAACCGAACCAGCAGAGTCACGGATGACAAACCCATATGAAGATTTGCCGCTCGGGAGAACCGAGCCATCAAAATTGAGCTTGTAGCAATTTTGTGGGGGTTTATCCCACTTCCCAGATCGATCCTGTAACCGGCCAGTAAGCGAAGGACCCTTTTTACCATTATGTTGTATATAGCTGTGTATCTGAGGGTTAGAATTCGTTGTGTTCGTCGGATCATTGTCTAAGACTTTCGACTGTTCCCAGCAGTGTACCGTTGTGCTATGTAGTAGCAATATCTCGTTGATGGAAACCTTATTTGTGTGCTCAAAAACGAGTTGGTTTCTAAAGAACCACAAGGCCCACCAAGCCGAGGCTAGAGCAGCAAATTTTTTGTGTCCAGTCCCACATTTTATCTTGGATAGCGGAACAATATTGCCCAAGCCAACATCGGCTGTAATATGCCCCGGGATGTGAATACGTAACTCTTTTAGCAAATCTGTAGTTAACGGGCAGTGTAAAAGGAGGTGATCACCTGATTCGTTTGTGTTTCCACAAAAAGCGCAACCCGCAGGTACGGAAATATGTGCTTTTAGCAATCTGATTTTAGTCGGTAAACCATCACGAGCGATTTTCCATAAGAAGTGTCGGACTTTAGGGGGCACATCGAGAGACTAGATCCAACCACAGTCGAAGTCTGGCAACCCGATGTTCTTTGAAAGGAAAGAGTTTGCTGAAGCAATGGAGAACCAACCATTTTTACTGGGTCTCCAATACAGACGATCCGTGATTGGATTAGTTGGCAGAGTTATACCAATGATGTGGTCGATAATATCTTTTTCCAGAACATTCGCCAATGAGGCATAACAACGACTTGTGTTCCACTGACGGTTGGTGATGAAATGAGCAACCAAAATACCTTTGAGAATTTTTGGAATTGGGCTAACCGTCTTGGAACTTAATGGATCCTGGAAGGCCCAATTATGGGATCAGAAATCAATGGTTTCCCCGTTTCCGACCCTCCACTGAAGGGTCGGGAGGAACAGATGCCTGATGGACATAAGACGTGACCAGTGCCACGAGGTTTGTCGTTGTTTGTTATAACTGGGAAGATCACAGCCTTCCAGGTACTTTTGTGAGATAACACGCACCCAGATATTGTCTAGTTCAGAGATTATTTTCCAAAGTAGCTTCATCTGGAGAGCAATATTCATAAATTAAGCCTTATGAATACCCAAACCCCCCTTCATAGTATCTGAATAGATTTTGTCCCAGCCAATCAACGGTGGAGTTGCAGAGGTTTTGTTCCAAAAGAATTGATGATAAACTTTATCCAGCTCATGCGAAATGTGGGTTGGCAGCAGAAACGCTTGCATAAGGAAAATTGGTTTGGCACTAAGATTTGCTTTGATGAGCACATGACGCCCCTTGGCAGATAGATTCGAGGCTTTCCATTTCGTAAGTTGCTTTTTAGTTTTGAGAACCACATCAGCGAATGTATCCTTATTGGTCTTCCCGTTGACTACCGGGCAACCCAGATATTTGTCAAAATTGTTTGCCTGAGGAATGTCGAGAACTGCAATAGTAGACGTTATGGCTGTGGTAGTCGTGTTAGGAGATGCTTGGAAGCTAGATTTGTGCAGATTCACCTGTTGTCCTGAGATTAGACAGTATCTGTCCAAAATTGACAGCACCGATGTGCATGCCGATTGGGAAGCTTTGCAGAAAATAAGGATATCATCCGCAAAAGCTAAGAAGGGAACCTTGATACCCGGGCGCCCGAAAGTGATGCCAAGGTCCCGGCTAGATAACGCTTGGTTATGGAGTGTACGTGCTAGTACTTCAGAAGCTAGGATAAAAAGAAAGGGGGAGAGAGGGTCTCCTTGCCTTAGACCTCTTGTGGGTTTGAACACCGTAGTTGGTTCGTCATTTACGAGGACCGAGTAGGATACAGTATAAACGCATTCCTTAATTCTGTTAATAAATAGTTCATTGAACCCAAACTTAGCTAGAACTTGGAAGAGAAAGGACCACTCGATACGATCATATGCCTTTTCCATATCTAGCTTAAGGGCAACCATGCCTACCTTGCCTTAAGCCGGAAAGAATGCAGTGCTTCGTGAGCGATCAGAATGTTGTCCTGTATAGCTCTCCCTTTCGTAAAAGCTCCCTGTAGGGGGTGGATTAGTTTGTCGAAAACCGTGGTTAGACGTGCTGAAATAACTTTAGCTATGACTTTATAGATAGTTGAGCATAAGCTGATAGGTTTGTAGTGGTTTACTGCAGTTGGGTCCTCACACTTTGGGAGTAGAGTGATGAATGTATGGTTTGTTTGTCTTAGAAGCCTACTGCTGACGAAAAAAGCTTTGACTGCTTTGATTATAGAAAGCCCTACTGTAGGCCAGAACTTTTGGTAGAAATCAGCTGGGAAACCATCAGGACCCGGAGCCTTGTCCGGACTCATTGAAAATACGGTCGCGCCGCTTTAATTTCATTGTTGGTTAGAGGAGTAGAGAGCATGTCATTGTCTGCTTGAGAAACTAGGATCGGGTTGGGATGACCGCTACTTGGAAGTCTAGATAGAATTTAAAGATTGGTGCTATAGTCAACAAAATTACAAAAAAAAAAGAAATGTCCTATCTATCTCACGTACTATACTACTAGTAAGCTCATTTCTATCAGCTATTACTCCACAGAAAGCCATGGATACTTCCATCCCAAAACCTCAAGCCGACGCTGGCGCCGTCACTCCATGGCCACCACTCCATACTTGCGAGCCGCTGCGTCGGACGCCATTCAACCGCCTCTTCGCCATCATCTATACATGTGCCCTAGCCGCCTTCTTCTACCACCAGATACTCAACCTCTTCAGCTCCGAAACCAAAGTCATGTCTTCCCTCCTCCTCGTCGCCGACGTCGTCCTTGCCTTCCAGTGGGCCACCACCCAGAGCTTTAGGATGCGCCCCGTTCGCCGGAGGGAGTTTCCGGAGAACTTGGAAAAATCCCTCTCGTTGTCATCAGAAATCGACGACAACTTCCCTCCTCCTGTAGACATATTCATATGCACCGCCGACCCGTACAAGGAGCCGCCGATGGGGGTGGTGAACACGGCGCTGTCGGTGTTGGCTTACGATTACCCGCCGGAGAAGCTGTCGGTGTATATCTCCGATGACGGTGGGTCCCAGCTGACGCTCTATGCCTTCTTGGAGGCGGCGAGATTTGCGAGGCATTGGGTGCCGTTTTGTAGGGAGAACAAGATTGAAGTGAGGTCGCCGGATGCTTATTTCAAGGGCACTTACACCAGCTCGGTTGAAACCGAGAAGATTAAGGTACCAATTAATTTAATTATATACAATTTTATATTTATTATTAAAAAATTAATTGAAAGTTGTACATGTGTTTAATTAACTTAAATGGAATAAAGCTTAAATCAGGATAATAGATTTTAAGTTAAATTTTTCTAACTATTATGGGATAAAAACTATCACCTCTCTTTGCCTTAGGATTAGCTGCAGCCTGCAGACCGTTGGCCACCAATAAAACAACACCTATTACACAAACTCGACAACTATATCACCCAAATCTACACTCGGGTTGTGTTTTTACACATCTTTTGCTTCTTCCATTAATTCCCTTAAATTCCTTCACCTCGGCCTTCCACTAAGGGAATACATCCACTGTGTAAGAAAACAAATCTCGATCTTTTCTAATTAAATCTCGAGTTTTCAGTCTTCTAAATACAAGAAATCTTTCTTATGAGTTGTACATAGACCTGTCAAAACACAATCCGACCCGGTGACCCGATCCGACCGACCCGAAAAATTTCCGACCCGAACCCGAAAATTTTGACCCGAAATTTTTTTTCGACCCGAACCCGAAAAACCCGAAATTTTTCGGGTAATCTGAGTTTCGACCCGTTGACCCGATTGGCCCACCGTTTTTCTTTAACAACTAGCTATTGCCACAAATTTTAATAAAATACATCACTTTTTAAAAAAACATCATCATTCTACTAACTTTTTCATAAATTTTATTATTTTTAATATCAACTTCACATTTTAACCAATCAAAATCTCTTAAAAAATCAACAACACACAAATCAATATAAATCATCAGGGCCGGCCTTGGGCATAGGCCAAAGAGGTCGTCGCCTCGAGCCCCCGATCCGGTAAGGGCCCCGTAAAAAAAAATGTATAATGTATATAATTAAGGTAATATGTATATAAATATTTTGGTTCATGTATAAGTAAAAAAAACTCATTAATGTTAATTAGGATATAAACAAAACACGTACATTTGTCACATAACTTGTTAACTTGTTTAATCTTCAATCTAAGTGAATAAATGGCGGATATATAGTCCAAGATAACCTTATCTTAATTTCGATTTTACAAATAATATAAGGTGATTTTTTAGTAAAAAAATATTTTATTTGTAATTTTGTATGGCCAATTTTGATATTGCTACATGTTAAGTTTAACTTTAATTACCGTCGAAAAACGAAGACATTATAAAAAATACTTTTCGAACTTTATTTATCACTAGCAAAGTCTCTCATTCTTTATATATTACTAATAGGGAAATCTATTAACCTCAAGTAAATAAGTATAATGATATAAAAGCGTTGTTTTGAAACGTATAATGACAATGTATAACATTAGATCTATACTACGAATCATTAATTAGTGATGAAAATATATAGAACTCAAGTTTACTAGTGTTAAATTAAGTTTAAAATTTATACTTTAAAATAATTTATTTAAAAATATAATTTTTAGTAAAGGGCCCTATTTTTTTTTCCGCCTATAGCCCTAAAAACGTCAGGGCCGACCCTGTAAATCATTACTCCGTATAATTCCTTACCTAGAAAACATAAAAGTCCATCTATTTTGAAAGAAAAACTATATTCTAAAAGTCCATATATTATGAAATGGAGTAAAAAAGTGTATATAAATCATAAATGATATAGTATGTTTTTTCCCAATAAATAGAGTATTAATTCTTCCTTATGTCAAACTTATTAAGTAATCAATCAAGCTCGGGACCCCCACCAAAAAAATCAAGCGTGGGACCCACTCTAAAATTGAAAATATTTTTGGGAAATTCCACGATACCCATAAACTTTTATAAATTCTGCGTCATATAAAAAAATTTAAAAAATTCTGCACGGTACCCACAAGGTTTCGTAAAAGTATCTGTGATACCCATAATGCACTTTTGTTTTGAAAATTTGAGATTTTGATTTAAAAAAATTCTATAAAAATTCTATTAGTTTGAATATTTCTAAAAACTAGTTTTTCATATACATTTTCTTAGAGATAATCCAACAAACAAATTTCCCAAAATCTTGAGTATATAACTTTGATTTGTTCTCAATGTTTAGTTTTTATTTTTATGGAAAATTGACAAAAATAATATGAACTATTATCCATGAATCAATATTAATACGAACTTTGAAAATTACTAAAAATATACAAATTATTCCACATTAAACCAATTTTGATATGAGATAATTTTTGTGCTAAATTTTTTACGTAACAACCGAGGGTTCAGAAAATTAATGATATGGTGCCACATCATTAAATTACCAAAATTGTAATTTTTGTAAAAAAATCTAATTTTGAGTATACATTGGATTTTAGTGTTAACTTACTTATCTAATTTATACTCAATATTAGTATTTTTAAAAAAAATTATATTTTTGTATTTATTTAATGAAGTGGTACCATGACATTTTTTCAATTTTTAATATATACTCAATTAAAAAAGTGATATTTTATTCTAATGATGCATAATAGGAGAATATTTGTAAGATATTGTTATACAAGCTAATTTATCAAAATCTCGTGGTTATCATATGGACTTTTACAAAACCTCATCATAGACACCACACCACGCGAAATTTATGTGTACCACATAAAAATCGTAAAACTTAGTGGTCACCACAAGGAATTTTCCAATATTTTTTATTTGTCCATCCAATGTAAATAATTAGTCCGTAAATTAAGCTTGCATAAAGACTTGTGTACAAAATTATGCTGCTCCATTTTCCAAGAAGATTTGATGCTCTAATGAGATTGTTCTTTAGTGTCCTATTTAATGTGTAACTACCAGCCCAACCTGCAAGCATACAAGACCGTCCCATCCTTTTAATCATAAAAAAAAAATATATATATATATAAAATAAAATAAAAATGAAGATGGGCTCTTAACTTATTATATGGTTGAAATTTATACCCAAATTTCTAATGGCCACGGTTTTTCGTCATCATAGGCGCATGAGGCAGCACGTCCTACTCCATTATTCAATATGGAGGAGGATGCGTTCTCACGTGTGTTTGAAACCCGGTTGACAACAGACATGTAATTATCACACTCACTACCGTAAGGGCCGTGCCAATCGCCTGTTTAGTTCAAATGGTCAAAGGGTGACATTTAGAACAAGAGATCAAGAATCGAGTCTCACTAATAACAGTGTGGGAGCAACCTCTCAAATGAGGGACTCCTTATGCGCATCTAATTAAATTAAAATTTTATATCTTATATTTAACTTATTTAAAACTATAAAATATCAAAATCAAAAGATCTGAAAAGCTACTTGCATTGCTAAACGGACTCCTAGTCTGTACTAATTTTATTTAAACACAAACTGATTGAACTTTCTACCCAAAAAAATAAATAATTAATGAAGTGAAAAATACTCCCTCCGTTCAACAAAACTTGACGTTTTACTATTCATGCACGCTTTTTTAGGAGCTAAAAACTATATAAAATATTGACTTTTTAAATAATTTTTTTTAACAATTTCGTAGTTATTATTAATAAGTATAAACTTGTTAAAAAAAATTTTTAAAAAAATGAATATTTTATATAGTTTTTATCATTCTAAAAAAGCGTGCGTGAATAGTAAACGACAAGTTTTGTTGAACGGAGGGAGTAATAAACAGAAATTAAATGGTGTGGACTTGAACAAACATGCAGGTGATGTACGAAGAAATGAAAATAAGGGTGGAAGATGTGATCGAAAACGGCAACGTCGGTGAACAACACATTCATTCCGACGAAGATCGTGCCATCTTCAACAAATGGACTCCTGACTTCACTCGCCAACACCACCCTACCATCATTCAGGTATCAATATTGTTAGATCATGAGATTGATTGTAATGTCCTCCTTGAGGGTTTCCATTCATTGATATAACATATATATATGCAGTGGCGGAGCCAGGATTTATATCCGGAGGGTGCTAAAAAAAATTTGTGAATTTTTTTTTTTGGGTGTATAGTTATTAAGAAGATTTTTTCTAAGAAAATATTGAAATAACACTAAAATTGTTATTTTTTTAATTTAAATATAAATATGACATTTTTTTAATGAAATAGTTGATAGAAACAAAAAAAATGGAGAGAGAAATCAAGAAGAATTAACAATATAGTAAAACATAAATATAATATTTTTTTAATGATATAGTAAAACATAAATATGACTTTTTTTTAATGAAAAAACACTAAAATTGTGATTTTTTTAATTTAAATATAAATATGACATTTTTTTAATGAAATAGTTGATAGAAACAAAAAAATATAGAGAAATCAAGAAGAATTAACAATATAGTAAAACATAAATATAACTTTTTTTTAATGAAATAGTTTATAGAAACAACAAAATATAGATAGAAATCAAGAAGAATTAATGAAATAGTAAAAGAAATAAAAAGTGAAGCTTTGGGGATTTGAACCCAAGACCTATTGATTCTCCTAACTTCCCTCCTTCATTCCTTTACCACTTGAGCTAAGCAACCCTCTTGTTTCAAATATCATTTAAAGATATATATTATCTTAAAAATACTAAATATATGCAAAAAAAAATTAATTTTTTTTTGTATTTTTTTTCCGAGCCGGGGGGTGCTCGAGCACCCCCTTGGCTCCGCCACTGTATATATGTTACAAAGGTATTGGGCCTTAACGGGCTTTTAGCCCACTATACAATATGAGACCTATGTAATCTATCAAACCCCCGCAGTCGAAACGGGAGGTGTCCGTACAGTGAGACTGGAACGAAAAACAATGAACAATTGTCTAGGTAAACCCTTGGTGAATATATCAGCGTACTGATAAGAGGACGGGACATGTAGAACGCGGACATGTCCAATGGCAACCTTGTCCCTGACGAAGTGGAGATCAAGCTCAATGTGCTTCGTGCGTTGATGCTGGACTGGGTTGCTAGCCAGATAGACGGCGGAGACGTTGTCAGTGTAGACCAGAGTGGCCTTCTGCAAGGGGCAACGGAGCTCAAGCAGAAGATTCCGGAGCCAAGAGCATTCAGAGACAACGTTGGCAACACCCCTGTATTCGGCCTCAGCACTGGAGCGAGACACGACGGACTGACGCTTGGCTGACCAAGACACAAGAGTGTCGTTGAGAAAGACACAGTAACCAGACGTGGAGCAACGTGTGTCAGGACAACCACCCCAATCCGCATCAGTGTAAGCAACAAGGTCAAGCTTAGAGGAAGGAGTGATCGTGGTGCCGAGCTCGAGAGTGCCGCTGATGTACCGAATGATCCGCTTTAAAGCCTGAAAGTGAGGTTCCCTAGGGGCATGCATGAACAAGCAAATCTGCTGAACGGCATAACTGATACCAGGCCTGGTGAAAGTGAGATACTGAAGAGCACCAGCGAGGCTCCTGTACAATGTCGGATCATCCACCAAAGGACCAGAATGAGCACTGAGCTTGTTGGATATATCGACAGGGGTGGCGACGGGATTACAGTTGACCATCTTAGCCCGAGCAACAATCTCAGCAACATACTTACTCTGTGAGAGGAACAGACCAGACGCATGACGCTGAACAGCAACTCCCAAGAAGTAAGACAACGGACCCAGATCAGACATGGCGAATGCCGCACTCAACTGCGAAATAATAGACGTCCGAAGAGCATCAGATGAGGCGGTGAGAATTATGTCATCGACATATAGCAGCAGGAATGCCAAGTCTGAGCCTCTGCGATAGATAAACAGAGATGTATCCGAACGGCTGCCAGTGAAACCCAAACGGAGCAGATGAGAGGCAAATCGCTGGAACCACGCCCGCGAAGCCTGTTTCAGACCATATAGAGAGCGCTTGAGGAGACAGACATGCTTTGGACGCCCGCCCGCGAAGCTGAAATATGTAAACTGTCTCGTTCAGATGACCATGCAGAAAGGCGTTCTTGACATCTAACTGATGGATGGCCCAGTTGCGTGACAGAGCCAGACTCATGACCACTCGGATAGTGGCTGGCTTGACCACAGAGCTGAAGGTCTCATCACAATCAATACCTGCCTGCTGAGATCTACCGTTCACCACCAGACGGGCCTTGTAGCGCTCCAACGTCCCATCAGAGCGGAACTTGTGACGAAAGAGCCACAATGACGTTCGCCTCAGGAGGGCGAGGAACAAGAACCCAAGTATCATTCTTCGTAAGGGCCCTGTATTCGTCGAGCATAGCCGCCTACCAATTCGGGTCGAGGAGGGCTGTTTTGTGGGAGGTGGGAATGGGGGAGAGGGAGGTATGGGAGTCGGGACGGACAGGGGCAAGAGGTGCAAGGTGCGGGGAGGAGGCGGCGGGCGCAGCATAGCCTGCGGCGGGCGCCGCCAGGGAAGGGTGCAAAGCGGTGGGCGCAGCATTGTAAAGGGCGGCGGGCGCAGCATAGCCTGCGGCGGGCGCCGCCAGGGAGGGATGCGAGGTGGTGGGCGCAGCATTGTGAAGGGCGGCGGGCGCCGCATGGCATGCAGCGGCCGCCGCACGTAGGTGACGGGAGGCTGTCTTGCGGGGTGATGGAGGGTGGATAGCGGGGTGATGGGCGGTGGTCATGGAGACGATCTGACGGGGTCGGAAGACACCGGAGACGCTGCGGGTATGTGGTCTGGTGGTGGGTGGTGGTGGTGGTGGTGGTGTCGGGGGAGAAGCAGGAGCACCGGGAGAGCTCTGGGGAAAAAGAAAGTGAGGGAATGGTGACTCAGACTCTGACGGAGACACAAGAGAGGTGGGAGACGCAAAGGGAAATCGCGACTCATCAAAGGTGACATGACGTGAGAGAATGATCTTGTGGGTCTTGATATCGAGGCAAATGTAACCGCGATGATCAGACGGGTAGCCAAGAAAGACACAAGGGGTGGAGCGTGGGTGAAGCTTGTGGGGGGCGGTGGATGACTGATTAGGGAAGCACAAGCAACCAAAGGTACGAAGGTGATCATATATAGGCAAAGTGCAATACAGAGCCTGAAACGGTGAGCGATGGTTGAGAGTGGTGGAAGGGAGAATATTGAGGAGGTAGCATGTGGTGGCCAGGGCGAAAGGCCAGTAAAGAAGGGGAATGGATGCGTGGAAGAGAAGAGTGCGCATCATATTGGTAATGGTTCGGATGATTCGTTCGGCCTTGCCATTTTGTTGAGAGGTGTAGGGGCAGGACAAGTGATAGGAGATCCCATTGGTATTAAAGAAAGTGTGAAAATCTTTGTTGTCAAATTCGCGACCATTGTCGCATTGGAAGCACTTGACAGAGGTGTGGAACTGAGTTTTGATGTAAGCGTGGAATTTGGCAAAGATAGGGAACACTTGAGATTTAAAGTGCAAAGGGAAAACCCATAAGAAATGTGTATAATCATCCAGAAACAAGAGGTAATACTTATGACCCTCCTTGCTAGGCACAGGAGATGTCCAAATATCACTATGAATAATATCAAAAGGTGCAAATGTAGTGTTTAAAGATCGCTGAAAAGGAAGTCTGACATGCTTGCCTAACTGACAAGACGAACATAAACTAGAGCGATGCTCTTTATTACATTGGACAAGACTCTTAGAACGAAGTAAATCTAAAATTGCAGGACTGGGATGACCAAGGCGTGCATGCCAAAGACTGGATGATGATGCCGAGAGGGCGACTGGACTTGACGGGCTGGATGGTGAGGGCGACGACACAGGATAGAGCTCCCCGGTGCTATTACATCTCAGGCGAGTAACCCCCGTCTTGATGTGCTGACAGTAGGCAGAGTCTTGATGTGCTGACAGTAGGCAGATATCGACGGAAAAGAGGAAAGCTTGCAACTTGAGAATTCGTGCTTGAGATAGACAGCACGGGTGGACTTGTTGTCTTGAAAGATATCCTGAAGTTTCTTCCAAGCATTCAAGGCGGAGTCTTTGGGGTCAAGGATGGTGGTCAATAGATCTTTTGAGATGGTGTTGAAGATCCATTAAAGGACAATGGTGTCAAGTTGAGCGAAGAGATCGTCGTCTTCGCTTTCGGGGGTCGTGTGCTCACGTGCGCCCTTGCGCTAATAGCCTAGTACATAAGCCGAGCGGGGTTCCATCCTAAAACCAATTGGCAATAGGAGGAGTAACCCACTAGTTTATATACTAATGCTTCTTTGTTTATATAATCAATGTGGGACTCTTTGGTCCCTCCACATTCTCAACACGCCCCCGCAAGTGTAACTAGGGTCGTCTTTCGCCTCTAGTTGACACTTGGACATCGGGTCTAGCATCTCATTCTCTTTTTAGCTAGCCCAGGATCGAGAGTCGGGCCGTTTGGCTTTTCCGCTCTGATACCATGTGAGATCATGAGATTGATTGTAATGTCCTCCTTGAGGGTTTCCATTCATTGATATAACATATATATATATATAGGTTACAAAGGTATTGGGCCTTAACGAGCTTTTAGCCCACTATACAATATGAGACCTATGTAATCTATCAAATATCTTGTCAATCTTAATTCAAATGTATCAAAGTCCAACTCGAATCGATTTTGCAGGTTTTACTTGACACCAATGAAAGCAGAGATAGAGGAGATAATGTAATGCCCAACTTGATCTATGTGTCCAGGGAGAAGAGCAGGTCCCACCGTCACAATTTCAAGGCAGGTGCTCTTAACACCCTGGTATGTACCCAATCCTTTTCTTAGTGTCAATCTCTTCGATTCAATGAATCGGGATTCACCTTCTAACACAAAAGCATTAACTCTTCGAAAGATTCGAGCTTCCGCGGTGATGACAAATGCGCCCATAATCTTAGCCCTGGATTGCGATATGTCCTCCAATGATCCACGAACGATTTGGCGAGCCTTGTGCTACTTCCAAGACCCGGCGACGATACCCACTTTGGGCTATGTTCAGTTCCCTCAACTCTTTGTTGGGCTCAACAAGAACGATATCTATGCCTCCGAGCACAAGCGCTTGTTCCAAATCAACCCCTTAGGCTTCGATGGTTTTCGCGGCCCAAATTACGTCGGAAGTAATTGCTTTTTCCAAAGGCGGGCTTTCTTCGGTGGCCCATCGTGTCCTCTTGACCCGGAGATTCCCGAGATAAGCCCGACCCACATCGTCGACAAGCCCTTACAGTCGCCGGACATTTTGGCGCTAGCCCATCGCGTAGCAGCTGGCGACTACGAGCTTCGAACCCTTTGGGGCTCAAAGGTATGTCTTTCAATTAAATTAAATGGGTGTTACTATTTGTACTCACTTATTCCATTATATACATCACACGCTATCTCTCTTGGATTACAAACACGTGACTAAAGAGAAATTACAAGAAAAAAAGTATGTGGGGTAGATAAATTTTTATTTTAAAAAAAAAAAAGGATCATATAACCACTTGATTTTTTTTTATTTATTTTTTTTGGATATTTGGAAAATTGATTTAGACAAATCTTTAATTGTATGGGCAGATGGGCATCAGGTACGGGTCACTTGTGGAGGATTTCTATTCAGGGTATCGACTTCAGTGTGAAGGGTGGAGAGGCATATTTTGTCATCCTGAAAGGCCTGCTTTTTTGGGCGATTCACCGGTCACTCTTGCTGACTTACTGGGCCAAATCAAAAGATGGTCCATTGGGCTTCTTGAGGTCCTTTTCTCCAAATATAGCCCATTAACATATGGTGTGAGGTCAATGGGTTTATTTATGGGCCTTGCTTATACCCACTACACTTTTTGGCCCATTTGGTCTATTCCAATGATCATCTACACCTTCATTCCTCAACTTGCTCTTTTCAATGGAATCTCTCTTTTTCCTAAGGTATGATGCCCCTTAAACTTACATCATTTTTTATTTCTTGGTTTTTTTATAACCAGAGTAACCCTCTTTGGTGGTAAACCTCGTGTATATGGTTTAGTCAATAATAGTCATGTGCCAGGTAAACCAGCTTGCACCGAACGACTAGATTCAATGGTAAGAAGTAAGATAAACCTTGATTTTGCACCCAAAAGAAAGGGCAAAGGTAGGGATCAAACTTGAAACCTCCCATTAACCTCATTTGCTCCTTACCAATGAGTCACCCTATCACGGGTTCTCGATTTTTCTCCTTGTTTTAAAATTTGATCTTACCCATTTTTTTTTTACAAAAAAAAAAATAATAATCCTACCGTTGACAGGTGAATGATCCTTGGTTTTTTTTGTACATCTTCCTCTTCATTGGCGCCTACGGGCAAGACTTGGTAGAGTTTCTGCTAGCGAACTCTACCTTCCAAAGGTGGTGGAATGCCCAAAGGATGTGCATGATTTGCGGCATGTCGTGCTTCCTCTTCGGAAGCGCCGAGTTCTTCCTCGCACACCTTGGCATATCAATCCCTAGTTTCACCATAACCAACAAAGTCCAAGAAGATGAACTTACCAAAAGGTAATTAATTAATGTTCATTTTGAGTCACTAGCTAATTTGGATTTCATGTATGGTTACTATATTCCGGTGTTACAGGTACGACCAGGGGACGTACGAGTTCGGTGCTGCCTCGCCCATGTTCGTTACCATTGCGATGGCAGCCATTGTCAACTTAGGGGCGCTCGGAGCAGGAGCCGTTTGGACTTCCATCGGAGGTGGTGACTATGGAGGATTGGCTATGCAGATGTTGCTTTGTGGGTTCGTGGTGGTCAACTCTTGGCCTGTTTTGGAAGCCATGGTGGTCAGGAAGGATAGAGGGAGGTTGCCTACTAAGACCACCATTGTTGCTGCGTATCAAGTGTTGGCCTTCTGCGTTTTGGGCACTTTCCTTCTTAATGTTTTTTAGAAGATTTTTACTTTAAATTTCATGCTTATATATGGTGTTAATCAATACACATTATTGTCTTTATATATAGTACTCCACGTTTTGATAT
Organism: Persicaria maculosa; assembly: GCA_963922045.1. Lineage (NCBI taxonomy): Eukaryota > Viridiplantae > Streptophyta > Magnoliopsida > Caryophyllales > Polygonaceae > Persicaria > Persicaria maculosa. The sequence goes on along the minus strand of OY998252.1, from coordinate 20,127,235 downwards.
TTTTCTTCAAATTACTTTTGTTTCGTAGGTTTATTGAACTTTACAAATAAAAGGAGTATCGTAGGTTGTGATATTTTTCATGCTTATATGTAAATAATGATCAATATATACTCACTCCGATCCCAATAGTTGTCTTGTAGTTTTGATATTTTTCTTCAAATTAATTACTTGTTTTGTAGGTTTATTGAACTTTACTTTACAAATTATTATAAATCTGTTATTTGTTGTAGAGTAATAATTGAGGGTATAATTAATGATAATATTTTATATATTTTATTTTTATATTATAAAGTTAAGATCTACATTTATAAATACAAAGAATTAAGAAAATGAGTAGGACGAAGAGATTCGGGATGGTTGTTGATTCTTCACATGGTATTAGAGTCTAACGGTTGTGATCCACACGAGACTCCGTTATAATTGGTAATTGGTGACTCAACTGCTTGCAATTCTTCATTCTGCCTACGGATCTGCTTCGTAAATAAGGTTATGTGTTTTTCTGCCAATGTTTTTTCTTGATCTGTGTCGATGTAGCGTTTCTCTCTTGCAATTGCCGTTTTTGCTGCTTGTGTGTTTGGAACTATATGTATATTTTAATAGACATTATAGGTTAGTTTTAGGCGCATCAACCCTTATATGCCACGACCATTATGATAATGTGTATTTTAATAGGCATTATAGGTTAGTTTTAGGCGCATCTCATTGTCATATAGTCATGTCTTATAGTTAGTTTCGTATATTGCTCTTTTAGTGGTGAAGTTTGAAAACAACGCTATTTTATTGGATTTATGCAAATTCGTAGTTCTGAATTGGTGAAGAGCTTGGGAAGATGCCAAAAAGGAAGTCAAGAAGCAAGGAAGAAGAAAGGAGAAGAAAGATGCACTCAAAACAAGGCCTGGACGAGGCAAAGGAAGTGGAAACCACCCTGTTGTGGCCGCGAGAAGCACTTGTCGCCACAACGACACAGTAAAAAATAACCCAAACAGTTCCCATTTGAAAAGTTGAAGCATCCTCAAGAAAGTCAGGGTTTTGTCTCTTGAAAGGGTTGATTTGTGGGGACTTAACACAACATATATAAGCGATATGGTTGGGGATGTGGCTTCACAAGTAAGGAATTTGCAAACTCTGGAAATAATGGTTGATGAATGGATTGTTCCTCGCGGGTGGCAGCCATTGTCCTCGCGAAAACTACCATTCTTTGTCCTCTGAATTAAGTTGTTCACGTTCGTCGTGGCAACCATGGTTTCTCCGCGGCAAAATGTGTGATTTCCGCTAGGTTTTGGCTTGGATCAACCCATTTGGCCCCAAACCAATCCTATACTCAAAGACTACCTTCCCCGACCTCAACCAAAACAAAAAGACACAAACGCGGACCAGAGGGGGAGAGCGGAAGAGGGATTACCGAGGTTTGTCGAATAAAGTCTTCAAGAGCTTCAATGGGGGATCTCCGAGCTCCAAAGTTGTTGAAAATGCTTGCTCGGTGCCTAGGAAGGTCGGAAAATGAGTAAAAGAGCTACTTTACAGAGTTTGGAATGGAAAACGAAAGAAAAATGGACAAAACCGACCTTGTACTCAAAACAGGGGATGTGATGAAGAGGGGGCTCGATCTTGCGCTCCTGATGTTGGATCGAGTTCCTTTCAGCATAGAAAGGTGGGAGAGTAAGTAAAGGTCCACCTTTACGAAGGTTAGGAGTGAAAGGAAGTAAGGAGGGAGAGAAACGAAGAGGTTTACCGCGAGAACACGAACAGAGGAGCTCCTGGGATCGGTTTCCCTACGGCGAGAAGGAACTCGCAGCGTCGAAAAGTTCTTGGGAGTTTCTACAGCGGCTGGATCGATGACAACGACGACCTAGCTTGTTTCTTCTAGATCATGAGCACTAGAAGAGAGATTCGGAAGGTGTTTTAGTGACTTTTGGCATAAAGAAACACAAGAACAAGAGGATTTTGAGGTGGTTTGGAGCTTGAAGAAGGAGGATCAGAGGTGAGGGTTTTAGGTGTTTTGAAGTCTCACAAAATGAGAGAGATGGGGGTAGAGAGAGATGGTCCCACAACCCGACTTTCGAATCCCGAAAATCCAAACCCGAAAACCGCTCGCTAAACCCGAATACCGACTCTCGGGAAAATATCAAAGCGAATTTCAAATCATTTCAGAATTATCGCACCAGACTTCAAAATTTCAAATCCGAAGCTCGTAAGCGAGATTAAAACCTGTCAAAAATCTCAAATTTCAAGGATGCCGGAATGGTTTCAAAGATTTTCCCAAACTAGTAAGTTGCTCGGGGACAAGTTTTCGAAAACTTTCCAAATATGGGTAATTTTATTATTTAATAAATTTTGGTCTTTTACACTAGGATGGTGATGATGCACCAAAAAATAAATAATAATATTCACAGTATCATAAGTAAATGAGAATATATAATCATAAACAAGGTTCCCCGCTATACAAATAGAATCTTATAAATATGAAAAATGGGCGAGTGCAAGTCAAGATAGAGATTCAAGACGTCCACGAACGATAAATCGTCCGCGGCTCCTACACACATGTCGGGACACATGGCACCCATGCCACCATCACACATGTCATGGAGCACGTGACATGTGGCGACGAATGGGTTGCATGTAGGAGTACTTGCACTATAAATAGAGGTGGAAGACTCATTAACAGGGTCTATAGATATATTTATTTATGTAAACTGCTCTTATTTATTTATATTTAAAATATTATTATTAATTTATTTATAGTTTAAATATTTTTGTTCAATAATTCTCTTTGATAAAAATTCAAAAAGGTCTATAGATATATTTAAGTTATATGATTAATCGATAAACTATTTTTTAAAAAAAAATTGAGGTAAAAGGCATATGAATTCCACCATATATAAAGTTTTTATATGAAAAAGAAAGTTATATATGAATTTTTTGTAAATGTTTTTCAACTTAAAATATGAGTTTGATCCATTTTATTTGTTATAAATAATTTTTTTTTTCTTTAAAGTTCCCTAATTTTTTTTTTTAAAAAGGTTATCGATTAATCGTACAACTTAAATATAATTATAGCCATTTTTGAATATTTAACAAAGTTTAATTATTGAACAAAAATATTTAAACTATAAATAAAAGATAATTTTAAGGTTATTTTTAACTTTATAAATGGAAATTATGATTTCTAATCATATTATAAAGAAAATAGTAATTTACATAATGTTTTAGAAATTTATAAACATTTTCAAACATAAAAAAAGTTAATAATTTTAGTTTATATTTATTACTATTTAAAAAAAACGATTCCTAAAATATAATTGATCCCTTAAATTCAAAATTTGAATATATTTATAATTAAATTTGAGTTTAAAAATATTAAATATAATATATTTAATGATAATTAACGAAAATAGATGAAGGGTAGTGAGTTGTAAATAGATACCATTTAAAGGGTGGTTTTCTATAATTTAGAATTTCTGAAGTGGTTAAGTGAAAATTCCATATTTAAAGGGTGGTTTTATGTAAATTTCCCTTCGTTTTTCTCCTTGGAGTGTTGATTCTAAGTAATTGGGGACAACTTTGGGGGTTTTGTTTGAGCTGAATCTATTTGCAAACCCTGTCCAGATCTCGTCTGATCTTCTCTCTCAAGCGGAAAGCCAGAGAGAGGCGGAGGAGACCCTCGTCGTTCTTCGCTGGTTCTCTGTAAGCATGTCTTCTCCCTCTCTATAGATCTATCTCTGTTCTTCACTTGGTCTTTACTGCCGATCACCGATCTGGATCGACTTCCTCGCGATTTCGGTTCGACTGTCCCGTAACGGAAAACGATAGGGCGTGCCACGAATCCAACTTGAGTGCAGTCTAAATTGTTCAGTTATGCATATCTTCATGTGTTAGAACTAATCATTGTGTTCTTTTTCTTCTTTATTTAGGTGTTGGGTGATATCTCCCAGCCTTCTGCTCGCTCTCTCTGGCTTTCTGCTCGTCCAACAGGTACGCTCTCTTCTTCTTCTCTTCATCTATGGCTTGTTGGAATCTATAGGCAATCCCGATTTGGAAATCTAGGGCTAGGGCTGTCCGATTTTTGGTTTGGAAATCTAGGGTTTCTGCAATCAGGCTGAAATTTTGTGCAATCTTCTCTCCTCTTTCTGTGCGATTTTGGCTGCAATTTTTGGCTGAAATCTGAAATTTGTGTGCCCTGTTCAAGCTGAAATTTGTGTGCCTGTACAATCTGAAATTTATGTCTCGTTCTGTGTGATTTATTGGCTGCGATTTTTTTTGTTATGCGATTTTTTGGCTGAAATTTGTGTGATGAAACATGAAATTTTGTTGTATGATTATATTCAAGATGATGTTGTGCTGAAATTTTGGTTTTATTTTGATTTTCTTGCGAATAGAAATGGATTCATGCGAGCTTGAATAGAAATGGATTCATATGAGTTTTATTTCTTGTGAATAAAAACACTTGTGTCACTTGGAATACACATATGATATCTGATATCATGAAATTTCATTCCAAACCGATATCCTGTAATATGCCAAACAAGGATATCAAGATATCAGGCGATATCGATATACTGATATCTATATCAATATCTGATATCTTGATATCTAGATATCAATACCAAACGACTCTTTAATGGATCCTGACTGGTTTTGCTGTTTTGTTTTTTCCCCTATTTTAGAGATGTATAGCAATAGCAATATGGGACCTCAGCCAGGGGTGCCACAACAACCCTTTAATCCCCAGCCTAATGGCCCTAATCCGTTTGGGAATGCATTTTCTGGCGCCGGCGCTGGACTTATTCGAAGTGGATTAGGTGCTTATGGTGAGAAGATCCTTGGATCCAGCTCAGAATATGTGCAAAGCAATGTAAGTACATTCTAACTCCTTGATTTGCCTTCTTTCTTAACAAGTTTACCCATTGTTATGTGGACCATGAACTTCATTTAATGCTTTCGAAGTTCCTTGTAATTGAAGATGAGAAAAATCTGTTATAGGAAGAGATTAGTGGAAACATCTTTGATAGTTATGAAGCCCCTCATCAAGTATAAAGTATGCACCGGCCAATGAAATGTGAGATGAAACCACTTTATCATCCAAATTCATACAAAGCAAGGAATTATAAATTGTTTTGATAGTTGAACACTTGTAGACTTCCATGTCACTGCCTAATTCAAAATAAGAGGCATATCTTTGAAACTATGTCAAAAGTATAAACTAGTTCCTTCTTTCCTTCATTGTACCTTCCAAATTGTCCATCATGCAGGATGAGAGAATGTTTTATCATGTAATGGCAAGTATAGTGCAGTTTTGTTGGAAAGAACTTAGGATCCTACAAATCTGCCTACCATGGATTGCTTTGTTGGAAAACTATTTTTAGTACAAAACACAAGTTGGTGCACAAATAAGTTGGTCAGCAATGCCAATGGGAACTTACATGATCAGCTGCAAAAGTTCTTTGATGATCTGTTTTTTAAAGGGTTTTGTAAAACTTCAAGGAATTGTTTTTTTCTTACCTAGTTTAGACCCATTTCATCATTTACAAGTATTTCATTTTGGATTTATGGATTGAAGCCTCTATTGCATAACATGGCAGATAAGTAGGTATTTTGCTGATCCACAATATTATTTCCAAGTGAATGATGACTATGTAAGGAACAAGCTGAAGGTCGTGCTATTCCCTTTCTTACACAGGGTAAGTTGCTAGCTCAGTTGATTCCTTTCTTTTGTTTGATTACGAAGCACTAGCCTTATATTTATTTATTTATTTTTGGTTAGGGGCACTGGACTAGGATAAGTGAACCTGTGGGAGGTAGACTGTCTTACAAGCCCCCTATCCATGACATTAATGCACCAGATCTGTACATCCCGTTCATGGCATTTTTCACATATTTGGTTCTTGCTGGCTTGATCATTGGACTCCGTGGAAAGTAAGGACTTACTTCAGCTGCATTTGTTCTTTATCTATTCAGTGTCACTATTATCTCTCTCTCTTTTGTTTATATTCTGAAGTTATTGCGGCATGTCATAATAGAACTATAGTTTACTATCTGCATGTCTTAGCAAAGATTAGGATGTGTGGAAAAGGAGATTGTCTTGTCAGACATGCTCTCTTGGGGGCAGCACCTCATTTAGATAACAGATCTGCCATATGAGTTTCATCTTAGATGTGTTTAATTGTGTTTGGGTATTGCTTGATATGAGAAAAACTTTGCAAATCGTAGAATAGAGGTCAAAGGGACAGGCTACATTAGCCCACAAGGTTCTGTCTATAGATATTGTTTCAATGATCTCTTGCATCGGGTACATAGAGAAGAATTAGTGTACTCAATAACATAATAATTCTGTGAACTTCATTCTACTTAGGATATGATCGGTCATTTTGGGTCCTGTAGGGCCCATTCTCTGTTTAAGAATTAAGTGTTTGGAAGTAACACTTTCCCTCTGCCAAGGGAATCAGTTTGAGGAACCTAGAATAATTATGTAGGATCAATTTTTGCATTATATGATCATCATACTGTAACATTTGATTACTGGGACACACAAAAATTAACAGCTTTCACTCCCCACTACATCAGCTTATTTACTGATTTGGTTCTTTGCCTTGAAATTCTCCAGTTTCAGCCCAGAAACTCTGAATTGGCTATTCATGAAAGGACTTGTAGGGTGGTTCCTGCAGGTGTTGCTTCTGAAGCTGTCCCTACTCTCATTGAGCAGCGGGGAAGCTCCGTTTTTGGACATAGTGGCATACGCAGGGTATGCATTCGTAGGGATCTCTCTGTCGATCCTCAGTAAAATGTTCTCAAGCTATGCCTACTACGCCTTCATGCCTTGGACCAGCTTGTGCATGGGAATCTTCCTGTTGAAGACGATGAAGAGAGTCCTGTACGCAGAGGTGAGGAGCTACGACTCGAGCAGGCATCACTACCTGCTGCTCTTCATTGTGATAGCTCAGTTCCCCCTCTTCATTTGGCTTGGCAACATCAGTCTTCATTGGCTTATATAGCTTGAAGTTTCCTAGTTACCGGAGCTTTAGCAGTTTTCTTATAGGTATTCTCTTTGCTTCCTGGGCATGGAGATTGGAGAAATACTATTTCAGAACTGTGCTGTTATCGTTTTCGTGATATGCCAAAAAAAAAGAAGGAAAAATGTACCAATTTTTTTATTCTATGTTCATCAAGTTGTGGATTGGTGTTCTGTTCAGTAGTGGTTCAATTTCTGAGAGTATCTTCCCTTCCTAAGTGACTTTGTTTGTAGGTAAACCTGTTTGAAACAGCACTTATATTTTGGGGGCTGCTCTCATGAATAGCTGACACGATATTTTAGTAGTTTCTTATAAAACATGAACCTTTTTTTTTTTTTTTGTCATTCGCCTCCTCAATGCCATCCTCGATTCGAGTCTGTTGCAATTGTCCTCCAAGTTTGAACTGTAAGGCCGTCCTTTATGAGCTTCTGTAACTCTTACTAAGATTATCATAATTGACATGTGAATCTTGTCTTCGTTTTTCCATGAATGTCCTTTTCTCGCCGTTTCTGTTTCGTGTGTGTTTTTGTTTTGGGATAAGGATAGGATTCAAAATTAGATAAACCTAAAACTCAAGAGACCGACGATTCTGTTTCTTTTTTTTTTTTTTTGGGATAAGGATAGGATTTAAGATTAGATAAACCTGAAACTCGAGAGACCGATGAAATCGGCAGACGGAAGACCGTCATAATACAACAAAACACAGGAAAAAGAAAGGTGCATAGCAAACAAGGAGGACGTCCCATCACATGCTAATCCAAGTAGACCCACGGACAGTCATGTGGGGACGTAGTCTACGGACGAAGCCAAGCACCAACGCAAAGACAATATCGTAGGCTAGCGATACATTAGGAGACCAAAGACGAATCTTCAAGGAAACTCTCCGTACGTAGAGTCATCCCATACACAACGTCACGATCCCAGCCTATCGGCAGTGCAAGAAAATTTTCAGAGGGGAGCACAATTATACATGTAAAATATCATTTTGGATTAATACGACATAAAGAATTCTATATAATACGATGATAAATGATGTTATTTTAGAATAAAATGTCATTTTTATTAATATGTACAAATATTATTTTGGATTAACATGTACGGAGTACAATATTATTAGGTATATAGATTTTTTTTATCATTTAATAAGCACAACTTTATAAATATAGATATATAATTGAATTAGTTTACCTACTATATATCCTAATATTTAGATTTTTTTTTATCATTTAATAAGTTGTCTGCCCTAATTGGGCGAGATGGAATGGAAGTTGGGATGAACTTCTCTCTTTTCCCAACTTAGAATTCAACATCTTCTATTTTTATAAGTATAGTAAGAAACATTAATTGAATGATTTACAACTCTAAATAATACAACACTTTATATATCCACAAATCAATTATTGAAAGTCATTTTTTATCTAACATAAAACAAAACTTAATGAAAATGCATACGTGTGGACCTATAATGCCTATATATAAATATCCACTCTGCACTATCATTATTATACTTCACAATATTAGATCGAAGTCATGGATTCTTCAATCCCAACAAAATCCCAACCCGCCGTCGCCGCACCACCACCACTCCACACCTGCGAGCCGCTCCGTCGGACGCCCTTCAACCGCCTCTTCGCCGGCCTCTACGCCTGTGCCCTAGCCGCCTTCTTCTACCGCCACGTCCTCAACCTCTTCACCTCCGATTCCAAGCTCCTCTCCTCCCTCCTCCTCCTCGCCGATGCCGTCCTCGCCTTCCAGTGGGCCGCCGTCCAGAGCTTCAGGATGCGGCCCGTTCGCCGGACTCAATTTCCGGCGAGCTTGGAAAAGGCGTCGACATCGTCAACCAACTTCCCGCCTCCGGTGGACATATTCATATGCACCGCCGACCCCTACAAGGAGCCTCCGATGGGAGTTGTTAATACGGCGTTGTCAGTCTTGGCTTACGACTACCCGCCGGAGAAGCTGTCGGTGTACATCTCCGACGACGGCGGGTCCCAACTTACCCTCTTTGCCTTCGTTGAGGCGGCGAGGTTTGCGAGGCATTGGCTGCCGTTTTGTAGGGAGGAGGAGGTTGACGTGAGGTCGCCGGAGGCTTATTTCAAGGGTGCTTACACCACCTCTCCTCAAACTAAGGAGATTAAGGTATTCATTAATTCAATCAAACTTCTTTTATTAATTCGATCCCTCCCTTCGCCCTTCCTGCCGTTTGAATCATCGGCTCTAAATCGATTTAGCTAATGTCTGACTTTTCTTGACTTTCACGTATATAAGATTTACCACAAAAGTGGATCAAGCTAAATATAAAAATATTTTTTTATTATAAATTTATATATGAAATAATTAAATATGGATATAAAATCAAATTAATTATGCCTCCACATTAATTATAGCGTACGTACGTAGATCGAGGTCGGTCTCCATTGTTTTCTTTTGTATAATTAAAACATATTTTTGTTTAATGGTGTACAATATATAAAAATATTGCTCATTACGTTCAAGGCCGGTGGAGTTTAATATTTTTCTTGTATTATAAGTATTTTTAAGCTACTATTAAATTACTTTTCTTCAATTAATAATGCTCCGTATAGTATATGATAAATTAAGACTGGATTCAGTGAGTTCATTTTATATACGTAGTATAGTTTTCCGGAGCTGATAAACTGTAAGTCGTCATATACTGTATATATTAACCAAAAAAAAAAAAACTTACGTTACATATATTTCATACTTAATTAATACGATTGAACAAAATTTAGAACATATGCATGCCCAACACATTTTTTTTATTTTTTTTTTCAAAGTAAAGGTCAAATTACTCATGTTTTTTTGAACAAATTTCACACCCTAAAACGATATGTTTTGCCGAATGGAGAGAGTATTGTTAAATATAATCATAATACGGACTAAAATTGAGTGATTATGATTTATGTGAGGAAATTATAATATATTTGTGATTTTATATAATTTATATATGATTTTTAATTAGTTTGGTTATCACACGACATTATTAGAAAACTCGTGGTTATCATGTGAAAGTTTGAAAAGTTCGGACACCATGCGAAAAAAGATCAAATCTCGTGACTACCAGGCAAAATTTTCCTTTATTTATCAAATTTAAATTAAACTTATTATAAAATAAATCAAAGAATATATTTGAAAATAAGTGATAAGTTAATATTTTTAACACAAATTGTGTAAGATAGTTTTGTGTAATTTAAGAGTGATTTGGTGAAAAATCCCCTAAAAGAGGATTAATTTTTTTTTTAAAAAAAAATTATCTTATGTAACACATTGATATTATGGGATCCGTATATAAAGTACTAAATTAATTGAGGATGTAAGGAAATTGCAAAATTTCCAGTTTAAAATCAACCATATATACACTTGATATATGTTTATATTTTTGTTGTAAAAACATACGAATGTAGGCGTTGTATGAGGAAATGAAAACCAGGGTTGAAGATGTGATCGAAAAAGGCAGAGTTGGGGATGAACACCTTCATTCAGATGAAGATCACACTCGCTTTAGCAATTGGACTCCTGATTTTACCCGTCAGCAACACCCTTCAGTCATTCAGGTTCCTACCAAATCAAATTAAATTTCAATCTCACTTTTTTTTTTTTTAAATTTCACATTGATACATATTTATCATACATATGGAATTTGTTACATATTTTATAATATGTGTACGGTTCAGGTTTTGCTTGACAAATATGAGAGCAAAGATAGAGGTGACCAAACAATGCCCAATTTGGTGTACGTATCGAGAGAGAAGAGTAGGTCCCACCATCACAATTTTAAGGCTGGTGCTCTCAACACCCTGGTATGTATTTAATGCTTCATTTATGTGCTTTTGAACTAATTGAATTCAACATCAATCAATTGAACAAACATCAAATTGAATTCAATTCAACAGAAATCGAGAAAAAAACAAGAAAAAGAGAGAGTTCTATGTTTGTTGAGAAAACCCCCAAATCTGTAACAACCCCAAAACAGCTTTTCTCGCCTCTTGTAGCTGTTTGGAGAAAGAAGGTGAAATGACCAAAATGCCCCTCCGTCCAGCATGTTACAAATTGCATTAGATGTGATCATATAGTCCTACATACCCCCCTCAAGCTTGACATGTGGTGGGAGACACAAGGCCAAGCTTGGAGCAGAGAAATCTGTGTTGATGGGAGCCCAGAGCCTTTGTAAGAACATCAGCCAATTGCAGTGTAGTTGAGACATGAATGGTTTGAATGAAACCTTGTTGCACCATTTCCCTGATGAAGTGTGAGTCAATGCGAACATGTTTTGTTTTCTCATGGAAAACTGGATTCATGGCTAGACATTGAGCAGCACGGTTGTCACAATGGAGCTTGATAGGCAGCTTGAGAGGAATGTGCAAGTCTGCTAAAATACCCTGCATCTATACTAGTTCACTGGCAGCTAAGGACATGCTTCTGTATTCACTTTCGGTTGAGGACTTAGACACAACCTTTTGCTTCTTAGCTTTCCAAGACACCAAAGATGATCCAAGGAAAACACAGTAACCTGATAGTGATCTGCCTGTGTCTAAGCAATTGCCCCAATCCGCATCACAATATGCAGTGAGAGTGGTATCTGTCATAGCACTATAGGAAAGAGCAAGATGGAAGGTGCCTTTGAGATACCTGAGAAGGTACATTGCAGCATTCTAGTGTGGCTGAAGGGGATTTTGAATAAATTGGCTTAGCTGCTGGACAGTGTAGGCAATATCAGGTCTAGTGAGGGTAAGATAGAGCAATCTCCCTACCAACCTTCGGTACACATCAGGATGATCAATAGGATCTCCAATAGATGCTGAGAGTTTGGTGCCATGTTGCATTGGGAATTCAGCAACCTTACAAGCTTCCATCTGTGCATCTTTGAGGATGTCCAAAATGTACTTTCTCTGATTTAAGAGAATGCCAGTGGATGATCTTGAAATTTCCATTCCAAGGAAATATCTAGCCACACCCAAATCCTTGATTGTGAATGTAGAGTGCAAGGCAGATTTAGTGTGACAGATCTCAGAACTGGAATTGCCCATTAATAGCATATCATCAACATAAACTAGATCAATGGTGATTTCCTCTCCAACTGATTTGACAAATAAAGAATAATCATGCTTTGATTGGTTGTACCCCATCCTGATCAAAAACTTTGTCAACTCATGATTCCATTGTCTACTGGCCTGCTTGAGGCCATATAGAGATCTGTTAAGCCTACAAACCATTCCAGTCTCAATATCATATCCTGCAGGAGCTTGCATATAAACCTCCTCTTCTAAGTAGCCATGGAGGAAGGCATTGTTGACATCTAATTGATGTAACACCCAACCTTTAACAGCTGCAATGGATAGAATGATCCTTACTGTGGCAAGCTTAGCTACTAGAGAGAAAGTCTGTTTGTAATCCTTGTCTTTAACCTGGTTGTAACCTTTTGCCACCAATCTAGCTTTGAATCTTTCAATGCTACCATCTGCTTTATATTTGATCTTAAAGATCCACTTGGAGCCAATAGCCTTTTTGCCAGGAGGGAGAGCTGTAACAGACCAGGTTTTATTCCTTTCAAGAGCATCTAACTCAGATTTCATGGCTTCCTCCCTGTGAGGAATACCTTTAGCCTGATTATATGTTCTAGGTTCAAATGTGTCGCACATATGAACAAAGGATTGTATATAATCTGGAGATAAATGGGCAAGGTGTTGAGTTGAAAAGACTGCAAATGTCTGGCTGGTGGAGTCAGAATCTGTAGTGTTAGGATGCCTTGAGGGCAGGCCTGAGCATATGAAGTCTTTGCACCAAGCAGGTCTATGAATCTCACGTTTCCCTTGGCTAATGTGATGATCAGGAACAGATACAATATGTGGGACAGGATCAGGTACTGAGCTAATCAAACTGTCTTCAACTACCAAGTCAGAAGTGGTTGAATCATTGCTCTCTAAGTGACCTGGGTTACCATAAGAATATGAGCTCACTGATCTGTCATTTTCAGGCAGAACTGAGATCTCCAAATCATCCTCAATAGTTACACTGGCCTGAGGAAAGCACCTATCATAGACTGAGCTGTTCCTTTGCAAACCAGAATTTCTGTAGGGAAAAATGTCCTCCACAAACTTAACATGTCTACTCACAATGATAGACTTTTTAGAAAGATCAAACAATTTGAAGGCCTTTTGACCAGGGGGTACCCAAGAAAAATGCATTTCCTTGAAATGATACCCAACTTATCTCTATGATCATTTGGCTGAATGGCATAACACAAGCATCCCACAGTCCTAAGATTATCAATAGAGGGACTTTCATGGAATAAAATCTCAAAAGGTGACTTCCAATTAAGCACAGAAGATGGCATTTTATTGATCAAGTGAGTTGCACTTAAGACACACTCACCCCAAAACTGCACAGGTAAGCCTGCATGTTGCCTGATAGCCGTAGCAGTCTCAATCAAATGCCTGTGTTTGCGTTCAACTCTCCCATTTTGCTCATGAACACCAGGAGCTGACCTTTGATGAATAATTCCTTTATCTAAAAACAACTCATAGCAACCTCTCTGTGTAAATTCAGTGCCATTATCAGTTCTGACTTTCTTGATCTTCACTTGAAACTGATTCTCAACCATATTGAAGAAACCAGTGATAGTTCTCAATACTTGCATCTTATCTTGCAGAAGATAAACCCACGTAGTTCTAGAATAATCATCTAGAATGGTTAGGAAGTACCTTGCACCACACAAGGATGGTGTCCTGTAGGGACCCCAAAGGTCCATATGCACCAGATCAAAACAACTGTTTGCAATGGATTCACTTCTAGAGAAAGGTAGCTTATGACATTTAGTAAGATCACAAGTTTCACAAGAAAAATCAGTCAAACCAACTGGATCACAACCAGCAACATGTCTCATTTTAGAGGCAGACAAATGCCCAAGTCTAGCATGTAAAGTATGTAAGCTAATCACTTTATTACAACCATGTTCAGCACTCTTCAAAGCCAACTGCTTGCAAACATCCATTTGAAGCTGTTCTTCTCCATGGGATCTAATCTCGTATACACCACCTTCTTCAGATCCTCGAGCAAAAACTCTGCTAGTTGTAGGGTCCTGTAACCAACAGGAATCCCCATTAAAACTGAACACCAACTTTTGCAAATGTAGAACTTTTGAAACTGAGAGCAGATTATGTCTAAACTGAGGAACATAGAGGACATTGTGCAACTGTAAATCATCTTTCAACCATACTGTCCCAAACTGACTAACATTAATGTTAGATCCATCAGGCAATCCAAGGGAAATATTCCTTGACAAATTTTCTAGATGAGAGAAGACAGATTTATCAAACACTATATGGTCAGTAGCACCTGAGTCAACTATCCATGTATGTTTGTCTGCTTTATTAGCACCAATAAGAAAGGATACACTTAATGTACCTGCAAAATGAATTGTTGCTTGATTAGCAAAGCTGTCATATTGCTCCATCTTGCCTTTTCCCTTCATCATCTTCACAACCTCATTGAAGATGGCATTGACCATAGCCGGATCAAGTCTATTCTCATTTACATTCCCATCAATAGGACTGTCATACTGAGGTGCCTCTAGGCGAGCAGCAAATCTCCCACCTTGTCTAGGCTTATCATCATCTCTAGGCCCTCTATACCATTCTGGATAACCCACCAGCTTGAAGCAAACTTCCTTAGTATGTCCCTTTTCATTGCAGTGATCACATTTTCTGTCATACCCGTCATACTTAGTTCTCTTATAGTCAGTTTTCCCTTGATCATTGTTCCTGTACTGATCATTGCCCCTATACTGATCATTGCCTCTATACTGATCACTGCTTCTGTATTGATCTTTCCTTCCTTGATTGAATCTATTAACAACATTAGCTTCATTTTCACCAAAATTCTAATTTCCCGCAGCAAGTGCACTGCTCTCTCCTGCCACAACAGATGTAACTCCCTTTGATCTCTCAATTTGAGTTGCCATTTGAAATGCCTTGTTCAATCCAGGCATGGGATCTTTAGACAACACATTACTCCTTAAAGGTTCAAAGACCTCATTCAGTCCCATGAGGAACTGCATTACCTTTGCCTTTTCCTCTCTTTCAACCATTCGTTTCAACACACCACAACTGCACTGATTATAACCTCCACAGTCACAGTGTGGTAGAGCATCAAGAAACATCAATTCATCCCAGATCTTCTTGAGTTTCCCAAAGTATGCCCCAACAGACATGTTTTCTTGCTTCAGATTACTAAGATCTCTCCTAAGCTGAAAGATCAATGGATAATTTGTTTCATAGAATCTTTCCTTGATGTCATTCCATAACTCTCTAGTCGACTGAACATACATGAATGTTTCAGCTATCTCACTATTCATCGAATTAATCAACCAACATCTCACCATGTAATCTGCTCTTAGCCATTTTTCGAATTCATCACTACCTTCTGCAGGCATTACACAACTTCCAGTTATGAAGCCGAGTTTTGCCTTTGCTCCTAAGGCCATGTTAACTCCTCGGCTCCAGCTGGTAAAGTTCAATCCATTGAACATTGTGGATATCAACTGCATCCCCGGGTGGTCAGAATTCGACAAATACAAAGGATTGTAATGAATGTTACCTAATCCCTGAGCCAGATCTCCAAACTGAAAACCATGGACGCCGAGATTGATTCCTCTTCCCGCTGCTGGTGGCGTTACTGTCACAAAAGGAATAGATCCTCTGCCACCACCATGTCCAGTGGCCGATCCTTGGCTCTGCGCATTGCTCCCTGGATTTCCTCGTCCAGCCATCAGCAATCAATCAACACCGAAGCTTCAATTTGCAGAAAAACGAAAAACACCACACCAATGGTGATTACATCAACAGAAGCGCAATCCGCCTTTCATCGTATCTCTGATACCATTTGAACTAATTGAATTCAACATCAATCAATTGAACAAACATCAAATTGAATTCAATTCAACAGAAATCGAGAGAAAAACAAGAAAAAGAGAGAGTTCTATGTTTGTTGAGAAAACCCCCAAATCTGTAACAACCCCAAAACAGCTTTTCCCGCCTCTTGTAGCTGTTTGGAGAAAGAAGGTGAAATGACCAAAATGCCCCTCCGTCTAGCATGTTACAAATTGCATTAGATGTGATCATATAGTCCTACAGTGCTACTCCAATCATATTTGGATAAAAAAAATGCAGCAAATTTGTAATTTTTTTAAAAAAATCTATTTTTCAATAAATTAAGTTCAATTAATTTAAAAAACCAAATGATTTATTTATAATGAAACATTAAACTGGTAGGGATAAAATAAAATAAATTATTTTAAAATTATATTAGTGATTATCTCAAGAAGCATAAACGAGTCAAATGACAACCGGTGAGATGTAGTGGCGGAGCTAGGGGAGTGCTCGGGGGTGCTCGAGCACCCCTAGCTAGAAAAAAAATACAAAAAAATAATAATTTTTTGGTATATATTTAGTATTTTTAAGGTAATATAAAATCTTTAAATGTTATTTAAAACAAAAGTGCTATCTAGCTCAAGTGGTAAAGCAATGAACAAAGTTGGGAAGGAGAATCAAAATGTCTTGGGTTCAAATATTTAAGTCCCTCACTTTTTATTTGCTTTAACTATATCATTAATTCTTCTTCATTTCTCTTTATATTTTTTGTTTCTATAAACTATTTCATTAAAAAAATGTGATAATTATGTTTACAATATACATTTAACTTTTTATTTCAATATTCTTTTAAGGATGGTGCTCTCAACACCCGGGTATGTATATTAAGGGTGTGTTTGGATTCCATTGCATTTTCATTATAATGCAATTATTTCATCTCGTTTTATGTGTTCGTTTGGTAGTAAAAATAAAAATCTCGTAAAAACCGAGGTAAAATCCTACTTTAACCAAATAATCACATAAATCGAGATAAAATAATTGTATTTTTAATTAATAAATCATGAAATAAAAAAATGCAACAAATTTGTGTTTTTTTTTTAAAAAAAATATTTTTCAATAAATTAACCTCGATTAATTTAAAAAACCAAATGATTTATTTTTAATGAAACATTAAGTTGGTAGGGATAAAATAAAATAAATTATATGAGTGATTATCTCAAGAAGCATAAACTAGTCAAATGACAACCGGTGAGATGCATAGATTTGGGGAATTAGGGACGAATCGGCCGGGCAATGAAGAGAAGAGGAAAGATTCATGGAGAATAGAGATGAACTTAGGGTTGGGTGAATTACATTTTGGGATAAAAGGAAGCAGTGGTCTGATTTAAAAAATGCGTGCAGACTAAATACACCTCAAATTATGCACGTCGTTCGACATACTTGAATGACGATCATATCATATTTAGCTCGTCCGAGTTGACATGCTCGAGTCAACTCGGACCCAATTTATCCGAAATATTCATATATTTTTTCTCTTAAAAAATTTAATTAAATTTTTACCCGATTGTTATAACCCATTATATATATATATATATATATATGGTCGGGTTCAGGTACACAGCCCTCTAAAAGTGAGAAGGAAAGAAGCGCGTTGATTGGTCCACGTGTCCAAAAGTTACTGCCAAATCAGTTGAGACGCGCCTCTCCAAATTAATTAGCAACACCCATGTATATTAATTAGTAACACCCACTCTCTCACTTAGACACGCGCTAATTAACACACAAAACTAATTAATTGCACGCGCCTATCCACCCAACTTGCTAATTAATTGGAAAAAGTACGTACACATATAAAAATGCTTGACATGGACTTTTAAAATTCTTTTTTTTGGCATTTTCACTTATTAAAAAATTATAAAAAAAATTATTTTTGGGTGTAATTTATTTTTATCTACCCATAGACACCCACTTTATACATGTTTTGTTGAAAAAAAATTAACAATAAGTGGTTCATAAGATTCACAAGTACTTAGTGGTTCAGCCTGCTTACTCTTAGTGGTTCAGCAATTTTATTCACAGTGGTTCAGCAATTTCATTCACAGTGGTTCAGCAATTTCATTCACAGTGGTTCAGCAATTTCATTCACAGTGGTTCAACAATTTTATTCAGAGTGGTTCAGCAATTTTATTCACAGCAGTTCAGCAATTTTATTCACAGCGGTTCAGCAATTTTATTCACACTGAATCAATCTCTATTTAGTCACTGAACCAATATCTATTTATTCACTGAACCAACCTATTTATTCACTGAACCAACCTCTATTTAGTTACTAAACCAACCTCTATTTAATCACTGAATAAACCTCTATTTATTCACTGAACTAACCTTTATTTAATCACTGAACCAACTTATTTAGTCACTGAACCAAAATCTATTTAGTCACTTAATCAACCTCTATTTAGTCACTGAATCAATCTCTATTTAGTCACTGAACCAACATATATTTATTCACTGAACCAACTTATTTATTCACTGAACCAACCTCTATTTATTCATTGAACCAACCTCTAAAATCCTACCCTTGGTATGAAAACCCTTGAACCACTTAGTATAAAACTCTGAATCATTTGATATTAAAAACTCTAAACCACTTGTTTAAAATCCTACACTTGGTATAAAAAAATCAATTTTTTTCCAACGTTATTGAAATGAAAAAATGAATGAAAAATGGTTGCAATTCCACAGGCATGGAAAATTGAATTTCACAGGCATCGAAAATTGAAATAAAAATGAATGAAAATTGAATCGATTTTTTTTTTCTTGTTCATTTCACATGGCAATCAAGTACCCAAAAGCTTCATCTACAAAATCCTACACTTGGTATAAAAAATGAACTGAACTGCTACACCATGGCTACTGTACTGATGAGGTGGACAGTAATTTTTGCAACAAAGGGTCGATGAAATAAATCGGAGCTGCTTTAATTGGTTGATTAACCAAAGATTAGTTGAAGTCGCTTGGCTTGCCTACTTTGATGTTCTGCTCATTCAACTATGCTCTGCCAAGGCCCTTGCCCAATCCATCGACGGCAACGTCTGCTCCGCCAAGGCCCTTTCCCGCGCCGGCGTCGTCAGCATCTTCATCTGCCCTCTGGCACTCGGAGCCTCGCCAAGGTCTCCCCATCCACCATTCCACCCTGCCTTCCGCTGGCCGGATCCTGGGATTCACACGCCGAGATTAGCGAATTGCCGTCGCTGAACTCATCCAATCCATTGCCTCCCACTCTGACTCCAAAATTCATGAACCCCTAAAGGTGAATTGAGAGGGATAGAGGAATGAAGAGTAGGCGGCGGAGTCGAATTTGGTCAAGTAGAACACCGGTTCGGAAAATCTGGAAAGCGAACGATATAGGGATGAAGAGTGGCGGAGATCGAAATCCGACGGGACCTGGACCTGGACATCTAGCGAGAGCGCGGCGGAGGGAGGAGGAGGGCGAAGAAGCGAGAGAGACGGGCGAAGAAGGAAATTGAGAGCATGAACCCTAATTTGTCCCTTGACCTTCTTCAAGCTCTCAAGAATCTCCGTGACCTAGACCTGGACATCTGGCGAGAGCGCGGCGGGGATCGAAATCCGACGGTAGCACGGAGGAGGGAGAGGAGAAGAAGCGAAAGACACGGGCTCTCAAGTATAAAGGAAGAACGAGGCGCGTGAGCGTGTTTTTTTATTTTATTTTTCTTAATTAAATTTGACTAATAAGAATCTTTCTTTCTTTCTCGCCCGATCGATTACTTCTCACTTGAACCCTCCCCTATATATATAGGGTGACTTTTCGGTGCACCAACAACCTCTTACAATGCATTCGTGCATGAGAACATATATGAGTCTTTGGATGAGGTAAGATGAATGGATAGATTTCAATCTCAAATTAAACAAAATCTTACCAAAATATTTAAATACATGCCAAAAAAAAAGCAATAATAATATAATATATATAATAATGGTCCATATATGTTCTCACGAATGCATTGTAAGAAGCAGATGCATTGGAAAGTTATTCTATATAATATAATAATAATAATAATAATAATAATAATAATAATAATAATAATAATAATAATAATAATAATCGAATGACATTTGATGATTATTTGTGATCGTCGTTTGAAAAAATTGTTGAGGTTTGCAGAGGACGAGCTAAATAAGGGACCTCAATAATGTTTGATGAGGGTCATGCGTACCATTGGCAACGTTTGATGAGGCTCCTGCGTACTCTCGACACCTTTTGCCGAGGTCCCTTATTTAGCTCGTCCTATGCGAACTTCGACAATTTTTTTGAACGACTGCCACAAATAATCATCGAATGTCATTCGATAATCATTAAAGATGATCGATATACCAACTCGAGTCTCGATCAATTGATACCTTGACTAATTTCATCGATTTTAGCCTGTTTTCGATCACAATAATTTGTTCAACATAGTTGGTTTTCGATTCGTAGAAGAAATAATTTTGGACCATTTTGCAATTATTTTGGAAGAAATGAAAAGGAGCGTACAATTTATTTGAAATTATCCTGACAAAAGTCATTTTGAATCTTGTCTAAAGTCGTTATCTTTTAAGACGAATCTTTGTTTTTTTTTATTGTCTCTCTAAATCAGGCTTTCATCTCCATTAGACCATAAACATGCATGATAAGGGGAAAAGTCTACCTTAGTCGTGTCGGGTTTATTCAATTTTTGGTTATAAGGTCAGATATATCTTTTTAACACAAAAACTTCAGCTATTGTGTAGTTTTTCACTTTATTTTTCAACGTGGAACTCTACCTACGTACAAACCCCAACATCACTGACCAAAACAAGAACGACAACACTCTCTATAAGTCTATAACACTAACGTACAATATATAAATTTTAGACACGACATATATAATAATTATTATATTTATTTATATATATTTAAAAAAATTCTCCCCTCCTCGATCTCCTTTACCAGCTACCCTTGTAATAAAGAAAAAACTAAATTTGATCGGTCTTGATTCGGTGGAGTTGGAAGTAAACTCTATCATGTGGAGTTGGTTTTTCCCTCATAAAAAACAATTGAAGAAGAAATATAGGTTGGTGGGATCCGGGTTGGTGGGGTTGGAGAAAAGAAGGGGGCATAATCTTATCCGTTAATTTTCATTTTAACGGTCAATATCTTGTCAAATCTACCCATAGAGTTTTAAAACTCTATTGGAACTCAATTCAAAACCGATAGACTTCCACCAAAAAAAGATTTGAAAGGCGGAAAATCCAAACCCAAATTGTGCGGCCGCCACTGCGACAATGTATCCATCCATTAATCACATTCTTCGTTTTGAGGCAATCCCCAAAACGATCGATCTCAACTTTCACGCCTTTTTATTGATTTATTCCCTCTTGTCTTCGGCATGTTGCCTCTCCCAAGAAAACGGGTTCATGTAACACATGCTCCTCATCCTTGATTTTTCTGGTTGGGTGTGAGTCTCTCGAGAATTAGACTTGTGATCACACAAGTCTTACTTAATTAAAAAAAAAAAAGGTGATTCATTATTGTATGGCATGGCTCTCTCTATTGTTCTATCACTTCAATGTAGACCTAATTAAATGCCTAATGAAAGTCGATTTCATAGAGAGAGAGAGGGCCCTACAACATGGAGAAAGAATAGTGCGCTATTAATGCGTTAGACACAACGGTACAGATTTGAACCATTGGATATTTAGATCCAACCTTCGAGTTCAAAGGCGTTACATCTCATTCAATTAACATTACCCAAAGCATTGTCAACTGTCATACTTTAATAAATGCAATTTATTTATCACCCAAAAAAAAGCCATTTATCTTTTGTGGTGGATTTATCACCGCCCAATATTTTGTACTATGGTGTTGGAAAAAAAAATCAGAAAAATAGAAGAAAATGATAATCTATTATAATATATCATTTTCATATATTTATCGTTTTATAAAAAACTTAGAAAAGAAAAAGGATCTATAACTAAAAAACTAATTCAAACTTAGTTCAAGATTGACTCTGAAAAAGTTTGACTCAGGTTTATTTATTAAATGATACTCTCTCCGTTTGATATTAATTGACGTTTTGAGATTGTAGCACACAAATTAAGGAAATACTTCAGGTACAATGCATTCCATAATTAACTCAATTAGTAGTACATTTTTATATTTTTTTATTCCAAAATAATTCCACATTGGCATCTTCTTTATCTTGATATTTGATATCACAGCCCACAAAGCAAAATAGTTGGTACCTTAGAGAGTCAATGACAATTAATTAGCTAAACCTATATTAAACTCAAAACGTCAATTAAAATCAAACGAAGGGAGTACTACCCATCGATCGACAGAGCGGAACGACCACAAAAAGAAGTGAAGTTAGAAAGCTGTATGATAGGCCTCGATTCAAATTGAGGCTCGACTCATCTCGAACTTGAATATTGTAGAATTTATAAAATTTTCTCTTAGTTACTATGTTAGGAGTGAGTAGAACTACTCTAGGCTCGTAATTGTTCTAAAACTACTCTAGACTCGTAACTGATTTCGAATATTGTGGAATTTACAAAATTTCCCCTTAGTTACTAATTACTATGTTAGGAGTGAGTAGAACTACTACATGCTCGTAATCGTTCTAAAATCAACACCCTGCAAACGTACGATATCAATTTGTAGCAATCGAATGTCGAATCACATAAATCGTGCATGTGAATATCAATTGCGAAATATCAATCAATTTATTTAAGTCAAATATAAGGTGTGACTTCTTTTTTGAGATTTTCTAAAACTAAGAAATAAGAGAAATAACAAATAACATGTTTTGTAAAATATATGATGAGAAATATTACATATTTAGGGTCCATCATAACAATGCATCATTGATAGACCAGTTAAATTTTCATGCCTGAATAAATTAATATATATTTTGAAGGTAAACTATCTAAATTCATTATTACTAAGCATGTGTGTGTCGTAATAAATATATTCGGTTCAATTAATGACAACTTAGCTTATGCATATTGCATAACTAACCAAGTCGAACCTTTAAGCATTAGACCCTAGCAAGAATATTTTGATCAAACATTCTCTTGTGCGATCCACATTTCCAATTCAAACCTATGTTATGTACGATAGTTTATTAGTCCTCAAGACAATTAAATAGATGAATCATAAACAATTCTCAAGTTTAATCCTAGTTTTCCAATAAAGTGATAAACTTTATCTATTTATCAAATCTCAATTCGCAATTTTCACATGTTAAACATTAAAATGCCTCCAATTAATATAAAGAATATAATTTATTTAGGCAATTATAAGCCATGCCTATCTCAACATTATTGTTTCGCTTCTAAATTATACTCCCTCCATTCTTTTATATTTGACATTTCACTATTCAGGCACGTTTTTTAAGGTACTAAAAACACTATAAAATATTTATTTATTTTAATAATCTTTTAAATAATTTCATATTTATTAGTAATAAGTATAATATTATTAAAAAAAATTAAATAAAAAATTAATATTTTATATAATTTTGACCTTTCTAGAAAAACGTGCAACTTTCAAAATGATAAATATTAAGGAATGGAGGGAGTAAGATACAAAGTTTGATTATTTTTATATTATTATTATTTATTTATTATAATATAATTGAGGCGTCATCTTACATTGACAATAAAATTATCCGGTGAGTGTTTATTATGTTAGAGGTATAGAATAAATAATAAATGTTGATAATTCTAACTTTGGTGTATTTTTGAAAGATTCGAGTTTCAGCAGCAATGACAAATGCACCAATCATCTTAGCCCAAGATTGTGATATGTTCTCAAATGATCCAAAAACAATATGGCGGGCACTTTGTTACTTTGAGGATCCGATGACAAAACCCACATTGGGGTTTGTCCAGTTTCCTCAAATCTTTCATGGGATTAATAAGAATGACATCTATGCCTCCGAGTACAAGCGCTTGTTCCAGATCAACGCTATGGGTCTTGACGGTTTTCGAGGCCCGACTTATGTCGGAAGCAATTGCTTCCTCCAAAGGCGGGCTTTCTTTGGAGGCCCGCTGTCTCCTCTCGAGCCAGAAACCCCCGAAATAGGCTTGGCTCGAGTAGTCAATAGGCCCTTGCAATCGTCGGATATTTTAGCCTTAGCACACCATGTCGCGGCCATCGATTATGAGCACGGCACCCTATGGGGCTCAAAGGTACATGTATAGTCGACCATTTGACCCATCTAATCATTCAATCAGTATCTTTATTTTTTTTCCATAGATAAATAACTTCATATTCTCATCCATAAAGATACTATTTGATAGACTACATTCAGAATCTGGCATAACCTCTTGACAACAAGACCAAGTAATATGTATGTTTGTTTTAATGGGCAGATTGGGATGAGATATGGATCACTAGTGGAAGACTTCTTTACAGGGTTTCTACTACAATGTGAAGGGTGGAGAGGGATTTTTTGTCACCCAAAAAGACCTGCATTTTGGGGTGATTCACCAGTTGCCCTTGTTGATATGTTGGGCCAGAACAAAAGATGGTGCATTGGGGCTCTTGAGGCCTTTTTCTCCAAATTCAACCCATTAATATATGGTATTCGCTCAATGGGCCTCTTTATGGGCCTTGGTTACTCCCACTATGCTCTTTGGTCCATTTGGTCAATCCCTCTTACCATCTATGCCTTCATCCCTCAACTTGCCCTTCTCAATGGAATTCCCATTTTCCCCAAGGTTTGCCCCCTTCCTTACTCTTTACAAGTTCATTTCCATTTCCATTTCATTCATATGTTTTCAAGATTCATATATGTTTTTTGAAGCGTTTTATATAGCGATTAACAATTTCCAAGGAAACCGCTCTCTATTTTCTGTTTGTTAGTCCATAGCATTTTTAGAAACGCTCAATATTTCAGCTAAATTTAATCTATTGTAGATTTTCATCTAGATTATAATCTTAAGTTAGTTTATAATAATTAAGCAATGAAACAAGCGTTTCATCTTCCAATACATATATTGATAGGTGAATGATTCATGGTTTTCACATCTTCCAATACATATATTGATAGGTGAATGATTCATGGTTTTCACTATACCTCTTGTTGTTCGTGGGCGCTTACGGCCAAGACTTGCTAGAGTTCTTGTTGGGAAACTCCACCTTCAAAAGGTGGTGGAATGCCCAAAGGATGTGGATGTTGTGGGGCGTTTCTTGCTTCCTCTTCGGCTTTACTGAGTACTTCCTCGCCCACCTCGGGATCTCCATCTCCACCTTCGTCGTCACCAGCAAAGTCCAAGTAGACGATCTCAACAAGAGGTAGTGTCACTTTAATTCATATATATTGACACATATATATAACACTTGAAACACCTATATTAGCTCACATCAAGCTGTTATAGGTATGAACAAGGTATCTACCAGTTCGGTGTCAATTCACCCATGTTTATACCCGTCTCAATGGCTGCGGTCATCAACTTGGTGGCACTCGGTGCAGGCATCGTATGGACCGCCATTGGAGGTGGTGATTACCGAGAACTGGCTCTGCAGATACTGCTTTGTGGGTTTGTTGTTGTGAACTCATGGCCGGTTTATGAAGCCATGGCGCTCAGGAAGGACAAGGGGAGACTGCCTATTAGAACCACCGTTGTTTCTGCGTTTCAAGTGTTGGGCTTCTGCGTTTTGGGTACTTTTCTCCTTAAGGCTGGAGTGTTGTAGATGATCGATCGATCATTACTCTTTCATGCTTTATGAGGCATGCATGTATTAATCCACAATGATATTATTATTATCATGACTCTTCATTATACTCTGTGTGTTTTCATCGAAAGGATTATGTCATGTATATATGAAATCAAAGATTGAATTTAAACAATAAAGTTGGTTGGTGTTGTAATAATTACTCTTAGTAATTTATTGCATTTATTGTGAATTTTATATAGTGTTCACTCAATTGGAATTTTTTTTTAAAAAATCAACAAAATAGTTCAACCTTTTGAGCATTAATATTGTACATGTAAAGTATCAAAAATGAAGGATAACTTCAAGTATATACCTGACTCCCCAAATCTAGGGGTTAACTGAATGAGTCCAGCTTGGCATTTTAAACTTAGTTTGTTTGTTAAACGAGTTCGAGCTGAGGCGAACCCAATTTTTACACGATTTTTTTTTTATCAAAATTGACTTGTTTAGGAAATGAAACAGCTCAATTCAAGCCGAATTTTTTTTAAGCTCTAAGCATTTCTACCCGGTCATAACATATTAAATTAAAGAAAACTTTAGAAATTTCATAAAATTCGAGCTATTTGAGCTTAAATCGAACGAGCTGAGCTTTCAACCGAGCTTCAAAGCATGTTCAGGATCAGTTTGTTTAGGTAAGTGAACGAGCCTTTTCCAAGCCGATCCCGAACCAAGCTCGAACAGTTCAACTCATATAACAGCCTACCCAAATCTGTTGGAAAACAAAGTATATATTTTATTAACTTAATTTTAATAAAATATAAACAATCAAATAAGAAGAAATTCTTACATTAAATTTTGATAGTTTAAGGTAATAACTTTTATAAGGCCAAATTGCAGAAAATCAGTTAAATAGCCCAATTTGCTTAAAACCATCTCTTAAACACATAATTGCAGTAAACCACCTATTAAAATTTCAACGTTTGCATAGAACCACCCATCCTTCAAATGTAGTACCGTGTCAATTAAAAATGCAATGTCGGGGATGAATCCAAAGACGCCGGGTGAGGAAACGTAGCTCAGTGAACCAAAAGAACGACATAAGAGGAAGGTGCACAAATCACAACGTTTATCATAGTGTTAACAAGCCAGTTTAAACCCCCTATTAATCTAATTAATTACAAATAAGAGCAAAAAAGAATGAGTTGGGTGTTGTTGGATGGCATACGTACAAAAGAAATTTCGATGTTTTAATTAGAATATTGCTGTCATTTTTTGCATTTTTAATTGAAACGGTACTATATCCGAAAGATGGGTTGTTCCATGCAAGCTTTTGAGTTTTAATGGGTGGTTTAGTGCAATTATGTGTTTAAGGGATGATTTTGAGCAAATCGGACTATTTAAGGGGTGGTTTATACAATTTGGCCTTTTTATAATTAATTCAACAATAACTTTGGTTGACAACGAGTTGGTGATTTTTTTTTATAAGAAGTGGTAAAGTATATTTTATATATATTTGATTTTTGAGTACGTATTTGGGCTAAAACTATATAAAATATTAAAATATTAAATTTTTTATAATTTAATAGTACTTATTAATTATTAATAATTACTGTATTAAATTATTTTAAAAAATAATATGTTTTTAATTCATTAAATTATATGTTAAAAGGTAAAGATTAGGCTATATTTTAAGTAGAGCACAATACCTATTATTACGTAGTATAAAAAGTAGGGTTTTTTTTTTTTGATAATTGCCCTTTTTTTGATAATCGCCCTTTTTTGATAATCGCCCTCATTAAAAAAATTCATGAATGGATGATCGATCTCTAGTCCCTTGTAAAATCCTTGGAGTATACTCCCTCCTCCGTTTATTAAAATTTATTATTTTAAAAATATGCACATTTAAAAAAAATAAATAAAAATATATTTATACCCTTAATCATTACGTAGTATTCTACTAGTAGTTTATTGAAAACTACAACTATATCTCATTATTACAAGGACAATTTTATAGAGTAGATGACAAAATACCTAAAATAACATGTTTTTCTTAACAAGATTTACGTCATAAAATAAGATATTTTAATTAACGGAGAAAATATTAATATATATAAGAATTTAGCATAGGAAAATCAATTATGAGTTCCCATTATTTGATATTGGTCTTTAGGTAACAATAGACGAGGTTTCGAGTTTGATAGTTTACAACGCTAACAATTTTATAACTCTACTCATTTTCGATCCCTTTATTGAAATAATTTAACAAGGGTCCTATTATTGGGGCGACGATTATCTCGCTAAGTACTAGCTGCCAGTCGCCACTATCGTCATTGACTTTCGAAAACGCCGTCGAAGTGTCCACCACCATCGACATTCGAAGTCTGCAAGTCTCTAGGGTCAGCATGTCCTTGCCATCCCCGATTTCACCGAAAGTTGAAGTTGGCCTCACCGGAAGCCAAAGTAGACAGCTCCTCATGACCGATACCTTAATTGAGTTGGCATGTCTTGTCATCCCCAGTTTTACCGGAAGTCGAAGTCAGCAACCCCGTCCATGCCTTACTATCCCTGGTTTCACCATACGCTTTATTTGACTCTAGAAACCGGTGTTGACTAGACCTTTACCAACACTAAAAGTCGGAGAACGTACCATATATTTGGAGATACTTGGCCGTCTTGATAACAAGCTTGTTTATAATTAAGCCTATCTGTAACTCCAAATAAATCTTGATAAATTATTGTTTTTTTTTTATTTTGTTGAAACTAGTGGTGGAATCGATTTAGCCTCAGGTTACCCGTTTAAGTAAAACCTCATTCCTCACAGATTTTAAAGGTGTTCTATTTTGAAAAGCTAGAACTCAAACCCTCTAATTAGATGATTGTTTTGATCAACAATACGGAGTATTTCTTAATTTGTTTTGGGTTGGGAAATTGCTTGGGTTTCCCAAGTAATTAATGACTTCCAAAACTATGCACATGAGCTGGTTAATCATATACTATTTGCACTCTGATATACTATAAGACATCAATAATCATATCTATCTATCTCACAATTTCAGGTTGCTGTAGACCCTCATTTGATTGCTCAATGTGCAAAACATGGTGTATATCCCCAGTTGGAGAATCAGCCCTGTTGGACCCAACTTCCACCACCAGCCCTTGTCCTTGTCCTTGCTGAGGTGGCTGCTTCACTGCAGAGATGATGACATGGCACCTACACAGAGGACACGTGGCGTTGTTGCGCAACCAACTTCGTATACAATCGAAGTGGAACACATGCTTGCAAGCCGGGACCTGTCGAAGCTCCTCCTTTAGCTCAAACTCTCCCAAGCACACACAACATCTACAAACACAACAACAATCAACCATACAAATTTCTCAATATCTAGCTTGTCATCTATAACAAACACAACATCTAGACCTTTTTTTTGACCTTTTTGCCAATAGGAGATATTTTTAACCCTTTTCAGCAATTTTTTTTAACAATTCAGATTTTTCTTTTGCCTGGCAATCAATCATGACTTGTTGGATAGATTCCTTCCGGCCACTTTCTTATAATGGCACTTGTTTTTCCACTGAAATTCAGGTTACCCTTTATATATACCAATAGAAGTCAAGGCCTGGTGCATCAAATATAACAGCAGGAAACTTTATAGCCAAAATCATATATATGTGGTGCATCAAATGGCAAATATATATTCCTCCCCACCTCTCCACCATACATTATATTCCAATTGTTTCTCTTTTTTCTTCGGAATTCAGCAATGGGTATCCGGATATATGCTCTACAATTCGGCGAAGTTTTCTTGGAGGAAAAGAACAGCAAAATCAACTGATTCTATCACAAAATTAGCTTAAGCTTATTATATAGGGGAATTACCATCCCTTGTATATTATGAGTCATCAATTTATCTACTTTGCAATTGATATGGGATATTTACACAATCTGAATTCTCAACATGTGTCAAGTATGTCAGTTAATCAAACAAGAAACAGTGATCTTGACTTGACTTACTGTGAATCTTTGGCACTTAGTTCCTCATCAAAATGGACCACATGGAGTTCATCTTTCAGGTCTCCCTTTATGCCCACATGGGAAGCCTGTAAAAATCTCAAACATGTTTCAGTAAGACACTTTGCTTCTTCAGAAGGAAAAGCAGCTGATCAGGAAATGGTGCAAGGAGAACTTACTGAGGGGAAAGATGCAGCTTGATTAGAAGCTGATAGCTGTGAAGGTGCTCCAGCTGGTGGATGTGAAGTGAAATTAGAAGCCCTTTTCTTGAGATAGAACAAGTAGAAAAGCAAGAAAAGTATGATTGAGAACAAGATTGGGATTGAGAATATGAAGGCTTGGTAGAGCTTTAGCTGAAGCTCCTGAGGATACAAGTTGTTGTTGTTAGAAGGTATTGTGGCTTCAGGTTGAGGTTGAGCTCTACCCATGACTGATTTTTTAATCCAACTCCACAAAAAATGGGATGAAAAAGTGTCACTGGACTCTCAAAGGTAAAAGGAAAAATTTAGAGCTAAAAACAACTCAATGGGTGGATAGTTAGCTCTATTTATATGCAAATCCACAATTATGAAGGAGTGTGTGTGCTTTTCTCAGAGAGGGACACAGAAGGAGGAAACTGTACAAGAATGTGTGCTAAGCCTGGGAAAAGGACACTAATTTATGTTACTTTTTTATTTTTATTTTTTGCAAAATTGAATAGAAAAATAAAATTTGAAAGGGATGCAAAATGCAAAGAGGATCTTTTTTGATCAACCATATATGATGATATGTGTATTCTTTTTACCCTTTTTAATTTGATAGGACAGGCCTATAAACCACCACTAAGATATGGGTCCCTTAACACACCAAGCTTGAGACCTAATTGCTAAGAATGGGGCCAAGCAACATCCCACATTCTTCCAATACATTGAGTAGAACAACTACTTTTCATCTTTTTTCTTTTGTCTTTGGGTGACTAGAAAGTTAAGGTTTGATAATTATCATGTTAAAAATCATTAATCTGTGAATAACTTCACATCATGATATAAGTGAAAAAAGGATTAAGTAAATATTGTATGTCAAAGTTTGGTGGGTCAATAATTGTGGGGCCATGGGCCTGTACATACACGATATGAAATAAATTTAATGTTAGGAGCTATATTTTATCACCAAAGCTCAAAACATTATGTAAGGACTTCACTATCCGTTATATATTGTCATTTTTCTCACATTGTTTTCAATGTGTGATATTCCACAATCTCCACAAAATATCAGAAGATGAGACAACTATATGTGACAGTGAGCATGATGAAATGTCTCATTTGCACATATAAAGCATAAACTAGGTTTGGAAGTGCTTGGATTACAAGAGTGATTTGATTGCTATTGATAGTGCTGAAATGAGCCCATAGAACTGTGACTGTGAGTCTACAACTAGCATGTAAACCATGGCCATCAATTTACAGATGACATCTTATCAGATAAAGTTTCTGATATTTCCATTGAGATTTCAAGATGATCAATATTACAGGACTGTTTTTTCTCTGATTTTTTCCCCATCCTTTTAGTTATTGGAAGTTCTAGGTGTTGCATTCCAATTAGCATTATCAAATACCAACTCATGTAATGAATAAAGAAAGACAAGAAGGTAGGTTTACCACTTAACTTCATATCACAAGTGACTAATCACTATCTTACAGACAAAATCTTCCATCTAAATTTCTGTTTAAACCACTCCTTTTAGACCAGTTTTCCTATCAGCCAGCAAGTGGGTTCCAACAGTTGCTGAAGTTGGTTCTGTTAAACCTATTCAAGTAAAAAAAAAAAAAAAAGATCTAATCTTGCTTTTTTCATGTCAAATTCTTTAAGAAAGCATAGCACTTTTTATGATTGATTTTTCATGATAAGGGTGGGATTCTGTGTCTTTTAAGTAATATTTCTTTTCATTTGGAGGGTCTAGCTGTTACTATTATTTTAATGATCCAAAAAATAAAAAACTGTGCTGCAGAAAAATTGCACATTTGCACTACTGACAAAAGGAGTGGTTATAAGAACAAGGCCAATTCCTACTTGTATTATTATACATACAGAACATATTCTTCCTTTTTTGTTGGGTTCAGTGGCCTAAAAAATTAGCATATGTATTAGCTAAGCTAAAGCATCTAATCTAATGTTCTACAAAATTTTGACATTCTTATGAGAAAACTGGCCTGGTCTCATCTGCTGATGAAATACATGTA
Organism: Persicaria maculosa; assembly: GCA_963922045.1. Classification (NCBI taxonomy): domain Eukaryota; kingdom Viridiplantae; phylum Streptophyta; class Magnoliopsida; order Caryophyllales; family Polygonaceae; genus Persicaria; species Persicaria maculosa. The sequence goes on along the minus strand of OY998252.1, from coordinate 20,095,406 downwards.
GATCTTACTTTATATCCTCGTATCAGATCAAGCCACTAATCGGGATTTGGTGACCACTAATCACCAATTAAGATGTACGGAATGATTATAGCTGATTACCAACTAAGCAAATATCTTAGCCTCATGGAGGCTGAAGAGTCAGAGGGTCCTATGAGAGCTTGTTAAATGGCCTTACCACAAAGGCTTCAGCACAATATACAAATAAATATAGTTTCTTATCTATCTGTAATTGAGCAATTGCTTTCACTTGGTGGATCACTCAATCTCACTGTTGTTAGTGCTTTGTAAAGTCTCTTTCTGCATAAATCTATCAACTAGGAACAGGAAAAAGGGAAATGCAATAAATCAAAGTTGAGTTTTTTTTTTTTAAAAAAAAAAATTGTTTTCTGAAGATAAGAACTTAAACTAAATCATTCAGATCAGATCAGTTCTGAGATGTACAATCTTCTACACTTTTGTCACTTTTTCTCCTTCTATCTTTTGGGTTCAGCTTCAAATTTTCAATATGTTACCCAAAGTACACAAAAAAAATCATCTCTACCACCAAATAACACTCAGATAACAATGATAAATCAGTGGGGAAAAAAAAGAGAAGAAACTGTAGAGGTGCGCAATAGGGTATGGACAAACAACTGTATGATTAGTATTTATGAGTGCTTTCTGATGAGGATTTGAAAGAGAGCACCACAAAGCAAATCTATCTTGTTGATAAGTTGGGGATTTTGGCTTCACTCGTACTGGTGGCTGCAAGTGAGCATAAAACCAACTGTTTCTATTTGGGAAGCAAACTTGTTCTCATCTTTAAGATGTTACTTTACTCCTTTTTTTCCACACTTCCTTGCAGTTCTATAGGATTTCCTTTCTGGAGTATATATTTCAAGAGCAAAACTGTTTCTTTGATCCAAGAATTACTAGTATGTATAACTAAGAATGACAGTGACCGAATAAACAGTATTCATTTGTCCTGATGTGCTGATTGTCCTTAAGGTACTTATGGTGATGCCAGAAACTGATCCAGTCTACAATAACATGGCCCAGTTGAAATTTAAGATCCTACAATGCGACTATGGGAGGTTTCAACCTCCTATAAGGCTGCAAGATCAGCGCAGCTTAGGTTCCGAGATCTTATACAGAAGATGAAAATTCTTTAGTCTTTAAGTTGGTCCACATGAAATCCTATCAAATCTTGGAACTTTTCATCAAATAAGTGTGTTGTAGTCCTCCAAAAGGAAACCCAAGAATTGGGAATTTCGTTCTTCAATTTATTTTTACCTTACATCAATTTATTTTTTAATCCTTCCATGGTTGCTCAACTAGTAGCCCCTTTGACGTCTGAGGTTTAAGCAACTAATCACTTAAATAATACAACTCGATCAAGAGTAAAAGAAAGACAATGAATTCAGTGACAGATCGACCAAGACGACAAATTCAATCAAATTTAGAACTCCGGATGGCAAACAAGTTTTTTTTTTGGTGAAGATGCCAAACAATTAATTAACCTACTGATTTCACGTCTGAAATTCTCAGAAGATCAGTTAAAATTAATCCAAGGTAAACAAAAAAAATATGCACAGCTAGTCAGCTACACAAGATTGATCGATGTCAGCCTCTATTTAAGTTTTTTCAACAGTAGAGAGAAGGACAGAGTTGGTTATTGATTGATGAAATAAAATAATGTTTCCGTTCCTGATTCAAATACAATCTGAACTGAAACTCCTTTAACTGTTGTCTAGTTCAGTTCTCCGTTGTATGAAATAGGAAGTAAACATAACGTGATCTTCTGTTGACAAAAAGATAGACCTGAGCTGGAATGAAATGATTTCAGTAATTCAACTGCTAAATCTCTTCAATTATCCAGGAATATTCAACTAAATAGCATTTGAGACAGATCGGGAATCAAAGATAATGAGTTTTGGGGAAGAGAAGAGGCCTCAGACATCCAAGGAAGGATATAAACAGCATAAGCTCTCAAGCCCGGCGAAGGCGAAAGCTCTTGGGCGGCAACTGCGAATGTTCTCTTGAGAAACAAGCCTTTCTGTTTATCATCATCAGCCTCCTCTTAAAAGATTGAGCATACGATCCAGTTAAGAACCTAACAATAGAATTCTAACAAAAACCAAATTTTGATAGAGATCTCAGACATCCAAGGAAGAATCAAAACAGCACAAGCTCTCAAGCCCGGCGAAGGGCGAAAGCTCTTAGGCGGCAACTGCGAATGTTCTTGAGAAACAAGCCTTTCAATTTATCATCACTGATCTCATAAATTGCGGTTTTTGTTTTGAATTAAAACTCGAATTGATTTGAATAACGATGAAAGAAAGAGTTCAAAAGACGGGAAATTTATCATCTCTAAATGATCAGCGAATCACGGAAGATGAAATCTCGCTGACAAAGTGACGGATGAAAACGATTTCAGGACGTCGTCATCCCGAAAGCAATTCACTTATGTTTACCTGCTTCCAGGGCAGACGATAGTCCCTAAACAAGAGTCTATCTAATTCAAAAGTCAGAAAAATTCATTAAAAAAAAAAAACAGGAAAGGAAAGGAGATTGAAAGGAAGTCTCAGATATCCAAGGAAGGAATGAAAGCAGCACAAGCTCTCAAGCCATGGCGGTGGCGAAAGCTCTTAGGCGGCAACTGCGAATGTTCGATGAGAAACAAGCCTTAGATCGATCATCATCAACCAGAGCAATTGAAGGATTTGAAGCAAATCCGCAAAGATAATGGAATGAATAATAGAATTGAATGGAAATTGAGATTGAAGATGAGTCGTAGATTGAGATACCGAGTAGCGTATGAGAGGAACCGTACGAGGTATATATGCAGGATAGATTGGAGGGTTTTAGGGTTTCAAGGGAAACCAATGGGATCTTGGGCTTATTGGCCCAATCTAGATCGGGTTATGGCCCAACTTTTATAGTTGATTGAGGAATAGGTGCACTGATTATATTAAGCACTAAAAATTCCCACTTACCTTGTAAGAAAAAGATCTATAATAGTTCTAAAAAAAAGATCTATAATATAGCACATTGACATATAACCGTCCAATTCACACATGATAGTTTCCAATAGAGCTGGAAAAATCTGACACGACCCGAAAATCCTACCCGACCCACCCGAATCAAGACTCAATCGAAATCCGGAAATCTAGTGTCATGCATAATCCGAACCCGACCCATTTTGACCCGATATCCGAATGTACACAAACATAAACATACCCAACCCGACTCATCCTTGACCCGACCTGACCAAGACCCGACTCTTCCTCATCATTACTTTGATTTTCTTATTTTTAAATACTCAAATACGTGAATTACATATAATGAGACTTAGGGTGTGTTTGGGTGTTGTGTTTATAGGGTGTATATGGGAGGGGAAAATTGCATTGGGAATAGTGCCGAGGTGTTTGGGTGTGTAGCTGTATGAGATTTATGGGATGGGAAAAGGGGGATGGAACTGGATGGATTTTCGATTCTCCTTGTAGGAGGTTTGCTGGATGGGAAAGGGGAGATGTCTTTTTTTACCCTTTGGGTCCCCAATCCTCCATAAAAGTTGAATTGATGTCTTCCACCACCAGATCGACCCAGTATACATTGCCAGCAACAGCAACCTCATATCGGACCCCGTCGATTTGGGACTCTTCATTCCTCGAGGCGGACCCCATCGCAGAATCGGACATCAGGGAGAATGGCTTCGTGCCGACCAGCAAAAGAGGGGTATGAAGTTGGGGCATTTTGATCTTTTCATGTGGGTAAGTGGGGGTAATTTAGGTTTTTTTCGTTACTCAATCCACCAAAAAATCAAAATGCAACCAAATACAAAACGGAAAATTTTGGATGTTGAGTTTCCATATCTTCCATCCCAAAAATCCATCTCCATCCCACACATCCACTAAAATCCAATACATTCACTAAAATCCATCCCGTTGCCAAATACACCCTTAATATACTAAATAAATGAAGTTTAATAGTCAATAATTTTTTACAGTTTCCTTCGGAACAAAAATCGATCATTGTCTTTACCTTTGGGGTATATGATCAATGAGAAACGGAATAATTTTTTATAACAACGATATCAGAACGATGGAAGATTGGATAAAAAAATATAAAACAGTATAGGAGGACTTGGAGAAGAGCACAAACTGATGGACAAGAAGATGACATCGACACGTTAAGGCTAACCCCCCAAAAAGGAGAAAGACAAAACAGAAAGTAGTTAAATGAAAAAAGTATGCGGTTGAGTATGTCAAGCTTAATTTTGATGGTGCTCGGATTGGATCGGACTGCGCTGCTTCTGGCTTCTTTATCCGTGATTGTGAGGGTATGGTCCTTTCATGTGGTACTCGTAGCCATGGTTCAGTGTCAGCGGTGCAGGCAGAATGCTATGGTCTTATTGATGGCCTCCTGAAAGCTTCGAAGCGGGGTTTCGCTTGGCTAGAGGTTGAAGGTGACTGCCTCACCGTCATCAACGTTTTGCGGGGCCTTTGACAATGTCCATGGGAGATTGAGATGACGGTTTTGGATTCTCTTGGTCTTTGTTGATCGTTCGAGAGGGTCACCTTCACGCACATATTCAGGGAGGGTAACCAGGTGGCAGATCGGTTGGCGTATCTGTGTTTGTCCTCGCATTTCGTTGCTGACTGTGTTCCGGCAGAGATCGTTGATCTCGACCGTTGGGACGCCATTAGGCAGTGGATTAACCGCGGTTAACCACCCCAAATCATAGCCTTGTATTAAAAAAAACACATGATAGTTTCCAACAACAAGATGCTAGTCTCCCAAGTATGTGTGAGCTAAAAATCAAAGGTGAGGCATTTTCTTTAAAAATAAAAATTATTTTATGAAGAAGTACTTAAGCTACTTCTACACTTTTTTTTTTTTAAAAAAAGATAAAAATTAGGATCCCTTTCTATGAAAAGGCCATCCAATAGATCATTCTTGTGGATGATTAACATGAAATCCTTACACATAGGAATGCGATTCAGGCTAGAACTACTACGTGTCTCTTGTAGCAATGAAGTTTGTATTGATCTGAGATCGATCAGAGATAGAGAATGAAGAAAGAGGCGGAAGCAAGAGCGAGCGAGAGAGAGAGAGAGAGAGAGAGAGAGAGAGAGAGAGAGAGAGAGAGAGAGAGAGAGAGAGAGATTCAACCAATTTGTTCAACTGAATTGAGTTCTGTTACAGGGGGGGAATGTATTTATAGAGGAAGATATGAATTTCCTCTTTATTACATAAAAGCACCACTAGAATACATTTTATACAATAGCACTCCTCCTCAAGTTTGGCATTGGAAAACATATTCACAATGCCTAACTTGCTCAAATTCTTCATGTATTGCTCATAGGAGATGGCCTTTGTAAACACATCTGCTGGCTGTTCTCCAGTTGGAATGTATCATAGAGTGATTTCTCCTCGAACAAGTTTATCCCTTACAAGGTGACAATCACCTTCTATATGCTTTGTCCGCTCGTGGTACATTGGATTTTTAGCTATGTGGATAGCTGCTTGGTTGTCACAATATAGCTTTACTGGATCCTTGTGACTGATGTTCAGATCTTCAAGCAATCTAACAATCCAAGTTACCTCACAGCAAGTGGTTGCCATAGACCTATACTCGGATTCAGTAGAGGACATGGCCACATAAGTTTGCTTTTTCGTCCTCCATGAAATCAATGTGTTTCCTAGCATAACACAGAATCCAGTAAGGGATTTTCTAGTCATTGGGCAGCTCATCCAGTCTGCATCACATAAGGCACTTAGCCTTAGATCTGATTTCTTTGCCAGCAGCATTCCCTGACCAGGGGCCTGCTTTAGGTACCTGAGCACATGCTTGAATGCTCGCCAATGTGTATCATTTGGCTGATGCATGAATTGGCTCAATACTTGAACTGCATAGCAAATGTCTGGTCTTGTAATTGTAAGGTAAATCAGCTTACCTACTATCCTTCTATAGGCACTGATGTCTACCACATCACTTGTTCCTTCTAAGGATAGCTTTACCTTGGGATCCAGTGGAGTGTTTACTGGCTTAGCCTCAGTCATGCCAGCTTCCTTGAGTAACTCCAAAGTATACTTTCTCTGGTTCAAATAGAAGCCATCTTCTGTCATGTCCACTTCTATGCCCAGAAAGTATCTTATCTGTCCCAAGTCTTTCATAAGAAAGTGCCTATTCAGATGCACTTTTAGTGCTTGAATTTCCTTTTCACAGCTTCCTGTAATCACCATGTCATCTACATACACAAGTAGAGCAGTGAATGTCTGTGTTGTCTTTTTGATAAAGAGTGAGTAATCTGCCTTCGATTGAACATAGCCTGCACTCTTCACAGCTTGTGAGAATTTTACAAACCACTGCCTGGGAGCTTGTTTTAACCCATACAAAGATTTTTCCAATCTGCACACCAGTTTGCTTTCTTTATCAAGTGAGCTATCATACATCACAGACTCCTCCTGAGAGCAAGCTTGATGTTTCTTCAACTGTAGATAAGCAGGAGGCAAGCTCATATAGACCTCCTCCTCAAGGTCTCCATGTAAGAAGGCATTTGTAACATCAAGTTGGGACACAGACCATCCCTTTGCAGCTGCCACAGATAAGAGAGCTCTAACAGAAATCATCTTAGCAACTAGAGCAAAGGTCTCACTGTAGTCTATACCTTCAACTTGTGAGAATCCTCGAGCCACAAGCCTAGCCTTATGCCTGTCTAAGCTACCATCAGCTTTAAATTTGAGCTTGTACAACCATTTACAGCTCACAATAGAGGCATCAATTGGCCTCTCCACAACCTTCCAAGTTCCTGTGCTTTCCAAAGCATTGAGCTCAATGAGCATTGCCTTACACCAGTCAGGATTCTTAAGAGCTTCAGAGACAGAAGATGGCTCAGATAGTGAAGCCACATTGCAAATGAACTTGTGATATAATGGAGAGCAATTTTTGTATGAAAGAAAAGATGAAATGGGATAGGGAGAGGTAAGCTTACTTGGAGATGCTGCAATTGGTGTGGTGCAGGTGACCTGGCATACGTAGTCCTTCAACCAAAATGAAGGCTTGGTATTTCTGGTAGAGTGTCTGGTGTTGGGAACATTTTGTGGAGAGAAGGGGATCTCATCAAAGCCAGGAGGCACAGGTGAGGGAGAATAATCTGCTAGAGATTCTGTAGCAGAAGAGGGGTTCAAACTTGGAGGGCTGGTGGAGTTTTCCAGTTCCACAGGTTGAAATATTGGGAGAGTGTTTGACAATGTGTTTGGAGATACCATAAGATCATCAGTATGATCATAGATAGGAGGTGGTGAAGTGCACACAGGGGTCTGCACCTGAGATGTTAGAGCATTGAAGGGAAATATGTGTTCATGGAAAAGCACATCTCTACTGATCATGGTTTTATGTGTGAGCAAGCTGTAGACTTTGTAACCTTTAAAGCCAAAGGGGTATCCAATAAACACACAGGGTTCAGACCTTGCATCAAACTTCTTTCTGGGACCACTGGCTATAGAGATAAAGCAAAGGCACCCAAACACTTTGAGTCTGTGTAGGTCAGGTGATTTGTTGTAGAGACTCTCATAGGGTGTTTTGTGTTTGAGGATAGCAGAGGGTAGTCTATTTATGACATAGGTTGCTGTAAGGACACAATCACCCCATAATTTTATGGGTAGAGAGGCTTGAAATCTAAGAGCCCTGGCTACTTCAAGGATATACCTGTGTTTGCGCTCAACCCTCCCATTTTGTTGAGGTGTGGCTGTACATGAGCTTTCATGAGCAATCCCTTTTGAAGAAAAGAAGTCATGTGTTTCAAAGTTAAAGAACTCAGTCCCTTGGTCACTTCTCACATGCTTGACAGTGATAGAAAATTGGTTTTCAACCATGTTAATGAAGGCTTTTAGGTGACTGACAGTCTCAGTTTTGTTCTTCATGAGGTAAGCCCACACACTTCTACTTTTGTCATCTACAATGGTCAAGAAATACTTGTGACCATCGTAAGTGGGAGTATCATAGGGTCCCCATAGATCACAGTGGATCAGCTCAAACACACAATCAGCATGAGATGTAGTAGAGGGAAACGAGTTTCTGGTTTGTTTGGCAATAGGACACACAGAACATAAGAATTCAGAATCATTTATTTTCAACTCAGAAACATGTTTCAATTTGCTCAAAGGAGCATGTCCTAATCAAAGATGCCAAAGTTTGCTAGCATCAGATTTACAGGCATTTGGCAGAAACATAGGTAAAGTGTGAGAAGTGTTTGCAGATGGCAGAAAATTACATGAAAGTATGGCTTTACAGAAGCTAGAAGCTTGGATGATATCCTCCATTTGGTCTTCAGGAACCAAGTAGTACAGGCCACCAAACTCCTTACCAATTGCAATCATTCTCCTCATTACTGGGTCCTGCACAAACAGTTTATCTTCAATGAGATGAATGTGACAAGATAGATCTTGAATGAGACGGCTAAGGGATATGAGATTGAACTTAAAATTTGGAATGTAAAAGGTATGATGTAGGTTTAGGGAGTTTAGAAGTTTGACAGTGCCTGAATGGGTAATGTTGCTAGTACTTCCATCAAGAAGGTGAATGACAGTGGAATCTAAGACAGAAGTGGGATTTGAAATAAGGGTTAAATCACAAGTCATGTGGTCTGTGGCGCCACTATCCAAGATCCAAATTCTAGGATTCTTGAAGGCACTACAGCACAGCAACTTACCTGCCTTGGCACTACAGCTTAGAGCTTTACCTGCCATGTGGCTATCAGCAAGTTTCTCAGTCTGATTCATGAGCTGTTGCAGGATAGAGGTCATCATCTTCTGATTCTTAATTGAGAGATTTTGAAATGCACGGAGGCCATCTGGTGTACTTTCCTTGTTTTCCACCATATTTGCCCTTACATTCCTTTCCTTTCCCTTGCTATCAGCTCCTGTCTGAGGCTTGATCTTGCTCTTGGAGTGCCAGCTAGGATACCCAAACATTTCCCAGCATTTGTCTGATCTGTGATTCCCATTGCAGTGTTGGCATTTCTCCCTTCTAGGCTTGTCCTTGTCACTACTTCCTTGTTTTCCCATTAAAGCAGTTGAGTCTCCTTGCTGTCCAGGAGTATGAGACATAGAGGAGCTGGTCTCATCTTGCACTAGTAAGGCATGAGCTTGTCCAGCAGTAGGCAGAGGTGTCGACAACAAGAATTTTCTTCTTGCAGGTGCATATTGTTCATTCAGCCCCATGAGGAACCTCATAAGCTTGTCTTCTTGATCAACAGCTTCAAGTCTTTCTAAGACATTGCATTCACATTTCCCGCAATTACACCTGATTGGTGCTACAATTCTAGATAAGTGTTGCCAATGTCCCTTGAGTTGAGTGAAGTAATCCGACACCTTAGCTCCTCCTTGCCTGCATTCTTGGATTTCCTTTTTAACCTGAAAGATCAATGGACCATTTCTTTGTCCAAAACTTTCATTCAGATCATCCCACATCTCCTTTTCCGAGTCAAATACATCCAAAGTCAGGTAAATCTCCTTGGACACAGAGTTTAAAATCCAAGAAGCTACAATATCATTGCATCGCTGCCATTGCAGTGAGTTTTCAACAGTTTCAACTAGAGTTCCATCAACAATCCCCAATTTGTTTTTCACCGATAACGCTTTTGTCATGGCTCGTTTCCAGCGCATGTAATTCTCACCAATGAGTTGAATTGAGGTGAGAATCATACCTGAGTTGCCAGATGGGTGAAGAAACAAGGGATTCTGCAAATCCATTGATGAAATCAGATTACGCCGACGGTGCTCGTTTGGTGGTGTCACCATTGATGCCAATTAGAGAAATTGAAGTGCGACACAACGATTCCAGCAACCAGCGACAAAAGATCTTGATCAGACCAGATCAATGCTCTGATACCATATTGATCTGAGATCGATCAGAGATATAGAATGAAGAAAGAGGCGGAAGCAAGAGCGAGAGAGAGAGAGAGAGCTGGAGAGAGAGAGAGAGAGAGATTCAACTAATTTGTTCAACTGAATTGAGTTCTGTTACAGGGGGAAATGTATTTATAGAGGAAGATATGACTTTCCTCTTTATTACATAAAAGCACCACTAGAATACATTTTATACAATATTAGTTTGGTTGCCTGGTTAGCTTTGTAGCAATTGTGATCACTTTGAACTTCTTCATTAATTGTTGAATGGTTGATAATTTGGCGAATGTCCCAAGGAATCTTCCAAGTACGGTTAAGAGCATTGATAATTGTGATGTTATCATCGTTAATTTTGTCTATTTGCTCACGTATATGGTGCCTTTAGGAAGTAGAAAACTCTACATTAGATAGTTAGTTTTCGCGTTAAGGTTTGTTGCTTGGGAGAGGGAGTCAACTTTCCAACGAGAAAGTTGTTTTTTTCATGTTGTCAAGATATTCATGATGTTCTTAAGATTCGCATAATTAGATTTAGCAAGAATGTGTCACCTACAAAAACTTAAGAATGGGATAGTAGATCTCTGAGCACTAATTTGATTCTCACCATTGGTTTGGGGCGGTTACTTTCAAGTTGAGGAGTTTTAGACTTCTAGCGAGTGTTTTCATAAAGACAACAAATATATAGAGACCCATGAGTCACCTTGGCAAAGGCCCCTCGATGGCTTAAAAGGTTTGCCTGATCGATATGTTTTTTACAAGCGTTGAGAAAGATGTTGTGGTGATGCGAGTCATGACCCAAGAAACCCATTGTTGGTGAAAGCCAAATTTAGAAAGAGCGGATCAAATTAATGAAGTCCTATCCACATTTACCTTTTGTCTTGTGGAATGAGTGAAAAACTTCATGGGGCAAAATAATATTATCTTGAATCAGTCGTCCTTCTAGAAAGGCGCTCTAAAGAGGGTGGGTGGTTTAGCATCTTTAGGAGATTGCATGGCAGGGATTTTTGTGATTATCTTGATAATAGTGTTGCAAAGGTCGATCAATCATAAATGGTTAAATTTTTTTGGGTGGGAAAATACAAGGAATTAGCCCATGCCCCAAATACTACATAAAAATTAAACCAAACAAAATAGACACTACACAGGACAACTCTGGGTGACAGACACTAAAATGGTTAATTGTGATAGAGTTGTTGATTTTTTTCACTTTTTTCTCTCATTTCTTTTGGGTTCACCTTAATTTTTTTCAATGTGTAACCCAAAGTACTTGAGTTTGGTATAGAAAAAGCGATCATCTGGGATTCAAACCAGGGACATTTGAATATTACCCACAAGGCTTTTTTTCATCTTTTTTTTTTTTGGTGGGCAAACGGGGAGAAGCGGCTCCCCAAACCGATAAATTAAAATAAGATAAGAGTATACAAGCGCAAAATCAAACAAAATTACACAGTACAAGAGCTCGACCGAGCCAAACCCTGCTCATCCAAAATCAACAGGTGGGAGACGCAGTCGGGCGGGAATAAAAATTCATGAGTTCCAAGGGGCAGTGAGTGGGCGAAAGTAGCCAACCTATCCGCCACCAAATTGGCTTCACGGTAAGAATGTCGAAACTGGACCGACCAGTCTCTATATAGGAAGCCATGGCAGAGTCCTACTAGGCTAGACAGCGGGTGTGTGGGTTTGATTATGCCTCCGAGGATCTTAACACACACTTCCGAATCTGATTCAAAAACCACCTTCTTAAACCCCAACTTCCAGGCCAGCTCTAAGCCTTTTAGGATGCCCCAGCATTCGGCAGCGATGGGGGAGCACGAACCTATGTTGATGGCGAAGCCCCCGATCCACTTGGCCTCCCCATCCCTGACCACTCCTCCTGCAGTAGCGTAGCCCCCATTGCGAACCGAACCATCTGTGTTCACCTTCACCCACTCCTGTCCCGGCCTCTCCCAACTGATGTCCTTCCTTCTCTTCTGGATTTCCGGCTCGCCACCACCAAGTCTTTTCCTCGCTTCCCTGTAATCTTTCATCATCCTATTACACTCCATGACTGTCACCTCCTTGCTATCTCCGTCTCTGAAGACCACATCGTTCCTCCGCTTCCACAGCTTCCACAGGGCTGTCGCGAAAAACTCACTCCAATTTCCTCCTCCTTCGAAGTTCTCTGTCGAGAGAATGTTTTCTCTAATCCACGCCGCAAAAGGAAGGCTCCAAGCATGCTTCCTAGTTGTAGAACTAAGGACCTGCGACCAAAGAGATTTCTCAGCATCACATTCTTTAAACAAATGTTCCAAAGATTCATCAGAAATTTTACATACCGGACAGCAAGCAGATGTTGCGAATCCCCTTCTCACTCGCTCCGCATTAGTGATCACTCCTCCTTTGCTAAATGGTCCACACAAAAGCCCTTATTCTTTCGTTAACCTTCAGTTTCCACAAGGTTCTGTAGAAACCAGTGTCATTGCTCTGCCAGTTTCTCCAATTGCATATAGTCTGATATCCAGACCTCACATTGTAGTCCCCATCCTTGGTAGCTTCCCAACAAGGTATGTCTTCCCCCTCCGAGATAAAAGAAGTCGCAATCCTCATCAGGGCGTCAGCAGGCAGCATCGTGCTCAGGACATCCCAACGCCAACCCTTCCTCTCCGTCCACATCTCCTCAACACTAATCGACTGAATTTCTTCATCTCCCCCTAATTTCAGATTCTGTAGCGGAACCTCCATGACCCACTTATCTTTCCAGAAGTCCACATCTCTCCCACTCCTTATGTTCCAGTGCAGCCCTGGATTAATGACCATCTCCAGCCCTTTTCGAACCCCTTTCCAAATGTGCGAAGCACTCGACGATTTCCCTAGTGCAGTCCCGATATACTTTCCGGTAAGCACCTCCTTCCAAATGCTATTTTCTTCCATTATAAATCTCCATCCAAGCTTAGCCACCAGCGCCAAGTTTAGATCCTCCATCGATTTTATCCCCAGACCTCCGTTACATTTAGGTCTAGTGATCTCCTGCCAGGCGACTTTGTGAACTTTTTTCCTCGTGTTAGTAGACCCCCATAGGAACCCTCTGCATATCTTCTCCATCTTCTTACAAATTCCAGACGGAATCAAGCTCGTCCCCATACAGTAAACCGGGAGGGAGCCGAGCACCGTATTAACTAGCGTTGTTCTGCCAGCAAAACTCAAAGTACTAGACTTCCAACCCGACAGCTTAGCCTCGAACTTCTGGATTATGAACCCAAAGTCGGCGCCTTTCACCCTTTTCTGCAGGAGAGGGACCCCAAGGTACATACCCAGGTCCTCCGTGGCTTCAATCCCACTCACTTCCTGGATTTTAAGCTTCAACTCCCTCTTCACATTCTTTGAAACAAAGAATTTCGATTTCTGCAGGCTGATCTTCTGTCCCGAGCACTCACAAAACCTATCAATGCAGTCCCTAATCCCCCTGATTTGATCCACAGTTGCTTCCGCGAACAACAGGATGTCGTCCGCGAAGAAAATATGTGATAGGGCAGGGGCGTTTCTAGCAATTTTCACTGGCTTCCAAGTACCACACTCCACCGCAAGGTTTATAATATGGGTTAGACGCTCCAAGCAAAGCACGAAAATATAAGGCGATAAAGGATCTCCTTGCCTAATGCCCCGAGACGGAGTAAATTGACGGGTTACTTCCCCATTCCATAAGACCTGCATTCTAGAGCTCCTAATGCTCACCATAATCCACTTAATCCAATTTTTCGGGAAATTAGCCCAAGAGAGCGTGTCTTCTATAAAATCCCAATTGAGCCTATCGTAGGCCTTTTCAAGATCGAGCTTCAAGCAAATCCAACCCTTGCCTCCCTTCTTTCTCCTCATCGAATGGACCACTTCTTGAGCAATAACAATATTGTCCGTGATCAATCTGCCTGGTATGAAACTCCCTTGCATAGGGCTGACTAGTTTCTCCATAAGCGGTTTGAGTCTCGTTGCCAAAATTTTCGTGATAGCTTTATAACTAACATTACAAAGACTTATCCCCCTAAACTGGCTGATATGTTCAGGCTTTCCCACCTTCGGAAGGAGGGTAATCAAGGTGTCATTCAAACCAATCGGAAGCTCACTTGTCAGGAAAAAGTTCTTCACAAGCTGTATAGTCGCAGGACCAACTGTCCTCCAGCATTTCTGAAAGAAGATTGGTTGGTAACCATCGATCCCTGGGGCCTTGAACGCCCCCATGCTAAAAAACGCTTTTCGGATCTCCTCATCCGAAACCTCTTTGCAGGCTCCTTCCCAATCGGCTTCCAAGAGGACCGGGAATTCAGCACAAGCACTCCTACCATCCTGCGTCACCGGTCCCTCCGAGTACAGCTCCTCAAAATAGTTCACAGCCAGCTTCTCCAAGTCTTCCTTACCTTCCACCCAAACATTACTCTCGTCAAACAGGCCTTCAACTCTATTGTTCTTTCTTCTAATTATCGTAGAAGCGTGGAAGAACCTAGTATTTCTGTCCCCATTGACGAGCCAAGCTTCTCTTGACTTCTGCATCCAAAGCACTTCTTCCTGTTCGAACGCTTCATCAAGTTTAGCTTTTATTCTTTCCTCTTGTTCCTCGGCCAGTTGGTTCGGACCCTTCGCCAACTTCTTTTGGACGCCATCCAATTTCTCCAGTAGCAATTTCTTTCTCAGAAAAATATTCCCAAATACTTCTTTATTCCAAATTTTCAAATCTCTCGTGAGTTCTTTAAGAGCAAGGCCAACGGGGCAGTCACCATGCCACCTTTTTTCAACAAAGGGTATGAAGTTCGGGTGGGATAGCCAGGCAGCTTCGAACCGAAATGGGCGCCTACATCTGTTCTTTTTGACTTCCGGGCACAACTCCAGGAGGATAGGATTATGATCCGAAGAATACCTAGGCAAATGGCGGACTCTCGCTTCCGGCCATCCCAATCTGCCCGAGATATTCGTCAGAACTCTGTCAAGTCTTTTCGACACTAGTCTATCACCAACAGTCTTTTTTCTCCAAGTGAAGTCCTGCCCCGTGAATCCGAGATCGACGAGATTGCACCGACTGATCACATCCTTGAAGACCTGAGCATCCCTGTGTAAGGCTCCTGTCCCTCCCTGGGTTTCTTCAGGGGCGATGATACAGTTGAAATCTCCGCCTAAGATAGTCTCACCTTTGATGCCTTCAAGCGTCTCGCTGATCTCCTTCCAAACCGGAACTCTTCGGGAGACAGTAGGCGGTGCGTAAACCACAATGAGGTTCTTCGTGCTATTTCCTTCGACCCAAGACGCATGAATGAAGTTCTGATGTTTCAACTCCACCCTTAAGTCACACACCCTGTCATTCCAAAGGAGCCACACCCCTCCTGCAAATCCCCTAGCTTCCACTCTCTCAACCCTGGCGAAATTCAGCTTTTTGCAAACCTCATCGGCCGTATCACCCGACACTCTGGTTTCGAAGAGAGCAAGTACATCCACTCGGCAGTGATTGCAGATATACCTGATCGCACGCATAAATGATTTCTTTCCTGCACCGAAACAATTCCACAATAAGATATTCATCTTGCTGATATAATACAAACTAAGACTTAAAACAAATCTAAAATAAAAGGACAAGGGATAGTCTGATGGCTTAATCCACATCCACATCCTGTGAACCCTCCAAATCGTTTCTCCAGAAGCGACCCACAATCTGGTGAAGAGCCCCTTCCTTCTCGTTAGACACACACATAAAATCCTGTTCAACCTCGGCATCTCTGATTTCTGGGTACAAATTTTCATCCTTGTGACTGGGTTTTAGTCTTTTCTTAGGGATCTTTGGCTCCTCGCCTGGGTTCACATCATTTATGATATCCTTTGAAGGCCCAAAATCTGTGGGCTCCTTCTTTTTCTGGTGTTTCCTTTTATTGGCCCCTTTCCTGTTAACCGGGTTAGAGTCCTCCTTCTCAGTCTGGCCCAAATCCGCATACATAGGGTTGTTATGCACCATCATTATTTTTTCTGCCAATTCCTTATCCATAACCGATTGAACACAATCCATCATGACCATATCTTCGACGAGATTCTCTATATTTTTTATGCTATTATCCTCCGCCTTTTCCTCGGGATCCCTGCTCTCAACGTTCCTCTCGGCCTCCATAATTGATTTGATTTACTCGACCTCTGAAACGTTCTCGTTAGTCTCGCCAGCCTCATCAATGAGGGCAATGAATTGATTGCTTGTCTGGGTTTGCTCTTCTTCTTCCTTCCGTACGCCGGAGCTCTTGCTGATCGGGGAGACCTCCGACACCGGAGTAACAACCACTTCCTCCGTTCCCTCTTTGCTATGGATTTCCCCCTGGGCCCTTTCAAACTTGCTACCTTGTTCCTCAGCAACTCTTTCCTGGTTCTCTTCCTTCTTCTGACTCCCCTCAGAGGTCGTCTCAGCAGGCCCGCTGGAAGGTGGGACACCTCCTTCGCTTGGCCTCTTCCCTTGGACTTGGTTCTTTGGTTTAGCCCTGTGCTTCCTCTTCACCTCCATCCATTCTCCATGAGTGCTGCTACTCCCTTTTCCTCCTGCTTTAGGTTGATTCGTCTGCTCCGGCCGGTTCGTCTCAGATTGCTCTTCCTCAGTTTCCTCCTATTTCTTACTGAATTGGCAATTCATCTTTAAATGGCCCACTCTACCGCATCCGAAGCATATAGACGGGATTCCTTCGTACTCCACAAGGTAGCGGCGACCATTGATCCCGATCGAGCCCTAAGCGGAAGCCCAAGGTCCACCTCCACACAGACTCTGGCAAACCGCCCCCTTCCGGTGTACGTGGTCCTGTTATCCACTCTAATTGGCGAACCCAATCCCGCTGCCGCCTGCATCAACACATCTTCTTGGTAGAAATGTAACGGTAAGTCGACTATCCTAACCCAAGCAGGGGCAGTCTTAATGGGATCCTTCGGTCGGAAGTCCGTGCTCCAAGCCCTAATGATCAAGCACCTTCCAAAGATAACCCAAGGGCCCTCTGTCATGGCATCAATGAAACTCTTATCAGATTCGAATCGCACTAGATAGTTCCCATACGGAAGGTCTATGATATGCATTCTTCCAAAACGGTTCCATATCTCCCTCAATTTCCTTTCCATTAGCACGAAAGGTAGAGGCGATCCCAATATTCTAACCACCACTGAGTTTTTCCAGACGCTAGCAAGCGCCTCAACCACATCATCAGCAATCAGGACTTCCGGATCTCCTTCCATTCCCCCCGGAAACGAAACCGTCACCTTTCCTTTTAGGAACTCACCGTTAATGGAAGTTCTTGGTTGGGATACCCCACCTCCCACGACAGTGTCCTTCCAGGATTTTCTTTCTCCTGGTAGAGCACCAGACCCCCCTTGTTGGCCGTTAGCTTTGTGCGCCTCATCCGTCTGCAAACGATCTGTAGTCACATCTGGCGGCCGTGGAGGTTCGCTCGGTTGCTTTGTGACTGGCGGCGGAACATTCTCTTCCGATGGGGCCATACGCTCTCTTTTCTGGAATGGGCATGTAACCAAACGTACACTAAAACTAAAATTCCATCTGTATAACCAAAAGAAAAGAAAGAAATTGTAGATGTAACCGGATTTGGACAAACAACTGTATTTTTACTATTCTTATTTATTACTTGCTTTTTGATTAGGACTTGAAAGAGAGCACCACAAAGTAAATCTAATAATCTATATTGCTGATTAGTTGGGGATCGGATTTTGGCTTCATTCATGGCGGCTGCAATCAAGCATAACATCAACTGTTTCTATTTCGGAAGCAATCTATTAAAAAGCAAACTTGTTCTCATCTTTAATATGTTACTTCACTCTTCTTTTTTCCCCACATTTCATTTGCAGTTGTATTGTATAGGATGCATGTCTCTTTGGAATGTTTCAATTGAAGACAGTAAATCGGCTTCTTTGATCTTACAATCGGGAAACCGGCTCCATACTGTCAGGTAGAACAATATGACATAAGAAAGAAAAAATTGAAGGGCAAAAAAAATAAATTAAAATATGCCCCCATGCAGGATCGAACTACAGACCTTCAGTTTACAAGACTGACGCTCTACCACTGAGCTATAGGGGCCTTTTTGCTATGTTTTATTGGCTTTTTAAATAATTATAAAATTTATATTCCTTGCTTTTTGAACAAGCAAAGAAGCAACAAAGCAGGCCTATGCAATAAGCAAAGCTTCAGAAGCGAAGTTTGAAGGAGAAGAAGAACAATTTGACGCTTCGAATTCAAATCGAGAGACCACAGATTCACAGATGGATCCAAAGCTAACGGAGGTGTCTCAGCTCTTCGAACGCTTCAAGGCATCTTTCACCCGCAACGATTTCGATTCCTCCACGAATCTCCTCTCACAGCTCAAGGTACGAACCCTAGATTTCCTCTTATAATGCAGGGGCGTTTTTCGCTAATTTAGATTTCTGTGATCTCCAGTATTTAATTTTAGATTCAATGTTCCGGTGTGGTGCAGTTAGTGAATCTAATTTAGGGTTTGTCTCCGACATCCCGCCCGATGTTTGGTTAATATGTTGTGTTCTGTGAATAGAATGGAGTTCGTGATGGTTAGGGGAGTGTGTTTTCAGTTCTGTTGGAACTTTATGTAACGAAGTTTGTGAATTTCCAGACTGTTTTTAGCTTCGACGAGTGTGTTTACTGTTCTCTTGGATCTTCAGATTTCAACTTAGAATTTCTTAATTGGAAGCTTGAAAGAGTTAGGATGTGTAAATAGTTGTAAACAACCTGAAAGAGAGAACAATGCAATCTAGGATTTTGTATTGTCATGGTGAACTTTGTGTGCAATTTCTACGGGCTATATCAGCTTTGGTCTATATTTATCTCCTGTTGGAATTGTTCTTGATTTATGATATTATAGGCCAAGGGAAGCCCTTTCAGTGGCTACGATGACGAATGACATTTGCCTTTGCTTTGCTTTTAAGGTTTTGCTCACAGGATTTAGAAGCCTGCCGCCACTGCTTGAAAAAACGCCCAATTCAACTGCTGAATTGACCCTTGCAAGTACGTTACCTTTCTAAAAGATGTATTGGATGTGTGGTTGTACTTATTTTTGTCCTCACGTCATTCCCTTGTGCCTTTCTATGTTTTTTTCCCCGAGTTTTATGTTATGTGGTTCAGATGTTTGTTATTCACCTTTTCTAATTTATGTTTCTGTTTTGATATTCAGGGGAGATATATGAACATGCTGTTGTGCTAAGTGTTAAGATGGAGGATCAAAATGCTTTTGAGAGAGATTTCTTCCAGTTAAAGCCATACTATACAGATGCTAGGTACTTTGCCATTTTACAAACCAAAGTTCTAGATTGAACTGAATATGAGATGCAAGGAAAAAATTGTTCAAACTTGATTTGTCTATGACTCCCTTGCTTAATTTTGGCGTGGAGCCTCATTAAAGAATCAACAAGAGAAATGCTGGGCTTCTATGTTAGTGTGTGGGATAATGGGTTTCAAAGATATGCTTTCTAGTAATCAATCATAGTCCTGAAAGTATCTTGCGAAGAACCTTGGATAGAAGGATGACAGGTTTAAGGAATGCAGAAAGATTCCCTCGGTTCTTTTTGAAAAATAAAAAGGAAATTCCTCTTTATTTATGTTTTCCACTACACTTTCAAGTCTCACAATACTCAGTTATGATTTATGAAAGGACCTAGTTTCTTTGAGCTTTAATGAGCGCCATTCTTTGTTAACAGGAACCGGTTTCCACCATCTGCACAGGAGTATGCAATCATAGGACTTAACCTGTTGAGACTCCTTGTGCAAAACAGAATAGCCGAGTTTCACACTGAACTGGAGTTACTTCCATCCTCTGCTTTGGATAATCCCTGCATTAAGCATGCCGTCGAATTGGAACAATCTTTTATGGAAGGAGCTTACAACCGTGTGTTGAGTGCCAGACAAACTGTACCTCATCAAACCTATGTTTACTTCATGGACCTGTTGGCCAAGACAGTTAGGTATGCTAAATGAACGATTTCCATGAAAGATTCACACTACCCTGCTTTGTCAAAATAGTCTATATAATTGATGAATTATTATGTCATTACTCTTTATATTTACAATTCAGAATTATGTGGAGTTAACTTGAGGGGGTACAGAACTTAGGAAAATGATGTCTTCGGCCTCTTTTAATTGGTTCAGGAGTAACTCCAATTGCAAATTATGTGCCCCTAGATGAGGTTTATGACATTGTGATGGCCATTCTGTGGAAAAAATTGGATCCTTAACTTGTTAGATAAAGTATCCTTTTAACCTCTTTTTTAAAACTAAATGATCCATCTATCTTTTGTGCTTCTTAGTTGACCTTTTCCCATAATGTGGCTTCTCATCATATCCATCTCACTGACGTTGTCTTATAAGCTGTTTTTATTTCTGTAAACGGGAAATAGTCGATTCTACTTGTTGGCTAGTTGATTGCCGTGTCTTTGGTTTTAAAGGTTCTGTTTGTTACCTGCAGAGATGAAATTGCTGGATGCAGTGAAAAAGCATATGATTTTCTGTCAATAAATGATGCTCAACAAATGCTGCTGTTCTCTTCTCAAAAGGAACTAACCGAGTACATCCAGGAGGTAATGCTCTGTGACCAAGGCTACGCACAATCTTTTGCTCCTGCATGTTCTGGTTTATTGAAACAAGTTTATTGTGAAGGTTTAGTAGTATTTGTTGAATTTCTTCCTCCATCCCATTACTGTCATTCTTATTTTTTTGGTAAGCAGAGGATAACACAACCACATTGAAGGCACAGTTGTGGTTGCTGAGCATCTTCCATGGTGTTGCTATCAGTGTGGTTATGTTCTCACTTTCTTAACATTAGTGCAGTTGAGCAGGTTGGCTTTTTTTAACAGTTTGTGTATTTACCCAGCAAGTAAGTAGTCAGATTCTTGGTATTACACTGGGTTTAGACAGTCATTTACATCAACTTTCGAATTGGGACATTTCGCCGTGTGTAGTTCATACTTGAAAATTTCCTGGACAACCCAGAAAAGCACTTGCAATGTAATTCTCTGTTTCAGTCATTACCTGCTTTTCCATGTCTTCTGAATCTTAGCGCTGCATGCAGGATCATCTTGAGTGGGAGATCAAGGATGGACGCATATATTTCCAGAAGGCAAAGGACTCCGCTCCAAGCAAGGAAATTCCTTCCCTGCAACTCATCAATCAAACACTAAGCTACGCTAGGGAGTTGGAAAGGATTGTGTAGAAGCAGCAGTTTTCTCCCTCGAATGCTCGTTTCCAGCAAACTGGTTGCGAATTGTGACTCATTTTCCTTTCAGCTGCTTCTGTTTTCTGCGAATTTTCGCGCTTTGCAAACTCAGTGCTCAGTAGAGGGAGACAAGCAGGTGAACCATATTATCATATATTGCTAAGGTTGCACTTGTTACTGGATTTTAACATTGGAATGAATGATATTATTTCTGTCAGTTCATTTTTCAACCAACTAGTGAAGCAGCAGCAGCACTGCAGCCGCAGCTGCTGCAACAGCTTTAGATGTTGGATCTTTTAGGGCCTTGTTTGGTATTAGATATAGCCTATAGGGGTATTGTTGGGGTGGGTATGAAGTGCAATTGTAAGCTCATTTCGGGGAATCAAACTAAACCCTGATACCTCATACCCATTCCTACATACCAAACACAAAGCTGAAATTTTTTTCATACTTGAAGTTCCAAGTTTCAGCCTTTAAGGGACAAACCCAGAAAGAAGAGGGGGTCAAAAGCCAATCTCCAAATGCATTGCTTTCAGTATCTTTAAGCCTTTGATTTTTCTAGTGCAGGATTCGTTTTACATGTTTTCTTACTATTTATTGAACATTTCACACTTGTGTAGGCCCCACCTTGAATGTGCACACTATATTATTATATGGAGGAATGATAGAGTAGTATATGCAATGATTGATCCATATTATGGTGTGGTAGTTGTCACTTGTCAGTTTGTGGGAGATAAAAACAGGTTAGTGCAGTTGCCCGGCCTACATTACACAACTATACATTTACAATCTTCTATTTGCATTGCATTGTCAAGGTGTTGCAACGGCTGTATTGTTATATATATGTACACTCTACTTCGGCGAACATCTTATTCTTATGATACCGTTAAGTAAGACTCCCTCAACATTCTACTTCGGCGATATGTTTTTGATACCCCAAAACTTATCAAGTTTAGCTATTTTTAAATTAGATTTCGAGATTTATAAATTTTCTTTTAGGGTTTTCTTTTCCAACAAAGTCTTCTTATCCTATGCTCTTAGGCACATAATAAGTCACCGTAATAATAATAATAATTAAACTTAAATTGTTGGTTTACAACGTTAGAAACACCCTTTACCAACTGCGCTATGCTTATATCCTAGATTCCTAGGTATATTTTTGCTTAGTAATCCAGAGATATGTGTGCACCAAAAATATGTTTCGCACTATTAATTATTTTTAGTCCAAACATAATAATTAAATAATGTCACCATATAATAATTAAATAATGTGTACTATTTACTATATTCCCCCAATTAATTAATCTTATTGTCACTTTCATATATTTGCTATCTAAGGCTTTCTTTCGGTAATGTATATCTTTTTTTTTTTTGGGTTGAATTGTAATGTATATCTATCAACTAAATCAATTGAAGATTTATTTAATACTCCCTCTCTTTCAAAATAAATTTCACTTTACTATTCAGCACAGATTTTAATGAGGTAAAAACATTAAAACACTATAAAATATTATTTTTTAATCAATTTTTTTAATAGTTTTATACTTGTTAGTAACAAGTATGAAATTATAGACAAATTTTAATTAAAAAATAATATTTTATAGAGTTTTAATCTTTTAAAAAAGCGTGCATTAAAGTCTAAACGATTTTTATTTTGAAACGGAGGGAGTAGTACAAAAGTTGAAGTATATACGTAGAAGTGTGGGAGGTTAAATTTAATTGGATGAGAATATGCTGTTGGATTTTTTTACCAGTGAGCGAATTGATGGATGCAAGCCAGTTTATTTAATCAGACGAAATAGAAACATAATAAAGCAACTCCAAACCACGGCGGGTATAACAATTAACAATGAAGAAGATATTAGAAACCTAATCAAACACGATTTCAGCCAAAGATTTACGCAACATGCTAGGCATCAAACACAAAACAACCTACTTCACCATGTTGAAAACGAAATCTCAAACGAAGACAACGAATGGCTAACTCGCCAGGTCACGAACTCTGAAATTAAAAATGTTGTCTTCAGTTTTGTCAATGACAAATCCCCAGGTCCTGATGGTTTTCCAACTGGTTTCTTCAAAAAGTACTGGCATATTGTGGAACCATCAATCATCAAAGCAGTTAAAAGTTTTTTCCTAAGCAGTAGGATCCTAAAACAAACAAACCATACGTTCATAGCATTAATTCCTAAGATAGACAACCCAACCACAACATCTCACTATAGGCCTATTAGTCTCTGCTCAACAACATATAAAATTATATCCAAAATTTTAGCTTCAAGACTCAAAAGGGTAATCCCTAAAGTAACTAATCCATTACAAAGCGCCTTCTCTTCAGGCAGATCAATACAAGACAACATCTTAATTGCAAACGAAATATTCCACTCATTCTCAAAGAAAAATGGAAAATCAGGTTGGATGGTTGTAAAACTTGATATAGAAAAAGCTTTTGATATGGTCGACTGGAATTTCTTACTCACCATTATGTCAAAATTTGGGTTCTCACCCAAGTTCACTCTTTGGATCAAAGAATGCATAACCACAGTCACTTACCCGGTGCTAGTAAACAATGAACCAACTGAAATGTTCTTTCCAGAGAGGGGAATACGCCAAGGGTGCCCACTTTCACCATATCTATTCTTAATAATATCAGAAATTCTGGCCCGTGGGTTGAAACATGAATCGGAACAACCACAAAGCCACCTTGGAATCAAACTGACACGAGGGGGGACAAATATTCCTTTCTTAGCCTTCGCAGATGATATCGTCATCTTTGCATCAGCAACCAAAAACGGCTGCGACCAAATTAACAAAATTCTGACTGAATACTCAGCTATTTCAGGACAAAAGGTAAATAGACACAAATCACAATTCCAAAAATCCAAAAACGTCACAACCACACAGAAAAATCTAATCAGAAACGAGCTAGAAATAGCGCACACCCCTAAGATGGGTACATATTTAGGCTGCCCCCTAATTGAAGGAAGAATGACAAAGGAAGGATTCACAGAACTTCTAACAAACACCAAATCACAACTTCACAGATGGAAGGCGAATTGCCTTTCACAAGCTGGCCGTTGCACTCTAATCAAAACAACGCTAGCGGCCAAACCTCTACACATAATGCAATGCTTTATGTTACCGAAATCAGTCCATACGGAACTTGATAGGATCAACCGGAACTTCCTCTGGAACAAAGGACCCAACCATAAGCCCCTCATCGGTTGGTATGAGGTTTGCAAAACTAAGGAAAATGGAGGGCTAGGGCTGCGTAGCTCGGAGGATATGAATACAGCTCTTCAGATGAAATTACTCTGGAAACTTTTAGCAGAACCAAATAGCCCATGGGTCAAACTAATTAAAGAAAAATACCTTAAAAACAAGAATATTCTCACATACCAGAAACAGGGTACCTCCTCCTGGCAATGGACCCAGTTAATAAAACTAGTCCCGCTGTTTAAGCAAGGCCTTAATTGGTCTATTGGAGACGGCGACTCTATCAAATTTTGGCAAGACCAATGGTTAGGCCAAACACCTATAAGCTCATCTATCTTAGGAACTCAACATATAGATGATACAATAAACATAAAACATTTTCTCAAAGACAACAAAACATGGAACCACGATAAACTACACGCAGAGCTACAAAATATAATTCCAAACAGCCTAATTGAAACTATAAAGACAATACCAATACCACAGCACATCCAAGTTGACAGACTCTATTGGAAATGGAGCAAAAATGGCTGGTTCAGCACCAAGTCTGCTATTGATATGATATACAACCACAAGAAACATGAAACATCAGATGTAAATTGGGTTTGGGGACTTGATATTCCCCCGAAAATAAAATCTTTTCTATGGAAAATCCTTAAGAACGGAATGCCCACTTCTGTCAGACTAGCTTCTCGACACCTTGGAATTCCGACAAACTGCCCCCACTGCGACTCTTGCTATGAAGACCTAAACCATTTACTGTGGAACTGTCCTGTTACGAGGGAGACCCTAATTGCAAATAACACGGGAATATTTCGGAAAATGAATGGTTGTTTTAGCAAAGACGAGCACATAAACACCACGCTATGGGAAATAAAAAATACAATAGGAACGAAATGCTTTGAGGATCTTGCCTTTGCTTGGTGAGGTATCTGGTACTTCAGAAACAAAACACTTTTTGAAAACATAAACCCAGACATAAGACACATATTATTCTTTATAAAGGAACAAACATATATCTGGAAGACATCAAATTTGAACTGCCCGGACTACTGTGAAAACAACAAAAACACATCCACAAATGTGGACAAACAAAGATCTATATCAAAGAGAAAGAGAACCAAATGGGAACCTCCACCAATAGGTACTCATAAGCTAAATTTCGATGGTTCGTTCTCCACAGACGGGTTGGGCTCTTATGGTTTCATCATTCGTGACTCTGTAGGATCCCCGATTTTCTCTGGAAATGGACCATCGCCAATCAGTTCTGTCTGTGGCCGTGAAAGTTTAGGCCTCTGGAGGGGGCTTCGGGCTGCGATAGATCTGAAAATAACAAATCTCATTATCGAAGGAGACAACCTAACAATAATAAAAAGTATGAAAGGTATGGGGAAGCCTACTGGAGACTCTGAAATGATTATCTCGGACAGTCTAGTCTCGCTGGGCTTTTTTGGTTCTGTTGAGATTCGTTATGTCTTCCGTGAGGAAATTTGGTAGCTGATCGCTTGTCACGTATCACTCCATTCTTCAACGGTATCGGGACTCCTGATGACTCTCTGTTGCATAGTCTCATCCGCAAGGATGCTCTTGGCTGATAGAGCTCAGCTCTATGGTCAAATTTTTTCCGTTTAAAAAAAAAAACCAGTTTATTTAATCTACGACTTCATGTTTTCATAATTTAAGGCATGTTTGGTAGTGAATTATTTTTTTAGGGATAAAGAAGATTATTACAATGAAGATTATTTTTATGAATTATGAGGGTTGAGGAGATAATATAAAGATTATTTGGCAAAAATAACATCGTTGGTATTTAGCGGAATGAAAATTATTATTGGGTAGATAAGGTAAAAAAAATGTAATAATCTCCATCACAAATCTCAAAAAACAAGATTGTCTGACAACCTTCTTGATTCCTCACTGATAACCCCCTTGATTTCACGCAAAACAACACTACACGCAAGTCTCGATACATTTCCTATTATCTTCTCAACCCCCACAATCCCTAGCCAAACATGGCATTAGCATTGGAGTTGGGTTAAAAAAAAAAAGAACGGACTAGAAGACCATGAGTGAGAGGGAGAGAGAGCGTTCTAGGAGCCCTCGCCGGCAGCCTAACCCGCCGGACAAGCCACCAGATCCTATCAATCCGCCTAACACCGACCAGCCGCCAATCACACCGACCCCGACTGCAAACACTACTCCCGCCGCCAACCCTGACCAAACCCCACCGCCCCCCAACGAAAGCAATGCTTTGGTTAATGCTGTCACTAGTAATGTTGTTTTCGAAAGCCAGCAAACGCCTGAGGCGAATGCATTGGCGGGAGCATTCCCGACTATTCAAGAAACCATGTCAAGTGGGTCATCCACGTTGTCCTACAAGATGAAATTGGTGCAGGGGTCGGGAGATGGATATGCCTTGACCCATACCAATCCTGCATACCAGATGGAAGAGGCCGAGGCAGAGTACGACACGGATGATGACATCATACCGGAGGATGACGATCCGGAATGTCCCACAATCACCCTCAACAAGGCAGAGAAGCAGTACTCCGGCGACCTTGGACAGAAACGCTGATCATTAAGCTGTTCGATAAGGGACCGGGATATATGCAACTGTCGAGAAGGCTCCATCAGAAGTGGGCGTTGACTGCCCCATTCTCGTTGATTGATCTAGGCAATGACTACTTCATTGCAAGGTTCTCGAATAAAGCTGACTACAATCATGTCTTAATGGAGGGGCCGTGGATGATCGGAGACAATTACCTGTCAATCTGGAAATGGACCCCTAGATTCAACTCTAGCATTGACAGGATTACAACACTAACTGTTTGGGTTCGTATCCCCTGTCTGCACATCGAGTACTTTGATAAGAGAATGCTGAGACGAATTGGAGAGAAGATAGGGAAGGTTCTTCGCATTGACAACACTACGGCTGCTGCAGAGAGAGGGCAGTTCACGCGTCTGAGCGTGGAAGTGGACCTTACCAAGCCATTGTTGTCGAAATTCAGGTTAGATGGGAAGGTCTGGCCGATTCAATATGAGGGATTGCGGATGCTTTGCTTCAATTGTGGTAAGGTAGGGCATTCTCGGGAGCAATGTGGAAAGGAGGATGCGCCGCCGACTCAAGAAACAGGCCGTCCCAATCCGGAAATAGCTGGTGAGCGGTTCGGTGATTGGATGCAGGCCAGGAAACTAACAAGACGAAGAGGACAACAGGGGGTGGCTAGAGATGGCAGCAACCAGAGTTCCACAGGTGCTAGGATCCAAAATCAGTCCGCAGTTGTCGATGCCGGCGATGGGGTACCGGCGACGAATTCAAATTTGGATTTAATCCCGCCAAATCAATCTGCTCAGAATCCCGGATTTTGCGGAAGTCAGCCAATTGGTCAGCCGTCAAAATTCTCGGTATTAGTTAATATTGAGGAGGAATATCTTAGTACGGTTATGAATAAGGAAGATTTGGTTAATTTGGAAATAGAAAAAGATAAACCACAAGGTAAAAAGATTGTGATAGAAGATTCTATCCCTAATGAATCTCAATCCAATAGTATCCAATCCCAAGCCTCGCCCATTCCAAATCAAACGTCTGACCAAGCCCCACAAAATCAGGAACCAAACCCGCAAGCTGAAAGTAACTCCAATCCACCCAAGTCATCCAACGACAGATCAAAGATTCCTGATCAGTCCTCCAGAAAGCAAGTCAAAACATCCGCTCCTAATCCCAGCACCAGTTCGTCCAACCATGTCCAACACCGGCCCCCAGTCACCCCCAACCCCAAGAGTCGAAGTGCTACACGTGGACAGGGCGGACAGTTTCCTCCTAACAGACCGCCGGACAACAACAGTACTCGCTCTCCTCCCAAGAATAGCCGATCACATGGTGGCCGAGTTCATCTCGATAGAAACGACAAACTGCCCCATCCTATGCAGGGTGGGAGTGGCCAGAAGAACCCATGAAGCGATTACTCGCTTCATCGATGCAGTAGATGCTTTTCTGCGAATAAGTCCGGATAACCATCCGTCAATCCTCCGAAACATTGATAGAATAATGATAGATATGATAAAGTTGAGTATTTTGGTGTGGAACGTCAGAGGGGCGGCGAGCACCACTTTCCTGAACGCTCTTCGTGAGTTAATCAGAGTCCATAATCTGAGAGTCATAGCCTTGGTTGAACCACGAATCAGTGGTGCAGAGGCGGAGATCGTCTGTCAGAGAATTGGATACGACAACTGGAGGCGTGTAGACGCACAGGGATTTTCTGGCGGGCTTTGGGTGTTCTGGCGGGCATCCGAAGTAACGGTTCGTGTTTTGTTGATGCACTCTCAGAACATAACATTGGAAGTCCACAGAGTGGGAGAGGAGCCATGGATTTTCACCGCCATCTATGGAGCTCCGGAGCGTGTTCGCCGTATGGATTTGTGGCAAACACTGGAAGATTTTGCAGCAACGAATGATAAGCCTTGGCTATTGGCGGGTGACTTTAATGCAACCCTCCATCCTCAGGAACGAACTGGATCCTCAGTGGGATCAAATCGAAGCTCTCAACAGTTCAGTGAATGGGTTGACAACCTACACCTCCTGGATCTTGGTTTTGATGGCGTTCCATACACCTATTGGCATGGTAACGACCCGGCAACAAGACACATGGCACGCCTTGATAGAGCCCTGTGCTCTGCCGATTGGCGTCTCAGATTCCCAGATGCGGTAGTTAAGCATCTCTCTGCGCCGCACTCGGATCACCTACCTCTACTGATCAAGCTGGACGCGGGAGTAACAAATACAGGGGATCGGCCATTCCGATTCGTCGCCGCCTGGATGCTCCATGACAGCTACAAGGAATTCATGGAATTGAGTTGGAATAGGGACGCCTCGACTTGTGATGCTCTAGCCGAATTTGAGAAGGAGCTGCAAGAGTGGAATAGGGATGTGTATGGGAACATATTCAAAAGAAAGCGTCAGCTTTGGGGCAGGCTTGAAGGAGTGAGAAAGAGGCTAGCGTCGGGCCCTTGTCGCCATTATATTGAGCTGGAAAAAGAGATCTGTCGGGAGCTGAATGACGTTCTAAATCAGGAGCAATTACTGTGGTTTCAGAAGTCTAGAGCCTCATTCCTAATTGACGGGGATCGCAACACTAAGTATTATCACCTATCCACTATGGTTCGACGCAGGCGTAACACGATCTCAGCTTTGCAAAACGAGGAAGATGGATGGGTGACGGAGCCTGCGGCGGTTCGGAGGATGGTGCTGAGATTTTTCAAGTCCATCTACACGGCTGAGGGAGCTACCACCGGACCAATTTTTAATCAACTCGGCTCGCGTTTTCCAGCACTCACGACTGAGCAACTTCAGCAATTGGGTGAACCGTTTCGCTCGGAGGAAGTGTGGGAAGCAGTCAAGGCCATGGGACCCTATAAAGCTCCCAGTCCGGACGGTTTTCCCGCTGTCTTCTATCAGAAGAATTGGTCCTTAGTTGGTGATCAAGTCACCCAAACGGTCTTGGGTATGCTGAATGAATTTGTATTTCCCTCAACAATTGCTGATGCTTTGCTGGTCTTAATACCGAAGATCAAATTGCCGGTGCGACCATCGCAGTTTCGACCGATCTCCCTGCTCAATGCAATCTTCAAGATGGCCACTAAATGTATAGTTAATAGACTGAAGCCGATGTTGGAAGGTCTTATATCTCCGGCACAGGCTAGCTTTATCCCCGGGCGTCAAATCATAGACAATGTTGTCATTGTCCAGGAAGTCCCGCATTCCATGAAAGAAAGGAGAAGGCGGAGGTGGATGATGGTGAAGGTAGACCTGGAAAAGGCCTACGATAGGATCAGCTGGGGATTCTTACAAGAAACACTAGAGCAAGCGCAGTTTCCACCACCGCTTATTGCTACCATTATGAAATGCCAAACTGTAGGAAGAATGGAACTGTTATGGAATGGGGGGACGGCGGGGAGTGTGGTTCCGTCAAGGGGAATCCGGCAAGGAGACCCCCTATCTCCATACTTGTTTGTTCTGTGCATGGAGAGGTTGTCGCACATGATCACAGAGGCCGTCGAAGAGGGAAGATGGAAGCCGGTAACTGTGGGTGGGGTTTCCTTGTCGCACCTATTCTTCGCAGATGACCTTGTATTGATGGCCGAAGCATCAGTAGAACAAGGAGGTGTCATCAAAGCCTGCTTGGATCGTTTCTGCTCGGCATCAGGGGAGAAAGTAAACTTTGCAAAGAGCTCAGTCCTCTTCTCTCGAAATGTGCCAGCTAATGTCAAAGATGACACCAAGAGAGCGCTTGGAGTTCCCATGGCTGCTGACTTTGGAAACTACTTGGGCGTGCCGACGGCAACGGGCAGAATGACCAAGGAAAGGTACTCCTATCTCCTCGACAAAATCTCCTCCCGACTACAAGGTTGGCAAACAAAAACCCTCTCGACTGCAGGCCGAGTAACTCTTGTTAACTCGATGCTCACAAGCCTACCGATTTACACTATGCAATCGACTCTGGTGCCTAGATCAGTGTGCGATGCTGTGGACAAAGAGGTTAGAAAATTTGTATGGGGATCCTCGTCGGAAGCACGCAAACTACACCTTCTGAACTGGAAAACGATCACGGCACCAAAGGATGAAGGGGGCCTCGGAATCCGATCGATGCGAGAGACCAACCA
This sequence comes from Persicaria maculosa, assembly GCA_963922045.1. Taxonomy (NCBI): domain Eukaryota; kingdom Viridiplantae; phylum Streptophyta; class Magnoliopsida; order Caryophyllales; family Polygonaceae; genus Persicaria; species Persicaria maculosa. Next base: position 20,064,432 of record OY998252.1, on the reverse strand, counting down.
GGCAACCTTGGCAAGGTTGGGGTGGCGGCTTATTAACCAACCGGAGGCGCTCTGGAGCCGAGTAATTAGAGGTAAATATTGCCATGGTAGAGCGGATATTGATATGTTTGAATGCCACACCTCCGCTTCTATGAACTGGAAGGCGATTATCCATGGGTCGGAAGCGCTGCTGCCGAACATACGTATGGAGGTAGGGAATGGTAGGTCCACGCTGTTCTGGACCCATTCGTGGTTGATGGATAGACCACTTGAAGATGTGGCTACTCAACCGATTCCGTCTGAGGTGTTAGGAGCCACGGTTGCAGAACTAATGGGGCCGACCACCTGGAATTGGGAGGTTATTGCCCCTTTGCTCAACCCGGATGTACTATTACGGCTGCAAGGGGTGTATCTGAGCAAGGAAGTGGAGGATGCTGATCGGATAGTTTGGAAGCTCACTCCGTCCGGGGAGTTTTCAACGGGATCGGCGATAAGGGCCATAAAGGAACCGCATAGCGACAGTGCTCCGAATGCTGGCTGGAGACATGTGTGGAGGACGCCTGCCCAACAGAGAGCTCGCTTCTTCCTATATCTGGTGGCTCACGACGGCATTCTCTCAAACGCTAACCGAGTTAGGCGGCATCTATCGAATTCCCCGGCATGCCCAAGATGCACAGGTTTTGAATCAGCTCTGCATTTGTTGAGAGATTGCCCTCTAATCCGGGATCAATGGATTCGACTACTAGGAGATCAAATACCGAACACCTTCTTCGCTGAACATGATGTGAAGCAATGGGTATTCTCAAATACGAGAAAGGAGGATATGAGTGCTGGCCGGTTCGCTTTCATGGTGTGGATGATTTGGAAGTGCCGAAATCGACTGGTGTTTGATGGGGAAGATGAGTTGCATAGCATTGTGAATAGAGCGGCAACGATGACAAGGGATTATGGACATGCTATGAGCCCAACTACTGGCCATTTGCCCCAGCAGGGGGAAATTGATGCAGCACAGCGGAGTCCGCCACCGCCCGGTTGGGTTAAGCTCAATGTAGACGGTTCAGTAAGAGGGAATCCCGAGAGGGCTGGAGGAGGTGGTGTGATTAGGAACTCGGAGGGCGTGTTCCTCTATGCCATCTCCTTTGGTTGTGGCATCTGCAAGCCCTTCACAGCGGAACTTTGGGCAATCTTTAATGGGCTAAGCCTAGCCAAGAAGCTGAACTACAAACAGGTAATTCTGGAATCTGATTCCTGGACAGCATGTAGGTTGCTGGGAAATGGAGAGATTGAACCTAGGTTGAACCACAGCCTGGTTAATCGGTGTAGGAGACTGATTGGTGAAGAAGAGTGGGAGGTCAGAGTCGTACACGTCGGACGCGAGGCGAACAAAGCCGCTGATGCAATGGCCAAGAGTCACATATTTCATTCTAGTTATTTAACTGAATATGCATATGTTCCAGATTTTCTTTGCACCCTTCTGAACATTGACATGGGAGTTTAGCCCATGAGCATCTAATAAAACCTGAGGCTTTAGCCTCCATTTGAATCAAAAAAAAAGAAAAAAGCATTGGAGTTGGATTCCTTGAACCAGCCATTTTATCATTCCTTGATCCAATCATCGGATCCTATTCTCATAGAGTGCTTGTTAAACTCTATTGGTATGAAGAAAATATCAATAGTTATTTATTGCTCTTTCAATTTTATTTTATTTTTGTTTAGGTAAAAAGTCGGGGAGTAAGCTCTACCCGATAACATCCTTTCAGATGAGGTTAAGAAGACCTAAATCATTTGATACGTTGGGTCCCTTGGCTAAGTAGCTAAGGTGTACAACCTTATCCGCTACCCAATTGCAAAGACGGGGAATGTGGGAGAAAGAGGTCTCATGTAAACCCAACAAAAGAGTTTCAATCTCCCAAGGGCATCTGGTGTTATATTTTAGGCAATTGATAATGATTTCCGAATCTTCTTCTACAATAAGATTCCTAATTTTTAGATCAAGAGCCTTAAGAAGCCCATATCTCAGAGCTAGGGCACTCAGATTCCTAATATTTAGTTTAAACACCCCCATTGGTGGCTTTTTCCATTTACAATCTTTCCTTTTACGTGAGTTAGAGCTGCGATCATCTATGTTACACGGAAACGAAAACCGGAAGGGAAAGGGAAACGAAAACGGGGAAACGACAATCCAAATTTTATAGGAAACGACAACATAAATTATATATTCATTTAAAGGTCTAAATAAGAGCAATAAATATATATATCACCAAGTCATACACATAGAATGCAACTTTAGACTACAAATTGAAATGTTCAATACCGTGATAAACAATGTTCTTACTCCTTAACAGAAATCAATACATACATGTCAAATATTTTAATGTTCTTACTCCTCTTCGACTCCATCTACTGCAAAGTCGGTTTGTTGGCTTTGTTCAACACTATGACTTTTGCTAGGACTGTTACTCGTATTTGAGGATGACATAGTGAGAGCCGAGAGGGAGAGAGCACTGAGCAAGTAAGAGTTTACCACAAGAGAGCACACCGAGCAGAGAGAGAGAGAGGGTCGCCGTAAGGAAAGAGAGGAGGGAAGACCAAAAATGGAGAAGAAGGGGGCAGCAAGGCTAGAGGGAAACGGGAGTTTCAGACGGGATGAAGGGGAAACATGATTTAGAGTTTGTTTATTTTTTTTATTTTTTTCAATTATAAAATTAGTAGAAACACCACTTAACGAGGCAAAAACGTTTCTGACCAAGGGAAAACGGTCAAGGTTTTTGACTTTTTTGGTCAACGAAACGGTCAAAGTTTATTACATGTCAGAAACATTTATGAGGTGTTTCCTCGGAGTTTCAGAGTTTCTTCATATCCAGAAACGTGAAACCGATATGAAATGGAGTTTCGAGGTATCATAGGCGATCATTAGGCAAAGAAGGAGACCAATTTTCATCTAAATTATAAATGTCTAGTTTACATGCCTTTTTGCAGTTTTCTAGATAGTTGTAAAGCATTCGTTATACCCCGACAATATCTGGGGGTTGCTCTTTCAGGTTGATAAACAGTATATGTCATTTACTATATACCATTCATTTTTTTAATAATGATAAAAAAAAGTTATATAAAATATTATTATTTTTAATTATTTTTAAAATAATTTCATAGTTATTAGTCATCATGAAAACATGCATAAATAATAAATAAGATGTTTTGTTGATCGAACAAAGGAAATATTATTTATGGGTTATTATTATTATTATTATTATTATTTATTATAAAAAGACTTTATTATGATGAAAAAAGATTTACATAAAGTTAGTTGGAAGTCTCGTAACAAATTGAGCTCCAACCCCTTTTTGAATAGTAAAACCAACTCTATAAAATATGAAATCACCATCATTATTATTATTATTATTATTATTATTATTATTATTATTATTATTATTATTATATCTTGACATTTTATAGGGTGCATATCCTCTATGACACAGTCATGTTACAATCCATATATCATTGCTTTCATTGAATACATTAAATTTTATATTATTTTATTTATTAATAAAATTATTTTTCTATTCGGGGCTAGTGTTTAGTATATGATCATGATAACGACTTTCGAAGTCGGTAAATATTTTTCCTGAAAAAGTGCCTAACAACACCGACTTTCTAAGTCGACAAAATACTTACCTACTTTGAAAAGAGAGATTAACATATTGTTTTCACGTAAAAATATGAAAGAAAAATATAAAAGCATTAGATAATAAGTTATGTTCTCTTTTCTTTGTTCAAGTAATGAGAAAGTTAAAGAAAAACAATTAATCATTAAGAAGGACAAACTTCTTCAATTTCAGAGAGAATACTGGTGTGAGAGAGCCAAGTCTAAGCATTTAAAGTTAGCTGATTCAAACACAACTTACTTTCATAGAGTAGCATCTGGGAGAAGGAATAGAAAAATCATAAAAAAAATATTATCTCAAGCTCAGGAACATATATAGGAGAACAAAACATTCGCACAGAAATTAAAAATGATTTTGTACAACGATTTTCCAAAGAATCCGTCAACATGAATCTTTTGAGTAGTTATCTTGAACTAATCCCTCATTATGTAACTGATGAGGAGAATAGGTTTCTCTGTCAATAACCAATTAATGAAGAAATAAAAGAATATGTCTGGTCATTAGAACTTAATAAATCTCCGAGTCATAATGGTACGACGGTCGAATTTTACAAAACCTACTGGGACATTATTGGGATTGATGTTATTAAGGCCATCAAATCTTTTTTTTTACTCGGGTAAATTGCTTCGCCAAATAAATCATACTTTTATCACGCTATTACCAAAATGTGATAACTCTGCAAAAACTACGGATTACAGACCCATTAACCTATGCTCGACCATCTATAAGATTATATCCAAGATTCTAACGGAACGACTGAAGAAAGTCATAGGAAAACTAATTCACCTGTTTCAAGGGGCGTTTGTTTCAGACAGAGCTATTCAGGATAATATTCTTATAGCTAATGAGATTTTCCACTCTTTCAAGTCTCGAATGGGTTCGGAAGGATGGTTGGCTATCAAATTAGATATGGAAAAAGTATACGACATGGTTGACTTGATTTTCATTGAGTCGGTTCTTAGTAAATTTGGTTTCAATCAACAGTTTATTGATCTAGTCATGGAATGCATTACAACGATCTCTTTTTCTGTATTAGTCAACAACGGCCCGACATAATTATTCAAACCAACGAAGGGTATTAGACAAGGAGATCCTCTTTCTCCTTTTCTTTTCATCCTGGGTGCGGAGGTGCTGGCTAGAAAATTGATAGTGGAATCCAATATGGATCGCTCGGGGATTGGATTTCGTTTCAGTCATTCCGGCCCTAGAATTCCGTGTTTATCATTTGCGGATGACATTATCATCTTCTCTAAAGGAAATAAAACTGCACGTGAAAGAGGTCAACTACAATAAATCGGCTTTCCTCTTTCTCCTATTGTCGATGAATACTGTCAAATCTCGGGACAAAAGGTCAACTACAATAAATCGGCTTTCCAGGGAACCCCCGGTATTCTTGCCTCACGTATACCGACGGTGGAAGGTTGTCTAAACATCTCTAACCAAACCAAATTGGATAAATACTTGGGGTGTCCTATTGTGAATGGAAGAGTGAATAAAACAACGTTTGAAGAAATTATTGGAAAAACAACGACCCAGTTGACAAAATGGAAGGCAGATGCTCTTTCCCAACACGGGAGATCTGTCTTAATTAATTCAACTTTAGCATCAAAACCCTTGTGTTCCATGCAGAGTTTCATGCTTCCCGCCTCAGTTCATTCAGATTTAGACAAGATTAACAGAGCTTTCTTATGGAACAAAGATCTTTAGTACAAGCCCCTAATAAGCTAGGATAAAGTGTGAAGATCTATACTTAAAGGAGGGATGGGTCTTAGAAAAACCAAGGAAATGAATGAGGCTCTACAGATGAAGCTTCTTTGGAAAATTATAGCAGAACCATTTAATAGCTGGGTTAAAATTGTCAAATATAAGTACCTGAAATTGACGAATTTACTGGAGTTTGAAAAAAAAAGGAAATGCCTCTTGACAGTGGACACAACTACAGAAATTAATTAAGCCGTTTAAGGAAGGACTAGCATGGTTAATTGGGGATGGCAAAACAATAAAGTTCTGGAAAGACAACTGGGCACCAGTTCCTGATATTCAAAATCAGTGTATAGCACCAGGAAGGTACAATAAAGATGAAACGGTTGATCAGTATATTCTTGATGAAGAGTGGAGAGTGGAGACTGGATAAACTTAAAATGGTGCTGCCTGCCGAAAAGGCTAAGCAAATAGTTGACATTCCCTTACCAAAAAGTAAAATACAAGACAGATTGTATTGGTGGCCGGATAAAAAAAGGGTAGTTCACAACATCTAATATATACAAATTTAACACGAAATCTCTAGACCAGTTATATGATGACAATGCATGGATATGGAAAATAAATACCCCACCCAAAATAAAAAAAAATTCAATGGAAAGTTTGTCATAATGGACTCCCGACTGCTACTCATTTGTCCAAAAAGGGTGTTGATGTTCCTCCCTATTGTGCAATATGTAACCATCATAATTAAGGAGGATGCCATTCACTTATTTTTTGAGTGCAAATACTCGTTGTTTTATTCTTGTCTCTCGTCTAGAGTTAAAGGCTTGATTATAGACTGCATCAAGGCGTCAAGGAATATTGAGCCATTAATGGCAATTCTATCAACTCAATTAACCTCTCATGAAAAAAAATGGCATTTCATTGATGGACTATATGGTTAACTCGAAATCAATTAATCTTCCAACAACAGAAATTACCTAACATAGATGGTTTTTTGCGAAAGGTCGATTCAAGTATTAGTGCATGGAGTAAAGCAGAAAAGTACAAGAGTAAGTGGGATAATGAATCAAATAATCACAATAATCCATAGTGTAAGAAGTTAATACATAGGAAGACAGATAAATGAAAAAAACCATCGACAGGAAAAATAAAGCTAAATTTTGATGTGTCTGTCCCGTCTTATCGGCAGGGATCCTTTGGATATATAATTTGCAACGATAGGGGTCTTCCAGAGGCAATGGGATGCAATTTAATTGGGAAGCAAACGCCTCTGATGGCCGAGGCGTTGACATTAAAATCGGGTGTATTAAAAGCTATTGAATTGAAAATCAACAACCTCATTGAAGGTGATTTCCTTATTATCATTGACTATCTCAAAAGGGAACCAAGTGTCCATGGGAAATCGAGCTGATTATGTAGGACATCAGCTCTCTTCTTACAGGGTTTAACGAAGTATCATTCGCTCACATTCTTCGTGATGGTAAACTGCGTTGCAGATAAGGTTGCACACCTTACTCAAGTTGCCGTTAACCCTTCTATATACCATGATCCAGGTCTCGCTGACCTCATCCGAAAGGATGCTATCGAATAGCATGTTGTGCATCCGAATATTTTACACAATAAAAAAAAAATCGTTATTTATCCTGCTCCATATTAAAATCGTTATAAAAAACCTTTTTACCTAAAAGAAAACTTTTTACACCAGTTTTTCGTATCAGTGAAATGAGTATTTATAAGAGAAAAAAGTCATACTACGTAGTATAATTGTCGAAAATTTGATAGTACCAATAACAGCACCCTATCAAATCACAGAGAAACAAGATGCAACATTCCAACCTCCCGAATAATTGGCATTGATGAGAAATTGGGAATCGGCGTATCGCCACTAAATCCCACACTTTTTGTACGCTTCACACACCCATCTCTCTCTCTCTCTCTCTTAGCTGTTACCTTTCTTTCTTAATTCTTCCTCCTCTCTCCTCCCTTTCCATTTTCAGCCCACTAGACAGAGGAGAACAACAACCACAACGACGCGGAGGAGATTCCACTACCACTAACATCAGAATCCTCATCATGTCCGACGCCGACGACGAATCCCGCTCCACCTCCAAGCCCGCCCCTCCTCCGCGCCCCGACCCTAACTCCATCATGGACCTCGATTTCGCCGACTTCGACTCCTCCTGGACCTTCGATCCCTTCCTCGCCTCCGACCAGCCTTTCTCCTCTCTGTGGGCCTTCGCTGACTTCTCCGACTCCCCCGCCGCCGTTTCTGCCCCCGCCGCCGCCCTTCGCATCTCCCCGGACTGCCGCTTCTTGACTTGTACGCTTCCTCATCACGATCATCATTTCGTTTCCGTTCTTTTTTTCGTCTTCATCGTTTCGCCTGATTTTGTGGCTGCTTGGTTGAGAACCATCCTGTGGTTTCTAATCGGTTGTCTGTTTGCTGGTTTTGGCGTCTTGCTTGATTTTTTTTTTCCCTTTCTGGTTCCAGCTCACTCGAGCTTTTCAGCGCTATTCGTTGGGGTTTCGAATTTTCCCTGTTCTGGATCACAGCGACTCTCCTGTTTACATTTAGGATAAGGATCACTTTTTTCTTTGCTATAGAGGTTAGAAAGTCAAATCAATTTGGTCTCTTCTTGCTTGACCAAATCCCCTTTCCGTTTCCTCCCTGATTTGCCATTTCCGGTAATGTAATTTAGGTCTCGAGATCATAAAAGAAATAAGTGAATTTAGCTTCTGCTTGATATTTAGATTTTGTGAGAAATCCATTTTGTTTAATAAAGAAGCAAGGTTTTACTAAAGATGCTTGTTGCTTTTAAGAAGATGAAATAGCTAATGAGCTGCCCAAATTTGGACAGCTGAATCATGAATATTTTGGCATTATGAGGTGTCTGTTCACTTTTTGATCCAAGAACGTTTTGATTCATATCTAGGTAACCCTGAAGCAGCAGCTGAAAACCAAAAGGACAATGGCAATGATGATCATGAAGCTAGGTTTCAACCTCCTGTGTTGGAGTTGACTTCTGCAGAATTACCAGATGTGTTCATAATCAAGGAGAGGATGACACAAGCCCTCAGATACTTCAAGGAATCAACTGAGCAACATCAGATTCTTGCTCAGGTTTGGGCCCCTATAAAGAGCGGGAATCGATACGTTCTCACGACTTCCGGGCAACCGTTTGTTCTTAGCCCGCACAGCAATGGGCTTCATCAGTACAGGACTGTATCTCAGATGTATAGCTTTTCAGTGGATGAAGAGTCCGATGGGGGCCACGGGCTTCCTGCTCGTGTCTTCAGACAAAAGTTGCCTGAGTGGACTCCAGATGTGCAGTTTTACTCGAGCAAGGAGTATTCGAGGGTTCAGCACGCTAAACACTATAATGTCCATGGCTCATTGGCTCTACCGGTGTTTGAACCGAGTGGGCAGTCATGTATTGGTGTGCTTGAGCTTATAATGACTTCACAGAAGATTAACTATGCCCCTGAGGTTGATAAAGTCTGCAAAGCGCTTGAGGTTTGTTCTCCTTCACCACTACATGAATTGTTGTTCTGTGTTCGCTGTCTTCTTGGCCTCTGATGGAAATTTGATAATACCCTTTAATTCAGTTGCTGGGTGGGAGCAGCTTCCACTTGTCAAAAGTAATGTCTTGAAAGTTTGGCCAATTTATTAATGTTTTTAGTTATGGATAGTTGTGGGTAGTTTCCAAATAGCTTCTTGGCCTCTAATGGAAGTCTGATAATACTCTTCAATGCAGTTGCTGGGTGGGAGTAGCTTCCACTCGTCAAAAGTAATGACTTGATAGTTTTGCCAATGTTTTTAGTTCTGGAAAGTTGTGGGCAGGTTTTCCAGTTAGCTTAAAAAAATGGTCATTGTATTGTATCAATATGATAGAACTGGTAGTAAGGTGCCATCCTATACATTTGGTTTTTCCGTGATACTTGTACATGTCATTAACTTGTGTACTGTACTGTCTTGACTGGTTTCTCATTTGATGATTAATGAGCTATGTGGTCTGATGGGGTGGATGGTGTATGAATTTTTGTGTTGCAGTGTGCTAATCTAATGTTCTGTCCTAGGTGGTAGTTATGTTTTGGACTGGACAATTTTAATTTTTTTGACATTATCTTTTTCATGTTTTCTGAATTCCCAACTGTTCTATGAAATGATTTAGTTGATGTAGCATATTGCCTTGAATGTTAAGAATGATCAAGGGCCTAGAAGGATCCAGAGAGATGATTAGGCTCTGTGCTTGCTAATGTCACATCTTGGTGACGCAGATAAGAGGATTAGCCTCTAGAGTGAGCATGCATTTTCATATAAAAATTTAGGCTTTGCCTACTTCTTGGCCGGAGATTAGTATTCTGCTGGAGGTCTTAGTGGAAATTGTGGCCTCAGTTCCTTCTTTTGCTGTGTTTTCCCAAGTTGTGTGTCTCAATTGGAGTGTTTGTTGTGGCTTCCCTGTGTTTCACGGCTTAGATTGTTATCAGAAGTCAGTAATATATCTGAAACAGGTTATGTTTTTTCACGTTCAAATGAAGCGGCTTTTATCTTCTCTTTAAAGTATTGCCAATAATTTAGCACCCAAAATAAAGTATCACCGAGAATGCCTTTGTCTAAATTCATGATGTCATTCTTGTCCAGGCTGTGAATCTAAAAAGCTCAAAAATATTGGATCAACCGAACATCCAGGTACATTCTGTTGATGAGTACATTAAAAATATCTGATGTAATAGTATTGTTATATAATCATCCAATTTCTTTCTTTCTTTCTTTCTTTTTTTTTTTTTTTTTTTTTTGCTAATGATCAATCCTATTCATCCAGATATGTAATGAAGGTCGCCAAAATGCACTTGCTGAAATATTAGAAGTGTTCACAGAGGTATGTGAAGCTTATAAATTACCCCTTGCTCAGACTTGGGTTCCGTGCAGGCACCGAAGTGTCCTTGCTCATGGGGGTGGTTTGAAGAAGAGCTGCTCTAGCTTTGATGGAAGCTGTATGGGACAAGTGTGCATGTCAACCACTGATGTTGCACTCTATGTTGTAGATGCCCATATCTGGGGTTTCCATGATGCATGTGCTGAGCATCATCTTCAAAAGACACAGGGAGTTGCTGGGAGGGCTTTCTCGTCCCGGGGTTTATGTTTCTGTGAAGACATTAGGCGATTTTGCAAAATAGAGTACCCTCTGGTGCATTATGCCAAAATGTTTGGGTTAATTAGCTCTTTTGCTATTTGCTTGAGGAGCAAGTACACGGGGGATGATGATTATGTGTTGGAATTCTTCCTGCCTACTAGTTTAACAGATAGTTCAGAACAGCACAAGTTGTTGGACTCCATATTGGCAACAATGAAGGAGCATTTCCAGAGTCTGATGTTTGCTTCTGGAAAGACACTTGAAGAGGAGAGGAAATGTATGGAAATCGTAGATGTATCTACAGACGAGAGTCCTGATTCCATTTCTGAACATATTATTGCATCACATCCAACTAAACATCCCCCTGTGATAGACACATTTAATGGATGTCCCAGGGCCCCATTAGAAACTTCTTGTCCAAACATGATGGAGAAGGAGACAACAACTGGCACTGAAGCTGGAGGAACCTCCAATGGTGTTTCTCCTCCAATAGTTAAAGAGACCAAAAAGCCTTCAGACAGAAAACGCGGTAAAGCCGAAAAGCAAATAAGCTTGGAAGTTCTTCAACAATATTTTTCCGGGAGTCTAAAGGATGCTGCGAAAAGCCTTGGTGGTAAGCCCTTTTTCTCGTCACTGGCTACATAAAACAGATCAGTCAATTTGCTCTTGTAAGAACAAACTGTTTTTTCTCGAAAGGATTTGAATGTTCCATACATTTGCTCTTTTGCAGTATGTCCAACAACGATGAAGCGAATCTGTAGGCAACATGGCATATCTCGCTGGCCCTCTCGCAAGATTAACAAGGTGAATCGCTCCCTTTCCAAACTCAAGAATGTCATCCAATCTGTGCAAGATGCTGATGGAGGATTTAGTTTGACATCTTTCCGCCAGAGTTCTGCCCCCATTGCTGTTGGTTCCATTTCTTGGCCTGCAGGTTTAAATGGAACTATTCAACAACATTCACCAAAATCCAAACCCTCTGAGCTTCCTGATGAGAGGAATCCCATGCAAGCCGCAGAAACACCTGGAATCAATGGGCAGGAAGACACAGAGACAGGATCAAAGGAGATTAAGACCCGGGCATCAAGTCATGAGGAGCAACTCCACAAGCAAAACGGCTTCCTGAGAGATTTTGAAGCATCCAGGGCTGGAACTGGGTCCAGGGAGGCGAGCAACGGGTCTTCAACTTCACATGGATCCTACCATGGCAGCCCAGGTGCTGAAAGTACACCACAGAATACTCATTTCATCTCCTCGTTTCAAGAACAAGCGGATAATTCAATGGGCTTGATGTTTCAACCCAATGGAGAAATGAATTCTCCAGCCACATTCTTTCTCCCAGATGCACTTCTTGCAGGTCAGCACTTGGAATCATTTTGTGGAATGCTTGTTGCAGACGCTGGTAGCTCCAAAGATCTTAGAAATCTTTGCTCTTCAGCCGCGGATACTAACATGGAAGAGGGAATGCCAGAACCGAGTCCGACAAATCCTCCTATATCCAACCAATTTACCCCTAATCCAACCACAACTCCTATAAGCCCTGTGATGCCAAGGTTAGATACGAGGCAAGAGATGAGCACCGTGACCATAAAGGCCACATATAAGGAAGATATCATACGGTTCAGATTCTCTCTGACCTCCAACATTGTCAGTCTTCGTGAGGAAGTCTCAAGGCGGATAAAGTTAGAAGTGGGTACCTTTGAGTTGAAGTACCTAGACGACGACCGCGAATGGGTTCTTATTTCGTGTGACTCGGACCTTCAAGAATGCTTGGACGTTACGAGAACATTGGGGAGCAATATAATCAGGCTGTCAATCCATGACATTATGGGCAACCTTGGGAGTTCATGTGAGAGCACCGGTGAATGAAGAGGTAAAGGAAGTGTAAATATGTATGGTATCATCTGTGTTGCTTAGCTTGAGTTCAATTGGGTGGACAATTTTTGTAGAGGTACAAGGTTTGCTAGGCAAATCAAATGTTGGTTTTAAGAACATATTTTCTTTGTGCCTAACCCATTACCCACTTGTTTTAAATTTTTATACATACATATCTATGTAGCTAATTTTGAAGCTGTAAAATGTACCATCTGTTGCAATTCTTTTGTGATTTTAATTTAAAAAAAAAGGTGCCTTGTTTTAGTTTTAGGTTATTGTTGTGGGATTTGAGTAAACGCTGTGATTTGTATTGCTTTTGAATGAATTAATTTGTATGGAGTACATGAAGGTGTAATTTGAGTAAACAAAGAAACTGGAGCTGAAATCTACTTTTATCATTTTGATCAGAAAAGAACCCCACCCACTGCTTCTCTAGTTCCGCCCTTCCATATGATTTTGAGTTCAGTTTGTGTTATTGCAAGTTGATCTCTTTTTCATCTAGATATGGCAGTAGAAACCGACTTCCAGGATCCGATAAAATTATGCATAAAATGGGGAAAAAAAATCCTTGAGCCTTGTGTGGATTTATGAATTGTCCTATGCTTTTGTCTTTATGAAATCACAGAGTTGAATTGGCAAAAAAAAAAAAAAAAAAAAAAAATCAGAACTGAACCGGCTGATGTAATCGCGTGAGTGCAGGTTCAATGGAAAACAAGATATGAGCAGGTAGGATGTTTACTGTTTAGAAAACTTAGAGCAGAAAATGTGCAAATGACAGTCCAACGACTCATATATCTTCATATACACACAAACAGGACAATCTTTGGTACCAATTCAAAGCAGATGAATACAAGCTCTCTTGATAGTACCCTATGAATCCAAGATAACAAGGGAAATTCAGATCCACCATGGCTTAGCTGCAAGCTCTTTGGAGACCAGATACCTGAACTTGGTACTGTACGGTGACCACTCTACGATCTGGGCAGCTTTCTTGTTGGCCTTGTGGGATTTTATGCATTTTCTCCCATAATCCTTTCCAAGTTCCAACATTTGAAAGCAAACGCAACCAAGTGAAACCCGTGCTTGCCAGTTTCAGGTGCTCTTCTTTGTTGGCTCCCAATCACTCCAACTTTCCTGTTTCCTGTATCGACATTGCAAGTTGTGGATTTTAGCGGCTAATTCAGCGGCGATGCAGTTGCAGAAAATGAGAAATGTCAATCGTCTAGTCAGATCACTGGGTTTCACTTCTCTACCCACTCAAATTTACCCGTTGCCTTTGGATTTCCAATCGATGTATGCCTACATCTCAACCCCTACTTCAGTCTCTCTAACTATGGCTCTTCAATACTATATCAATCGCTACTCACCGTGTCAGGGTCTCAAGATTCATACCCATATTCTGAAAATTGGTTTTCAACCCAACACCAACATCTCTATCAAACTCTTAATAATGCATCTCAAGTGTGGGTATTTGGATAATGCCCGCCAAGTGTTTGATGAAATGACTCAGCCAACTCCTTCCGCTTATAATTATTTGATGGATGGCTATGTCAAACACGGTCGTTTTGGAGAGCTGTTTGATTTGGTGAGAGGCATGGGGGATGGTAATGAGAAGCCTGACGGGTTTACTTATGCGCTGATTTTGAAGGCATGGATTTCTGGGTGTAGTTCTCCGTTCCTGAGATACGATTTCGGGAGGCAGGTGCATACCCATATGGTAAAATCTGATTTAAAAGAGGACGTAATTTTGTTCGGTAGCTTGCTTGATGCTTATGTCAAATGCAGGAGAGTGGATTATGCAAGGAGGTTGTTCGACACTAACACTATGTTGTTAAAGAATGTCATTTGTTCTACCTCGCTAATTGCTGGCTACATGAGTGAAGGCTGTGTTGAAGATGCTGAGGTTATCTTTGAGAAGACGGTTAACAAGGATGTTGTGGTTCTCAATGCAATGATCGAAGGCTATAGTAAATCAATTGAAACTGCAAAGAAAGCTGCTGAGATGTATATTGATCTGAAAAGAATGGGATTTCATCCCACAGTTTCAACATTTGCTAGTTTAATTGGAGCTTGCTCTCTGCTAACCGCAGTTGAGATTGGACAACAAGTTCAGTGTGAGCTTATGAAGATGGACTGTCTTAACGACATCAAAATTGCAAGTGCTCTCATAGATATGTACTCGAAGTGTGGAAAAGTCGAGGATGCCCATAAAATCTTTGATTCCATGCCTGAGAGGAATGTGTTTTCTTGGACTTCCATGATTGATGGGTACGGTAAGAATGGGAAACCCTCTGAAGCTCTTGAATTGTTTCGTATAATGCAAAAGAGGCACCAGATAACACCGAACTACATTACATTTTTAACCGTTCTTTCAACTTGCGCACACAATGGCTTGCTTGATGAAGGTAAGGAGATTTTCAGAAGCATGGAGAAGGACTTCAAACTGAAACCCAAGATGGAGCACTATGCTTGCATGGTTGATCTTTTAGGCAGGTTCGGAAGTGTAGATGAGGCGTGGAGATTCGTTAAAGGGATGCCTGAGAAGCCTGATTCAGATGTTTGGGCTGCTCTACTCGGTTCATGTAATTTGCACGGTGAAGTTGAGATAGCGAAAATAGCTGCCAACGAACTTTTCAAACTTGGTGCTGATGGACGGCCTGGGTCATATGTTTCACTGTCCAATACTTTGGCTGCTGCTGGACAATGGGGCGGTGTTATTAATGTTAGGGAGTCTATGAAGCTGAGAAGGATATCGAAGGATACTGGCCTCACCAAGGTGGGGAATGATAGAAGCCATGAAAAGTTTCGTGCTGGATAGTGGATGCAAACATAGGGTCTCTCTCTAGCATAGATGGTTTATCATAGACTCTAAATGGCCAGCCTATGCCTTCATCAATCGGGCACAAAAAAACTGTAGCAAAGTCGCTCCACCTGCTCCAATGAATGAAACAACATAGCTGAATCCTCAATTCAATTCCCACCATATTACCATTCCAACAGGAGTTCATGTGAGAGCACCGGTGAATGAAGAGGTAAGGAAGTGTAAATATGTATGGTATCATCTGTGTTGCTTAGCTTGAGTTCAATTGGGTGGACAATTTTTGTAGCGGTACAAGGTTTGCTAGGCAAATCAAATGTTTTTTTTTTTGGAAGCAGGATCAAGATTAGAAAAGCCGCCGATGACCCGGCTTCTTCCCTAGCGCGTCCGAGCGGACGAGAATATGGAGTTCTGAATCATCAGCGATGCTATCCTCGACAGGGTAACTGTGAGCAAGACGAGCAATCCTGTCAGCCACAGCATTGGAATCCCTGAAAATATGACGAATAGCAACATTAGAAAAGGAGCGAAGAATTGTAGAAGTATCAGCCAACAACAGCTCAATATTCCAAGGGCAAGACCAGTCCCCCAGAAGAGCCTTAACAACGGCTAAACAGTCGCCCTCGATCAGCAGGTTATCGAGACCCAAATTGAGGGCCTTAACCACACCCTTGTGCAGCCCTATAGCCTCTGAGTAAACAGCAGAAGTGTTGTTGCAAAGACCAGAATCAATGGACACAGCCGTTCCATTATGATCACGGATGACGAAACCAAAAGAACCTTTTTCAGATGGAAGGTAGGAGCCGTCAAAATTAAGTTTATAGTGCCTAGTGGGGGGCTTTTTCCATCTATCCGATCTCTGTGCCTTGCTAAGGTGCATGCTGGATAGGCTTTCAGTGTTACTCTGCTTCTGTGTAGTGTTTGTTTTTGGATTGTCATCATGTGATCCTCCCAACGCATTCCACGTCTCTGTAACAGCTTTGAAGAAAATAGCAATTGCTTGAGGGGAAACAGAATGTATGTGTTGAAACACGAGTTGGTCGCGGAAGTACCAGATGGACCACCAAACGGTGGCTATCTTGGCGAATTTGACCTTCCCCTCTGATAAGTAAATAGCATTCAAAAGTCTGTTTGGTTTAAGATCTGTATAGCCAATAGGTATCTTAGGGCCACGGATACCAGTTGCAGAAAAAACATCTTGGGTGATCTGACAATCGCAAAGGATATGAGTGGCTGATTCAACCGAAGAGCCACAGAGAAGGCACCCCGAGGGAACCGAGACATGTGACCGTTGTAGTCTTTCCGAGGTTGGTAGACCGTCCCGCGCAATTTTCCAAAGAAAGTGGTGGATCTTATAGGGGATGTCAACCTTCCAAATCCACTGGCAATCAAACTGTGAATCGCCAACATGCTTCTGACCAAGAGAAACAGCAGAATTGGTAGAGAACCACCCGTCCCTACTAGGGCCCCAAAAGAGCCTATCAGGAAAAATGTTTTCGATCAAATGAGTGGAAGTTATTCTCGCAATGATATCCGTGTCCAGAAGCCCTTGTAGGTCATTGGATAGTTTCAGGGCATCCCATTTTTTGTCTGTAGTAATGAAACGTGCCACCGGCCAAGCCAATGTAGCGTCATCGAGCGTTTGGTGAGCCAGTTTTGATAAAGGGGAGTTACACACCCAGTTATCCTCCCAGAAGCTAATCGAATGTCCGTCCCCGATTGACCAGTTTAGGCCAGTCCTGAATTCAGGGCGAAGATTCATCAGTCTGAACCATTGCCAAGAGGTGTTTCCTTTCTTCACATACTTTAGTAGTGAGTCGTTTTTTAAATATTTTGTTTTAACGACTCTAACCCAGATGTTATCCGGTTGCGCAATGATTTTCCACAGCAGCTTCATCTGTAAGGCGATGTTCATCGTTTCGGCTTTGTGAAGTCCAAGACCCCCGGATAGGGTATCTGAGCAAATTTTGTCCCAACTCACAAGCGGAGTGTAATTAGCTTGTTTGTTCCAAAAGAACTATCTGTAAATCTTGTCCAGCTCGTGGAGGATCGACGAAGGTAGCATAAACGCTTGCATAATGAATAAGGGTTGTGCACTTAAATTGGACATGATGAGGACCTTGCGGCCCTCTGCCGAGAGAGAGGATGCTTTCCACTTGGATAATTGTTGTTTAGTTTTGATAATAATATCTGCAAAGGTATCGGGATTAACCCTGCCATTTATAATTGGGCAACCCAGATACTTTTCCAGATTGTTTGCCTGGGGAATACCCAAAGTGGTAGCGACATTATTAACTGTTGTTGTAGAGGTGTTAGGCGAAACTTGGAAGCTCGATTTATGCATGTTTACCTTTTGCCCCGAGATGGAGCAAAACCGTTGGATGATGTTGGATAGATTAAAACAGGTCGCTTGGTTAGCCTTACCGAACAATAAGATATCGTCCGCGAAGGCGAGGAAAGGGATGTTAACTCCCCGTTGGCCGATGGTAAAGCCTGCATCCTTTGTAATCATAGAGTTGCGTTGAAGAGTTCTAGCCCGAACCTCCGCTGTGAGAATAAAGAGGAAAGGGGATAAGGGGTCCCCCTGTCGAAGTCCCCTCGTAGGGATAAAAGGAGTGGAAGGTTCGTCATTGACGAGCACTGATTACGATACCGTTTGTACACATTCTTTGATCCAAAGAATAAATTGTTCCGAGAACCCAAACCTGTTAAGAACAGAAAACAAGAAAGGCCATTCAACTCTGTCATATGCTTTCTCCATATCCAACTTAACTGCCATGTAACCTTGTTTTGCCTTGGAGAGCCTAAACGAGTGAAAAATCTCGTGAGCAATTAGAATATTATCCTGGATACACCTGCCCTTGGTGAAGGCACCTTGTAAGGGATGGATGAGTTTGTCGAAAACTTTGGATAACCTGCCTGTTAGAATTTTGGAAATGATCTTATAAACTGTAGAGCAAAGGCTAATAGGCCTAAAATGGTTAACTGTTTCCGGGTTATCCTTTTTTTGGATTAAGGTTATGAACGTGTGGTTTATCTGTCGCAACATTTTTCCGCTAGAGAAGAATGCCTTGACAGCTTTGATAACAGATGGGCCAACAATGTTCCAATATGTTTGATAAAATCCAGCAGGCATGCCATCTGGCCCTGGGGTTTTGTCGGCTTTGATAGCAAAGAGGGCGCATTTGATCTCATCGTTCGAGACCGGCGCCGTGAGCATTTGGTTTTGGTGTGGGGAGATTTCATTATCGATCACACTCAGATCTGTGTCAAGGCACATATCGTGGTTGTAAGATGATTTGAATCGATCCTTGAAGCTATTTGTGAATTCATTTCTGATTAAGTCATAATCAGAGAGGTTGGCACCAGAGTCCGTCTTAAGGAATTTGATAAGTTTTCTCCCTCTCTTGGCTGAGGCTACTCGGTGAAAGTATCCAGAGTTTGTATCATTTAGTCTTATATGTTTTGTTTTAGCTCTTTGGCTCCAGTATCGGCGTTGATAGTCCAGCATTCTTTCTCTTTTATTTAGTAATCTCTTGTGCAGAGCAGCGTCCATAGGGTTGGTGTTTTCAATTAATGATTTCTGCAGCAGCAACAGTTTTGCGTCTGTATCAAAAATCTGTTTGTGGATATTGTGGAAGGTTTTCTTGTGCCATCTTTTGGCTAATGTTTTAAGCAGTGTAGTTTTTTTCACCAATTTGAACATTAGTGACCCTGTTGGGTTAAATCTCCAAGCTTGGCGAACAATGTTTGTGAATTCTGGTTTGGATGTCCATGCCAATTCAAACCGGAAAGGTTTTTTGTTTATGTGCGATGGTGATTTGAAGTCAATAGAGATTGGCGCATGGTCAGACGAGGTAAAAGGGTGGATTTTAAGCCGAACTCCTTCAAAACCAGAAATAATCTCATTCTGAGCTAGCAGGCGGTCAAGCTTTGCATAACTATTATTTGGGGCACCCGTTTTCCTTTTTTGCCAAGTATAGGAACCCCCATAGGTTGGCACGTCGAGAAGTAATAGCGAGTTTTTAATCTCGTGTAGGCGTATGAACCGTTGAGGTCTCGGGGACACGCCCCCCAATTTGTCATCCGGGACCGCAATTTCATTTAGGTCACTAAGAAGACAGAAGGGAACAAGAAGCTGGGAGGCAAATCAAATGTTGGTTTTAAGAACATATTTTCTTTGTGCCTAACCCATTACCCACTTGTTTTAAATTTTTATACATACATATTTATGTAGCTAATTTTGAAGCTGTAAAATGTACCATCTGTTGCAATTCTTTTGTGATTTTAGTTAAAAAAAAAGGTGCCTTGTTTTAGTTTTAGGTTATTGTTGTGGGATTTGAGTAAACGCTGTGATTTGTATTGCTTTTGAATGAATTAATTTGTATGGAGTACATGAAGGTGTAATTGTGCACTGTTGGAAACAAAGAAACTGGAGCTGAAATCTACTTTTATCATTTTGATCAGAAAAGAACCCCACCCACTGCTTCTCTAGTTCCGCCCTTCCATATGATTTTGAGTTCAGTTTGTGTTATTGCAAGTTGATCTCTTTTTCATCTAAATATGGCAGTAGAAACCAACTTCCAGGATCTGATAAAAATATGCAAAAAATGGGTAAAAAATCCTTGAGCCTTGTGTGGATTTATGAATTGTCCTATGCTTTTTATTGTCTTTATGAAATCACAGTGTTGAATTGGCAAAAAAATCAGAACTGAACCGGCTGATGGTAATCGCGAGAGTGCAGGTTCAATGGAAAACAAGATATGAGCAGGTAGGGTGTTTACTGTTTAGAAAAGCTTAGAGCAGAAAATGTGCAAATGACTGTCCAACGACTCATATATCTTCATATACACACAAACAGGAATGACAATCTCTGGTACCAATTCAAAGCAGATGAATACAAGCTCTCTTGATAGTACCCCTATGGATCCAAGATAACAAGGGAAATTCAGATCCACCATGGCTTAGCTGCAAGCTCTTTGGAGACCAGATACCTAAACTTGGTACTGTACGGTGACCACTCTACGATCTGGGCAGCTTTCTTGTTGGCCTTTTGGGATTTTATGCATTTTTCAATCGAATTGCACAGCGTCCTGTCAACATTAACACATACCCACTTAAGGAGATCATCCACACCAACAGACGATTCCCTTGCAAATCGTTCAAGCAATCTTGGCAAGACCACCTTTTTGTGGTTCTTCACCTCTATATTGGCATGAAGAAACTCCCTTTTCGCACTTTCTAGTTGATCTTTCACGTTTGATGGCGTGTACACCTTCAGCTGCTCAAAAACAGCTACTTCGTTCAATCTAGAGAATTATCAAATAGGCCATTCGGAAGGAATGTGGAAAATGCAGTCACGTTCTAAACAACATATTCCTGCAGGCACCTTAAGCTATGACATTTGTCTGAACCTATATTGCAGCTAAATACCTTGAATAGATCTCAATAAGGATATGTTGTACACTGCTACTTTTAAGTACTTTCTATGGATTAATTTCATTATTTTTCAACAAGTCTAAAATAATTTCCCTAATTAAATGAATTTCCAGAAAGTGCCTACATGTACAAATGTAAGACAAATAGTTTCCTTTCTAGTGCATCATCATCCAAAGAGACATTTACTTTTTTAAGTTTTTAGGATCTTAAATATGTCCAGTATCACACTGCATAAACTCTGCAATATTGACCAGTATCACACAGTGTCAAAATGATCTTATTCATAGCAGATATGCATATTTCATCAAACTCTGAAAGGATGATAATAAAAGCATAATAGGGAAGAAGAATGTTAGATGTAAGGAATTACCACAGGGTCTGAAAAGGATCCAGTGCAGAGGGCAAAACAAGCAAGAACTTGTGAATTTGGAAGACCAAACTTTGAGCTGATGAAATGCCTCTCGATTCCTGATCTCATATTCAAGGCAGTTGACAGGATTGTTTCAAGCCACTGCAATCCATAAGAGTATTAGGAAGCTATAAGAGATTCAAAGGATTCTTTTTTTTCCCCCAAAAAAGAAAGAGATTCAGAAGTTAAGTTACCCCTCCAACTCGATGAGTTTGAAAGCAAAATATTGAATGTTCTATGGCATTTGCACTTATTACATGCCCACCGATGTTGTAGGCAGCCTGCACTAAACAGAGAAACCTGTCAATTTTATGTACAATTGCACACATGAAGTGCTGCAAAGAAAACATGGCCAGATGTTCCACTGCATTTATCTCAAGGAAAGGCTCTACAAACGAGAACAATAGAGTCTACTTTGCCAAAAAGTGCGCTGGAAACATGCTAACAGAAGTAAGGAACTGACCTAAAATCAAATCAGAAATTGCATGGTATTTTATTAGATGCACTTAATAATCCCTCAACCTGGCCCTCTCCTCGGGGTTGGGCTGGCGATCCCTGTGGTAGGTTGTCCTTTTACTTGAGAATTTATAGGTATGTATACATTCAATAAATTCAACCTCACTCCCCTAAAAGATACCATGCTAAGACTTATTTCCAAGACCTTGTTTAGATGTTTCTTCTTCAAAAGAAATTCTATAATTGCTTGCAACCAGCTAGTGAAGGCCAACATAGAAGGAAAAATACAATTGAGGCACGTCATCTTGTCTCTTATTCAGCAGTAAAAGGTATCAGCATCACAGAATAAACATTTTTTCTAGCTGGAAAGTGGAAACACAATTTACCAACTTCTTTTGTTCTTGTTCAACTCTCTAGTTCCGGGATGTATCCCAGAATAATTTTCTTGCGTCATATTTGAGACTGTGTACCATATCAAGTTTATTAAAACAAGATCAAAAAGGTTGTGTTGATGGATTTCCAAAAAAAAAAACAATATTTGACAGCATGGATACAACAAAGAAATGCAATACCTTGTGGAACATAGCTAGTCGTCTTAGGGAAGAAGTGGGGATTCCATATGCCAGATATGCCTGCAGAGATTGGAAGCGAAAATATGAAACTAAAAGTTAATTGGTAAAAATCAGGCATGAAATTTTGTTAATACTCACATGCATGATGAGAGAATTGTAGACATTAATCCAAAATGCAACCTGGTCTTTGTTATCCATTTGGTCAACTTTCACCTTTTCCAATTGCTCGACAAGAACTCTGCAAGGTAGAACAAAATTGTATCTAATCAGCATTGATTAACAATAGCCATTTGTAGTCATTCAGAGTAGATGTATTGCAAAATAAAATCGCCTGCCAGTCAATTTTTACTATTTTATGTTGCCATAAATAAATAAAACTATTGGTTAACTATATGAGGGAATGCGACTGGCATTTGGCAGATTCAGCTTTCAAAGTTTTCAACATCAAATAACTGTATGTGTGTATGGCCTGCGAGCAGCCCAAACTCAGAACACTAGTAAGACATTACCTGTAGTTATTGATGGCATAAGATGCCTTTGGTAATTTACTTTTGTCAGATGGTATTGAGGATATCTCAACCATCGATTCACATGTATGCTCCTCTTGACTGCAACTCTGGGTAGACAATTGGTTCTCAGATTTTGATGATGTTGGGCTAAGGACCCAGCAGTATACTGCTGCCATACAGCGAATCATTTCCTCAGATAGCTTGCTAGGGCACTGACAAAGATGATCTTTTAGGGTTCTTATCATGGAATCCTTCTCTGTCGTTGTTGACCTGCCTGCCTGAAATGCATCAAAATATACAAAGACAATGTTATAAGAGAATGGTAGAATCATTCAGCATAACCAATGAAACACAAAGTTTCCATAGAGAGAACATTTTCAGAATTTCCATTTTCTTCAGACTTGCAAATATACTGACAATACTAACCAACATTCCTGCAACAAGGCCAAGCCTTGATAGGATCTCAAATATCAACATTTTAAGAAAACTCCCATAAGGATTATGAACTATATGCTGCATATCTATATTTCACATCAGTCTGATAGGTGTTGCATATTCTGTACAGCTTTATTTTCTCTTTTCATGCAAAAATACCTCATCCACCGGGTAAAATTTGAACAATAATACAATCGAAGAGCGAAGAAATAGCTTACTTTGACTGCATTTGAAGAATTCTTCTCAAAACGTATATCAGATTTTCCTACATGTACCGGAGCATGTCTAGTCTTAACCTCCTTACTCTCCGAGCTGCTTTTTGAAGAAAGAGCACGAAACGACTGCAAAGGGAACTTCTTTGAGGAGCAAAAGGCACTTTTTATAATGCTTGGGTGCTTCCTTGGTTTTATTTTTGAGTGAGCTGGAGAATTCAACCCTGAAGATTGTTCAGATGGTGGTCTACTAGCACATTGCTCAAAAATGTTACGATAAAGAGTAAGTACATGCTGCTCTCTATTAATAACTTCTTCTTCAAGTAACTCAATCTCAGAAATCAGCTCCTTTGTCTGCAAAGAACTAACAATTTGGATTATCCTCTACCCAAGTTAAGAAAATAAATAACATTGAACTCATACATAATGGTGCTACATAAAGCATGCACCTGCATCATCCATCACTAATCAATGCTTGTAAAAGAAACAATCAATTTTACCTACAATTCTAATAAGGCAATTCACTGGCTTATCTTCTGGATAATAGCTATAAGGTGATGATTAGCAAAATTCCTACGTCCAGGAGTTAGTACTTTACCTGAACCTGGGAATCAAAATTCCTATGTCCAGGAGATAAAGTGCTAGAAGTGCGACCAATTGCTCTCTCAAGCATAGCCCGCATAGATTTTTCTTGTTGCAACCTTAATTGCAGCAGTTGGACCTGCACGTAGAAGAACATCAGGATTAAGAAATACAACTGACTCAAAACATGAGACTCCTCCTTTATCTTAAAGCATTAAAAATAGACTGGAGACATAGTTTCCTTGAAAGTTACTTTGCAACTCCTATCCATTATCCAACATTTTCCAACTTGATTGAAATACAGAAATCAATCAAGGGAAGCCACTGACTTACATCCTTCTCCAAAGAGGCACGCTGATTTAATGAACTTGTATTGGGATCAACAAGTAGTCCGCAAGGAGGAGTTTGTGAGCCATAAGTCCTTCTAAAAGCTGGTGAAAACTGCAGTTACATGAATTATCCATCAACTGTAAGTACAATCCATATTATCAACCATCTACAAAGTGCATAGTCAAACCTAAGTTGTCACACAAGATTCATTAACGCACATATGTTAGGGTTGAGTGCTTCTGTGCAGAACTTGCAACTCCGGGCCTTGAAGCGTCTCCAACATTCTGATCAGAAGCACTGAAAATGAAAAGTGTAAAAACCTCAGTAGATCAACACGCTGAATGAAGAAGGCATACACTCAGACCAAGTAACATTGCTGAATAAACAAGTTGGAAGACTGAGACATTGCTCATTAGAAACTGACAAATGCTACTTCATAACCCTTGCAAATAAATCCCTAGCCTTGACTAATCCCATTACCAACTTTATACACAAAGGAGTTGATCAAATGCAGTGTGAAGAAATCAAAATGACAAAATGTTCTACACCTTTTCCAACATACCAAAATCATTTTAGGTTAGAGGAACTTTTATTCAACCCCTGGTGTTTTGAATTTGAACAAAGACCCTAAGCAGAAATACTATGAAAATGGGATGGTTTAACTAGAGAAGCCAAAATCCATAAATAAATCCAGGATAAAATGTAACACAAACATGAGGAATTTGAAGAGCCAAAAAATAAACGACTGTACCTCTTTGAGCGCCTATGAAGGGGGTGAACATCCGCTCTCTTCCCAACAGGATCTTCATCTTTACCTACACCACCCATATGCAAAATTCCAAACAACAAAAAAGAGGAAACAATTTATTCTCTTGTACAAGCTTCTTCCAGAAATCCAAGTTCCTTCTCCCTCTTGTTCATCTACTACCGCAAAATAGAGTAGTAGCAACACATGGAAAGCATTTATTAGGGATTGAAGTTTGAAATGATCTTTAAACACACTAATTCAACCTAAATAGACTAGTTGCAGGTACGAATCATAAAGAAGAGAGAGAAAAATCGAAATTGTGAAAATGAAAATTGAAGAGGTAATCGAATTTCCAGGAGGAGGAAAGTGAAAGGATATATTACCGTGAAAAGTGGGACAAATGGAGTATCAGATCAGCGCAGATAATTGAATTCAGGGTAGATGGGAGCATTCAATGGGGCGAATTCAATTCCACACATAATACTGTATATTGGTGAGGGGAGTGTCAGCATTAATAGATTGCCATTGAAAGTTACGGGACCGTTTTCCGTGGCGCGGACATTACTGATGTGAACTCCATTCAAGCGGACCTTCTTGCAACAAGCTACAGCTCATAGGACTGTTCTACTGCTGGCAGCTGCTACAACGCATACACATCTGTACATTCCATGGTTTATATCGGTCTAGCTTGAGCATCAACAATCGATTTCAACAGCACCTCATTTCCTCTTCTCCGTATTCGTTTCTGTTTTGTTATTCTTGGCTTAGATCTTTATTTACTGTATGCTCAAACACTAACCTGTTTTTACTTGTTATAGAGTGAATTAGGGCTGATCCTTGAGGTCCAAAGATGGAGGATCTCATGTCATTTGCATTCGTGAGTCCGGACTAACTTTTTCTCTGTCACCTACAATTAAAAAAAAATCCCGTTTAGAGCATGATACCCTTAGAGCATTTTCTCCCGTAGCCTATCAAAAGAGAATATTTTATGAAATATTCTCTTTTGGCCTATTGTGCAGTTTGGTTGTTTCCACCGTAGGACAATTTTGGCAGGCTAATTTTCTATAAATACTCATACAATTTAGAACTTTCACATCTCATTTCCGTCACTCGATTCTATCGTTATCATTTCGAATTAAAGAGAGTAATGCGAATCTACCAGAATATTAAATGTGACCATGATTCAATAGTTGGTTGTTGCATTTTACATTTGTTTTTTCTTCTTCAGTACTTTAAGCAACTTAATATTTAATTTTTATTATAATTTTGATTAATCTATAATAGAAAAGATTAATGTCATTTTCTAAAAATATTATTTGTGCAATAATAATTCAAATATATCAAATATTATAGTCATATCTAAGAACTCTTGAATATCTTAACAATACTACAAATTTTATTTTTAATTGAAAATCATAACTATATAATATATAGATGTATAATTGTATTTTTGTAAATTTACATAAATATTAAACACTTAAAAATAAATAAATAAATAAATAATAAATAAATAAATAGCATTTGGCCTTCCAAAAGTGAAAGCCAAATTTAACCTTTGTTTTGAAATTATGCCAAATACAAAAAGGCTAAAATGGGTTTTGGCCTAAAGTGGGAGCAAAATTTGGCCAAAACCCATTTTTTAGCTTACTATGGGAGATGCCCTTGCAATTAAAAAAAATTACACCCCTAGGCCCTACCCACTACCATACCCCACCGGCCCAACCCAATCTCTCTCATTCGCCTCTCATGAGTCGTAGTTCCAATCAGCGATTTTGGCATCTCACAATCCCAAATCTCACCGGTGCAATTTCATTCTAGTTTTGTACAATTAAACACATCCAAATCGAAGATCTATCATACCTAAGGTACGTTTTTCATATTTTCTTGTGAGTTTTGAGTTTTTGAAGTAGTTTTTAGGGAGTTTGGGAGTTTGTTGTTTGGATTTGAAATATGGTGTAAAATATAGTGTGATTTTGTGTATTTAGGGTGAAAATAAAAGTATATAGGTATCTACTAGACAGATCTATGATTGTCAATGTCGAAATTCGCGTTTTGGTTCGGATTTAGTTGAATGGGTTTCACGCAGTCGAAGGTAGAAGACGATGACAGGTCATTGCGACCAAAACATAAGTGGTCGTTGCGACCAATTGCAACAGTGGTCATTGCGACCAGTGGCAACAGCGGTCATTGCGACCAGTGGCAACAACGGTCATTGCGACCTGAAGCTTTAGTCGCTGCCTCTTCATTCTTGCTTTGTTTTGGTTTATGTCGATTCGGAATTGCAGTTGATGATGTTTGATTGGGGAATCCTAATCTCGTTATTGGAATTTCTATCGGACTTTTGTGATTTGTTTTCGAATAGATTTGGTGTAAAATGTATGATTCTGTGTAGTTGTGTTTCCGCCAACAACCAACTGTCGAGAAAAGGCTTCGCATGTAATTATAAGTAGTTAAAACTGCTTACAATTCAGGAGATCAATTGAAGTATGATATGATTAAATCAATATTGCAGCTTCCTCTCGTTTATGTTTCTCGCTTGTTTTCTTTCTGTGTGCAATCTTAGTTTTGGAGATAATATGCATCAAATTTGGCTCTTTAAATAATAATAACATATATGTTAATTGCTCGTTTTTGTTACAGATGGATAGGAGATCGGCACTACACGCATCCGCACAGCATCAACGCGCCGCTAGCTTCTCGGTCCATATGCGAGACGGATCGGGCCGAAGACGGATCGGGCCGAAGACGATTCGGCCGACGCTATGATACCGTATGCGAGACGGGAACCTTTGAAGTTACATATTTATAAGATACAACTTTCAAGGTGGATTTTAGACGAGGATCACATATGGGCAGAGGTTGTGTCAAGTAGTGGATTGACACATCTCCAGGCGTCAATGTACAGTAGGCACAACACAACGGAAGGCTGGTATCCGCGTTTGTTGAGCGCTGACACCCATAAACAAACTCCTTTCATATGCCGTTTGGAGAGATGAGTATCACGTTGCACGACGTCTACTACTTGTTGGGGACCAGCATTTATGGAGACGTAGTCTCACATGACATGGACCCGAAGGTCGTGTTGAAAGAGTTGTGGAGGAGTTGCATATCACTAAGAAGGAGCTCAGTGAGAACCAGGTAGGGAGATGTGGCTTCCCATATGAATTTCTGGTTAAGCACTGCGACGGCAAAAATGTAGATTGTTTGCATCCTGAATCAATTGCAACTAGCTTCCTCCTGTATTTGTTGTGCCCTGCCCTATTCACTGACAAGACGCAGAAGAGGTTGTTCTTAGCTTACCTAATCCTCAATTATTTCAATTCATAACATTAAATTAGTATATAATTTATTCATTAACCCTAATTCTTTTTAACCTAATAAAGTTTGCAATGTTATATTCTCAATCCAAAATTTCATTAATCCTAACAAAGATTGCAATTTCATGAAAGTTTGCAAGTTTATATTCTCAATGTCATAAAATTTCATGAACTTTAATTCTTTTTAACCTTAGAAAGTTTGCAATGATATATTCTCAATCTAAAATTTCATTAACCCTAAAAAAGATTGCAATTTTCATGAAAGTTTCCAATTTTATATTCAATGCCATGATATTTCATTATCGCTACTAATATTTCACCAACCCTACAAAAGATTGCAATTTCATGAAAGTTTGTAAGTTCATATTCGCAATGCCATAATATTTTATTAACCCTAATTTTTTTTAACCTTAGAAAGTTTAAAAAGCAAAATTTCATCAATACTTATTCACCCTAATTTTCAATGCAAAATTTCATTACCCCTAAAAAAGATTGTAATGCACAATATGTTAACATCATCAATACTTATTAATCATGAAAAATAAAGCTTTCTACAAGTATCATAATATTCGACACATAAACAAAACGATGAGATACATACCCGTAGGAGTCTGATTTCCAGCAATATGTCTTCGAGGCCTTTACTTCACTTATCATTCTCTTTCGACATGTTTACAACTTAATTATTCTATGCTCGGTCGAGAAAATCGCACGGTCGCAATGACCACCTACGGGATTGGTCGCAATGACTATATTCAAAGGTAGTCGCAATGACCACCAGAAGGTTTGGTCGCAATGACCACCTACATGGATGATCTCAATGACCACATTCAGGGGTGGTCGCAATGACCACTTGCGAGGATGGTCGCAATGACCAGTTCTGGGTTTGGTCGTTGCGACCATGTAGTGGTTTTGTAAAATAAAAATGGTCGCAACGACCATTTGGCAAATGGTCATTGCGACCATGTGGCCTTGCGCTAAACGGCAAAAAGCCCTAAACATAAATCGTTCTTAAAAAAAAGGGAAAACTAATTAAAATACCCCCACCTTTGGGGGTATGGTAAAAATATATCCTCAACTTTCAAATGTAATAAAAATATCCCGACCTTGGAGGGTAGTGGTAATATATTACCTCAGGTTTTCTCACGGGTCAAAAATGCTGACAAGGCAGCCTACGTGGATTTTTTTTCACATGGGTTTTCTTGA
Source organism: Persicaria maculosa (assembly GCA_963922045.1). Classification (NCBI taxonomy): domain Eukaryota; kingdom Viridiplantae; phylum Streptophyta; class Magnoliopsida; order Caryophyllales; family Polygonaceae; genus Persicaria; species Persicaria maculosa. The sequence continues at coordinate 20,035,038 of OY998252.1, read as the reverse complement.
ACAAATTCCTTAGGAAAAAAATAAAGATTTAGACCGGGTTCATATCCAACGTCTTTTCCTCCCCCCTATCTTCTTCCGTGGTCGCCTCTTGAACTGTCATCCATGTGTTACAGACAGCTCATGGTTCCTCTTCAATTACATTCTTCTTCGCTCGTGGTCACCTATCTTGAGGTGCCTCTCTCACATCTTCTTCCTCTTTGATTCATTGACGGGCTTGGTTGAGTCAGTTTTGTCTTTTCCCCCTTCGTTGTTTCTTTTATTGTCGGTTTAGTTTTGTTGTCGGTTTGGGTTAGCAATAGTCGTGTTGTGTTAATTTGAGGCAATTTCGATCTGATCTATTAGTTGCTTGGTTGAATCAATTTTGTTTTTTAGGTTTAATTTTGTTGTCGGTTTATTTTTATCCTAAGAAAACCGTTAAAAAAAACTCAATTTTAGCGCTAATTTGTAAAAAAGCTTTCACGTAGGCTGCCTTGTCAAAAAAATCCATGTAGGTTGCCTTGTCATCATGTTTGATCCATGAGAAAACCCGTGGTAATATTGACAGGACAAAATCGTTGTGTTTCCTATCAAAATAAAACTCAAACCTACAAACTAGTATAGTGAGCAAGTAAGAGGTCGATCCCACAGAGAATCAAGTATTCCTATGTATTGTGTATTTACCAATTTGTAGAAAAGAGGGGTTTTGAGTGGTTGAGAATGAGAAATATTAATAATTTAGGAGAATCAATAATTAAGAGATAGTTTCACCTACAATTCTCAACCCTAGCTATTTGGTGAATTCGATCCTTGTTTCCTACTCAAGTTCTCTTCCTTTTTCAATCAAATGTTCTTATCTTGATTTAAATAGATTATTAGCCCTATGAGTTCTAATAATCCCTTACTCCTAAGCAATCTTAACACGGATTAAGGTTTAATCCTAGGAATAGCAATAAGTCTCAAGATGTATAAAGCTTATAAGCAATATCAATCCCCTAAAGAACTAATATTTAACCTATAGTCAACTTCCTACACATTCAAGCTTTCTAACGAAGTCAACTAGAACATGTTTGCTACGAAAGATTAAGAATCATAACGAACAATTCAAAACCCTAGCGATGATGAGATCCTAGCAAGGTGATCAATCAAGATAGCATCAAACACCATAAAGTATTCAAGCACAAAGAAGATGAAACATGTGATGGAAATTAGAACAAGAATAGAAAACTCACAATTCAACCAAACGGAGTCTCAAATCGTAGGCAAACCAAAGAAGTTTAGCACTCCATTGTCAAACGATTGTCAAAAGATTAGATGAAATCCCTAAAACAACCTAAAACAAGCCTTTAAATAGGCCTAAGTACCGTCATAAAACCCTAGAAAGTATTTCCCAAAGATAGGCCCAACTTAAGAGGATAGAAAATCGGCGCCGAATCCGGCCCAGAAAAACCGCGGGTGCTGCCCAGAATTGGTGATCTGCTGGAATAACCGCGGGTGCGGTTTCTGTGGCCGCGAGTGCGGTTTTTTGGCTTCCCTTGTTCCTCTGGCCGCGGGTGCCGTTTTCTCTCTTTATATTGCATTTAAAGGGGTTAGTTTACTTATTTGCTCATTTGGTACTTAAGTGCGGAATCTACACAAGTTTAGCGAGTAATTGCAGATTTTGGATTCGAAGAATGGAGAAGGTCATTCATTAGAGTCATATGGATCATATGGAGGCAAGAACGAGCTAGAGAAGCCAAGTTGGAATGCACAAGGAAGAGGCAAAGGGCGTCTAAATGACCCTAAAACTACTCGATAATGCCTATGTTTTAGACCGGGTTCATATCCAACGTCTTTTCCTCCCCCCTATCTTCTTCCGTGGTCGCCTCTTGAACTGTCATCCATGTGTTACAGACAGCTCATGGTTCCTCTTCAATGACATTCTTCTTCGCTCGTGGTCACCTATCTTGAGGTGTCTCTCTCACATCTTCTTCCTCTTTAATTCATTGACGGGCTTGGTTGAGTCAGTTTTGTCTTTTCCCCCTTCGTTGTTTCTTTTATTGTCGGTTTAGTTTTGTTGTCGGTTTGGGTTAGCAATAGTCGTGTTGTGTTAATTTGAGGCAATTTTGACCAGATCTATTAGTTGCTTGGTTGAATCAATTTTGTTTTTTAGGTTTAATTTTGTTGCCGGTTTATTTTTATCCTAAGAAAACCGTTAAAAAAAATTCAATTTTAGCGCTAATTTGTAAAAAAGCTTTCACGTAGGCTGCCTTGTCAAAAAAATCCATGTAGGTTGCCTTGTCATCATGTTTGATCCATGAGAAAACCCGTGGTAATATATTACCAGTACACTCAAATATCAGGATATTTTTATTACATTTGAAAGTTGAGGATATATTTTTACCATATCCTCAAAGGTGGGGGTATTTTAATTAGTTTTCTCTAAAAAAAATTATAAAAATTATTCCTAATATCTATTTTTATATATTTATAAAATTCTATTTTAAAAAATCACGTTTTAAATTTATTAATAATTGTATTTTGTAAAATATTTCCTTTTTAATTTTTAAAAATTGTAAAACATGATTTTTCAAAATAAAAATATAAAAATAGAGGTTAGGAATATAAATATAATTTTTTTAATTTTTTTAAGATTAATTAAATGTTAAATATTTCGGATATTTCACGAGGTAACCTTATCGTTTAGCTTAATTCGGGTGGTAAACAAGAGTTTTAAAATTTTCGTCGGGTAACCCTGGGATTTTCGCCCCACTTTGAAGCAAAATCCTAGGCCAGCGGTACATCAGGATCCGATCATCTTGTGGGCAGTGAGGACGAAACTCCAGGGAAGCAATCAACCCGAGTAATGGAGACGTCACTATACACACTACCATGACTCCAACCTATCCCGACTCCGAAAGCCAGAACCCAATCTACGAAACAAATCATCAAGTCGCACCACCACAGAGTAGCACACTGCCTGAGTAAAAAGCACCAAGAAACCCTATTGGGATTTGATCATCCCTAACGGGATTTAATACACGTCCTTAGGAGGGGATTTGATACCCTTGCGGGATTTTAATCAATATATATATAATATTTATTACTATTTTTTTTATTAGGTAAGAATTCTAGTTCAGACATATTTGAAACTCGAAGGCCGGCCAAGTCGGCAGACGGGAGAACCGTCTAAAATCATAACATACAACAAAATATAACGGTGCAAACTCAAGCAAACACACCCTACAAAAAGCAAAGCAGAAAAGATCTAAACCAAACTGAAGAAGGTCGAAGACGACGGACGAAGTCAAGCCCCACTCTGAAGTAGAACCGTAGGTCAGCGATACATCAGGACCCGATCATCCAGTGGACAATGAGGACGAAACTCCAAGGAAGCAGTCAACCCGAGTAATGGAGATGTCACGATACACACTACTAATATTTATTACTATTAATAGACAAGCGCTTTTATATATACAAACATAAAAGGATTATTATTATTTTATTTTGTATTTTTTTAATAATTGTCCTTGGCGTGCAAGGCAAAAGTTGAACCTTGCACGCCAAGGGTCTACAACAGCCCGACACCATCGAGGAAACCGATAGACCCACCAGACGAACACAAAACCACCAATGCGGGGATCAGCGTGGCGGATCGAGCCATGACGGATCACAAGTAGGGGGAGGAGAATATGGGATGGGAATTCCAGAACAAGTGGAAGTGGGAGGCTACGAGCAGCGAACCAAACCGGAGTATCGCCACCGAAGCACCCAGTTTGGCGAATAGACAATCGGACAAGGAGGGGGCGGAAGCTATTAGACCTCTGAAGCCCCAGCCTAATTTTACAATCGGACAAGGACCCAAGGAGAAGGAGTGGGGGAGGTGAAGAAGCAGGAGGGGGGACGGTCGAAGGAGGTTTCTTTTATTTGAAATGGATGAATAAAAAAACTAAACATTATTCCGTAGAATGTTACAAATTATTTAGTGGAATTGAGACGTTTTCATCTAAACTGAACGGAAAAAGAAAACATAACAGTATTGGGCAGAATGTTTCATATTTCACCGAATAATGCTTCAAATTTCACCGAATAATGTTTTACATTTCACCGAATAATATTTGTGCACACGGTACACCCTAAGGGGTGCGCACACCCGAACCACACCCTATATATAGTGTATGGATCATTTGTGCACAAGTCTTAGGGTGTGCATTGTGCACAAATATTATTCGGTGAAATATGAAACATTATTCGGTACAATTTGAAGCATTATTCGGTGAAATGTGAGTATTGTTTAGGGGAATGTGCGGTTTGAGATCTCACGTGCATAATCCTCAGCTAAGATGATAAAAGGCCAACGGAAAATGGGGCCCACTTGTTTGTTTATATTTAAAAACCTAAAAATTGTAATTAATCTAAACCGTTGATTTATTTGAATTCTATGGCTAAGATCTGTTCCTTGTTTCTATACCCACCGGAACCACCCCTTATACACACACACACACACAGAGAGAGAGAGAGAGAGCCATAATCCACGTGCTTTGTTGATAGCTAGTGACTGCAAACAAAATGTTATTATCAGAGAAGAAACTACTTATATTCTATCAGAGAAGAAACTATATATATATATATATATATATATATATATATATATATATATATATATATATATATATATATGGGAGAGTTCAAGTGAGAATAATTTGATCCGGTAAGAAAGAAAGAAGTGATCTAATTGGTGGAATCGGATGTAATTTTACTTTTATAAAATAAAGCCTCACGCGCCCTTGAATTCCTCCCCCCCCCCCCCCCCTTCACTCTCTGGCTCTTAGAAGAAGCGAATGACGGGAATTCATGGGCTCCTCCGACCAGCTCCATGTAAGTGTTTGGAGAATCGAGTCCTTAACGGATCTCAGAGGCCTACTCCTATATATATATCAATGGGTGAAAACCCTGAGGGTACAATGGTAACTGTACATGTATAAATAATATAATGCTAACATCCTCCCTCAGTCGCAGCTAGAGGTGAGCGAATAGCAAGACTGGAACGAAAAGAAGTAAAAAGAGGAGTAGGTAAGCCTTTTGTGAAAATGTCCGCATACTGATGTGCGGAAGGGACATGAAGAACTCGGACCTGGCCTAGGGCGACCTTCTCTCTGACGAAATGGATGTCAATTTCGATATGCTTCGTCCGCTGGTGCTGAACTGGGTTCGACGACAGGTAAACAGCAGAGACATTGTCGCAGTAGACCAGTGTAGCCGATCGAAGGGGAACCCGGAGTTCGCAGAGAAGGTTGCGGAGCCAGCAGGTCTCAGCGATGGCGTTGGCAACACCACGATACTCAGCCTCGACACTCGAGCGGGAGATGGTGGCCTGACGCTTGGAGGACCACGAGACCAGATTGTCGCCCAGGTATACTGCAAAACCAGATGTAGAGCGTCGAGTTTCAGGACAACCCGCCCAATCAGCGTCAGAATAGGCGGTGAGGGAGTCAAACCTGCTACGAGCGAGATGTAAACCCATGTCAGAGGTGCCCTTGATGTACCGGATTATCCTCTTGAGCGCCTGAAGATGGTGCTCGCGGGGATCATGCATGTATAAGCAGATCTGCTGTACGGCGAAGGCAATGTCCGATCTGGTGAATGTCAAATACTGGAGAACACCGGCCAAACTGCGGTAGGCTGTAGGATCCTCAACCTTAGGACTGGAGGCAGCGTCGAGCTTGGACTTGCAATCGACAGGGGTGGTGGCGGGTTTGCAAGACGTCATGCCGGCTTTGTCGACGATCTCAAGAGCGTACTTCTGCTGATGAAGGAACAGGGTAGTAGGAGTGCGTGACACAGAGACCCCAAGGAAGTAGCTCAGGGAACCGAGATCAGTCATGGCGAACTCTGATCGCAGCAGGGCCATCAGCCTAGACAGGAGCGATGTAGAGGAAGCGGTGAGCACGATGTCATCAACGTACAGGAGAAGATAGGCGGTGTCAGACCCTGAGTGGAACACAAAAAGGGAGTGATCAGACTGACAGCCCTGAAATCCAATGCCAGTGAGGTACGTGGCGAACCGCTGATACCAGGTGCGAGGCGCCTGTTTCAACCCACAGAGAGACTTCCGGAGAAGGCAGACGTGAGATGGACGGGTGCGATCATAGAAGCCTGGCGGCTGATGCATATACACAGTCTCCTGAAGGTTGCCGTGAAGGAAGGCATTCTTGACGTCAAGCTGATGGATAGGCCAATCCTTAGTAAGGGCGATGCTCAGAACTGTGCGGATGGTAGCCGGTTTGACGACCGGGCTGAAAGTCTTATCACAGTCAACCCCAACCTCCTGCGACTTGCCGTTGACCACTAGTCGAGCCTTGTGTCGCTCTAGAGTTCCATCTGACCTGTACTTATGCTTGAACAACCACATGCAGTTAATGATATTAGTGTCCCGAGGCATTGGAACGAGGTCCCACGTGCCGTTTTTAATAAGAGCACTAAACTCATCCATCATGGCGGCTTGCCAGTTCGGGTCCTGTAAGGCCTTGTGGGGTGATTTGGGGAGAGGAGATATGTCGGGAGACGGAGTGAGAAAGTTGTATTTGGGGTTAGGTTTGAAGATTCCGGACTGCGACCGGGTCTTCATGGAATGGGCGGGGGGTGCAGGCGGAGGTCGGTGGTTAAGTGAGGTTGCCTGCTGAGGGGGAAAGAGGGGGGCGGGGGGTGCGGCGGGCGCTGCCAGGGGGGGTGTACCCGCCGCAAGGGGTGTTGCAGGATGGGCGGGGGGGGGGGGGTGCGGCGATTGCTGCCAGGGGAGGGGTACCCGCCGCATGTGTTGCGGCGCCCGCCGCAGGTTGCTGCACCCGCCGCCAATCGATTTGGGTGGGGGTTTTGGGCGGGGGGTTGGTTCCGGATGATGCTTGTTGAAATAGGTGGCGTAGGAGGGGTGGGAATTCGTCAGAATTGGGTGGTGTGGGTGGGTTGGGGACAGCAGGGGTGGGTGGTGTGGCGAAGGGGAAAGTCTGTTCGTCGAAAATCACATGGCGCGAAGTGACAACCCGATTGGTATCCAAGCGAAGACAACGGTAGCCTCGATGGTGTGGGGAGATGCCCAAGAAGACACATTTAGTGGATCGTGGGGATAGCTTGTGAGGGGCGGTGGCACTCATGTTGGGAAAACAGAGACATCCAAACACTCTAATGTGATCGTAAGAGGGGTAGCGCTTGTAGAGTGCCAAGGTTGGGATGGAGTTGCCAATGGCTTTGGATGGAAGTATATTGTGGAGATAGGTGGCCATGTGAAGCACCTCAACCCAAAAGGGGAGGGGAAGAGAGGCGTGATGTAGGAGGGTTCTAGTTTTGTCATTGAGGGTGCGGAGAATACGTTCCGCTTTGCCATTTTGTGGAGAGGTTTGAGGACAAGAGAAACGGAGGGCTATCCCCTGTTGTTGACAAAAGGAGCGGACGACAGTGTTGTCAAACTCGCCTCCCACGTCGCACTGAATAGCCTTGACAGGCAAATTGAATTGAGTGCGGACAAATGTGTGAAAGTTTACAATATGACTTTGTGTTTCCGATTTGTGGCGTAGGGGAAAAACCCAAACAAAATTGGTGAAATCATCAAGGACAACCAAATAGTATAGAAAACCACTAGCACTCGGAATAGGAGATGTCCACAAGTCACAATATATAATATCAAATGGTGCAAATGTATGGGAATGGGAGAGACTAAAGGGTAGTCTTTTGCTCTTGGTAGTTTGACATGAAGAACAAACGGCGGAGGCCTTATGACAAGAAATAAAACGGTTTGAACGGAGAGTGTCCAGGACATGATCGCCAGGGTGTCCTAGACGAGCATGCCAAACGTCAGAACGGAGGGTGATGTTGACAGAGGGGGCGGCGAGAGGTGTCTGACTGGCTGCGGTGGTTACTGGGTATAGGTCTCCTGAGCTATTGCACCGCATTACTGGGGTGCCTGTACGTAAATCCGTCACAAGAAAACCAAACGGGTCAAATTGAATCGCCACGTGATTATCGATGGTGAATTGGCGAACGGAGATGAGGTTTTTGACAATGGCAGGGGCAAGAAGCACATTGTTGAGTTTCAAAGGACAGTCAGAGGGTAGGGTAGCAGGGCCTGAACCAACAATTGGAATACGATTTCCGTTCCCGACATAAACCGAAGGCAAAGTGCTAGAATTAAAAACAGTTTGTAGGTTACCCGGATTGTTCGTCATGTGAGAAGAGGCCCCGATATCCATATACCAATTTCCGTCCAGCTGCTGAAGACCCAAAGGGGTCGTGGGTTGCGACAACGACGCCGCTGGTTGTGTTGTAGACAGCGCCTGCGGTGGAGGGTTGGGAACCGGGTAGCGGTAGGGTTGCTGCAGGTAGGGTAGCGGGTAGCCGGCCCAGGGCTGAGGCCAGTACGGCGAAGGGCTAGGCCGGGTGTCCTCCCTGGATTGCAAGGCTATTTCGTCGGTAGACATCGAGAGGAGGTGGGAGATTGCGGCGGAAGGGAGAAAGAAGGAACAAGGGGGCGGCGGCGGCGGCAGGAGGGGGAGGCGGCGGCAGCAGGGGGCGGCGGCGGCGGCTAGGGCGTGGCTAGCGGCGGCGGCTAGGGATTGCGGCGGCGGCGGCTTGGGGCTGCGGCGGTGTAGTGGATCGTTAGATATGAAACAAAATTAGGGTTTCACACAAAAGCCTGATACCATGTAAGTGTTTGGAGAACTGAGTCCTTAACAGATCTCAGAGGACTACTCCTGTATATATATCAATGGGTGAAAACCCTGAGAGTACAATGGTAACTGTACATGTATAAATAATATAATGCTAACACTCCAATCCATCCTCGTCGCTCCAGATTTTCCGGCGTCACTGTCGCCCGCCCCTTCGCCGTCACCGTCTCTCCCGATCAACTCCAATCCCTTCCTCTGCTGCGGCGCTGTCGCCATCGCCCGCCCCTTCGCCGTCCTCTCCCTCCCCTAGCCCAACCCCAGCGCCGACTCCACCTCCACGCCGCACCTCACCGCCGCTGGCGCCGCCCCGCTCTCCGCCAAGATCGGCGTCTCCGTCGAGGATCTGCCTATTTTTGAAGTGGTATTGGGTTTGATTAGATTAATTAATGGGTTATGTAGTTGATTCGATGATATGGTTCATTTGTGGTATTGGTAATTGGTCTGTTGGAGCTCGGTCTCTGACCGGTGAAGCCAAGCAAGCTTGCAGAAGGATTCTTAACTATTATCTTTTTTTTTGGTAAACTTTTTATGTTGGATTCCTATCTTCTGTTACAAATTTTTTATTTTTTTCATTTTCTATATTCCTGTAATGTGTCACCATGAAATTTAATCCAATTTCATCATATGTTCGAATTTTAATTTTTAAGTGTGAACAGCTCTGTGTGAATTTGTTTATCATTTTTATACCAAGTGATTCAGGGGCTTTATACTAAGTGGTACAGAAGCTTTATACGAAGTGTTTTAGGATTTTAATATCAAGTGTTTCGGTGTTTTAAATCAAGTGGTTCAGTGTTTTTATACCGGATGGTTCAGGGTTTTTATAGCAAGTGGTTCAGAGTTTGTATACCAAGTGGTTCATGGTTTTGTGAAGGGTTACGGTCATTTTGTGATTACAGGCGAGGATTTTATGAATGGTGATGGATTTGTAAAGAGAGATGATGGGCTTCCCTTTAGCCTCTCCGTTGTTCTTTTCTTTCTTCCACTTTGTAGTTATTTTACAATGGAATTTGCTTAATTTTTATTTTTTAATCTTTACTAGTGTTGAACTATAATCAAGGATTATTCTTTCTTCCAAATGTGGTGGATTAGATGATATTTTGAATCGTGGGTCTATGAACTATACCCTTATTAAGTGGTTCAGTGACCAAATAGAAAGTGGTTTAGTGACCGAATTGAGTGTGGTTCAGTTACTCAATAGAGGGTAGTTCAGTGATCGAATAGAGAGTGATTCAGTGACGGAATAGAGAGTGGTTCAGTAACCGAATAGAGTGTGGTTTATAAACCATTTTATTTAAAAAAAACAAACAAAAAAATAATTAAAAATTAAGCATTAAGAGAAAATAGAAGAAGAATGAAAACTTTATGAACCACTTCTTGATAACTTCATTAACAACTTCTTGATAACTTCATGAACAATTTCTTGATAGCTTTATTAACCACTTCTTTATAACATCATGAACCACTTCTTAAAGCTTCATGAACCACTTCTTTATAGCTTCATGGATCACTTCTTTATAGTTTAATGAACCACTTCTTTATAGGTTCATAAAACACTTCTTTATAGGTTCATTAATTATTTCTTTATATGTTCATGAACCACTTCTTTATAGCTTTCATGAACCACTTCTTTATAACTTGTGAACCTTGTGAATCACTACAAATAAAATGGCTGAACCATTGTAAAAAAAATTGCTGAACCATTGTGAATAAAATTGCTGAACCACTATGAATAAAATTGCTGAACCACTGTGAAAAAAAATTGCTGAACCACCGTGAAGAAAATTGCTGAACCCCTGTGAAAAAAATTGATGAACCACTGTGAAGAAAATTGATGAACCACTGTGAATAAAATTGTTGAACCATTAAGAGTAAGCGAGTTGAACCACTAAGTACTTGTGAACCTTATGAACCACTTATTGTTATTTTTTTTTTCAACAAAACATATATAAAGTGGGTGTCTATGGGTAGATAAAATTAAAATACACCCAAAAATATATTTTTTATATTTTTTTAATAAGTGAAAATGCCAAAAAATAATTTTTAAAAGTTCATGTCAAGCATTTTTATATGGGTACGTACTTTTTATAATTAATTAGCAAGGTGGGTGAACAAGCGCGTGCAATTAATTAGGTTTGTGTGTTAATTAGCGCGTGTGCAACTGAGAGTGTGGGTGCTACTAATTAATTTAAATGGGTGTTACTAATTAATTTGGAGAGACGTGTCTGAGCTGATTTGGCATTAATTTTTGTACACGTGGACCAATCAGTGCGCTTCTTTCCTTCTCATTATTGGAGGTGTGTGTACCCGAACCCAACCCTATATATATATATATATATATATATATATATATATATATATATATATATAGAGAGAGAGAGAGAGAGAGAGAGAGAGAGAGAGCCATAATCTACGTGCTTTGTTGATAATAGTGATTGTAAACAAAATGTTATTATCAGAGAAGAAACCACTTCTATTATGCACGAACTGCAAGAAAACGAACCACAATGTGGATCGTTGTTTCTTCAATATTAGTCTTCCTCCTGGATACGCTGATAGCAAAGGGAAAGGTAATAAGCAAGAGCCATAAAAGAATAAAAGAAGTTTACATGCAATGCACAATCAGGCAGCTAAGAGTTCTCTGCAGAGCAATTGACACAGATAATTAGGTTGTTGCAATCGGCTAACCTACAAGCTACTCAGAAACAACCACTCGAAATGGACTTTGCTGGTTTTTCAAGTACATCTCTCTCCGAACAGGTGCTTAATGGAGTGAGTTGGATTGTTGACAGTGGTGTGAGTGGCCGCATGTGTAATGACTTGGTGCTTTTTCGGAGCACAAATGCCTTGTTTAAGCCTTTCGTGGTTACTCTACCAACTGGATTAACAAAAACTGTGATAACAGCTGGTTCAGTGGAAGTTATGCGTGGCTTGATGTTGCATAATGTGCTGTTGGTGTCACATTTCAAGTGCAATCTCATGTTTATTGGCAGGATTGTGCGAGACCTTGGTTGTTTTATTTTGTTCACACTGAAGGGTTGTTATATGCAGGCGCCACATATTACACAAGCTTAATTTGAAGATTGGTGAGCTCATGAAGGATCTTTTTGTGCTTAAAGACCAATCAGGAGGATCTTTACAAACAGTAAGTGCAGCTATTGCAGGAAAACATATCACCAGTGATGCTAAGGCTGGTCTTTGGCATAAGCAATTGGGTCATTTACCTCATTAAAAACTTAAGACCTTTCCATTTGTTTCTTCTAATAATGCACGTGATTCTGTTTTGGCTTCTTGTGATGTCTGTGCACGTGCCAGACAAGCGAGGATCCCATTTCCTTTGAGTACAAGTAAAACTAAAGTTGTGTTTGATTTGTTGCACATCAATGTATGGGGGCCTTACCGAGTGCCTTCTTACAATGGATTCAAGCATTTTCTTATTATGATTGATGATTTTTCTCGACATACATGGGTTTATTTGTTGCAGACAAAGGGTGTGTCCTTCCTTGTTTTCAAGCAATTTTTGGCTATGGCCGAGAGATTCTTTGGCAAAAAGGTGAAGGCTATCCGTAGTGATAATGCCTTAGAGTTGGGTTCTGTAAAACAGAGTGCTCAGTTTCTTATAGATCTTGGTGTGCAACACCAAACTTCTTGTGTCACCACTTCTCATCAGAATTGTGTGGTCGAGCAGAAGCATAAACACTTCCTCGATCAAGGTTGCTAGGGCCTTGATGTTTGAATTTGTTTTCCCTTTTAAAGAATCATCTGAGCAACCTAGTTACTTTGTGCAACCCATGTCTTCCTTGTCTCTAATTCAGTTTGGGGATGATGATCTTCCTAAGGATCATGTTGAGTCACCTTCCCCTTCTCCTTCTTTTGTCTCACCTATTTCCTTTCCTTCGGGGACTGATGGTGATCATGCTGATATTATTGTTCGTCATTCAGAAAGAGAAACTCGCCCTCCTACATATTTGTCCAATTATGTGTGCTCTATGGCGTGTAGCATACCCTTCCTTTGTTATCACACTTTAACCTCTACCTTGTCTTTCCCATCCTCCACAGTTCCTTCCGATTCTAAGCCTAATCACGAGCCACTTACTTATGTAGAGGGTTGCAAATTCATGGTCTAGCAACAGGCAATGAAGGGTGAGTTTCGTGCCTTAGATTGTAATGGCACTTGGGATATTACACCCCTACCTCTCGGCAAACGTGTTATTGGATGTAGGTGGGTTTACAAGGTCAAGCACTAGGCGGGATGGTTTGATTGAACGATATAAAGAATGCCTTGTAGTTAAGGGGTTTACTCAACAGGACGGGATCGACTCCCATGAGACGTTCTCCCTGGTGATCAAAATGACAACAGCCCGGGCGCTTGTATGTGTTGCTTTGTCGAAGGTTGGTCTTTGTTTCAATTAGAAGTTAATAATGCATTTCTTCATGAGAACTTAGAAGAGGAAGTGTCCATGAAGCTCTTTCCTGGTCTCGGATGCCTCCCCAGTCTATCGGCTCAAGAGGTCCCTCTATGGTTTGAAACAAGTTTTGCGTTAGTGGTATACTTAGCTTTCAGAAGCTTTGTTGTGCCAAGGATATCACCAATCATTGAATGATTAGAAGAGGAAGTGTCCATGAAGCTCTTTCCAAGTCTCGGATGCCTCCCTGGTCTATCGGCTCAAGAGATCCCTCTACGGTTTGAAACAAGCTTTGCGACGTTAGTGGTATGCTTAGCCTTCAGAAGCTTTGCTGTTTCGAGGATATCACCAATCCTTGAATGATTACTCTTTGTTCTCTCGCTCAAAGGGTGATCAAGTTGTTTTCGTTGCAGTCTACGGCTCTACGCCGATGACATTTTAGTTACATGTGAAGGCCTTGATGAAATCGAAACTCTCACGCCTTATCTTGATACTGAGTTTAAGATTAAGGATTTGATGATTCTACATTACTTTTTGAGTATTGAATTCATTCTAGTTGCTGATGGTTTGATTCTTAGCCAGTGAAAATTCATTGATGAATTTTTTCGAGGCTTTCCCTGCAAATGTCATGCTGTTGCTAGCCCTTTGGCTCTGCAGTTAAAGCTTTCGCCAGACGATGTCGATTTACTCTATGACCCGACTACGTATCGTCGCTTGATCGAGAAGCTAAATTTCCTTGTTCATTCCTGTCCTGATTTAGCGTTCAGTGTGCAATTCTTGAGCCAATTTATGCAGAGCCCTCGAACACCTCACTTATCTTCTGCGTTGCATGTGCTTCGTTACTTAAAAGGGGACAATTCACAAAGGCTCATTGCTCTCTCGACATTCTAGTTTAAAGCTTCAGGCATTTTGAATCGTCGACTAGGCCAGTTGCCCTTTCTCTCGCAATTCTGTGAGTGGTTATGTTGTGATGTTGGGGACGAATTTGCTTTCGTGGAAGTCCAAGAAACATCAAACCGTTTATCTGTCCACTGTTGAAGCCAGTATCGGTCTCTTCGTCGAGTTTGCACAAAGTTGGCTTGGCTTAGCGGTTGCTGAGTGGGTTAAGTGTCCCTGATATTGGTCTTGTGCCAGTTAAGTGTGATAACTTAGCTGCTATATACATCGCTCGCAATTCCGTCTTTCACGAGCGCACCAAGCACATCGAGCTTGATTGCCATTAGGCTTGTGAGAAGCTTCTTGAGGGATTGATTTCTATGTCTCATGTATCTACTCGAGAGCAACTGACTGATTTCTTGATTAAGAGCATTCCTGGTGTCCATTTGAAGATGGTTCTGCGCAATCTCAGATTAGTCGATCATTACCTACCTCGAGCTTGGGGGGGGGGGGGGTTAAGCCCATATGGTTGTATATAAATACTTGTATTTCTGAACAAGAAAAATAAGAGTAAGAAATCGATTTTCTTTCCCTCTATTCTCTATTCATCTTCTTCCTCATTTCCACTACGAAGCTTTTGCATCAAATCTCAGATATGTCAATCACCATACTTTCTTATACAATGAGACTATTGTTTTTACATTCGTGTAGTCGGATTGATTGTAGATTTGTAGGGTATAGTTTAACTCCTAAAGCCTAATTTTCCTTAGGAATATTTTGCCCTAAAACAAATTGCTAGTAATAAAGTAGTCTCACACATTCACAGTGTACGATGGTGCGTGGAACTAGTTTTTTTTTTAGAAGAAGAGACGAGGCTCTCTGCACGTTAATCGCGCTTTATTGAAACATGAAAAAGATTACATCCGAATCCTACGAACGAAACTAATACCCCTTAAATCATCGAACAAAATGTTCTCAGATTTAAGCGGTATATTCTCTAAAGTATACAAACCAATATCCCTTGAGAAGACAAAATTGGCTAGCGAGTCGGTCACCTTATTTCATTCCCTTAAAATATGACTAAATCTAATGACCCAGTTCCTTATGAAAAAGTCTTGACAACAAAGTACCAAACGATAAAGTGAGTCAGTGGATGTGTGGAACTAGTATGCGAAAGTGAGAAACTGCTTAGGAGAAAAAGGGTCATGGTTACTACCTGTGGTACCTATTACAATATAACTATATCACCCGAGTGGTCATGTCGAATGCAAGATGATTAACGAATAGAATTTGAATTGAATAACAACCTCATAAGATTTGACATGGGTTCGTATGGGACGGAGTTAATAAACTGACTAAAATTATAAACAAGGTAAAATTTATAAATTGTTGGTAAAAGTAGTTAAAATTTTAAACAAGATAATCTCCGTATGGGGTGAAAAACAGTTTATTAGTAAAAAGTGGAGTTTATTTGATTGTTATTAGGGGTATTGTGGTACATTCAAACCAAATACTGTAAGATAAAAGGAAAGGGGTAAAATAGTACTTTTGTAAAATAAACACCAAAATAACATTCATTTTCTAGCATTTTTTTAACACGTCTTTTTAATTGATTTTTGTTTATTTTGGTGCTCCATACACCCATAAAAGTTATTTATTTTTGGGAAATTTGCTAAAATGACCTTCATATCCGGAAGGTTTGCATGAATAACCCAATCCGGAAAAAATTTGCACAAAAGCGGATATCCGGATTGAGGAGGCAAGCGGTAGCCGGTAGGAAAGAGGAAAAAAAAAGGAAAGAGGGGAAAGGGGAAAGGGGAAACGGAGGAGGAAGCCGCACCGCCATTCCCTGGCTCTTCCCTGGTTCGGGTGTCGGAGAAGGAAGGGGATCGGAGGCGAGAGGTTGACCGGCCGGAGGACAAGGACGGAGGGAGCAGCCTTCAATGGTAGCGGAATCAGCGAGAGAGAGAGAAATGGAAGGAGGGAGAAGGAGTCGAGATGTATGAAAGAGCGGAAGGTGGGAGAAGAAGTCGAGAGGCCTTCAATGGTAGCGTGTCCACCTCGCCGGCACCACTGTCCAACGCCTCTCACCGGCGAACCCTTCACCTATGACCGGCGCTCAACTTCTACTCTTCCCTTCCATCTCTCGCCTGCGACCGGCGAATCCACAACCCTATGCCCCGCGAACCCGCCGTCCTCCGCTTCCGAAGCTCCCCTGTAGTAGCTCCTGTGCCTCCACTTCCTGCCTCCCACACCAAGGCCACCGGCGCTTCACCAACTGCTACTCCTGGATGCGACTCAACTTCAGTGCAGGTAACTTTGATTCCCTTAACTAGCTGTAATTTGGGAAATTCATGAGAAAATTTTAGGAATTGTACATCTAGTGGTAAGCTGATTACAGCATCATCAATTGTTCATGTCTATTTCATTGGCTTTCAATTGAATCACTGGTTTTTAGTAATTTCCCACCCTTCTTGAAAACTGTATTAGTTGAATTTCATTAAGAGAAGCCAATGAAATAGATAATTTAGCTTATTGGCAGCTAGGAACTGTATTAGTCGGACTGTTGTTCTCGCAGCTTCGGCGCCCTGCGGGTACAGCCGCCTCCTCCGATGATCCTGGTTGCGGTTCTTGGAAGGATAAGAAGGAGGAGATTCTTCAAGACATTGAGCCAATTACTCATCTCACCAAAGAGATTCTGCACTCCAAAAGGTCTCCCTTTCTTCGTCTTTCATTTTCTCAATCGATCAATTGCCCGTCTATCTTTGATTATCTGATGATGTGAATTTGATTTGTTTTTTTGGTCGGCGTGTGAATTTGATTTGTTAACTATACTAGTTGAAAACTTAATTCCTGAGAGGCTATTTTGTACTGAACAATTTCACACTTGTATGATTGCTATAGAACTAAGCCAGTGAATGGAATGAAATTAGGGAAATTCTCAGTGCTATCTATTCCTGCTGTGAACTGCATATCACTGTATCAAATCTTGCCCAGGTGAACTTAAGGCCCTTCTGTTGGATTGGCAAGCTTTTGCTGGGAAGGTATAAGTATAACTGTTCTTTGTCCTTGTTTAATCTCATAAAGTTTCCCTATAATACAGTTTACCAACCATGAGCATCTTGTATGTGTTCAGAAGAGACTTGCAATTACAAAATCTTAAACGTAGATAAAGCTATAAAGGTTCAGGAAAGCTTTTTTTTTGAAGGATAACAGGTGACAACTAGTTCCGATAGACATAATTGATGAGTATCTTATGCATTTCCTAATTTTTTTTATTTCATCTTCTGTACTAGTTTCATTCAAATTTCGATGCTTCTGTTGTAATCTCAATAGGAATATCATGTAAAAACTGGTCATTCTTTTGTTGTTTATTGTTATCCATGAAAGAAGAGCATATATGTTTTCATTATCTTGTTTTTTGTTGGATGCTCCCTCATGTTTGCTTGTAAATTTATGGAGTAATATTCTGCTCTTTTTTCTAATATTTTTCTAATGTCTATAATATGATTGATGCAAGAATCATATTTTTCTAATATTTTTCTCTATTCTGATTCATATACTTCTGTTTTGTAATATTTCACTTTCTGATGCTTGAATCCGACGTGTCCAGTAGACAACCAAATGGTGTCCAGTTGGAAACCATATGGTGTCCATGGGGAATTTTCTGTCAGTATCTTTTTTTTTTCAACCCTTCTAGTTTGTTCTCTCATGTGGTGACTGTTTTTCAGGCTTTCTTGGAGGCAGACAGAGTATCAAGATATTTAACAGAAGACCTGAAAAATGAAGTTGTACGAAGTGCTTCCTTGGAGATTACCAGGCGGCAATTCATCTCCCTCCCCCACCCCTCTCTCTCTCTGCACTGCACGCTCGGACTTCGATGAGCTCGTCGTTGTTTATAGGTAAAAAAATTTCTCGCTTTTGTTTTTTCTATGGATTCTTTTGCCTGCTACTTGTAACTCGCGGCTGTTGAGCTGTTCATGTGCACTTGCTGATCTCTCCCCCTTTTTATTTTTTTTTGTCGATTTTGAGAATAGCTTCTGAATTTGGTATTCAATTCTTCTATCTGCTCAATTTCCGAGTTGAAGATTGATTTTCACTTGTTTTCTTTGAGAATTGCTTCTCTGGTGTTCGTTTTGAGTTTCATTTGATGATTCTTTAGAACTCACCGAATATGAGTTCGGGATTATTCTCGTTGCATTTCGTCCTAGGTGTGAAGAAATTCAGTTTTCACTTATAGGCTAATTCATAAGCTGCTCTTGGTGGTTGTGCTTTGGAGTCGTGATTAAAATTGCAGCAATCTTCTTGGCTGTGTCTGTCTGGTACTCTGGTCCAGATCTACCTTACTTGTATGTTTTAAATATTTATTGTGTTAATATATGTTTATGCTGTAAATTTTTTTCCTTATACTATCCAGTATCCACGGGCCTTCATAAATTACCTTGGCATGAAACTGATTTCTGTCATTTATGAACTGAAAATTTTGGTTTTGGATGATGCTAAGTTTGTTGTGTTAGAAATAAGCTGTGAGTGTATACAGGCTATTTATAAGGAACATATGGTCAATCTTCAAAGTATATTTTCAGATCCTATGAATTAGAAACGGTTTAAGATATGTGACAGGGTAATTGCACCATATCTGCAGAGTTTCAGAGCTTAGTTTTCAGTTGGATTTGGCCCTGAAATCAATGCCCTAGTGAGCATCTCTTGGAGCTGTTATGATGGGCCAATTTCATATTTAAGTTTGTATGCAACTTTGATTGTGTACTACTAATATTGCTTTCGTCCTTGCACCATTAGCAGCATGATCATCTTTCTGGGTTCTGTAGCTACTGATAGAGTATATTTTAGTCATGTTTTTAGTGGATATTTGCATAACACAACACCCTTGTTACTAACTTTTTCAAGATGTTGAGATTAGCGCAGTTTGAAGGTGAGAACTTTCACCAATACTTCACTAGATTGCATGAGTATGTTGACGACCTTGGTTCATGGGGTTATCAATTCAGCATCCGAGATATGATTATTTGCATACTTGATGGGATGACTGTTGAGACGCGAGCACTTGCTGAGTACATGAGTAACGGAGGCCTGAAACGGTTAGGAGGATTGTCGGGGTTGTGGGACTTTTTCTGTTATATGGATTACCATGTTTCACAAGAAGTCTTGCTTGCTACGTCTTCTCCGCCGATGGAGGACTCTGTCACACACCTGGAGGATCCATTGCACACTCTTACTCAAGTGGTGCATCAGTTAGAGGAAAGAAAAATGAGCCGAATCGAAAAATTGGAGGAGCAAATGAGCCGCTGTAAAAACTTGGAGAATCAGATGAGCCAACTCATTCAAATTTTAAGTGCAAAAAGTGAGAAAGAAAGGAGCTTCGAAGAAGAAGAAGAATTGGTTGCAGACAACGATAGTGTCTTCGACAATGGAGGAGAAGGTCTAGTGCTTCCTGACTTGGAATCTCATGAGTCGACGCATGAGGTTACATGTGATGTGTCTCCTACTCCATCTGCACCATCCATTCTGAGCTCGCCCATTGATGAACCAAGTCTAGAGCCATCAACTGAGGCTCAAGAGATAATAAAGGTAAACTTTTGCAATCTTGAAGGTAATGGTGATTATGTTGATCCTTTTGATTGCTATTTTGAAAAGCCACCAGCGGAACTGTGTTGGTGGTATCATATTCCTTCTGCAGAGAGTCATGCTAGACTCTTTGATAGATTGAAAGGGGTCTTAAGTTCCACATTTTATGCTTTCAATTTATTGTGCTATAATGTGGCTTGTAAGATGTGTGCACAGGAATATGATAGGTTACTGAGGGCGTTAACAATGTCTGATCTTAGAAAGGTATGAGTCTTTTTATTTCTTTTTATTTTTAGTTAGGATTAATTTTCATATTTTATTTTTAGTTAGGTTTAATTTAATTTATTTATTTCCGTTATATATATATAAAAAATAAAATAAATAAATAAATAAATAAAAAGTCGAGCCTTTCCTTGGCGGCTCTGCCTCCCTTCTTTCATTCCATCGCCTTCTTCCATCGGTTCCATGCCCTTGTCGCCGCTGCTGCACACCACCCGCCCTCCACCACTCTCTGTTCACCTTTCCGTCCGCCTCTGATCGCCGGACTCCCGCACCGACGACAGAAACCGACCCCAATCAACCCATCTCCCTTCTCCTTCACCGGCGCCGCATCAATAAACCCCTCCGTTCGCGTTCTCTCTCCGACCTCCTTCCTTCGCCCTTCGCCCCCGCCGGCCTCCTCTGATCACCAGGATCTACCAGCACCGGCCGAACCTCCTTCCGTCATCCACCATCTCCAGCCGCCTTCTGATCGCCGGACTTCTGCCAGCAACCAGCCTCCCAGCGCCGCAGCAGCCCATCGGTCCCTCTCGGATCTACTGTTGCTATCGCTGCGGCTGCCACCACTGCAAATCTGCCACCGCTCGTCCATCGCCGCGGGATCCCTATCCTCTCACGCCGCGGGATCCCTATCCGACCACCCGTCGCGCTCCTGCTCGTGTCCCTCTCCCAAGCCGGCATCTTCCACCGCCGTTCTCCATCACCAATTCGTCATCGCTGATGGTGCTCCGTATCCGCAGGTAAGGTGAGGTATAATTGAACGGGATTGGCTCGGATTTGATTGAGTATGATATGACCTGATTGCTTATTAGTTGAATTTGTGGGCAAGATTGGCAAGTATGACTACATTGATCAATTTTGACATTGAGATCCTGTGCCTTGATTTTACTTTGCTAAATTTTGATGTAGCGGAATGGTTTGTGGTTTTTGTTGGATTTTGAAGGGAAGTTATTTTTATGAGATCTTATTCTGAATTTTGTAGAATCTATTGCAGCCCCTAAACTCCCTGCTGAATGATTTCTACAGGTTCTATTTGATATTAGCGGACTATTCTTAATTAGTCTCGAGTGCTATTGTTATCAAGACAAGTCTGAATTTCATGTTTTAAAATTGTCATAAGTGATTGAGCATTTATTAGATAAGCTGATTTTTTTTTTATATATATAGTGGGTTGTGTTATTTCTTTTTCTTGGATGATATCATTATGCTTGGAAAGTTGGATTGCTTTGTCTTGTGTATTTTCTTTGCTTTTAGTTTTGGCCAAGACCAATTGCAAAGAGGATAAGCCTATATTTTTCCAACTCCAAGGAGGTTCTTGAGTGCCAATTGCATCCAAGTTGCTCTTCAAAATGTCTCCCGTGAACCACAGGCGAACATGAATGAGTTGCTTTCTTCCTTCCTCCACATTTGAACTGAATGATTTGTCTCGAATGCCTGATTACTTTGTGAGTTTCCTCTACCTTTTTTTATTTCTTTTTCTTTACTTTGAGGACAAAGTAAGATTTTAAGCATGGGGTGGGGAATTCAAGTGTAGCTCCGTCTTTATATATATGTTTTTTTTTTTGTTTTTTTTTTTCAATTTTTGTTATGCATTTCATTGCATTTAGGTGTTATTAACGATACCCATATTGGTTTAGTTTGTCCTCTAATTTATTTTTATGAGCTTATTGCATAAATCCCATGATTTGAATGAATTGCTTGAAAATGATTTTTGGAGCATGATTTGAGAATATAATTGAGCAAGTATGGTTCATAGTTGAGGTTAAATTGAAATCTAAAAAAATATAACCCTTGTGAGTTTGATTTTGGCCTTATAGGGACTTTACATATTATTCCCTTTTCCTATTATTGTGTGATTATACTCTCCATATGCTTATTTTTCATGACCGTATTGCATATGTTTGTTACTTGTGAATTTCAAATGATTGAGGCATGTGTTCTTTAGCCATATTATACCATATCTACCTTACATATGATCCTTTGCTTGAAGCCCGTCTGAGCCTTAAAGCCTATTTTTTTTATAGCTCCACAAAAATATATCATAACCAATTATTAGCCTGACCCCATCCGGGAATTAGGAGGAGAATTGGTGAAAAATCTTTATGTTGGAGTTGCTTTGAGTAGAGATGATGTATGTATAGTTGTGCATTGCGAGAGGTATAGCCAAAATAAGGTAACCCTTCTTGCATAATAGAGATGACTTATTACTAGGGGCCCAAGGAGGATAAAATTCACTTAGGAGTAAAAGTCTAGTAAGCTTGGACCTAGGGAGGATAAAATTCACCTAGGGGCAAAAGTAAGCATAAAAGAAAAGAAAAGAAGTCATCATCCAAATGGAAAAATTGCATGAATTGTATGGTTATTGAAATCGAAAAGTGCTTATTGATGTGTATTGGAGTTTATGTTATTGGAATGGTTTGCGAAATATGGAAGTTTTGGTGTTGTTCTGGTTGGTTGTTGTTCCTTTTTCCCGGATTTTTAGCACCACAAGCCTAAATATTCCCATACCTTATGTTCCTACCAAAGCCCCATTACAACCCTATAAAAGTCCTCATGATGTTGTTTGCAAGTGATAACTTTCACGGTGTATAGAGCATTTTGGATTGAGTTGAGAGTTGGACTTTAAAGCCTAAACATATGAGAGCTTGAGTGAAACACATTATCCCGGTGAGGTTGGATTAAAATTTGCATTTACTATTGGATCGCTCATATACTTGCTAGGATGTTTGTTCTCTTATTCATTACTCCTGTTGCTTAATGTTGCTTTTATAAAATTAAAGCATGAAGATCTTATTTGTGGGATAATTAATTCTATATTTGTTTTTCATTGCTTGAGGACAAGCAAAAGTCTAAGCATGGGGTACTTTGATAGAGTCTATTTTAGTCATGTTATAAGTAGAGTTTTGTGTATTAATTTAGAGTATATTTACATGTTTTATAGCTTATATGTATTATTTGGTTTTCGGAGTCTACACTAGCGTTTTTATATATTTCAGGTATTTTTGGACTGGATCGTATGGATTTGAAGATTGCTCGCAATATATGGGATCATTGTAGAAATTAGAAGCAAGATGGGCTGCCTATATTGGACTGATGAATACCGTATTCAGAGAGGAGATGCGGCTACGGATGTGTGTGCTCGATCACTGCAAAACAAGAGCTTATTTGCTAGTCTACCGTTTCATTAGAATAAATTAGATATATTAAGTAGATACATATAATATATTTAAATTAGGATAGAATTATATAAATTAGATATTTTATATTATTGTATGTTTATGTCACGATAGATAGAACTAGCATGCAACATATTATATATACATTCATTCATACGGTACAAGGCCGAGACCAACTTTGTTCCTTTAAACCCTAATTGTCTTTTGCTTTATTTTTATGGAGACCTAAACTCTCCCGTTTTGTCTACAATTTGAAGCTTTGTTTGATTGATTGTGAGTTTCTAATTCTTGTTCCTTATTTCCTATATTGAATGTTTCGACTTCTTTGTGCTTGAATGATTGATTGTTTTATTTTATCTTGTCTGATCAACTTGGTAGAATCAATTCAATTGCTAGGGTTTTGTAGATTCCTGATTGTGAACCTTAACCCAAGTGGCAAACTTATCCCTTTAGGGCTGATTGAACTAATTGGATGGGTAGGAAGTTGGATGTGTTGTTAAATCCTTTTTTAGGGACTGCAAATACCTTGGTTAATCTCTGGTCTTAAAGCTATCAATTGGGTTAAATCCTTCTTTAGGGACTGTTCGATTGATAAGGGTTTCTATGACTAATTGGACTAGTAACTATATTAGGTCGGGACAAGGGCATTCATAGGAATCATAAAAGGACAAGAGGAAGTTACAATATCAATTCAACCAAATAAAGTGGATAGTTGTAGGTAGAACGATTTTCTCTAAATTCCTTTGCATTGATTTGTTTATAGTTTATTTTCTTTTCTTTCTTATTTTCACCACCCAAAAACCCCCGTTTCATATTAATTGGTAAATAAACTTAACTTAGGAATAACTTGATTCTCTGTGGGATCGACTCGTGCTTACCACGCTACATTAGTTAGGTAGGTTCGAATTTATTTTGATACGGTTTACGCGACTAAAAATCGTCCATCAGCTACTTTAGGTGAATGGGGCTTTTCAACATGCGATAGAAAATAACAAGTTGGAGCCTCATTTCCTGGTACTAGTCTAAGAGAATGGTAGAAAGGATCAGATTCTCATGCTTTTTATGAGATGGAATTATTTCAAAAAAGTGATGATCCCTTTTAGACTTCACTTATTAAAGCTCACTTCAAACTCCCAATTGGATCTCTAATCACCTCAAAGTTGATATCTTTGCTTTTAGGCGGCAATTCATTTCATGTTCGGGTTATAATGGGAATATTATTCAAGAGCGACAAAGACAAGATCGACAAAGACAAGCATGAAGCCGCAGCAGTCCCGGTGGAACCAACTACCTAAGCTACCTCTGCACCCATATTTTTGAAGAGGTACAAGCTGATCAAGAGCAGTTTGTGTAGTCTTTTGTCTAGCTGCTGAACAACTACCTCAGCTACCTCGGGTTTGAGAGTTCTTATTTCTGAATTTTGAGTGAACAGGCTGCTGAACAATTGTGATCCGTACGACAGGTTTATGTGATTTGTATGTGAAATTGTGAACAAGTTTCTGAATTTTGCTTGTCTAATTGTATATTTGTATATGAATTGAATTGTGTTTGTTTGTTCAACTGTTCGTTTTGCAATCTAACTTTCATGCTTATATTCCCTATATTCATCTCAAATGGGCTATCTAGGTTGATCCTTGGTCTTTGTCGATGTGAAACTTACAACCATCTTGACGGTAAAACAATTCAGTATGGTTGACGGGTAATTATATATGTCATGTGTCAAGTAAAATAATTCATGTGTCAAGTAAAATACATTATGTGTCATGTAAATCCGGTATGGATGACATGTCAAATAAAACAATTCACGTGTCAAGTAAAACAATTCATGTGGGAAGTAAAATACATTATGTGTCATGTAAATCTAGTGACTGAATGAAAATCATTACGACAACTATGTAAAAACTAAATTGCTGCAACTTTGCCGTCTGTCATGTCTGACTAAACAAGTGACATGTTGATCTGTGTAGGTGTCATGTAGTAGGTGAAACTGTCATGTCTGCCGGAATTAACATTTAAGGGAGCATCTGTGCCTGAATGCAAATGGATCTGCACTCATCGTATGATCATAGATCAGCTAAAGCCTCAAACTATTGTCAGTCATTTGTGAAAAGCTTGCCTTAATGAAAGAAAATAACATGACAGTTAATGCTATTAACATGACAGGTTATACTCTTTAACATGATAGGTAATGCGAATAACATGTCAGGTAATGCGAATCGATCCTCTTCTATTTAATGAAAGAAAATAACATGACAGGTAATGATATTAACATGACAGGATACACCCTTTAACATGACATGTGCGGGTTTATACTAAAACTGCAAAATATTCAACCAAAATCACAATACAATATGTTCAATACGAAAACTGCAAAATATTCAACCAAAATCACAACACAATCTGGTAATTCGAAATGAGCATTTACCGCTTTCTCAATGTGACCAAAGATGCATCACTTGAACATCAAAAGCGACAAAGATGCAACTTTTACATATGGTGCCTTAAGAAACTCACTCTGAAGTAGAATTCAACTGGAAAAAAAACAAAACAAAACAAAAGTATGCATTAAAGGCATTACCGAATAAGCTTATAGATTGCAGATCAGCAAATAACCTGTCATGTTATTGGGTATAACCTGTCATGTTAAAGGCATTACCTGTCATGTTAGTTTCTTTCATTAAGGAGAAGAGGATCGATTCGCATTACCTGTCATGTTAAAGGGTATAACTGTCATTTTAATAGCATTACCTGTCATGTTATTTTCTTTCATTAAGGAGAAGAGGATCGATTCGCATCACCTGTCATGTTAAAGGTTATAACCTGTCGTGTTAAAGGGTATAAATTGTCATGTTAATAGCATTACATGTCATGTTATTTTCTTTCATTAAGGATAAGATGATCGATTCGCATTACATGTCATGTTATTCGCATTACCTGTCATGTTAAATAGTATAACCTGTCATGTTATTTTCTTTCATTAAGGCAAGTTTTTCACCATCAATATCTTTTTTAAAATGAAGGAGAGAGAAGAGTGATTTCTGATTGATCATCAATTGGGTTTGTTACAATGAGCAATTGCCCTTTTATCCTAGCTGACAAAAGTTGTTACTAAAGATGGGATCACGTTGTTACTAAAGATGGGATTAGAAGAAGGAAGAGGAAAAGGTAATGTATTAAGAACACTCAAATAGCATGATCTGCCTTTGGCTTCTGGTTATCGTATGAGCCTTCATTTGATCGTAACTCGTGATCAGGCGCTTAAGGAACTCAAAGCCAAGGCCGTGCAAAAGTCCGCTCAGTTTGACTGTCATGTGAAGTGACGTAGGTGACATGTCAAAGTTGTTACCTGTCATGTTAAAAACCCATCTTATGATGAATTCAACCAGAAAAATGAAGTATCTTGGCTTTCGATTTATTTTGATATGAAACTGCCTATAATTTGGTGATGTAGCAAGATTGACTTGTTCTAAACATAATTTGATAGTCGGCATTGATTCATGAATATTAAGCCTATGTGGGAATTGAACCCACATCTTTGTGTATGACCACAATGCTCTCCCATTGAGCTAATAGGCTATATGAGCATTTTTTAAACAAGGAAAACTACACAAATCTCACAAAAATTCTATGACATGAACTTGAGGACCTCCATGAACACGAACACAAAATTCAGGATTGTTTCATCATCTTGCATGTTCTGGAGATCACATTTACCAGGGATGTCTATTAGTCGAGGAACCCTAGTAGCAACAACATTTACCAGGGATGTCTTGCCTGCATTCTGAAGCCCTATTAGTGAGAGTTCCATTTCTTGCTTGAAAAAGAGGCTGCAAATATGTCAATGAAAAACAAGCTCAAGAACCATAAGTAACCAATGTTACATCTCCAGAAGAAAGCACCAGAAGATAGCAATGCCAAGAAAATTCCATGGATGAAACCATGTCATAACGCAAAGTTACCTGGACTGTTAAGGCCTGAGGGATTCAATATTTCAATCTGCATGTAAGATCAATAAATCTCAAGGTTCAGTACATTTTCACCCACTATTATAAGTCAACGATGCAGGCTTGGTCACGAGCTTTGTCAGTGAAGCATCCAACTTGTCTCCAATCAATGATATCCATGCCTATAACGAATGAAATGAAAGAATATTAATCCTTAGGAAGATAGATAACTTTGCTTCAGCATAACACGGTCAACAAAGGAACATAGCTTTGCTTTCAGAAATCATAAGCATTTCCCACTGACATCAGAAGATAGATATACTTCACATCTTTGGAAAAATCATGAAATAAAGCGTAAATTATTAATCCGTATGAAGATGTTCAAGAACAAGAGAGTTTTCTAAACTACTCCCCTTGGCCCTCATTCAGTAAGAACTTGTAACATCCATTCCAAGTTATAATAAGTTTCGTTTAGAATAACACCCCTCATTCGTTTTCCTATTACTCTGCAAGATTCCTAAGATTCACCAAGTTTCAGATAATCATTTCCGTTCACTTTGCAAGTAAGGTTAAACAAGCAAGCGGTATTTACTCTTATATAAATGTCAATATGCGGTTCTCACACACAACCAGTCGAAAGAACAAAAACACAACATGATCAGCAGTAGTAAAACCTCTTATAGTGTCACCACCTATATGGCAATTCCTGCGTTCCCAAGTGGTCACCACCTATATAATGCTCCAGTTTATAAACAAGCAATTATTTTAGAATCTCACATGAACTGATTTCCAAAGAAGGTGCTGAGCAGAGGATTAAATGTATGATGTATCCTTTATTTGAACTGATTTCCTTTATCTGTGAGATAAGAATAACAAATTTACAATGTAGAAAGGATGGTTGCATGATCGATAAGAATAGAACTATACTTGAATTTGTTTCATGGTCAATCAGAAATGACCCATTTTATTTAACCAAAAAAGCAGAAAACCCCTATCTATTTTCTTTTATTTGGCTGCTATTTTGACCATATAAGTTATATAACCTATCCAAGCAACTTGTGATTGGGAATTAAGAACCTAATCTTGATGGTAGAGTAAAGGAATGGACAAAAGGAAATATTTAAGTTGCTGTTTCACTTACCTTTATCATGTTTGTGGTGGAAACAAATCTTCAATCACAACTGCGAGGGCTTCATCCATCTGCAAGAAAGGACATAGAATTTGACAAATGCCTATATTTGCTTCCTTGAACATAAGCGAATAAAAAGTGAATATATATCAATATTACAAGATTAATATTCCCTATGACAGGCTGCAATCAGTGCTATACTATCATCCTCTTCATCCGTCTTCAATTTCAAAACCCGCAACCCTTGGCCATCAATTGCAATTCGAACCCTAAAAATTTTAAATAATTGGATTGGGAAAGGGAAAGAGGGGCAGACCTCAGTTGTAATGGGAGCGGAGAGAAGGAGATCTCAGTTTGACAATCGAAGAGAGAAGGGACAGGGATATCTCAAATTCTTAGTTGTAATGGGAGACGGGGAGAGTTGGAGATATGAGAGCAGAGCGAGCAGTGGGAGGCGGGGAGTACCTGTGTAGCAATTGAACAAGCAGCTGCAAATCAATGGAGGAAAGAGCCGTTCAAGGCTCGGATCGACTGCGCCGCGCCTCTGCCTGCGCCGGAGCCTGCGCCTCTGCCTGCGCCGCGCTCTCCCTCACATCTGCACCGTCGAGCTCCAGCCTGCGCGCCTTCCTCCCCGTCCTTGTGGACTCGATCGACCCTCATCTCTCTCCCTGATTTTCTGCTATCGATTTGGGGCAAGAGAGAGGCAAAGGAAAGGGAGGCACCACCGGTTACTCCAGGTAACGTTTACCGCCTGGGGTGTAATTTTTTTAGGGGGAGGGTTAGCCCTTGCAAATTGAAACGGATTGGGGGTTAGACGTGCAAATCAAACCGGGGCAAGGGTTACTTCCTTTAATTCCCTCTTTATTTTTTAAACAGCCCCAAATACTTTAATTTTAACAGTTAAAAATACCACCCATACACACCCATTGTATCTACCCTAAATTGAGAATATATTTCAAGAGAAAGACACCATTTTAGGCATTCCATTTCCTATAAAGAATAAAACAATGCCTTCAGCCCTCCTTTTGTGTGGTTAGGACTGGGACTCTGGGAGTGCTATGGTGCCATGCACAATAATCACAGTAAAATGATGAAATTAAAGGGCTTAATTAACAATTCAAGCTTGGCAACCACCTCCACCTCCACACCCCAACCCACTAAACAAATCATTGTTGCACATGAACACCAATCATCATCACAGACAGTGTGTTCAATTTCTCTTGGCAACCAATCCAACCAAGATAAATCAAATTTGGAGGAAGAAAAAATAAGTCAAGATTAAAAAATAAATGTGGGAAAAAAATGAAAGGAAGAGAAGGAAGCCACACCCAGGCACAAATTTGAACCTATACACAGATATAATCATCTATATGTTACAGAAGAAGCAAGCACCATGGTCCATGGTGGACAAAAATATGTAAATTTTTGCCTCCCTCAACGCCTAAAACCAAAGCCGCTCCGCTTCTTTGACGGCTCCTTCTTGGTCCTCTTTGAGTTCGGATCAATGAGGTTCTCCAGGGACTTGGCTTTTCTATTCCTGCTCCTACCCGCTTCTTTCAAGAGCTCTGTCAGCCTGGTCTTCTCGTCATCAAAGTCTGCATTTGCTGTTCCGAGCTTCTCTTCCCTCAGCTTGAGGACGTATTCCAATATCTCGATTGCATCTTCAATCCTGTCACCAACAACAATGTGAACGAATTCAATCGTCAATTTACAAAGTACTTTCTTTTTTTGAAAAGAGTAAAAGAGCATAATGGAATCAACAGCTCATTCATGGTGACTGTTTCCTACTTTCCTTTACTGGACCACATCAAACAGATATGCAAGAAATCTAAATAAATGCATAAACAAATGAGGCCTATGCTTTTACACATGGAATGATTATCACAGCAAGAATGAGCCTTGGGGAATCAAATAACTTGCTGTCAAACCAAGAACATGTCAACAGCTTCAAGTTGAAGATTTCTGGTATTTGTGTTCCCGAAAAAAATACACCCACAACAGTTTTAGTTGATTGATAAGATAAACTCCATTTTCAACTTCCAACTCGTTTATAAACCTGCTATCAAAGACGAAGAGTGAAGACAATTATACCTGCCCAATGCATCATAGGTGGCTGCAAGATTACTGTATACTCCAAGAGTATCTTGATGGCATGGGCCACACTCTTGCTCCAAGATAGCCCTTGCTTCCTCAAACAACTCAGCAGCCTCGTCAATCTTAAACAGCTGCACGCACGCCAGACCCATCTGATTCAACAGCACCCCAAAGAATGCAGACTTCCTTTCCCCACTGGCCCTGAGTTTAACCACAGCAGACTCAAACGAGCTCAATGCTTCACCGTATTTCCCAAGCATGTAATGCATAATACCCATGCGTGCCTCCATGCCTGCAATTGTGCTTTGTTGTCCGGGTTTATCCTCCAACATCTTTAAAGCTCTGTGTAAGTGCTTCAGTGCCTCTGCGGGCTCGTTTACAGATTCGTAAACTGCTGCAATGTCCGACAGTCCACCAGCAATCTCTTCCTGCGTGGTTCCAGGGACAGGCTTGTTGTATATTCTCAGGGCATTCTCACAGTAAGATTTGGACTCTCGAAGCTTTCCAGTCTTGTAGTAGAGATCAGCGAGGCGAATGTAAACAGACGCAACAGATGGGTGATTTTCGCCCTTTGATGACTTGAACACTGTGAGTGCCTTCTGGTAGGAGAACACTGCCTCATCAAACCGACACAAGCATTGGTATATGTTGCCAATGCTTACATCAATGGAAGCAACCTCGTTATCTTGCCCATTGGCAATCATCGCCATGCTGGCAAGTACAAGGTGTTCAAGAGCTGATTCATAGTCACCTTTCGCCTCACATATGAGTGCCATCAGGCGACGATCAGCCGCTTCTTCCAACGATGCTGGAGAGCTGTGCATCCGATGGATTTCTAAGGTTTGCTTGCATAGTTTCTCTGCTTCGTCAAATTGCATTGCCTGGACTTGGGCCTCGGCTAAGTACCTATTGATAGAGAGAACAACAAATTTAGATGATGCAATGGAAATCAAATGTCCGCGCCAAACAACAGAGATGAACAAATCGAACTGAAAGGTTTCCACAATCCACCACTCGTCATTTGAAGATATGTGAATACAGCATTTACAATCTAGCAGTCAAACTTAAATCAGATTAAGATATCCCTTTCAATCAGCAAACTAAAATCATTCCAAATTTAGCTCTTATCCCAATCATCCGAACGTCAAAATCCAAGCGAATGAGCAAATAAAACTAAGGACGGCCAATTCACTATATGCACGTGAAAAAAATGAATTCACCTGCAAGTCTCTGCAACTCTAGGGTCCGTCTCCCCAAGAGCTTGAATCTGAATCTTCAATCCTTCCTTGTAACACTCAATCGACCGATCGAGCTGTCCGAGCATTGAATGCGTGTCTCCAAGTTGCATATACCCCGAGAACGCGGCCAAAGCGTGATCCGTGCCTCTTGAAGCTTGCGGAACCTTAATCGCCCTCTCCAATACCGGAACAGCATCTTCGAACTTCCCTAGACTACAGTAGATCGCGCCGACAACGTGAAGGCTCATCGCGAGGTCAAGACTCGGTTCGCCGTCAACGGCGCAGCGCTCGAACGACTTAGACGCTCTGATAGCGTAATCAAGCGCCTTATTCGGCCCATCACCTCCGGCGATGCTATCCCTAGCAAGCTTCAGAAGAAACGGTCCCAGATCCGGATTATCAAGCGCCGATTCATCAATATTAATCGCGCTGGATCCCTCCGGCGTCGAAGGCGTTTGCTTCTTCTTCCCGGAGCTCCGATCTGGCGACGGTTTAGCGCGGGACGTGGACGGCGAAGGAGAAGGCGGCCGTTTCACTACCGGGGAATATAGCCTCGGCGGATTAGTCGGATCGGCCTTGTCCGGAGTCGTTACTGCCCGGATCTGAGATGACGCCCCAACGGAGCCAGCATCAGAATTGGCGGTGGAGTTTCCGACGGAAATCCGCGGCGGTGGCGTCTTGGCTGAAACCAGTCCGGGCATCTTCGCCACCGTTGCGATAGAGCGAGAGTGTGAGAGAGGTCAGAGGTGTTTAGGAAATGAACGAGGGAGAGCGAGAGAGATAGAAAGAGAATGAAGAATAAAGAGGGATTCCTGCAATTTACAGCTCAGTGCTGCAAGTGATGGGTTGTTGTGATGATTGAAGATGATGATGATTTGCTTTTGGGGGGATTCCTTTTTCTGGTGACAGAGGAAGGAGAGAAACTGAGAAATCAGAAATGGCGGTTGGGAGATGGGAGTGAGATGGGAGTTTTTGTTTGGACATGGTAGGTTGGAGAGAGGACGAGATTTGGCTTTTTCTGTGAATTGGGATGGAATCCAGGGGTGTTTTAGGGATTTTAGTTTAGGCCAGGTCAGCAGAGAGTGGATACCGCTGTAAGGTGTGCCAGCTGGCGATATCTGATTGGGTGACATTAGGA